>CM066036.1:840861427-843261427 GCA_033557465.1 Ichthyophis bannanicus | reverse complement strand
TCTTTCAACAGGCTCGCTTCCCTCGATGCTGAGTCTGGAATCTCTATCTAGCCTGGAAGATTCGGTACTGACTCGTCTCGGTACCGACATTGAGAAGTACCGATCACACCTCTATAAGGAGAATCCGATGTTTCATCCTCCCTGGTCTTCTAAGCCCGATGCGGTACCGATAGATGCATCTCCGACAACTGAACTTTCAACAGTTTCAGTTTTCACTCCTCATTTCAGAGAATTTCTCTTAGAGGGGATCTCTTTTCAAGCTTTTCTGCTTGATATGGCAAGAATACTCGCCATATCTATACCTGGGAAGGAGTCTATACCAAGGGATTCAGAAATTCTGCAATCCCCCTGGTTTCCAGAGGAGGCAATCAGGCATTAAGAATGTGGGAAACTCCCTTAACTGTATCCCCACATTCCAAAAGAGTGGACACTATAAAGTCCCACCTTCGCCAGGTTTTCAAAAGACTCAACTCCCTCATCATTCTATAGTAGTAGAATCAGCAATTAGGCGTGTTAAGAGTGCAAAAAAGCACTCCTCTTATCCACCAGGTCGTGAGTTTAGAACCTTAGATGCTTTTGGGCGTCGATGCTTCCAAGCATCTATGCTTTCAGCAGGAATCATTTCATATATTTTCTATATGGGATTCTCTCTGAAAGAGGTTGCCAAAGATTTAAAACTTTTCAACCCTTTCCTTCAGGAACATAAAAGAGCTGACTATTTATCACTAGTCAGTCATGTTCATAATATTTCTACATTCCTTTGTTATGCTTCCATGGATTCTTTTGAATCTATTAGCAGATCTTCTGCTATAGCCATAGGGGCACGACGTCTAGCCTGGCTCCAAGCTTCAGACTTGGATAAATGGGTTCAAGAAAAGCTGGGAAATAGCCCTTGTACTGGAGAACATCTCTTCAACAAGGATTGTCTATTTCAAGCTAGTCAGTTAACCACTGAAAATGCTACCTTAAGAGGATTGTCAAAACTTTCCTCTGTTCCAGCTAATGATGGATCTTCCAAAAAACTTTATTCCTCTAGGGGGGAAAATGTTTTATCAATCTTCTTCCCCTCAGACAGATGTTCCCCAACAGGGGCAGCATCAAACCAGGCTAAGGAAACAGAAACCTCAACGGACTCAGCAAACCCAGTAACTACAGGGTTTTTGATTTCTTTTTCCTGTATGAGGTTCAGGATCCGTACACCTGCCTTTTTATCAAAAGAGGCCTCTGGCTTGATTCTCATCCATGCTGAGACAACACTGAGTTAACTCTAGGCATGAATATCTTGTTTCAAGAACTTCATTCTACTAGCTCCAAGGGCTCTTGAGATATCTCAGGCCTACAGGTAATAAGTTTCTACTTCCCTATTTAAAAAAACCCAAACCAAAACAGGAGGGAAGGTCAATCAAGAAACTTAACAGGCTGAGTGCTACCTTTCACCCTTTTTTGACACTTACCTGTAAGACCTTAACTGCAGAGGACCCTATCCATAAACACTTACTAATTTGTAAGGTTTTCAACTCTGTATTACTTCTATCTTTTAGTTGGGACATTTAGTCTCCAACCTGAATATTATTCAACTGGAGAGCTTCTTACTGAAGCTATAGGAATTCAGTAAATCTTTCCAATACAGAGTTTTTTCCTTTTTGGGTCATTCTGCACTGGGGTTTATCTCCAGGAACAAGCAGGAATGAGTCTTCACATATGGGTTTCGTCGGTACCGACGGAGCCTGCGTGGGAACGCTCCCCAGCGTCCAATCAGAAAGCTTTTGGGAGCATCCCACAGCGCCTGCGTGCTGCCTTCCCGCCTTTCCCAACTGTCTCTCCTCAGTTCTTCTTTTTCCGCGGAGCCAGTAGGTCGTGTTCCTGTCACCGCAGAAGAATTTCTTTATTTTCTTTATTTCTTTTGTATCGCGTCTGCCTTCTTTGCTCTACCGGTACCGCCGGTCCTTCTTTTCTTTTTAAAAAAAACATAACAAAACTATTTCCTTTTTCTTTTTTCTTCAGGTGCACTTGCATTTTGGGCCTTAGGCCCAACATTTTTTTCCTCAACATGGAAAAGCCTGCCTCAGGGTTTAAGAAGTGCACAAAATATGGCGGTACCATTTCCGTCACAGACACCCACGACTGGTGTCTAAAATGTTTAGGTCCTGACCATTCCATGACAGACTACATGTCCCCTTTTCTATGATGTCTAAAAGGTCGGCAGAACCGAGCTGCCAAGCTCAGTACCCTGTTTCCCTCTGATCTGGCTTCGGTGGCATCAACGTCTTCCAGGGCTGCTTCTTCCTCACATGGATCTCAGGTAACTAAACATAAATCCAGCCGGTCCTCGAAGGGTAGATCTCCTAAGCATCGAGATGCCTCTGGCGTTGCCCTCGAGGATTCTGCACTGGCAAAATAACCCCGGCGGGAGGCTTCGGCCTCCAAAGCATCATCATCGGGGTTCCAGGATGATCTCGATGGCTTGGCCTCGACAGATCACCTGGTGCCATGCTCGGGGGTACCGGTGGCTTCCACCGGTACCGACTTCCAAGCATTGGCGGCGTCTATGGACCAGAAGATTCTGTCCATGGAACGCAGTCTGGCGGCTTTCCTTGTGGCATCAATGCCCCTGGTACCGCAACAGACTACTCCACCGGTACCGGCTCTAGCACTGCCATCGGTACTGATCCCAGTACCGGTGGCTTCGACATCGGCATCGGTGTCCGCTATGCCGGTACTCTGTCCTCTGAAGCCCTCCGGTACCGATACCCCAGTACCGGTTATTCCCAATACCGATCCCGGTCGGTACGGGTATCAGGCTTTGCAAGAGCATCCGGACAGACGATACTTTGATTCCTCTGAAGACTCTGAGGATTCTGAGGCGTCTGTCGATGCAGTGATGCTTCTTCCACAGGAGGAGTCCTCTCCTAAACGAAGGATGTCTCCTCCAGAGGACATGTCTTTCCAAGACTTCATCTGAGAGGTGGCTCGGGGCCCCTCTATCACTGTGGCCCCTGAGACAGAGCCAAGGGCCAAGGAGTTGGATATTTTACAATATCCTAAAACTCCTAAGGAGGCAGCTACCCTATCCATTCATGAGATTCTATATGATCTCATGTTGAGGTTGTGGGAAACACCTCTTACCACCTCTCCTCATTCTCGTAGGTTAGATACTATGTATCATGTCCCTCCTTGTCCTGGTTTCCATAAAACTCAGCTTCCTCACCAGTCTATTGTGGTGGAATCTGCTATGAGAAGGATTAGAAGTGCAAAAAGACATGCCTCTAATCCTCCAGGACGTGAATGCAGAACTCTGGATGCTTTTGGACATAGTCTTTCAAGCTTCCATGCTTGCTGCAAGAATCAGTTCCTAGAGTCTCTACATGGGAATGTTCCTAAAGGAAGTTACTGATCACCTACAGACTTTAAGTCCGTTCATCTCTGACGATAAAAGACAGGAGTTTCTCACTTGGCTCAAACATGCCCAAGATGTCTCTAAATTCTCCAACCGTGCAGCCTTCGACTGCTTTGAATGTATAAGCAGGACCTCGGCTATTGCCATAGGTGCACGTAGAATTGCTTGGCTCCAAGCATCTGATTTAGAGCTCTGGGTACAAGATAAATTGGGAAATATCCCTTGTATTGGTGAGAACCTGTTTGGTAAAGATTGGCAAGAAAAAGCCAATGAAATGGATGCTGAAAATTCCACTTTGGATAGACTATCCAAGTCTACTGCTGATCCTGTTAGGAAAAAGTTGTTCAAGAAAACACCTTTTTCTAGAAAGAAAAGATTTCATCCTGCTTATGGTCAGCAGGCATCTTCTGCAGGTCTGTTTTCAACCAAACGTCAGCAACCACCCAAACAGAAGAAAGCAAAGGCTGCTAGGCCTCAACCGGCCCAGCAGCCTCAGCCTCCTCAGGGCCTTTGACTTTCAGCTAGAGAACTTAGCCTTTCTGGCTCTGGAGGGACCAGAACCGTCCACCATTCCAGGAAGGTTATGCCATTTTGCACCCAGATGGGGGCAAATAACAGCAGAGCATTGGACACTCTCCATCATAAGAGAGGGGTACAAACTTCATTTTTCAAGCATGCCCCCTCCCACAATAGTGAAGCAGTTCAATTCTCCAACCTCTCTCATTGACCTGTTAGGTCAGGAGGTTACCATCCTTCTTGCCCAAGGGGCAATAGAAGAAGTGCCTCTTCATCAACAGGGCACAGGGTTCTATTCCCCTCATTTTCTTATCCCAAAGAAAACAGGGGGATACAGACCTATCTTAGATCTCAGAGAATTGAACAAATTCCTTGTCGAGGAGAAATTCAGAATGATCTCTCTCGGAGCTCTGCTTCCATACCTTCAGAGTCGGGATTGGCTTTGTTCTCTAGATCTCAAGGATGCGTACACCCATGTTCTCATCCATCCAACCCACAGAAGGTTTCTTTGTTTCCTTTTTCAAGAGAAGCACTACCAATACTGGGTGCTTCCTTTTGGTCTGGCCTCTGCACCAAGTGTTCACGAAATGCATGGCAGTGGTAGCTGCATTTCTGGGCACTCTGGGAATATTTGTCTTCCCTTATTTGGACGACTGGCTCATTTGAGCTCCCACTCAGTCAGAGGCCATGAGTTCTCTATCCTGCACTATGCGTATCCTTCAGTATTTAGGACTGATAATAAACATCCCAAAATCCAATTTAACCCCTACTCAGTCCCTGGAGTTTATAGGGGCGTTGCTGGATACTACAAGGGCAAAGGCCTATCTCCCCCAGGCCCGTTGCCTTCGCTTGGTGCAGTTAGCTTCTCAAACAGAGTTAAAGCCCCATTTAACTGCTCGAGAAATGTTACAGTTCCTAGGCCACATGGCATCCACTGTGCATGTGGTACTATATGCTCGCCTTCACATGAGGGCAGCTCAGTGGACTTTATCCACCCAATGGACCCAGGCATTAGACTGCCTGTCAGACAAAATAGCAAACACAAGTCGTCTCACTTTGTCCCTCCAGTGGTGGAAGTCCCCTCAAAACCTGTTGCTGGGATCCCCCTTTCAGCAGTCTCTGCCCCAGGCAACTCTCACAACAGATGCTTCTCCAATGGGGTGGGGAGCTCATCTGCAAGACCTCTCCACCCAGGGCATCTGGTCCCCACAGAAGAGTTGTCTACATATCAATCTCTTGGAACTCAGAGCAATCTTCCTTGCTCTGCGGGTGTTTCACACCCTGCTCAAATACAAGACAGTCCTTATCCACACGGACAATCAGGTAGTCATGTTCTACGTGAACAAGCATGGCGGAACAGGCTCTCTGTCGCTTTGCAACGAAGCTTTGCGACTGTGGGCCCTCGCCAGAGAGCATCAAATTCATCTTCTGGCAGTTTATCTTCCAGGCATTCAGAACTCTTGGGCAGACAGACTCAGTCGAGTTCTGCTTCCACACGAGTGGTCCCTACATGTGGACCAGGTGGCCAGGATTTTTCAGATTTGGGGAACCCCGGACATAGACCTCTTTGCAAGTCCATGGAATGCCATACTTCCCCGGTTCTGTTCCAGAACTCCGGCTCAGGAGCTCAGGCAAAGGATGCTTTCCTCCTTCAATGGGGTCAAGACTTCCTGTATGCCTTTCCACCCATTCCCCTAATTCCCAAAACCCTGTTCAAGCTTCAGAGAGACAGAGGCCACATGATTCTCATAGCTCCACATTGGCCACGGCAAGTGTGGTACCCTCTGCTTCTACATCTCTCTCAAGCTCCCTCCCTGGAGTTAGGGTCTGCTCCAGATCTCATATCTCAGGAGGACGGAAAGTTATGGCATCCCAATCCCCAGTCTCTGCATCTCAGGGCTTGGTTGCTGAAGGCCTAGATCTCCAAGATCTTCATCTTTCTCAACAGGTTAAAGATGTTCTTTATGCTTCCATAAAACCTTCCACTAGACGTTCTTATGCTTTCAAGTGGAAGAGGTTTACTATTTGGTGTTCTGAGAAGGGTCTTAACCCCCTTGCCATACCTCTGGAATCTTTGCTGCAGTATCTCCTCCATTTGTCTAATGCAGGCCTTAAGACAAATTCAGTACGGGTCCATTTGAGTGCTATTGCAGCTTCCCTTAAGCCTCTAAATGGACAACCTATTTCCTCTCATTCTCTTGTAGCAAGGTTTATGAGAGGCCTCCTTTTAACTAAGCCTCCCATTAGACCATCTCCGGTGGCATGGGACTTGAACCTGGTTCTTGGTCAGCTCATGAAGCCGCCTTTTGAACCTTTGGCTACCACCTCCTTGAAATACCTTTCTTGGAAGGTTATCTTTCTCATTGCAATCACATCAGCACGTCATATTAGTGAATTGCAAGCACTCGTAGCTAATCCACCTTATACAAGGTTCCATCATGACAAGGTAGTCCTTAGGACTCATCTACACTTTATGCCTAAGGTGGTCTCGCCTTTTCACCTCAACCAGGAGGTCTACCTACCTGTCTTTTTTCCAGGACCTCATGCATCTTCATACCCTGGACTGTAAAAGAGCTCTGACTTTTTATTTACAAAGGACACAGCAACATAGAAAGTCCTCTCAGCTCTTTGTTGCCTTTGATCCTTCTCATTTGGGACTACCAGTCTCCAAGAGAACACTAACTGGATTGCCCAGTGTATTTTTTTCGCCTATCAGAGTAAGAACCTTTCTCTGGAGGGCCATGTCACAGCTCACAATGTGAGAGCCATGGCAGCCTCAATGGCTCATCTGAACTCTGTGTCTATTGACGACATCTGTCGAGCAGCCACTTGGGCCTCTGTTCATACCTTCACAGTCCATTAGTGCTTGGACAAGGACTCCCGCCGGGATGCCTTGTTTGGTCAGGCTGTTCTCAAACACCTGTTCCATACTTAATCAACTCCTACCCACCATCCCTGATAGGATGCCAGAGATCCATGGGGGGAAGTGGAGCCCTTCTCAGGGACACACAACTTCTGGGGTCTCCCTGGCACCCAAAGCTAGGGAGTCCCCATATGTGATGACTAGATTCCTGCTTGTTCCTGGAGATAGCATAGTTACTCACCTGTAACAGGTGATCTCCGGGAACAGCAGGAATTTAGTCCTCACAACCACCCACCTCCTCTAGGAGTTGTATCTCTCTCTCTCTTTCCTTTCCCCCTCTCTCTCTTTGTCTGAGCTTTAAAACTCAACTGGAGAGAGGCAGTTGGGAAAGGCGGGAAGGCAGCACGCAGGCGCTGTGGGATGCTCCCAAAGCTTTCTGATTGGACGCTGGGGAACGTTCCCGCGCAGGCTCCGTCGGTACTGACAATACCCATATTTGAGGACTAAATTCCTGCTGTTCCCGGAGATCACCTGTTACAGGTGAGTAACTATGCTATCTCAATCAAACAGGAAACTATACGTTTGTAAGAGGCTTGCTTTTAATGTTTCCAGTTCCTTTATATTGAGCATTTCAGCGGTTATAAGAATGAGTGCTGCTTAACCTGGTTTCTTCGGTTTGCAAAAGAGTATTCAGTGATTCGTCTTAATTTATCATTTTAGATAGCCCATGATCAAATGTAGTGCATCTAAAAAGCGAAACAGTGAGGTAGAAGGAGCCGAGTAGGACTATTGCAATATGTAGTCTAGACTTTTATTTTGGAGGAAAGCGACAGCATTTCCCTGTGCTAGGTCACAGGGAGAGAAGTCAATTAAGCTGAGGGGAGAGGAAGCAGTGAGTTACTGATGCTTAAGTTACTGAAACACATTTGCAGTGCTGCTTCTAGAGCTTCCTATGTTTATTTGCACATCAGGCATGACTACTGGTAAAGGTAAGTGTCATGTTTGCTCAGAACAGCAGAGATTAATATTTCTTTCTGTTTGACATTTTGTAATCTGCAGTTACAGTGTGGCTAAATTACCATTTACAAAATCTAAAAACAGGTTTCCCCTTAAATTCTGAATATAATGGAGGATGGTTTGTTTTTCTTCTCCAGTTCTATTTTGATTGGATTTCCATGTGACTGGTGATCATGCAAAAAACCTTTAAAATGATAGAATACTGATATAAGAGGGAAGAAACGCTTCCATTAAGAGGAATCTTGAATAGATGTCATGGTGGATGCTTTTCCTTCTGTTCTGTGCCTCTTGAATTTGATATGCAGTGCATTTATTCCTAAACTTTTCTCCTCTACATCTGATGGTTATTTGTGAAAGTGGAGCAGAATTGAGGATTATCTGCCAAAGGCTAACATTTGAATATCTTTTAGATGCTTAGTGCTATACAAAATAAAATGTTTAGTGAGACTAGCCTTTGTTTTATTTTCTTATGCCTGGTAATGAGAGAAATAGTAAGTGTGATGAACAGTGAAAACTGGGACTGATGATGGAGGTATAATGAAAGCATATATTGATTTCTGGTACAGAATTGCCTTTTTAGGATATTCATTATATTTTGTTCAAACATTTTTCTATATAGAAAGACATTTTATCTATATCATGACCTAGATTGCTGTGTTTTCATGAAATTTCTTGGGATTTGGTACATTGTGATTTTTAGAAAAGTGGTGGCATTTTACAATCTGACAGTAAAACTAATTTGTAGATAAGAGTTTATAATGAAAAAGATTGATTTTGAAATATATTGTTTGGATGCCTTTTCTTATTTGGTGGTGTTTCTTGAACCGCTTTCTTTTATGTATGAGAAGACAGACATATTACCCAGTCTTCAGACTTGCCATGTTAATCTGTGGGACTAAACAAAATGTTTAAGCTTGTGTCATAATTGATGTCGACTCATGACAACCCTGTGGATAATTGTCTTAAAATGTGTTGAATCTTCAGTCAGGTGGCTACTTGTTGATAGTGGCATCCATAGCTGCTGCTGTTGTACCAATACATCACATTGCTGGCTGCCTTCTTTTGCATTGACCTTTAACCTTGCCAAGTATGATGCCTTTCTCTAATGCTCTTTCTCTTCACATGATATGTCCAAAGTATAAAAGTCAAAGTCTTGTCATTTGGGCTTCTAAAGAAAGTGTAGGTTTGATCTCCTCTAATACTGACGATTTGTACTTTAGGCAGTCTGTGGTATACACAGTATTTTTTGCCAGCACGATAATTTGACGGCATCAATTTTCTTCCTGTTTTTCTTCTTCACTGACCAACTTTCGCATCCATATGACGTTGAAAATGGCATGGCTTGGACAAGTCAAATCTTTGTATGCAGGGATATGTCTTTGTACTTAAGAATCTTGTCTAAGTCCTTCATAGCCATTCTGCCAAGAGCAATGTGTTGGATTTCTTGACTGTTTGATTAGATTGTAAACTCTGATGAGCAGAGATGGTCTTTTCAATCTTTATGTACAGTGCTGCATATGCCTTGTGGTGCCATACAAATAGTAATTATTATCGATTGATCCAAGCAAGTTAGCTACTATTCCAAAAATGCAATTTGTGCCTTCGAGTCAGTCCTGACTCCTGGCGACCCAGAAGCTCCTGAGTTTTCTTGGCAGTGTCACCGGAAGTAGATTGCCTCGGAAGAAAGGCCTGGCAATGGAGGGTTAAGTGACTTGCCCAAGGCCACAAGGAGTGCTAGTGGGACTCGAACCCTGGTTGCTTGGTTACCAAGCCAGTGTTCTAACCACTAGGCTACTCCTCCACTCCCAGCTACTATTCCATCAAGGATTAAATGATTGATTTTACCAGTTGTCAGGATCATTGTCTTCCTATAAAGGTGCAAGCCCATTTTAGGACTGTTCTTTGATTTTGATAAACAGATGTCTGTCTTCACTTTCAGTCAGAAATGTGGTATCATCACCATAGCAAAGGTTGTTGATGAGTCTTCCACCAATCTTCACACTTCGATTGTCTTCTCTGATGATTTATTCTGCATATAAGTTATACAGGTATGGGGGAAGGTATGCAGCCTTGTCGTACACCTTTGCTGATTTTAAACCATTTTGTTTCTCTTTGTTCTGTTTGAACTTTGCTTCTTGATCACTGTAAAGGTTGTGCTGCATGAGAACTGTCAGATGTTCTGATATATCACCATGCTGCTTAATGTGGCCCAGAGCCATGCTGTAGTCAATAAAACACACATAGATATCCTTGTCTTTTCAAAGATCCATCTCTCATAGGTGATATCTCTTGTTTCTCGCCTTTCCTGAACCCTGCTTGCCTTTAAGGCAGTTCTCATTCCAGGTATGGCTGTAGTCTCCATTGAATGATCTTCAGATCTTGCTGGTGTGTGATCACAGAGCAATTATGCAGTAATTTCTACAGTCTCTCTGATTACCTTTCTTCAGTATTGGTATGAACACAGATCTTTTCCAGTCAGTTGGTCATGATATTGGGTTCCAAATTTCCTTGCAGAATCTTGTAATAACTGCATCTGATTTCTGTAAAACTTCAATGGGAATGCCATCTGTACTTGGTGCTTTATTTGATACTGCTTTCAGTGCTGCTTTGACTTCTTTCATTACCAATGGTTCCTGATCGTAAGGTAGAAGTTGAAACAGCTGTTGATCCACTTGATCTTTATGATATAATAACTGTGCATTCTTTGCAGCTTTTCTTGCATCTTCTCAGCGTCATTCAACATGAATCCTTGAGCATCTTTTAGCAGCTGTGAAGCATGGTAAAAATCCCTTTCATTTGTGGTGATTGCGTCATCTACTGGGTGATACATCACTTTGCTAACAAATTTATAGATCACCTTTCTTTAACAAAAGTACAACTGAAAACAATTTACAATAAATTGATGACGTTGCTGCCTGGATGTCTTGCTGCCGTCTGAAACAGAACATGGCCAAAACTGAGCTCCTTATCTTGCCCCCTAAACCCACATCCCCCCTTCTTCCCTTTGTTTCTGTGGATAACACTACACTCTTCCCTGTTTTTTTTCTCAGCTCACAATATTGGGGTCATCTTTGACTCTACTCTTTCTTTGCACACATCCAGCAACTAAAACCTATCGCTTCTTTCTCTGTAACACTGGCAAAATTCATCCCTTCCTTTTCTACACATACTACTAAGACCCTTATCCACTCACTAGTCACCTCCCATCTTGAGTACTGTAATCTGCTTCTCACTGGTCTCCCTCTGAATCATCTTTCTCCCTTTGTCTGTTCAAAACTCAGCTGCACAGCTTATCTTCTGCCAGTGTTGCTATGCTCATGTAACCCCTCTTCTCAAGTCACTTCACTGGCTCCCTTCCATTTCCGCATCCATTTCAAACTTCTCTACTTACCTACAAGTGCATTCATTCTGCGGCTCCTCACTTATCTCACTCTGCACTCCTCCTCGGGAACTCCACTCCTCTGGCATATCCCTTATCTCCAGGAACAAGCAGGAATGAGTCTTCACATATGGGTACATCGGTACCGATGGAGCCTGCGCGGGAACACTCCCCAGCTTTCCAAAAAAGGAAAGCTTTTGGGAACATCCCATAGCGCCTGCGCGCTGCCTTCCCGCCTTTCCAACCACCTCTCTCCAGTTCTTTTCCGCGGAGCCAGCAGGTCGTGTTCCTGTCACCGCTGAAGAAGTTATTTGTTTTATTTTATTTCTTTGGTTGCGCGTCTGCCTTCTCCGACGTCGGACTGGTACCGCCGGTCTTTCTTTCTTTTCTTAAAAAAAAAACAAAAACATATTTTTCCCTCACTTAGTGTGTTTTTCCTTTTTGGGCCTTAGGCCTCACGAAACCTTTTCCTCATGGAAAAACCAGCCTCTGGGTTTAAAAAATGCACTAAGTGCAGCGGTACTATTTCTGTTACCGACACCCATGAATGGTGTCTCAAATATTTGGGTCCTGACCACTCCATTTTGGATTGTTCGTCCTGCTCCTTGATGTCCAAACGAGGTTTACAGAACCGAGCAGCCAAGCTCCATGTTCTGTTTCCCTCTGATGCAGCTTCAGTGGCATCGACGTCTTCCAGGGCTTCCTCTTCCTCCCATGGATCTCAGGTAACCAAACATAAAACCAGCCGGTCCTCGAAGGGTAGATCTCCTTCAAAGCATCGAGATGCCTCCGGGCTTGCCCTCGAGGATCCTGCACCAGCAAAACTACGCCGGCGGGAAGCTCTGGCTTCCAAAGCTCCACCTATGGGGTTACAGGTTGATATCGATGGCACAGCCTCGACCGATCACCTGTTAGAATGCTCTGGGGTACCGGCACAACCTTCCGGTACCGAATTCCAGGCATTCATGGCGTGGATGGATCAGAATGTTCTATCCATGCAGCAGGCTATCACGGCCTTCATTCAAGCTGCGACGCCGCTGATACCACAACAAACTCCGTTGTCGGTATCAGCCCGGGTACTGGCACAAATGCCGGTACCGGTACCAACTGCATCGACATCGGCCATGGTGTCGACTGCAGCGGTTCCCTGCCCAGGGATGCCCATCGGTACCGAACCAGTACCGATAACGCCCGATGTCGATACCGCTCAGTACGCGTATCGAGCTTTGAAAGAGCACCCTGACAGTCGATACTTTGATTCCTCCGAAGATTCTGATGCATCGGAGGCGTCTGCTGAAGTATCCATAGCCCTTCCTGAAGAGCCTTCTTCTCGAAAAAGAAGAATGTCTCCTCCAGAAGACTTGTCCTTTCAAGACTTCATAAGAGAAGTGGCTAAAGGGCTTTCTATTTCAGTAACCTCTGAATCAGAGCCTAGAGCTAAAAAATTAGATATTTTAGGTTATCCCAAGGCTCCTAAGGAGGCAGTCACCTTGCCAATTCATGAGATTCTTTATGATCACATGATTGACTTATGGGAGACTCCTCTCACTATCTCTCCTCATTCTCGTAGGTTGGACACCATGTACCGTGTCCCTCCTTGTCCTGGTTTTCATAAAACACAGCTTCCTCACCATTCTATTGTGGTGGAGTCAGCTATGAAAAAGATAAAGAGTGCAAAAAGACACTCCTCTGCTTCTCCAGGAAGAGAATGCAGGACCTTGGATGCTTTTGGTAGGAAAATCTTCCAAGCCGGTATGCTCTTTGCCAGAATCAACTCCTATAGTCTTTATATGGGGATGTTTCTGAAAGAAGTTGCAGATAAGCTACACACTTTCCTCCCTTTTCTTCCAGAGGATAAAAGGGAAGAATTTCTTATTTGGCTTAAGCATACTCAAGATATTTCAAAGTTTTCCAACCGTGCAGCTTTTGACTCCTTTGAGGGTGCCAGCAGAGCTTCGGCCATTGCCATAGCTGCTCGCAGAATTGCTTTGCTCCAAGCTTCTGATCTAGAATCTTGGGTCCAGGATGGCTTGGGAAATCTTCCTTGTACAGGAGAAAGCCTGTTTGGCAAAGATTGGCAAATAAAAGCCACTCAAATGGATGCAGAAAATTCTGCTTTGGATAGACTTTCAAAGTCAACCTCCATTCCTGCCAAGAAAAAGCCTTTCAAGAAGTCTTTTTTTTCCTCAAGAAAGGCAGATTCCATCCTGCTTCTGGCCAGCAATCTTCTACAGGTCGTTTTGCTGCTAAGCGTCAGCAACCTAAGCAAGCCAGGCCTAAGCCTACAGGAGCTGCTGCAACTCAGCAGACCCAGCCTCCTCAGGACTTTTGACTTGATGCTAGAGAACTTAGCCTTTCTGGCTCTGAAACAGCCAGAGCCTCTCACCATTCCAGGAAGGTTAGCTCACTTTGCTCCCAGATGGGAGCAAATTACAACAGAGCAGTGGACCCTCTCCATCATAAGGGAGGGGTACAAACTTCATTTCTCAAACCTTCCTCCTCACACCATGGGGAGACATTTCAATTCTCCAACATCTCTCCTCGACCTTCTAGGTCAGGAGGTGGCTGCCCTTCTTGCCCAAGGGGCAATAGAAGAGGTACCTCTAATTCAACAAGGGTCAGGGTTTTACTCCCCCCTACTTTCTGATCCCAAAGAAAACAGGGGGCTACAGACCTATATTAGATCTCAGAGAATTGAACAAATTTCTATGCAAGGAGAAATTCAAGATGCTTTCTCTGGGCACTCTCTTTCCATACCTTCAGAGGCAGGATTGGCTTTGTTCTCTAGATCTCAAGTATGCGTACACCCATGTCCTCATCCATCCATCTCACAGAAGGTTCCTCCGTTTCCTTTTCCAGGGGAAGCATTACCAATACAGGGTGCTTCCTTTCGGTCTGGCATCTGCTCCAAGAGTGTTCACCAAATGCATGGCAGTAGTAGCTGCATTTCTACGCACTCTGGGGATATTTGTATTCCCATACCTGGACGATTGGCTCATCCGAGCTCCATCTCAGTCAGAGGCCCAGACTGCCCTGGACTGCACAAGGCGCATTCTGCAGTATCTGGGACTTGTGGTAAATCTCACAAAGTCCCAGCTCACCCCTATTCAGTCCCTAGAGTTCATAGGGGCCTGGCTAGATACTACCACTGCAAGGGCCTATCTTCCTCAGGCCCGTTGCCTATGCCTAGTGCAGTTAGCCTCCCAGATTCAGTCAAAGAGCCATTTAACTGCCTGGGAGATGCTACAACTGCTAGGCCACATGGCATCCACAGTGCATGTGGTCCCCTATGCTCGCCTTCACATGAGAGCAGCTCAATGGACTTTGTCCACCCAGTGGACTCAAGCTTTAGGGGGTCTGACAGACAAAATAGCAACCTCCAGGCGCCTCTTTTGGTCTCTACAGTGGTGGAAGTCCACCCAAAATCTGTTGCTGGGGTTCCCCTTCCAACAGTTGTTGCCCCAAGCAACCCTCACAACAGATGCCTCCCCAACAGGTTGGGGAGCTCATCTACAAGACCTCTCCACTCAGGGCACTTGGTCTCCACAGGAGACGTCTCCACAGGAGACCTCTCTACATATCAACCACTTGGAGCTCCGAGCAGTTTTTCTAGCTCTCAAGGTCTTCCATACCCTGCTCAGCTACAAGACAGTCCTCATTCATACGGACAATCAGGTAGCCATGTTTTACATAAACCAAGCAAGGAGGAACTGGCTCTGTCGCTTTGCAACGAAGCTTTAAGATTGTGGGCCTTCGCCAGAGAGCATCAAATCCATCTCCTGGCCGTATACCTTCCAGGAATCCAAAACTCTTGGGCAGACAGACTCAGTCGAGTTCTTTTTCCACACGAATGGTCCCTGCACATGGATCAGGTACTCAGTATCTTTCAAGAGTGGGGAACCCCGGACATAGACATCTTTGCAAGTCCATGGAATGCCAAACTTCCCCGGTTCTGTTCCAGAATTCCGTGTCAGGGAGTTCAGGCCAAGGATGCCTTCCTCCTTCACTGGGGTCAAGACTTCCTGTATGCCTTTCCACCCATTCCCTTAATTCCCAAGACTCTATTCAAGCTCCAGAGGGATCAAGGATCTATGATCCTCATAGCTCCACGCTGGCCACGCCAAGTGTGGTACCCTCTACTTCTGCATCTCTCTCAAGCTCCCTCCCTAGACTTGGGAGCTGCTCCAGACCTCCTGTCCCAGGAGGAGGGAACTTTGTGGCACCCAAACCCCAAGTCCCTTCACCTCAGGGCTTGGTTGCTGAAGGCTTAGACCTTCAAAGTTGGAATCTTTCTCAGCAGGTGAAGGATATCCTCCATGCTTCCAGAAAACCTTCTACTAGACGTTCCTATGCTTTTAAATGGAAAAGGTTTTCCATTTGGTGTGCTGAGAAGGGTCTTGACCCTCTAGCACTACCTTTGAATTCTCTATTGGAATATCTCCTGCATCTCTCCAATGCAGGCCTTAAGACGAATTCAGTAAGAGTCCATTTGAGTGCTATTGCAGCATCCCTTAAGCCTCTCAATGGACAGCCTATTTCCTCTCATCCTCTTATTGCAAGATTCATGAGAGGCCTAACTTTAACTAAACCTCCCATTAGGCCCTCCTCCGGTGGCATGGGACTTAAATCTGGTTCTTGGTCAGCTTATGAAGCCACCTTTTGAACCCTTAGCCACCACCTCCTTGAAATTTCTTTCCTGGAAGGTTATTTTCCTCATTGCAGTCACATCAGCTCGCCGCATCAGTGAGCTACAGGCCTTGGTGGCTAATCCTCCTTATACAAGGTTTCATCATGATAAGGTAGTCCTCAGGACCAATCGACACTTTATGCCTAAAGTGGTCTCACCTTTTCATCTGAACCAAGAGGTATATTTACCTGTCTTTTTTCCAGGTCCTCATGCATCAGGTGCAGAAAGGAATCTTCATACCCTGGATTGTAAAAGGGCTCTTTCCTTTTAAAGGACTCAGCAACATAGGTCTTCCCAACTCTTTTTTGCTTTTGATCCTTCTCATTTAGGACTTCCAGTCTCTAAAAGGACACTGTCCACTTGGATTGCTCAGTGTATTTCTTTCGCCTACCAGAGTAAGAACCTTTCTCTGGAAGGCCATGTCACAGCTCACAATGTGAGGGCCATGGCAACTTCTATGGCTCATCTAAATTCTGTGTCCATCGACCAGATCTGTCGAGCAGCCACATGGGCCTCGGTTCATACCTTCACGGCCCATTATTGTTTGGACAAGGACTCCCGCTGGGATGCCTTGTTTGGTCAGGCTGTCCTAAAACACCTGTTCCATGCTTGAACAACTCCTACCCTCCATCCCTGTTTAGATGCCTGAGATCCAAGGGGGAGGTAGGGCCCTTCTCAGGGTCTACAACCCTGGGGATCTCCCCGGCATCTCTAGCTGGGGAGTCCCCATATTTGAAGACTCATTCCTGCTTGTTCCTGGAGATAGCACAGTTACTTACCTGTAACAGGTGATCTCTGGGAACAGCTGGAATAAGTCTTCACAACCCACCCACCTCCCCTAGGGGTTGTATCTCTCTATCTATCTTTCCTTTCCTCTCTCTCTCTCTCTTTTTCTCAGCTCTGAAACTCGAACTGGAGAGAGGCGGTTGGAAAGAGGCGGGAAGGCAGCGCGCAGGCGCTGTGGGATGTTCCCAAAAGCTTTCCTTTTTTGGAAAGCTGGGGAGCGTTCCCGCGCAGGCTCAGTCGGTACCGACGTACCCATATGTGAAGACTTATTCCTGCTGTTCCCAGAGATCACCTGTTACAGGTAAGTAACTGTGCTTTATCTGTTCGCTCCTCTACCACTGCCAGCTCCAGAATGCATTGGGACCACATTGGTAGGGGTCAGCCTATCAAATAAGACCATGAGGGAAGCATTGCCTTAGATGGTAGACTCATAAAAATGAACTCTGACTCTGAGTCCGAGTTCATTTTTATGATTTTGTACTTTATTCTGACGAGGGGGGCATTTTTCTGGATTAGATGGTAGACTGACACCAGTGGTTCATCCATAGGCACTGCTAGGTGTCAGGCATTGTGATTTCAAAAGATGACATTGGAGGGGTGGGTGGGGTTCCTTTCAGCTTTTGGAGATGCGTGGGGTGGAATTAGGGGCTCTGTACTAGCTTCAGATTGTTTGGTTGAGTGTGTCCCTCACTGGGAGCCTGGGCAACAGTGCCTTGACCTGGGATGCCTGACCTGGTGTTGCTCTGGACCAGATAGCCTTGGGGGGGGGGGGTGGAGGCTGGCAAGGAGGGAGATTGGGATTGTCGGAGCTCCATGGGGAGGTTTGGAGCCCATTATGCCACAAGGGAACTTCTGTGAGGATGGATTTGGGGATAAGCTCTGGGGAGTCTGGCCATGGGTGTGGGTTTTTATTTTTTTTTAATATCTCCCTTCATGTCGGGGCATGAGCCATCTACACAATGACAGGAATGGAAATATTTATTCAGAATGCTTATTACCTTAGCAATGTACACTGTTTATCTGCCAGCATACTTCTTAATGCAATGGTAATTTGCATGCCATTAGCTTACTGCATCGAGAGTAAATATTTTTTAGCACTTGCTAGAATGCTGTGCATTCTAATACAGCACTTACTACATTGAGGCCATAATAGGCAGGACCTGCCTCTTGAAACTTACAATCTATTAGATAGAGCAGTCACAGGCCAGAACATGGGGGAGGGGAAGAGGGGTCTTCAAACAGGCCAGCTGTAAAGGAGTAAGGCTGTGTCAGAGGCTCAGACAGACAAGTTATATCTATTAGAAATCATCAGAAAATTTGTTTTCCCTTAGAAACAATTTGTATAAGAAATGCAAACAAAGGGTGGGTAGGAAGGCAGTAGGGAGTATAACGGTGGCATTTCTATTCATGAAATCTGACCCAGAGGTTAGTGCAAAAAGCAGTATTACTGAATAATTTTAATATTCTTTCTGCATGATGTCCCACTTGAGAGGGGGGCACCAGGGAGTCTTAGTAAAAATGTTTTTCACCTAGGTGTCCTTTCATTACAAATTAGTTGTTTTGAAAATTATGGGATGATAACTAAGGATGTGTTAGGAAAGCATCATTAAGTTGCTCATTCTAGATTGCGGTTAGCTGGTTAGTGTTGTGATTGATATTCATCACATGCCATATGTGTGGTTCATACAATGTGTACCAGATGTTTTTCATTCTTTTTGTTGTGGTTGCCAGCACACTGGACCATGGCTGCTGCTGTAATCCTAGAATTCTTTCTTCCTTCTCAATAGGATTATATCTGGAATTCCATATCATCCTGCTAGACTAGTCCAAACAAGTGGGTTGTGTTCTCCTATCAGTAGAGTTCCTGAGCGGTCATCCAGTTTAGTCCTCCACATCCGGGTAGTGCACCTCCTCCTGCAGCTTGGAGACTGGACCAATCAGAATCTTCCTCTGCCAGGATGTATGCTGCTGGAGCTCCCATCAGCCCCTAGTGTGTCTAGTCTCCTTGCAGCTGGAGGACGTGTGTGCCTGGGGTTAGGCTCACTTAGGGACAGTTGGAGGCAACACTAGTGAGAGTTGTTGGGTTTTTTTTTTCCTTTGGCACTGCTATTTTTTTCTTTGCTTTATTTATTAGGTAGCTGTAGCTTTAAAAAAAAAACAAATAAAACCCCCACAGAGCATTGCCGGCCACGATCGAGAGGCCGGGTCTGCACTGCGCTGCTGACTTTACTGCGGCAGAGTCTTTTGCAGTCCAAGGCTAGCTCCTTCCTCCTAGACTGTCCGGAGGAGAGCTCTGCCTTGCCAGCCATCTGCCTGCGTCTGGGAGCCTGCTGAACGGTATGCTGGCTTCCCTCTCGCGATCCGAGCTGCACTTGTTAGTTTGACTGGCAGCCCGGTGGTGTAGCATGCTCCCGCTCAGGATTCGAGCGACGTGTTTGCTGCGGCGCTCTGGTACATGTGCGGTGAGTTTCGGATGTTTTTTCAGTGCTGCAGATTGCCCCTTTTGCTTTCTTTTGGTTTATTTTGATTTCTTTAAACTTTGATTGCTTTTCGCGCCATTTTTTTCTAGCCGGCTGCAATGTGCCGGCGGCCATTTTATAGTTCCGGTTTTTCCCGCCTGGCGTGAAGGGCTCTGCAGTGCGTTTCTGCTTCACTTTGCGCATTTTTGGCCTAGCGTTTTTGCTGGGGGGGGGGGGGGGCATATCAGTTCCCAGTTGCTAGTTCTTTTAAAAAAAAACAAAAAAAACCTAAGACGGGGAATTTTCTTTCTTTTTCATTTCTTTGGGTTCTTTTCAGTCATTTTCACTTTACCTTTGGGGGCTGCTGTGACTGCATGGCTTCCAGGCTGCAGTGTGTTATCTGCGGGTCGCGCAGGGGGGCAGTGGATGAGTCTGGGGTCTGCGGGGGCTGCGCCTCAGTTTCCACAAGTTTAGAACAACAAATGGAACATAAGGAGCTCTCGGGCCCAGGAAGCCCGGCTGTTCAGGCGGATGGAGATCCCTCTCCTGGCTCTCTTGCGTCTGGTTCTATGGCCCCTCCTAAAGGACAGGGGGGCGCGTGGCCGATTGCAGCAGCAGGGTCTTCCTTCACGGATTTTTCCCCGACTTTGTCCTTCTTATGCACCAGGCTTTTCGCTTGGGGCGCTCCGGCAAGTTCCCAGACGCTTGGCCGTCGCCCCTCTCATCTCTCCAAGGTGGGGAGTCCAGGCAGGAGGGCCCTCCTTCGGCCAAGCGCCTTCGGGCTATGGACCTTGAACACGACGACTTGGGCTGGCAAGATCCTGATACCGAAGTGGATCCGGATGGTGCTGTTGAGGAGTTGGAAGACGGTGAAATACCAGAGCCCGAGGATCAGGCCCGGATTATTCGGGTGTTCCGTAAAGAAGAGCTGGTGCCGTTGATTACGGATTCTCTCCACGCTCTCAATCTTGCTGCACCTCGTCCTGTTGAGGAGGACGGGTTGGAGGATCCGCTCATTCAAGCGGTGCGGGAATCTCAGGTGGTGTTTCCGGTGCACCGTGTGGTGGAGCAGATGATTCAAACTGAGTGGGATCAACCCGAATCGGGACTTAAGGGGATTCGGACTATGAACCGCCTGTATCCGTTAGCGGATAAAGACAAGGAGAGGTTTAAGTCGCCGCGAGTGGACGCCGCGGTGTCGGCGGTTACCAAGAAAACCACCATTCCTGTTGAAGGCAGTGCGGCCTTAAAGGACGCACAAGACAAAAAGGTGGATGGTTTGTTGAAACAGGCTTTTGAGACCAATGCGTTATCTTTGCAGGCCTCCATTTGTGGGGCTTGGGTGGCTAGGGCCTGTTTACGATGGGCTCAGCACTTGAGGCAAGCTTCCGGCTTGGATCAGCAGGGCTTGCTTGAGGTGACTCGGCTTGAGTCTGGTTCGGCGTATTTGGCGGATGTGCATTATGATTTGATTAGAACCTTGGCGAATAGCATGGCTTCTTTGGTGGCGGCGCGCCGGTCTTTATGGTTGCGGAATTGGGCGGCCGATGGCTCTTCTAAGTCCCGACTCAGTAAGCTTCCCTTTAAGGGCAAATTGTTGTTCGGAGACGATCTGGATAAATTGGTAAAAGACCTCGAGGAGTCCAAGGGCGGTAGGCTGCCAGAAGATAAGCCTAAGCTAGGTAGAAACTTGCCGCCGGCGCGGGATCAGTTTCGTGACTTTCGCAGATTTCGTTCTTCCTGCCTTTGGGGCTCCCAGCACAGCCGGTATAGCTCCAGAGGCCAGGGTTTTCGAGGAGCGGGCAGAGGCTTTGCAGCAGCGTCGTCCTCTGCGTCCTCTTCCTTTGGTCGAAAGCCGCAATGAAGCGAGGCGGGCTCCGGAGGGAAGGCAAGTCATCGGGGGTCGTCTGTGGGACTTTCTTCCTTCCTGGGCCCAAATAACATCGGATCAGTGGGTGCTCGAGATCAGAGAGGGTTATGCGCTGGAGTTTGCTTGTCTGATTCCAGACGCCTTTGTCCTTTCCCCCTGCAAAGGAGAGCAGAAGGCGCAGGCCATTCGGGTGACGTTGCGTCAACTCATCGATTTGGGAGCGGTTATTCCCATCCCTCCCTCCGAGCGCGGCATCGGTCGCTACTCCATTTATTTTGTGGTGCCAAAGAAAGACGATTCGCTCCGCCCGATTCTGGATCTCAAGGGGGTGAATCGTTTTCTCCGGGTGCCGCATTTCTGGATGGAGACCTTGCGGTCCTTCATCGTGGCGGTTCGTCAAGGGGAGTTTCTGACCGCCCTCGATCTCTCGGAGGCCTATTTGCACATTCCCATCCGGGCGGTCCATCAAATGTTCCTGAGGTTCGCGTTCCCGTGGGGTCACTTTCAATTTCGAGCTATGCCGTTCGGTCTAGCCACAGCCCCACGCACCTTCACAAAGGTAATGGTGGTGGTTGCGGCGGCCTTACAAAAGGAAGGGATCTTAGTCCACCCTTACCTCGACGATTGGTTGATTCGTGCGAAGTCCAAAGAAGAGTGTGCAGGCGACTGACAGTAGTGGCTTTGCTGCGGTCCCTCGGCTGGGTGGTCAATGAGAAAGTCATTTAGTGCCAACACAATCCCTCAAATACCTCGAGGTTCATTTTGACACGGTGAGAGGTTTGGTGTGCATACCGGAGTGCCGCGTCCAGGCGTTGCAGAGGCTCGTGCGCTCCTTTTTGAGGATTCCCGCTCCGTCAGCGTGGTGGTACCTGCGGCTGTTAGGCACTATGGCAGCGATGTTGGAGGTAGTTCCGTGGGCCAGGTTTCATATGCGGCCACTTCAAATAGCCCTGTTACGTCGCTGGTCGAACCAGTTGGATTCGTTGAACAAGCGCTTGCCTTGCCCGAAATCGGTTCGTCTGTCTCTTCGGTGGTGGTTGTGCTCAGGGAACCTACGGATGGGTCTTCCTCTGGAGCAGCCCTCTTTGATCCCGTTCATCATGGATGCGAGTCTGTTGGGCTGGGGAGCCCACTGCGAGGGGCGGTACGCGCAGGGGACGTGGTCCCCTCTCGAGACTACTTGGTCGATCAACCGACTTGAGCTGCGAGCGGTGAGACTCGCGCTGCAAGCCCTGGAGACGTTGGTGAGGGGGCAGGCAGTGTGAGTTCTCTCGGACAACTCGGCAACGGTGGCGTACATCAATCGCCAGGGAGGCACCGGCAGTGTGGCCATGGAAAGCGAGGCAGAGGCCTTGTTCGATTGGGTGGAGACTGTAAACGGGGGCGCTGGTCGTGAATGTTCACAGTCTTAGCAAAGGCAAAATCTTATTATGACTTGCAAAGGATTGTGTGGGATGTAGTTCACTTATACCAGAATCAGCCGTTCACAAAATGAGTTGTGATGCTCGAGTGTAAGCAAAGAAAAAATAGATTTTATTCATGGGGTTGATTCTCCCACACAGATTTACTTGGTAACACAAAAGGACACTTGCTTCAGTATTGTACTCAGGAAAAACAAATCATGATATAAGGTAACTGAACTTCTTAAGCAATCAAACAACAAAGACCTTGATGGGAAACAGAAAAGGTATTTTTGATGGCTCCTGCTAATGACTCTTAGCAGTGCTCCAAAAGCAAAAACAAAACCCAAAAGTAACCAAAAACTGTTCTTTATCAAGGACAACTTTCTTCTATTTACACACACAAAAAGAAGTTTCCTTTCAGAGCTCACGTGCACTTGTGCCTGGCTCAATTACCAATAATTAGCCAGCTGCAAACCCCTTTGCTGGTTCACTCTCTCTCTACGTGGCTCAATCCTACCCTAAAGCTTTCTTGCAGACTCTTCTGGGTAGATAAAAGAACAAGTTACAGTTCCTTTTGGTGGTTGTTGTATTAGTGAGAAACTATTTTAAAACAGCAGCCTAGACAGAGAGCAATCCATGTATTCATTCTGATCATTTGCTATATCTCCTTCTTCAAATATCATGGAATCAATATCATGGTCTGGCTCAGAGGAATTCCTTAATTGATCACTCTCAGGGTAATATTTGTTTCCCTGCTGTCTTCCTGGAGAAGAGCTAGGGCATAGATCAAAGTTCATACCTGAGCTTCCTTTGCTGTTAGGTTTCTTCTCCAGGTATCCTGGCCAGTAAGTAATCCCAGCTTTTATGTCCAGCCTTCCAATCAAGATCCCTGGACACTGGGTCTCTCTTCACATACCTTCTTGCACCGGTCTTAGGGCCCCTTCCAAATGCAGCCGTCTCCTTCAAAGGTGCCGTCTGGGAATTCCTGGCTTTATAACCCCACTCCTCTGGCTTCCTCCAGTCCAATGGAGTATGCTTGCCTCTGGAATGACTCCC
The DNA here is from genome assembly GCA_033557465.1 of Ichthyophis bannanicus. NCBI lineage: Eukaryota > Metazoa > Chordata > Amphibia > Gymnophiona > Ichthyophiidae > Ichthyophis > Ichthyophis bannanicus. The sequence continues at coordinate 843,237,994 of CM066036.1, read as the reverse complement.
AACACACGTACTGCTGTGGGCTCCTTCTTTAGACCTCCAAGATGTCTTTCTCTTCTTCCTTCCACGTTGCTTCTGCTGTTGTCTCTCCTTGTTCTGTCTGCTCTCTCCTTTCTGCCTCTGTGTAGAATATCCTTTAGTTTTAACGTGCTTAGAGGGACACTCCACCCTAGCACAGCCCAGGTGTGCTGAATCAAGCCCTGCCCTTGGAGATGAGTGATTGGGGATTACCTCATAGCTCTCCTGATTGAACACACGTTTCCTCACTTCAGCCCTTCTAGAGGCTGTTTGAAATCTGGTGCATTCTGGGACTGGTAGTCTTTTATGAAAACATTCTGTTTTAGTATTTCTACCAGCAAAGACAGGTTGCTTGTTCAGAGCCAATTCACCTCTTTTATAGTTCCCTCCTGAACTATGATAAGCTTCCTTATCACAAGACCCGTCTGCCGGCTCTTTCGGCGGCGCATATCGCGGGAAAAGACAATGTAATGACGGATTTTCTCAGCAGGGTGCAGGTTGACCCCGGGGAGTGGGAACTGCACCCACAGGTATTCGCACAGGTAGTTTGCAGATGGGGGCCTCCGATTATGGATCTCATGGCAACTTTTCAGTCTGCGAAGATGGGGCGGTTCTTCAGCAGGCGGAGAGAACGCATGTCCAAGGGTATCGACGTGCTAATTCAGCCGTGGCCGGAGGACGGCCTTCTTTGTCTTCCCTCCTTGGGCGTTGATCGGTCGCGTCGTTCAGCGCATCGAAGCGCACTGGGGGCAGGTTTTACTAGTGGCTCCGGATTGGCCCCGAAGGCCGTGGTATGCCGATCTGGTTCGTTTGCGCAACGGGGTGTCGTGGAGACTGCCTCCGCTTCCGGATCTGCTGTGTCAGGGTCTGCTGCGGATGCCTCAAGTGGATCGATTCTCGCTTACGGTTTGGCCCTTGAAAGGGCTCGATTGAGGAAGAAAGGTTATTCTCCTGAGGTTATTGCCACGCTCTTTCGGGCACGGAAGTCTTCCACCTCGCTAGCGTATGTGCGGGTGTGGAGGTTTTTTGAGGATTGGTGTTCGTGGTGTGGGGTTCGCGCGGCTACTGCTTCGGTGTCTGTGGTTCTCAGTTTTTTGCAGGACGGTTTTGACAAAGGTTTAGCAGCTGAAGGTACAGTTGGCTGCGCTAGCGTGCTACCGGGGCAAGGTTCAGGGGATTCCCCTAGGGGCGCATTCTGATGTACAATGTTTTCTTAAGGCGGTCTTCAGGTTGAGGCCTTTGCGCAGTGTCTCAGTTCCCTCGTGGGATTTGAATCTCGTTTTGCGAGCTTTGGTTCGCGCACCCTTTGAGCCCATACGGCAGGCATCGCTTAAGGATCTTACTCTGAAGACGGTTTTTCTGGTGGCGATCTGTTTGGCGAGGCGCATTTCCGAGTTGCAGGTGCTTTCGTGTAGAGAACCGTTCTTGTCTATCTCCAGGGATCGGGTGCTTCTTCGACCAGTGCCCTCATTTTTGCCTAAGGTGGTTTCGCCTTTTCATTTGAATCGGCCTGTTTTTCTTCCGGTACTTAATTCGGAAGCGGCAGGTCCCACGGACGAGAGGTTACATTGCTTGGATGTGCGGCGAGTCCCTCGTCACTACTTAAAGGTGTCGGAGACGTTCTGTAAGACCGATCGGTTGTTCGTGCTTTTTGGCGGGGCCTGCAAAGGTGAAGCGGCGGCAAAGGCATCCATCGCTCGGTGGATTAAGGAGGCAATTGCATCGGCTTACATTTTACAGAATCAGCCGGTTCCGGTTGGTTTGAGGGCCCACTCTACCAGAGCACAGGCGATGTCCTGGGCAGAGCATAGTCTTGTTCTGCCTGTGGAAATTTGTAGGGCGGCTACTTGGTTGTCTCTTCATACCTTCAGTAAGCACTAGCAGTTGGATGTGCTCGCCGCTCAGGATTCTTGTTTTGGTTCGGCAGTGTTGCGCGCCGGTTGGCAAGGTCCCGCCCGGTGTTGACTGCTCTGGTACATCCCGGATGTGGAGGACTAAACTGGATGACCGCTCAGGAAATAGAAATTACATTTACCTGGTAATTGTAGTTCCTGGAGGATCCAGTTTAGTCCTCCTTCCCTCCCATGTGTCAGGTTTGTTTGGAGCGGCGCACTTACTGTGAACGGCTCTGAATTGTCTCAGCATATTTCTTCGGATTTTTGTATCCGGGGCTCGCTTCTTCTTTCTTTTTGCCAGCCATTCGGTTCATGTGGCTGGGTTATGACTGCTTCTGTCTTTGGGTGAAGTCAGAGGCGCTGTGCAGAGTTTTGGCTTCCTCGTTTGGGGAGGGGTCGATTAACACTTAAGGGGACTACATTCTATTCTTGTTTGATAGTTATACTTCTCATGTGTTGCTTCTTTGAGTCTGCTTTGTTAATAGTTCACTGGGGGCTGATGGGAGCTCCAGCAGCATACATCCTGGCAGAGGAAGATTCTGATTGGTCCAGTCTCCAAGCTGCTGGAGGAGGTGCAGTACCCGGATGTGGAGGACTAAACTGGATCCTCCAGGAACTACAATTACCAGGTAAATGTAATTTCTATTTGGTGGAGGCAAAGAACCAATGAAAAGCTCAGGTTTCACTTGACATCACTCCCATGCCTCTATTTGCCTCTGCCACCAGAGGTCTCTTCAGTATTTCTTTGCCTTCAACAGATGGTGAATGAATTTTCTCCTCTCTGAAGAAAATCTGAGGATTGAGAGGAAAAGATTGATTAAACGCTCATGATCACCTTGGAATCAAAGATGACTCACTTGAGCACAACATGGGAAAAGACTGCAGTCTTTTCGGTGACCTACACGGAGGGAAGATTGGTTCAACCTCATGCTCTTGCCCTGGATAAGAGCTTGTTGAGCAGTCAGAAAATTGAAAGGATCTGAAAGGATGGAAAAATTCAAGCAGTCTTGCACAATCTTGGTGCCCCCTCTCTCCTCTTCTGTTCACCCTGCATTCTCCCAAACATTGCAGAAGACTCTCAGAGCGATCTGCCTGCCTGCAGCTACCTGAAACGCAGTGCTGCACAGCTAGCCAGTAAACAGTTTCAGGGGAGTAGAACTGAGTCCAGCACAGATCCTCTGCCTGGGACTCTTAGGGGGTGAGTACCAAGGCTTGACCTAGTTATTGCCCTTGTTTGGGGCTCCCGATTCAGTCTTCTTGAGATGCAATTTGGAGTGGACTGCTGGTGACCATCAGTGCAGTATGGGGGTTTCCTGCACATTTTCTGCATGCGTTAGTAGCGTTTTTACCTATTGTTTGCCTGGTGGTTGCGTGGTCCTAATGCATGTTCTGCCCAAGCAGCTCCAACGCGTGCTCCTTCCGTAGTGCCTGAAATACATGTTGCATGAAAGCACAGTTAATGTGTACTTCTGGGCCACTACAGCCTTAGCGCTTGCTGTTATGATACTTTCCTAACTCTCTATTTCAGGAAACATTGTTTGAACTGTGGCAAGCGAGGTGCCTCATCCTCTGATTTTAGACTCTGCTCTTCTTGCATGGCAGCTTCTGAGTGATCTCTGGAGGACCTGCTTCCCCCCCTCTCCCAGTAGAGGGATACAGTTAGTTTGACCTTGCCTGCTTCAGGGCAGGAAGTGACGGATGGGGCTATGAGTAAGAATATTCAGTCGGCCAGAGGATCTGGCGACCGTGCTATGAGCAGTTCATTGTCCTCTAGGGGATGTGTGGTGGCTGTGCCCTCTGGAATTGTGGAGTCATGTCAGAGGAGAGCTACAGGATTCTGGATTGCCCTCCCCTGGAATTCTTTCACTTTTGCAGAAGGCTTGGTCACGGCTTTGGATTTTGCTCAGGCATTGGGTAGAAGACACATCTTCCAAAGCTTGGTCGACCCAACTGACTTTTAAGGGGAAGCTTCTGTTTGATGCCGATTTGGAGAAGCTGATGAAGGACCTGGGTGAGACGAAATCTTACAGCCTTTCGGAGGACAGGTCTAGGGGACCTGTGAAGCGGTCTGGTGCCTTTTTCTCGTCAGCCTCCACCCTTCACCAATGGCGCTGACCGGATTCCCAGGGGTCTCCGGACTCTTGGCATTACCAACCTGGAAAACCTTTCTTCCCCTCTGCTTCTGGTCTTCAAGCTCGTTCTCAGTCCTTTCGTGCAGATTGTCTATTTCATGGTGCCCAAAAAGTACGGTTCCTTCCAACCCATTCTGGACCTCAAGGGGGTCAACGAGCACCTATGTGTTCCACGTTTACAGATGGAAACATTGCGCTCTGTGATTCAAGCAGTGCCCCAAGGAGAGTTCTGGTTTCTCTGGATCTGGACAAGGTGTATTTTCATATCCTCCAGGAACAAGCAGGAAGTCGGTCCTCACTTATGGGTGACGTTGGCACTGACAGAGCCCACGCAGAGCAATTACCCAGCTTTAAAAGAAAGCCTTTGGGATGGCTGCCGTGCATGCGTGGTCCTCTTCCCGCCCAAGGGTGCCATCTTGCTCAATCTCCCTTTTTCCGCGGAGCCCTTTGGACGCACGTCCTCGTCCCTCAGAAAAAGTTTCGTTTTTTCACCTTAACAGGCTCTCTTTTCTGGTTGCACCGGTCCTCTACCCGTCCTTCCCCTGCTCTATTTTTTTAGAGCTATCAGGGATATTCTTTTCTTATTTTTTCGTTACGGACTTTGCGCCCTTTTTTCTTCTCTAACTGCTGGCTGCTTGGGTCTTCAACCTCGCAGGGGCCATTTTTGCCCCCATGGCCACCGGATTAAAAAAAATGCGATAGATTTTAGGAACATGTCGCTTACGGACACTCATGACTGTTGTCTGCGGTGCCTGGGAGCCGACTGTGAACAAGAGCTCTGTTCGCTCTGCAAGAAAATGTCCTCTAAGGCCCTGCTCAGTCGTAAGCAGAAGTCCAAAGACATTTTACGAAAGGCCGCCTCTGAGTCCCCGGTGGCACCCTTGGTCGTCTCTCCTCCGGTGGGTTCTCCCCCTGGTGCCCCGCTCTCCCGGTGGTACTCCGACCAGTGGTCCCCCGAGGTGGAGCAGCACAGAAAGAAGGCAGCCTTTACGTTGCTGTCTGAGGCTCCCGACAAGTGCGAGTGCTCCCGCACCCGGTCACTTAGCCCCCTTCGGTGTTCCCGAGAGTCGGACAAGGAGCAGCCCCGCAAGGTACCCCGCATGGAAGTAGAGGCCTCCGGCGAAGGCACCCGGTCTCCTGAGGGTCATCCCGGCGAGTACCCCTCCCCTCCTCAACACAAGATCTGGTGACCCTGGTATCTGCATTGCAGGGCCCCACACCTGTGTGGGAGTCCCGCATGCTGGCGTTGGAACACAGCGTTTTTGAGTTCATTGCTTCCCAGCAGGCGCTCACGGCCAGCGTTGCTGACTCGCGTCCAGAGACCATGGGTGCCTCGCGTGAGACACCCAAATCCATCCAGGAAACCCCCAAGAGCCACGGGGCTCGTGAGGGTCCTTGATGTCATTCTCGCTCGCCCTCCCGTTCCTCGGAGGCGAGATCGTCCAGGGCCTCCGGCACCAGGCCGCTGGCCTTTGGACAGGGCGACCTGCCCGGCTTGGACTCCCCGACCGACTGCTTGGACTGGGAGTCTGATGGGGACACCTCCCCGGAAACACATACCCACCAGGATCTTCCGTCGGACCCCTTGCCGCCTGCATTCCAGCAGCGCTCGCCACCCAAAGACACTGCCTTCCTGGTGTTCATTCGGGACATGGCATGGGCCCTTAACCTGGTCAGCCAGGCTGCGAAGGATCCTCGTGCTGAAGAACTCGACATTATTCAGTATGAGTCCCCACCCAGGGAATCCCTCACTGTGCCTGTACCGCTGATTCTATCTCGGCTGCTGCTCCGCATGTGGGAGGCCCCAGCCTCGGTTCCCATCGTGAGCAAGCGCCTTGACACGATGTACAAGGTGCAGTGTGGACCAGGCTTCTGAAAGACCTAATTCCCACTCACCTCAATGGTGGTGGAATCGGCCATGAGGAAGCAAAAGAGCCCGAAATTGCACTCGTTGGTAACACCCGGCCAGAGTCGAGAGCCCTTGATGCCCTGGGCCGCAAGGCCTACCAAGGTTCCATGCTCTCTTGTCGCATCCAGGCATATCAACTGTACGTTGGTATGTTCCTGCACGATTTGGCTAAGGAACTCAGGGGTTTCTCCGCGGGCGTCGAAGGAGAGCCCCTCGACAGATTTGACACCCTGTTAATGTCCGTCCTTGACTGCTCCAAGTACTCTCTCGAGCCTCCTATGAAGGCTTCAAGACATTGGCTCGGGTAGCGGCTGCGGGCATTGGGGCCCACCGCCAGGCATGGCTCCAATCCTCTGATTTGGAGCAATGGGTGCAGGAGAAGCTCCTGGATGTGCCCTGCCTCGGCGAGCAGCTCTTTGGCAAGCCGATGGAGGAGAAGGCTGCGGAAATTGAGATGGAGTTCATCACCAGGACCCATCTCTCCCGCAAAACGTCTACCCTGTCTTGGAAGAAGCAGCCAACCAAGAAGCCCTTCTTCCCTAGAAAGGGTCCCCAGTATGGAGGCTATCCACCATATCCAGCTATCCCCACGCCGACCACTCCGGCGCAGGGAAAGTTTGGCCAGGGGCATCATAAGCCAAAGGGACAGAAGGCCCAAACGCTGGCTCCTCCGCAACCCACTCAGAGGTTTTGATGCCATCGGCATAGCCCCTTGCCTTCCGGCGATGCAGCAGCCAGTGGGGTGACGCCTGTCCCGCTTCGCCCCATTGTGGGCTCCCATCACCTCAGACACTTGGGTCCTCCAAGTCGTCCGGGACGGCTGTCGCCTTCATTTCGATAGGCTTCCACCTCCTTTCTCCCCGTGGAGCCTCCTCGACTCCCCGCACATCAGCTTCTGCTGCAGCAGGAATTACACTCTCTCCTTGCCCAACGGGCAGTTGAGAAGGTCCCTCCCCACCTTCGAGATCGGGGCTTCTATTCCTAGTACTTCCTCGTCCCGAAAAAGACGAGGGGTCTGTGGCCCATCCTCGACCTCCACAGGCTAAACAAGTTCCTGGTGCGGGAGAAATTCAAGATGTTATCTCTTGGCGTGCTGCTGCCCTTCCTCCGGCAGGACGACTGGCTATGCTCCTTGGATCTAAAGGATGCTTACGCCCACATCTTAATCCACCCCCAACACAGGCAGTGATCTGCATTTCAGGGTGCCTGGAGAGCACTTCCAGTACAGGGTGCTCCCCTTCAGCCTCATGTCTGCCCCACGGGTCTTCACAAAGTGCCTCGTCATAGTCGCCGCTTACTTTCGGCGCCAGGGCGTGCCAATCTTTCCCTACCTCGACAACTGTCTCGTTATGGGCTCCTCAGCTGAGGAGGCTTGGCAAGTGATGTCGCGCACTGTCCTCCTCTTGGAGAACTTGGGATTCTTGTTCAACTATCCGAAATCTCACCTCGAGCTGGTGCAGGCTCTCGAGTTCATCGGGGCACGCCTTGATACTCAGCAGGTGATTGCCTTCTTGCCGGTGGATCGCTCCACCCACCTCCAAGCTCTGGCACCTCGCTTCCAAAACGCCCACCAGGTCACCGCTCGGTCCATACTATGTCTCCTGGGCCACATGGCCTCGACTGTACATGTGGTTCCTCATGCCCACCTGCACATGCGGACGGCTCAGTGGTGTCTCAGTGCCCAATGGAGCCAGTCCCTTGGACACCTCAAGGACCCCATCAGGGTTCTTCCCGACCTCCGCTTGTCCCTGAGCTGGTGGCAAAACCCCGCAATCTTCTGCGGGGATTGACCTTTCAGGCCCCACGGCACGATGCGGTGCTGACAGACGCTTCCCTGTTGGGGTGGGGAGCCCATTGCGGACCTCTGCATGCAATGGCAATGGTCACCCGAGGAGTCTCAGCAGCAGATAAACCTGCTCAAACTCCGGGCCATTCGGTGGGCCCTGAGGGCCTTCGAGGAGCACCTCAGCAGGAAGTCGGTTCTAGTACAGACTGACAACCGTGTAGCGATGTTCTACATCAACAAGGAGGAGGGAAGCGGTCCTTATCTGTTCTTTTGCTGCCTGACGGAGGATATCCCTCAGGGTGACGTACCTCCCGAGTCAGGAGAATGGCCTGGTGGACAGACTTGGCAGAATCCTTCGCCCCCACGAATGGCGGCTGGATACCAGATTAGCACGCTGGCTGTTTCTCCGATGGGGGACTCAGGTGATAGACCTCTTCGTGCCAGCCCCCAGAACACGCAGCTCCCCCGCTTTTGCGGCCCGGTGGGTTCTCCAGTACCTCCTCCACCTCTTAAGGGAAGGGCTGAAGTCAAACTCTTTCAGAGTTCATTTGAGCGCCATCTTGGCTAATCATCTCCCTATCGAGGGAAAAACACCTCTCGGGGCAGCCGTTAGTCTCCCGCTTCATGTGGGGTCTTCTGCTATCCAAGCCACACATTCGTCGTCCTCCGGCAGAATGGGACTTAAATGTGGTACTCACACAGCTCACCCATCCACCCTTCGAGCCGATGGCGACGTGTTCGCTCCGGCACTTGTCCTGGAAGGTGGCCTTCCTGATGGCGCTGACCTCGGCCCACTGAGTCAGTGAGCTCCAGGCAGTCATGGCTGGTGCCCCTTACACCAGGTTTTATCGGAACAGGGTGGTCCTCCGTACCCACCCTAAATTCCGGCCTAAGGTCGTTTCAGACTTCCATTTCAACCAAGAGATAGTGCTGCCAACTTTCTTCCCGAGGCACCACGCCGACAGCTCTCCACACCCTTGACTGCAAATGGGCCCTCGCCTTTTATTTGCAGCGTACCCAGACTCATCGCAAGTCTGACAGGCTTTTCGTGACCTACGATCCGAATAGACAGGGGCAAGCAGTCACCAAGTGCACCCTCTCAGTTTGGGTGGTAGACTGCATCGCTTTCACCCATGTGAAGGCATGCGTCCCTCTGGATCGTCGAGTCACCAAACACGGGGTCTGATCCAAAGCGGCCTCTGGCCTCACTGCGCTCCTTGCCCCGATGGACATCTGCCGAGTGGCGTCCTGGTCTTCCACAAACACCTTTGCTGCTCACTACCACCTGGAGAGGGACTCCCCACTGGGACAGCGTCGTTGGCCAGGCTGTACTCTGTAATCTGGGGCATAAGCAACTCCTTCCCTCCGACCCTTCTTCACGGCTACCAAGAGCTTTGGCTTCTGCTTATGGTCTCGCGGAGGCATTTTTTGGTTACAGGTTCGGTAGCCTGTAGCTAGGGAGTCCCATAAGTGAGGACTGACTTCCTGCTTGTTCCTGGAGAAAGTGTAGTTACCTGTAATAGGTGTTCTCCAGGGACAGCAGGAATCAGTCCTCACTACCCTCTCGCCTTCCCTGATGAGTTGCTGAATTTTTGTCCTTCCCTTGCCATCTGCTTGGTAGGGCTCGAGCTAGGGGACCTGACTGAGCAAGATGGCGCCTTTGGGCGGGAAGAGGACCACGCATGCGTATTAACAATCCCAAAGGCTTTTTTGAAAGCTGGGGAATTGTCCGCGCGTGTTCCATTGGTGCCGACATCACCCATAAGTGAGGACTGATTCCTGCTGTCCCTGGAGAACACTTGATCTCCAGGAACAAGCAGGAATGAGTCTTCACATATGGGTACGTTGGTACTGACAGAGCCTGCGCGGGAACGCTCCCCAGCGTCCAAAAAGAGAGCTTTTGGGAGCATCCCACACGCATGCGCGCTGCCTTCCTGCCTAAACACTTCCCTCTCATCAGTTTTCCGTTTTCCGCGGAGCCGGCAGGATGTACTCCTGTCACCGCAGAAAATTCTTCTTTTTATTCTTAGTTTTTTGTGGTCGCGTATGCCTTCCCTCGACGCCACCGGTACCGCCGGTGCTTTTCTTTCTTTTTACTGAAGAATTTCTTCTTTTCTTAGAAATTTTTTCCTTTTTAGTGCCTGACTGTTTCTAGGCCACTAGGCCTCTTTCCTTCCATTATGGAACAAGTTAGGCAACATTCCTTGCACGGGGGAGAATCTCTTCGGCAAGAACTGGCAGGAAAAGGCTAGCGAGTTAGATGCTGACAATTTTACCTTAGATTGTCAGTCTACAGCCACTCCAGCCAAAAGGAAATCTTATAAAAAACCCTCTTTTAGCAAAAAGAGGAAGTTTTATCCTTCCTATACCCAGCAGAATCAGACTACAGGTCAGGTTGCCCAAAAGGGACAAACTAGACAGCAAAAGAAACCAAAAGGCCCGATAGCCCAACCAGCTCTCCAGGTTCAGCCCCCTCAAGGGCTTCGACTCCTTCCTAGAGAGCTTTGCCTTACTGCCTCTGAGGGGTCCCCAATCCCCCAATATTCCAGGCAGGATATGCCACTTTGTCAACAGATGGCATCAGATAACAGCAGAAGATTGGACTTTGTCCATTGTAGGAGAGGGGTGCAAGTTTCATTTTCACAGCATACCCCCTCCTACAATTCTAAAGCAATTCAATTGACAAACCTCTGTAGACAATCTGCTAGATCACGAGGTCTCCACACTTCTTGCCCAAGGGGCAATAGAGGAAGTACCCATTCTTCAACAGGGTACAGGGTTCTACTCCCCCTATTTTCTTACTTCAAAGAAAGCAGGAGGACACAGACCCATTCTAGACCTCAGAGAATTGAACAAATGTCTGTTTCGAGAGAAATTCAAAATGATTTCTCTAGGAACTCTTGTGCTATACCGTGAAAGCCAGGAATGGCTTTGCTCTCTAGACTTAAAGGACGCATACACTCACATTCTCATCCATCCAGATCACAGGAAATTTTTACATTTCATTTTCAGGGGAAGACATTTCCAGTACAGGGTTCTTCCTTTTGGTCTGGCTTCAGCACCAAGGGTATTCACGAAATGCATGGCAGTTGTAGCTGCATTTCTACAAACCCTGGGAATTTTCGTCTTCCCTTACTTAGACGACTGGCTCATTCGAGCCTCCACAGTTGCAGAGGCCAGCACTGCACTGTCCCATACAATGCGAATCCTCCAATACTTGGTATTGGTAATAAACTTCCCGAAATCTGAACTAGTTCCCTCCCAATGCCTAGAATTCATAGGAGCCTGTCTGGATACCAGACAGGCAAGGGCTTTCCTTCCACAAGCCCGGTGTCTTCGCATAATGCAGCTAGCTTCCCAAGCAGCAGGCAAATCCTCCCTCGCTGCTCGGGAGCTAACAATCTCTCAACGACTAATTTTGTCCCTCCAATGGTGGCAATCACTAGAAAATCTGACAGTGGGGTCTCCTTTCCATCAACCCCTCTTTCAGGCCACCCTAACAGATGCATCACAGGTGGGTTGGGAAGCACTCCTGAACCATCTCTCTACTCAGGGCACCTGGACTCCACAGGAGGTTGGTTTATACATAAACCTCCTGGAATTAAGAGCAATTTATTTAGCTCTTCGAGTGTTCCACGCCCAGTTCAGCTACAAGAGAGTCCTAGTCCAGGCGGACAATCAGGTAGCCATGTTTTATGTGAACAAGCAGGGCGGAACGGGCTGTCTGTCGTTATGCAATGAAGCTTTACGACTATGGGGCCTCGCCAGAGAGCATCAAATTCACCTTCAAGTGGTATATCTTCTAGGCATTCCAAACCTTTGGGCAGACAAACTCAGTCGAGTACTGCTACCTCACGAGTGGTCACTCCACCTAGCCCAGATGGCAAAGATATTTCATCTCTGGGGCATTCCAGACATAGACCTCTTTGCAAGTCCACTGAATGCCAAACATCCCTGGTTCTGTTCCAGGATTCCGGCGCACAACTGTCAGGCAAGGGATGCCTTCCTCCTTCACTGGAGTCAGGACTTCCTTTATGCCTTCCCACCCATTCCCCTCATCCCCAAGACACTCTTCAAGCTTCAGAGAGACAGGGGTCACATGATTCTCATAGCACCACGATGGCCATGCCAAACGTGGTATTCCCTGCTTCTGCATCTCTTTCAGGCGGCACCTCTGGAGTTAGAGCATGCTCCAGATCTCCTTTCCCAGGAGAACGGGACGCTATGGCACCTGAATCCTGCATCTCACGGCCTGGTTGTTGAAGGCTTAGACCTCCAGGATTTCAACCTGTCCCAGCAGGTAAAAGATATCCTTCATGCTTCTAGGAAACTTTCCACAAGATCTTATGCCTTCAAGTGGAAACGTTTTACTATATGGTGCTCCAAGAAGGGATTAAACCCCCTGGTCATACCCTTAGGATCGATACTAGAGTATCTCCTTCACTTATCGAATTCTGGGTTAATGACCAATTCGGTAAGAGTCCATCTTAGTGCAATTGCAGCTTCTTATAAGCCTCTAAATGGACAACCAATTTCCTCTCATCCACTCCTATCAAGATTTACGAGAGGCCTTTTATTAACTAAACCTCTCATCAAGCTACCACCGGTAGCATGGGATCTAAATCTAGTTCTTGGGCAGCTCATGAAGCCGCCTTTTGAACCTTTAGCCACTACAGCCCTTAAGTTTTTGACTTGGAAGGTCATCTTCCTCATTGGAATCACCTCTGCCCGTCGCATTAGTGAATTGCAAGCTTTAGTGGCTGATCCTTCTTATACTAGATTTCATCATAAGGTTGTTCTTCGAACTCACCCACAGTTTATGCCAAAGATGGTTTTACCCTTTCATTTAAACCAATCAATTTATCTTCCTGTATTTTTTCCGAGGCCTCACGCCTCTAATGCAGAAAGAAACCTTCATACTTTGGATTGTAAAAGGGCCTTAGCCTTTTACATTCAAAGAACACGGCAACATAGAAAGTCCTCACAACATTTTGTAGCTTTTGACCCTAGTCATTTGGGACCTCCAGTCCCCAAAAGAACTTTATCTAAATGGATTGCCCAATGCATATCCTTTACTTATGAGAGTAAGGGTCTTCCTCTTCAGGACCATGTCACAGCTCACAATGTGAGAGCCATGGCAGCTTCTATGGCTAATCTCCACTCTGTGTCTATCGATGACATTTGTCGAGCAGCCACCAGGGCTTCGGTACACACCTTCACAGCCCACTACTGCCTAGATAAAGCTTCCCGTTGGGATGCCTTCTTTGGCCAAGCTGTTCTTCAAAATCTCTTTCAAACCTAAACCAACTTCTAACCACCAACCCTGGTGGGATGCCAGAGATCCATGGGAGGAAGGATTCTCACCTTCGATGGTGGCACCTTCCTGAGGCTATCTCCCTGGCATCTTCAGCTAGGGAGTCCCCCATATGTGAGGACTACATTCCTGCTTGTTCCTGGAGATAGCTTAGTTACTCAGCTGTAACAGGTGATCTCTGGGAACAGCAGGAATTTAGTTCTCACAACCCACCCACCTCCCCTAGGAGTTCTCTCTCTCTCTTTGTCTTTCCTCTCTCCCTTTCTCCCTCTCTCCCTCTCTCCTTTCACTCAGCTACAAACTTAACTGAAGAGAGACAGTTGGAAAGGCGGGAAGGCAGCGCGCATGTGCTGAGGGATGCTCTCAAAAGCGTTCCTATTGGACGCTCGGGAGCATTCCTGCGCAGGCTCCGTCGGTACCGATGATACCCATATGTGAGGACTAAATTCCTGCTATTCCCGGAGATCACCTTTTACAGGTGAGTAACTACGCTTTCACAGATTACTAATAGCAGGTCTGCAATCTCATATTTCAGTTCTTTCAACACCCTTGGATGTATACCATCCGGTCCAGGTGATTTGCTACTATTCAGTTTATCAAATAGTTGTAATACATCTTCCCGGTGTAGCGATATTTCTCTCAATTCCTCTGCAGTATCACCTTTAAATACCACTTCAGTCTTGGGTAACATCCTTACATCTTTCTCAGTAAAGACCGAAGCAAAGAATTCATTCAGTGTCTCCGCTATAGCCTTGTCTCCTCTTACTGCCCCTTTTACCCCTCTATCATCTAATGGTGCAATTGACTCTCTTACAGGCTTTTTGCTACTAATGTACTTGAAAAAGTCTTTATTTCGCTTCCATAGCAAGTTTCTTCTCAAATTCTCGCTTTGCCTGCCTTGTCAATGCTTTGCATTTAACTTGCCATGCTTGTGTTTCCAGTTTTCGTTGTTTGGCTCTTTTTTTCATTTCCTGAAAGATGCTTTTTTGACAGCAACAGCCTCTCTGACCTCACCTTTAAACCATGCTGGCAGTTTTTTGGACTTTCTTCCACTTTTCTTAATGCGTGGAATACAGCTGGTCTGGGCTTCCAGGATAGTATTTTTAAATAACACCCAAGCTCGATGTAAGTGTTTAACATTTGCACTCGCTCCTTTTAGTTTTTTCTTAACTATTTTCCTCATTTTATCATAGTCTCCCTTTCGAAAGTTAAAAGGTAGTATTGTGGATTTCCTTACTATCCCTCCTCCACTAATTAAATCAAATACGATCATGCTATGATCACTATTGCCAAGTGGCCCCAACATCCGTATTTCTTGCACTAGATCTGGTGTTCCACTAAGGACTAGGTCCAATATGGCTTCCCCTCTGGTCGGTTCATGAACCAGCTGCTCCAAGAAGCAGTCATTTATTTCATCTAGGAACTTTATCTCCCTAGCATGTCCTGCCGTGACGCTGACCCAGTCGATACCGTGGTAATTGAAATCACCCATTATTATTACTGTGCTGTGACTTTTTGTTAGCTTCCTTGATTTCTTTGAGCATTTCATCATCCATTTGTTCATTCTGGCCCGGTGGTCGATAGTACACCCCCACTGCCATCACCTTCCCCTTCATACATGGAATTTCAATCCATAGAGATTCTACAGCAAATTTTGTTCCTGCAAAACTTTAATCCTTTCTGACTGAATGCCCTCTCTAACATAGAGCGCAACCCCGCCACCAGTTTGATCAGTTCTATCATTACGATATAGTTTGTACCCAGGTATTAGTGTCCCACTGGTTATCCTTCTTCCACCTTTCTCTCTGAGATTGCAATCATATCTAACCTCTCATTTAGTGCTATATATTCTAAGTCTCCCATCTTATTGTTTAGACTTCCAGCATTTGCATACAAGGATTTTAGAGACTGTATTTTATTAATATTAATCTGGCTATTGGTAGGCATGGGTAGTTTGGAATCTTTACGCTCTGTCTGCACCATACTCAAGGGCATTTGGGCTACTTTATTCTTTTTTGGAACTTCTCTGCTTCTGGTAGTATCCTTCAAGGATACCTTCTTCCGAACCATGCGCTCTTGGGTGACTGTTGGCTTTCCCCTATTTTCTAGTGTAAAAGCTTCTCTATCTCCTTTTTACAGGTTAATGCCAGCAGTTGGGTTCCATCCTGGTTAAGGTGAAACCCATCCCTTTGGAAGAGCCCCTTCTTTCCCCAGAATGTTCCCCAGTTCCTAACAAATCCAAAACCCTCAACCTTGTACCATCGTCTCATTCACGCATTGAGACTCCAGAGCTCTGCCTGCCTTTTGGGTCCTGCACGTGGAACGGGAAGCATTTCGGAGAATGCTACCCTGGAAGTTCTGGATTTCAACTTCCTACCTAAAAGCTTAAATTTACCCTCCAGAACCTCCCTACCACATTTTCCTATGTCGTTGGTACCGACATGTACCAAGACAGCAGACTCCTCCCCAGCACTATCTAAGTCCTTATCTAGGCTGTGCGTGAGGTCCGCTACCTTTGCACCAGGCAGACATGTTACCAGGCGATCCTCACGTCTACCAGCCGACCAGCTTATCTACATGTCTAATGATTGAATCACCAACTATAACAGCTGTCCTAACCCTTCCCTCATGGGCACATGGCCCTGGAGAAACGTCCTCAGTGCGAGAGGGTTTTACATCACCTGGAGGACAGATCCTAGTTACAGGATCACGTCCTGCCACACCAGGGTGATGCTCTCCTGTCACGTGACCTCTCTCCTCCATGGCAACAGGGATGCTGCCAGACTGGAGGTGGGACCTCAGGACTATATCCCTGTAGGTCTCGTCCATGTTCCTCTCTGTCTTTCTTTTGTCTTCCAGGTCTGCTACTCTAGCCTCGAGAGAACGGACTTGTTCCCTGAGAGCAAAGAGCTTCTTGCACTTAGTGCATACGAAAGACCTCTCACCAACTGGGAGAAAATCATACATGTGACACTCAATACAAAAGACTGGAAAGCCCCCATCTTGCTGCTGGACTGTTGTCTGCATCTTAGTTTAAAGCTTGTGTTTAAATTCTGTACTTACTAAGGGTTGGTGTGGATGCTTATACTAATAAGTGTATCTGATACCTTTAATATACCTTGTTCACCGGAAGCTTAATTAATCTGAGGCCCTCAATGTATGACTGATCTAGATAAAGAGCTGCACCTGAGAGCAGCCCCTTTCCTCTAAGATGTGTAAGTACCTATAAAGCTACAATTACCCCAGGGGCGGGTGGGTGTTGGGGAGGGAGGGAGGGAAATAAGACCTATTAAGAGGGCTTTTACAAAGTACCCTGTCCTATACTCGCAGCAGGGGGAGAGGGGGTTAGTCCCTCAGGTAGACTAGAGATTCTCTGTCTGGAGTTCGGAGAAAAGGGAGAATCCTTTCTCCTGCCGCATGGAACTAGTGCTGCAATACTTACTGCACCTCTTGCACGCCATCCTAAAGTCTAATAGCCATCCTGAAAGCCATAGCCACTCACCATCGTCCTGTAGAGGGGAAATTACTTTCTAACCAGTCCCTGGTCTCAAGGTTCCTCTGGGGCCTCGTGCTATAGAAGCCCCCTCTCCGACCCCTGACAGCGCAATGGCACCTTAACGTGATGTTCTCCCAACTCACCAAGCCACAGTTCGAGCCCCTGGCCACTTGCCATCTGAGATACCTGTCCTGGAAAGTGGTTTTCCTGGTGGCCATCACGTCTGCTCTAAGAGTGAATGAACTCCAGGCATTGGTGGTGGATCCGCCATATACAAGGTTCTTTAAGAACAGGGCACTGTTCTGCCCGCATCCCAAATTCCTTCCCAAGGTAGTATGCCCCTTTCACCTCAACCATGAGATGGTTCTACCCACCTTTTTCCCACAGCCCCACGCCGGTAGGGAGGAACTCATATTGCATATACTGGATTGCAAGTGGTCCCTGTCCTCTGCAGAAGACCCAGTCCCCACCGCAAAGCTCCTCAGCTCTTTGTATCATATGACTCCAGTAGACTGGGGCTCCTGGTAATGAAGCGGACTCTGTCCATTTAGGGTGGTGGATTGTATTTCCCTTGCCTATGAGCGAGTGGGCCTCTTCCTTGAGTACCGGATCACTGCACATCGCGTGGCCAACCTCCGCTCAGTGCCAGTACTGAAAATCTGCAGGGCCCCCACATGGGCTTCAATTCATACTTTTGTAGCGCATTACTGCCTGGAAAGTGAGTCCCACAGGGACAGGGCCTTCGGACAGGCAGTGCTTCGTAATATCTTCGGGTGTAGGCAACTTCTGCCCTCCGACCCTTCTGTGTTCAGGCTACCGGAGTGATAGTGTCACTAGACTCTAGGGTCTTGCAGGTTCTCTCAGTTGGGACTTATCTTCTGCAACTCACAGCTACCCGATGGGTCGCTGATGGTACTGAAATCTAGAGTTCATAGGTGCTCAGCTCGACCCGCTGCAGGTCAAGGCGGTCCTCCCCAGAGAAAGGGCAGGACACCTGGCAGGAGACGTGCAACATTGCCAGTCAGTACCAGTACCAGCTCATTGTCTCCTCTGCCTACTGGACCATATGGCCTCTACGGTCCATGTAATGCCCTCAGCCTGCTTGCACATGCAGACAGCCCAGTGGTGCCTCCACTCACAGTGGACTCAAGCCACGGGCAAGCTATGGGACAGGGTCAGGGTTAACCGCCAGCTGGCGAAATCCCTCAACTGGTGACAAGACATCACCTCCGTGCGGGAATGCCCTTCCAAGCACCCGTACTTCTGAGAACCCTGACCACGGATGCCTCCCTCCTAAGTTGGGAGGATGCATCGCGGAGACTGCCACACACAGGGCAGCTGGTCCCAGGAAGAATCGCTCCTTAGATCAATCTCCTGGAGTGCAGGGCAATCTTTGTAGCCCCATGAGTGTTTCACCACCACCTGCGACACCGGCCCATACTGATCCAGACTGACAATCAAGTCACCATGTTCTATATCAACAAGCAGGGGTCAGAGGTTCGTACTCCCTCTGACAGGAGGCAGTGGCCTTCCTCTCCTTTGCAGCTCGCAACAACATGCTCTTGCGAGCGGTTTACCTCAAGGGCCAGGACAACTGTCTAACGGACAGGTTGAGCAGAGTCCTTCAGCTGCATGAGTGGTGCTTGAACCCCAGGGTGGCCAGTAGGCTCTTCCATCTCTGGGGCAAGCCCATGTTGAATCTATTTGCCTCTCTGGACTACGCGCAGCTGCTTGTGCCAGACACACCCAGAGAGAGTGGCGGCAGATGCCTTCCTGATTTCGTGGTCCTAAGGCCTACTCTCCATTTCCACCGACCACTCCCCCCCCCCCCATCACCAGAACCCTCTTCAAGGTCCAGAGCAAGAGGGTGTCGGTTATACTAATTGCCCCCAGGTGACCCAGGCAGCCGTGGTTTCCACTGCTGCTCTCCCGTCTGACACTCCCAGTCCTGCTGGGCCAAGCCCCGGACCTCCTGTCTCAGGAGGGGGGCTCACTCCTGCACCCCAGCTTGTTGTCCCTAATGCTAACAGCATGGATGCTGAAAGAGTAGCATTGGCCCTTCCAATCTTCCGAGAGAAGTTGAGGGGATCCTACTGGCCTCTCGAAAGCCCTTCACCAGATGGACTTTCGCCTTTTAAGTGGAGAAGGTTCTCTGCCATGTGTGTGTAAAGAAGGGGGAGAACACCTTCTCCTGCCATGTGTAATTAGTACTCCAGTACCTACTGCACCTGTAACACACCGGGCTGAAGCCTAACTCCGTGAGGGTGCATCTGAGCACGATAGCCGCTCAGCACCACCTTGTCGAGGGAAAACTCCTCTCGGGCCAGTCCCTGGTCTCCAGGTTCCTCCGGGTCCTCCTGTTTCCCAAGCCCACTCTCTGGCAACGCAGCAGGACCTCAGTGTGGTGCTCTCACAGCTCACCAGACTGCCATTCGAGCCCCTAGCTACTTATTTATTTATTTAATATCTTTTCTATACCACGCTCTTTATCATCAGTGCAGCTTACAAGTAAACAGTAGCCTGTACAGTGCGGTGGGGGCCTGCACTGTACCTTACAATGAACAAGTAGTGTAACTTGGGGACTAACGTGGGTAACTATATACAGGCTGGGCACACAGGTCACAGATACAGTAGTGACAAGCGTTGCTTAGCAACTATTTACAGAGTAGATAGCTATATACATGTTGCTATTTACAGGTTATACAGTTGTTCAAGTTGTTCAAGTGTCACCTGTGGTACCTTTCTTTGAAAGTGGCCTTCTAGGAGGCCCTCATGTCCACTTTTAAGAGTGAGTGAACTCCAGGCCCTGGTGACAGATCCACCATATACAAGATTCTACAAGAACAGGGTAGTGCTCCACATGCACCCCAAATTCCTTCCGAAGGTAGTATCTCCTTTCCACCTCAACCAAGAGATGGTCCTCCCCACCTTCTTCCTGCGGCCTCACGCCGGAAAGGATGAACTAGAACTTCATACACTGGATTGCAAATGGACCCTGTCCTTCTACTTAGAGCAGACTCAGGGCCATTGCAAAGCTCCTCAGCTTTTCGTGTCTTATGACCCCAGCAGACTGGGGCAACCTGTGTCTAAGAGAACTCTGTCCACTCGGGTGGCTGACTGTATTGCCCTCACTTATGAGCGAGCTGGCCTCTCCTTTGAGCACCGGATTACAGTGCATCACGTGAGGGCAATGGTCACCTCTGTGGCCAACCTTCGCTCTGTGACGGAGATATGCAAGGCCGCCACATGGTCTTCAGTTCACATGTTTGCAGCTCACTTCTGCCTGGAGAACGAGTCCCGCAGGGACAGTGCATTTGGTCAGGCAGTACTCCGTGATATTCTCGGGGTGTAGGCAGCTCCTGCCTTCCGACCCTTCTGTGTTCAGGTTATCGCAGTGATAGTGTCGCTGGATGCCAGGGTCATGCAGAGTCTCTGTGGGGACTCATCATTTGCAACTCGCGGCTACCTGACTTGGCTGTCATTGGTGCTGTCGTGGTTCGGTCCTCGGAGCTAGGGAGCCTCATATGTGGGGACTGACTTCCTGCTTGTTCCTGGAGAAAGTATAGTTACTCACCTGTAACAGGTGTTGTCCAGGGACAGCAGGAATCAGTCCTCACAACCCTCCCTACCTTGCCTCCCTACCTTGTTTTTTTTATTACTGTCCTAGCTATGTCATCTGACTGAGCAAGATGGCACCCTTGGGCAGGAAAGGGATCACACAGGCATGGTAGCATGTCCCAAAGGCTTTCTTTGAAAGCTGGGGAAATGCTCCGCGTGAACTCCATCTGCTCCATCACCCATATGTGAGGACTGATTCCTGCTGTCCCTGGAGAACTTCTATTACAGGTGACTAACTACTCTTTCCTTGTGGCTGCTGCATCTAGGAAGCCTTTTCTGGTCTTCTCATAAGTCTCTCTAAGGACGGTACCATCCTTTCTCCCAAAGTTGATATTTTCCTTTCATCTTAATGAGACTCTGATCCTACCCTCCTCAGAGGAGTATCTTTGGATGGACCCATTGCTGCATCCATTGGAATTGAGGAGGGCATTGGTGAAATATCTGCAACTTACTAATTTCTTCCGTTGTTTGGACTGTCTTTCTGTCTTATTCAATGGTCTGAGGAAAGGACAAACAGTGGCCAATTCCTTGATTGCCCACTGGATTAAAGAATCTTTTAGTTCAGCCTATCATCTTTGTGAGATAATGCATGCCAGAGAGAGTTAGTGCTTACTCCACTAGGGCACAAGCCTCCTGGGTGGAGTTTGCCTTAGTGTCTCCAGAAGACATTTTTAAGGTGGCTACCTAGTCATCTCTGAGCATCTTTGTGAAATCCTACGGGTTTCATATGGGAGGTGGAGCAGAGGGCACCTTTGGCAGAGCAGTTTAGTCCACAGCATTGTCTTCCTTCCATCCTGGGTCCTGATTGCTTGGGTATGTCCAACTCACCTGGACTGTTCTGGCAGGATGAGAGGAAGGAGAGACTTTCCATACCTGCTAATTTCCTTTCCTTTCCTTGAATCCTGCTAGAGCAGACCTGGACCTGCTGTCTTTTAACTTCCCTTTCAGTATTAGTGCCTGATGCAGAGTCAAATATGGAAAGGGAACCAAAAGTCTGGATAAAGTTATTGGTGAGTAATAATTTTTTTCTGAATTTTTTTAGTCTTCCTTTCATTTTGGGAAGTGTCATACTGGTTTCTCTCAGTGCTGCTCCAACATACAGTATATACAAATCATGACATCACTGAAAGTTGCTCTGGTCTGCTTCCATTTGCTGGCCAGAGTGCCTAACTTGCTCATCTGGACTTGTTTAGCAGGATTCAAGGAAAGGAAATTAGTAGGTATTTAAAATGTCTCCTTTTTTCATATAAAGCTGGCTTTACAGACAGAAAAAACTTTATAAAATTAGCTCCCATGTGCTCCAATAGCTGCAGTGAAATTATCAGAAAGCTAGGAAAATGTAAATCTCCAACCATTGTCTTTCCCTTCACAAAAATGAAATTGTCTGTAAAGGATGCCAACAGTCATAATACATATTTGTCACCCCCTATACCCAGGCCTTCCATGTTAAAAAAAACAAAACAAAACTATTTTACACACATACATGCGGAGGCACATTCCAAGTTGGCTGCCCAGGTCCCAAATCGGAAACGGGATGCACAGAGGCAGACCTGATTCTGATTCCGCGGGGGCTAGATGTGCCCGGTGTGATCGGAATCTAGTCTGGGCATGTATGTGCAGGTCGGGACCTGATTCAGATTGGGTCCCGGCTAACTCAGTAAAGTTCCTGAATGGAGTTACGGTGCCATGGCACTGCAGCGCCATTCAGAAACCGCAATCCGTGTCTGCCGGCCACTTGTTCCTTTTCCCGCAGCCCAATCCCCGATCTTGCCTCCCATGGCCAGTATCAGGCTGCAGGGAGCCCCCTTGCCCCACTTCCGCCGCCCGGCCCTTCAGTCCCCTGACCAGCCTCAGACATACAGGCTGACTTCAGAATCGGCCCTGTACGTCCAGGGCCGGAGACTGCCCACTGCCTGCCCTCACCCCGTCTCCACTATGTCCTCTTCCTCCCCTAAGCCGCCTCGTACAAACTTCTTGTTCGTATGGGGGAGGCTTTCGTTGGGGATGGCAAGGGGGGTAAATAGCGGGGATGGACGTCCATCCCTGCTATTTGTGTGTCGGAATAGACCCCATTAATATATTCCACACAGAACGTTTTTGCAAATGCTACTTTTATATGCTTTTTAGTTTTCTTACCTAATACCGAAATTTTCTTTCTATTAAGTACAAAATAAAGAGATGCACTAAAAAGTGAATTTATATTTTTGTTTGACATCGGTGTGACACTTGATCTTTTTTTATGGAAAATTCCAGGTTGCATAACTTACTTAAAAACCATAAATAATTTAAGATTTTAAATATTAAAATCAAAGGCTGTTCATTCATAAGGTTAAACATATTGATTGCAACACATGGTCATACCATCTAAGATATTCCCATGAGCTTCAATCAGTCAAAAATACAGTAACAGATGCTTTCTTGGCATGAGGGTCTCCTTATTACTCTTAAATAATAAACCAGCAATTCTAGTTTGTACACTCTCATGAAATACATCTATCTATGTATAGATCAGAATTTAATGTGATTATTCAGCAGTAGTGTATGCTGGAAACCAGAGTTTGATAACCTGTTTTGGGAAGGGGTTGATTGAAGACATGATTGAATTTTGAATAAAAGAAGTTCTTCCTACTGTCTTGGCATTAAAAGACATTGATGATGTCTTTTGAATTGTGTAGGTGGTGAGCTTCCTTGCATTGAGGGTGTCCATAGTTAATCTATACTAGTATATTTCACAAGTGCAGTTTAAAAAAAGTTTGTTTTTTTTTTTTGTTTTGCTTGATCTTAAATGTTCTAAACATTTTAGAAAGTAGAACCCCTTAGTTTAAACGAGGGGGGGGGGGGGGAAGGGGAAGGGTTGAAGTTTTTATGGAAAGAAATCTCTGAACTTGCCATTAAGAACTTCATTTTGAAGTTTATTTTTCTTTCTTCCCCACCATACAGTTAGCCAGCAGTAAGTTAGGTAGGGGCCATTTTAGATTAGATCTGAAATGATAAACTTGTCCAGAAATCTCCAGTGACTGAACCATATAATTTTCTGACTGGTTACTCTAGGGGGCAATTCTCCAAATGGTTTAGTTTTATGCATGCCATGACAGTGATATCCTGCGCCTTAAGAGTGAGGTTATGTGGAATATGATTTCAGTCTCGATGTTACTACTAGTGCTTTCCTTAATACTTGCATTGTGCCAAAAAGAGCTTCCTTCTATAGGTCATAAGATGTAGTATGTATGGGTAATTTGTCAAGATTGGACATTCTTAATCAGGCCTGTGACTCCCAATACAATGGGAAATATTTCTGTATCTTTCTGCCACATTTTCTTGGTTTCTGACTGCATTTCGTGGTACTTCAGAATTTTCCCCCTCTCCACACGATTTACAAAATAATCACTTGGAACCGACACCTTTCTCTTATCAATGCTGTTCTGGTGTTTTCTCCTTACCACTGTGTCAGGTTTAGGGAGAAACCCTAGTGTCTTTACTGTGTAGTTTGTTGCTAATTGGTGGATGTACTGCAACTTAGCAGTACCTTTTAACGTGGAACAGTGGTACTCTGTGGTTAAATTGTAAAATCCCTTCTTTGAAATATGTTGATGACATCTAATGGTTAGATATTTTACAACCTGCTAACCAAAAAAATCCCCAGGTCACATACACATAAATTATAACTCTAACAATCAACTAAAGTAAATTATCAAGGTCAAACCTAATACTCCTAAACACTGAGGAGCAGCTTCATCAGTCTGCCTGAACAGCCACCTTAATTCAAAATATATAGCTGACCTTTTCAAAAAATTGTTTTAAATTTTTAAACTGAGAGAAAAGGCCTCAATAGTTCTATCATATTCCCTCTATAAGCAGAAACCTGCACATACATTCTACACCACTGAGGGGAGGAGAAGGGATTCTCTCTTCAAAGTTTTGAGCTGATCCACCTGCTCAGGATCAGCCAGTGACTGGCTTCCCTGCTATTTATTCTACAGCACCTTTAGGTGTGCCCGTGCCTAAGGTCCATGCCAAAGGGCCCTGTGGCATGGCCCTTATGCATGGAATGGAATCCTGCAACTCTTTTTGCCTGGCGTCCCACACTGGATGTTTAATATTTGCATACAGCTGATATCTGATGTGGATTACTTTCATGAAAAGATGCTCTGGCGCCAGCGCCGATCTGATCACTATTGCTTGCTGTCTGCTCATTGTATATATGAGTAGAATACCTGTCTCTGTCAAACTGATCCCCTTATTCCACGTTATGTCTGTCTGCCGACAATTTTAATAACCTTACCTACTGTCCCTTACTACCTCAGTTGGACTTCTACTCCTCCATGCCTATTTCCACCTTAGCTTCCTCTCCCTACACTTGTGGCCTCCTTAATTGCAGGTCGCTCCATGCCAAAACAACCCTATGCTATGATCTCATTTTCCAATACAGTCTGGATCTGCTATTGCTCACCGAAACCTGATTCAAACCAGGTGAGGAACCTGTTCTACACCACTGTCTCCAAGATGGCTTCTCCTACTTCTCCGCACCCAGGACCACTCGCACTGGTGGCGGGGGTGGCTGTTATCTATATTTTCTCCCTCCACATTGTAGTACTTCACCCCCACTCCCTTTCTTTCCCAGAGACCATCCACCTTGGCCTATCAACACAACCTGTGACTCTTTTGATTTATGCTTCCCCCTCCCTATCCACCTTCCTCTGGGATTCCCTGCTTCTTACTCAGATGTCACCACAACCTTTATATTCTTGGTGACTTCAATTGCCATGTAGGCCCACCTTAATGATCTTCAGCTCACTCAACACATCTCCTTTCCCACTTATTCTTCTGGTCATACTCTGGATTTCATCATTTCAACTCTTTAATCCACCTTCACAGCTCTTACACTTATTACCTCTTCCTTGGACTTCCCATTTTCTCATCCTCTCTTCTCTCCTCTGTTCTCCTATGCCCTGCCCCCCCCCCCGAGGTTATCTCATAAACTAAATCTGGACACTATCCTAGCTTTCCCGTCTGCAGATACTTTCCCTCCTCCTTCTATCTGAAACCCGTAGATAAGCAGGCCTATCTCTGGGACTCACTTTTTCGTTCAGCCTTGGATCACATCGAACTGGTTCAGGCATTTTGATCTAAATGAAGGCCTAGCCAGCCCTGGTTTCATCCTGGCATCTGTCTTGCCCATATGCATCTCTGTAGAGCTGAGCGCCACTTGAGACGGCCCGATCTCCCAGTGCACTCCGTTTCTGGGATTGTCATTGTTTCTATCATAGTACTATTGTGACCGCTAAGAGGGAATCTACTCTAATCTCATTGCCAATTCTTCTTCACAACCTTATCAGCTTTTCTCCATCCTCTCCTCTTTATCAGTCTCCCCATCCCAACCCTGCAATGTGGATGATTCTCCTACTGCCATTCAGCCACCTTGTTTTTCACCAAGATCTCTAGTTTACAAGTGAATTTTCTCCCAGCTCCTCCCTCTCCAGTTTCTGACCTACATCCTCTTGCATGCCTCCAGTACCTGTACTGAAACATATCTGGAACACTTTCAACCCCATTTCCCCCGCCTCCCTGTCCTAGGCCCTTGCCACTTCTCAAAAGACTACATGTAATTTGGACCCTCCCATCATCCTGGTTTTCTGATAATTCCCAAGTGCTTAAACCAATTATCCTCTTTAATTAACAATAGCCTTGATACTGGTGTCTTTCCCCATG
The DNA here is from genome assembly GCA_033557465.1 of Ichthyophis bannanicus. Classification (NCBI taxonomy): domain Eukaryota; kingdom Metazoa; phylum Chordata; class Amphibia; order Gymnophiona; family Ichthyophiidae; genus Ichthyophis; species Ichthyophis bannanicus. The sequence continues at coordinate 843,212,120 of CM066036.1, read as the reverse complement.
CATGGAAGGAAGCCTATATTTGCCCCCATCTTAAAAAGCATTCCTTAGGTTCGAGACTGGATGGTAATTAGTCAGGACTCTATCATTCCTCTCTAAACTGCTTGAGAAGCTCGCCTCTCAACAACTAGCCACCCAACTTGAACTTTCCAATACTTTTGCACCCCCATCAGTCTGGATTTCATACTGGTCATTCTACTGATAATATTCTTCTCTCTTCTTAGTGAAGTTCACCATTCATTGGACTGTGGGGATGTTTCAGTTGCCGTTTCACTTGATCTATCTTTAACATTTGACCTCGTCAATCACAATCTTCTCCTCTCTCGGTTGTACAGTCTTGAGTCTTGTGGGATAGTTCTTCAATTGTTTGTCTTTTCTATCACAGTGTTCCTTTTGTGTCATCAAAGGGCCATATCTGTTTCTTCCTCTCACCCTCTTTCATGTGGGGTTCCTTAGGGCTCCGTACTAGTACCTGTCTTTTCAATATTTTTCTCTCGCCCCTAGTTCTTATGATCCAACAGCTTGGCATTTAAAAATACTTTTATCCAGACGACATTCTTCCATTTCACACAGACCCATCTCGGCTAGATCTCTCCCCCTTGAATACATGCCTCACTCATGTTGTGGCCTAGTTGTCTGTCTACCAATCACCTTTTACTTAACTTTTCGAAAACTACCACAACTTGGCTCACTGGTCCTACTACCCCTCCTGTTTCCCCCATTCTCGATGGGTCACCTATTCATCTCACACCATCTTTTTACTACCTTGGATTCTTCAGTCTCTTTCCATGATCACATCATCCAAATCATCCAGTGCTCATTTTTCTTTCTTTATCATATCAGAACAGTCTGTTCTCTTTTGACCACGCCTGCCTTAACTACTGACTTGACTATTGTAATGTAGCACTTGCAGGCCTCCCTCAATACTCTTTAAAGTGCCTTCAACTTATTCTGCACACTGCAACCAGATTAATTTTCCACGCATCCAGATTTGATCACATCACCCTCTCATCCGTTTACACTGGCTTCCTATATCATCCGGTATTCATTACAAGCTTTTCATCCAGGTCCATAAAACACTTAACACTGGTTCCCTGGATTACTTAGCATCCTCCCTTATTTTGCTTGCCCCACTGCGTGCTCTCTGTGCAGTTCATATGAATCGTCTTCTCCTAACCTCTCCCTCTCTGGCCCATCTTCAATCTACTCGACATTCAGCATTTTATTTCCTTGGACCCTCCCTTTGGAATAATCTTCCTCCACATCTTTGGTTAGTCTTTGCAAAGTTCAAAGCCCAATTTAAAACAAACCTTTTCCGGGAACAAGCAGGAAGTCAGTTCTCACATATAGGTGATGTCGGCGCTGACGGAGCCCTCATGGAAGCATCCCCCCAGCTTTCAAAGAAAGCCTTTGGGAGATGCCACCACGCATGTATGGTCGCCTTCCTGCCCACGGGTGCCATCTTGCGCTCTCTCCTTTTTTCCACGGAACCCTTCAGATGTCTGTCTGATCTTTCCTTGGGAAAAGTTGATTTTTTGACCTGAGTTTCATACTCGTCTCCGGTACTCTTCCCGCCACAAGGGCTTGCTGCCTCTGCATCAAATCTTGGGCTTTTTGCAGTTTTTTCCTCTTGGCGCCTTCGTGCCTTTTTTCCAACTGGTAGCACCACGGGTCTTTGACCTTGCTGGGGTTCTTTTTTCCCCCATGGCTACCAGTGGTTTAAAAAAAAAAAAAAAAAAAGTGTGATGGGTGTGCCAAAATAATGTCCCTGACTGACACACATGGTTGCTGCCTTCGCTGTCTGGGACCTGATCATGACCCCAGAGCCTCTGTAAAAAGATGTCCAACAAGGCCCTCAAGAGTCGCCAGCAGCAGCACGACAAGTTCTCCCTCGAGTCCCCGGTACCTTTGAAAGCCAGGGCCTCGTCTGAAGCCGTGGCATCTTGGAGTGATCTTATGGACCCCGAGCAGCATCGTGGTTCTTCAGAGAGAGGGTCTCCCTTGGGGGAACCCAAGAAGAAGACCTCGAAGGCGACATCCCTGGATGGCGTCAACAGACCTGGTAAGTCCCAAGCCAGGTCCCGCAGTCCTAGATGCTCATCCGAGGGATCGGGGAAAGAGTGGCCTGCAAAGGTCCCTCGAAAGGACTTGACCTTGGACTGGCCTCGGTCGCCAGACACCATCCTCATTGAGGTTTTGCCCTCGGGGGAACTGGCTACGGGCCAAATTCACTAGATGCCCACGCCAATGGCTGCGGAGTCTTCTGGCCTGCAGTCCAGGATGGCGGCCCTGGAGTGCAGTTTGTCTGCCTTCATGGACCAGCAGCGGGTGCTGTTGTCCGGTACTACAAGTTCCTCCACCCAGACAACTGGGCCCTCGACGTCCAAGACGTCTCTGGAGGCTGAGCCAATCCTCGAGACCCTTCAGCCTCGAGTTCATCCTTAGCTGAGGTCTCGATCCGGTTCCTGCTCGATGGGACAGCCAGTGGGGCCAGTGCTGAAAACCGCGAGCCAGCCTTCCCTCAAGCCCCCCCTCCTTCCAAGCCTCGGTGGCGGTCCCTGCCCAAGGACATGGTGTTCCTCGATTTTGTCAGGGACATGTCCAAGACCCTAGCGTTCCCGACTGAATCAGAGGAGGATCCTCAGATGGCGAAGTTAGAAATCCTCCAGTATGAGGCCCCCCCACCCCCCAGGGAATCGCTCATGGTGCCCATCCCCACCCATCCTGGAACAACTAATGCTCCACATGTGGGAGACACCGGCATTGGTGCCGCTAATGAGCAAGCGGCTCGACTTGATCTATTGAGTTCGCCGGAGCCTGTGGTTCCAGAAATCACAGCCGCTGCACAACCTCATTGTGATGGAGTCAGCATAGGTAGGCTGAAGAGTCAGAAGATGCACTCCTCAGTACCCCCCAGTAGGGAGGCATGCACCTCGAACACCATTGACAGAAAGTGCAACCAGGGCTCGATGCTCATCGGCTGCCTCCAGGCCTACCAGCTGTACATGGGCATATACATGAGAGACCTGGGGAAGGAACTCATCGATTTCTCAGCTGGTTTCTCCAAGAAACCTTTGCAGTGGTTCAAGAACCTAGCCAAAACCATCAGTGAGTGCTCCAAGTTTGTCTCGGGCAGCCTATGACTGCTTTGAGTAGGTGGCTCGAGTAGTGGCGGTGGGCATCAGTGCCCAGTACCAGACGGCTACAATCCGACCTCGAGCAACGGGTTCAGGACAAATTGGTTGATGTCCCCTGCCAGAGAGAGAATCTCTTTGGCAAACACATGACCAACAAGGCTGCCAAGCTGGAGACAGAATTCATGATGAGGACCAGGCTCTCTGAAAAGACCGCTGCTTACAGAAACTACCCACCTTTTCAGGCCTCCCTGGCTCCCCAGCAGGGTCAACAGGCCAAGGAACATGGGCATGGCCCTCATAAGCAGAAGACTCCCAAGCCCCTGGCGCCATCCCCAGCCCAGCTGGTGGGGGGGGGGGGGGAGCTTTTGACTCCTTGGGCATATCATCTCCACCCCAAGGAGATCAGCAGCCCACAGGGTGACGGCTTGTACACTATGCCCAAAGGTGACCAGCCATCACCACTGATTCCTGGGCACTTCAAATGGTCTGGGAGGGTTACCTCCTCCATCTGACTCGGATGCCTCCCCCTTACTTCTCGGGAGAGCCCCCTAAGTCTCCCCTTCACCAGGACCTCCTACTGAAGGAACTCACAGGTCTTCTTGAGGAGAGAGTAGTGGAACTAGTCCCCCTTTATCTTGGGGGCAAGGGGTTCTGCTCCAGGTTCTTCCTCATGCCAAAAAGAACAGGGGGCCTAAGGCCCATCCCAGACCTGTGCAATCTAAACCAGTTCCTGGTGAGGGAGAAGTTCAAGATGCTCTCCCTTGGAACATTGCTGCCTTACCTCCAGCAGAAAGATTGGCTGTGCTCCTTGGATTTGACATCCTCATCCACCCCAACCACAGACGGTACCTGCGGTTCATGGTGGGAGGTGGTCACTACCAATAAAGAGTGCTGTCTTTCGGCTTGGCCTCTGTCTCAAGGGTCTTCACAATGTGCCTGGCAGTTGAGGCTGCCTTCCTCTACCTACAAGGGGTCTCTGTCTTCCCTTACCTGAATGACTGGCTCATAACTGGAGGCATGGCCTCAGAAGTGCAGCAGGCAACCACACGTACCATTCAGGTCCTGCAGCAGGCAACCATACTACCATTCAGGTCCTTCAGCACTTGGGATTTGTAATAAGCTACCCCAAGTCCCACCTGCTCCTGGCAGTGTCTGGAGTTCATGGGGCCAAGACTGGACACCCTCCAGTCAAAGGCCTTCCTTCCTTGGGACCGAGCCGACCTTCTCAGGGCACTGGCCCTAGACATACAATACCATCCTTCGGTATCCGCTCAGCTTCTGCTGTGCCTACCCGGACACATGGCCTCCACGAACCATGTTACACCAGATGCTTGCCTTCACATGGCCGCACAGTGGTGTCTTTGGGACTAGTGGGAGTGAGGGAGGAGTAGCCTAGTGGTTGGGGCAAGGTACTTCAGGCCGGAAGGTCGGGGGTTCAAATCCCACTAGAGGACAGCAACCTTGGGCCGGAAGGACTGGGGTTTCTAGTCCCACAGATGCTCCTTGTGGTCTTGGGCAAGCCACTTAACCCTCCATTGCCCATGTTCCCTGTAAGTATTAGTGTATGTGTCTCATATCCCCGCATGTTAAATGTATCCCCCAATTGTGTTGTGACCGCTTTGATTGAAGGATAAGGCGGTATACAAAACTGTCTAAATAAATAAATAAATAGTGGAGGCAGGCCTCAGGCCGTTTCCGGGACAGAGTCTCAGTGACCTGCCAGTTGGCAGACTCCCTGACCTGGTGGCAAACTCCCCGGTACCTCGAGGCAGGGATGCCCTTCCAAACCCCGAGCCCAGTAAGGGTTCTCACTACAGACATCTCCCTGCTAGGCTGGGGAGCCCACTGCGAGGAACTCAGCACCCAGGGCAGCCGGTTGCAGAGCGAGAGCAACCAGCAGATCAACCTCCTGGAGTTGTGAACTGTATCCTTAGCTCTCCCAGCCTTCTGCCATCGCCTATGGCACAAACCAGTATTGATCCAGACAGACAACCAGGTGGTGGTGATCTGTGGGAACAAGCAGGGGGGCACGGGGTCTCCTGCCCTCCGCCATGAGACGATGACCCTCTGCTCCTATGCAGTCCAGCAGGGCATGCTCCTGCATGCAGTATATCTGCCAGGCCAGGACAACTCACTGGCCAACATATTGGTAGGGTCCTCCAACCGCATGAGTGGCAGCTGGATCCCAGAGTGGCCAACTGGCTCTTTCAGTTCTGGGTGGAACTCTGGATAGATCTGTTCGGCAGTCCAGACAGCTACCAGTTGCCCCACTTCTGCTCCAAGCAAGTCCACCCCTCCGTGGTGGTGGCAGACAAGTTTCTCAACTCGTGGTTGGAAGGTCTCATGTATGTCTTCCTTCCCACACCGCTAATTGCTAAAACGTTATTCAGGACCCTCCGTGACCGGGCCTCCCTCATCCTGATAGTCCCTCGATGGTAGGGACAGCCATGGTTTCTGCTACTCCTCCAGCTATCAGTGGAGACCCCCATCCCATTGGGGAACTCTCCGGGGCTCCTGTCCTCCAATTTGAGGTTCCTGTCACTGACATTGTGGCAACTGAAAGGATGACCCTGGCCCCTTTCAACTTCTCGGGTGAAATTGAGGAGATCCTGTTAGCCTCTCGCAAGGCTTCCACCAGGAAAGCGTATGCCCTCAAATGGCACAGATTCTCACTTTGGTGCGTGGAGCATGGGTCTGACCCATTCTCCTGCCCGGTGCAGCTGGTACTGCAGTACCTTCTCCATCTCTCGCAATCCAGGCTGAAATCAAACTCCATCAGAGTGCACCTCAGTGCCCTTGCGGTGCACCAGCACCCAGTGGATGGTAAACTCTCCTCTCAATCCAGCTGCTGGTAACCCGCTTCCTGAGGGGACTTCTCTTTTCAAAACCCCCCGGTTTGCCCTCCGGCAACAGAGTGGGACCTTAATGTCATATTGGTGCAGCTCACTCACCCACCTTTTCAGCCCTTGTCTACCTGCCACCTGTGATACCTCTCTTGGAATGTGGTATTCCTGGTCGCGCTGATCTCCACTAGCAGGGTTAGCTATAAGTTATGGTGGCAGAGGCGCCATATACAAGGTTCTAGAGGAACAGGGTGGTGCTCTGCACACACACTAAATTCCTTCCAAAGGTGGTGTCGCCCTTCCACTTCAATCAGGAGGTGGTACTAACCATCACCTTCCCAAGACCTTATGGCAGCAGGGTGGAAACTGTCCTCCACACCCTGAACTGTAAGAGGGCCCTGTCCTTTTACATTCAGTGTACCCAGGGCTACCGTAAAGCTTCTCAACTGTTGTCCCATATGACCCCAGTAGGCTGGGGGAGATGGTGATGAAACATACTCTGTCTACCTGGATGGTGGACTGTATCGCCCTCTCCTACAAGCAGGCGGGACCTCTGCTGGAAGGCCTGGTCACGGCGCACTGTGTGAGGGCCATGGCGGCCTCTGTGGCAAACCTGAGATCCATCCCGATGCTGGACATTTGCCAGGCCGCCACCTGGTCTTTAGTTCATACCTTTGCAGCCAATTGCTGCTTGGAGAAGGAGTCCCAACAGGACAGTGTCTTCGGCCAGGCTGTGCTCTACTCTTTTCTGGATTTAGGCAACTCCTACCCTCCGACCCTTCTATGTTCAGGGTACTGGAGTGCTGGTTTCCCTTGGACACATGGGTCCTATTCTAATCCATATCTGCAGACTCATTTTCTGCTGCTCGCGATTCCCCTTGAGAGTGACCATGATTTTTCTCTGTGGGCTTTCGGTAGCCTGTATAGCTGGGGAGTCCCATATGTGAGAACTGACTTTCTGCTTGTTCCCGGAGAAAGCGTAGTTACTCATCTGTAGCAGGTCTTCTCTGAGGACAGCAGGATTCAGTCCTCACAACCGTCCCTCCTCCCCTTGGAGTTGCTTCTTTACCATCTATTCTTTTTTGCCGTCTTTTAGCTATGTCATCTGACTGAGCAAGATGGCACCCTTGGGCGGGAAGGGGACCACGCATGTGTGGTAGCATCTCCCAGAAGCTTTCTTTGAAAGTGGGGGGATGCTTCTGCAAGGGCTTTGTTGGCGCCGATGTCGCCCATATGTGAGGACTGATTCCTGCTAGCCCCAGAGAACACCTGTTACAGGTGAGTAACTATGCTTTTTCTGTACAGTTTTTGACCTCCCACTGGACTCCGTCAGTTGACTTCCTTATGTTTCCTACCCACCCCCTCCTGCCCTGTCTTGTCACATTTCATTTTCCTGTCTGTCCTGTACATACTCCAGTCCAAAACATGATATTAGTGGAAAGACAGAGCTTTTATTGACCAATTGACAACCCGACACAGGTCGTGTTTCGCTACCCTTCATCAGGGGTTTGTCTGGCATATGCTAAAAACATAAATATATAAATACTTAATACATAAAAAAAAAATCACTCAAAAACGCATTAAATATTCAAACAAAAGATGATAAAAAATGAATCACATCAACAAATAAAAGAATTGGAACACAATACTGAAATGTTCATATATGTAAGAACCCCAGAAGTAGGACCAGATAACCTTTGGAATCAATGGGAGGATGTGGTACAACTAATGAAGAAGTTGGTAAAAGAACAGATGCATTCAGCTTATCTTTAAGAGTCCTGCATGTCTAAGGTGAGTCGGTTGATATAGTGTATCTGGACTTTCAGAAAGCCTTTGACAAGGTCCCTCATCAGAGACTTTTGGCAAAACTAAAGAGTCATGGGATAGGAGGCAGTGTACTACTGTGGATCAGGAACTGGTTAAAAGATATAAAGCAGAGGGTAGGGCTAAATGGCCAATTTTCCCAATGGAGAAAGGTGAATAGTGGTGTACCCCAGGGATCTGTGCTGGGTCCGCTGCTTTTTGACATATTCATAAATGACCTGGAAAGTGGAATAACGAGTGAGATTATCAAATTTGCAGATGACACAAAACTATTTAAAGTTGTTAAAACCCAAGAGGATTGTGGAAAATTGCAAGAGGATCTTGATAAATTGGAAGACTGGGCATTAAAATGGCAGATGAAATTTAATGTGGACAAGTGCAAAGTTATGCACCTAGGGAAGAACAACCCAAACTATGGTTACACGATGCAAGGTTCCACTTTAGGAACCACCACACAGGAAAAAGATTTAGGCGTCATTGTGGATAACATGTTAAAACCCTCGGCCCAGTGTCCAGCGGCAGCCAAGAGAGCAAATAGAATGCTAGGTTATAATAAGGAAAGGAATGGAAAATAAAACAAAAGATATTATAATGCCTCTATATCGTTCCATGGTGAGACCGCACCTTGAATATTGTGTGCAATTCTGGTCGCCGTATCTTAAAAAGGATATAGCGTTATTAGAAAAGGTTCAGAGAAGAGCCACCAAAATGGTAAAGGGGATGGAAGGATACTCCTATGAAGAAAGGCTAAAAAGGTTAGGGCTCTTTAACCTGGAAAAGAGACGGCTGAGGGGAGATATGATAGAAGTCTATAAATTAATGAACGGAGTGGAACGGGTAAACGTAGATCGATTGTTTACGTTATCAGAATATAGACAGACTAGGGGACATGCAATGAAGCTACAGGGTAAACTATTTAAGACTAATAAAAGAAAATATTTTTTCACTCAACGTGTAATCAAACTCTGGAATTTGTTACCGGAGTATGTAGTAAAGGCTGTTAGTGTAGCTGGGTTTAAAAAAGGTTTGGACAAGTTCCTGGAGGAAAAGTCCATAAACCATTATTAAGAAGGGACCCAGGATATCAATGCTTGACCCAGTACAAGCATTGGGGAAACTTCTAGGTACGTATGACCTAGATTGGCCACTGTTGGAAACAGGATACTGGGCTTGATGGACCTTGGTCTGACCCAGTATGGCATATCTTATGTTCTTATGTTCTTAAGATAATTCCAAGAGGACTACAAATGAACAAAGCTCCAGGTCTTTATGTTAATGAAGGTGGTTTTGTGAAATGCTGGAACGCTGTACTGAATAAATGTTCATTAGATTTAATGATTTTACTTATTACTACAGCCAACAAGCAATCAGAAGTTTTAAAAATTGAGTTAGATGAGAAATTAACTGTTTTAAGGGATGTGACAATTTTTATACGGTACATGATGTTTACCATAGAAATATTCAGGAATTTAAAAAGGAAGTAAAAAATAAGAAAGTGGACAAGTATAAGAGATATGAAGAGGATTATAGAATAGGGTATGTGTACCATTGGAGTAAAAAAGTTGAGCACGATCGGTTATGGTTTAAAAAGAGGAATTCGATTTTTGATCGTAAAGACAGTGTAACAGATAATCCACATAGTGATAGACCCCTTGAGCAGAAAAAGAAACGTAGCAGGAGTGAGTCAATAGAGTTTGACGCATCTGCGTCACTTTTTTCAAACCATGCGGAGATAGGTTTACCTCAGAAAGACAAAACAAAGAAAGGTAATCCACCTCTTGAAAATAGAAAAGAGCCTTTTTTCAACATGGACAAAATGTGGAAAGGAGGAGGTCGAGACAGATCCCGCACTCGTCAACGTCCAATAGAGTCAGACAAGGAATTAGATCAGGAGCAAGACAGATTATTCAGTCAACATCATTATTACAGGGGGAAGGGGTCGAGGACAAGGAAGAGGTGTATGGAAGTCAGAGAGATTGGAAAAGAGAAGATATTAACCATGGAATGCCCTAATAATGTCGTCAATATCTCTAAATACTCTCTCACACCAGACAAGGAATCACTTCTTAACAAAGGGTTATCTTTTGTACCTAAAAGAAAGTTGGATCCCTTTGACATGCATATTGATCTTTACAAGTTTTTTCGGAAAGTGCGTATCCAACATTTTTTTGCAACTCATGATAATAATCCCTCTGGTGACAAATCTATTATTAGCAAAAAATCTACTTGGATCCCACCTCAAGGTACAGATTCTGTCGTAGAGGCTTTGGAGAAGGTAGTATTAAAACAAGTTACTAAAGTTCTTAAAGACCAGCGGCCCTCCTTTCACAACTTTTCACAGGGTGTGAGAAAAGCAATTTTATCATTACATAAGAATAATGATATCATAACAAAGTCAGCAGATAAAGGAGGAGCGGTGGTTATTTTGGATAAAGAATATTATATAGCTGAGATTAACAGACAATTGAATGATAACATTTTTTACCAAAGACTAGATGGGGATCCAGCTTATAATCTTAAGAAGAGCATTGATAACCTAGTGATTTCAGCTTTTGAAATTGGATATATCACCGACAAAGAGAGAAATTTCCTGATTGTAGACGCGCTTATCATCCCCACTATATACATCAGTCCTAAAATTCATAAGTCTTTAGTAGCTCCACCTGGCTGGCTTATAGTTTCGGCCATTGATTCTCTGTTAGAGTCCATTTCTAAGTTTTTAGATATATTATTACGTCCATTTATACTTGACATGTGGTCGTATGTTAGGGATTCGGATCATGTTATACAGATATTATCCACATTTGACCAATATGAATTGGATATTCTTCTAGTAACACTTGATGTGGCATCATTGTATACTAATGTACCCCAACCTGAGGCTTTAAATATAGTGGAACAATGTCTCCTCGAGAACTGTACATAGACGCATTCCCACAGAATTTTTGGTGACCCTAGCAAAAATAACCCTTTGTGAGAACTTTTTTTGTTTGAGACTTGTTCTACAAGCAAATTAAGGGAGTAGCCATGGGGTTCTCCATGGCCCCTGACATAGCGAATTTGTACATGTTTCATTTTGAGGAATGTTTTTTGAAGGCTCATCCTTTTAAGCACAATATTTCTCTTTGGATACGTGTTATAGACGAGATGTTAATTCTTTGGAAGGGCACGATGGATGAACTTATTTCAACAAATGGATTAATCAGTTAGATGACAATTTACGGTTTCAGATGACTTATGATCCCAATCAAATTTCTTATCTAGATTTACTTATAAAAAAAGAAGATAATGGTTTCTCTACCACATTATATAGAAAGCCCACGACAGGAATCATCTGCTGCATTACAGTAGCTTTCATAACCCATCACTTAAAAGAAATCTCCCCGTGAGTCAATTTGTAAGAGCAGAAAGGATTTGTACCAAGCCACAAGATTTTGAGATACAGGCGAAAGAGATGAAAGATTTTTAGCCAGACAGTATCCAGTTAGGCACCTCGATCAAGCATATAAAAGGGCTCAGGAGTCCTCTCGGGAAACATTGCTTACAGTCAAAACTAGAAAAGATGATATTGGGATTGTATGCCCTCTTTTATACCCTTCACAATCACAGAACATCATTAAGATTTTAAAAAAAGAGTGGCACTTGATACAAACTATACCAGGGTTTCAGGATTTACAATTAACGATAGCTCATAAACGTAATATCAATTTACAGAACCTTTTGGTTTCCTCAGCGTTTACTGAAAGGAAATTCCTACAAAGGACAATTCCAATGTGGAAGATGCTCTGTGTGCTTAAACTCTTTACCAGTAAGAAATACATTCATTCATCCTTTTACAAGTCAGAAATTCCACATTGACGATTTTTCCAATTGTGAAACCAGCAACGTTGTATATGTTGTTCAATGTCCCTGTAAGAAATTATATGTGGGCAAAACTACGCACAGCATTAGGACCAGAGTTGTTGAACACAAGAGTTGTATCAAGAGAGGTTTGACCGATAAACCTCTCGTTCTTCATTGGCAGGAGCAAGATCATAAGATTATGGATCTCAGATTTTTTTGTCATCAAGAAAGTTAAAATGAATTGGAGAGGTGGCAATATGAATAAGACTATTATGAGGCTCGAGCAGGGATACATATTTTTACATAAGAGATGCCATACTGGGTCAGACCGAGGTCCAGACACCCAATGGGCTTAATTTAGACAACGATTTGTTGGTTTTTCTTTGAGTGTTTTATTTATTTTTTATTTTTATTTTTTAGTTCCTTGTTTTAGAATTTTATGCGCACTGTACATTTTTAAACATTTTTATACATTTTTATATTTTTATTTATTTTCCTTAATCAGCATTTCATCAATTCACCATTTTTTTTCAATATGATTTTTGATTTCATTTCATTTTTACTAATTAGGGTTTTAATCTTTCTGGAATATGGGCTTCTTGCATACTTTTTTGCAGACACCATTGGTTTTCATACCACTGTCCCTTTGTTACTGTGTTTGAAAAGGTTCATCAGTCTCATCTGTATACATGTGTATCTAATCATTTATCATCAATTTTACCGATTCATTTTTAGTTTGGTTGCACGTTTTAATGCATTTTTAGCATTTTTAGCTCTTGGTCAATCATGACTGATATACAGAAGCCACCATAGCATTTTTTCTATCTAATAAGTTCCCGCGGGTTGAAGAAACTCTGCCCCTTGCCTGTTTTTTAAATATGCATGTGCGGGCGTCCCTTAGCCGATTAAGTTCTATTTTCAATAGTCAGGCAAGCAGTGTTGCCACCAGAAAGGTATTTGTTTTTAATGTTCTGTTTACAATTTCTTATTTTTTATTTTTATTTCCTGTTTTAGGCCACAAAGGGGTGCACCACTAGACACCCTTGCTCGCAATGCTGTTTTGAGTGGTGTCTGTGGTATTAAGCTGTTTTTCTACATTGCCTGTGAGTGGTGTCTGTGTGAGCGACTCGATTCCTGCAATATTCCGTGGTGCATTCCTAGTATTGGTATATATCACGTCTAGATACTAATGATTATATTGCGAGCCAAATATAATTTTGATTTTTTCTTTGACATACTGTTTAGATGATATGGCCATGTTTATATTTTAACGATGGCCTTGATTATTTATAATTTTTCAGTTTTACATATCAGATACACTGTTCTTCATTTTGATTTGTCTATTGTTACTCGTTTTTTTTAGTTCATCTGTTATTGTTAAGGCAGATATACAAGATAGAATCTACCCCTTTTTTTAGTTATAAACTCAACGTATAATTCTGTGGAACATGTGCCATAATTGGCTTGAAACAACTAGGTCCTCTCTTGCTGACTCACTCCTGCTACCCATGCTCTATTCCTTAGAGAATATTCTCTATTCCTTAGAGAATATTATGCCTCTTAGATGGTTTCTTCCACTTTCTAGGTTTCCCCACTTATATTTCATGCATTTAATGTTTTTTGTTATCTATTTATAGATATCTCCAGGAACAAGCAGGAATTAGTCTTCACATATGGGTACGTCGGTACCGACGGAGCCTGCGTGGGAACGCTCCCCAGCGTCCAAAAAAGAATGCTTTTGGGAGCATCCCACACGCATGCGCGCTGCCGTCCCGCCATTCTACTTCCCTCACAACAGTTCTTCGTTTTCCGCGGATCCGACAGGACGTGTCCTTGTCACCGCAGAAAATTCATCTTTTTTATTTTTATTTTTTGTGGTCATGCCTGCCTTTGTTCTTTTCACTAAGAATGTTTTCTGGTTTAGTGTCTGACCTCTTTTTGGCCACTAGGCCTCTATCCTTTCTATTATGGAAAAGCCAGCCACTATCTTTAAGAAATGTGGAAAGTGTGGCAGTACAACTAGGTTAATAGACACTCATTTTTGATGTCTGCCTTGTTTAGGTCCTGACCATTGTCCTAAAGAGTGTTTCTCTTGTAGGAGTTTCAACAGAAGAGCTCTTCAGAACCGAGCACAGCTTGGTACCGGGTCTACATCCCCCATGATGTCACCAGTCAGAGTCTCTTCTTCCTTCCACGGTCAGGTAATCAAACAGTCTGTTAAGACTAGCCAGTCCTTGAGAGGTAGATCTTTCTAAGCATCGAGATGCCTCTGGCCTTGCCCTCGGACACTATGGCTCAATCCTGGCGGGAGTCTTCGGCCTCCAAAGCATTATCAGATCTCAGGTTGCTCCCGAGGTTTTTACCTCCGTGGATGCACCTTTGCCATGCTCGGTGGTCCGGACCGCTTCGAGCGGTACCGATACCCCGGCATCGGCTATGGTATTGGATGAGAGACTCCTCGCCATCGAACGTAGTCTGGCGAATCTCTCAGCTACTTCGATACCGCTAGAGTCGCCGCAGAACGTTCTTCGACTGCCGGTATCAGCGTCGGTGCTGGTATCGGCTTTGCTGCTGGCACCGGTGTCAGTGTCGGTACGCGTACCGACATCGGCGTTACTCCCGGTGCCGGATTGGGCATCGGTGCAGATGCAGGTATTGACATCGGTACCGGCATTGATGCCTTCGATTCCTCCTTCTACAGGCTCGCTTCCTTCGATGCCGAGCCTGGAATCGCTATCTAGCCTGGAGGATTCGGTACTGACTCGTCTCGGTACTGACATCGAGGGGTACTGAACACATCTCTTTAAAGAGAATCCGATGCTTCATCTTTCCCGGTCTTCTAAGCCCGATGTCGGTGATGCATCCATCGGTACCGCAGCTGAACTTTCAACAGTTCCAGCTTATACTCCTCATTTCAGAGGGTTCCTCTTGGAGGAGATCTCTTTTCAAGCTTTCCTGCTTGATATGGCAAGAATACTTGCCATCTCTATACCTGGGAAAGAGTCTATACCAAGGGATTCAGAAATTCTGCAATCCCCCTGGTTTCCAGAGGAGGCAATCATGCTTCCTTTACATCAGATCCTACAGGATCTGTTATTAAGAATGTGGGAAACTCCCTTAACGGTATCCCCACATTCCAAGAGAATTGACACTATCTATAAAGTGCCGCCTTCTCCAGGTTTTCAAAAGACTCAACTCCCTCATCATTCTGTAGTAATAGAATCAGCAATGAGGTGTGTTAAGAGTGCAAAAAAGCACTCCTCTTATCCGCCAGGTCCTGGGTCTAGGACCTTAGATGCTTTTGGGCGTTGATGCTTCCAAGCATCTATGCTTTCAGCAAGAATCATTTCATATTTCATATATACACCCTGCCCAATTGGGGCAAAGCTCTCCGCTATAAAAGAGGGCGCGAACAGGCGCACCCGCGCCTGAGGGCCACGCAAGAGGGCCCTTTGGCACGGCCCTTAGGCTAAGGCGCCTAAGTCTCCACCTACTTGGCACAAATATAACGAAGAAAATATCAACGCTGAATCCAACATTACACCTATGTACAGCTGAGCTCCCCTAGAGGGTCGAGATCGCGTACTTCATCCTCTCTACAGAACTTCAACCACAGCAAGTATACCATTTACAAACTCTATTCAACTGACTTTTCCTTTACAGCCTATACCTAAACCCACCTAACCACTCTGCTCAACCTGTTAAGCTAGATTAGGTATCAATGTTAGTTGTTATACGCTGTCCTGGAATGTACTATTACTGTTGTCAGTAACTTTCCCACACTGTAATACTGTTGTCAGTAGCAGTTTCTAATTATTACTGTTGTCATTAGCCATTACACATTTTAATACTGTTGTCAGTAGCATGTAGATTAGGTATCAATGTTAGTAGTTCTATACTGTCCTAGATTATACCAATACTGCTATCAGTAACTTTCTCACATTGTATTACTGTTGTCAGTAGCAGTTTTTAATTATTACTGTCAGTAGCTATTTCACATTTTAATACTGTTGTCAGTAGCATTAATTCAATTACTTCTAATACTGTTGTCAGTAGCTTTCTCTCAACCCCCTGTATAACCCCACATTTTTTCTCACATATTTTCACACCTTGGTATATAACTGCTTAGCTACACTACTAGTAGCTCACCTCAAATAACCTACAATAGCACATTCTTCTCCCCTTTACCCTGCCTAAGCTGAAAATTGTTCAAAACTGTTGTATCTTAGTCCCCACTCTGTCTTACCAGACTTACTTTATCCATACTCCTTACATACACTGTAATGATACAAACAAAAACCATGTTACTACGAGTATCTTACACCTGCATATTTCTAACAATCCTAATTGGCCTAACACTAAGTCTCAACAGTAAAAACTACATGACAATCCCTATAATACAAACATCCAACCGAAACAATCTCCATATTGGAAACTATAACCCTCACAACCAACCAAAAATAAATTTCCACAGACTCATTCAAATAAAACAGACTAACTCACTACAGACACTCAACTTAAATCACCCTCATTATACAACCTCTTTATCGTGCATCCTAATAAACGCACGGTCATTGAAAAATAAACTCCCAATAATCAATGACTTGTTATCTGACTCAAAACCAGATATTCTATGTATTACTGAGACCTGGCTCACTGATACTGATACAGTCCTCTTAAATCAACTTGACTATTCAAACTACGATATTACCCACACACACAGATCCAACAAAAAAGGTGGTGGTGTACTGATAATGACAAAAATAAACCTAAAAGCCAAGAAAATACAATCTAACACATCCAATAACATTGACGCCCTCATAATAAAAATTGGTCTGCTTAGAATCTGCTTAATATATAGACCTCCTAACCAAAATGCAGACAGTCTACACTCTCTAATTGAACTCCTTAATTCTTCAACTGAACAAAACCCCCTAATCATCTTAGGAGACTTCAACCTTCCCTCACTCCCAATTACTGAATCCAACCTTTTTCTGGAAACTATATCTGACTTAAACTTCCATCAAATCATAAATATACTAACCCATATCAAAGGTGGCATACTTGACCTTGTCCTCCTACCTCACAATCTATTCAAGCTTTTCAACCCAGACTCCTTAGAATGCACTGAAATACCCTGGTCTGATCACCATTTCATTAAAATGAATCTCACTTACTATTCCAACTGCGACATAAAACACACAAGAAGTGTCCAAACTATAAAATTCAAGAAATTCAACGAAACCGAATTTCTAGACTCTACAATCCCTCATCTTTCTTCATCCCCAACAGAGTTGGACGAAGCAGTCAAAAACTGGCATGCTACCATTAATAAAGCAGCCAAAATTAACCATAATAATAAAAAGCCAACCTACTCTAAAACTAACGGTACCCCATGGTTCACTAGTACTTTAAAACAATTGAAAAGAGAACTAAGAAAACTCGAGCTTAAATGGCGGAAAACTAAATCCACCATCCACAAAGAATTATACTATAACCACCTCACAATATACAGGGAAACCCTAGACAGCACAAAGAAAAACTACTATGCAACAAAACTAGCAAACTCATATAATAGGCCACGAGAACTATTCTCAATTGTTAGCAACCTAACTAACAACTCGCAAACTTCCAGCAATGAAATTACGGACATATCAGCACAAACTTTAGCTAACTATTACCAAAACAAAACAAAATTAACATTTAGGACCCCAGACCCCATCCACAAACCCCTTCACCTGCTAGACGAATGGTCAGAATTTCACCCTATAGACAAAGCATCATTAAAAAATACCATACTCAACCTTAACACCACTACCTCTTACCTTGATCCTTGCCCAGTAACCTGGATAAAAAACACACTTTCAACCCTCATCTCATTCTTACTCCCCATTGTCAATCTCTCACTACTCCAAGGTTACCTCCCACCCACACTTAAGCACGTACAAATCAGACCAATTCTTAAGAACGGCACACTTGATAAAACTTCACCTACGTTATATAGACCCATCTCAAGTATACCATTCTTAGCAAAAGTAATAGAAAAAACAGTACAAATACAGACACAGGAGTATCTAGATTCATCCTACCCTCTTGACGAACAGCAATATGGGTTTCGTCTCAAACACAGAGTGGAAACACTTCTCAAAGTCTTAACAGATGCTCTTTTAAGGGGAATTGACAATCACAAACAAGCATTCATCCTCTTATTCATCGATATTTCAGCTGCTTTTGATAGCGTTCACCACACCATAATGCTTAACAACCTGACTCAAATAGGTATAAATGCCACAGTTCATGCCACAGACGCACCCAAGGAACCCACCCAGAAACAAGAGCGAACCATGGTTCTCCCCAGCACTCCGCGAGCTCAAGAAATTACTACGGAAACAAGAAAGGAAGTGGAGACGCCATGCAACCGAGGACCATAAGGTTGCATACAACAAAACTCTGGCTGAATACAAGAATGCAATCAATCTTGCGAAAAGAACTCACCACACCAACACGCTTAATAAAGCTCTCAATCGACCCAGGGAACTCTTTGCGCTGGTCAAATCACTCACGAAGAATACACAAGAATCTAATACTTTTGGGGAGATGTCTGCACAAATCCTGGCAGACCATTATGCAACTAAACTCAACCCTCAAACCAGAAGCACAACAGCACTGACTCCTGAAGATCCCTCACAAGATCTAAATACGGGCACCATGCTACAAGCAACTAACCCCACTGGAAGCCCTACACTCTACCACGAGTGGGCTGCATTCACTAAACTAGATGAAAAGCAAATTCTAGGCGTAATCACTGCATTAAGGACCACTACCTCCCCACTGGACCCCTGTCCAGCGGCATGGGTCAAGGGTGCAAAGCAGGATCTTACACAAATCATCACCATCATAGTGAACCAATCTTTACAACAAGGACTAATGCCAACACCTCAAAAAATCAGTCATCAGACCCATACTGAAAAACAAATCACTCAACAAAAATGATCCAACATCATACCGCCCGGTATCAAGCATATCATTCCTTGCCAAGATCACTGAAAAGGCAGTGCAGCAACAACTTCAAGACCACATAGATGACACCAACGCATTGGACATCCACCAATATGGTTTCCGACAACATCATGGTGTCGAAACCCTCCTATTAGCCCTGATGGACAAACTTCTAATAGGCCTTGAGAACAGAACCAAAATGTTCATGCTCATATTCATAGATATATCTGCCGCTTTCGACACAGTGCATCATCCCACTCTCTTGAAAAGACTCGATGCATTAGGCATCAGAGGAATCCCCCTGAAATGGTTCGCCTCATACATTACAGACCGAATGCAGCAAGTTCACTTTGGCGATGAAACAGCGACGCCATTCCCACAAAAACAAGGCATCCCGCAGGGCTCAGCACTATCTTCGCTCCTGTTCAACCTTTATCTGAGACCAGCCTCTGAAATCTTCAAGATCAACGACATCAGTTACCATATATATGCTGATGACATTATGCTCTATACCCAATTGGATATAGATCACCCAAACATCAGCCAGCTCGAGAAATGCCTTGACGAGCTACAAACCTGGTTGAGACGCAACAATATGTCCATAAATCACAAAAAAACTGAAGTGATGTGCATATCCAGGAAAACGGACTTCAACCCACCACCAACAATAACCATGAACGGCAATGTATACGCAACAAAAAAAGAAATTAAATACCTTGGAGTGACGCTGGACTGCAACTTAAAGATGGAGAAGCATCTTAGAATTACAAATCGGGTCATTTTCCATAAGTTAAGGATTTTACAACCTCTCCGTTCTATCTTAGATCATGCGGACTTCCGCAACGTAGCGCAAGCCCTCATCATTCCTCACATAGACTATTGCAACGCCATACTTCAAGGGCTCCCTAAAAAGACCATCAGTATCCTCCAGTTGGCGCAGAATGTGGCAGCTAGAATCATAACGGGAACAAGACTAAAGGATCACATCACACCTACTTTAATTGACCTGCATTGGCTCCCAATCAGTGCCCGAATACAGTATAAAATCATAGTCACCACATTCAAGCTCCTCCATAACATCACGCCCTCTTACCTCGGCTCACTTGTGTCAGCCCAAACAAATAACAGGAGCAGACGTTCCCCGAGCCTCAACACCCTACTGGTCCCCGGCCGCCTGAGGCACGTCAATGTCCAGACCAGCAACCGAGCATTCTCGTTCATAGCACCTCAACTCTGGAACAAGCTACCAGTAGATCTAAGAGCGTGCAGTGACTTAATGGTCTTCAGAAAACAACTCAAGACGTACCTATTCCAGTCACACTTCAACACTACATAATCTCAATCCACAAAGCAAATTGTATGAACCATGTCAGCAATGAGATCGCCACCAATAGACTCACTGATGTGTGAATATGTATCTGCTTGTGTAAATTGTAACTTCTTTTGTAAATACTAATTGTAAATATCCCCTTATCAATGTGTCTAAACCTTATCCCTGTGTGCTGTGAACTGTACTATTCCCACTAATCATACTGTGTGCTGTGAACTGTACCTTTTCCACTAATCATCCTGTGTATTGTAAATTATGGCCAGTACAGCCACTCTTTTTCTGTATTGGAAAACCGCTGCTGATCGCTGGAAGTAGCGGGATATAAGTGTACACTAAATAAATAAATAAAATAAATAAATAAATAAATGGTTCTCTTCCTATCTAAACAATAGAACCCAAAATGTAAGAATAGACAATCAAACTTCTGATTCATACAAACTAGAAACAGGATTACCACAAGGATCAGCGCTATCAGCACTCCTATTTAACATATACATAAAACCAGTTTGCAATATCTTTAAAAAATATGGCGTACTCTATCATCTATATGCAGATGATATTATGATGTACATTCCATTCACAATCCCCAATTTACCATTGCAACTCCTATCAGATTGCTTCAATGAAGCCACATCCTGGCTAAATGCCAACAATCTCCAAATAAACCACGCTAAAACCGAAGTGCTAATTGTTACTAAAAATCAATCCTATACTCCCCCAACACACAAAGCTTCAAAACCAAGAAATTAAAATAAAAAACGAAGTAAGATATCTAGGAATTATTCTAGATAAACATCTTACTTTGGATACCCATATTAGAAATATCACAAAGAAAATCTACTTCAAACTTAAAATCCTTAAACAACTAAGACCCCTTGTATACATCCAAGATTTTATCAGCATAATTCAAGCCACCATAACCCCCCACTTTGATTTCTCTAATCTAATTTTATTAGGTACAACAAAACAAAACATTAAAAGAATTCAAATAGCACAGAATGCAGCAGCTCGAGTAATAACAAAAGTACACTCACATCAACATATAACACCAATACTGGAATCCCTTCACTGGCTCCCAATTCAAAGTAGGATAGTGTACAAAACATTAACAACCACTTTCAAAACTCTAAATGATATGGCCCCTGTCACCCTAAGTAACTTAATCAGTAAAGAGCATCCAAAAACTACTCAAAGAAAAGCACAAGTAAATAAACTAAAAACTCCCAAAGACTTCATAAAAGCAAATAAAATCACAAACAGAGCTTTTTCACATGCAGCCCCAACAATCTGGAATTCTCTCCCAGATGATCTAAGAATGTTACCCGAGATTATTGAATTCCGCAAAAAATTGAAAACCTATCTATTTACTAAGCATTACAACAACACAAATCATCCCTCAATAGATTTAGATAAAGGCTAACCAGTTTTGTCTAATATCCCAATGACCTAAACATACAATCTTATAGCCGAAACTGTACTTGCTCAATGCTAAAGCCCTACATAATATGTATCTGTAAATACTGTATATAGTTTGCACTGTTCCGTGCTGTTCAACCCTAACATTGTTGTTTATCTACTTTATTGTTATTGGTTATATGATGTTATATGTAAAACAAACTTTGATTTGTTAATTGTTGTTTATTGTGAACCGCACCTGATCTTTGGAAGATGAGGTATATAAATGATTGTTAAATAAATAAATAAAATAAATAAATAAATATTTTCTATATAGGATCCTCTTTGGAAGAGGTTACAAAAAGTTTAAAACTTTTGAACCCTTTCTTTCAGGAACATAAAAGAGCAGACTATTTATCACTAGTCAATCATGCTCATGATATCTCTACATTCCTTTATCGTGCTTCCCTGGATTATTTTGAATCTATCAGCAGATCTTCTGCTATAGCCATAGGAGCATGACGCATAGCCTGGCTCCAAGCTTCAGACTTGGATAAATGGGTACAAAAAAAGCTGGGGAATAGTCCTCGTACTGGAGAACATCTCTTCAACAAGGATTGTCTATTTCAGGCTAGTCAGTTAAATACTGATAATCCTACCCTCAGAGGATTGTCAAGACTTTCCTCTGTCCGAGCCAATAGTAAATCTTCTAAAAAACTTTCTTCACCTAAGGGGAAAAAGTTTTATTCATCTTCTACCTTTCATCAAACCAGGCTAAGGAAACAGAAACCTCAGCAGGCTCAGCAAACCCAATAATTCAGGGTTTCTGAATTCTTTTCCTTCCTGTATGAGGTTCACAGCCTCTAGATTTCTCTTTCTATTGAAAGGGTCATTCTGGTTAGATCTCATCCTTGCTGAGACAACACTGACTAAATTCTAGGCATGAATCTCTTCTTCAACAGAAGTCCACTCTTCTAGTCAAGAGTTACGGAGATATCTCATGCCTACAGGTCACCAGTTTCTACTTCCTTATTTAAAAAAATATATTTCCTGTTCGGTAATCCAGTTTAGTCCTCCACAATCGGGTAGTGCCCCTCCTCCTGCAGCCGGGAGACTGGACCAATCAAATCTTCTGTAGTATATATGCAGACGGAGCTCCCAGAAGCCCCCAGTGTGTCCAGTCTCCTTGCAGCTGGAGGACTTCTGTGCCCTTTCTGGGCACGCTAAGTGACACTTGAAGGAGCAACACTAGTTAGTTAGTTCTTTTGGGGTTTCTTTCTGGTCCTTAATTTTCTATTTATTTGCTAGGTAGCTGTATCTTTAAAAAAAAAAAAAAAAAAAAGCCACAGGGGACATCCTGGGGGAAGCCAGACCTGCCTTGGGCTCCTGCCTTCCTGCCTGGGAATCTCTGAAGCCTGGGTTGAGCTCTCCCCAAGGCTGTACGGAGAAGAGCCATACCGGCTGCAACATTGCCTGTCACTTGGAGAAGTGGGCTGAGTTCCTTGCTGTTCCCTGAGCTGGTAGGAATTTTCCTTGCTTTAACTTTTCAGCTCTCTGTTCTTTGCATTGTCAGAGGCTCTGTCGGCTCCCCTGGCTTCCAAATTGCACTTTTTCCTGATTTTTTTCGCTTGCCCTGTATTAGAGGGTCATTTTCTTTCTTTTCCATATTATTTGGTTACCTTTGTATTTTCGCGCCGTTTTTTACCGCGGGTGAAAAAGTGCGGCGGCCATTTTGGATTTCTAAAGTGTGCTTTTTAAGGGCACTTTTTAACACTTGTGCACGGGTTCCCCTGGTGTTTTTGGGGTTTATTTTCCTGGCGATTTTGCTCAGGGCACCCCTAGGATACTGGGGAGTGTTTTGTTTTCTGTAAAAAAAAAAAAAAAAAAAAAAAAAAGTTTTAAATTTAAAGCTGTACTGATTTGAATAAGGTTAGTCCCCTTGGTGTGGGCTTCCCTGTTCCTGTTGCCTTCTTTCTCCCTGAGAGCAGGTTGCCTTAGCATGGCTGCCAAACCTCAGTGTGTAATTTGTGGGTCCCGCAGAGGTACAATGACTGACTCTGGAATCTGCAAGAGCTGTGCTGCAGTTTCTTCAGACCTGGAGCTTCCTATTGAAGTTAAGGAACAGCATGTGCCCGGGGAACCTTCTCTTTCGGGGGACAGTGTCCCTTCACCGAGCATCCTCCCTTCTGGTTTGGGCCTGGCGTCTAATACGTCGGTCCCTGAGCTCCAGCAGGCGGCCGTAGTAGCGTCGCCTATAGACTTTTCCCCAGATTTTGTTCTTCTCATGCATCAGGCCTTCCGCTTAAGCCGGTCCGGTCACTTGCCTGAGGCTTGGCCCGCCTCTCTCCCCCCAGGATCCGCAGGGGGGGTTCAGCGGTCTTCCCAACCCACTGTCAAGCGGCCCAGGTTGGGGGACCAGGATCAGGACACCCTTTGTCTTCCGGATTCCGAGGCTGAGGGGGATCCTGAGACTGAGGCAGAGGAGTTAGAAGACGGGGAGCTCCCGGAGCCGGAAGATCAGGCTCGAATCGTTCGGGTGTTCCGAAGGGACGAGCTGGTCCCTTTGGTCACGGAGTCTCTCCAAGCGCTTAACCTCTCTGCGGTGCGGCCGCTGGAGGAGGAGGGTCTCGAGGATCCTCTCATTCAGGCGGTCAGGGATGCCCAGGTAGTTTTTCCTGTGCACCGCGTGGTTGAGCAGATGATCCATGCGGAATGGGAGCAACCGGAATCCGGTTTGAAAGGGATTCGGACCATGAATCGTCTTTACCCCCTTGCCGACAAGGACAGGGACTTGTTTAAGTCTCCACGGGTGGATGCTGCCGTTTCGGCAGTGACCAAGAAAACCACCATCCCGGTTGAAGGGGCCGCGGCCCTGAAGGATGTTCAGGACAAAAAGGTTGATAATTTGTTGAAGCAAGCTTTCGAGACCAACGCCTTATCGTTGCAAGCTTCTATATGTGGGGCGTGGGTAGCTCGGGCTTGTTTGCGGTGGTCGCAGCACCTGCGCTCGGGGTCCGGTATGGACCAACAGGGGCTGTTGGACGTTACCCGCGTGGAGTCGGGGTCAGCCTACTTGGCGGATCTGTTTTATGATTTAATCCGCTCCCTAGCTAATAGTATGGCCTCCATGGTAGCGGCACGACGGTCCATCTGGTTGCGCAACTGGGCGGCCGACGGTTCTTCCAAGTCTCGCCTCAGTAAACTGCCCTTTAAGGGCAGGTTGTTATTTGGTGAGGCTCTGGATAAGTTGGTGAAGGATCTCGGTGAGTCTAAGGGTGGTCGGCTTCCGGAGGATAAGCCTAAGCTTAATAGGTCGTCCACCTCAGCGCGCGGCCAGTTTCGGGATGTTCGCAGATTTCGTTCTTCCCGGCTGTGGACATCGCAGCGCGGTCGTTTTGGAACCCGTCATCAAGGGTTTCGTGGTTTCAGAGGAGCGGGAAGGGGCTTCTCCGGAGCCGCCTCTTCCTCGGCCTCTTCCTTTAATCGCAAGCCGCAATGAAACGAGGCGGGCTCTAGAGGGAGACCCGGTTATCGGGGGTCGTTTGCGCGACTTTCTTCCTTCTTGGGCCCAAATTACGTCAGATCGGTGGGTGCTGCAGATTATAGAAGAAGGTTATGCCCTGGAGTTTGCGCACCCACTTCCGGATTAGTTTGTTCTGTCTCCCAGCAAGGGAGCTCAAAAGGCGCGGGACATCCGCGTGACCCTGGATCGGCTGCTCTCTCTGGGGGCCTGGTTCCGGTCCCGCCTTTGGAAAGAGGCGCAGGTCGCTACTCCATCTATTTTGTGGTTCCCAAAAAGGGCGGTTCTCTTCGTCCGATCTTGGATCTCAAAGGCGTGAATCGCGCTCTCAGGGTGCCGCACTTCCGCATGGAGACCCTGCGGTCAGTCATCGTAGCGGTGCGTCAAGGGGAATTTTTAACGTCCCTCGATCTTACCGAGGCCTATTTACACATTCCCATCCGGCCCTCCCATCAACGGTTTCTCCGCTTTGCGCTTCCGTGGGGCCATTTCCAATTCCGGGCCATGCCGTTCGGACTCGCCACGGCTCCCCGCACCTTCACAAAGGTGATGGTTGTAGTCGCGGCGGCGTTGCGCAAGGAGGGCATCCTGGTCCATCCGTATCTCGACGACTGGTTGATTCGAGCAAAGTCCAGTCGGGAGTGTGTGCAAGTCACGAGCAGGGTGGTGGATCTCCTTCGGTCCCTCGGATGGGTGGTGAACGAATGCAAGAGTTGTCTGTCTCCGACACAGGATCTCGAGTATCTGGGAGTTCGCTTCGACACAGCACGGGGCTTGGTGTGCCTTCCGGAGCGACGCGTGCTGGAGTTGCGGGCTCTGGTCCGTCTCTTCCGGGGGATGCCAGCTCCGTCGGCGTGGTGGTACCTGCGGCTCCTCGGAACGATGGCGGCGACTTTGGAGGTGGTGCCTTGGGCGCGCTTCCACATGCGTCCGCTGCAGAGTGCTCTTCTGCGACGTTGGTCCAACCAGTTTGACTCGTTGAACAAGAGATTGCCTTGCCCAAAGACGGTTCGCCGATCCCTCCGGTGGTGGCTCTCCGCCGAGAACCTGACGCGGGGGATTCCCTTGGAGCCTCCACTGTAGGTTCCGTTCACGACGGATGCGAGCTTAACCGGCTGGGGGGCTCACTGCGAGTCCCGCTTTGCACAGGGGGAATGGTCTCCCCTGGAGGCCTCTTGGTCGATCAACCGTCTCGAATTGCGGGCAGTCCGGGTGGCCCTGGAGACCCTGGTTCTCGGCCGGCCGGTGCGAGTCCTGTCAGACAATGCGTCCACCGTAGCTTACATCAATCGCCAAGGGGGTACCGGCAGCGTGACCCTGGAGGCGGAAGCGGCGGCCTTGTTCAATTGGGTGCAAACTCGCCTTCCGGCAATCTCGGCGGCACACATTGCAGGCATAGACAATGTCCAGGCCGATTTTCTCAGCAGAGTGCGGGTGGACCCCGGAGAATGGGAGCTAAACCCACAGGTTTACGCGCAAATCGCCCGGCGGTGGGGTCCACCCATCATGGATCTCATGGCGACCTTTCAATCAGCCAAGACAGGGCGCTTCTTCAGCAGGCGAAGGGAGCGCATGTCCGAGGGGCTCGACGCTCTCACTCAGCCGTGGCCAACGTCCGGTCTTCTTTATGTCTTTCCTCCGTGGGCTCTGATCGGCCGGGTCGTGCAGCGTATCGAGAGCCATCAGGGTCGTGTGTTACTGGTGGCCCCGGATTGGCCCCGGAGGCCCTGGTATGCCGATCTGGTCCGGCTGCGCGACGGCGTTCCTTGGCTCCTGCCCGCGCTACCGGATCTTCTTCTTCAGGGTCCCTTGCAGATGCCCCAAGTGGATAGATTCTCGCTTACGGTTTGGCCATTGAGAGGGCTCGGCTGAAAAGGAAGGGCTACTCCCCCGCGGTGATTTCTACCCTTCTGCGGGCGAGGAAAACGTCCACTTCTCTTACTTACGTTCGGATTTGGAGGATTTTTGAAGACTGGTGCTCCCGGCGGGGAGTCCGGGCGGCGACGGTTTTCCGTGCCCGTCGTTTTAAGTTTTCTTCAGGATGGTTTCGATAAGGGCCTTGCGGCTAGTTCCCTAAAAGTCCAGTTGGCGGCTATCTCGTGTTATCGCGGCAAGATTTTGGGTCGTCTGCTCGGGGCTCATCCGGATGTGCGCCGATTTCTTACGGCTGTTTTTCATTTGCGGCCCTCCCGCAGAGTTTTCGTTCCTCCTTGGGACTTGAATTTAGTTCTGAGGGCCCTGGTTCGTGAACCTTTTGAGCCCCTGCGCAGGGCGTCTCTGAAAGATCTCACGCTGAAGGCGGTTTTTCTTGTAGCCATCTGTTCGGCACGGCGCATTTCGGATCTGCATGCATTGTCCTGTCGAGAGCCTTTCTTGTCTTTTTCCGCGGATCGGATCGTTCTCCGTCCGGTTCCTTCCTTTCTGCCAAAGGTGGTGTCTCCCTTTCACATGAATCAGGCAGTGTTTCTTCCAGTGCTTTCTTCGCAATCTGTCGGGTCAACGGACAAAGGTCTTCTCCGGCTCGATGTGGGTCGTACGCTCCATCGTTATTTAAAGGTTACCGAGTCTTTTCGGAAATCTGACCGGCTTTTCGTGCTCTTCGGGGGTGCGCGTAAAGGGGAAGCGGCGGCTAAAGCCTCCATTGCTAGATGGCTCAAAGAGGCGATCGCGTCCGCGTATCTGTTGCAACAGCGGTCTATTCCGGAGGGTCTGAGGGCTCATTCCACTAGGGCTCAGGCGACCTCTTGGGCGGAGTATAGCCTGGTTCCGCCGGCAGATATCTGTAGGGCGGCCACTTGGTCGTCTCTGCATGCTTTCAGTAAACACTATCGCTTAGATATGTCAGCGGCTCGGGATTCCTGTTTTGTTTCGGCGGTTCTGTGCGCCGGATGGCAAGGTCCCGCCCGGTCTTAACTGCTCTGTTACATCCCGATTGTGGAGGACTAAACTGGATTACCGAACAGGAAATGGAAATTACACTAACCTGGTAATTGTAGTTCCTGGAGGGTCCAGTTTAGTCCTCCTTCCCTCCCGACGGTCTGATATGATTATGCGGCGCGCTTTCCGAATGGTTGCTCATAAGACGGTTCCTCTTGCCGTTCGGTCCCCTCTGTTGCAGCCGCGTTTTTTGCGAAGGCTCTTCCCTGTCTCGGGGGTTCAGGCAGCTCCTGAGATTCTGGTGGGGAGCGGTGTTTTGATTTCTGGGGCGTCGGTACCGGCGCAATGCAGTGTTCTGACTTCCTCGTTTGGGGAGGGGGTTGGATATTTCTTGGGGGGAACAAATTGTTTAATTATGTCATTTTGTGTATAAATCTAATGTGTTGCTTCGTTAAGTATGCTTTGTTACTAGTACACTGGGGGCTTCTGGGAGCTCCGTCTGCATATATACTACAGAAGATTTGATTGGTCCAGTCTCCCGGCTGCAGGAAGAGGGGCACTACCCGATTGTGGAGGACTAAACTGGACCTTCCAGGAACTACAATTACCAGGTTAGTGTAATTTCCATATATATATGGGAAGAAAAATCAAGAAACTTAACAGGATGAGCACTACTTCATCTGTTTGACCTTAGTTGCAGAAGACTTTAACTATAATACTTACTATATAGTACGTTTTTTTCAGCTCTATTACTTTCTATCCGTTAGTCTGGAATATTATTCAACAGGAATATTATTCAACTGGAGAGCTACTCCTGAAGCTATAGGAGTTCCTACTCCAGTAAATCTTCCAATACAGAGTTTTTTCCCTTTTGGGTCCTTCTGCACTGGGGTTTTTACAGGATGCAAAACAGCATTCTGAAAACTACTACCAGATTATTCTATCCATTTGAGCATAGTCAACTCAGACGGCTTCTAAAACCCTCCATAATGGAAATAACCCACCAAGTGGGTTATATGAGCTTCTTAAACAGATAGTTCACATGGGTTTCTGCCTCTTCCATGCTACCTGCGTAGTTTTGAGTTGACCTCTCAAATATTCTTTTTATGACAGCTTATCAGACAGGAATTTAGTATTACCATTCCTAATCATGTCTGTTAGTCTTTTTTCTGTGTCCTTATAAAAGATGGATCCGAAATACATTTTCGAAACCCTCTTGTACACTTATCCTAAGACAGAAACCCTGTCTACTATCTTGAGCTATGTTCAATTCTATATTTTCAGAATTGATTAGATTGCACACTGGCTATCTAACAGCCAGGGCTCTCATAAGCAACCTACAGCATGCTCTCTGCAACCATGCAAGAAAGCTCTGCAACTATGGGCCTTTGTCAGAGAGCATCAGAGTCCGCTCCTGGCAGGTAACTTCCAGGCGGTTAAAGAACCTCTAACTGGTGGCCTCTACCCAGTCATGGTCCCATGCCTGTTGGTTTCTATTTTTTGTTATCTTCCTTAAAATTCTTTTAAGGAAAAGGAACCAGGGCCTAGACGACTTCGAAAGTAAAGGAATGGCACCACTCCCTGGGTTGTTCTATGTCTTCAAAAGAACTTCTACAACAGGGATGTATTCCTAATCATTGCAGTTGATCTTTATCTATTGCAATTTTTTCTATTTTCCAATACCTCATTGAAGTCAATAAGAAGTAAAGAACGCATAATACTCATTCTGCCCTCAAAAGGAGGCAAGCATGGTATTTCCTTATGTTGCGTTCCTTTCTTCTAACTTTTTCTGAAGTTATAGAAGGACCCAGATCCTTTATCCTAGGATCTCCTTTGCACTCCTTCATGTACGTCTCAAGACCTGCTCATCTGAGGACTAGTCTTTTTAAGACTTAGACTTTTTGTCACAAGTAAGAAACATCCTACTGGTTTCCATGTAACCTTGTACATGATTCTTACACTAATTCATTAATATGAATTCACTGACTTTCCTCAAGAGGGCTGTGACCCTTCTTGGCTGTGACCCTTCTTGTTAGTCAGATCAGTTTATACAATCTGACCTTGAAATATTGTACTGTCCATATCAATGCTTTCAGCATACCATGGTATTCTTAAATGGACATCCAATTTATCTGGTAAAATTAGGAAACTCCTTCTTTTAAAGTAACCTTTTTTCTGCTTGAATCAGGTTACCTTATGTCTGTAGCTCTCTATGTGCAGTTGTTAGCCTAAGTGCCATCACTTATGCGGCACACGTCACTGATCTTCAGAAATTGGGGGCTAAACTGCCCAGTACAATTTTTCGTCTGGATAAAGGGGTTCAAGAAACCCATCCTCTTTTTCTGTAAAGGTCTTGTAACCTTTTGATCCAGACCAGTCAGTTTTGTCTTTTCTTTTCTTTCCCTAGACACCATCCCTCTCTCGGGTCAGAAATATTTCAGACTTTGGTCTTTTCGGAAGCTTAGCTTCTCTCCAAGGTCCCAACTTCTTATAAAACTCCTCAGTTCCCCTGGGGTTAGTTCTAGACATTAATATTTCTTTTCTCCATCTGTATTGCAAATTGTATTTTCTTTACTCCTCACAGTAAGGGAACTCCATATGAGGACAATGTGATGGTTCTTACAACAGACCCATATTAACCTCCCCATATGTATAGTTTTGCAATCCTTGGATAAAATCCTTTTTCAAGAATTGGGACTCCTATCCCTTACTAACAGTTATTTCTACACAAGGACACCTTTTCGGATACCTTGTTTAATCCAGCTGTTCCACAGCGCCCCTTTTTACACTGTTAGTTCAACTCCTACCCTCCATCCCTTTGGATGCTGGAGGTCCTCGGGAGGAAGCATGGCTCATCCATTAGATTTGCAACATGCTGGGCCTATCCAGGCATCTTTAGCTTGGGAGTCCCCATATGTGACTAATTCCTGCTTGTTCCTGGAGATAGCACAGTTACTTACCTGTAACAGGTGATCTCTGGGAACAGCAGGAATAAGTATTCACAACCCACCCACCTCCCCTAGGAGGAGTTCTCTCTTTTTCTTTCTCTCTTCTAATTTGTCTGCTTCCCTCCTTCGATCTCAGCTACAAACTCAACTGTTGTGAGGGAAGTAGAATGGCGGGAAGGCAGCACACATGCATGTGGGATGCTCCCAAAAGCGTTCTTTTTTTGGACGCTGGGGAGCGTTCCCGCGCAGGCTCCGTCAGTACCGACGTACCCATATGTGAAGACTTATTCCTGCTGTTTCCAGAGATCACCTGTTACAGGTAAGTAACTGTGCTTTACTGTATGTGGTGGTCATTTTTAATTTATTCATTCTTATTCCTTTTAGAGTGTACAGACTTCTAATAGATAACAACGTAATACAAGACCTTTGGGTCTAACGTTTCTTATCAGAGGTATTTATGGTTTGTGTGTCGCATCCTTTTGGTGGTTTTAATTGTTTTTATACATTTTAACATTTTAGCACCTTATGTAATGGTTCTTCCGTATATGAACATTTCAGTATTGCATTCCAATTATTCTTTTATTTTATTTATTGATGTGATTCATTTTTTATCATCTTTTGTTTGAATATTTAATGCGTTTTTGAGTGATCTGTTTTTTTTATGTATTAAGTATTTATATATTTGTGTTTAGCATATGCCAGACAAACACCCGACGAAGGGTAGCGAAACACGGCCTTTCGGGTTGTTAATTGGTCAATAAAAGCTCTGTCATTCCACTAATATCACGTTTTGGACTGGTTTCTGCAATCGACCTGATATCTGCTTCTGTTGTGTTGTCCTGTACATACTGGTATTCTTTTCATTCTCTAGGAACAAGCAGGAAGTCTGTCCTCACTTATGGGTGATGTCTGCACCGACGGAGCCATTTCTCAGCTTTCAAAGAAAGCCTTTGAGATTGCTGCCATGCATGTGTGGTCCTATTCCCGTCCAAAGGTGCCATCTTGCTCAGTCTTCCTTTTTACGTGGAGCCCTTCAGGCGCACGTCCTCGTCCCTCAGAAAAAGTGTTTTTGTTTTCGACCTCTGGCGTTCCTGAGAGTCGGATAAGGAGCGGCCTTGAAAGGTACCTTGTACAGACATGGAGGCCTCCAGTGATGGCGCCCAGTCTCCTGAGGGTCGTCCCGGTGAGGACCCCCTTTCCTCCTCCACACCCAGTAACGTGCCGCATTCCAGCTTCAGTTTTTATTGTATTCTGTTGTAAACCACTTTGCTGTACCCACATTAAGCAGTATATCAACACTTAAATGAAATGAAATATTTGACACAAAAAAGAATCAAATAATTCAAGACCAATTACAAAAGGAAATAGTATAAAAACTGGTACATTGCTAGGACATGATTGGTACCCTTAAACAATTCAAATCAGTTTGAACTGAAGAACCACATTCCCATTGCAGTAAAATTAGATGCATCTGTGATCAATTGTCAGTACTCGCATGACTTGAATCACCCAATGAATGATGGCTCCAATGTTTAAAATGGGTACATCGACTTCCTATTCCATTTTTACAATGGTAAAGAAAAGAGCTGCCTGAGACTGTCAGAAAAGCCATCATCACCAAACATCAAACTTTAGAGGGGTGCAAGACCATCTCCAAAGACTTTGGGATTCCTGTATCTACAGTTCGTAATGTTAAGAAGTTTTCTGTTCATGGAGCTGTCAAGAAGCTCCCAGAATGTGGTGGGAAGAAGACAGTTAATCCAAGAAGTCTTCAAAGGTTAGTGCAAACTGTTTGAAAAAGACCACATACAACATCCAAAGAGCGCAAGGCTGATCTGGTGCAATTTGGAGTGGGTTAAGTCCGCACCATACGCCATGCATCAAACAAAGAACGGCTTCATGGATAAAGGCAAAGGAGGACCCTACTGCTCATTGAATTCAGTGGGGCAGCTGTTCCGATATCACACGGAAGCCACTACCGCAGCTAATTAAACAAACCCCTAAGTTGCACAAATTTTTTTTTTGTATACCTTTGAAATTACTATTAAAATATTATGATGACATACAGTTGGAATATTTCCAGTTATTTCAAAAGATATTATATACAAAATACCTAAAATGCAAGGGTGCCAATAATGTTTACCACAGCTGTAAACTTTATATATCTATAGGGAAAGAAGAGCTGACAAGAAGCAGTTCTTGTCACCCCAGAAAATTCCTGTTTTTTCATATTTTTGTGGTTCGCATCTGTCTTCCCGTCGATGCTGGTACAGACCTTTGTTGATGCTTTCTTTTTTTCTTTCTTTAAAAACAAAATCTGTGAAGAAAAGAATTTCTTCTTTTTCTTCAGGCACATCGATTCCATCTTAGGCCTAGGCCTTCCATTTTGTCAGACACTATCCAGTGGTTTTAAGAAGTGTTCTAAGTGTGACGGTATCATTTCATGATTGGTGTCTGAAATGCCATCAGAATGTCCTCTCTTTAGGAAGATGACAAAAAGAGGCCTACAGAATCAAGCAGCAAAGCTGGGCACCCTCTTTGCCTCGGACGCCGTATCTTTAGCATCAATGTCATTGAGAGCTTCCTCTTCCTCCCAAAGATCTCAGGTATCGAAACCTAAGTCTTCATCGAAGGCTGGCCACTCCCCCAATGGTAGATCTCCTTCTAAGCATCGAGATACCTCGGGCGTTGCCCTTGAGGGGGGGGACACCAGTCAAACAACCCTGGTGGGAGGACCTTCCCTCCAAAGCCTTAGTGGGGTCCCAGGATGCTCCCGAGGCTTCCACCTGTGGAGAGCTCCTGGTGCTATGCTCAGGGATCGTGGCCTGCAATTTGGGTACCGATACCCAGGCATCGGCAAGTTCCATGGATCAACGTATCTTGTTATCGAGTGGAGCTTAGCGGCCTTACTGGCGTCCTCGATACCAGTAAAATCCTACAGTTGGTTCCGCAGGCGTCGGTACCGATACAACTTGCATTAACGTTTTTGCTGCTTGCCACGCTACTGCCCATGCCGGCCCTTAAGTATGTTTATGGCACCAAGGTTCCAACCGCACAAGTTACAGGTACTGGTTTTGAACGGTACCAAGTTCATACAGAGTGGGAACACCCTGCCCCTCGATACTTTGAGTCTTCAGATTCCGATTCCTCAGATGATGAATCGGCTGATACCTGAGACATGTGAACTATTCTGGAAGACCCATCTTCGTCCCCACAACGTTGCATGTCACCAAAGGACATGTCCTTTCAAAACTTTATTCGCGATGTTGCTAGGGGTCTGTCCATAATGGTGACATCGGAAAAAGAGCCTAGGTCTGAAGAATTGGAAATTTTTCAATATTGCACAGCTTCGAAGGAGGCGGCTACGCTCCCTATCCATTGGATACTTCACGACCTCATGCTTTGTATGTGGGAGACACCTCTAACCTTTTCTCCCCAAACCCGATGGCTCAATACCATGTATTGGGTACTGGAGTGTCCCGGTTTCCAAAAAACCGCAATTGCCACACCATTCCATGGTAGTGGAATCGGCAATGCGTCGAATCAAGAGTGCCAAGACACATTCCACAAACCCCTCCAGGTAGGGAATCGAGAACCCTCGACGCCTTTGGTCGACCTGTTTTCAAGCCTCCATGCTATCGGCCAGGATTAGTTCCTGCATACTCTATATGGGTATGTTCCTTAGAGAGGAGGGTAAAGATTTGGAGTTAATGGCTCCTCTTCTCCCCGATGACAAGAAGGCAGATTGTCATCCTTGTAAAGCATGCTGTGATAAGGAAGCTTATCAAAGCTCAGGGAGTAGTAATAAAAGAGGAGAATTTACTCTGATCAAGGGACCTGTGCTGGCAGGTTATAGAACTAAGACAGCTTGTTTTCCCTAAAAGACTACATGATCCAGAATGCACTTGTATGCAGAAAGTCCCTAGGGGAGCTAGAGTGGAAAAGCATGTGTCTAATCAGAGAAAGCATTATGTCATCCCTAATCAAACAGCCCCTAGAAGAATGCTTAATCCACAACACCTGAAGAATGCAAGGGTGGAGTTGCAATCTAAGTCCTTTAAAACTAAAGGGGAATCTTCATGGAGTAAGAAGGAGGAGGAGACGGAGACGAAGTCCGAGAACAGAAGGAAGAACAACCGGAACCTGAAGGAACAAGAACAAGGAAGCAGACGGTCCAAGAGAGGAGCTCAGAGAGGTACCTATGCCTGGAGAGATACCTGGGGGAAAGGATCAGAGGACTGGAGAAAGCCAGAGGTCTGTAGATCCACAGCCAGGGACCCTCGAGCAACGCCTAGGAAGAGGATTGTTGCAGCTAAGGAAGAAAGGAGCCCAAATACCTCTTGGAGGACGTCTGGAGAAAAGATCCTGAGGTCCAGAGATACCAACTGGAGGACAGGACACAAAAGCTCTATTGCATACTGGCCAGAATACCAGAAGAAGCAGCCTGACGCTTGCCTGGATTCAGGTAGGAACTGTGAACGTTTCCCTAGCTTTGAGCAGTGCAAACAGCAGGGAAACAGTTTCTCTCCATGTAGAGGTCAATTCCTAAAGCCCTCTGAGTCAGACGGAGAAACAGAATCTATGCAATTTCAAGAGCAAGGTTCAATATTTGATACAGAGGATAACTATATGGACTGTTCTTTGAATAAGTTATTTTAGGAAAATCCTAAATATCAGAGCAAACATCAAAAGGAAACATTCTAAATATGGGCTTCCCATAAAGTTTTGTCCAAAAGAAAAAGCTTTTGGGAAGGTTTTGCACATGTGCTGAAATCAAGCTACTGATTGCAGCTAATTGTCACCTGTTGGTGGGGGAGAGCCCAGCACAAGCCGTGCACACGTAGGATTAAAAAGTTTTTTTCTGTATTGAGAAAGTGAGCATTGCTTTTGTATAAAGAAGTTTCCCTCTTTGATTTGTTTTTCCCCAGCACTGCTAAGGAGTTTATTAGCAGTGGCTGAAAGAAGCCTTTCTGTTCTATAAAGGACTCTGATTCTTATTTGCATAAGATATTTCAGTTGCCTTATTTTGTGTTGAATAAAACCCTGGAGAAATTATCTGGAAGGTGTTACCACACATATCTGTGTGTGGGATAATCACCCCATAAATAAACTCTAATTTTGTCTACACTCGACCAACTACAAGAGTTTTCATTATCTTAAAAAGGCAAGCTTTGTGTGAATGGACTTCAATAACGACAATCCTTTGCAAGACAGTTAATTTGCATACTTGCCAAGATGGTGGTACCTTCATAACAAGCACCCCCTTTTACAATGCTCAGAATGTTTCAAAGTTTAACAGAGCAACTTTTGATTGCCTTGAGTGCATCAACAGAACTTCATCCTTCTGCACCGGTGCACGCAGGATTGCTTGGCTTCAAGCATCGGATCTTGAACAGTGGGTTCAAGATAAGTTGGGTAATATCCCTTACACCGGTGAAAACCTTTTTGGCAAGGATTGGCAGGACAAGGCCTCTCAATTGGAATTGGAGAACACTACCCTCAATAGGTGATCTAGGTCTATTGCCAACCCAGCTAAGAAAAAGACAGCAAAGAAAGTTTTTTTTCAATAAGGAGAAGTACTATCCTTCTTATACCCCTGCTGTTCAGTGTCAGCATCATGCTCCTCAGAAGGGGCAACAACCTCCAAAGCAGCAAAATAAGGCTCAGACTCCTAAGTCATAGCCACCTCAGCAGACCCAGACTATTCAGGGTTTTTGACTCCTGTCTCTGGAGAGTCCCGATCATGTCCACATTCCTGGCAGACTCTGTCACTTTGTGCACAAGTGGCATCTCATCACGTCAAAGCAGTGGAGACGAATGCATGGTTGTGTGGATGGTGTCATCGAGGGCGTTTTGTTTTTCTAGACCATGGGATGCTGTTCCAAGGGTTGCAGAACAGAGATGGCATCCATCTGTCCAAGAAAGGTCAACGCGTCTTCAATAGTAGACTGGCTAATCTACTGAAGAGGGCTTTAAACTAGACTCATTTGGGGATGGGTGAAGAAAGCCTCCAGGTAAGTGATAAATTAAATACCTTTATGGAAATGGGTAACAGGGGTAACATATGGAAAGCAGTGTGTATAAATGCCCATAGCATGGGAAATAAGGTCCCTGATGTTGAAGCTTTGGTGGGAGTGGCTGACTTGGATTTAGTGGCAGTTACAGAAACATGATTCACAGAAAACCATGACTAGGATCTAACTATACCTGGCTCTACTTTATTCAGAAAGGACAGGGTAAGAAGGGGAGGAGGAGTGGCACTATATGTAAAAAAATACTATTAAAGCTTTGGAATTACAGAGCTTAAAAGGGAGAGAGGAGGCATTGTGGATTAAACTAGAAAGAAGGAAAGAGAAATCTATCTACATTGGCGTGATATACAGACCTCCCTCACAAGAGGAAGAGGTGGACAGAGTTAATTGAAGACATACGCAGCATTGCTAGGAAAGGGGAAGTGCTACTGATAGGGGATTTCAATATGCCAGATATTGTTTGGCACATTTCTGCTGCAGTATCATCTAGAAGTAAAGAGATCCTGGATTCTCTACAGGGAGAACTATTCAAGCAATTGGTAACAGACCCCACACGTGAAGGGGCCATACTGGACTTGGTGCTTGCCAATGGTGAAAGTGTTTCTGATGTTATAGTGGGAGATCATTTTGCATCGAGTGATCACCAGATGGTGTGGTTCAGTATTAGGACTAGGTCTGTTAGAATCCATTCAAAGGTGAGGGTCTTAGACTTTAGGAAGACTAACTTTGCCAGGATGGGTCAATACCTCAGGGAGTCGTTAGTGGGATGGGAACAGCTGAGGGATGTAGAAAAACAGTGGGCAAAACTGAAAGGGGATATTTTAAGGGCAACAAACCTTTTTGTTAAAATGGTAAATAAAGGTAAAAGGAAAAAGAGACCGCCATGGCTTTCGAAAGAAGTAGCTGAAAAAGTGAAGAAAGAGGGAGGCCTTCATGAAATACAAGACATCACAGAGAGGAAGACAGGCATCTATATTTGGAAAAACTTAGAGAAGCTAGCAAAGTAGTCAGGAAAGCAAAGATTCAAAAAGAGGAGGAAATAGCCAATGCAATAAAATGGGGGGATAGGACATTTTTCAGATATGTTAGTGAAAAGAGGAAGGGCAAAAGTGGTATTCTGAGACTCAAGGGTGAAAGGGAGGCATATGTAGAAGCTGATGAGGATAAAGCGGAATTACTTAACAAATATTTCTGTTCTGTATTCACAGATAAAGAACCAGGAGCAGGACCTCAGAAAACACCCACAAACAAGAACAGAAGCGAGGGACATCTTGAACAATTTTCAGAAGACTGTGATCGTGAGAAACTATCTCAACTTAAAGTAGACAAAGCGATGTGACCGGATGGAATACACCCTAGAATACTAAGGGAACTTGGGGACATTCTAGCAGCTCCACTGACAGACCTTTTCAATGCCTCGTTGAAGTCGAGAGTGGTGCCAAAGGACTGGAGAGAGGCTCATGTGGTGTCTTTATACAAAAGCAGATGTAAGGATGTGGTTGAAAACTACAGGCCGGTTAGTTTAACTTCGGTGGTGAGTAAATTATTGGAAACGCTGCTGAAAGAGAAAATAGTGAGGTTTCTGGAGTCCAGTGGATTACAGGATCGGAGGTAGCATGGATTCACCAGAGGCAGGTCTTGTCAGACAAATCTGATTGATTTTCTTTGACTGGGTGACCAGGGAGTTGGACCGAGGGAGAGCCCTAGATGTGGTGTATTTAGATTTCAGTAAAGCCTTTGACACTGTTCCTCACAGGCGACTTAAAAACAAACTGAGCACCTTAGGGATGGACCCTAAATTTACTGCTTGGGTTAGAAATTGGTTGGGTGGGAGGCGACAGAGTACATGTAAATGGAGCTCACTCTGAGGAGAAGGATGTTACCTGTGGTGTGCCCAGGGATCTGTCCTTGGTCCAATTCTTTTTAACATCTTTGTTAGTGATATAGCGGAAGGGCTGTCGGGTAAGGTTTGCCTTTTTTGCAGATGATACCAAAATCTGCAATAGAGTAGACACCAAGGAAGGTGTAGATAACATGAGGAGGGATCTAGCTAATCTTGAAGAATGGTCTAGAATTTGGCAGCTGAGATTTAATGTTAAAAAAAAAATGTAAGGTCATGCATTTGGGCTACAGCAATCCAAGGAAGCAATATAGTATAGGGGGTGAAGTACTTTTGTCCACTAAAGAAGAGCAGGACCTAGGCGTAGTTGTGTCTGATGATCTTAAAGTAGCTAAACAGGTAGAAAAGGTGACGGCAAAAGCTAGAAGAATGCTTGGGTGCATATGGAGAGGAATGGCTAGCAGAAAAAAGGTGATAATGCCTCCGTATAAGTCTTTGGTGCGACCTCATTTGAAGTATATTGTGCAGTTCTGGAGACCGCACCTTCAAAAGGATGTGAACAGGATGGAGTCGGTGCAGAGGGTGGCTACTAAAATGGTTAGTGGTCTTCATTGTAAAGCATATGAGGACAGACTTAGGGATCTTAATATGTACACCTTAGAGCAGGGGTCACCAACCTCCAGAGGGCCGCGGGCCGCACAGCCGACTACCGGCAGACTCGCGGGCCGCACACCCCCCCCCCCCCCGCGAAAAAAAAACAAAACTGCTCATACCTGTATTTTATTCCATGTCAGCTCCCTCCCTTCTTCTGCAGCCGCGGCTCCCTGCCTCTTAGGGAACCGCGGCTGTGCTTGTAAAATCATCGCGGAGCCCTTCCTGTCTTGACGGGCTCCGTGCAGCATTGTCCCGCCTCTAAAGGAAGTTGTTTACCACTTCCTTTGGAGGCGGGACAATGCTGCACGGAGCCCGTCAAGACAGGAAGGGCTCCGATGATTTTACAAGCACAGCCGCGGTTCCCTAAGAGGCAGGGAGCCGTGGCTGCAGAAGAAGGAGTCCATGAATTTGCCAGTACTTTCAGCAGCATCCTTGGCGGGCCGCACCGGGGTAGAGCCTCGCGGGCCGCACCAAGGGACCTCGCGGGCCGCAGGTTGGTGACCCCTGCCTTAGAGGATAGAGATGATATGATTGAGATGTTTAAATACCTCTGTGGCATAAATGTTCAGGGAGAGAGCCTCTTTCAATTGAAAGCAAGTTCTACTACGAGGAAACATGGGATGAGTGTGAAGGGGGATAGATTCAGGAGTGATATGCAGAAATATTTCTTTATGGAAAGAGTGGTGGATCCGTGGAGTAGTCTCCCAGTGGAGGTGTTAGAGATGAGGACAGTAACTGAATTCAAAAAAGCATGGGACAAACACAGAGGATCTCTATAGGAAAAAAGGGGACTGTTGTAGTTATGGAAGGACAGACTAGATGAGCCATGTGGTCTTTTTCTGTCGTCATATTTCTATATTTTTATGTTTCTATGTAGGGAAGGGATATAAACTTCATCTATGAAGTCTACCCCCCCCCCCCCGACTTCTCTAAGTGTTCCGCTCTCAACTCCCTCTCACTGCTCTGTTGCTGCAAGAGGTCTCTTCCCTTCTTTTGTAGGGTGCAATAGAAGAGGTTCCACCATCCTAGCATGGAAGGTTCCTGCGCTTCTTGTTCCAAGGAAGACATTATCAATACAGATTCCTGCTTTTCGACCTTGCCTCTTCCCGAAGAGTCTTCACAAAATGCATGGCAGTAGTAACCACATTTCTAAGGACTCTAGGGATATTTGTGTTCTCTTACTTAGACGACTGGCTCATATGGGCAAGCACCTCTCCAGAAGCCAGCCTATCCCTCTCACGCATCATGTATGTGTAATAAATCTTCCAAAGTCCCAACTCATCCCCTCTCAAACTCTAGAGCTCATAGGGGCTCTTCTGAACACTCAGCAATCAAGGGCATTTCTGCTTCAGCTTCACTGCGCTCAACCCATTCAATTAGCATCTCAAGCATACCTCTAGAACTTTTTTACTGCTCGAGAAATGCTACAGCTTCTGGGTCATATGACATTAATGGTGCATAGAAACATAGAAACATGATGACAGAAAAAGACCACATGGCCTATCTAGTCTGTCCTTCTATAACAACTACAACAGTCCCCTTTTTACCTTTAGAGATCCTCTGTGTTTGTCCCATGCTTTTTTGAATTCAGTTACTGTCCTCATCTCTACCACCTCCACTGGGAGACTTTTCCACGTATCCACTACCCTTTCCGTAAAGAAATATTTCCGTATATCAGTCCTGAATCTATCTCCCTTCACCCTCATCCCATGTCCCCTCGTAGCAGAACTTGCTTTCAATTGAAAGAGGCTCTCTCCCTGAACATTTATGCCACGGAGGTATTTAAACATCTCAATCATATCACCTCTATCCTGCCTTTCCTCTAAGGTGTACATATTAAGATCCTTAAGTCTGTCCTCATATGCTTTATAATGAAGACCACTAATCATTTTAGTAGCAACCCTCTGTACCGACTTCATCCTATTCACATCCTTTTGAAGGTGCGGTCTCCAGAATTGCACACTATACTCCAAATGAGGTCGCACCAAAGACTTATACAGAGGCATTATCACCTCCTGTTTTCTG
This sequence comes from Ichthyophis bannanicus, assembly GCA_033557465.1. Lineage (NCBI taxonomy): Eukaryota > Metazoa > Chordata > Amphibia > Gymnophiona > Ichthyophiidae > Ichthyophis > Ichthyophis bannanicus. The sequence continues at coordinate 843,170,856 of CM066036.1, read as the reverse complement.
CTAGCCATTCCTCTCCGTATGCACCCAAGCATCCTTCTAGCTTTTGCCGTCGCCTTTTCTACCTGTTTAGCTACTTTAAGATCATCAGACACAACCATGCCTAGGTCCCGCTCTTCTATAGAATGTGTTCCATATGCCTGCTTACACATGTGCACAGTCCAATGGGCACTGGCATCCCAGTGGTCTCAGGCATCAGATTGCCTGGGGGACAAGGTAAGTCTCTACCCTCCTGATCTTGTCTCTCCAGTGGTGGCAATCTCCAGAAAACCTCCTTGTAGGGTCACCTTTTCAGATGCCAGCATATCAATGTACCCTTATGTCAGATGCATCCAGATTGGGCTGGGGAGCTCATCTGGATCTCTCTCCACTCAGGGACTCTGGTTTCAGCAGGAGTCACAGCTCCACCTAAATCTGCTGGAACTCAGAATCATTCTCAATGCTCTCAAAGTGTTCCAGGACCATCTTCGTTGCCGCAGAGTCCTAATCCAGACAGACTGTCAAGTAGCCATGTTCCACGTGAACAAGCAGGGTTGAACAGGTTCTTGGACACTCTGCAGCAAGGCTCTGCATCTCTGGTCCTTTGCCATACATCATCCCATTCACCTACATGCGGTGTATCTTCTGGGCAAAAACAATGTCTTAGCGGACAGACTTGAGTGGAATCCTCCTTCCCCATGAGTGGTCTCTTCATGTAGACAAACTCGCTCACATTTTTCAACTCTGGGGACTCCTGAGATAGACCTTCGTAAGTCCTCAGAATGCCAAGCTTCCCCGCTTCTACACCAGGATTCCTGCACTGGACAGCCAGCAAATGGATGCTTTTAATCTCCACTGGGGTCAGTGCTTCCTATATGCCTTTCCTCCGATACCCCTAATTCCCAAAACTCTTTTCAAACTCCAGAGAGACAAGGGCTCCATGATACTCATAGCCCCATGCTGGCTGCATCAATAGTGGTATCCTCTTCTTCTACGTCTGTCTCAGGCTGGGTTCTGTTCCAGATCTCCTCTCAGGAGGAGGGGACGCTGCTCCATCCCAGTCCACAATCTCTCCATCTCACAGCATGACTACTGAAGGCTTAGCCTTCCAGGACATTAACCGCACTGATGCAGAATAGCGCGGTATATAAGAAAATGTAAATAAATAAATAAATAAATCTTCATGGACATTTAACCTTCCCCAGGAGGTTAAGGACATCCTTTTAGCTTCTAGAAAGCCATCTACCAGACTGCCCTATGCTGTCAAATGGCGTAGGTTTTCTTTCTGGTGTTCTCAGAAGAATCTCAATCCCTGCTCAGCTCTGGTGAAGGCACTTCTTGAGTATCTTCTGGACTCAAAACCAATTTGGTAAGAGTACACCTAAGTGCAATTGCAGCTTCTCACGTGCCCTTAGATCTCCAGCCCATCTCTTCTCAGCTGCTTGTAGCATGCTTCATGAGGGTTCTTCTATTAACCAAATCTCCCATTAATCCGCCTCTAGTGGCATGCAGCCTTAATGTTATTCTAGGACAGCTTCTCAAGCTGCCCTTTGAACCTCTAGCCACTATTTCATTGAAGTTTCTCACATGGAAGGTCATCTTCCTTATTGCCCTCACTTCAGCAAGGCGCATTAGTGAGCTTCAGGCCTTGGTGGCTGACCCTCCTTATACACGGTTCCACCATGATAAGGTTGTCCTAAGGACTCATCCTCACTTCATGCTGAAAGTGGTCTTGCCCTTCCATGTGAACCAGTCGGTCTTTCTTCTTGTCTTTTTCCCTAGACCACATTCGTCTAGGGCAGAAGCAACCCTCCACACTCTGGATTGCAAATGTGCCATAGCTTTTTATCTCCAGAGAACTCAAGAGCACCAAAAAGCTTCCCAGCTTTTCATTTTCTTTGACTCTAGTCACCTTGGCTTGCTAGTATCCAAACGAACTCTCTCCAAGTGGATAGCTCACTGCATCACCTTTGCTTATGAGAAGGCAGGACTCTCCCTCGAGGGTCACGTCACTGCCCATAATGTTCGAGCCATGGCTACCTCGAAGGCAAATCTACGCTCTGTAGCTATTGACGAGATCTGCAAAGCAGCAACTTGGTCTTCGGTCCGCACTTTTGCTGCTCGCTATTGCCTGGACAAGGACTCCCGCCAGGATGCCTTTATTGGCCAAGCTGTTTTCCAGCATCTCTTTCAGGCCTAGAGCATCTCCTACCTTCCATCCCTGGTTTCGATACCAGACATCCATGGAGGATACATGACCTTTTTAGGCATAACTGAGAGATCCATAGCAGACTCCGAGGTCATTTCTCTGGCATCTTCTAGCTAGGGAATCCCATATGTGAAAACTTCATTCCTGCTTGTTCCTGGAGATAGCGTACTCACCTGTAACAGGTGATTTCCGGGAACAGCAGGAATTTAGTCTTCACAACTCACCCTCCTCCCTTTGGAGTTATAGGTCGTCTTTTCTTTCTCTCCTTTTATCTCAGCTACAAACTCAACTGAGGAAGGAGAGCTGTAAAGGCGGGAAGGAAGCTACGCAGGCGCATTGGGATGCTCTGAAAGGCTTTCCTATTGGACGCTGGGGAGCATTTTTGCATGGGCTCTGCCTTTACTGACTTCGCCCATATGTGAAGACTAAATTCCTGCTGTTCCCAGAGTTCACCTGTTACAGGTGAGTAACTACGCTTTCTTTGTGGTTGCTATTTATGGTGTAGTTTGATGCTGGTTGCTGTGTACTGCCGTGGTAGTGGTGATGGACAGCGATCCCTGATGGATTCCTATGATTGAATTGTAAAAGCTATTCTTTAAAATCTGTTGACAATGAAGTCTTATGGTTTGATATATTATTATGCTTTATTAAAATGAAACATTCTTTCCGAACCAGTGGAAGTTGGAGAGAATTGTAAGGGATGAGAATGTCTGTCTCTGTGTCTATCTGTCCGGAGGCAAAGCAACTCTCCAAAAATTGGAATGGGATGAAACTTGCCATTTGGGAGTTTAAAAATGGGCAAAATTGGACTCTGGGGTTCCATAGAAACAACCCACATCCCCACCCCTGTCAAAGAAAACTAGCTCCATGTATTTCTGGTGTAGGATTCCTAGCTTCTGTAATGTACATACCCTAAAATATAGCAGTTTAGGGTATTGCTTTTTTCAAACTCACTCTGCCTGTTTTGAGCTCTCCCAACCTCCCGAATTGCCTCCACCACTAACATATGTCTATCCCACAGTTGTCCCACCACCCCGCACAGTGCCCTTAAACCTCAGAAAAACTCCCTTGCAGCTGCCCTACCAATCCACCAAATGCTGCCACCGTTGAAGAAAATAGTCCCCCGCATAATTGCTTTACCACCCTGCAATCTCCAAAATTTACACCCCTATAGCTGCACTACCACACCGATCACTATGCCCACTTAAAAAAACTGCAATTTCCCCATCCCCAAAAACTACACTCCTGCAACTGCCCCACCACCTTGTAAACTGCCCTAGCCTAATAAACAATCTCCACCAACTGCTCCACCATCTTGCAACCCCCCACAAATGTCCCACTCCCTGCACACTGCCTTCATCTCCCAAAACTGTCATGCTTGCAAACCTCCCCATCCCCCAAAAATACCCCTCACAACTTCCCTACCATCCCTCTGACTTCCCCACCCCTAGAAAATACCTCATCTGCCACGCCACCTCATTAAAAATACTCTAGCTACTTCCCCACCAATTCAGTAAATGCTCCATCCTCTGAAACTACCCTCTCACAACTGTCCCACCACTTTACCAACAACTCCCTACATCTGCCCAACCACCTAAAAAATTGCCCCATTCCCAAAAACCTCTGCTCTGCAATTGCTCCTCTCCCAAAACTTTCTCCCCTTCCAACTGCCCCACCAACCTCAGCTACTATTCTGGAGCCTATAGAAGCAGCTGGAAAGTATGTGTGGGGTGGGGTGGGGGGGGGGAAGGGGGGAAAACACAATTTGGGAAATACTGGAAGGACAGGAGGAACTGAGAAGCCAAGCCATTGTCAGCAGAAGAGAGATCCTGTAGGGGGAATAGGGACCATGAGATTGAGTCATCAAGAGAGGGAGTAAGGGAGGAAGATCATAAGTTGATGGAGATGGGTAGAGGGGGAGAATAGGGACTGGGAGATGAGGAAGAGAGGTTTAGAAAAGAACAACATGGGGATTTAAAGTTAAAGTGAGAGAATGACTCTCTGGAATTGGAGGGAGCAAATGGAGAATTGCGTGGGAGAAAGAAAGAAGTTTGGGCCTTGGGTGCATAGAGGAGAACATGGACTTGGGGATTGGTTGGGTGGGGGAAAGCAAGTAGGGACTGAGGGATTCATTGGTGAAATGGGATGGAAGGATTGAGTGGGGAAGTCGAGACTTGATGTAGGATTGCAGGAGGGGGGTACCCCTGTACACCGCAACACTGAAGACCTCGCCTTCCCCCTTTGGCCTACTTAAAGCAAATTTATTTTCCATTCTTTCCTGACAATCCAATGAAGCTGGCACGTGTGGTAGGTTTATATGATGATGGCTCAGAAATTCAAAGAAATCATTGGAATGCTGTGGAAGGTTTATGTAAAGCATCCAGGGGAAGAACTAGCTTTATACACTGATACTGCCTGGAGTTTAAGCATTTCTTTATATTCCTTTATTGATCATTAAAGATTCTCATTAGCTGGGGTATGCAGAATATATTTGTCTCCTTCATTGATCAGTGTCACCACTTAGGCTGCTGCCCAGAATTCAAAGTGGGTAATAAAGATGTATGCTAATGTGAATGTTGAATTACACATTGTGATGTCAGGATATTTTCTAATATAGTACCTGCAGGAGATGGATTTTCATAATGGTGTTTTATAGGGATTTGGGAATCTTATTAGGAGGTTGATCTTCTTTCTCTTTTCTTTTTTTAATCTTGTGTGCAATTATTTAAAAATCATTTTAGGGTCCTATTTTAATGTCTTGATTTTGCCTTGAGGGATGGATTGACACGATGTTATGGATGTTAACCAGGAAATGTTCTTGTGTTTTTCTTATCAAAGAAACATTTTTCTTTAGATTTATTCATTAGCATTAGTGAAATTTCACAGATGCAGCATGGGTTATTTTCTTTTGTCAATGTAGTACAATAAAGTGATTTGACATTTCATATTGTGACAGATTCTGGGTTGAATGTACAAAACAAATCTTGGGGACATCTGTACTCTTGAAGCAGGGGCAATATATTTCATGGCTTCTGCATCTGCTCTTAGCTTGTGATTCCTTGTGTAGTGACTAGATTCCAGTCTTTAGAGCTGTGTGATAGCACAGAAAAGATTTATCAGATAATAAAACTGAGTTACATAGTTTTTGCCTGTTATTTTATGGTATACAATCCATTTTCATGTAAGTAGCATGAGCTAGTTTTAGTGTTTGACTGGAACCTATGCCAGCTGTTTAAACTGAAGTGTCGTAGGGCACAGGGCATACTGTAATCAATTTGTGGTGTATGTTAGGCATGTAGTTATCTAGTCTTAAGATCTGCTTCTAAGTTTGAATAATAAATGCATCTACTGAACTATGTAAAATGGTAACAGTTTGATTCAGGGATCCATTTCTCTTCCTGCTAATGGCAGATAACACCCTTTATTCCTTTTTATAGGATAAAGTCAAAAGCCATGATGATTTTAATAAGGGCTGTTCTATCTGATCACCGCTAAATCAAACTTGAAATTCTAGCTATTGGTAAGGTGGAATTTATTTGTGTAGGAAATATAATAGACTCCCACTCTGATTCGATTCTTGGGCGGAGTACCTGATTGGCAGCTGAGGAAACAAGAGCAGACAGATTCTTGGTATTTAGTTTGATAAAAGGGATTTTTTTTGCTTTATATCTGACTTTATTTTTAAATTTGGAAATATAAAGCAGCCACATGTCTTTAGCAAAGCCCATTAATTATTGCTATGCATGTTCTTGTTAAATCTATAGTGAGGATGTGAGACTTACGGTTGAATAATGACTTTAGAAAGTTTGCAGATTTTAAATAGGCTACATTACATTTGAAACATCTGACTTATTAAAGTGGGTGCATTTACTAGGGTGAGTTTATAAATTAGCACACATAAAAGCGAATGTCATCTGCTAAAGGCATTTAAATAATTATTAAAATTATATTATGGTAATCGGATACTTTTTTCATCTCTGCTGTAGTAGCAAAAACAGACGAATTGTATTGTTACTTATCCTGCCACAATGCATCAACTATTGCCTCCTTTTATATTTCAAGGATGTAGCACTACAACCGAAAAGAAATGTATATAGCTCTCTTGGTGTGAGTTCAGGGCCCAGAAGCTTTTGAGTTTTTAATTGAGTCGTAACCCTTTCTGCCCAACAGCTAAAATACAATATATGGCTAAATACATAGGATCGTATTTAATATACTGCATCTTAGGTGTGAGATTCATTACTGTCATGGTATGCACAAAACTAACCCATTTGGCGATACTGCCCCTTGAGAGAAACAAATGATACAGGAATAGGAAGATGCTCAGATTCCAATTTTACCGGCTCTGACAGTTCCTTTAAATCTTTAGCAGTACTGATGGAGTTACATTTTATACCAGATGACTGCATTTATTTGTCATGGAGAAATGATGACAGTTACTGAGATGCTCCTGTCTTTGCCTCCCTGGGGAAGAGACTGGGGTAGTTCTTGCTGCTGGCTAAGACAGTCAAAAGGCTCGGCTTCCACCTTCTATATTCATCTGCAGTTCAGTCGTATATTGTGCTGAGAATTTCTCTACTGTTAAGCAAAGCACATGTCCTCGAGGATGGCAATGAGATTTCCTGGCCAATAAAGTTTTTTTTCTACATTGAAGAGTAGCTGTTCAGATCTAGGTGGATTGGATAGCACATGTGAGAGATTTTGGAGAATCTGGGATAGTGACTGATCATCCTTGGAGCTGAGAGCAAGGACAAGGTTCAAGAAACAGAATTTGGATGTGTTATGGAAATTATGAAGGAATGTTGAGGAAGCTTATTTGCAAAAGGATATGTACTAGTAAGCACACATTTTTTCCAATTTTTTTAAGAGCTAAAAGTATGTTTTAACAAACTGTTAGCTTACAGTAGATTGGATGGAATGAAATGGGTCTGGCTTAGAAAGAACTGGGCATGCTGAATCTTGCTGTATGTTGGTTATAAATGACCTCTGGTATCTCAGGGAGGCATGAGGACAGTGTCTGTTAAATATTAATCTCCTTTTTTCAGAATGAAATTACATTTCTCAGGAACAAAAAGCCATGTTTATAATATGCATTATGTACACAAAAATACTGCTTTGTCTTAACAGTCTTCTGTTCGGGTTTTCTTTGTTTCACTGTCTTTCTACAGAAGAAGCACATGAGCCCGGCATGTGCAGTGTTCAACCCTATTGACTTGCCTTTAGTGTTCTGACTCCAGTTAATTATTCTTTTTGTACATTTGAGACACTCAGAAGAATGTTGTAGAATTAGCTCTTTTGTCTGTTGGTGTGTGAGGAAAATAAATAATGCATCTATTCTTTGTTTTTCTTTCCTCAAATGACAGTAGTGACTAGCTTCTCATTTGGCATTGATTCAGCAGGACTCAATATTTTGCATAGCTAGGCTATTCACAGCAGCTGAAATTGAAATATTATTGAAACACATGAAGCCAAAGCTGTGTTTTTTCTAACCCAGAGATGGAATTGCTGCTGATACAAATGGGCGCGTGTTAGAATATACTCATTTTTGCTACTCCTACCGCCTTTTCTCTTCTACCACACCATAACAGTGACAGCAATGTTCTTGGCAAGAAAGTGTGGTAAGAAAGGTAATGTGTTTAAAGGCTGAACCTATTGGTGTAACCTTGGGTTTCAAATGAGGATATCTTCTCTTTCCTTGAACCAAGGAGCCAAGTGAATTCCTTTGTCACTAAACCTGGCTGGCTCATGTTAACAGGGAGCCTGGCTGGCTCATGTTAACAGACTGTTTCAGTTGTTCAGTTTTGTTTTGTTTCTTTGCTTTTGTTTGCGATTTGTAGTTATTGAACATATAGGGGGCAGGCTAGTAATGATTGCCATATGATACAAACAGTCAGCATATTAAAAATCCCATGCTAAAGCTTGCTGAGGTACGGGGGGAGGGGAGCTGGATGGATTATGGGTGGAGAATAGGTGTGGACTTTGCAGGAATCTAATGCACGGTACTATCTCCAGGAACAAGCAGGAATGTAGTCTTCACATATGGGTACGTCGGCACCGACGGAGCCTGCGCGGGAATGCTCCCCAGCGTCCAACCAGGAAGCTTTTGGGAGCATCCCACAGCGCCTGCGTGCTGCCTTCCCGTCTTTCCCAACTGCCTCTCTCCAGTTCTTCATTTTCCGTGGAGCCAGCAGGTCGTGTTCCTGTCACCGCAGAAAATTTTCCTTCTTTTTTGTGGTCGCGTCTGCCTTCCTCGACGCTTTACTGGTACCGCCGGTTCTTTTCTTTATTTCTGTATTTCTTTTCTTTAAAAAAAAAAAATCTGTAGGTATTTTTCCCAATTTTTTTTCTAGGTGCATGGTCCATTTTGGGCCTTAGGCCCAAGATATTCTTCCATAATGGAAAAACCATCCTCCAGTTTTAAAAAGTGCACCAAGTGTGGCAGTACCATTTCCGTCACCGACACCCATGCGTGGTGTCTGAAATGTTTAGGTCCTGATCATTCCATCTCGGAATGTATGGCCTGTGGCATGATATCCAAGAGAGGTAGACAGAACCGAGCCGCCAAGCTCAGTACCCTGTTTCCCTCTGATGCAGCTTCGGTGGCATTGACGTCTTCCAGGGCTTCGTCTTCCTCCCGTGGATCTCAGGTAACTAAACATAAGTCTAGCCGGTCCTCAAAGGGTAGATCTCCTTCTAAGCATCGAGATGCCTCTGGCATTGCCCTTGAGGATTCTGCACCGGCAAAATTGCCCTGCGGGAGGCTTCGGCTTCCAAAGCATTATCGGGGCTCCAGAATGTTCTCGAGGCCTCGACCTCGGCAGAACTACTGGTGCCATGCTCTGGGGTACCGGCTGTCTTCTCCGGTACCGACATCCAGGCATCGGCAGCGTCGATAGACCAGAGAGTCCTGGCTATTGAGCGCAGTCTGGCGGCTCTCCTTGCGGCTTTGATGCCCTCGGAACCGCATCACTTTTCAACAGGTACCGGTACCAACTCCGGCACCGGTATCGGTACCAGTACCGATAGCATCGACATCGGTGTCCGCATTGCTGGCACCCAGTCGTCCGATGCCCTCCGGTACCAATACTCCGGTACCGATTACTCCCGGTACCGACTTCGGTCGGTACGGGTATCGGGCTTTTCAAGAGCATCCTGACAGAAGATACTTAGAGTCCTCAGAAGAGTCTGAGGATTCTGACAGTTCTGTCGATGTAGGAATACTTCTCCCAGAGGAGCCTTCCTCCCCTAAACGTAGGATGTCTCCTCCAGAGGACATTTCCTTTCAGGATTTCATCAGGGAGGTGGCTCGAGGTCTGTCCATTACTGTGGCACCTGAAACAGAGCCCAGAGCAAAGGAGTTGGAAATTTTGCAATATCCTAAAACTCCTAAGGAGGCAGCTACCGTGCCCATCCATGAGATCTTGCATGATCTCATGTTAAGAATGTGGGAGACACCTCTTACCACCTCTCCTCATTCTCGTAGACTGGATACTCTGTATCGAGTCCCTCCTTGTCCTGGTTTCCAGAAAACTCAGCTTCCTCACCACTCTATTGTAGTGGAATCAGCTATGAGAAGGATTGAGTGCTAAGAGGCATGCCTCTAATCCTCCAGGACGTGAATGCTGAACTTTGGATGCTTTTGGACGTCGGGTCTTCCAAGCTTCCATGCTTTCTGCCAGGATCAGTTCCTATAGTCTATATATGGGAATGTTCCTGAAAGAAGTCACAGGAGATTTAGAGGCTCTAGCCCCCATTTTTCATGAGGATAGAAGACAGGATTTTCTAACATTGTTCAAACATGCCCAGGATGTTTCAAAATTTGTCAACCGTGCAGCTTTCGACTGTTTTGAGTGCATAAGCAGAATTTCTGCCATTGCCATAGGTGCACGTAGAATTGATTGGCTCCAGGCATCTGATCTGGAGCTGTGGGTACAAGACAAACTAGGAAATATTCCTTGTACTGGTGAGAACTTGTTTGGTTGAGATTGGCAAGAGAGCCAACGACATGGATGCTGAAAACTCCACCTTGGACAGATTGTCCAAGTCTACAGCTGGTCCTGCAACCATTCTTTTCTAAAAAGAGAAAATTTTATCCTGCTTATTCTCAGCAGGCATGTTCTGCAGGTCAACCTGTCCGGAAAACTCAGCAACCAACCAAACAAAGGAAGGCAAAGACTGCTAAGCCTCAACCGTCTCAGCAGTCTCAGCCTCCACAGGGTCTTTGACTTTCATCTAGAGAACTTAGCCTTTCTGGCCCTCAATGGACCAGAGCCTTCCACCATTCCAGGAAGGTTATGCCATTTTGCCCCCAGGTGGAAGCAGATAACAGCAGAGCATTGGACACTCTCCATTATCAGAGAGGGGTACAAGCTGCACTTTCTGTGCATGCCCCCTCCCACAATGGTAAGACAGTTCAATTCTCAGACCTCTCTCATCAACCTGTTAGATCAGGAGGTCTCTACACTTCTTGCCCAAGGGGCAATAGAAGAAGTACCCATTCATCAGCAGGGTACAGGGTTTTACTCCCCCTATTTCCTTATCCCAAAGAAAACAGGGGGATACAGACCTATCTTGGACCTCAGAGAATTGAACAAATTCCTGTTAGAGAAATTCAAAATGATTTCTCTAGGAACTCTGCTGCCATACCTTCAGAGTCAGGATTGGCTTTGTTCTCTAGATCTCAAGGATACGTACACCCATGTTCTCATCCATCCAACTCACAGAAAGTTCCTTCGGTTCCTTTTCCAGGGAAAGCACTACCAATACAGGGTGCTTCCTTTTGGTCTGGCCTCAGCTCCAAGAGTGTTCACAAAATGCATGGCTGTGGTAGCAGCATTTCTCCACACTCTAGGCATAGTCGTCTTCCCCTACTTAGATGACTGGCTCATTCGAGCCCCATCAGAGTCAGAGGCCAGGACTTCCCTATCTTGCACAATGCGTATCCTTCAGTATTTGGGTCTGGTCATAAACATCCCAAAATCCAGTCTAACTCCCACTCAGTCTCTAGAGTTCATAGGAGCTTTGCTGGATACCAAAAGGGCAAGGGCCTATCTCCCCCAGGCCTGTTGCCTTCACACGGTGCAGTTAGCTTCTCAAGCAGTGCTAAAAGCTTCCCTCACTGCCCGAGAAATGCTAAAACTACCAGGCCACATGGCATCCACAGTGCATGTGGTTCCTTATGCTCGCCTCCACATGAGAGCAGCCCAGTGGACCTTATCCTCCCAATGGACTCAAGCATCAGGATGCCTGTCAGACAAAATAGCAAACACAAATCGTCTTATTTTGTCCCTCCAATTGTGGCAGTCTTCTCAAAACCTGTTGCTGTGGTCCCCTTTTCAACAACCTTTACCCCAGGCAACTCTCAACAGATGCTTCACCAATGTGTTGGGGAGCTCATCTACAAGACCTCTCCACCCAAGGCACCTGGACTCCACAGGAGACTCATCTACATATCAATCTCTTAGAGCTCAGAGCAATCTTCCTTTCTCTTCAAGTGTTTCACACCCTGCTCAGCTACAAGACAGTCCTCCTTCATACGGACAATCAAGTAGCCATGTTCTACGTGAACAAGCAGGGGGAAACAGGCTCTCTGTCGCTTTGCAAGAAGCTTTGCAACTGTGGGCCCTCGCCAGAGAGCATCAGATTCATCTCCTGGCAGTGTATCTTCCAGGCATGCAAAACTCTTGGGCAGACAGGCTCAGTCAAGTTCTGCTTCCGCACGAATGGTCTCTACATGCAGACCAGGTGGCCAAGATTTTTCAAATTTGGGGAAACCCCGGACATAGACCTCTTTGCAAGTCCGTTGAATACCAAACTTCCCCGGTTCTGTTCCAGAATTCCGGCTCAGGGCTCTCAGGCCAGGGATGCCTTCCTCCTTCATTGGGGTCAGGACTTCCTTTATGCCTTTCCGCCCATTCCCCTAATTCCCAAAACCCTATTCAAGCTTCAGAGAGACAAAGGCCATATGATTGTCATAGCACCATATTGGCCACGGCAAGTGTGGTACCCTCTGCTTCTACAACTCCCTCAAGCTCCTTCCCTAGAGTTAGGGTCTGCTCCAGATCTCCTGTCTCAGGAGGACGGAATGTTATGGCATCCCAATCCCCAATCCCTGCATCTCAGGGCTTGGTTGCTGAAGGCCTAGATCTTCATGATCTTGACCTTCCTCAGCCAGTAAAAGATATCCTTTGTTTCTAGAAAACCTTCCACAAGATGCTCTTATGCTTTCAAGTGGAAAAGGTTTACCATATGGTGTTTGCAAAAGGGTCTTAACCCCCGTGCGATACCTCTGGAATCATTACTGGAGTATCTCCTTCATTTATCCAATGCAGGACTTAAGACTAACTCAGTAAGAGTCCATTTGAATGCCATTGCAGCTTCTTTCAAGCCTCTGAATGGACAACCTATTTCCTCCCATCCTCTTGTAGCAAGATTTATGAGAGGCCTTCTTCTAACCAAGCCTCCCATTAGGCCACCTCCAGTGGCATGGGACTTAAACCTAGTTCTTGGTCAGCTCATGAAGCCGCCTTTCGAACCTTTGGCTACTACATCATTGAAATTTCTTTCTTGGAAAGTTATCTTTCTCATTGCAATCACATCAGCACGCTGCATCAGTGAGTTGCAAGCACTAGTAGCTGATCCACTTTATACAAGGTTCCATCATGACAAGGTAATTCTTAGGACTCATCCACACTTCATGCCGAAGGTGGTCTCGCCTTTCCATTTAAACCAAGCGGTTTACCTGCCTGTCTTTTTTCCAAGGCCTCATGCATCTAATGCAGAAATTAATCTTCATACTTTAGACCAGGGGTCTCAAACACGCGGCCCGCGGGCCGCATGCGGCCCGCGAGACAACTTTGTGCGGCCCGCGACGGCGGAAAACCAAAAATCCCCCAAAACCCTGGCTTCTGCTGCTGCCGTTGCCGCCGTGGCAGCAGCAGAATCAATTGGCAAATTTAAAAAAAAAACTGACTTCTGCTGCTCAAGCAGCTGTCCTGCGGCCCCTTTCCCTCTGCCCGGAGATCCGACTCTGCTCTCAGCGGCGTGCTTTTCAAGCCGCGAAGAGAGTATTCCCCTCTCGCGCGGCTTGAAAAACCGCGCGAGAGGGGAATACTCTCGTCGCGGCTTGAAAAGCACGCCACTGATAGAGCAGAGTCGGATCTCCGGGCAGAGGGAAAGGGGCCGCAGGACAGCTGCTTGAGCAGCAGAAGTCAGTTTTTTTTTTTAATTTGACAATTGATTCTGCTGCTGCCACGGCGGCAACGGCAGCAGCAGAAGCCAGGGTTTTGGGGTTTTTTTTGTTGGCCGGTAATGAGCTATGGAGGGGCTGACTGAACTGGAAGTGGGCTATTGGCAGGGGGGGTTATGACTGGTAATGGGCTATGGTGGGGGCTAGGACTGGAAATGGGCAGATGGGGGTTAGGACTGGAAGTGGGCTATTGGCAGGGGGGGTTATGACTGGTAAGGGGCTGGGGTGGGGGTTATAACTAGTAATGGGCTATGGTGGGGGCTAGGACTGGAAATGGGCAGATGGGGGTTAGGACTGGAAGTGGGCTATCGGCAGGGGGGGGGGGTTATGACTGGTAATGGGCTATGGTGGGGGCTAGGACTGAAAATGGGGTGATGGGGGTTAGGACTGGAGGTGGGCTGATTGGGGGGTTAGGACTGGTAATGGCCTATGAGGGGAGGTAAGACGGAAAATGGGGTGATGGGGGATACGACTGCAAGGGGGCTATGGGGGGACTAGGACTGGTAATGGGCTATGGGGGGGTAAGACTGAAAATGGGGTGATGGGGGGGTAAGACGGGAAGTGCGCTATGGGGAGGTTAGGACTGGTTATGGGCTATGGGGGGTCTAGGACTGGTAATGGGCTGGGGGGGTTGCTAGGACTGGAAATGGGCTGAGTGGAAGGGGGGCTTGAACTGCAAATGGCTGATGGGGAGGGGGGCTTGGAATGGAAATGGGCTGTGCGGGGAGGGAGCTAGGATTGGAAATGGGCTGATGGGGGGCTAGGATTGGAAATGGGCTGATGGTGAGGCTAGGATAGGACTGGAAATGGACTGATGCAGGGACTAGAAAGGAGCAGATGCTGGGTGGGGCTGGAACTAGAAGGGAGCTGATGTTGGGGGAGGATTAGAATGGGATGGAGCTGGGAAAGTGAAATGGAGAGGGGAAAAATATTTTGTCTGGAAGAGAAGACAAATCTACAATTGGCCAGGTATTGGGAGAGTAAGTGGGGATTGAGGATGGAGGGGTAAAATTTGAGTGGATGAAATAGGAATGAGGAAAGAGCAAAAGGAGAAAGATTAGTATGTTAAAGCAGATGTAGAGAGAGAATGGAAAAAAACTAGAAGAGAGAAGAAAGGACAAATGGACAGCAGACGATGGAGATAGCAGAAGACACGAAGAAACCAGAAGTGGCTGGAGCAATTGCAACTGAAAAAAAATGCACAAAAGGTAGAAAATATCTCTTTATTTTGAATTTATTAACTGGAATATGTCAGCTCTGGGAAATGTGCATCATTAATGTCTGTGCTTTGGTACAAGAAATTATTTATAGTTTTATTTCTACAGTGCTGAGGTATTCTGTGTAATTCCTATTTGACATTGCTACTTGTTCTCTTTTCCCAGTAGGTCATGTATTGTTCTCTGAAATGTATTGATTTAATATTTGCAGTGTTGCCTTTTGATAGGTAGGGTCTGGTGCTTTGTGAGTCCTGGTAGTGCTGTTATGATACGGGGGGTTTGCTATGGGTTCCAAATGGGCAGTGTTAGTAGTAGTTCCTAATGTGCCTGGCGGTTGGCACTGGATTATAGTAATATAGAAATTTTCTAGTCTTTCTTTATCCATGCACTCATTATGCAACATTATGCAAATATTTATGCAAATGAGGCCCCTTATGCAAATGAGGCCCGTGTCTTATGCGGCCCCCGGGTTACTTTACAAGTCCTCATTCGGCCCTCAAAGCAATTTGAGTTTGAGACCCCTGCTTTAGACTGTAAAAGAGCTTTAGCCTTTTACTTGCAAAGAACACAGCAACATAGAAAGTCCTCAACTCTTTGTTGCTTTTGATCCTTCTCATTTGGGACTTCCAGTCTCCAAGAGAACACTGTCCAACTGGATTGCACAGTGCATTTCCTTTGCCTATCAGAGTAAGAACCTTCCTCTGGAGGGCCATGTCACAGCTCACAATGAGAGCCATGGCAGCCTCAATGGCTCATCTACACTGTGTCTATCGACGACATCTGTCGAGCAGCTACTTGGGCCTCAGTTCATACCTTCACAGCCCATTACTGCTTGGACAAGGACTCCCGCCGGGATGCCTTGTTTGGTCAGGCTGTTCAACACCTGTTCCATACCTAATCAACTCCTACCCTCCATCCCTGGTTGGATGCCAGGGGGGAAGTGGAGCCCTTCACAGGGGCACACAACTTCTGGGTTCTCTCCCTGGCATCTAAAGCTAGGGAGTCCCCATATATGAAGACTACATTCCTGCTTGTTCCTGGAGATAGCATAGTTACTCACATGTATCAGGTGATCTCCAGGAACAGCAGGAATTTAGTCTTCACAACCCACCCACCTCCCCTAGGAGTTGTATCTCTCTATCTCTTTCCCTTTCCCTCTCTCTCTTTCTCAGCTTTAAACTCAACTGGAGAGAGTCAGTTGGGAAAGGCGGGAAGGCAGCACGCAGGCACTGTGGGATGCTCCCAAAAGCTTCCTGGTTGGACGCTGGGGAGCGTTCCCGCGCAGGCTCCGTCGGTGCCGATGTACCCATATGTGAAGACTAAATTCCTGCTGTTCCCAGAGATCACCTGTTACAGGTGAGTAACTATGCTTTACCTCACGTTGACTGTCTTAGCTGGTGATAGCATGGGTGAACTTAGCGTCTCCTTAAATGGGGGCTTTAAATGCATTCAGACTGAGTTTTTTTACTTGGCCCACTCAAATACTTAATACATCGGGGGGGGGGGGGGGATATTCAGTGATGGCAGCTAGCTCTTGTAAATGGCTAGCCCGTTGCTGCTGAACATATTTCTTTGTTTATTTAAGTTTTTTTTAATACTGCTTTTTACTGTATCAAAGTGCTGTACATATAACAAGGGTTGCGAGTTGCTACATTGAAAAATAAATGAACTTATGTACAGTAACCAAACTTGTATACATTTTCCATGCTACATTGAAACAGTAACCAAACTTTATGTACAGAAACGATAGCATATATGCACTATCTCCAGGAACAAGCAGGAATGAGTCTTCACATATGGGTACGTCGGTACCGACGGAGTCTGCGTTGGAACGCTTCCCAGCGTCCAATCAGAAAGCCTTTGGAAGCATCCCACCACGCCTGCATGCTGCCTACCCACCTTCCCAACTGTCTCTCCTCAGTTTTCGTTTTTCTGCGGAGCCGGCAGGCCATCCTCCTGTCACCCCAGAAAATTCTTCTTTTATTTTTTATTTTTCTTGTGGTCGTGGCTGCCTTACCAGACGCCACCAGTACCGCCGGTGTTTTTCCTTTTCTTGTAAAATTTTTCCCTTCTAAGGAATATTTTTTCTCTGTAGTGTCTCACGGTTTCTCAGGCCTCTCCATTTTCCTTCATGGAACCGCCAGTCACTCTCCTCAAGAAATGTAAAAACCTGTGGCGGTACAACCTTATTTTTAGACACTCACAGTTGGTGTCTAATCTGCTTTGGTCCTGACCATTTTCCTCCGGAGCCCTCGGGCAATACTGTTGTGGGAAGAAGTTCTCAACATCGAGTTCCCCTCGACACGCGGTCCCCATCCAACTTCAGGGTACCGACCATATCTTCTTCTACACAGGATCAGGTAACCCAAAAACAGTCTGTTAAGACTAGCCATTCCTCGAGCGGCAGTTCTCATGCAGGGCATGGAGCTGCCTATGGCCTTGCCCTCGAATCTACTGGCTTCAAAACCCCGGTGGGAGTCTTCGGCCTCCAAATCCTGTGTGGGGTTTCAGGTTGTTCCTGAGGCTCACCCCTCACAGAACATACCTGAGCCATGCCCGGTGGTGGCATCCGCTTCAAGCGGTACCGATACCCCGGCATCGGCAATGGTGTTGGATGAAACACTCCTCGCCAAGGATTGTCGTCTAGCGTTCTCGGTACCTACGGGGCCGGTGGATACGCTCCAGATAGACCTTCCAGTATCGGTACTGCACCATCCAGGATCTTCTATTCCTAAAAGTTGGGATAGATCCCTCGGTGCCAATGCTAGTTCTGCATCAGCTCTAGCCTATCCAAGGGAAGTTCCCTCTGTGGATCCTTCTTTTCAGGTTTTCATCCTGGATATGGCAAAATCTCTTGCCATTTCTGTTCCTGGACAGTGTCCTACACAAGGCAATACAGGATCCTTTTATAGTCCTGAAAGAGCAAAGGAAAACATCATGCTACCTTTGCATCATTCCTTGCAGGACCTCCTTCTACGAATGTGGGAAGTTCCTTTGAAGGTACCCCCACTTTCCAGAGCAACTGACCTTCTATATCAGGTGCCCCCTTCTCCAGGATTTCAAAAGACTCAACTTCCTCATCATTCCATTGTTGTAGAATCAGCAGTGAGGCGGGTGAAGAGTACTAAAAAGCACTCTTCTTATCCGCCAGGTCATGAGTCTAAAACTTTAGATGCCTTTGGACATCAAACCTTCCAGGCATCCATGCTTTCAGCAAGAATTCTCTCATATATTTTTTATATGGGTTTATCTCTTGAGGAGGTCACAAAGAAGTTACATCTTTTGACTCCTTTTCTTCAAGAGCCCAAGAGTGCAGGAACTTCCAACACCGAATCTGCACCGAAGGGCGCCCCTTCGGTGCAGATTCGGTGTTGGAAGTTCCTGTGAATGGGGAAGCGGAAGAAACGCCTGCTGCTGGCGGCTCAACCAAAGGCGGTAAAAATTACTGGGCCCATGGATGCGCATGTCTCCATTGGTAAGCCATTGCCTGAGAATATTTCATCGGATACCTCCCTTGGTGAAAAGTCGACTGTAAGTACTGGGTCTTCTGACTTTCCTCCGGCTGCGGTGAACTTCTCCCTGGTAAATCGAGACAAGGATTCTCCTTTAGTTGCTTCTTTGGAGTCTAGCCTTGATAAAATTGAGACGCCTATTCTTTCCTCTTCTTTTCTTCGGATGGATTCTGTTGCTGACTCATTACCTCCTCCGTTGCCTTCTGTGGTCTCATTTGCTGGGTCTGGTGAGCCTCGTGCTATCCCAGATGAAGTTTCCTTGAAAGATGTTTGGACCATGTTGTCTAGAATGGAGTCGGCTTTGGACTCTTCTCTCCAAAAGATTTCCATTTTTACGAAAGAAACTGTTGTAAAGTTTTCAAACCAGGAGTCCCGACTGTCTGCCGTGGAGAAAAGCGTTGACTGTATTGAGACTCGCTTCTCCCCTCAGCAGACAGTTATTACCTCCTTGGTTCAGAATGTTACCTCTTTACGTTCTCAGCATGAAGTTCTTGAGAACTCTCTACATTCCAAGAATCTCAGACTGTTGAACTTTCCAAAAACGCATTATTTGGCACCTCTTATGTTTCACAAATATTTGAAAGAGGTATTGTTGATTTCTGATGCAGAAGTTATTTCCTTGTCTAATATTTATTACCTTCCCTCCAGAGACACGGCCTTTCAGACTGAGCCTCAGGATGGACGAGTTGAGGGAGAGTCTAAGGGTTCAGCTTCTTTAAATATCTCAGCATTTTTGGAATCCTCTCATGATGAAATTTCTACGAGAGCCACATTGTTAGTTACGGTGGCATCTGAGTTGGACAGACAGAGAAGTTTTCGCGCATACTTCAAGAAAAAGTTTGAGAAGTTTTGTGGCTCTGCTATACAAATTTTTCCCGATGTCTCTAGGGCCACTCAGCGGAGGCGAAGGGCCTTTTTGGAGATTCGCCCACTCATTTTGGCCCTGGGCGCATTGTTTTACTTGAAGTTTCCCTGCAGGTGCCATATCATTTATCAAGGAACTCGTTATGTTTTTCTTGAAGTTGCGCAGCTTTTGGAATTTTTGAAGGGTAAAGGCTGAGCTTTGCTTTTCAATAATTATTGATATCCTCGTTTCCTTGCTGGGGTTACCAGGTTTTTGGTCAGGTTTGGTTTATTCTTTTCTTTTTGGTATTGGACTTATCCTGGATGTGGGCTACAACATTGTTATTATTGTCACTAATTTTATTATGGAGGTAGGGTTGTTTCCCAGCCTCTTGATAAGTTTCGTTTACAATATGTAATGTTTCCTTATTTTTCAATAAAAGTTTAAAAAAAAACAAACAAAAAAACCCAAGAGTGCAGACTATTCCTCACTGGTTAGTCATGCTCAGAATATCTCTAGGTTTCTTACTCGTGCTTCCCTAAACTCCTTTGAGTCTGTTAGCAGGACTTCTGCTATAGCTATAGGAGCACGATGTAAAGCCTGGCTTCAGGCTTCAGAATTGGACATATGGGCACAAGTTAGACTGGGAAATACTCCTTGCACTGGAGAAAATCTCTTTAACAAGGAGTCTTTATTCCAGGTTGCTCAGTTAACTGACTATCCTGTTTCCAGGGGCTGTTCAACGCCTTCTCCTTTCCCAGTTGGTAGGAAAGGTCCTGTCAAAATTTGTTCCCCTAGGAGAAGAAAATTTTATCCATCTTCTGCCCATCATACAGATATTCCCAAACAGGGGAAACATCATCCTGGGTTGATGAATCCGCAACTTCAGCAGGGTCAGCAAACCCAGCAATCGCAGGGCTTCAAATAGTTCATCATTGCAATTCTTGATTGGGGGTTAGAGTAGCAGTCAGCTTCTTTTTATTTGCAGTGTCTGCACTAACTTTATTTAACCTTTTTTCATATCTCTTAGGTGAGGTATTTTCTCTTCAACCTTTAAAGGTCTTTATGATGATCATGCCCATACTTAACAGAGTTTTCCTCTTCCTCTTGGAGGAAAGAGAACTAACAACTGTTAATAGACAGTTGTTTTCCCTGTACTAGCATGTATCATTTCACCTGTCAGAGACTTCCTCCATAGGTAGTCTTTTTCAACATTGGCTTACCCCCCTCTTACTATACCAGATAGTCTGTAAGAGGGACCCCTTTTACGCTGGTAAACTCCTATAGTCCTTTACTTCTTCTACAGGGGGATCCTCCCTTCTGGAGTTGTCTCCCCCCCTTGTTACCTTAGGGCAGCCCATCAGACAATAGGAAATCCTACTAGGTCTGTTTCTTTATCTCCAGGAACAAGCAAGAATGAGTCTTTACATATGGGTATCGTCGGTACTGACGGAGCCTGTGTGGGAACGCTCCCCAGCATCCAGTAAGAAAGCTTTTGGGAGCATCCCACAGCGCCTGCGCGCTGCCTTCCCGCCTTTCCCAACCGCCTCTCTCCAGTTCTTCTTTTCCGCGGAGCCAGCAGGTTGTGTTCCTTTCACCGCAGAAGAAGTTCTTAATTTTTTTCTTTATTTTTCTGTGTCGCGTCTGCCTTCTTCGACGTCAGACCGGTACCGCCGGTCTTTTCTTTTCTTTCTTTAAAAAAAAAAAACAACAAAAAAACTTTTCTTTCTTCAACTGTGCATTTTCAGTTTGGGCCTTAGGCCTGAACATCTTTCTCCTCATGGAGAAGCCCGCTTCCGGGTTCAAAAAGTGCACGAAATGTGGTGGTACTATTTCTGTCACCGACACCCATGATTGGTGTCTAAAATGTTTGGGTCCTGACCATTCCATCACGGATTGTGTGTCCTGTACCATGATGTCTAAAAGAGGTCGGCAGAACCGAGCAGCCAAGCTCAGTACCCTGTTTCCCTCTGATGCAGCCTTGGTGGCATCGACGTCTTCCAGGGCTGCTACTTCCTCCTCCCATGGATCTCAGGTAACCAAACATAAATCTAGCTGGACCTCGAAAGGCAAATCTCCCTCTAAGCATCGAGATGCCTCCGGGCTTGTCCTCGAGGATTCCGCGCCGGCAAAATTACCCCGGCGGGAAGTTCCGGCTTCCAAAGCATTGTCTATGGGGTCACAGGTTGACATCGATGGCTCGGCCTCGACCGATCACCTGTTGCCGTGTTGTGGGGTACCGGTGGCATCCACTGGTACCGACATCCAGACTCTGGTGGCGTCGATGGATCAGAAGATTCTGTCCATGCAATGCACCCTAACGGCGTTTATGCAAGGTGCGACGCCTCCGGTACCGCAACATTCTCCGTTGCCGGTACCGGCACCGGCATTGTTCCCGGTGCCAGTACCGATTGCATCAACATCGACTTCGGTGTCGACTGCAACGGTACCCTGTCCTATGATGCCCATCGGTACCGAACCGGTACCGCTTACTCCCGATGTCGATCCCACTCGGTACGCGTATTGGGCTTTACAGGAGCATCCAGACAGGCGATACTTCGATTCCTCCGAAGACTTTGAGTCGGAGGCTTCTGTCGAGGCACCGGTACTTCTTCCTCAGGAGTCTGCTTCTCCAAAACAAAGAATGTCTCCTCCAGAAGACTTGTCTTTTCAAAACTTCATTAGGGAAGTGGCTAGGGGTCTCTCCATTACAGTGGCCTCTGAGTCAGAGCCTAGAGCCAAGCAATTAGATATTTTGCAATATCCTAAGGCTCCTAAAGAAGCAGCTACCTTACCTATTCATGAGATTCTCTATGATCTCATGCTGAGCATGTGGGGAGACTCCTCTTACCACCTCTTCTCATTCTCGTAGGTTAGACACCATGTACCGTGTCCCTCCTTGTCCTGGCTTTCATAAGTCTCAGCTTCCTCACCACTCTATTGTGGTAGAGTCTGCCATGAGGAAAATAAAGAGTGCAAAGAGACACTCATCTAATCCTCCAGGACGTGAATGCAGGACCCTTGATGCTTTTGGCCGAAGGGTTTTCCAAGCTAATATGCTTGCTGCCAGAATCAACTCCTATAGTCTCTATATGGGGATGTTTCTAAAAGAATTCACAGATCATCTGCAGACTTTAGCCCCTTTTATTTTAGAAGATAAAAGGCAGGAATTTCTCACTTGGCTTAAACATGCCCAAGATGTTTCCAAATTTTCCAACCGTGCAGCCTTTGACTCTTTTGAGTCTGTAAGCAGAGCCTCGGCTATTGCCATAGGTGCACGCAGAATTGCTTGGTTACAAGCCTCTGATTTGGAACTCTGGGTCCAAGATGAACTGGGAAATCTTCCTTGTACAGGTGAAAACCTTTTTGGCAGGGATTGGCAAGCAAAGGCCACTCAGATGGATGCTGAGAACTCTGCTTTGGATCGACTTTCAAAGTCTACCTCTGCTCCTGTTAAGAAAAGATTGTTCAAAAAGACACCTTTTTCTAAAAAGGGAAGATATTATCCTGCTTATGGTCACCAGGCATCTTCTGCAGGTCGTTTTGCTGCAAAGCGTCAGCAACCACCTAAACAGGCCAAGTCAAAGGCTGCCAGGCCTCCCACGGCCCAGCAGCCTCAGCCTCCTCATGGCCTTTGACTTGCAACTAGAGAACTTAGCCTTTCTAGCTCTGGAAGAACCAGAGCCCCTCACCATTCCAGGAAGGATGGCTTACTTTGCTCCCAGATGGGAGCAAATCACAGCAGAGCAATGGACCCTTTTCATTATAAGGGAAGGGTACAAGCTTCATTTCTTAAACCTTCCTCCCCACACCATGGTGAAACAGTTCAATTCTCCAACATCTCTCCTCAACCTTCTGGGTCAGGAGATTGCTACCCTTCTTGCCCAAGGGGCAATAGAAGAAGTACCTCTTCTTCAACAGGGCTCAGGGTTCTACTCCCCTTATTTTCTTATTCCAAAGAAAACAGGGGGCTACAGACCCATATTAGATCTCAGAGAATTGAACACATTTCTATTCAAAGAGAAATTCAAGATGATTTCTCTCGGTACTCTGCTGCCATTCCTTCAGAGTTAGGACTGGCTTTGTTCTCTAGATCTCAAGGATGCGTACACCCATGTCCTTATCCATCCAACACACAGAAGGTTCCTTCGGTTCCTTTTTCAAGGAAAGCACTACCAATACAGGGTGCTTCCTTTTGGTCTGGCCTCTGCACCAAGGGTGTTCATGAAATGCAGGGCAGTAGTAGCTGCATTTCTACACACTCTAGGAATATTCGTTTTCCCATATCTGGACAACTGGCTCATTCGAGCTCCATCCCAGTCAGAGGCCCAGATTTGTCTAACCTGCACAATGCGTGTCCTTCAGTATTTGGGACTGGTAATAAATATCCCAAAATCCCATCTCACCCCTACTCAGTCTCTGGAGTTTATAGGGGCCTTGCTGGATACTACAGCTGCAAGGGCCTATCTTTCTCAGGCCCGTTGCCTACGCTTGGTGCAGTTAGCCTCCCAGATGCAGTTAAAGTCCCATTTAACTGCTCGAGAAATGTTACAACTATTAGGCCACATGGCATCCACCGTGCATGTGGTTCCATATGCTCGCCTTCACATGAGGGCAGCTCAATGGACTTTATCCACCCAATGGACTCAGGCATCAGGTTGCCTGTCAGACAAAATAGCAAACTCCAGTCGCCTATTTTGGTCTCTCCAGTGGTGGAAGTCCCCTCCAAATCTGTTGTTGGGGTCCCCTTTTCAGTAGTTGCTACCCCAAGCAACTCTGACAACAGATGCTTCTCCAATGGGTTGGGGAGCTCATCTGCAGGATCTCTCCACCCAGGGCATCTGGTCTCCACAGGAGACTTCTCTGCATATCAATCTCTTGGAACTCAGAGCAATATTCTTAGCTCTCAGAGTGTTCCATTCCCTGCTCAGCTACAGGACAGTCCTCATCCATACGGACAACCAAGTTGCCATGTTCTATGTAAACAAGCAGGGCGGGACTGGCTCTGTCGCTTTGCAACGAAGCTTTGCGACTGTGGGCCTTCGCCAGAGAGCATCACATCCATCTTCTGGTAGTATATCTTCCAGGCGTTCAAAACTCTTGGGTGGACAGACTCAGTTGAGTTCTGCTTCCACACGAGTGGTCCCTCCACATGGACCAGGTAGCCAGGATTTTTCGAACTTGGGGAACCCCGGACATAGACCTCTTTGCAAGTCTGTGGAATGCCAAACTTCCCTGGTTCTGTTCCAGAATTCCGTGTCAGGGAGTTCAGGCCAAGGATGCCTTCCTCCTTCACTGGGGTCAAGACTTCCTTTATGCCTTTCCACCAATTCCCCTAATTCCCAAAACACTATTCAAGCTTCAGAGAGATCGAGGGACCATGATCCTCATAGCACCACATTGGCCACGCCAAGTGTGGTACCCTCTACTTCTGCATTTCTCTTAAGCTCCTTCCCTGGACTTGGGTTCTGCACCAGACCTTCTGTCCCAGGAGGAGGGAACGTTGTGGCACCCAAACCCCCAGTCGCTCCATCTCAGGGCTTGGTTGCTGAGGGCCTAGACCTTCAAGATTTTCATCTCTCTCAGCAAGTCAGAGATGTTGTTCATGCTTCTAGAAAGCCTTCTACTAGACGTTCCTATGCTTTCAAATGGAAAAGATTTACCATTTGGTGTTCAGGGAAGGGTCTAGACCCTCTTGCAATACCTCTGAATTCTCTACTAGAGTATCTCCTGCATCTATCCCATGCAGGTCTGAAAACAAATTCAGTAAGAGTCCATTTGAGTGCTATTGCAGCGTCCCTCAAGCCTCTCAATGGACAACCTATTTCCTCTCATCCTCTTATAGCAAGATTCATGAGAGGCCTTCTTTTAACTAAACCTCCCATTAGACCACCTCCAGTGGCATGGGACTTAAACCTGGTTCTTGGCCAGCTTATGAAGCCACCCTTTGAACCTTTAGCCACCACCTCCTTGAAATTTCTTTCTTGGAAAGTTTTTCTCATTGCAGTCACCTCAGCACGCCGCATCAGTGAGTTGCAAGCTTTGGTGGCTAATCCACCTTATACAAGGTTCCATCATGATAAGGTGGTCCTCAGGACCAATCCACACTTCATGCCTTAAGTGGTCTCGCCTTTTCATCTGAACCAAGAGGTATATTTACCTGTCTTTTTTCCAGGACCTCATGCATCAAGTGCAGAGAGGAATCTTCATACCTTGGATTGTAAGAGAGCTCTCGCTTTTTACTTACAAAGAACACAACAACATAGAAAGTCTTCTCAACTCTTTGTTGCTTTTGATCCTTCTCATTTAGGACTTCCAGTCTCTAAGAGAACACTGTCCAACTGGATTGCTCAGTGTATTTCTTTCGCCTACCAGAGTAGGAACATTTCTCTGGAGGGCCATGTCACAGCTCACAATGTGAGAGCCATGGCAGCCTCAATGGCTCATCTAAACTCTGTGTCCATCGACTAAATCTGTCGAGCGGCCACCTGGGCCTCGGTTCATACCTTCACAGCCCATTAATGTTTAGACAAGGACTCCCGCCGGGATGCCTCGTTCGGTCAGGCTGTTCTCAAACACCTGTTCCATTCCTAATCAACTCCTACCCACCTACCCTGTTCGGATGCCAGAGATCCATGGGAGGAGGTAGAGTCCTTTTCAAGGACACACAACCTGGGGTTTCTCCCTGGCATCTACAGCTAGGGAGTCCCCATATGTGAAGACTCATTCCTGCTTGTTCCTGGAGATAGCACAGTTACTTTTAACAGGGTGATCTCTGGGAACAGCAGGAATAAGTCTTCACAACCCACCCTCCTCCCCTAGGAGTTGTATCTCTCTATCTATCTTTCCTTTCCTCTCTCTCTTTGTCTCAGCTTTAAAACTCGAACTGGAGAGAGGCGGTTGGGAAAGGCGGGAAGGCAGCGTGCAGGCGCTGTGGGATGCTCCCAAAAGCTTTCTTACTGGATGCTGGGGAGCGTTCCCGCGCAGGCTCTGTCGGTACCGACGATACCCATACGTGAAGACTTATTCCTGCTGTTCCCAGAGATCACCTGTTACAGGTAAGTAACTGTGCTTTCCACATCCAAAAGAGGGAGAGGAAAGAGATATTCTCCTCTGCCCTGGTACGTTGCTGCAGATACAGCAGTTCCTAGTGTTAAGCCACTGGTTATGTCCGCCACACAGTCAGGGATTCTGCTCCACTAGCAATCCTTCTAGCCTCACTGCTAGGTCCCAAACAGGTTATCAACTTCGTTTGGGAAACCCTCTTATCAAGGCTTGGTTGGTTAACTTCTATTCTTCGCCCCCTTGTCCTGGGCAGAATAGTTGGTTGCCTGCTGGTTTTCCACAGCCACTTTTTCTTCTAACCAACCTGCAGCATGCTCTCTGCAACTCTACAATGTAGCTTTGCACTATGGGCCCTTGCTAGAGAGCATTAGTATCTTGCCTAGCAGATAAACCCAGATGGTTAAAAGGGGTTCCCCCAGTCATGTTTCCATGACTGGTAGGTATTTCCTACCCTTACCATCTCATCTTAAATCTCTTTTGAGACATCAGTCTCGGGCTTTTCATTACGTGAAAACCTAAAGAAGGGCCAGTTCCCTAGCCACATCCCCTTTAGTCTTCTCCTTAGAGATAATTTTCTTCACTGGCAGTTAGGGAATGCCCAATACCCTTCTTGCCCTCAAGGGCAAGTCGCTAGGGTATCTTCCTCCAATGGCGTCCTTTATCCATTCTCCATATGGCAATTCTGGAGAAATCTGGCCTTCCTGCCTACAGACTGAAATTATCCTCTGCCTTTTTCACGTAGGCCATCCTGCTGCTTCTTGTCAGGGAGACCTCTCCTCTGACTCCGCCAATCATAACCAGGAAAAGAGAATTCTCTGTATATCTATTCAAGCAGGTATTTACCTTCTTGCTGTTAGATGAATCTTCCTCCTAGGGGGATCAGTTTATATAGACCTCTCTCCTTCAACATACCTGGAGATGTGTCTATAGGTCTATATATTTATATATATATATATTTATATTTATATATATCTATATCTATATGTCTGTATATCTATCTATATATCTATCTATATATATATATGTTATCTATCTGTGTGTTTTCTGCCCATACATATCTCCTGTAAATATATGCATATACATCCTATATGTGTATATATCCAATATTTATATCTATATATACATATATTTTTACATCTACTGAGATATATTTTCAGATAGATATGTATCCATATACTTATCTATCTGTTCTGTCAGGTTCAAATGTCCTTCATTCCTATATGATCCTGACAGATGGGCAATACCCCTATCAATGTTATGCCAGCATACTTAGGGGTCTACACCTATAACCACTTCCTGTGGTAGTTAACACCTGCCATGTAGGTTAGGTACTCCTGAAGCTCTCCATATACCTCTTCTTTCCTAATTGACCCCATTTAGGAAAGACATTGTGGAGCTTCAGTCAATCTAAAGCTTAGCGCTCCTGAGTCTGTCCCTACTTCTTGTCAGTTACAGGGGTCTCCATACCTTTTCCTTCCTACATGGACTGATTCCATCCCAGTCCAGTTAGGTCAGACTCAATTTTCCTGTTGGTCCTAAATTTGTACTGTTTTTGGACCTGATCAGCTTAAGCTTTCTGTCATGCTACCTTCTGCGTCTCCGCTGAAGTTCTACCTCTTATACTACCCCAGTTTTTCCCCTGGGGCTATTTCTCACCCTAAATAGTTCTGACCTCCAATGTTTTTCTCTAATCTTACTACCTCCACTTCTCAGTGAGGTACCCCTTTAGCACATTCACTGGCTCTTTTAAAAGATCCATATGTACCTCAGTGAACTTGTGCAAGATCAACAGGGGAGGCCCAGATTACAAAATATTCTCTATACAGGATATTTCTCTTTAGTAACACTGTTCTTGCAGCTGTTCCACAGCTCCTTTTCTGTTTTCAACTCCTACCCTCCATCCTAGGATGCCTGAGGTTTTAAGCAATAGCATGGCTCGTTCTAGACTTGCAACATGCTAGGACTCCCCCTAGGCTTCTGAGCTTGGGAGTCCCCATATGGGAAGACTCATTCCTGCTTGTTCCTGGAGATAGCACAGTTACTTACCTGTAACAGGTGATCTCTGGGAACAGCAGGAATAAGTCTTCACAACCCACCCACCTCCCCTAGGAGTTGCATTTTTCTATATCTCTTTCCCTTCCTTGCTCTCTCTCTCTCTTTGTCTCAGCTTTCAAACTTAACTGAGGAGAGACAGTTGGGAAGGCGGGAAGGCAACACGCAGGCATGGTGGGAAGCTTCCAAAGGCTTTCTGATTGGACGCTGGGAAGCGTTCCCGCGCAGACTGCGTCGGTACCGACGTACCCATATGTGAAGACTTATTCCTGCTGTTCCCAGAGATCACCTGTTACAGGTAAGTAACTGTGCTTTACTGGGGGTATACTTTGGTACATCGAAACAGAATTTTTTTTTGTACAGCAGCGAACATTGCAGAGGGGAAGAGGGGGGAGAGGGATTTTGTGGTGGATACAAAGTGTTGTGTGAACAGATGGGTCTTGAGGTGTTTCTGGAAGGTGAACAAGTCATTGATATTTCTGATTTTTTTTTCAGGTAGACATTTCCAGAGCCTTGTGGTGTAAAGTTCAAACTCTTGTGCATGCATATTGTCTGCATTTGATTTTCTCATGTAGAATGGTCAGCCTATTTTTTGTGTATTGTCTTCTTGTACTGGTGGTTTTAGTTGTGTTCAGTAGTGTTTATAGGTGGGAGGATGATTTTGAAGGTAAGCAGTAGTATTTTATATTTGATGCGGTTTAGGAGTGGGAGCCAGAGGAGTTGTCTTATGATATGGGCTATATGGTCGTATCTTGAAGCTCCCTGAATTACTCGTGCAGCTGTGTGTAGTGCAATGTGCAATGGGAGCAGAGTGGATTTTGGTATACAATGGTAGATTCAGTCATAAGTCAATATTTATTTATTTATGTATTTTTTTCTATACTGCCACTTCCAGAGATCAATATGCGGTGTGATGATGGCCTGGAATGTTTGCGGATGTCAGAGGGGTCCAGTAGAGGCCAGAGGTGTTTCAGGGTTTGAATTTTGTGGTAGATTCTTTGTTGTATTTTGTATGTGTGGTTTCAGAGTGAGGTGTTGGTCTAAGGTAATGCCTAGATATTTGATCTCTTTCTTGGCTGTCACATCAATGTTGTTTAATGTCGGGGACGGTGCAGAGAGGAATGTTTCATCTTTAGTGATGACAAATGTTTCCATTCTTTTGTAGTTGATCGTAAGTGAATTTGTTGCCAGCCTAGTGAGTGACATCTGTGAAACAATTTAGAATTCCATTATAAATGGGTTTGCTGGTGTTGAAGGGTGCATAGATCATTATCATCTGCATAGATGTGGACGTGTATACACCTGGATATTCAATGCTGGAGTCATATCCATTCACCAGGATTGAATATCTCAGTGGGCCAGATAGCGCTGCAGCTAACTGGGCAGCGGCGATATTCAGCCATTTCCTGGTTAGCTATGATGGCAAAGGTTAGGCGAGCTTTTCAGATGCCTAATGTTTGCTGCCATGGGATAACCGGCTAGCGGCTGAATATTGCCACTAATCAGTTATCCTTGTGTGCCACCTGCTGTGCCCCCAGAACACCTCGATGCTAGCCGGCTAGCACTGGGGCATTGAGTGGTGGTGCCCAGGGATAGTCACATCACTAACTGATGTAAATAGTTACCCCAAGTTATCCAAGTTCTATTTCCTGTTACCTGTAAACACTGTTTCATTATATGCAACGTGTATGTTTTATGTTCTATGTAAACCGCACTGATGTTGAATAGCGCGGTATAAAAGAAATGTAAATAAATAAATAACTGCTGAAAATACCGGTCACCGTTCCATTCCATTCATTAATATATAGACCTCTATCATAACTCCCCACAGCCATCTCTTTTCCAAGCTGAAGAGCCCTAACCTTTTAAGCCTTTCCTCATGGGATATCCTTCCATCCCCTTTACCATTTTGATTGCTCTTCTCTGTACCTTTTCTAATTCTGCTATATCCTTTTTGAGGTACAGTATGGCAAACAGAATTACACACAATATTCAAGGTGTGGTTGCACCATGGAATGATAGAGGCATTACGATATCCTTGGTTTTATTCTCCATTTCTTTCCTTATCATACCTAGCATTCTATTTGCTTTCTGGCCGCTGCTGCACACTGGGCAGAGGGTTTCAATGTTTTATCCATTATGACGCCTAAGTATTTTTCCTGGGTGGTGATTCCTAATGTGAAACCTTGCATCATGTAACCATCTTTTGGGTTATTTTTTCTTAGGCTGCATAATTTTGCACTTGTCCACATTAAATTTCATCTACCATTTGGACTTCCAGTCTTCCAGTTCATCAAAGTCCTCTCGCAGTTTTTCACAATCTTCTTGAGTTTTAAAAACGTGAAATAATTTTGTCTCATATGCAGATTTGATCACCTCACTCGTTATTCCCATTTCCAGGTCATTTATTAATATGTTAAAAAGCAGCGGGCCCAGTACAGATCCCTGGGGTTCTCCACTATTCACCTTTTTCCATTGAGAAAATTGGCCATTTAGCCTACTCTGTGCTTTGTCTTTTAACCAGTTCATGATCCACAATAGTACACTGCCCATGACTTTTGAATTTCACCAAGTCTTTCTCCTGAGGGGCCTTGTCAAAGACTTTCTGAAAATCCAGTTACACTATATCTACTGGCTCATCTTTATCTACCTGTTCACGCCTTCAAAAAAATAATACAGATTAGTAAGACAAGACTTGCCTTGGCTGAAGCCATGTTGGCTTTCTCCCATTAAACCATGACTATCTACATATTCAGTAATTTTATACTTTATAATGGTTTCTACTATTACTTTAGTTATTTATCTAAAGTTTTAAATTCACTCATTGAATATGTACCTCACATGTTTTATAACTTACAGAGTAATTTTATAAATGCCCACATTTAAAGTGAAAAGTTTGCTTACACTTTTCACTCTGTGAGCTGTATTGGATTTTCAAAGCCAAAATTACCCTCTGAAAGCTATTTGCACATATTTATATCTGCTATGTGAGAGAGACTATCTTTCTGGGTTACGATATGTGCATACATTTTGAGCTTTCAGAGGTATGTTTAAGTGCAAGCCCCTTCTCAACCCCCCACTAGAAATAATACCTCAAACTGTGGGTAAAGTTTATGTGCATCCGATTATAGGTAGCCACGCTTACCACCATGTAGGCCAGGTAATTTTGTAAAAGGCAGTTTCCCATAAGTACTGTTTTAGCTGCAGTAGTGGCTTTGAAAATTACCTGCCCTATGTTTTAGGATCACATGTGGGTCAGATGACCTTACGGCACGTTTTCAATGTGTGGACTGTATAAAGCAATGCAATGCAGTTGTGAGTATTTAAGAGTAGGTTTATTATAGTGGTCATTTACTAACAGCGTATGCTAATGCTGTTAAAATGCATTATCTGGTGCAGGAGCCATTTTATGCAATGGGCTTTGTGCCAGATAATGCGCAAGAATTGTATTATGGCAGCCCTTGACAAAGTTTTTTGGAATCTAAAAGCTGGTTTCAATGTTTAGGAGCTGGCCACTGAGACCTCTGTCAGTGTGTCCCCCCCCTCCCCCAGTCTTCAAAAAGGTGTATCACAGCTCCTTTTTTAAGGGCCCGATTTACTTTTTCCCCATTTTCTATAGGAAAAAAAAGCTTAATCGGGCCCTTAACATGCAAGTACACAGAAGGCAGCAACCCATCTCTCCTTCCCTCCCTCTCCCACCAACCCCAATGAGGACGTTGTCAGCAGCATATTGGTGACACTTTATAGCTGCACCCAAGGCAAATTCCTTTGGTTTTGCTTTACATATTACCAGGTCATGGTGATATGTGAAGAAAAATCTTCCATAGCCCCCCCCCCCGACTTCACACACACACTCTCATGGTGCCCCCCACCAGCCAACCTTCCTCGCATACCCTCTCCTCCAGCCATCACCCCAGTCTTTCTGTCTCGTAGCTCCTTACCACCATCATCCCAGCGTCTCTCACAGCCCCCTACCAACATCACCTCAGCATCTTTCATGGTCTCCCCACCACCACCCCAGTGTGCTTTTCTGTCCTTGCCCCTTCCCCCTTCCCCCAGCCATCACTCAATATATCTTGCCATTCGTACTGTGCTGTTCGCTGCTCTACTGCAATTGGATCTGTATGTCACTCGAGCCACATGGTGCAGGATGTTAACTGATCTCGTGAGACTTGAAACCACAAGATCAGCAGACTTCCTGCACCATGTGGCTCAAGCTACATGCAGACCCGATTGCGGTGGAGCAGCAAATAGCGCAGCTGGAATTCTAAGACATATTAGATGATGGTTGAGGGAGGAGGTCAATGAAATCCTGGGCGTCAGAGTTCAATTTATAGTTGCTATGGCGACTTGACACCTAGGATTTCTCGAGCTCTGTGTTAGGGGGTCATTTGCTAATGGCGATAATGAAGCCTCCCTCACTCTTCACCCTCGGCAATCTGGTTTTCGCCCCGGACACAGCACGGAATCTATCCTTCTTTCTTTTCTTAATGAACTCCACTATGCGCACGATCATAGTCTTTTCACGCTTGCCTCTCTTGACCTCTCTGCGGCTTTCGATCTGGTGGATCATTGTACCCTTCTTATCCGTCTCCGGGAAGCTGGTATCTCAGGCACGGTTCTCCAGTGGTTTCATTCTTTCCTCTTTAGTCTCTCTTTCTCCGTTGTCTCCGGGTCGTCGTCTTCAGCTCCAACCCCTCTTTCCTGTGATGTACCCCAAGGGTCGGTCCTCGCCCCACTTCTCTTTTTTTTTTTTTGGCTCCCCTCGCTCTTATTGTTCAACAGTTTGGTATCTCCGCATATTATTATGCGGACGACATACTTTTTCTGCATCACACTGATTCTCACTCCAGACATCTCCCCTCTTAACCGTTGTCTTTCTGCTGTTGCCTCCTGGTTTTCCTCTAACTTTTTTCATGCAAACCCCTCTAAGTCTTTTGTCACCTGGTTTACATTAGGGAGCCCTTCTCCCACGTGTGCTCCCTCTTTTTCTTCTCACTCTATTCCCCTGGTTTCTTCTTTTCGTTATTTAGATGTGGTTCTTGATTCTTCCCTCACTTTTAATGAACATATCTCCTCAGTCGTCCAGTGGTCATTCTTCTCTCTTAAACAGTTACGGGCTGTTCGCCCCTTTCTTTCCCCCTCTGCCTTGGCTACACTTTTACTCTGTCTAGTGGTGTCCCGACTCAACTACTGTAATGTTGTTCTAGCTGGTCTCCCACAGTCACAACTTTCCCATCTTTAGCGTATTCAGAACACTGCGGTCCGTCTCCTAACTCATGCTTCCCGGTATGAACATGTCGTCCCTCTTCTTTTACATCAACATTGATTGCCAGTATCCTTCCGTATTCAGTATAAAATCCTCACCTTTGTTCACAGGGCTCTCTACACAGGTATTCACCTTTATCTTGCAGATCTGTTTCACTTTCATACTCACCGTTCGCTTCGCTCTATCCATGTCAATCGTGTGTTCCTCCCCCCTCCCTCACATGCTCACCTAGAATCCACTCGTTCGTCCGCTTTTTATTTTTTAGGCCCTAGGCTTTGGAACTCGCTTCCCCTTTCCCTACGATCCGAGATGTCTTTCCAGCTTTTCAAAACAAAACTCAAGACTCATCTGTTTAGCCTAGCATTTGACCTTCCCCCGTAGTCCCTACCCTTTCCTCTGCTTCCCTGTTGATGTTGTATGTTATTATGCTCAGATTAGTTCTTCTCTGTCCTCTTTCTTACTCTTTACTGTTTTTAAATAATGGCGTTCCTTTCTCTTTCTGCAGCTATGTATTTTTACAATTGTAAACCACCCAGATACCTATGGTGTGGGTGGTATAACAAATTTTAAATAAACATAAACAATGTGCTAAGTTACTTATGTAGTGTCAAATGAACATCAGCATTAAAGTGGCTTTTATTATAGCATTACCTTACTTTGTAGCCCATTGCTAGTCCATACCTCCTCCACATAAACATGTTTTGTCTATAAATAGTTCAGTTTATTAAAATGTTAAGAACATAACATAAGAAATGCCATATTGAGTCAGACCAAGGTCTATCAAGCCCAGTATCCTGTTTCCAACAGTGGCCAATCCAGGTCTCAAGTATCTGTCAGGTTCCCAGAAAGGTACACAGATTCCATACATCAGATTTCATATCCAAGGGGTAGGTGGATTTTTTCCCAATCAAATTTAATAATGGTTTATGGACTTTTCTTTCAGGAACTTGTCCAAACCTTTTTTTTAAACCCAGTTACACTTAACTGCTTTTACTACATCCTCCAGTAACAAATTCCAGAGTTTGATTACTCATTGAGTGAAAAATATTTTCTCTTATTAGTCCTAAATGGGCTACATTGTAGCTTCATTGTCTCCTAGTCTTTATACTTTTTGAATGACTAAACAGCAGATTTGCGTTTACCCGTTCCACTCCATTAATTTATAGAACTTTATCATACCTCCCCTCAGCCGTCTCTTTTCTAAGTTGAAGAGCCCTAACCTTTTAAGCCTTTCCTCATTGGGGTACCCTTCCACCCCCCTTTACCATTTTGGTGGCTCTCTTCTGTACCTTTTCTAATTCTGCTATATCCTTTTTAATATGTGGCGACCAGAATTGCATACAATATTCAAGGTGTGATCGCACCATGGAACGATACAGAGGCATTATAATATCCTTAGTTTTGCTCTCCATTCCTTTCCTCATGTTTCCTAGCATTCTAGTTGCTTTCTTGGCTGCTGCTGCTGCATAACTGGGCAGAGGGTTTCAATATATTATCCACTATAATGCCCAAATCTTTTTCCTGGGTGGTAGTTCCTAATGTGGAATCTTGCATTGTGTAGCCATAGTTTGGGTTGTTCCTTAAGTACATAACTTTGCACTTGTCTATATTAAATTTCATCTGCCATTTGGACGTCCAGTATTCCAATTTATCAAGGTCATCTTGCAATTTTTCACAATTCTCTCGTGTTTTAACAGCTTTGAATAATTTTGTGTCATCTGCAAATTTGATCACCTCCCTCGTTAGTCCCATTTCCAGATCATTTATGAATATGTTAAAAAACAGTGGGCCCAGCACAGATCCCTGGGGTACTCCATTATTCACATTCCTCCTTTGAGAAAATTGTCCATTTAGTCCTACTCTCTCCTTTTTATTTTTTAACCAGTACCATGATACATGATGTAGTGCGGATTCCCTGGCAGAGCAGGCAGCAGAGACCTTAAGTAGGCCCTCCATATTATCTCTTTATTGCAGTTTGGTAGCTATGCTAAATAGCCAAGAACAGCAGCAGGATTAGAACCCAGACTTCCCTGGTTCTAACCCGCTGCTCTAACCATTAAGCTGTTCCTCCTCCCCACTATTTATTGGGGGAGGGGGGTATTAGAGGTAGAGCACGTTGTTTTAATGTGGGGTTGGGGATGTGAGCCAGTCAAAATGTGAGTT
This sequence comes from Ichthyophis bannanicus, assembly GCA_033557465.1. Lineage (NCBI taxonomy): Eukaryota > Metazoa > Chordata > Amphibia > Gymnophiona > Ichthyophiidae > Ichthyophis > Ichthyophis bannanicus. The sequence continues at coordinate 843,135,301 of CM066036.1, read as the reverse complement.
ATAGTTGGCTTGGAATTCTTGAAACAATCTGACCCTCCCATCTTCATCCAGCATATCGGACAAGATGTGAACTCCCAGTTATTCCCACTTGCTAAATATTTCAAATTATAAAACGGGGGAAAACCAGGCATTTCCTCCAGTTGTTAACCATTGCAATACTTAAGGATTGCAGCCCTTTATCTTAGAAATCCATTTCCAGACTTTTCCACAAGGCCCCCTCACCAAGGGATCAAGGGGTATGTTCTCCAATGTATTAACAGCTCTCCTGATTTGGCATGTAACACAAAGCCAAGCTAAAATGACTCAATAGAGAAATTTCTTACCTCATCAAAAAAAGCTCCACAGACTTTTATTGACACTAAGCACATCTTTTTGCTTTAACCAAATCAAAACCATTTGCATCATATAAAGCCACAAGCATAATCACCATCTTACATAGGGTGGTCCTTCCAGGTAAGTATAATGGGAGAACTGCTGTATCTCCATTAACAGTGTGACATTACAACTCTATCTCTCGAAGGTTCCTTGGCATCCACATCCCTAGGTACTTTAACCATTGCCCCATCTATTTCAATTTAGACCTCCGCCTCCCCACCCCCTCGCTCACTATTCACAAGACTTTGGCTGGGAGAGGAGAGTGGCTGGACCCTGGAGCGCAAGGCATCGCAGCAAACCAGCATAATCATAAGTTTGCGGTGCTGCCTCCATGGGTCTGGCGGGGTGCACCCCCCTCCCAGCTGGCAAGGGGTAGGCTGTACGAGCTATTCTGCCCTTGGTATGCCAGTGGTGCCACTACAGGTTCTTGGTGGCCGATATTGGAATCAATGCCCCAGACTTAACATAATTTAGTTTTACCAGAAAATTCTCCACAGACTAGAAATAACTCATAGACCCTCATTTTCATATCTTGCCCCACCTGAGGACAGAATGCAATTTAAAAAAATTAATAGGGCAATTAAAACACAGCTGTTTAGACATGTCTTTGTCAGCTATTGTTAAACTAAAAGTAAACTGATTCGTTTTGATAAAGACTGGTCCCATTGGTAGGGCCGTCAAACAGATAATCTTAATTTCTCTAGGAACAAGCAGGAAGTCAGTCCTCACTTATGGGTGATGTCGGCACCGACGGAGCCTGCATGGAGCAATTCCCCAGCTTTCCAAGAAAGCCTTTGGGATCCCTACCATGCTTGCGTGGTCCTCTTCCCGCCCAAGTGTACCATCTTGCTCATTCTCGCTTTTTCTGCGGAGCCCATCGGATGCACGTCCTCGTCCCTCGGAAAAAGTTTCTTTTTTCGCCTTAACAGACCTTCCTATTTTCCGGTTGAACTGGTCCTCTACCCATCCTTCCCCTGTTCTATTTCCTTAGAGCTGTCGGGGTTACTTTTTTCTCCTCATTTTTTTGTTATGGGCTTCGCACCCTTTTTTCTTCTTTAACCACTGGCCGTGTGAGTCTTTGACCTCGGAGGGGCCATTTTTGTCCCCATGGCCACCGGCTTCAAAAAATGCGATAGATGCTCTAGAAACATGTTGCTTACGGACACTCACAACTGTTGTCTGCGGTGCCTCGGAGCCGACCATGATCTGGAGCTCTGTTCGCTCTGCTAGAAAATATCCTCTAAGGCCCTGTTCAGACGTAAGCAAAAGTCCGAAGACATTTTCTGAAAGGCCGCCTCGGAATCTCCGGTGCGCCCACGGCCGTGTCTCCCCCAGTGGGGTCCCCCCTTGTGGGCCCGCACTCTTGGCAGCACTCTGACCAGGGGTCCCCAGAGGTGGAGCTGTGCAAGAAGAAGGCCTCGAAGTTGCTGTCAGGGGCTCCCGACAAGCGCTCCCGTGCCCAGTTGCTTAGCCCCCTTCGGCGTTCCTGAGAGTCGGACAGGGAGCGGCCCCAGAAGGTATCCCGCACGGAAGCAGAAGCTTCCTGCGAAGGCGCTCGGTCTCCCAAGGGCCATCCTGATGAGGACCCCCTCTATTCCTCGACGCCCGACCCGGTGACCCCAGTGTCGGCGTCACAGGGCCCCATGCCCGCGTGGGAGTCCCACATGCTGGTGCTAGAATGCTCATATTTCTTGATATAGCAGCTGCATTTGATTCTGTTAACCATGTACAACTCCTCTCCCGCCTCCAGGAAAAGGGAATTCATGGCTTTGCCTGGGAATGGTGCAAATCCTATCTCATGAACCGCTGGCAACAAGTACGGATAGGCTCCTCAACATCGGAACCATTCCATCAGCAGCAAGGAGTACCCCAAGGATCATCCCTTTCGGCTCTACTCTTTAACATTTATATGCAACCCATTTGTGATATTATCTGTTCTTTTAACATCTCCAGTCTGATCTATGTGGATGATGTACTGATTTTCGCCCCAAGCATCCAAACCTTGTTCCACTTATTGAATGCTTCAATGCAATTACTGATTGGCTCCTGTCCCAAAATCTTCGCATAAACTTTAAAAAAACTGAAGTCCTTTTCATAACCAGGAACAAAAACTTCTCGCCTCCTGCCTCTTTGAAAGTTCGTGACGCCGAGCTCCCTTGCAAGTCTGTAATACAATATCTAGGGATTACAATAGACCAGCAGCTCAACTTCAAAGAGCATATAAAGAATACCACTAAATCCATTTACAACAAAATACGGACACTATGACATCTAAGACCTCTACTAGCCCCAGACGACTTCAGAGCAATATTCCAGACACTCGTAATGCCACACTTTGATTATGCCAACATCATCCTACATGGACTCCCCAAGAGCAATCTCCAGGAACAAGCAGGAATGAGTCTTCACATATGGGTACGTCGGTACCGACGGAGCCTGCGCGGGAACACTCCCCAGCTTCCCAGAAAGGAAAGCTTTTGGGAGCATCCCACAGCGCCTGTGTGCTGCCTTCCCGCCTTTCCTAACCAACTCTCCTCAGTTCTTCTTTGCCGCGGAGCCAGCAGGTCGAGCCCTGTCACCGCTGAAGAAGTTCTTTGTTTTATTTTATTTCTTTGGTCGCGTGTCTGCCTTCCCCCGACTCCGCACCGGTACCGCTGGTCTTTTCTTTCTTTCTTAAAAAAAAAAAAAAAATCAGTATTTTTTCCTCACTTGGTGTATTTTTCTTCTTAAGGTCTCAGGGCCCACAAGAAAATTTCCCTCATGGAAAAACCAACCTCCGGGTTCAAAAAATGCACTAAGTGTAGCGGTACTATTTCTGTTACAGACACCCATGAATGGTGTCTTAAATGTTTGGGTCCTGAACACTCCATTCCGGATTGTCCGTCCTGCTCCCTAATGTCTAAACGGGGGTTACAGAACCGAGCAGCTAAGCTCCATGTGCTGTTACCCGCTGAGGCACCGGCAGTAGCATCGACATCTTCCAGGCCTCCTTCTCCTGAAGGATCTCAGGTAACCAAACATAAACATAGCAGGTCCTCGAAGGGTAGATCTCCCTCTAAGCATCGAGATGCCTCCGGGCTTGCCCTCGAGGATCCTGCACCAGCCAAACAACCCCGGCGGGAAGCTCCGGCTTCCAAAGCTCCTCCTATGGGGTTACAGGTTGACATCGATGGCACGGCCTCGACCGATCACCTGTTAGAATGCTCTGGGGTACCGACACAGTCTCCCGGTACCGACTTCCAGGCATTCATGGCATCGATGGATCAGAATGTTCTGTCCATGCAGCAGGCTATACAGTCCTTCATTCAAGCTGCGACGCCGATGATACCGCATCGAGCTCCGTTGTCGGTATCGTCTCCGGTACCGGCACCAGCGCCGATGCCGGTACCGACTGCATCGACATCGACTAGGATACCGACTGCTACGGTTCCTTGTCCAGGGCTACTTCTCGGTACCGATCCGGTACCAGGGACGCCCGATATCGATACCGCTCGATACACGTATCTAGCGTTAGAAGAGCACCCTGACAGGCGATACTTCGATTCCTCTGATGAATCTGATACATCAGATGAGTCTCCTGAAGTATCCATAGCCCTTCCTGAGGAGCCTTCTTCTCCCAAACGAAGAATGTCTCCTCCAGAGAACTTGTCCTTTCAAGACTTCATAAGAGAAGTAGCTAAAGGACTCTCTATTTCAGTAGCCTCTGAATCAGAGCCTAGAGCAAAAAAAATTAGATATTTTAGGATACTCTAAGGCTCCTAAAGAGGCAGTCACATTACCAATTCATGAGATTCTTCATGAACACATGATTGATTTATGGGAGACTCCTCTCACTCTCTCTCCTCATTCTCGCAGGTTGGACACTATGTATCGTGTCCCTCCTTGTCCTGGGTTCCAGAAAACTCGGCTTCCTCACCATTCCATTGTGGTGCAGTCAGCTATGAAGAGGATAAAGAGTACAAAGAGACACTCTTCTGCTCCTCCAGGAAGAGAATGCAGGACCTTGGATGCTTTTGGTAGAAGAAAGAAGTGGCAGAAAAGCTGCACACTTTCCTCCCTTTTATTCCAGAAGATAAAAGAGAAGAATTCCGCATGTGGCTTAAGCATACTCAAGACATCTCCAAGTTTTCAAACAGGGCAGCCTTTGACTCCTTTGAAGGTGCCAGTAGAGCCTCAGGCATTGCCATAGCTGCTCGCAGAATTGCTTGGCTCCAGGCTTCTGATCTAGAGCCCTGGGTTCAAGATGGCTTAGGAAATCTGCCCTGTACAGGTGAAAATCTGTTTGGCAGAGAGTGGCAAATTAAAGCCACTGAAATGAATGCAGAAAATTCTGCTCTGGAAAGACTTTCAAGGTCTACCTCCATTCCTGCCAAGAAAAAGACTTTTAAAAAGCCTTTTTTCAAAAAGGGCAGGTTTCCTTCCACTTCTGGCCAACAATCTTCTACAGGTCGCTTTACCGCTAAGCGTCAGCAACCTAAGCAGGTCAGGCCTAAGTCTACAGGGGCTGCTGTAACCCAGCAGTCCCAACCCCCTCAGGGTTTTTGACTTGATGCTAGAGAACTTAGTCTTTCTGGCTTTAACACAGTCAGAACCTCTCACCATTCCAGGAAGGTTAGCTCATTTTGCTCCCAGATGGGAGCAAATCACATCAGAGCAGTGGACCCTCTCCATCATAAGAGAGGGCTACAAACTTCATTTCTCAGACCTTCCTCCCCACACCATGGTGAGACACTTCAATTCTCCCACATCTCTTCTCGACCTTTTAGGTCAGGAGATAACTACCCTTCTTGCCCAAGGGGCAATAGAAGAAGTTCCTCTTCTTCAACAGGGGTCAGGGTTCTACTCCCCCTATTTTCTCATTCCAAAGAAGACAGGGAGATACAGACCCATTCTAGATCTCAGAGAATTGAACAAATTTCTATGCAAGGAGAAGTTCAAGATGCTTTCTCTGGGCACTCTCCTTCCATACCTTCAAAGTCAGGATTGGCTTTGTTCTCTAGATCTCAAGGATGCGTACACACATGTTCTCATCCATCCATCTCACAGAAGATTCCTGCGTTTTCTTTTCCAAGGAAAACATTACCAATACAGAGTGCTTCCTTTCGGTCTGGCCTCTGCCCCAAGAGTGTTCACCAAATGCATGGCAGTAGTTGCTGCATTTCTATGCACTCTGGGAATATTTGTCTTCCCATATCTGGATGACTGGCTCATCCGAGCTCCATCTCAGTCAGAGGCCCAGATTTCCCTGGACCACACAAGGCGCATTCTGCAGTATCTGGGACTGGTGGTAAACCTCCCAAAGTCCCAGCTCATCCCTACTCAGTCCCTAGAATTCATAGGGGCCTGGTTGGATACCACCACTGCAAGGGCCTACCTGCCTCAGGCCCGTTGCCAATGTCTAGTGCAGCTAGCCTCCCAGATTCAGTCAAAGAGCCACTTAACTGCCAGGGAGATGCTACAACTGCTGGGCCACATGGCTTCCACAGTACATGTACTCTATGCTCGCCTACACATGAGAGCAGCTCAATGGACTTTGTCCACCCAGTGGACTCAAGCTTCAGGAGCTCTCTCAGACCAAATAGCAACATCCAAACGTCTCTTTTGGTCTCTCCAATGGTGGATGTCCACTCAAAATCTGTTGCTAGGGTCCCCCTTCCAACAGTTGTTGCCCCAAGCAACCCTCACAACAGATGTCTCCCAGACAGGTTGGGGAGCTCATCTACAGGACCTCTCCACTCAGGGCACTTTGTCCCCTCAGGAGACCTCTCTTCATATCACCCACTTGGAGCTTCGAGGAGTTTTTCTAGCTCTCAAGGTCTTTCATACCCTCCTCAGCTACAAGACAGTCCTCATCCATACGGACAATCAAGTAGCTATGTTTTATATAAACAAGCAAGGAGGAACTGGCTCTCTGTCGCTTTGCAACGAAGCTCTAAGATTGTGGGCCTTCGCCAGAGAGCATCAAATCCATCTCCTGGCAGTATATCTCCCAGGAATCCAAAACTCTTGGGCAGACAGACTCAGTCGAGTTCTGCTTCCACACGAATGGTCCCTGCACATGGATCAGGTACTCAGAATCTTTCAAGAATGGGGAACCCCGGACATAAACCTCTTTGCAAGTCCGTGGAATGCCAAACTTCCCTGGTTCTGTTCCAGAATTCCGTGTCAGGGAGTTCAGGCCAAGGATGCCTTCCTCCTTCATTGGGGTCAGGGCTTCCTGTATGCCTTTCCACCCATTCCCTTGATTCCCAAGACTCTGTTCAAACTCCAGAGGGATCAAGGATCTATGATCCTCATAGCTCCATGCTGGCCACGCCAAGTGTGGTACCCTCTGCTTCTGCATCTCTCCCAAGCCCCCTCTCTGGACTTGGGAGCTGCTCCAGACCTTCTGTCTCAGGAGGAAGGGACTTTGTGGCACCCAAACCTCAAGTCCCTTCACCTCAGAGCTTGGTTACTGAAGGCCTAGACCTTCAAGATTGGAATCTTTCTCAGCAAGTGAAGGATATCCTCCATGCTTCCAGGAAACCTTCCACCAGGCGTTCCTATGCTTTTAAGTGGAAAAGATTTTCCATTTGGTGTGCTGAAAAGGGTCTTGACCCTCTAGCACTACCTTTAAATTCTTTGTTAGACTATCTCCTGCATCTCTCCCAATGCAGGACTTAAGACAAATTCAGTAAGAGTCCATTTGAGTGCTATTGCAGCATCCCTTAAGCCCATCAATGGACAACCTATCTCCTCTCATCCTCTTATTTCAAGATTCATGAGAGGCCTAACTTTGACTAAACCTCCCATTAGGCCTCCTCCGGTGGCATGGGACTTAAATTTGGTTCTTGGTCAGCTTATGAAGCCACCCTTTGAACCCTTAGCCACTACCTCCTTGAAATTTCTTTCCTGGAAGGTTGTTTTCCTCATTGCAGTCACTTCTGCTCGCCGCATCAGTGAACTACAGGCCTTAGTGGCTAATCCACCTTATACAAGGTTCCATCATGACAAGGTAGTCCTTAGGACGAATCCACACTTTATGCCTAAAGTGGTCTCACCTTTTCATCTTAATCAAGAGGTATATTTACCTGTCTTTTTTCCAGCTCCTCATGCATCCAGTGCAGAGAGGAATCTTCATACTCTGGATTGTAAAAGAGCTCTTGCTTTTTACTTACATATGACACAGCAACATAGAAAGACTTCCCAGCTTTTTGTTGCTTTTGATCCTTCTCACTTGGGACTTCCAGTCTCTAAGAGAACACTGTCCAATTGGATTGCTCAGTGTATTTCTTTTGCCTACCAGAGTAAGAACCTTTCTCTGGAGAGCCATGTCACAGCTCATAATGTGAGGGCCATGGCCACCTCTATGGCTCATCTAAATTCTGTGTCCATTGACCAGATCTGTCGAGCAGCCACCTGGGCCTCTGTTCATACCTTCACAGCCCATTACTGCTTGGACAAGGATTCCCGCCGGGATGCCTTGTTTGGTCAGGCTGTCCTCAGACACCTGTTCCATTCTTAAACAACTCCTGCCCTCCTTCCCTGGATGGATGCCTGAGATCCATAGGAGGATGCAGACCCCTTTCAGGGTCCCATATCCTTGGGGATCTCCCAGGCATCTCAGCTAGGGAGTCATCATATGTGAAGACTCATTCCTGCTTGTTCCTGGAGATAGCACAGTTACTTACCTGTAACAGGTGATCTCTGGGAACAGCATGAATAAGTCTTCACAACCCACCCACCTCCCCTAGGAGTTGTATCTCTTTTCTATCTTTCCTTTCCTCTCTCTCTCTATTGTCTCAGCTTTAAACTTGAACTGAGGAGAGTTGGTTAGGAAAGGCGGGAAGGCAGCGCGCAGGCGCTGTGGTATGCTCCCAAAAGCTTTCCTTTCTGGGAAGCTGGGGAGCGTTCCCGCGCAGGCTCCGTCGGTACCGGCGTACCCATATGTGAAGACTTATTCCTGCTGTTCCCAGAGATCACCTGTTACAGGTAAGTAACTGTGCTCTTTCAATCCTCTTCAGATGGCGATGAACACAGCAGCCCACATTCTCTGCGGCATCTCCAGAAAAGACCACATAACTCCAATACTTATGGATCTACACTGGCTACCATTGCAAAGCAGAATCACCTACAAAGGCGTTAATCCTATCATTTAAAGCAATTAACTGGATATCTTCCACATCCCTCTCTTCACTCCTGACCAGTACCCCTACTAACAGGCTAAGAAGGTCAACAGCTAGCAATACGCTATCTATACCACCCGAGTCCACTAAATGTGCCCAAACAACTAGAAACAGAGCATTTACATTATATGCTAAGTGCTGGATCAATCTCCCACCTCATATAAGATCAATTGCTGACCTCTCACAATTCAGAAAAGCTATTAAACATCACTTGTTCTGCCTTTATTTTACCCACCCTAACCTAATACATTCACATCCAACACCTCATCTCACCCACACAGCATCTGACGTACCAACAACATAACCCCCAGTGATTTACAAAAGAAACTCACCATTAGGCACATTCACAATGAGCATGACTACATTACGACTCTAATACATAATATAACTTAAATAATTTATGAGCTCCTTTGTTTGAACTGTATGTAGTTACCTTGTTACTTCCAAGTTACAATCCCTGTTACAATGTAAGCAAAAGATCTTGTTTTAATGCAAAATGTTGTTGTTATGTAAACCGCATTGATACTAAATAGCGCGGTATATAAGAATTTATAATAAATAAATAAATTCATCGCTTCCCAGCAGGCACTCATGGCCAGCTTTGCTGACTCACGCCTGAAGACCACTGGTCCCTCGCGTGGGACACTGAAATCCGTCCAGGAAACCCCCGAGAGCCGTGGGCCTCGTGAGGGACCTTGTCTGTCTCACTCGCCCTCCTGTTCCTCGGTGGCGAGGTTGTCCAGGGCCTCCGGCTCCAAGCATGCACAGGCCATTGGACAGGGTGATCTGCCCGGCTCGGACTCCTCGACCGATTTCTCGGAGTGAGAGTCTGATGCGGATACCTTTCTGGAAACCCATACCCATCGGGATTTTCCATTGGACCCCCTCACCGCCCCCTTTCTAGCGGCACTCCTTCCTGGTGTTCATTCGGGACATGACATGGGCCCTTAACCTGGCCACCCAGGCTGAAGAGGTCCCTCGTGCTGAAGAACTTGACGTTCTTCAGTACGAGTCCCCGCCCAGGGAATCCCTCACTCTGCCTGTACCTCCCATTCTGTCTCAGCTGCTGCTCCACATGTGGGAGGCCCCTGCCTCGGTCCCCATCGTGAGTAAGCTGCTTGACACGATGTACAAGGTACAACGTGGGCCAGGCTTCCAAAAGACCCCAATCCCACATACCTCGATGGTGGTGGAATCGGCCATGAGGAAGCAAAAGAGCCCGAAATCGCACTCTTCAGTACCACCTAGCCAGGAGTCACGAGCCCTTGATGCCCTGGGCCGAAAGGCCTACAAGGCTCCATGCACTCCTGTCGCATCCAGGCATACCGAAACTACATCAGTATGTTCCTGCGCGATTTGGTTAAGGAGCTCAGTGGTTTCTCTGCAGGCCTCGAGGGAGAGCCCCTCAATAGATTTGGCATTCTCTTAAAGTCCGTCAGACTGCTCCAAGTACCTTTCCCGAGCTGCCTACGATGGGTTAGAGACATCGGCTCAGGTGGCGGCTGCGGTCATTGGGGCCCGCTGCCAAGCATGGCTCCAATACTCAGATTGGGAGCAATGGGTGAAAGAGAAGCTCCTGGGCATGCCCTGCCTTGGCGAGCAACTCTTCGGCGAGCAACTCTTCAGCAAGCCGATGGAGGATAAGGCCGCGGAGATAGAGATGGAGTTGTCTCTTTCGCAAGACCTCCACTCTGCTTCAGAAGAATTAGCCAGCCAAAAAGCCCTTCTTCCCTAGAAAGGGTCTCCAGTACTGGGGCTACCTGCCATATCCGGCTGCCCCCATGCCGACCTCCCCGGCGCAGGGTAAATCTGGCCAAGGGCATCGTAAGCCGTAGGGGTCAAAGGCCCAGACACAGACTCCCCCATTCAGGGGTTTTGATGCCACTGGCATTTATTTAAATTTATTTTTATTTATTTATTTTATTTAAAGTTTTTTCTATACCGCACTCTTCGAAATAACTCGGTTTACTGATAACAGCAGCTTTGTTCAGACACAGGTAACTCCCGTACTGGACTGACAGAAAACAAGGTTATTCAACTTAGATTAACTGGGGAAACTATATACAAGTTTCCCCTCACCTTCCGGCGACGCAGCAGCCAGTGGAGGGATGCCTGTCCCATTTCGCCCCTTCGTGAGCCTCCATCACCTCAGACGCCTGGGTTCTCCAGGTTGTCCGAGATGGCTATCGCCTTCACTTCGACAGGCTTCTACCCCCTTTCTCCCCGGCATAGCCTCCTCGACTTCCCGCGCACCAGCTACTGCTGCAGCAGGAATTACACTCTCTCCTTGCCCAACGGGCAGTCAAGAAGGTCCTTCCACACCTTCGAGGTTGGGGCTTCTATTCCCGGTATTTCCTCATTCCGAAGAAGACGGGGGGTCTGCGGCCCATCCTCGACCTCCGCAGGTTAAACAGATTCCTGGTGCGGGAGAAATTCAAGATGTTATCCCTTGGTTTTCTGCTGCCCTTCCTCCAGCAGGGCGACTGGCTATGCTCCTTGGATCTAAAGGATGCTTATGCCCACATCTTAATCCACCCCCAGCACAGACAGTATCTTCAGGGTGCAAGGAGAGCACTTCCAATACAGGGTGCTCCCCTTAGGCCTCGTGTCTGCCCTGTGAGTTTTCACAGAGTGCCTTGTTGTGATCGCTGCTCACCTTCAGCTTCAGGGCGTACCAGTCTTTCCCTACCTTTCAGTACCTCCTGGGTCAGGAGAATGGCCTGGCAGACAGACTCAGCAGAATTCTTTGCCCTGACGAATGGCGTCCAGCCTACTCTATGCATTCCCTCACTTCCCCCTCATTGCGAGGACATAAGAACATAAGATATGCCATACTGGGTCAGACCAAGGTCCATCAAGCCCAGTATTCTTTTTCCAACAGTGGCCAATCTAGGTCATATGTACCTACCCTTTTCAAGGCTCAGCGGGACAGGGCATCATTGATTCTCGTGGCCCCCTTGTGGCCTCGGCAGCCTTGGTTTCCGTTCCTGCTCCAGCTGTTGATGGAGCCTCCTGTTCCCCTCAGCTCTGCCCCGGGTCTACTAACACAGATGGAAGGTTGGGTGCTGCACCCGAACCTAACCTCCCTATCCCTCACGGGCTGGAGGCTGAGCGGGTCTCCCTAGCCTCCCTGACCCTGCTGGAGGAGGCCGAGGAAATCCTCCTTGCATCGAAGAAGGACTCTACTAGTCGAGCCTATGCCTTCAAGTGGAGATGCTTTTCTGTCTGGTGCTCGGAGCCCCAGATCGACCCCCTTCTCGTGCCCCGTTCGATTGGTCCTCCAGTACCTCCTCCATCTCTCGAGGGAAGGGCTGAAGTCTAACTCTGTCAGGGTTTACTTAAGTGCTATTTCGGCAAATCACTTCCCCATTGAGGGGAAGCCCCTCTTGGGGCAACCGTTAGTCTCCCGCTTCATGCGGCGTCTTCTACTTTCCAAGCCGCCCATCCTCCCTCCCGCGGCAGAATGGGACCTGAACGTGGTGCTCATGCAGCTCACCCGTTCTCCCTTCAGGCCGATGGTAGCCTTCCTGGTGACCCTAACCTCGGCTCACCGAGTCAGTGAGCTCCAAGCTCTCATGGCTGATGCCCCTTACACCAGGTTTTATCGAAACAGTGTGGTCCTCCGTACCAACCCTAAGTTCCTACCTAAGGTCATTTTGGACTTCATCTCAACCAGGAGATAGTCTTGCTGACCTTCTTTCTGAGGCCCCATGCCAACCAGGCATCGACGGCTCTCCACACCCTTGACTGCAGAAGGGCTCTCGCCTTCTACTTGAACGCACCCTGACTCATCGCAAGTCTGGCCGGCTTTTTGTGACTTATAATCCCAATAGACCGGGGCAGGCAGTCACCAAGTGCACCCTCTCAGTCTGGGTGGCGGACTGCATCGCTTTCACCCATGTGAAGGCGGATGCCCCACTAGATCATCAAGTCACCGCACACAGTGTTCGGGTTAAGGCGGCCTCGGTGGCCTCGCTGCGCTCTGTGCCCCTGATGGACATCTGCCTGGCGGCAACTTGGTCTTCCACGAATACCTTCGCTGCCCACTACTGCCTGGAGAGGGAGTCCCGCCAGGACAGTGCCTTCGACCAGTTTGTACTCCATAACCGTTTCGGGATATAAGCAACTCCTGCCCTCCGACCCTTCTTCATGGCTACCGAGGACTTCATCCCGAGGACTCGGGCTCTTTCGGGCTTCAGCTTCTGCTCACAGCCTCATGGAGGTGTTTTTTGGTTACAGGTTCGGTAGCCTATAGCTAGGGAGTCCCATAAGTGAGGGCTGACTTTCCTGCTTGTTCCTGGAGAAATCGTAGTTACTCACCTGTAACAGGTGTTCTCCAGGGACGGCAGGAATCAGTCCTCACTACTCTTCCACTTCCCTGATGAGTTGCTGAGTTTTTGTCCTTCCCTTGCTATCTGCTTACTAGGGCTCGAGCTAAGGAACCTGACTGAGCAAGATGGCACCCTTGGGGGGGGGGGGGGGGGGGGAGGACCATGCATGCGTGGTAGCAATCCCAAAAGCTTTCTTTGAAAGCTGGGGAATTGCTCCGCGCAGGCTCCTTCGATGCTGACATCACCCATAAGTGAGGACTGATTCCTGTTAAAGGTGAGTAACTACGCTTTCTCCTCTCATATGTTTGCCTGTCTTGTTTTTTTTAAGTTTGTATAGTCAGTACTTGTTTGTTCTGTCTTACCGGTTTTAATGGTTATAAATCACTTCGCTGATTTTTTTTTGGTCTATCAAATTAAAACATAAACATAAATACTCGCAAAATATTCTGTAGTGATACTACTAGGTCTGTGATATTTTACCAAGGTATCAGAGAATGCTGCTATTTTAAAAGGCTCCCCAGGCAGATCTAGCCCCTGATCCCTGGGTGGGCCTTAAAATGGGCCAACAATGGCTCTAAAAACAACATACAGTAATGGCGAAAGTGGATATCCTTGTCGTATTTTTTTTTAAATGTTCTCCCCCTCTCCACCTCCAAGCTAATCAGTTCTTGCATAGCCTGTCTCCAGCCATCACCCCAGTCTTTGTCTCTTTCACAGCTCTCTTCCACCATCACCGCACCACACCTCTTCCCCCCCCCCCTTTGTTTGGGATACCATGCCATACCCTAACTCGGTGCTTTTCAATTCATTTCTCAGGGGCACTCCTAGGCTTGTCGGATTTTCAGGATTCCCGCAGTGGATATGCATGAGACAGATTTGCATACAAGGAAGGCAGTAAATGCAAATTAATCTCATGCATATTCATTGTGGGAATCCTGAAACCCCAATGGGTCTAGGTGTGCCCCGAGGGCTGGGTTGGGAAGCACTGCCCTAATTGCATGCAGATACTCTCCTCCTATCCCAAAAGCCTGCAGTGTGGCAAACAGATAATCCCAGTTGATGCAATTGAAAGCTTTTTTAGCATCAATTTTATCAGAAGTGAGGGGGTGTTGAACTTTTTGCAGAATTCTATCTGGGTTACAACCTTACATTGTAAGCCCTCTGGGGAAAGGAGAAATGCTTACTGTATCTGAATGTAGCTCTCCTTGAACTTCTGAGAAAGGCATGAGCTTCTGAAAAGCTAATGCTATCCTCACATTCACCTCTGCATATTGTTCTTTAACAAAGCCCACTTGTTAAGGTGCCACCAAACTTGGGATCACTTCTGCCAAATAGTTAGCCAAGATCTTAGGAAAGAGCTTTACATCAAAATTCAACAAATATATCAACCTATAAGATTCTGGGAGTAAAGGATCTTACCTGGCTTGGGTGCTTTTGTTATCTGTTCATTTCAAGCTATACTTTACCCGCAGGGTCTCAAAGTTTTTATTTACGCCAATTCATGGTGCTTAAAAACTACACCTTCCCATTCCTTGCCCCCTGATGAAGGCATTGGCTGAAACGAGTCGGGGCTTTTGAATTAAATAAAGCACTTGTGACCTCCACACCTTCGCTCTTCTGTGTTTTTCCTGGCTTGGGGTATTACAGTAATCCGTGCCATATTCATCTGTGCACCACTAAAAGTAAAACCACTTGTTAATCCTGGAAGGTGTAAAAACCCAGCAAATCTTCAATCAAAAACACTCTTCGGATAAGCACTAAAAGATTTTCATTGTGATTTATATTGTTACATTAGTGCTTATCCGAAGAGTGTTTTTGATTGCAGATACAGTTTTCATATGTGCAGGCAGGAAACCATCTGCCATGGCTGCTTCATATATTAATGTAAGGAGCATACTTATTTTATAATAATTTACAATTTTATTAAGGATTTCAAAAAAAGCATGAAGTAATACTTCATATCATAAGTCAAAATAGGCATAAGACCAGTGCTTTTTAAACTTTGATCCCATATGACCCCATTTTAACAAGTGAAAATTCACATGACCCCAGATGATGAAGTCAAAATAGCAAATCTCCAGCCTCCTTCCACTCCCTCCACTCATCTTAAAGCAGGAAGGCAGCAGCAGTAATGGCAACAGCAGCAGCTGTAAGCACAGGATCCCTTGTGTCACTGCAATGTGTGCTTACAGACCCCAGTACTCGGCATGGGTTTCCAGCATAATAGGAACCTGGAAGGGGCAAGGGCCACATGGTGACTGGTGACTGCCACTACTTGGCATAAGTCACAATGAAAGTCCAGAGAGAAGATGAAATAGCCATGTTTCTGTGACCCCCATCCACTGATGAAGTGACCTTATTTGAGGTACCAAGCCCAAGTTTGGGAGCCATTGCATAAGACCATTCAAAGGAAACATAGAAAATGAATCATCCATTGCTATTTCGACCACATTAAAGAGAGTAAGAAGAGAAATTTCTTACAGGGAATAAAATAAATCAGAAACAGAAGGATGTCCGATAGCCAGAGTGCACTAATTGAGATCTTTAAAAGAGCCCTGATCCTCTTTTCACAAGAAATTACCAAATCCAAGAGCAGTTTTGATCCAACAAAGAAATAATTTTTAGCGTCAATACTTATATAACACAAACAAGGAAAACAAACAAGGAAATTTTAAGCTCCAAGAACCACCCAGAGCCAGAACCTTCAACCAGATGGCCAGGAATTCTCAGTGCCTAGACTGGGTGACCTTGGAAAGATCAGGAAAAATACAAATTGAAGAACAAAAAACTGCCCATTAATATGCCTGAAATAAATACACAAAATAAGAGTCCTGTCGTGTTCAAAAATAAGTCACCAGCATAGTAGATCGGGCAGTCACCAGTTCCATAGAGCTTTCCAAAACCCTATCAATCCAGCTGATCTTGTTGCTCCTTGGGACCACCTGCAGCACCCACGCCACTCTATAAAGACAAATTGCATGCACGAGTGATAGATGGCAAGTTATCAGGTGCTATCACCAATATTTCAACCAAATATTTTCTTACCATATCCACTGGCCTAGACCAGGGTGAACACAGTAAATTCAAATTTGATTTTCCAAATACTCTAACTTTCTCCATAGCACTGAACTTTCTTTAATCCAAGCATCCCTTAGCTCTCGCAGTCCTTCAACTTGTTGTTCCAACCGCTTAATTCAATTACTGTGATGAACGATTGCTTCCTTGTGAACCCTCACGAACTCCACCAGGGAATCAACTATCTCCAGGAACAAGCAGGAATGTAGTTTTCACATATGGGTATCATCTGCATGGCGGAGCCTGCGCAGGAACACTCCCCAGCATCCTATAGGAAAGCTTTTGGGAGCATCCCACAGCACCTGTGCTGCTGCCTTCCCAGCTTTCCAACTCTCCCTCTTCAGTTTTTTGTTTTCCGCAGAGCCGACAGGCAGCAATTCCTGTCACCGCAGAAAATTTTCTCTTTTGTGGTCACATCTGCCTTCCCGTCGACGCTGACACCGGTACCATCGGTGTCGTCTTTCTTTCTTTCTTTAAAAAAAAAGCGCCTTTTTTCCTGAGGGTCTTTCCCCTCTTAGTGCCTCGGCGCCATTTTGGGCCATATTTCCTGATTTTCTTTAAAATGGAGAAACCAACTAGAGGTTTCAAAAAATGTTCAAAATGTAGCAGTACTATTTCTGCTACTGACACCCATGACTGGTGTCTTAAATGTTTGGGTCCAGACTATTCACCATCGGGGTGTCTCCTCTGCAGAAAGATGACTAAGAGGGGCCTGCAGAATAGAGCTGTGAAACTCGGCACCCTTTTTGCCTCGGATGCAATGTCCATTGCATCGACGTCGTCCAGGACTTCATCTTCCTCCCATGGATCTCAGGTAACCAAACCCAGGTCTTCTTGAAGACTGGCCGGTCCTCAAAGGATAGAACTCCTAAGCATCGAGATGCTTCTAGCGTTGCCCTCGAGGAGAATACTCTGGCCAAACAACCCCGGTGGGAGGTCTTTGCCTCCAAAGCATTATCGGGGTCCCAAGATATTCCCGAGGCGTCCACCTCTGGAGAGCTCTTGGTGCCATGTTCTGAGATTGTGGCCCGCTATGCTGGTACCGACATCCATATACAAAAAATAGAGTGAAAAACAGATCATCAGCTAATGTATGCAAAAGATTTTTTGTTAGAAGACTAGCCTTGAATTAAAACACTCTCTCGTGGCTTAACTTCAGTTTTACTCGATTTTGTAAAGGCCCCACCAGAACTCTAAAAATGTAGGTAAAAGCACACTTACTAGTGTACCCTACACCAAACACATGCAAAAATAAAGTACTTCCAACATATCAAAGGATGCCAAATATTACTTATCTGTTGTAGATATTGAATACAGATGCCCAATGAATCTGCAAAAACTCTCATGGGATATCGAACTGCACCAATATCACAGAAGTACAATGACTGAAGAAAGTCCGCAGTTTCAATTCTTTGAAGAATAAAGGACACAGCACTGCGTTTCGGGCAGATAAAATCAAATGCCCTGTTTCAACTCTTTCTAAACTGCAAACATGAAAGTCCGGCTCGCCTGTATGTTCAGGACGCCAGCGCATGCTCATTTATTTATTTATTTGGTATAAATTTGTATGCCGCTACTTCCAGCGATCAGTAGCGGTTTACTGGTGGAAAAAACAAGGGAGTAGGTACAAATAAATTTAAGAATACAGTCTGATTAAAGGGAGGGGTGGACATCAACCACATAAATTACAGTTATACATTTGATCAACCACATAAATTACAGTTATACATTAAATCGCCATATCTGCAAGCATATTAACAGAGAATATATACATATAAACATTTTAAATCACCATGGATGCGAGATATCAGTGAATATAGCTTTCTAAGTCCCATATGCTTAGGAGGTAGGTAGGCAACGTGGGAAAAGGTAATAGTTGAATCTGTCTAGGTGATGCCGTAATGTGATTGGAACAGGTGGGTTTTAAGCTTTTTTTCTGAAGTCCTGTAGGTCTTTGATCAGGCGTATCTCATTAGCAGGAGACATCGGCAGGTTCCATGGATCAACGTATCCTAGCCATTGAACAGAGTCTTGTGGCCTTGCTAGCAGCCTCCGTACCACTGAAGCTGCTGCAGTCGGTTCTGCAATCATCGGTACTGGTACCAGATGTATCTGCATCTACCGTTGCACCGCTCTCCATGCCACTACCCATGCCGGCCCTAGAATCGGTGTCTGGCATAGAGGGTCCAGCATCGAGGCATTCCGATGCCGACTTCGATCTGTACTGTAGGCAAGCAGTGCGGGAGCACCCGGCCCATCGATACTTCGAGGATTCCGATTCTTCCGATGACGCCATCGGTACCGGAGCGGTTCTTCAGGAAGATCCCTTTCCTTCCCTGCAATGCCGGATGTCTCCTCCGGAGGACATGTCTTTTCAAGACTTTTTATATGGGATGTGGCTCAGGACCTTTCAAGCATCGTGACCCCCGAGAAGGAACCAAGAACTGAAGAACTTGAAATTCTTCAGTATCCAGCAGCCCCTAAATAGGCTGCAACCCTACCCATACATTGGATTTTGCATGACCTCATGCTTAGGACGTGGGAGACACCTTTAATGTTGTCTCCACATTCTCGAAGACTCGATACAATGTACCGGGTACCGCAGTGTCCTGGGTTCCAAAAAACGCAGTTACCATACCATTCCATGGTTATGGAATCGGCAGTGCGCCGAATCAAAAGTGCCAAGACACATTCATCTAGTCTTCCGGGCCGTGAGGCGAGAACTCTCAATGCCTTTGGCCGTCAATGTTTTCAGGCCTCTTATCGGCCAGAATAAGTTCATACATACTCTACATGGGTATGTTTCTTCAGGAGGTTATTAAAGATTTGGAACTAATGGCTCCTCTTCTCCCTGATGACAAGAGGGCCGATTTCCTTACGCTTGTTAAACATGCCCAAAACGTTTCGAAGTTCATGAACAGGGCAACCTTTGATTGTTTCGAGTGTATTAGCAGGACTTCTGCTATTTCCATCGGTGCACTTCGGATTGCTTGGTTACAAGCATCTGATTTAGAGCAGTGGTTGCAAGATAAGCTGGGGAATATTCCTTGCACGGAAGAAAACCTCTTTGGCAAGGATTGGCAGGACAAAACTTCTCAACTTGAGTCTGAGAACACTACTTTAAATAGACTCTCAAGGACCACTGCCAACCCAGCTAAGAAAAAGGCGGTTAAACCCCTTTTCAACAAGAAAAAGAAATTGTATCCTCCTTACACCCATACTATCCACTGCCCAGTCCATGCTTCCCAGAAGGGGCAACAGCAGCCGAAACAACAAAGAAAAGGCTCAAGTCCCCACAGCTCAACCAGCTGAGAAGACACAGCCTCCACAAGGTCTTTGACTCCTTCCTAAACTAACAATTCCTGAGCCACTCAACATTCCAGGCAGACTGTGTTACTTTACCAAGAGGTGGCAGCAGATAACATCAGAGCATTGGACTCTCTTCATAGTGACAGAGGGGTATAAACTCCATTTCCACAGTTTTCCCCCTTCCTCCACTCCGAGAGTTCAGTTCTCGGCCCCCCCTCACCACTCTCTTGGTCAAGATGTTACCTCACTCGTTGCTCAGGGTGCGATAGAGGAGGTACCTCTTTCTCAACAAGGCCTGGGCTTTTACTCCCCCTACTTCCTTATACCAAAGAAAACAGGAGGATACAGGCCCATACTGGACCTCAGGGAGTTAAACAAGTATCTCTACTGAGAAAATATCTAAATGATTTTTCTCGAACACTTCTCCCTTACATCCAGAGTCAGGATTGGCTATGTTCTCTAGACCTAAAGAACGCATTTACACATATCCTTATTCATGCAGACCACAGGAGGTTTCTTCGATTCCTTTTTCAGGGAAGACACTACCAGTACAGGGCTCTACCCTTTGGCCTGGCTTCCGTCCCAAGAGTCTTCACAAAATGCATGGCAGTAGTAGCAGCATTTCTAAGGACTCTAGGGATATTTGTCTTCCCCTACTTAGACAACTGGCTGATCCGAGCATCAACAGCTCCAGAGGCCAGCTCTGCTCTTTCCTGCACAGTGCAAGTTCTTCAATATATGGGATTGGTCATAAATGTCCCAAAGTCCCATCTTACCCCTTCTAAATCCCTAGAGTTCATAGGGACTCTTCCAGACAGGTGGCAGTCAAGGGCTTTCCTGCCACAGCTCCGCTGTGCTTGAATAGTTCAGTTGGCTTCTCAAGCAGCTATGAAAACATTCCTGACTGCTCGAGAAATGCTTCAGTTGCTTGGTCATATGGCGTCCACTGTACATGTGGTCCCCTATGCTCACCTACATATGCGGGCAGCCCAGTGGACCCTAGCCTCTCAGTGGACTCGGGCGTCGGGTCATCTTGGGGACAAAATCAGAAACTCTGCACGCCTAATTTTGTCTCTTCAGTGGTGGCAATCACTAGAAAACCTACTCGTAGGGTCATCTTTTCAGCAGCCACTGCACCAAGCTACCTTGACGACGGATGCGTCCAAGTTGGGTTGGGGAGCTCATCTGGACAATCTCTCCACTCAAGGTCTCTGGACCCAGCAGGAGGCTTGTCTTCACATAAACCTACTGGAACTCAGAGCCATTTTTTACGCTCTTCGAGTATTCCAGGACCATCTGCGCTACAAGACAGTTCTTGTCCATATGGACAATCAGGTAGCCATGTTCTGTGTGAACAATCAGGGTGGAACAGGTTCTCAGGCATTGTGCAATGAAGCTCTACACCTATGGTCCTTTGCAAGAGGCCTTCAGATTCACCTAATAGCGGTGTATCTCCCAGGCAAACAGAATCTCCTAGCAGACAAACTCAGTCGAGTGCTGCTGCCACACGAGTGATCTCTTCATTCAGAGCAAATTGCTCGAATCTTTCGAATCTGGGGAATCCCAGATATAGACCTATTTGCAAGTCCTCAGAATGCCAAACTTCCCCGATTCTGTTCCAGAATTCTTGCTCAGAACAGTCAGGCAATGGATGCTTTCCACCTCCACTGGGGTCAGGACTTCCTATATACCTACCCGCCCATTCCCAAGACTCTGTTCAAACCTCAGAGAGACAGGAGCCATATGATCCTCACAGCCCCACGCTGGCCATGACAGACGTGGTATCTACTGCTTCTGTGTCTGTCAAGTCAAACCTCTGGAGTTGAGAGGGGCTCCAGATCTTCTATCCCAGAGAACGGAGCCAAACGACGAAACCTGGAAACAGCACAAGCACTGGCAAGTCAAATGCAAGGCATTGATAAGGCAGGCAAAGAGAATTTGAGAAGCTTGCTGCGGAAGCAAAAACGCGAAATAAAGACCTTTTCAAGTACATTCGTAGCAAAAAACCTGTGAGAGAGTCAGTTGGTCCATTAGATGATAAAGGGGTTAAAGGAGCACTAAGAGATGACAAGGCGATAGCGGAGAGACTGAATGAATTCTTTGCTTCGGTCTTTACTGAGGAAGATGTAGGGATGTTGCCCATGACTGAAGTGGTATTTAAAGGTGAGGAAGAATTGAAGGAAATATCGATACATCGGGAAGATGTCTTACAACTATTAGATAAACTGAAGAGTAGCAAATCACCTGGGCCGGATGGTATACATCCAAGGGTGTTGAAAGAACTGAAATATGAGATTGCAGACCTGCTATCAGTAATCTGTGAACTATCATTAAAATCATCTCTAATACCTGAAGATTGGAGGATCGCCAATGTAACACCAATTTTTAAAAAGGGTTCCAGGGGTGATCCGGGAAACTACAGACTGGTGAGCCTGGCGTCAGTACCGGGGAAAAATGGTAGAAACCATCATAAAGAATAAAATTACTCAGCATGTAGATAGTCACAACCTAATGGGAGACAGCCAACATGGCTTTAGACAAGGAAGATCTTGTCTTACTAAACTGTTATGTTTTTTTGAAGGAGTGAATAAACAGGTGGACAAAGGTGAGTCGGTTGATATTGTGTATCTGGACTTTCAGAAAGCCTTTGACAAGGTCCCTCATCAGAGACTTTTGGCAAAACTAAAGAGTCATGGGATAGGAGGCAGTGTACTATTGTGGATCAGGAACTGGTTAAAAGATAGAAAGCAGAGGGTAGGGCTAAATGGCCAATTTTCCCAATGGAGAAAGGTGAATAGTGGTGTACCCAAGGGATCTGTGCTGGGTCCGCTGCTTTTTGACATATTCATAAATGACCTGGAAAGTGGAATAACGAGTGAGGTTGTCAAATTTGCAGATGACACAAAACTATTTAAAGTTGTTAAAACCCAAGAGGATTGTGAAAAATTGCAAGAGGATCTTGATAAATTGGAAGACTGGGCATCAAAATGGCAGATGAAATTTAATGTGGACAAGTGCAAAGTTATGCACCTAGGGAAGAACAACCCAAACTATGGTTACACAATGCAGGTTCCACATTAGGAACCACCACCCAGGAAAAAGATTTAGGCGTCATTGTGGATACCATGTTAAAACCCTCGGCCCAGTGTGCAGCGGCGGCCAAGAGAGCAAATAGAATGCTAGGTATCATAAGGAAAGGAATGGAAAATAAAACAAAAGATATTATAATGCCTCTATCGTTCCATGGTGAGACCGCACCTTGAATATTGTGTGCAATTCTGGTCACCGTATCTTAAAAAGGATATAGCGATTTTAGAAAAGGTTCAGAGAAGAGCCACCAAAATGGTAAAGGGGATGGAAGGATACTCCTATGAAGAAAGGTTAAAAAGGTTAGGGCTCTTTAACCTGGAAAAGAGACGGCTGAGGGGAGATATGATAGAAGTCTATAAATTAATGAACGGAGTGGAATGGGTAAACGTAGATCGATTGTTTACGTTATCAGAATATAGAAAGACTAGGGGACATGCAATGAAGCTACAGGGTAAACTATTTAAGACTAATAAAAGAAAATATTTTTTCACTCAACGTGTAATCAGACTCTGGAATTTGTTACCAGAGGATGTAGTAAAGGCTGTTAGTGTAGCTGGGTTTAAAAAAGGTTTGGACAAGTTCCTGGAGGAAAGGTCCATAAACCATTATTAAGAAGTGACCGAAGATATCAATGCTTGACCCAGTACAAGCACTGTGGAACTTGTGTCTCTTGGGGAAACTGCTAGGTACATATGACCTAGATTGGCCACTGTTGGAAACAGAATACTGGGCTTGATGGACCTTGGTCTGACCCAGTATGGCATATCTTATGTTCTTATGTTAACCCTCAGTCCTTGCACCTCAACCCTCAGTCCTTGCATCTGATGGCGTGGCTGCTGAGAGCTTAGAACTACACAATATCTTCCTCTCTCAATAGGTTAAAGATATCCTTTTGACCTCCAGGAAACCTTCCACAAGGCGTGCTTACGCTTTTAAGTGGAGAAAATTCTCTATCTGGTGTTCAGAAAAGGAACTTAATCCTTTTTCAGTTCCAGTAGAGGCGTTACTGGAGTATCTCTTCCACCTTTCATCCTCTGGACTTAAAACTAATTCAGTAAGGGTCCACCTTAGTGCAATTGTGGCTTTCCACATGCCCTTTGCTCGACAACCTGTCTCCTCTCATCTGCTTGTAGCGCGTTTTATGAGAGGTCTACTCTTAACTAAGCCTTCCATTAAGCCACCACCCATGGCATGGGATTTAAATCTTGTCCTTGGTCAGCTTATGAAGCCGCCCTTCGAGCCCTTAGCCACTACATCCCTGAATGGAAGGTGATCTTCCTAATTGCCCTCACTTCTGCAAGATGCATCAGTGAGCTACAAGCTTTAGTGGCTGACCCTCCTTACACAAGGTTACACCATGATAAGGTAGTACTTAGGACTCATCCTCACTTTATGCCAAAGGTGGTTTCGCCTTTTCATTTGAACCAGTCGGTTTACCTTCCTTTCTTCTTCCCTAGGCCTCATGCCTCTAGTGCAGAAAGGAATCTTCACACTCTAGATTGTAAACGGGCTTTAGCCTTTTACCTTCAGAGGACTATGCAGCATAGAAAGGCTTCACAGATTTTTGTTGCGTTTGAATCTCCAGGAACAAGCAGGAATGTAGTCTTCACATATGGGTATCGTTGGCACCGATGGAGCCTGTGTGGGAACGCTCCCCAGCATCCAATAGGAAAGCTTTTGGGGGCATCCCACTGCGCCTGCGCCTGCGCTGCTGCCTTCCCGCCTTTCCAACTCTCCCTCTTCAGTTTTTCGTTTTCTGCGGAGCTGACAGGCAGCAAACCCTGTCACTGCAGAAAAGTTTGTTTTGTGGTCGCCTCTGCCTTCCTGTCGATGCCTATACCGGTACAACCAGTGCTGCCTTTATTTTCTTATTTCTTTTCTTCTAAAACAAAAAAAACGATTTTCTTTTTTGAGGGTCTGTCCCCTCTTGCTGCTAGGTGCCATTTTGGGCACTAGGCCCTCTTTTCTTCCAAAATGGAGAAACCATCTAGTGGTTTCAAAAAATGTTCAAAATGTAGCAGTATTATTTCTGCTACCGACACCCATGATTGGTGTCTTAAATGTTTAGGTCCTGATCATTTGCCCTCGGAGTGTCTCCTTTGTAGAAAGATGACCAAAAGAGGCCTGCAGAACAGAGCTGCAAAACTCGGCACCCTCTTTGCCTCGGATGCAATGTCTGTTGCATCGATGTCATCCAGGGCTTCATCTTCCCTCCCATGGATCTCAGGTAACCAAACTCAGGTCTTCCAAGTCCGGCCAGTCCTCAAAGGGTAGATCTCCTTCTAAGCATCGAGATGCTACTAGCATTGCCCTCGAGGAAAACACACTGGAAAAACAGCCACGGTGTGAGGTCCTTGCCTCCAAAGCATTAACAGGGTTTCAGGATGTTCCCGAAGCTTCCACCTCCAGAGAACTCTTGGTGCCATGTTCTGGTGTCATGGCCTGCTCCACCGGTACCGTCACCCAGACATCGGCAGGCGCCATGGTTCAATGTATCCTGGCCATGGAGCGCAGTCTTGCGGCTTTATTAGCTGCTTCGGTACCGCTAAAACCGGTACCTCCTCCACCTCATGCTATTCAAACCCTCCATCCACCCACCAACGGCAGAGTGGGATCTGTGTGGTGCTATCACAACTCACTAAGCCGCAGTTTGAGTCTCTGGCTATCTGCCACTTGTGGTACCTCTCCTGGAAGGTCGTCTTTCTCGTGGCACCCACATCAGTTTGCAGGGTCAGTGAGCTCCAAGCTCTGATGGCAGAGCCCCCTACACGATGTTCTACAAGAAAAGGGTGGTGCTGTGCACACACCCCAGGTTTCTGCCGAATGTGGTGTCCCCCTTCCACCTCACTCAGGAAGTGGTATTACCCACCACCTTCCCAAGGCCTCACACTGGTAAGGCGGAGACCATTCTCCATACTTTGGATTGTAAAAGGGCCCTGCCCTTCTATCTGCAATAGACTGAGGGCCACCACATAGTGCCTCAGCTTTTCGTATCCTATGACCCCAGTCGACTGTGGCTCCTAGTGACTAAGTGTCCACTTGGGTGGCAGACTGCATTGCCCCCGCCTTTGAGCAGGCTGAGATCCCACTAGCCCAGCGGGTCACGGCACACTGCATCAGGGTCATGGCCACTAACATAGCAAATCTGCGTTCCATACCTGTCATTGAAATCTGTTGTGCCGCCACCTGGTGTTTGGTCCATACCTTTGCAGCTCACAACTGCCTGGAGAGGGAGTCCCCAGGGGTGCCTTCTGCCAGGCCATACTCCATAATCTCTTCAGGGTGTAGGCAACTCCTATCCTTTGACCCTTCTGTGTTCAGGCTACCGGAGTGCGGGTGGCCTACTGGACACTTGGGTCTTGCGAGAGTCTCTCAGTTGGGACTCAACTGCTGCAGCTCATGGCTCACTCTTTACAGGTTGCTGTGGCGTTTTTGCAGGTTTTCGGTAGCCTGTAGCTTCGGAGTCCCATATGTAAGGATGACTTTGCTTGTTCCCAGATAAAGTGTAATTACTAACCTGTAACAGGTGTTCTTTGGGGACAGCAGGAATCAGTCCTCACAATCTTCTCTCCTTCCCTTGGAGTTGCTTCTTTACCATCTTTTATTTTTGCCGTTTCAGCTGTCATTAGACTGATGCAAAATGGCACCCTTGGGTGGGAAGGGAACCACGCATACATGGTGCATCTCCAAACGCTTACTTTGAAAGCTGTGGAAATGCTTCTTTGTGGCCTCCGTCGGTGCCGACATCACCCATATGTGAGGACTGATTCCTGCTGACCCCAGAGAACACCTGTTACAGGTGAGTAACTATGCTGTCTCTCCCCCTTTATTTCTTAACTACTTGAACATGCAGTTCACTGCCGCTGTCTTGACTTTCTCTCCTTTGTCCCTTCTGGATCCACTGCGATCTGGCTTTTGCCTTCTACATTCTATTGAGATGACTCTTGTCAAAGTCTCCAATGACTTGTTCACTGTCAAATCCAAGGGCATTTATGATCCTCATCCTTCTTGACTTTTCTTCTTATTTTGACACTGTCGATTACCATCTTCTCCTTGATACCTGCTCGCTTGGATTTAGGAGCTCTGTCCTGTTCTGCTTTTCTTCCCATCTCTCCCACCACACTTTGTGTATGTTCTGGTGGATCCTCCTCTACTGCTTTCATTCAGTGTAACCCAGGGCTCTGTCTTGCATCCTCTCCTTTTCTCTCTAACTTAGTCCTTTGATGCACTCATTGCCTCCCATGGTTTTTAGTACCAGTTCTATACAGATAATGCCTAGATCTACCTCTGTGCGCCTAAAATCTCTCCGGGGATACAAGCTGCTTAGCTGACATTAGTGCCTAGCTGTCTCACTGCCTTCTGAAAATGAACATGGCCAAAACTGAGCTCCTTATCTTTCCCACTTAAGCCCACCTCCCCCTTTCTCTTTCTACTCCTCCCTATTTTCTCTGCTCGCAACCTTGGGATCATATTTGACTCCTTCCTCTCCTTCTCCACACACATCCAACAGATAGCTAAAACCTGTTCTTTCTTTCTCTAGAACATTGGCAAAATTCATCCCTTCCTTTCTGAACACACTAAGACCCTCATCCATTCTCTTGTCACCCCTCTTCTTAAGTCACTTCATTGACTTCCTGTCCGTTTCCGCCTCCAGTTCAAGCTTCTACTACTGACCTATAAGTTCCTTTATTCAGCTGCTCGTACCTACTGTACCTTTCCTCTCTTGTCTCTCCTTACATTGCTCCATGGGAATTCTGCTCTTCTACTTGGACAAGCAGGAAGTAAATCCTCACATATGGGTGATGTTTCTGGAGCCCCACATGGGAAAGCTCTCCAGCTTCTATTGGAAGCTTATGGGAGGCTGCTGCATGCCTGCCTTCTCCTTCATCGTTTTTCCACGAAGCCCCACGGACATTGTTTCGGTCCTCTACCAGTAAATGTGGTTTTCCCCCCTTCCAGGGCCGCCTTGGTGAATTTTGTGCTAGTATCTGTCATCAATCACATCTGTTCCGTGGGTCACAGTGCTTTCTTTGGTTTTGGTGCTTTTTGGTAACTTTTATTTTCTTGGTGTTTCCCTGTGGCCCAGCTGGGCCCATAGTCACACTCGAGCTGTTTGATTTTGCTACGGCCATCTTCCCGGACATGTCACAGAATCTGGCCAATTGGTTCAAGAAGTGTGCCAGGACCATTTCTATCACCAACAGTCATAATTGGTGCCTCCTGTATCTGGGTCCTGATAACCAGCCCCCTTGCAATTTGTGTTTGCAGATGACAAGGAGAGGCCTGAGGGGTCTAGAAAAACACAGAGAATCCCTCATGGGCCAAAGGTCTGATTCAGCGTCTTCAGCACCACCATCGGTCTCGATGGCTTCTGAGGAATCAGTTGATGGTGCATCGTCATTTAGAAGTTCTTGGGCCCATTCGGAGCCAAGCACCTGCAGTGCCCCAGTGCATCAGACATCAATCAGTTCTTGCCTGGAGTCGAGAGAGGATTTGACCTTGTCTCAGTCAACGTCGAAGGGGGATCCATCTGAGCATCAGCCAAAGGCAGGGGTGCATCGGCATTGGAGCCCTTCCAAGCAAAACATAGAGCGTGATGGACGCGCGCGAATTACCCCCTTTCCCCCCTTAAGGTGCTTTGGCGAGAAGGCCCCATAACCTCCATGGTTTTGGAGGGGCACCAACCAGCTTGCAACATCCAAAGCCATGCCAATACCCCTGCATGAATTCCGGAACCATCGGTCGAAGCTGCTATGGCCCCACGGCCTTTGGAATCAGCAGCCATGGAGGAGCGCTGCCTCCTGGCACTCGAAGTCCACATCATGTGATTGCTGGAGAAACAGCTGGCTGGTGCCTCGGGGCCCATGGCATAGTCATCGAGCATTACACAGCTGATCCTCGAGATTCACACTTACCTGTGGAGGCATCTACATCGAGGAGTTAAAGAGAGCCGACGCCATTTCCTGGTTGGGCCATCTTGATTCCGATGTCCTGACGAAACCTCGGAAGCCCACAATTCATTATCAATCATGTCGAAGTTCTCACTCCCCTCTAGGCAGGAGGAAGCTCCAAGCAGAGTCTGAGGTACTTTAACGTCCTTTCAGAGTCTGATTCTGATGGTTGGGTAACTGAAATGGAATCTGAGAACTTGTCTGAGGGCAGGTCTCCTGAACTCCTGTCAGACCCCTCCCCTCTACACGAAAGGCAATCTTCTGTGGAAGACATGTTCTTCCAGGATTTCGTGAGGGATATGGCAAAGGCCATCCCATTTTCACTGGAGATGAAGGATGAGCCTAGGGCAGAGGAGTTGGAGATCCTTCAATACTTCTTGACGTTAAGGAAGCAGTGACCGTGCAGGTGCACCACATCCTGCAGCGGCTACAAATGAGGATGTGGGGCATCTCCCACATCCTCATCCTCCCACAGTAGAAGGTTGGACTCGATGTACAGGGTTCAGAAAGCTCCTGGGTTTTTAGAAGTCTCAGCTCCCGCACCACTCCTTAGTGGTAGAGTCCTCCCTTAAGAGGATTAAGAGTACCAAGACTCAATCCTTGATGCCTCTGGGTATGGAGGCTGGGACATTGAACTGCTTCAGAAGGAGGTGCTTCCAAAGCTCCATACTTGCGGCTCGTGTACACTCTTACCAGCTCTACAGGAGCATGTTCTTAAAGAACATCATGCATGTTGTTTGAAGACTTGTGCCAGTTCCTTCCCCCAGAGAAAGTGGAGCACTATCTTGCCCTGGTTGGATTATGGCAAGGCCTGCTAGAATTTCCCAGTCTGGGTAACCTACAGTGCCTTTGAGACGGTGTCTAGAACAGTGGCAGTGGGCATTGGGGCCTGCAGGCTCTCCTGGCTTCAGTCTTCTGACCTGGAACAGTCTGTGTAAAATAAGTTTGCAGACGTGCCCTGCCTGGGAGAGAACCTCTTTGGAGAGCAGGTGGAGGTAATGGTGGGCATCATAGAGAAGCAGCACATTTCCCTCACCAGGTTTTCGAGATGCACATCAGAACCTGCTGCCTATCACAGAAGGTATCAAAGTGGAGGACAAAAGAAGGCTTATTACCTGCGTAGGCCAAGGTACTTCCCTGGTCTTCAGACCTCTTAGCAAAAGATGCAGGCTCCTTATCTGCAGAGTCGAGAGAAGCCTCAAAAGGCCCAGCCTGCCCCACAACCCAAGCTGGGAGCAGGGTTTTGACTGGTTCCTCTGTAGCGTAGTCAATCTGCCAGTGTCCACAGAGGAAAGGCTTCTAGTGAGGGAAAGGCTCACTCTTTTTGTCCACAGGTAGCCCCTTATGACTTCAGATTTGTGGGTGCTGCAAATAGTCCAAAGCGACTACAGGTTGCACTTGGCTGGGCTGCCGCCACATTGTCCCCTGAGGGCGTGTCCCCTCAACGCTCTGCATCTAAACTTCCTTCAGGGAGAAATCTCCACCCTTCTGGCCGATCTCGCCATTGAGCCTGTGTCGCAGGAGCAGATCGGACAGGGCTTTTACTCCAGGTATTTGCTAGTCCCCAAAAGACAGGGGGTTTCAACTCATCCTGGACCTCAAACCTCAACACCTTCTTGGTGTGAGAAAAGATGGTATCTCTAGGTGCCCTGCTCCTTTTTTTTCAGAAAGACGATTGGCTATGCTCCCTGGATCTAAAGGATGCATATACCCACATACCAATTGATCCTGCTCACAGGAGGTATCTCAGATTCATCCTGGCAGGAAAGCACTTTCAGTACAGAGTACTACCTTTTGGGCTGGCCTTAGTGCCCCAAGGTTTCACAAAGTACCTTGCAATGGTGGCGGCCTATCTCAGAAATCCAGGAGTCTTTGTCTTCCCTTATCTGGACGACTAGCTCACACTAACTCACTGGAGAGAGTCCATCAATCAACATGGTTGACCATTCAGATGCTAGAGCTGTTGGGGTTTATAGTCAATTACCAAAATCCCACCTTCAGCCCACCCAACAACTAGAGTTCATAGGGGCTATCCTCAACATGACTCAAGCGAAAGCCTTCCTTCTGCTGCACCGACTCTAGAGATTAATGGCCTTGGTCTGAGATACCCAGTGGAGTTATCAGACGACGATTTGTGGGATGCTGACTGTGCTCAGCCATATAGCCTCTACCATACAGATCACACCCATGGCTCTTCTTTCCATGAGGAAGGCTCAATGGACACTGGGGACTCAGTGGAACCAGGCCCACCAGCCTCCTTCGGAATTGAGGAGTTGTTGCCGACCCTATCGTCCAGTCCTTGCACTGGTGATTAAATTTTCAGAACCTGCCACGGGTCTCCTCTTTCAGAAGGCATCACCTTGGGAAAACATTGACAACAGATGCATTTATTCTGGGGTGAGGAGTGCATCTGGATGGTCTTTACACTCAAGGTGTCTGGTCTAAACAGGAGAGCCTACACCAGATCACTTTCTTGGAATTAAGAGCCATAGCGAATGCCCTCGGGGCTTCCTGAGAATGACTAGCCAACCAGATTTTCCTGATTCAGACTGACAGTCAGGTCACAATGTACTACATAAACAAGCAGGGGGGCACGGGTTCACTTCTAATGTGCTGGGAAACAGTTCAGTTATGGAGGTTCGCCATCACCTATGGGATGGAGCTCAGGGCCACATATCTGTCAGAATACCTTGGCGGACCAGTTGAATTGCATCCTCCAGCCACATAAATGGATGCTGGACAGGGACATGGTAGCCCACATGTTTCATTAGTGGGGTACCACTCAACAAAATGCCCAAATGGATCAGTTCCCCTCCAGTCGCCTCGCACAGCAGGCTGGTGCTGGATCCTTTCCTCCTGCACTGGGGGAAGGGCCTGTTATATGTAGATCTTCCCATACCTCTCATAGCATAGACTCTGCTGAAATTCCAGACAGACAGGGGTATGATGATACTCATTGCGCCGTATTGGCCCAGAGAGCCATGGTTTCCTCTTCTGCTTCAACTCTCCCAGTAGGAACTTCTATGGTTGAGCTCTGCCCCAGACCTTCCATCACAGGAAGATAGGGAGAATGCTATGCTGGGTAAGTGAGCTCCATGCTCTAGTGGCTCATCAACTGTACACTAGGTTCCATCATAAGAGTGGTCCTGCGTACTCATCCTTGATTCCTTCCAAAGATGGTATCCGCTTTCTCCTTAGTCAATCGTTCTGCCGACTTTCTTCCTGCCCACAGAGGGCAAGCAGTGCTGCACATACTGGACTGTAAACGAGTCTTAACCGCCGCCTTAAAGTGGATGAAGGCACACCGAAAGTCCATCCAGTTGTGTTTCTGTTGACACCAGCAAGCTAGTGGCTACTGTTTCCAAACACACTTTCAATTTGCCTGGCAGACTACATGCTTTTTGCCTATGCCTAGGCTGGCCTGAGCCTTGATGGTCATGTCACAGCTCACAACATCAGAGCTATGGCTGCGCCGGTGGCCAACTTAGCTTGGTCTCCCTGGAAGAGATCTGCAGGGCTGCAACATGGTCTTCTGTCCATACATTCACATCTCACTATTTTCTGGATGGGGATTACTGACTGTACAGCAACTTCATCCAATTGGTACTTCGGCATCTGTTTGGGGATTAGAATCCATTGCCATCCCCCTAAGGCCCTACTGTCCATCCAGGCTACCAAAAAAACACAAAAAGAGAAAAGCAAATGGTGAAGAAGATAAATCAGATGAGTTCCTTTCTGTGAACTACCACGTCTGTACATAGTTGATTCTCCAGTTCTTGATTAATTTTTGCTCCTGTTGGGCTTCTTGGCCTCCTCAGTTTTTGGTAGCTTGGGAGTCCCATATGTGAGGGCTTACTTCCTGCTTGTCCATGGAGAAAAGGTAGTTATTCACCTGTAGCCGGTGTTCTCCATGGACAGCAGGAATAAGTTCTCCCACCTCCCCGAGGAGTTGTATTCTGCTATAGCTTTGTTATCAGACTGGAGAAGATGGCGCCATGGCGGCAGGTGGGAAGGCAGACATGCAGATGTGTGGTGCAGCCTCCCAAAAAATTCCAATAGAAGTTGGGGAGTGTTCCTGCAAGGGGCTTCATCGGAGACGTTGCCCATACTTGAGGACTTACTCCTGCTGTCCACGGAGAACACCTGATACAGGTGAGTAGCTACCTTTTCTGTCAGATCCCTTCTATCTCTGCCCTTCTTCAACTGCCATCTCCATACATCCATCTTTCTACCTTGATGCACCTTATACCTGGTATGTATAGGGGAGGCGTGGCCTAGTGATTGGGGCAAGGTTACCACAGGCCGGAAAGTCAGTGGTTCAAATCCCACTAGAGGACAGCAACCTTGGGCAGGAAGGACTGGGGTTTCTAGTCCCACAGGTGCTCCTTGTGGTCTTGGGCAAGCCACTTAACCCTCCATTGCCCATGTTCCCTGTAAGTATTAGTGTATGTCTCTCATATCCCCTTGTGTTAAATATATCCCCCAACCGCTTTGACCCGGTGAAAAGCAGGATATAAATGCAGCTAAATAAATAAATGTCAGGCTCCAGCTGTGGCTCTGTTCAAATTCAGGCTAAAAACTAACTAACTTTGAGACTGCTTTTGGATCCTGATCTCCCTAGTGTCCTGTTTACCTCCTATGTGTTTTCTTACCATTTCTTTAGATATATCCTAGCCCCCATTTGTTGTGTTGTCTGTCTTGATTAGACTGTAAGCTCTTAGGAGCAGGGACTATCTCCAGGAACAAGCAGGAATAAGTCCTCACATATGGGTACGTCGGAACCGACGGAGCCTGCGCGGGAAAGCTCCCCAGCTTCCCAGAAAGGAAGCTTTCGGGGCCTCCCACTGCACATTGCGCGCTGCCTTCCCGCCTTCCTGACCAGCTCTCCTCAGTTTCTCTTTTTCCGCGGAGCCAGCAGGTCGTGTTCCTGTCACCGCTGAAGAAATTCTTATTTTAGTTTGTTTCTTTAGACCGCGTACCTGCCTTCCCCATACCGAAACCGGTACCGCCGGTCTCTCTTTTCTTTTCTTTAAAAAAAAAAAAACAACAAAAAACTTTATTTTAGCACAACTTGGTGACTTCGGTTAGGCCTCAGGCCTACACAAATTCTCCTCATGGAGAAACCAGCCCCTGGTTTCAAAAAGTGTACCAAGTGTAGTACTGTTATTTCTGTTACAGACACCCATGACTGGTGTCTTAAATGTTTGGGGCCTGACCACTCCATTCCGGACTGCCCGTCCTGCTCCCAGATGTCTAAACGTGGTTTGCAGAACCGGGCCAACAAATTCCATGTACTGTTTGCTTCAGATAATCCAGCATCACAGTCATCCAGGTCTTCCTCTCCGGATGGATCTCAGGTAACCAAACCTTCTTCGGACAGGTCCTCAAAAGGCAAATCTCCTTCAAAGTATCGAGAGCCCCTCAATCTTGAGTCGGAGGACCCTGCCCCAGCCAAACAACCCCGGCGGGAAGCTCTGGCTTCCAAAGCTCCATCTATGGGGTTACAGGTTGACATCGATGGCACGGCCTCGACCGATCACCTGTTAGACTGCTCTGGGGTACCGGCCCATGCCGGTACCGACATCCAGGCAGCAGTGGCGTCTATGGACAATACTGTTCAGACCATGCAGCAGGCCATTCTGTCTTTTATTAAAGCTGCGACGCCCTCGGTACCACATCCAGCGGTTCCGGGTCAGGTTCCGGTACCGTCCCCCATACCGGAACCGAGACCATCGTCTTCCAAACGCAGATCGGTTCCGCATGCCGGATCCAGGTTTTCGCCCGATACCGATCCCATACCCGGTACACCTGATGTCGATACCGAACGGTATGCGTATCGTGCGTTGGAAGCAAATAGAGGATACTCTGAATCTTCTGAGGATTTTGACTCCTCTGATGACTCTGATGAGCTGTCTCTTGTTCTTCCTGAAGAGCCTTCTTCCCCAAAGAGGAGAATGTCTCCACCAGAGGATTTGTCCTTTCAAGACTTCATTATAGAAGTAGCTAAAGGACTTTCTATTACTACATCCTCTGAAAAAGAACCTAGATCAAAGAAACTGGATATTTTAGGATACCCTAAGGTTCCTAAAGAGGCAGTCACCCTGCCTATCCATGAAATCCTTCAAGAACACTTGATGGACTTATGGGAGGCTTCTCTAACGTTGTCTCCTCATTCCCGTAGGTTGGACACCATGTACCGGGTCCCTCCCTCCCTCCTGGTTTTAAAAAAACTCATCACCATTCCATTGTGGTGAAGTCTGCGCTGAAAAAGATTGAGTACCAAAAGGCACTCTTCTACCCCTCCAGGGCGAGAATGTAAGACCCTAGACTCTTTTGGTAGGAAAATCTTCCAGGCTAGTATGCTTATAGCCAGGATTAATTCATACAGTCTGTATATGGGCATGTTTCTAAGGGAACTTGCCCTAAAGGTACGGCATTTTGCCCCCTTTATCCCTGAGGATAGAAAGGAGGAGTTCATTTCTCTGGTGAAACAGCTTCTAGATGTTTCTAAGTTCTCCAACAGAGCAGCCTTTGATTCCTTTGAGGGTGCCGGTAGAGCTTCGGGCATTGCTATTGCAGCCCGACGACTTGCTTGGCTCCAGGCCTCTGACCTAGAACCCTGGGTCCTGGATGGCTTACGGAATCTGCCCTGTACAGGTGAGAACTTATTTGGTAAAGACTGGCAAATTAAAGCCACTCAAATGGACGCAGAAAATGCTACCTTAGATAGACTTTCTTAGTCTACCTCTACTCCTGCCAAGAAAGTCTTTCAAGAGGCCTTACTACAAGAAGGCCAGATTTTTCACGAATACTGGCCAACAATCTTCTCAGCCTCGCTTTGCTGCTAAGCGTCAGCAACCTAAACAGGCAAGGTCAAAGCCTGCAGCGTCTGCCACTCCTCAGCAGGCTCAACCCCCTCAGGGGTTTTGACTTGCCCCTAGAGAACTTAACCTTTCTGGCTCTAGAACAACCAGAGCCCCTCACCATTCCCGGAAGGTTAGCTCACTTTGCTCCCAGATGGGAGCAAATTACATCAGAGCACTGGACCCTCTCTATCATCAGAGAGGGCTACAAACTTCATTTTTCCAACCTTCCTCCACATACCATGGTGAGGCACTTCAATTCTCCCCCATCTCTCCTGGCCCTGTTGGGTCAGGAAGTCTCTTCCCTCCTTGCCCAAAGGGCAATAGAAGAGGTTCCTCTTCTTCAACAAGGGACAGGTTTCTACTCCCCTTATTTTCTCATACCAAAGAAGACAGGGGGATTCAGACCTATCCTAGATCTGAGAGAATTGAACAAATTTCTATACAAGGAGAAATTCAAAATGCTTTCTCTGGGAATTCTCCTTCCATACCTACAGAGTCAGGATTGGCTTTGTTCTCTAGATCTCAAGGATGCATACACACATATACTCATCCACCCATCCCACAGAAAATATCTACGATTTCTGTTCCAGGGAAAACATTTCCAGTACAGAGTACTTCCCTTCAGTCTAGCCTCTGCTCCAAGAGTGTTCACCAAATGCATGGCAGTTGTAGCCGCATTTCTAAGAGGTCTGGGAATTTTTGTATTCCCATATCTGGACGACTGGCTCATCCGAGCTCCATCTCAGTCAGAGAGGCCCAGATTTCCCTGGACCGCACGAGAGACATTCTGCAGTATCTGGGACTGGTGGTAAACCTTCCCAAGTCTCAACTCATCCCTACTCAGTCTCTGGAATTCATAGGGGCCCAGTTGGACACTACCACTGCAAGGGCGTACCTTCCTCAGGTCCGGGGCCAACGTCTGGTGTGCTTGGCCTCCCAAGCTCAGTCCAGCACTCACTTGACAGCCAGGGAAATGCTGCGACTTCTGGGCCACATGGCCTCCACGGTACACGTGGTGCCCTACACTCATCTTCATATGAGAGCAGCTCAATGGACCTTGGCCACCCAGTGGACTCAAGCATCAGGAGCGCTCTCCGACCAAATACTCACCTCAAAACGTCTGTTTTGGTCCCTCCAATGGTGGATATCCACCAAGAA
The DNA here is from genome assembly GCA_033557465.1 of Ichthyophis bannanicus. Classification (NCBI taxonomy): domain Eukaryota; kingdom Metazoa; phylum Chordata; class Amphibia; order Gymnophiona; family Ichthyophiidae; genus Ichthyophis; species Ichthyophis bannanicus. Next base: position 843,098,981 of record CM066036.1, on the reverse strand, counting down.
TCTGTCGTTGGGGGCCCCCTTCCAACCTTTGTTGCCCCAAGCAACACTCACAACAGATGCCTCCCAAACAGGGTGGGGAGCCCATCTTCAACACCTCTCCACTCAGGGTACTTGGTCTCCACAGGAGACCACCCTTCACATCAACCTCCTGGAACTGCGAGCAATCTTCCTTGCCCTCAAAGTCTTCCATACCCTCCTTGTCAACCTGACCGTCCTAGTTCATACAGACAATCAGGTGGCCATGTTCTACGTAAACAAACAAGGAGGGACAGGCTCTCTGTCGCTTTGCAACGAAGCTCTCAGATTATGGGCCTTCGCCAGATCAAGTATCAACTTTTATGCCATATCTTTATGTACATAGTTTCATACATTCCTCAACCATCCTGATACATGTCAATATGTAAATAGTTTCCGATGTTCTCCAAGTTTTATTCCCTGTTATAATGTAAATTCAATCAGTCTTCTCTGATCTGAAAAATCTTTGTTAAATGTAAACCGCACTGATAACAAATAGTGCGGTATATAAGAATTGTTAAATAAATAAATAATAAATAAATCTTCTGGCAGTGTATCTTCCAGGGGTTCAAAACTCTCGGGCAGACACTCAGTCGAGTTCTGCTTCCACACGAATGGTCCCTACATCTGGACCAGATACGCAAAATCTTTCAGGAATGGGGAACCCCGGACATAGACCTCTTTGCAAGTCCGTGGAATGCCAAACTTCCCCGGTTCTGTTCCAGGACTCCGTGTCAGGGAGCTCAGGCCAGCGACGCCTTTCTCCTGCATTGGGGTCAGGAATTCCTATATGCCTTTCCACCCATTCCTTTGATTCCCAAGACTCTGTTCAAACTCCAGAGGGATCACGGGTCGATGATCCTCAGCTCCACGCTGGCCACGCCAAGTGTGGTTCCCTCTACTTCTGCATCTCTCCCAGGTACCCTCCCTGGACCTGGGAACTGCGCCAGACCTTCTGTCTCAGGAGGAGGGGACTTTGTGGCACCCAAACCCCAAGTCCCTACACCTCAGAGCTTGGTTACTGAAGGCCTAAGCCTTCATGACTTCAATCTTTCTCAACCAGTGAAAGATATCCTTCATGCCTCTAGGAAACCCTCCACGAGGTGTTCCTATGCTTTCAAATGGAAACGCTTTTACATTTGGTGTGCTCAACAGGGTCTTGACCCTCTAGCACTTCCTTTGAATTCTCTACTAGACTATCTCCTGCATCTTTCTAATGCAGGCCTTAAGACGAATTCAGTAAGAGTCCATTTGAGCGCTATTGCAGCATCCTTAAAACCTCTAAATGGACAACCTGTCTCCTCTCTTCCTCTTATTGCAAGGTTCATGAGAGGCCTGACTCTAACTAAGCCTCCCATCCGACCTCCTCCGGTAGCATGGGATTTGAACCTAGTTCTAGGTCAGCTTATGAAGCCACCTTTTGAACCGTTGGTTTCTACCTCCTTGAAATTTCTTTCCTGGAAGGTCCTTTTCCTTATTGCAGTCACTTCGGCTCGCCGCATCAGTGAACTACAGGCCTTAGTGGCTCATCCACCTTATACTAGGTTTCATCATGATAAGGTGGTCCTTAGGACGAATCCCCACTTTTTGCCCAAAGTGGTCTCGCATTTTCATCTTAATCAAGAGGTATATCTACCTGTCTTTTTCCCAGCTCCTCATGCATCCAGTGCAGAGAGGAACCTTCATACTCTAGATTGTAAAAGAGCTCTTGCCTTTTACCTCAACAGGACTCAGCCACATCGAAAGTCTTCCCAACTTTTTGTGGCTTTTGATCCTTCTCATTTGGGACTTCCCGTCTCCAAACGTACACTTTCCAATTGGATTGCTCAGTGTATTTCCTTTGCTTACCAGAGTAAAAACATTTCTCTGGAAGGCCATGTCACAGCTCACAATGTGAGAGCCATGGCCACTTCTATGGCTCATCTTCACTCTGTATCCATAGATCAGATCTGTCGAGCCGCCACCTGGGCCTCAGTTCATACCTTCACAGCCCATTACTGTTTGGACAAGGACTCCCGCCGGGATGCCTTGTTTGGTCAGGCTGTCCTCAAACACCTGTTCCATACTTGAACAACTCCTGCCCACCTTCCCAGGATGGATGCCTGAGATCCATACGAAGATGGCGAACCCTTGGAAGGGGATCTCCCAGGCATCTTAGCTAGGGAGTCCCCATATGTGAGGACTTATTCCTGCTTGTTCCTGGAGATAGCACAGTTACTTACCTGTAACAGGTGATCTCTGGGAACAGCAGGAATTAGTCCTCACAACCCACCCACCTCCCCTAGGAGTTGTATCTTCTATCTATCTTCCTTTCCTCTCTCTATTGTCTCAGCTATAAACTCGAACTGAGGAGAGCTGGTCAGGAAGGCGGGAAGGCAGCGCGCATGTGCAGTGGGAGGCCCCAAAAGCTTCCTTTCTGGGAAGCTGGGGAGCTTTCCCGCGCAGGCTCCGTCGGTTCTGACGTACCCATATGTGAGGACTAATTCCTGCTGTTCCTAGAGATCACCTGTTACAGGTAAGTAACTGTGCTATCTTACATGTCACTGTAGAGCACTGTGTATGCCTTGTAGCAGTATACAAATAAGTAGCATTAGTAGTAGCACCAAATTTCTCCATGTTTGAATTCAGAGAAGCATCCAGGGCTCTAATTGAGTCCCAAAGTATATTCAGTAGTGTTGGAGTACTGGAGCCCCCCTCCTTTGGCAATTCCCACAACCTTCCCAGAGTGCTATTTCCACGGTATACCTCTTTGCACCAACTCCTTGCCAGCTTCCCCAGGAGAGCATACTTATTTTATCCTGCAATATTTTATAGAATTCCTCATCTGAGCAAGGAACTTTATATAAAACTGCCAAAGTTATAGCTTTCTGACCCTCCAAGGTCATTACTGGCTCCCACAGCAATTCACTCTGCTGGACAGAAAGCTGGGGCAGCCACAACAAGCCCAGGAAGTGCTGTATTGCTTTTCTTAATATTTGTCCTTGGAGTAGTACATGGGGTTCTGCCAAAGCACTATAATCTTAATGTGTTTAGAAGGATATAGATATTGTCTTCTGTAGTTCTTGTACAGATACGTCTTAATTCTTGTATACATAAAGCATTGTCTGTTTTGTTCATAACTGTTTGGTTCTCAAATTGTATAAGCATGTGGTGTGAAACTTTCCTCCTTGCAGGCGTTTGCTTGAATTTCCCACATTGTCTAAAGCTTGACAGGGCATTTCATTTGCCTTCCTACTAGCATGTTTATTTGTTTCATATACCACCTTTCTTTATAAAGTCAGGGTGGTTTTACATCAGTTAAATTCAGAAAAGGAACGCCACATAGATGAAAGAAAAGTGAAGTGGGAAAAAAATCCAGTTCTAGTTCCATACAGTATAGAGTAAAGTATTTCTGTGTATAAAAGAAAAGTAGGATTTGGGGTGATAGTTTGATACAATCGTTTGATATGATCGCAAGGTGGCCAAACAGGAAGTAAAGGTGAAAGCAAAAGCCAAAATGATGTTTGGGTATAGAGGGGAAGGAATAGCCAACAGGAAAATAAGTCTCTATTTTAAGGGTTCTCAACCCAGTCAGGTTTTCAGAATAACCACAACGAATATGCATATGAGAGATTTGCATACAGTGGAGGTAGTGCATGCAAATCTTATATGGTGTGTTCCGAGGACTAGGTTAAGAATTAATGCTAGTGAGACTCCATTTGGAGCTCTGGAGACCACATTTTCAGAAGTCAGGAAGAAACTAAGGAAACTTTTTTTTTTTTTTTTTTTTTACAGAAAGGGTGGGAGATGAGTGAAAACAGCCACCTTGGGGAGGTGATGGAAATGAGAAAAGTATGGGACAAGTACAGAGGCTCTTGGAGGGAGTGTAGAGTTTAGTAGCTGGTATGGAAGGCTATCCTAAATACAGTCAAACATCGGTTTTCATGATTAATCCGTTCAAAAAAAGTCTGACTAAAACTAAAATCTATGAAAACTGAAGCAATATTTCCCATAAGAAATAATGTAAATCCAATTAATCTGTTCTAGACACCCAAAAATATTCACAAAAAAATACATTTTATAGAGAATAACTATTTTTCATACAGAAAACAATGAGAAATAAATATAAATGACTAATGAAATGGATAAATGAACATTTAACATCACTTTTACCTTTATTGAAGACTCTTGTTGGCATATGGAAGACGGTGAGGAGGGGAAAGGGAGGAGGAGAGGTTATTGTTTGGAAGGGGAATCCCCCTCCATAAGGACCTCGGGTATCAAGGCCCTATCCGGGGTTACTTCCCTTCTTTGTCATTTACTGGCACAGGAATTTAAAAAAAAAAAGAAAAAAACAAGAAGGGTCCACAAAAAAAAAGCCTCCAGTAAAGGCACCAGCCACAGCCACCGGAAACACCACTCTCCCGCTCAGGCAACCTGGAACGCAGAGCTGAGCATGCGTTCCAGAGCCGTGTGGCAATGGCTGCAGCAGCACGGGCCCCCGAAGTCTCAGCCAGGCAGTAGAACAGCTCCTGTCACTTCTCTCACCTGCCCGATCGTCACAGGACAGCACACACACAGATACAGCACTGTAATCTGATCGCCGACTCTCTCACCCACCTCCGATTCCGTCTCAAAAGCAAATTGCAAGCTGGAAGAAATGCTCAGCAGCAAGTTTGGAAGACCCATCAGGACTGGCATGTTTGGAAGACCCATCAAAGTTTCCCCGTCAGCAGGGAGACTCAGCAGGGAGTCCTCTAATTGATTGTGTCGTAAGCATTAGATCAGCCACACTCTCACTCCTTGATTTTTGCTACTGTATTTCTCAAAGGATCGCTGAAAACAAAGAGGTCTGGATCGCAAAAACAAGCTAAGTACTGTACAGTACTTTACTGAATGACCCCCCACTGGAACGGACCATTTTAAAATTGTACGAAAACCGAGTAAATGTACGAGAACCGGGACAAAATCTCAATGAAAAAAGACGTCAAACTGAAGCATACGAAAACTGGGGCATACGAAAACAGAGGTTTGACTGTATGCTGTATGGTCTTTCTATGTGATTTAAAGTAAACTTCAATATTACCATGGTCTCAGCATGATATAGAAGTTGGGGGAGGCTATTGCTGTGCTTATACCAATAGGTCTCCTTTTCAGGAGTTCTACAATGAATATTCATGAGATATATATCTTTGTCTAGTTAGTATGTGAGCCAAGTTAATCTGCATACGTTGATTACCTTACCAGACTTGTTACAGGCTCACAGGAACCAGAGCTTGAGACCACTAGACATTTGCTTGAATAATTCCTTTAGTAGTATAATTTACTAGGACTTGATAATAGTGCCTTTCGCTATTGGCGTTAGTAATTCACAAAATATTTAAAGAATAAACCAATAAAAAAAGTAGAAATGAGGGGGTACAGGGTCTGGGGATAGCATTTTCTCAGCATCCTGTAGCTGAAAATGGGTGGTCATCCATATTAATGTAACCAAAGGTTCTGTGCTCCCCTGTGCTAGAACTATTTGTTATTGAACTCCTTTCCTTTTGCAATCGCATTATTGCTGGTCAATTTAAAAAAAAATGAATAACAGCCTTAATTCTGAGTGAAGAATTTGTATCACCATGCTTTAAGGTCCTTTACAAGATAGTGAAAGTTCTTTTCTGGACAGTAATTTGCTTGCCAGCCTAAATATGCCCTCTACAAAAGCTGTTAGTTTTAATTTGACATCTCAAGTAGTAAAAAGCCTTACTGAGTTGAAAGCTAATGATCATTGAAGTTACAAAACTTTTCTGTACTACTCAGCACATGTATGTTAGAACTTCATTGAGAGTCATTAGAATTAAAAATGGCGGAAGCCGGATCCCCCTTTTGTATGCTGATTGTTGCTGGCGTTACACCAGACAGCTCTCCCTCTCCCTCTCCCCCTCTCTCCAACCAACCAGTTGATTGGAGGGCCTTTAAAACAGCAGGCCTTACCGTGGGATCGTTGGAGCCAGATCTCCCTTTTGGACACTGGTTGCTGCCGGTGTTGCACTGGGCAACTCTCTCTCCAATTAACCAGATGTTTGGAGGGCCTTTAAAAAGCGGGCCCTCACCGCATAATGCATGCTCGTGTCCATGGGGCGTGTCTGAAAGAGCCAGGAGAATAACATCCCCACAGGTAAGAGAAAGAAGAATAGTTTGTTACCTGAAAAAAAAAGTGGTGACTGGTCAGTTCTATGGATCCGGCATGTGGTCGCCAAGTCTTCTACACCCTTGGTAAGTCCAGGCACTACTTTGGACTCTGCTAGCGGCTGATGCTACCACACCCCTACCATTCCAGTGTTGAGTCAACAGAAGTGGGGAGTGCTTTTCCTGTTTTGGAGAACCTTCTCCCTGTTTCCGTTACTCCAGCCCAGCAAGGGAAAGACTCTGGGAGAGCAAGAGGAAGATGTGACATCTACTCTATTTCAGATTTCTAAAGTGGTACATTTTTCTTCTCTAATTGTTAAGCCGGTTTCAAGTTCTTCTGAGGATGTCACTTTAAAGGATTTTCTGTCAGCTATAACGCACCTGGAGTCTTTACTTGGTTCTTCCTTTAAGGACTTATCTGACTTTACTGTTGATACTATTGCAAAAATTACTGAACAAGATAAGAAATTGTCGGCTGTTAATGATCATTTAGTTAAAATGGATTCTAATATTTCCTTGCTCCATGCCTTCTGTACCTCTGCTATGAAAGATAGTTTGGTCATGCATAGATGCCTGGAGGTATTGGAGAATGCCCAGCGACATGCTTAAACTTCCCCCGTACACATTACCTTTCCCTGCTATTCTCCTTCAGAAATATCTTAAAGGAGATTCTTGGTTTTTCTGAGGTGGAAGTTATAAAAGTCTCAAATATTTATTACCTCCCCAAGGGGAAGGTAATTTCTGATTCATTAGGCCCAGGTTTAGATCAGCTATCTCCTGTTGATACTTTAGATGTATCTGCTTTCCTGAAAAATTCAACTGACAGTATTGGACCACATTTATTGTCTCCTTTAGCTCTCTTATTGATCGCAATAATGTTTTATGTGTATGTTTTCGGAAGAAGAACTTATCCTTCTGTGGTCAATGTATAAATATTTTCCCGGCTATCTTGAAGGTTTCACAATTGAGGAGAAGGTCGTGCCTAGTGTTGAAACCTGCTGTTTTGGTGCTTGGGGCAACCTTCTTCCTCAAATTTCCTTGTAAATGTGTAGTTGTGTACCAAAGCATACAGTATGTCTTCTTTGAGTCTTGGCCCAGTTAGTGACTTTCCTACAGGGCAAGCGAAGTAATGAATTTTTTCTTTAGTTATATTATTTTCTTCTAGTATTTCTCTGCAATGTCTGGTTTCAAAAGGTATTGAGATTGTTTAAGATGTTTTTCAGCTCTCTTGATGTGGACTTAATTGTATAATTGTATTTCCTATTAAGTAATGTGTCCTCTTCCATACTAGTTGGGGTCTAGGTTTACTTTACTTTGTTTGCCTCTCTAAGTATATTGTAAGATTGTTTGAAATTGAATTAAACAAAAAATTAAAAATGGCATTTGTTAGTAGAGAAATGTGTTTTAAACTAAAGTATTCAGAGTATTTTTGTTCTTCAGCCATTTGGAAAATGTTTTTAGAGCATTTTTCAAGGTGTGCCAAAAGTGCTTATGCATTGATTCAACTCGTCTGTCTGCAGTCCCAATACTTTCTGCTAAGCTGTACCAATAAGGTCCAGATTTGAGAGGGACCCTGATACAGTTTAAGACTTTGGATTAGCAGGCTATAAATAAATAAATACATTTTGTAATGACAAATGTGCAGCACTAAAAATGACAACCCTGTCTTTGTTAGCTGCTACTTAGGTAATATTTATAATTTGAATAGTGGAATGTATGAAAGTATTGGTTAATGAACAAAAATAAAAGATGTAAGGTGATAACTTTTAGTATGTTAGTAGAATGGCAGTGACACGGCTGGCTGAATCTTAGGGCAGTGGCCTTAGTGATTTGGTTGGCTAATCTAGTAGAATTTGTATCTTGCTCACATACATCTTTCCTTTCTAAGTCTTAATCATTTGTATTTCTCCCTGAAGGAAAACCTTTTCCTTTAAATGACAGTCTTAAGTGTTAGAATAGTGTTGGATTATATTTTAAAATGGGTTTTATTTTATTTTATTATGTTTTCAGAATATTGTGTTTTTATTGTATGCTATTGTTATGCTCTTAGTATATAGCATTCTGTTACGTTATTCTGCATGTAAACCCCTCTGAGTCTTTGAGAAGAGTGAAGTATAAATTGAACATAGGTATGGAAAGTATAGAAAAAATGTCCACAGTATTTTTGTGGAGTGCTGTGGCACTTGATCCTCCAAAACGTAAATAATGCTTGCTTTGATTTACTGTTTTGGCTACTAGCTTATCGTCCTTGCTTTTCTTTTCCTACAGATAAAAATTTTGATGATGAAGACTCTGTGGATGGGAACAGACCTTCATCTGCCAGCTCATCCACATCATCTAAGGCCCCGTCAAGCTCGCGAAGAGGTGCCAGCATGGGGACCACCCGTAGACCTGGCACTATAACACCTGGATCAAAGTTGGCAGGTAAGTTAGCTCTTAAATAGTATGGCCTTGGCATGCAATTTGTGTTATAGTAAATTATGGCTAGGTCATTCAGTGGAAAAAGAGAATATTATCACCAAGGGGGCCTATTTACCTAGTTGTTAGTTATTAATATGAAAGTTAGTATACACCAACAGCTAATTTGACCTCTTAGCAGCATGCACTAATTTTCTGTGTTTATTGCCTATGCAGAAGAGACCAGGGGATGCATTTTACAGTTAACGCGTATAATTAACTGTATGTTAACTGTTAAAGTGGCAGATAATGCAACACAGTTATTGCTACCTGAATAGGTGTAGCTAACTGCATTGCCCTATCTTCCATTCAAATAGTGAACAGTGAAAAATCTTTCTCTGCATAACTGATTGGCAAAATGTTGGGAATACCCCCAAGTAGTTAACTTAGAGACGAGCAGAATAAATCCTCACAAAAGGGTATTCTCACTGGCAGAGTCCTACACGGGGTGCTCTCCCTGTTCATCCTAGAAAATTTTGGAGAGGATTTACTGCACCTGCACATAAGTTGCTGCCTGCTGCCACTTCGCCTCACCACTTCAAGTCTTCTATCTGTGGAACCCTGATGTGTTCCCTTTTGGTATGCGAGTAGTCATTCAATTTCACTGTTTTCCTCTATTTTTAATTTCTCTTTTTTTGTAAGTTTTTTGTTTGCTCTCACTGCTAATGTGTTCTTGTTCCTATTAGAGTCCTTAAATACATTTCGTTGTTTTTTCTTTCTTTTTTTATTGTCAGCCAGGTTATTTTTAAATATATATATTTAAGATGCCCTTCAAACTAGCCTGTGGGTTTAAGAAGTGCAACCGATGCTGCAGGACCATATTTGTAACAGGCATCATAAATGGTGCCTGAAGTGTTTGGGGCCTGACCATGACCAACTTGTTGTCCTTTATGTTCATAGATGATAAAGAGAAGGATCGAGGGTCACGAAGAACAGCGCAAAAAAATTGTTGGTGTTAAGTCCACTCCATCAGCATTGGCAGCATCTGTCTCCATTGCCTCAGGAGCTGCATCAGTTCCTAGCAGAATATTGATATCGAGGAGCCTTCTAGCTCTGAGCCAAGTACTAGTAGGATACCCTGGGATCAGACACCCACTGATTCCGCCCCAAAGAAGAGAGAATTTGTCCTTTAAGACATCAAAAACCAAAGATGCTGAGCAGAGGCTAGAGTACATCAGCATTGCAGTTCATTAGAACATGATGTCAGGAGCTTTGAAGTATCAGATGAGTCCTGACTCAAAGAAACCCTGACATGAGGACTGTTTTATCCTCCTCTGTGTAGGAGGGGCCATTTTGGACTTATTAAGATTGAGACCAGCCTGAAAATACTCCCCAACAGATTCTGCAGGCATTGGCCGATCTTGGCCCTGCATGAAGCTGCTGCTTCAACAGCATCGGTGCTAGTGCATTGATGCATTGAGCCTGTCGAGATCCGCTGTTTTTCTGCAGGAGAGGAGATAATAATGAGGCCTCGAGGGGCTTCAGTACTGATTCTTGCCCGGTGATATCTATCTAGAGTGCATTGAGGGAAGATTGATCCCCTCGGCATTGCAACTCATCTGGGCACTAGCACTCCTGAAAGAGATCAATATGCAGAGAAGAGCAAAGGGTGACCCAGGCAGAGATTCTGATGTCCCTTGAACACTTCTGTGAATCTGCATTGGAGTATTCCTAGGAGTCTGAGTTTGATTCAGAGTATTTCACAGAGGAGAGATCTCTTGAACTTCCCTCAGATCCCACACAATTTCACAAGCAACATAATTTTCCGCTGGCGGAGCTGTCTTTCAATAATTTGGCAGGGAAATCAGCAAAGATGTTCCATTTCAGTTGGAAATGGAGGAGGAACCCACAACTGAAGAGCCAGATATCCTCCAGTATCTTGATCCCCCTAAGGAGGTGGTGAGTGTCTGTGAACCGCATCCTTTGGAGCCTGCAGATGATAATGTGGGAAACCCTTCTTTGTGCCTCCTGTGAGTAGGAAGGTCTGTTCTATGTACAGAGTTCAAAAGGCTCCTAGATTTGAGAAGTAATAGCTGCCATACCATTCTCTGGTCGTCAAATCTGCTTTCAAAAGAGCCAAGAGTAGCAAGTTACACTTTCTGGCACCCCTGCAGAGAGGAGGCTAGGACCTTGAATTCTTTTCGGAGAACTTTTTTTTAGAATGTTATGCTCACATTCCACATGGTGTTTTATCAGCTCTTTATGGGCATGCACATCCAGGACATGCGCAACCGAGAAGAGTTTGCAGACTTTTTCCCTCCAGTAAAGGTTGCACAATATCGATCCCTAGTGAGTCGGGGAAAGCAGTGCGGAAAATACGTTGTCCAAGCAACATATATTTTTGAATGGTATTGAGAACCACCTCCATGATTACTGATGCTCCAAGATTCTCATGGCTTTGGTCCTCTGATATACAACCCAGTATTCAGGAGCAGCTTGCTGATGTGCTATGCTGTAGAGCAAAACGTTTTGGAGATAAGGTGCAGGAGACAGCTGTTGTCATCTAGGCCCACTGCTGACCCTGCCTCCTCATTTTGAAGGTTCCATTTGGAGAGGGGGAGCACAGAAGAGCCTATTACTCTTAAAGCTGTAGGTATCCTCCACCCTCCCGTTCATTCCTGATTAATCATATACACATTCTAAACCACTGATAAAAATGTCATCACTTAATTGAATAGTAATCCAAACAGTATATGAGGCAATGTATGGCGTGAAAATGATCCTCCGAAGTCCTTAAATCACATGACATGCATGTTTCGAGTCCACTCATAACTCTGTATCAAGTGTGGTCAATGTTCTCCACAATGGACTCATCAAACGCCCAGCCAACATGTTTGCTGGGTGATTGCTGATCCCGTTGTGGAGAACATTGACCACACTTGATGCAGAGCAGTGAGTGGGTTCGAAACATGCATGTCACATGATTTAAGGACTTCGGAGGATCATTTTCACGCCATACATTGCCTCATATACTGTTTGGCCACCCTTAGCTGAATAGTAATCCATTTGGCTTTTCCAGATCTGGGGGGAACCTGTGATGGATCTGTTCGCCAGCCCGGACAACTTCCAGTTGCCCCACTCCTGTTTCCGGCAGGCCCACCCCTCAACAGTGGCAGCGGACGCGTTCCTCGTCTCATGGTTGATCTCATGTACACCTTCCCTCCTACACTGCTGATTGCCAAAACCTTGTTGAGGACCCTCCGCGACAGTGCCTCACTCATCCTGATAATCCCTCGGTGGCCCAGGCAGCCATGGTTGCCGTTCCTCCTCTGGTTAACGATGGAGACCCCCATCACCTTGAGGACCTCTCCAGGACTCCTGTCTCAGGAGGGGGGCTTTCTTCTGCACCCCAGGGTCCCTGTCGCTGACAGCATGGCTGCTGAAAGGGTGACTCTAGCCCTTTTCAACCTCTCGGTTGAGGTGGAAGAGATTCTGCTGGCCTCCCACAAGGCCTCTACTAGGAAGGCTTATGCCTTCAAATGGCGCGGGTTTTGGACTGGTGTTACAGTACCTTCTCCATCTCTCGCAATCCAGGCTCAAGTCTAACTCCATCCAGGTGCACCTCAGTGCCCTGGTAATGCACCGTCACCCGGTAGATGGCTAGCCCCTCCAGCCTTTGGTGACCCACTTTCTTAGGGGTCTGCTCTTATCGAAGCCCCTGGTTTGCCCTCCGGCAACTGAATGGGACCTCAGCGTAGTGTTGGGGCAGCTCACTCGGCCACCCTTTGAGTCTCTGGCTACCTGCCACCTTCACTACCTCTCTTGGAAGGTGGGATTGCTGGTTGCACTTACCTCTGCTGGCAGTGAGCTTCAAGCCCTAGTGGCGGAGGCGCCTTATACGAGGTTCTACAAGAACAGAGTGGTGCTCCGCATGCACCCCAAATTCCTTCCGAAGGTAGTATCGCCCTTCCATCTCAACCAGGAAGTGGTGCTCCGTACCTTCTTTCCAAGACCTCACTCCAGTTGGGCAGAGACGGTCCTTTACACCTTGGTCTGTAAGAGGGCTTTGTCCTTCTATATCCAATGCACTCAGGGCGACTGCAAAGCTACTCGGGCTTTTCATCTCCTATGACCCCAGTAGGCTGGGGGAGGTGGTGACCAAGCGTATGCACTCCACCTGGGTGGTGGACCGTATTGCCCTCTCCTATGAGCATGCGGTGCTCCTGCTCGAAGGCTGTGTCACAGCACACCGTGTCAAGGCCATGGCGGCCTTGGTGGCAAACTTGCTCTCTGTCCTGATGATGGACATCTGCCAGGCCGCCACCTGGTCTTCAGTCCATGTCTTCGCAGCCCATTACTGCCTGAAAAGAGAGTACCCAATTGGACAGTGCCTTCAGCCAGGCTGTGCTCCGTAACCTTTTCGGGGTTTAGGCTACTCCTACCCTCAGACTCTTCTGTGTTCAGGCTACCAGAATGCTAGTTTCATTGGACACAGGGGGTCCTACTGTGGTCTGTGGATACGGACTCAATTGCTGATACTTGCGGCTCCCCATGAGGGAGCCACTGTTTTTGCTATGGGCTTTCAGTAGCCTGTAGCTGGCGAGTCCCATATGTGAGGACTGACTTCCTACTTGTTCCCAGAGAAAGTGTAGTTACTCACCTGTAACAGATGATCTCCAGGGACAAGCAGAAATGAGTCTTCACATATGGGTACGTCTGTACCGATGGAGCCTGCGCAGGAACGCTCCCCAGCGTCCAGGAAGAAAGCCTTTGGGAGCATCCCACACGCATGCGCGCTGCCTTCCCGCCTATTCATTTCCCTCTCATCAGTTCTTCATTTTCCGCGGAGCCGACAGGACGTATCCCTGTCACCACAGAAAATTCTTCTTTTTTATTCTTATTTTTTGTGGTCGCGCCTGCCTTCATTTGACGCCCACCGGTACCGCCGGTGTTTTCCTTTATTTTCTTGAAAAATCTTTTCTTTTTTCTAGGAAATATTTTCCTGTTTAGTGCCTGACGGTTTTTTGGTCACTAGACCTCTATCCTTTCCATTATGGAAAAGCCAGCCACTATCCTTAAGAAATGCCCAAAGTGTGGCGGTACAAATATATTTTTAGACACTCATACTTGGTGTCTAAAATGTTTAGGTCCTCACCATTGCCCTTCGGAGTGTCTCTCCTGCAGAATTTTAGATAGAAGAAGTCTTCAGAATCGAGCACAACTCGATACCCGGTTCACATCGGACTCGATGTCACCAGCTAGAATATCTTCTTCCTTCCTGGATCAGGTAACCAAACAAAAGTCTGTTGGTAGATCTCCTTCTAAGTATCGAGATGCCTCTGGCGTTGCCCTCGAGGACATTTTGGCAATAAAGCCCCGGCGGGAGTCTTCAGGCTCCAAAGCATTAATGGGGCTCCGGGTTGTTCCCGAGGTTCTTATCTCCATGGACGTACCTGGGCCATGCTCGGTGGTTCTGGCCGCGTCGGGCGGTACCGACACCCCGGCATCAGCTATGGTGATGGATGAAACACTCCTCACCGATGAACGTAGTCTAGCGCTCTCAGCTACTTCGGTACCGCTAGAGTTGCTGCAGACCGTTCCTCCAGTATCGGTATCGGCTTCGGTACCAGTAACGGTATCGACATAGTCACCGGTGTCAATACCATCGATGTTTTCTTCGACAGACTCGCTTCCTTCGATGCCGAGCCTGGAATTGCTCTCTAGCATGGAGAATTCGGTACCGACTCGTCTCGGAACCGGCCTCGAGCGGTACCGAAGACATCTCTTTAAAGAAAATCCCATGCTTCATCCTTTCAAGTCTTCCGGTCCCGATGACTGGGATGAATCCATCGGTGCCAAGGCTGAACTTTCAACAGTTTCAGCTTTTACCCCTCATTTCAGAGGGGGGTCCTCAGGAGAGATTTCTTTTCAAGCTTTTCTGCTTGACATGGCAAAGTTACTTGCCATTTCTATACCTGGTAAAAATCTATACCAGGGAATTCAGAAACCCTGCAATTCCCCTGGATTCCAAAGGAGTTGATCATGCTTCCTTTGCATCAGATCTTACAGGATCTATTATTAAGAATGTGGGAAACTCCCTTAACGGTACCCCCACATTCTAAAACATTTGACACTATGTACAAGGTGCCACCTTCTCCAGGTTTTCAAAAGACTCAACTTCCTCCTCATTCTATTGTTGTAGAATCAGCAATGAGGCGTATTAAGAGTGCAAAGAAGCACTCCTCTTATCCGCCAGGTCGTGAGTCTAAGACTTTAGATGCCTTTGGATGTCAATGCTTCCAGGCATCCATGCTTTCAGCAAGAATTCTCATATATTCTATATGGGATTCTCTCTTGAAGAGGTCACAAAAAACTTAAAGCTTTTGAACCCTTTTCTTCAAGAGCATATAAGAGCAGACTATTTCTTATTAGTCAATCATGCTCAAGATATCTCTAGGTTCCTTAATCGTGCTTCCCTGGACTGCTTTGAGTCTATTAGCAGAACTTCTGCTATAGCCATAAGAGCACGACGCAGGGCCTGGCTCCAAGCTTCAGACTTGGACAAATGGGTACAGGAAAGGCTGGGAAATAGTCCTTGTACTGGTGAGAATCTCTTTAACAAGGATGCTTTATTTCAAGCTAATCCGTTAACCACTGATAATGTTACTTTCAGAGGATTGTCAAAACTTTCCTCAATCCCAGCTAATAAAACATCTCCTAAGAAGCTTTATCCCCCTAGGGAAAAGAAGTTTTATCCATCTTCTACCCATCATACAGATGTTTCCCAAAAAGGGCAACATCAAACCAGGCTAAGAAAATCAAACCCTCAACAGACTCGGCAAACCCAGCAGTCGCAGGGTTTCTGATAATTTATTTACTAAATCTTTCTTTCCTGTTTGAGTTTTACAACCTGTAAATCTACTTCTTATCAACAGAAGCATCTACAGTTCATCTCATCCATGCTGAGATATCAGTGATATACTGAATCAATCCTCGACTCTAGGCATGAATCTCTTGCCACAAGAGGAATCCACTCTTCTAACTCCAAGAGCTATTGAGGACAATCATGCCCTAAAGGTAACAGGTTTCTCCTCTCCTTTTTTGAACGAAAAAGAGGAATAACAACTGACAACAAGGTGAGCTATACCCTTCACCTTGACAATCTCCTGTACAAGGATATCTCATAATTTGACTGCAAGGGGGTTCTCCCCTTTGCGATCATCTTTTCTGCATTATTACAAAATGCAGAACAGCATTCTGGAAATCCCTACCAGATTTATTCTGTTCATTTGAGTAAAGTCAGCTCAAACGCTTACGAAACAAAAAAAAAAACAAAAAACAACCCACCATGTGGGGTATATAAGCTCACTTAAGCATATAGCTCACAAAGGTTTCTGCCTAATCTACGCTACTTGCGTATCTTCCAACTGACCTTCTCAAATACTTCTTTTAAGACAGCTTATCAGACAGAAATTGAGTATTACCACTCCTAATTATGTCTGTCGATCCTTTTTCCAATCTATAGGATCTAACTTTTCTGCTGCCTTAACAGATAACTCCAAGAAAGGTTCCAGAACCCACTTGGACAGTTTATCATTGCAGGGCAACAGGCCTGTCTACTATTCTTAGCCATTCTCAATTCTTTTGGCTCCAGCAGAATAGATTAGGTTGCACTCTGGCAATCAAACAGCCAGATCTCACCTAAGCAACCTATAACATGCTCTCTGCAACTATACAATAAAGCTCTGCAACTAAGGGCCTTTGACAGAGAGCATCAGAACCACCCCTAGTAGGTAGCTCCCAGATGGTTAGAAAGGCTTCAGTTGGTAGACTCTGCCCAGTCATGCTCCTACCTGACTGGTTCTCCTATTCTTACCATCTTACTTAAATTTTTCTTTTTAAGGAAAGGGAACCAGTGCTTAGACCACGTGAAAGTTTAAGGAATTGCACAATTCCCTAAGTTGTTCCACATCTCCAATGGAAGTTCTACAGAGAGAATGCATTCCTTTTTCACTGCAGTCGGTCCTTATTTTGTGTGTTCCTTCTAATTCCAAATACTTCATTGAAGCTTATAATGAACAAAGAACGCATGATACTCATATTGCCCTCATAAAAAGGCAAGCATTGAACATTATGAATCAACAATTTGACTAGATATCATCTATTGTATATATTATATAAATAATTTACTATATTGTTAACCCTTGTTATTTTTCCTACATTACCATGTGCTGTTATGTCTACTGTATATGTTTCCCTTGCTTATACCTTTGTATTTCTTGTAACCGCTTTGATTGAAGGAAAAGGCGGTATAAAAACTTGTTAAATAAATAAATAAGCATGGTATCCCCTTATATTGCGTCTTTTTCTCCAGCTACTACACTGAAGTTAGAAGGACCCAGACTTGCTGTCTTAAGACTAAGGATCTCCTCTGCACTCCTTCACGTACGTCTCAAGACCTGGTTATTCCAGGGCTAGGTTTTTTAAAAAGAAACCTAGACTTCCCATTGTAAGTAAAGAACATCCTACCGGTTTCCATGAAACCTTCTCTATGGTTCTTTCACTTTAACCAGAAAGATTCTCCATCAATATTCTCAAGTAGGTCTTAACCCTTGTTATTAGATGAATCTCTTTTTTAATATCTGACTCTGAAAGATTTGTTACTGTCCATATTAATACTGTTACAGCATACCATAAGGTTTAAATGGACAACCAATTTCTATGGTAAATTAGGAAATACCTTTTTTTACCGTAACCTTTCTGGTTACGTCACAGCTGAAGCTCTACATGTAAAGTCATTATCCTAAGTGACGTCACTTATGAAAGACATTACTGCTCTTTAGAAATTGGGGGCTACACCGCCTAGTACAAATTTTTCATTTTGGGGGGAAAAAAGGGTCCTAAAGACCCATCCTTTTTTCTGCAAAAGGTATCTCTACCTTTTCATTCAAATCGGTCAGTTTTCTCTCTCTTCTTTCCTAGGACCTTATTCTGCTCCAAGGAAAAAGAGTTTTAAACTTTGGGTTTTACAGAAGCTTTAGCTTTTTCTCCAAAGTCCAACCTCATTTGAACTCCCCCAGTTTTTTCTCCTGGGATTGGTTTTAGCCATTAAGGCTTCTTATCTCTACCTGTATTGCAGAAATTATTATCTCCAGGAACAAGCAGGAATGAGTCCTCACATATGGGTACGTCGGTACCGACGGAGCCTGCGTGGGAACGCTCCCCAGAAGGAAAGCTTTTGGGGCATCCCACAGTGCATGCGCGCTGCCTTCCCGCCTTTCCTAACCAACTCTCCTCAGTTCTTCTTTTCCGCGGAGCCAGCAGGTCGTGTTCCTGTCACCGCTGAAGAAGTTCTTTATTTTAATTTATTTCTTTGGTCGCGTGTCTGCCTTCCCAGACGCCGGACCGGTACCGCCGGTCTTTTCTTTTCTTTTTAAAAAAAAAAAAAAATATATATATATATCTTTTTTCCTCACTGTGTATTTTTCTTCTTAGGCCTTCAGGCCCACAAGAAACTTTTCCCTCATGGAAAAACCAGCCTCCGGGTTCAAAAAATGCACTAAGTGTAGCGGTACAATTTCTGTTACAGATACCCATGAATGGTGTCTTAAATGTTTGGGTCCTGAACACTCCATTCCGGATTGCCAGTCCTGCTCCCTAATGTCTAAACGAGGGTTACAGAACCGAGCAGCCAAGCTCCATGTGCTGTTTCCCACGGATGCACCGGCGGTGGAATCGACATCTTCCAGGTCTTCCTCTCCTGATGGGTTTCAGGTAACCAAACATAATCCTAGCAGGTCCTTGAAGGGCAAATCTCCCTCTAAGCATCGAGATGCCTCCGGGCTTGCCCTTGAGGATCCTGCCCCAGCCAAACAACCCCGGCGGGAAGCTCCGGCTTCCAAAGCTCCTCCTATGGGGTTACAGGTTGACATCGATGGCACGGCCTCGACCGTTCACCTGTTAGACTGCTCTGGGGTACCGGCACAATCTCCTGGTACAGACATCCAGGCAGTCGTGGCGTCCATGGATCACACTGTTCAATCCATGCAGCAGGCTATACTGGCTTCTATTAAAGCTGCGACGCCGACGGTACCACAACGAGTTCCGTTGTCGGTACCGGTGCCGGTATCGGTACCAGCACCAATACCGGTACCGACTGCATCGACATCGGCCAGGATACCGACTCAGGTTCCTTGTCCAGGGCTATTTCTCGGTACCGATCCGGTACCGGGGACGCCCGATGTCGGTACCGATCGATACGCGTATCGATCGTTGGAAGGGGACAGACGATACTTCGATTCCTCTGATGATTCTGATTCATCAGATGAGTCTCCTGAAGTATCCATTACCCTTCCTGAGGAGCCTCCTTCTCCAAAAAGGAGAATGTCTCCTCCAGAGGATTTGTCCTTTCAAGACTTCATAATAGAAGTGGCTAAAGGACTCTCTATTTCAGTAACCTCTGAAGCAGAGCCTAGAGCAAAAAAAATTAGATATTTTAAGATACTCTAAGGCTCCCAGAGAGGCAGTCACCTTGCCAATTCATGAAATTCTTCATGAACATATGATTGACTTATGGGAGACTCCTCTCACCCTTTCTCCTCATTCTCGCAGATTGGACACTATGTACCGTGTCCCTCCTTGTCCTGGATTTCAGAAAACTCAGCTACCTCACCACTCCATTGTGGTGCAGTCAGCTATGAAAAGGATAAAGAGTACCAAAAGACACTCTTCTGCTCCTCCAGGAAGAGAATGCAGGACCTTGGATGCTTTTGGTAGGAAAATCTTCCAAGCCAGCATGCTTATTGCCAGAATCAACTCATATAGCCTTTATATGGGTATGTTTCTAAAGGAAGTTGCACAAAAGCTGCACAACTTTCTCCCTTTTATTCCTGAGGATAGAAGGGATGAGTTCCTCCTTTGGCTTAAGCATACTCAAGACATTTCGAAGTTTTCCAATAGGGCAGCCTTTGACTCCTTTGAAAGTGCCAGCAGAGCCTCAGGCATTGCCATAGCTGCTCGCAGAATTGCTTGGCTCCAGGCTTCTGATCTAGAACCCTGGGTTCAGGATGGCTTAGGAAATCTGCCCTGTACGGGTGAAAATCTCTTTGGCAAAGAGTGGCAAATAAAAGCCACTCAAATGGATGCAGAGAATTCTGCTCTGGATAGACTTTCCAAGTCAACCTCCATTCCAGCCAAGAAAAAACCTTTCAAAAAGTCTTTTTACAAAAGGAGCAGATTTCTTTCCACTTCTGGCCAACAATCTTCTACAGGTCGCTTTGCTACTAAGCGTCAGCAACCTAAACAGGCCAGGCCTAAACCTGCAGGGACTGCTACAACCCAGCAGTCCCAACCCCCTCAGGGTTTTTGACTTGATACTAGAGAGCTTAACCTTTCTGGCTCTACCATAGCCAGAACCTCTCACCATTCCAGGAAGGTTAGCTCATTTTGCTCCCAGATGGGAGCAAATCACATCAGAGCAGTGGACCCTCTCCATCATAAGAGAGGGCTACAAACTTCATTTCTCAGACCTTCCTCCCTACACCATGGTGAGACACTTCAATTCTCCCACATCTCTCCTCGACCTTCTGGATCAGGAGGTGACTACTCTTCTGGCCCAGAGGGCCATAGAAGAAGTTCCTCTTCTTCAACAAGGGTCAGGGTTTTACTCCCCCTATTTTCTCATTCCAAAGAAGACGGGGATACAGACCCATTCTAGATCTCAGAGAATTGAACAAATTCCTATGCAAGGAGAAGTTCAAGGTACTCTCCTTCCATATCTGCAGAGTCAGGATTGGCTTTGTTCTCTAGAACTCAAGGATGCGTACACTCATGTCCTCATCCATCCATCTCACAGAAAATTCCTACGTTTTCTGTTCCAGGGAAAACATTACCAATACAGAGTGCTTCCTTTTGGTCTAGCCTCTGCTCCAAGAGTGTTCACCAAATGCATGGCAATAGTTGCTGCATTTCTACGCACTCTGGGAATATTTGTCTTCCCATACCTGGACGACTGGCTCATCCGAGCTCCAACCCAGTCGGAGGCTCAGATCTCCCTAAACCGCACCAGGCGCATTCTGCAATACCTGGGACTTGTGGTAAACCTCCCAAAGTCCCAGCTCACCCCCTACTCAGTCCCTGGAATTCATAGGGGCATGGTTGGACACCACTTCTGCAAGGGCCTACCTTCCTCAGGCCCGTTGTCAACGTCTAGTGCAGTTAGCCTCCCAGATTCAGTCAAAGAGCCACTTAACTGCCAGGGAGATGCTACAGCTGCTAGGCCATATGGCTTCCACAGTACATGTGGTACCCTATGCTCGCCTACACATGAGAGCAGCTCAATGGACTTTGTCCACCCAGTGGACTCAAGCTTCAGGAGCTCTCTCAGACCAAATAGCAACCTCCAAACGTCTATTTTGGTCTCTCCAATGGTGGATGTCCACTCAAAATCTGTTGCTGGGGTCCCCCTTCCAACCTTTGTTACCCCAAGCAACCCTCACAACAGATGCCTCCCAAACAGGTTGGGGAGCTCATCTACAAGACCTCTCCACCCAAGGCACTTGGTCCCAACAGGAGACCTCTCTTCGAGCAGTGTTCCTAGCTCTCAAGGTCTTTCATACCCTCCTCAGCTACAAGACAGTCCTCATTCAAACGGACAATCAAGTAGCCATGTTTTACATAAACAAGCAAGGAGGAACTGGCTCTCTGTCGCTTTGCAACGAAGCTCTAAGATTATGGGCCTTCGCCAGAGAGCATCAAATCCATCTCCTGGCAGTATACCTCCCAGGAATCCAAAACTCTTGTGCAGACAGACTCAGTCGAGTTCTGCTTCCACACGAATGGTCCCTGCACATGGATCAGGTACTCAGAATCTTCCAAGAATGGGGAACCCCGGACATAGACCTCTTTGCAAGTCCGTGGAATGCCAAACTTCCCCGGTTCTGTTCCAGAATTCCGTGTCAGCGAGTTCAGGCCAAGGATGCCTTCCTCCTTCATTGGGGTCAAGGCTTCCTGTATGCCTTTCCACCCATTCCTTTGATTCCCAAGACTCTGTTCAAACTCCAGAGGGATCAAGGATCTATGATCCTCATAGCTCC
Source organism: Ichthyophis bannanicus (assembly GCA_033557465.1). NCBI lineage: Eukaryota > Metazoa > Chordata > Amphibia > Gymnophiona > Ichthyophiidae > Ichthyophis > Ichthyophis bannanicus. The sequence goes on along the minus strand of CM066036.1, from coordinate 843,077,322 downwards.
ACGCTGGCCACGCCAAGTGTGGTACCCTCTACTTCTGCATCTCTCCCAAGCCCCCTCTCTGGACTTGGGAGCTGCGCCAGACCTTCTGTCCCAGGAAGAAGGGACTTTGTGGCATCCAAACCCCAAGTCCCTTCACCTCAGAGCTTGGTTACTGAAGGCCTAGACCTTCAAGACTTCAATCTTTCTCAGCAAGTGAAGGATATCCTCCATGCTTCCAGAAAACCTTCCACTAGGCGTTCCTATGCTTTTAAGTGGAAAAGATTTTCCATTTGGTGTGCTCAAAAGGGTCTTGACCCTCTGGCACTTCCTGTGAATTCTCTATTGGAATATCTCCTGCATCTCTCCAATGCAGGCCTTAAAACGAATTCAGTAAGGGTCCATTTGAGTGGTATTGCAGTATCCCTTAAGCCTCTCAATGGACAACCTATTTCCTCTCATCCTCTTATTGCAAGATTCATGAGAGGCCTAACTTTAACTAAACCTCCCATTCGACCTCCTCCGGTGGCATGGGACTTAAACTTGGTTCTTGGTCAGCTTATAAAGCCACCTTTTGAACCCTTAGCCACTACCTCCTTGAAATTTCTTTCCTGGAAGGTTATTTTCCTTATTGCAATCACTTCGGCTCGCCGCATCAGTGAACTGCAGGCCTTAGTGGCTAATCCACCTTATACAAGGTTCCATCATGATAAGGTAGTCCTTAGGACAAATCCTTACTTTATGCCTAAAGTGGTCTCACCTTTTCATCTTAATCAAGAGGTATATTTACCTGTCTTTTTTCCAGCTCCTCATGCATCCAGTGCAGAGAGGAACCTTCATACTCTAGATTGTAAAAGAGCTCTGCTTTTTACTTACACAGGACACAGCAACATAGAAAGTCTTCCCAGCTTTTTGTTGCTTTTGATCCTTCTCATTTAGAACTTCCAGTCTCTAAAAGAACACTGTCCAATTGGATTGCTCAGTGTATTTCTTTTGCTTACCAGAATAAGACCCTTTCTCTAGAGGGCCATGTCACAGCTCACAATGTGAGGGCCATGGCCACCTCTATGGCTCATCTTCATTCTGTGTCCATCGACCAGATCTGTCGAGCAGCCACCTGGGCCTCGGTTCATACCTTCACAGCCCATTACTGTTTGGACAAGGACTCCCGCCGGGATGCCTTGTTTGGTCAGGCTGTCCTCAGACACCTGTTCCATTCTTGAAGACGAGGAACCCTTCAGGGTCTCATACCCTTGGGGATCTCCCGGGCATCTCAGCTAGGGAGTCCCCATATGTGAGGACTCATTCCTGCTTGTTCCTGGAGATAGCACAGTTACTTACCTGTAACAGGTAATCTCTGGGAACAGCAGGAATTAGTCCTCACAACCCTCCCACCTCCCCTAGGAGTTGTATCTCTCTCTGTCTTTCCTTTCCTCTCTCTCTATTGTCTCAGCTTTAAACTTGAACTGAGGAGAGTTGGTTAGGAAAGGCGGGAAGGCAGCGCGCATGCGCTGTGGGATGCCCCAAAAGCTTTCCTTCTGGGAAGCTGGGGAGCGTTCCCGCGCAGGCTCCGTCAGTACCGACGTACCCATATGTGAGGACTAATTCCTGCTGTTCCCAGAGATCACCTGTTACAGGTAAGTAACTGTGCTTTCCTGTACTTCACAGTAAAGGAATTTCTTTGAGGATACTGTAATGGCTCTTAACAGACCCATATTAACCTCAACAAATACTTTGCAATACTTCAGAATTAGGTCCACGTTAGAAAATTGATACTCATTTTTCACTTAACAATTATGGTCTACACAAGGACTCCCCTCTGGATATCTTGTTTAGTCAAGCTGTTCCACAGCACCCCCTTTTTTTTTCTTTTAATTCAACTCCTACCCTCCATCCCTTGGATGGCTGAGGTTCTGGGAAGTAGCATGGCCCATCTATTAGATTGCAACATGCTGGGACCTCCTCCAGGCATTTCTAGCTTAGGAGTCCCCTTATGTGAAGACTCATTCCTGTTTGTTCCTGGAGATAGCACAGTTACCTGTAACAGGTGATCTCGTGGAACAGCAGGAATAAGTCTTCACAACCCACTCACCTCCCCTAGGAGTTGTGCTCTCTCTCTCTCTCTTTCTAATTTGACTACTTCCCTCCTTCGGTCTCAGCTACAAACCCAACTGATGAGAGGGAAGTGAATAGGCGGGAGGGCAGCGTGCATGCGTGTGGGATGCTCCTAAAGGCTTTCCTCCTGGGTGCTGGGGAGTGTTCCCGCGCAGGCTCCATAGGTACCGACATACCCATATGTGAAGACTTATTCCTGCTGTTCCCAGAGATCACCTGTTACAGGTAAGTAACTGTGCTTTCTCTGAGAAAGCAGGAAGCAATCCTCAAAACCCTCCCTCCTCCCCTTGGAGTTGCTCCATTACCATCTTTTATTTTTGCTGTCTTTTAGCCATATCATCTGACTAAGAAAGTTGGCACCCTTGGGCGGGAAAGGGACCACACATGCATGGTGGCATCTCCCAAAGGCTTTGTTTGAAAGCTAGGGGGATGCTTCTGCGAGGGCTTCATCGGTTCTGATGTCACCCATATGTGAGGGCTGATTCTTGCTGTTACAGGTGAGTAACTACACTTTATCTGCTGTGAGGGAAAGGACTTAGATCCTTTCTTATGTCTCACACAAACTGCTTGAATACCTTCTACATTTGTCAGTCTAGCCTGAAGACCAACTTAGAGCAAAATTCAGTGCAAATGGCTTTTGTCTGTACTGACTTTAGTTGTTTCATATGGGGCTTGCCTCTTACGAAACCATTACACAAGCCACCAGCAATGTCTTGGGGATCTCAGAAGGGACTTGTCTCAGCTGAGGAAAGCTCCTTTTGAGTTTCTGGATACCAATGGACTGAAGCACCTGATCTGGAAGATCTTGTTTTTAGTGGTAGTCACCTCAGCACGCAGAATTACCCTGACCCTAGTAGCTTATTCATAAAGATTTCTTCCTGAAATATTGTTGGATGTCTACCTTAAGTCAATTGTCCTTCTAAAATTTTCCCATGATCAGATGCTCTCAAACGGGAAAGCTCATTGCACTTACTGGATTGCAAGAGTGCCTTTGTTCTCTGTCTCGAGCAGACTGAAGTTCATAGAAAGTCCGTTCAAAATTTTGTTTCTTTTAAGCCCTATAAATTGAAGACTATAGTTAACAAACATATTTTTTCAGTTTGGCAACCCGATTGCATCTTTTTTGCTTATGCTCAGGTGGGCTTCACTCTGGAGGGTCATGTATTGGCTCACATCTGTGACCCACTTTGTGTTAGCTTCCATGGAGGCATTCTGCAAAGCCGCAAACTAGACTTCTCTTCGCACCTTTGCATCTCATTGCTTGTAAAGAGATTGCTGATGCGACAAGAGATGTGGTCAATCCTTTTGGGGTTTTTTTGCAATCTGTTCAGGGCTTAGTAACCAACTCCATTCCCCTCTAGGTCTAGTTCTTTTCTGTTATAGGCTGCTTTGTGTAACAATTTCAACTTTTTTTTTCCTTTTTCTAAAAGACATGTTGCTGCCAGCTTCATAGTTATCTAGTGTCAGCTTGCTGCAGCACAAGCTTCTCACCCTTTTTTCTGTTGAGGCAGTCTGTAGCTATGGAAATCCCATATGTGAGCACTTATACTGCTTGTTCATAGAGAAAGCAGAGTTATCTACCTGCGGCAGGTTTTGTCCGTGGACAGCAACATTAATCCTCATGACCCTCCCACCTTCCCTTGGAATTATATTCTGGCATTAGCTAGTCAATGAACTGAGATGTAGATTTGTGTTAGCGGCAGGTGGGAACCCTTGCACGTGATATGTGAATCTTTCCAAAAGTTTCTAGAAGAAACTGGGAGAGCTTTTTGGATGGGACTCTGTTGGTGACATTACCCATGTGTAAGGACCTATCCAGTTGTCCATGGTGAACACCTGCTACAGGTAAATTACTGTTTTATCACACACTACTTTTGACCATTAACCTGTTAATCTCATATCATGCTTTAGTAAATAAGTCCCTAAGAGCTGCTAAATGATTAGAAAGCCTTTTAATATCTAAATTTCTTAAGGTCTAAGCATGGCATATCAACAGTATATATGGTGCTATCTCCAGGATCAAGCAGGAATGCAGCCTTCACATATGGGTGACATCGGCGCCGACTGTAGGAACACTACCAGGCATCCAATAGGAATACTTTTGGGAGCATCCCTCCATGCATGTGTGCCTGCCTTCCCAGTACTTCTTCTCTCATCTTTTTCCCTTCCCATTGACTGGTGCTGTATTCGATGCTCTGGTCTCGCTTTCATTTTTCATATTTCTTTTTTCTTTTCTTTTTCACTGTTTACTTAATTTGCAATGTTGCCGCTTGCTTAGGACATCATTGCTTCTTTTGATTTTGCCTCTGCAGTCTTCTCAGGTACACTCTCTGTAACAGTAACCATCGAAACTGAACTGAAGACTGAAGAACTTGAAATTCTTTGATGCCCCTCAACCCCTAAAAAGGCTGCTGCACTACCAATACATCATGGCCTCGTGCTCTGCATGTGGAAGGCTCCTTTGACTGTTCCTTCAGTCAGCAAGAGACTGGATACTCTCTCTATAGGGTTCCTTCTTGCCCAGGTATTCAAAAGCCTCAGTTACCACATCATTCTGTGGTTGTGGAATTGGCAATGTGTCTGGTTAAGAGTTCTAAAAATCACTCCTCTGTTCCCCCAGGATGGGAGTTGAGGGCTCTCGATGCATTTGGCCGTCGGTGCTTCCAAGTGATTATGCTAACATCCAGGATAAACGCCTATATGCTTTACATGGCTATGTTTTTGAGAGATGTAGCTAGAGATCTGGCTGAGTTCTCCACCCTGTTGCCACTTGACAAGCAAGATCCATATAAGGTCTTGGTCAATCATGGTTAGAATACCTCAAAGTTCCTCACTAGGGCTGCCTTTGATGCTTTTGAGTCCACCAGTAGGGCAGCAGCAGTTTGTATAAGAGTCAGGAGAATGGCCTGGCTGCAAGAATCCAACCTTGGACAATGGGTTCAAGATAAACTTGTGAGCGTTCCCTGGATAGGAGAACACCTCTGGAAAAGAGTGGCAAAAAAAGACGGGTGAGAGAGACTGATGATCTCACCCTGAAACGCCTGCCTCGAAAGAAGGCTGATCCAGCTAAGAAGACGACTTCTTCCCCAGAAAGAAAAGGTACTACCTTTCCTTCCCACCGTATTCCTCTTATCAGCCTCAACAGCCACATCGGAAGCAGCAGGGGCCACGTCAGCCCAGGAAATCTAAAGCTCCAGAGCTTCAACCAGCTCTGCAGGTGCAGCCTGCAACTGTTTTTTGACTGCTTTCTTGAGGGCACAACCAGTCTACTCCTTCAGGACCTCCTCCCCTCCCACATTGCAGGCAGGTTAGTCTGCCTTGCCTCATAGATGGCCCCTCATTATGTCAGAGCCCTGGACTCTAAGCGTAGTGAGCATGGGATATCCGCTCCATTTCCAGAACCTGCCCCCCACTTTCTTCATAGGGATTCCCCCATAGATTCTCTGCACTCCACCCTTCTTCAACAAGAGAGAGTCACTCTTCTAGTGCAGGGAACCATAGAGGAAGTTCCATCCCTCAACAAGGGCTTGGGTTTTACTCCCGTTATTGCCTCATCCCCAAAAAGACAGGGGGGATACAGAAGAATAATATCAATATATAAAAAAGTCCCAAAATACTGCTATATTCAGTGATGACTGTAAGTATGCAAAACCTGGAGAAAAGACCTCTGAGGTATACTGAGCCCAAGCAAAATATTTTTAAGAGCTTTTAAGTGGTAAAGGTAGGTAAAATGACAAAACTATGTATATGATGGAAAGCCTATTAGAAGTATCTTTACGATGTTCCCAAAGTATAGTCATTCCAAAGTCTAGCTTTTTTTCTACACTGCAATAGAGGGGAATATCAAGATGAATGCTATTGCATGACTTGTAATTTACAATCTCTTTACTCAAACTGCTGATCAATCATGCCATGTTTCTTTGGGTATTTGTGCTAGCATCTTCAAATGTTAGCATCCAGCAGTGTCTCTCCCTCATTGGCTCCTCAATGTCCAGAATTTGCTTATACCGCTTATCCATCTGTTCAATGTCCTATTTAGCGATGGCATTTTAGAACGACAGGTAAATTGCATGATTAAGGAATAGGTGGCAATTGCTGACTTTTTACAAAAAAAGTTTATCTTCCGCATCTAACCCCTTATAAATGTCATGTCTAGGTCTGCTTCAGATGTATTAGAAATTATCCTGGAAATATCATGTTGATTCCAATGGGGTTTTATTCTTAAGCACGTACATTATATTCACATGGTAGCCATCCAACTCTATAAAAATGAAGTAACAGCGAAAAGAACAGAAGCCCGTGATTTTTTTCTGGTTTAAAATTAAAATTAGAACTAGCTCCGAGAAGCTAAGGGAAAAACTGCTTTCCTTGGTCAGTGAAATATAATCATTTATTAGGAATTTAAGGATAAAAGTGACTTTTGTTAATCTCCATTACAGAAACAATGAGCAAGACAAACTTTGTTCCTGGGTGAAAAAACTCAGGTGGTGCTAATGAAAGGCAAAAGCAGAAGTGTATCTTGTCATTTAACATTACTGCTCCTGAGTGCTGCCTTGGAAGAGTCACTATAATTCATAGAGAGGGAGTATAGCACACTCATGGATTTTTCATAGTTTCTCAGCCATAAATTACAAAGGGAGATAAAAAAAGGTCCAGCAGTCACCACTGCTATAGCTTTAGTTCAGGAAAAAATTAATTATTCAGGAGCGTCAGTGCAGAAGACAGACTGATAAATACAGTATTTGCACTTTCTCCATCAAAACTACCAGTTTTTATTAAAATCAAGCCGCGTCGTCTTTAGCTTTATTTAAAATTTATATACTGTCCTTACCCACCAATAATGTACTTTATATTGTCCCCTCAACGAAACAGACTTAACTAGAAAGCCTTGGGCTTTCCTATAGAAAATCCTAATGTGATGGATTCAACATGATTACACAGGTACACTACCAAAAAACTGCCTCCAGTTTTGCAACTGATTCCTATAGATTTTGGGGTGCTGAATCCAGGAAAAATAGCCAAAATGTTCCATCACGTCACGTTTTCTTGCAAAATTAGATTTCTTACCCATATAAGGAATGTTCACATAATTTCTTTTTAGCCGACTGCAGTTTATTTTCATGGCCCAAAATAGAGGTTGTAATGGTTAACTAACTAGAAACACTCCCTCATGATATTTTAGAGTGTTTTGTATTCATTTTATACATTAACAGGACAATTGGGAGGCGGGGGGCTAAATCCAGTACTCGCGCTGGCGCATGTTCTTTCCTGTTCGCCTCGCCTCGTTCGCGCTCGCTCAAACACGGTGGTTGCGACATGAACGTTCCTGTCAAATTTCAGTTTCTTGCAAGTTCATTATTACCTTTTGTTTGCTCAGTCGTAATCCAGCTTTATTCCGAAGTGGTTCACTACAGTTGTAGTTTGCAGTGCTGTGTATTTGTGATGGCTCACAGAGCCAGAGGTTGCATCAACTCTCCGGACAGTTTTTGTTTTATTTGTGGGGAATATACCGTGAAAAAGCGGCAGAGGAACATTTCTGCATTTATTAAAAAAGTATATTTCGCCTATTTCGGTTTGAAGTTAGGCGATCAAGACAAACCGTGGGCTCCTCACAAAGTGTGCAAGACATGTGAGGAAGATCTATGCTTATGGATGAAAGGTAAAAAACAAGCATTTCGTTTCGGAATACCTATGATGTGGCGTGAACAAAGAGACCACAGCAGTGACTGCTATTTTTGCTCTTGCATTGTGAAGGGATACAACTTAAAAAATAAGAACGTAATAGGTTACCCCAACCTTCCCTCAGCAATTAGGCCTATGCCTCATAGCAACGAAATACCTGTGCCTGAACCACCAAAATCTTTGGATCATATTTGTGTGGACGGTTCTGATCATGATGAGACTCATCAGATGGCTTTTCCCGATGAGTCCAGTACTTCCGAGTTTGAAACTGAACCAGATCCGAAACCTGAACTTTTCTCTCAAGCTGAATTGAATGATTTAGTCCGGGATTTAGGACTCCCAAAAGATGCTGCCCAACTGCTAGGTTCTCGGCTTAAACAGAAAAATCTATTGTCACCAGGAACAACTTTTTATTGGTACCGCAACCGCGAGACACAATTTTTGAAGTATTTCAGCAAAGAGGAAGATTTGATATTTTGCAACGATATATACGGAGTGATGGAAAAGTTTAAACTCAAGTATGATCCTGCTGAATGGCGGCTGTTCATTGATTCGTCAAAAGACAGCATAAAAGGTGTTCTTCATAATGGCAACACATTCGCTTCAGTTCCTATTGCTCACTCTGTTATTCTCCAAGAAAAATACGAGAATTTGGCCCTGATTCTTCAGAAGATTCGTTATGATGAGCATAAGTGGATGATATGTGGAGACTTTAAAATTCTATCCATGCTATTAGTGCAGCAATCCGGTTTCACCAAATATCCCTGCTTCCTTTGCTTGTGGGATAGCCGGGCCCGCGACCTACACTGGGGGAAAAAAGACTGGCCAATTCGGGAGTATTTGAGACCCGGTGAGAAAAATGTTCTTCATGAGAGCTTGGTACCTCGTGATAAAATTCTATTACCACCTCTCCACATTAAGTTGGGTCTCATTAAGCAATTCATCAAGTCCCTTCCAAAAGATGGTGAGTGCTTTCGGTACCTTTGCTCAAAGTTCCCCCGACTTTCTGAAGCAAAGCTAAAGGAAGGAGTGTTTGTTGGCCCTGATATAAGGAAACTCATTTCAGATGGAGCATTCGCTGAAACGATGTCTGAGAAGGAAAAAGAAGCCTGGGATTCCTTCAAGGATGTTGTTCTCAAATTCTTGGGGAACAGGCGGGATGAGAACTATAAGGATATTGTTGCCAGGATGCTCAATGCCTTCAAAGAACAAGGCTGTAACATGAGCCTGAAAGTCCATTTCTTGCACTCCCATGTGAACTACTTTCCCGAAAACTTGGGGGCGTACAGTGAAGAACAAGGTGAAAGGTTTCACCAGGACATCAAGGACGCAGAGAGAAGGTACCAAGGAAGATGGAACACCACTATGATGGCTGATTTCTGCTGGTTGCTGCTGCGGGAAACCCCAGATGAAAAATACACCAAGCAGCGCACCAAGAGAAGCATTCGGGGGAAGAAGAAACGGGCCCACCAGGAGATTGATTGACCCAAGAATGACTTTAAAATCTAAACTGTGTTGACAAATATCGTGTTTTTACTAAACTTTGAAATAAATAGAGCCTTTAATAGAGCCTTTTCCCACATAGCCCCAACAGTCTGGAACTCATTACCAGAGGACTTACGATCACTAACAGAGATAACAGAATTCAGAAAAAAATTGAAAACATACTTATTCACTAAACACTATAATACCATGGAAAACCTTCCACTCAACTTAGATAATGGCTAAACACGAACCTGCCCAAAATAAAGTTTATACTCCCTACTACAAACAATACATACAAAACTTAAATGTATAATCACTCCACTCTTATGCATTGAAATTCTACCTGTATATAGTTACAACTGTCATAATCTGTATATAGTTACAACTGTCATAATCTGCCTATGTTATAGGGACAGTACTTTTGTTTTAACTGTTACACATTCTGTCTTAGTTGAATTATTGAATTATTCCGCTTAGTTTTTAAACCCGTTGTGTAAGTTAAGATGTTCTATGTAAAAAGTTATCATTGTTCTATGTAAAACAAGCTCTGCATTGTTGACTGTTGTTGATTGTACACCGCAACTGATCGCTGGAAGATGCGGTATATAAATAAGTGTTAAATAAATAAATAAATAAAAATTTGCTAGTTATTACCACAATGTCGGATCTCATTTATTAGAATTTTATTTTCACACCATCGGGTGTTTGTCTTCATGTATTGCAATGGTGCGGTTTGCGTTTTCTATTCTTACATACATACCTGTACAACATTTTTTGCACATTTCTTTGCTTTGCTTTGTGTCTAACCTCGCTCTTATATGCTCAATGTTTGTGCACATGTATGTGGCTGTTTTAAGTGCAGACAATTTTGCTACCATCAGTGTGTTTTGTTGACATTACTCTATTCTTATGTGCTGCCTTGTTACAATTTTCTTTATTCTTATTTGAATAACTACTAAACAATTAGTATAAAGAATTCATCCAAGAAACTTTTATCTCGATGGCACTCAATCTGAAACGTTCACCTCAAACTGCTAACCCAATGTAGCAAAAAATCTGTACGTGATGGAGCAAATTGGTTACCAGATTTGGATTCAGCGCACCAAAAAACGTAAAAATCAATCGAAACATTAGAGGCAGTTTAAAAAAAATTTTTTTTAGTGTACCTGTGTTATTTTACAAAGTTGATCAAAGTAAAACAAATAGATTGGAATGAGCATGAAATTGGAAAGTAGGTCATATACAAACATCTTTTCCTTATAAAAGTGTAATGCATTCTTGCCTCACTCAGAACTTGTCCTATCTACACTAAATTTACAGGATATGAGGACTCTGTCAGAGGTGGGTATTTTTGGATCCACAATATTCATGGACCATGCAGGCCCTGAAAAATAATCTCCTTTAGTTTGGGGTTTGTTCTTGTCTCACATCTGGGGGGTTCAGGCCTATCCTGGACCTCGGGAATCTCAACAAGTTCCTGGTCCATGAAAAGTTCAAGATGGTCTCGCTAGGAACCCTACTTCCCTACCTCTAGGAGAAAGACTGGCTCTGCTCTCTAGATCTCAAAGATGCCTACACTCACATCCTAATACATCGCTCTCACAGAAGGTACCTCTGCTTCTTTTTCCAGGATCTCCACTACCAGTACCGTGTCCTACCTTTTGGTCTCGCATCTGCACCAAGAGTTTTTACAAAGTATCTGGCAGTCATAGCAGCCTACCTCCGAACACTCGGCATCTTTGTCTTCCCTTACTTAGACGATTGGCTAATCAAGGGCAATTCCGCTCGCGTAGTGACCATAGCTCTCCAACGCACCATCTCTGTGCTTCAGTATCTAGGCTTTGTGGTCAACTACTCAATGTCCCATTTTGCTCAAACCCAAAAAGCTAGAGTTCATTGGGGTGCTTCTGGACACTATGCAAGCTCGAGCCTTCCTTCCAAGAGAATGGCTCCACTGTCTCATCGAGCTGGCAGATCACTGCCAAAGCTGGTCCCGCATCAGGGCAAACGACATGCTCCATCTTTTGGGGCACATGGCCTCCACAGTCCATGTCATCCCATATGCTTGCCTTCACATGCGACCAGCACAGAGGACTCTCTCCGCTCAGTGGAAGCAGTCAACAGATTGTCTTATGGACAAAATCACCATCATGCCTCAGCTGGTGTACTCCTTCAAGTGGTGGTACACCCACCCCCCCAAAAAATCTTATTGTCTGGTTACCTTTTTGGATGTCTTACCACATCAACTTCTTGGAACTCAAGGCAATTTCCAATGCCCTTTGTTTGTTCCATCCTCAGTTGAGTGGACAGTCTGGTTCCCCCTTGTTTGTTGATATAATACATGGCTACCTGGTTGTCGGTCTGAATGAGCACAATCTCGCTCCCTTTGCAGGGAAATGATCTGCCTCTGGGTCTTCACTCTGTCTCATCAGATGTTTCTTCAAACAGTTTATCTTCCAGGGGAGCTGAATGTGCTAGCAGACAAATTGAGTTGAGTCCTTTGACCACACAAATGGACTCTCCATCGCGAAACAGCACAACACATCTTTTGATTATGGGGAACTCCCATCATCAGCCTCTTTGCTACTCCAGTGAATACCCAGCTTCCCCAGTTCTGTTCCAGAATCCTGTCTCCACAGAGCCAAGCCTCAGATGTATTTCTTCTTCACTGGGGACAGGGACTGTTTTATGCATTCCCACCCATTCCATTGATAACGAAGACCCTCTTCAAGCTGCAATTAGACAGGGAAATAATAATTCTCATCACCCCATTCTAGCCATGTCAACCATGGTTTCCCTTGCTCATTCGACTAGCGTAATACAAACCTCTCAGTCTGGGATGTGTATCCAATCTCCTATCGCAGGACCAAGGGTTGCTCCTTCACCCCAATCTGAGGGCATTCTGGTTGACCGCATGGCTGCTAAAAGCCTAGTCTTATCTCACCTAAATCTTCCAGAGGAAGTAAGAGATCCTACAAGCATCTAGAAAAGACTCCACTCGATGCGCTTACTCATTCAAATGGTGAAGGTTTTCCCTCTGGTGCTCCCATAGGGCTCTCAGCCCATTTATTTGCTCGGTGGAGCCTGTACTTCAATATCTTCTCCATCTCTATATGGCAAAACTAAAGACCAATTCAGTTTGAGTCCACCTTAGTGCCATTGTGGCCTCTCACCATCCAGTTGGCAGACAGCCTATCTCCGTTCATCTTCTGGTAGCACTTTTCATGCATGACTTTCTCTTAACAAGGCCGCCAATCAGACTACTTCCAATAGCCTGGGACCTCAATGTTGTCCTGGCTCAACTGCTCAAACCTCCCTTTGAACCCCTTGCCTCAGCTTCGCTGAAGTTCCTCACTTGGAAGGTTACCTTCTTGGTTGCTCTGGCATCGGCTCATCGTGTCAGTGAATTATAAGCTTTACCTTAGACATGCTTCCATTATGATAGGGTGGTCCTCTGGACACATTCCAGGTTCCTTCCGAAGGTGGTCTTTCCTTTCCACCTTAATCAGTTGATTTCTCTTCAGACCTTTTTTTTTCCCCAAGACCTCATTCTTCTTGGGCTGAAGGAACACTGCATATCCTGGATTCTAAGAGAGTTTTAGCCTATTTAGACAGAACTAAAGCTCATCGACAGTCCTCACAACGTTTTGTCTCACGTGACCCTAGTCACTTGGGCCTACCAGTCACCAAGCATACCCTTTCTAACTGGATTGTGAACTGCATTTCCTTTGCTTATGTGCAGGCTGGACTTTCCCTAGAGGGCCATGTCACAGCTCATAACGTCTGCGCCATGGCTGCCATGATTGCCCAACTATGCTCTGTCTCCATCTCTGAGATTTGCCAAGTTGCCACATGGTCTTCCATTTATACTTTTGCTGCCCATTATTGTCTGGACAAGGACCTCCAGTAGGGGTGAAAACTTTGGCCAAACCATTCTTCGGCACATTTTTGGAACTTAACTACACCTTCTTTCCCCCGGCCCTCTGTTCCTAATAACTACCTGAGCAGAGAGTATGCTCAAGGGGCTGAGTCTGATGGATCCATACTCTACTCTCGTTGTGGTTTAGGGTTTCTATCCCCGTCTGTCGCACCTTTCTCCTCTAGCATTCACGTTAACTTGAAGCTAGTGAGTCCCGTATGTGAAGACTGCATTCCTGCTTTTTCCTGGAGATAGCATAGTTACTTGCCTGTAACAGGTGATCTCTGGGAACAGTAGGAATCAGTCTTCACAACCCACCCTCCTCCCCTGGAATTTGTAGAAAGGTGGGAGGTTTCTCTGAGCGCTCTATACCTTACTGAGGAGAGTTACTGGGAAGGCAGGCACACGTGTGAAGGGGTGCTCCCAAAAGCATTCCTATTGGATGCTGGGGAGTGTTCCCACATGGGGATCCGTCAGAGTCTACGTCACCCATATGTGAAGACTGATTCCTGCTGTTCCTGGAGATCACCTGTTACAGGTGAGTAATTATGCTTTCTCTTAAGAGGTGGAAGAACTTGATTTTAGGTATTTGTACTGATGATACTGGATTGATCTATGATTGAATGTTAGTCTTCAGAATGATCACAGATTTATTTATTTATTTATTTATTACAATTTCTTATATACCGCACTATTCGACATCAGCGCGGTTTACAATAAAACAAAAGGACCAGAACAGGCTGTTCGGTTTTACAGAGAACAGATGTACAAACTTGGATAACATGGGTGAACTATTTACACAAAATATCTACAAGTAGGCGTACTGACAAAGCTCTAGAAGTAACATGTGGTTACTTTCTTTGGTGGGGTTATCTAGGCTTCATTGCTGACTGGGTAGTATTTGAGGAACAGGTGATATTTGAGTGCCTTCCTGAACTGAGTTAAGTCAACGATAGCACGAATGTCAGATGGTAGAGCATTCCAGCATCTTGGGGTGCAAAATTTGAAGGCCCTATTCGCCGCCATTAGGTTGCATTTTGTCAAGGCCTTCGGAATTATTAGAGAGTTTAAAGCTGTTGGTCTTCTGGATCTGTTAGGTGGCACGGTGTGAATGAGCTCTGTAAGTGAGGAGGATGAGAGACCATTGATGGCCTTGAAGGTCAGTAGTAAGGTCTTAAAGACAAGCCTTCCGTGTATGGGGAGCCAGTGAAGCTGCTTCAGGATAGGTGTCACATGGTCACTCCTAGAGGCTCCATGGAGGACCCTTGCTGCAGCATTCATGGCCAGCCGTAGCGGGCTCAAGGTAGATTGTGGGAGGCTTTGTAAAATGGAGTTGGCATAGTCGAAGTGGGGTAAGATTAGTGCTTGGTATATAGTCCGGAGGTCGTCTGGATCTAATAAGGAACGCAGATGCCTGAGTGTACGGATCTTGAAGTATATTGCTTTTACTATATTGCCTATGTGTGATTTCATATCAAGACGTTGGTCCAACGTGACCCCAAGGTATCTTATTACGTCTTTTGTCTGCAGATCCGCTTCCTTAACTCTTACATGGGATGGTGGAGTAAAATTGGGGTCTCTCGTGATGAAGAGTACCTCAGTTTTCTTGTGTTGAATACGGAGGTCTTGAGATTGGAGCCATTCTGAAACTGCGTTGAAACATTCTAACAGGGGGGAAAGGTCCATTTGATCCGTAGAGAACTGCATGTATAAGAGTATGTCATCTGCATAAATCAAACAGTTCACATTAAAAGATCTAATGATACTGCAGATGGGCTGCATGTACACCAAGTACCTCTCCTGCATTCTCCTCACCAGCCCACCCGTCTTCCCCAGGAACCACCCTGATTAGTTGTGTAATTCAAACGCCTGCTTAAGTAAATGGGTTTTGAATTTTGTAGATAAGTTGAAGGGGGAGCGAATCCCAAAGCTTGGGGACCTGAAAAAATGCTAAGTGATGGTTTGACTGCAGCCGAGCCCTTGAGGGCGGGAGCAGGATGAGCTCATAAGAAACCTCTGGAAGATATTCTCCGTCTCCACCTCTGCTGGTAGGGGGACACAATCCACTTGTCTGGACTGGTCTAGAAGGAATCAGGGAAAGTAAAATGCAACTAGTAAGTAAAATGTCACCTTCACTTCTTCGCAACTGGAACTGAAATAAGAGCCCCAGGTGCTATGACACAGAAGGAGCACAATTGAACATAAACTAAGTGAGAATGCTGGGACTGGTCTGGTTGTGTTTTTGCCGCTGCCGCTGCATGCATTGGCTCCATGACACATCTCCCGGGTGTTGTTGCAAAATACCTGTTGAGAACTGCTGTCCTAGAGGAAGAGACATAGAAAGGGGATATGAGAGAGTTTCAGATAGTTCAAAGGAATAAATTGTGCACCAAAACAATTTGAAAAATCTGTTGTTCTTGGATGAAATTTTTTTTTCTTGAAGGGAAGGCCAGTGTACTTGGAGAGGGCAGCAACAGAAATGGAGGAGGAGGTAAGAGGGTTCGAAGGACCTGGAAGAGAGTGAGAAGGATGAGAGAATGAGGTGCAAGGAAGGAAGAGAGGAAAGCATGGCAGTGGAAGGAGAGATTTTGGTAGGATTAGAAGACTGTATCCAGATAGAAGCTGTTCTGAATCCAGATGGGGAGAAGCGAGGTGCATACATGGTGATGGGGTTAATGTGTTGAGTGGGAGGGTGTACACTTGCCAGGGGAGAAATGTATTCACCTTGTACTCCCCACAGTCGCCCTTCTTTCAAAACAAATTATTGGGGAGAACAGGGATATATGGTGAATGCATTTCATCCAGTGGCAAGTAAGTCATGGAGGAATTTTAGAATTAGATTTTTAATTATAAAAAAGTGAAAGTAAAGCCAGGGATCAACTGTGGTCTAAAGCTTTGCTTCCCTTATCTGCTGTTGTATTATATTTCTGTATTTGATAAGGCTGTAAGAGAGGTGAAAGGTTTTTTTATGACCATGGCGGTAAAGACTAAGCAGACTTTATGTTGTGCTGGTATCCACTGAGGTCTTTTTTTCCTTCCATTTTTACTGTTGTATTGATCACATTCAGTTTGGTTTAGATAATAGGTGGATAGTGTACATAAGAACATAAGACATGCTATACTGGATCAGACCAAGGTCCATCAAGCCCAGTATCCTGTTTCCAACAGTGGCCAATCTAGGTTATACGTACCTAGCACAGGTTCCACAATGCTTGTTCTGGGTCAGTTTGATGAATAGCTGTGCTAGATATATTTTCCACTGCTTGATCTAGACTGCACTCATTGGCTGCTAGTTGAAATCACATGTTCACTTAAGTATTTGATTTGAGGTTGAAAAGACTAAAGTAGAGCCCCTGAGTTTTGAGTTTGTGAAGAGGCCTACTTTAAAATGTCATCTGCTCTGGATTTTGGTACATCAGCAGAGGAGACAAGAAATGATGTGGGTGGCTGGGAGAAAGAAGAGAACAAATGACCAAACTGGAAGTTGAAAGGGTTGCAGAGGAGTTTGGTGGTATGTGTATGTGACCTGTAGTGGTATGGTGGACTACCACTATGGACCAGAATGTAATCAGTCACGATACAACCCCATTGTAGAAGCTGTTCTGAAACTATTGACAGAGTTAGGCTAGCAAACGATATCTGCTCAATTTTCAGACCTAGTGATCAGCATTTTTTTTTTAAATACTGGCTGCAGTGTTTAAAAAAAAATATTCAGCACTGCTACACATAAAATCAGTGGTGCTGAATATATATTTGAACTGTGGCGACTGCTAATAGCTAGGTGCATAACTGAATATCACCACTGTATATTTCAACTGGCGGTAACCACCCAGCCACAATTTTCTCCAGGAACAAGCAGGAAGTTGGTCCTCACATATGGGTGATGTCTGTGCCGACAGAGCCCTCGCAAAAGCATCCCCCCCAGCTTTCAAAGAAAGCCTTCGGGAGATGCCACCACACATGCGTGGTCCCCTTCCTGCCCAAGGGTGCAATCTTGCTCAGTCTCCTTTTTTCTGTGGAGCCCTCCAGTCATCTGTCTGCTCTTCCCTTGGAAAAATTGATTTTCTCGATCTGAGTTTCTTACTCTCCTCCGGTAGTGCATCGATCCTCTTCCCGCCACCTAAGCCTGCTGCCCTGGCATTGAGTTTCTGGTTCATAGTCCTTTGTTTTTTTTCTCCTTCTTGGCACCTTTGCGCCTTTTTTTTCCTACTACTACCACCACTGAGCATTTGTATAGCGCTGCAAGTCATACACAGCGCTGCACAGACATGTAAGAGACAGTCCCTGTTCATCAGAGCTTACAATCTAGTCAAGACAGACAACACAGAAGGTGTAGACAGGGATAAAACAAGGGGGAAAGGTAAAGAAACAAGGAGATAAGGGGAGTCAAGATCCAAAAGCAGCAGCGAAGAGGTGAGTTTTCAGCCTGGATTTGAAAAGGGTCAAAGAAGGTGCCTGGCGTTCAGACACAGGTAGTTTGTTCCAGGCGTAAGGTGCAGCAAGATGAAAGGAGTGAAGTCTGGAGTTAACAATAGAAGAGAAGGGCATAGATAGAAGCAATTTGCCAGAAGAGCAGAGTTCCCGAGGGGGCGGTTCTATTGCGGGCACCGTGGGTCTTCGACCTCGCTGGGATACTTTTTTTTTCTCATGGCTAACAGTGGTTTTAAAAAGTGTGATTGGTGTGCCAAAATAATGTCCTTAACGGACACTCACGACTGCTGCCTTCACTACCTGGGACCAGACCACGACCCCACGGCATGTGGCCTCTAAGAAGCTGTCCACCAAGGCCCTCGAGCCACCAGCAGCAGCATGATAAGTTTTTCCCTGAGTCCCCGGCACCTCCGAAGGCCAAGGCCTCCTCCGTAATTGTTGAATCCTGGCGTAGCCTTACGGACCCCGACCAATGCCCTGGCTCCTTCCCTCGAGGGAACCCAAGAAGAAGTTTTGTAGTTTCACATTGTTATCTGTAAAAACAGCATTGCCTTGTTTACTGTTCCATGTAAACCGCAACTGATCAATGGAAGGTGCGGTATATAAAAACTTGCTAATTAAATTAAATTAAAGAAGAAGGAGGTTTCGAAGGCAGTGTCCCTGGATGGCTCAGACGGGCCAGGTAAGTCCCGAGCCAGGTCCCACAATCCTAGATGTTCATCTGAGGGATCGGAGAAGGAATGACCTGCGAAGTCCCCCAGAAGGACTCTACCTCAGACCGGCCTCTGTCGCCTGACACCATCTTCATCAAGGATTCCCCTTAGTGGGAACTGCTGGCGGGCCTTTTTCCCTTGGTGTCTGTGTCAATTGCTGCAGAGCCTTCTGGCCTGGAGTCCAGAATGGCAGCCCTGCAGTGCAGCTTGTCTGCCTTCAAGGACCAGCAGTGGGCGCTGTTGTCTGGTACCACTGGTTCCCCCACCCAGACCACCGGGCCCTCGATGTTTGAGTGGAGGAGTGGCCTAGTGGTTGGGGCAAGGTACTTCAGGCCAGAAGGTCAGGGGTTCAAATCCCACTAGAGGACAGCAACCTTGGGCCGGAAGGACTGGGGTTTCTAGTCCCACAGGTGCTCCTTGTGGTCTTGGGCAAGCCACTTAACCCTCCATAGCCCATGTTCCCTGTAAAATAGTTATCTCCAAGTTATAATGCCCTGTTCAATGTAATTTGAGTTTGTTCAATGTAAACCGCACTGATGCAGAATAGCGCGGTATATAAGAGAATGTAAATAAAATAAATATCCTTGGAGACTGAGCGAATCCTCGAGGTCCTTCAGCCTTGAGTTAATCCTCGGCCGAGGTCTCGATCTGGCTCCCGTTCCACAGGACTGAGATCCTCCTCAGCCAGTGTGCTCGGCACTGGCTGCGGGGCCTCCGAAGGCCGTGAGTGGGGATCAGCCCCGGAGCCTGTAGGCCATCCTTCCATCGAGTCCTCGATGGACTATGATTGGGGAATGGAGGATGAGGAGTCGCTGGACACCTGTCGCCATGGTGACATCCCCTTGGACTTCCCTCCCTCGGAGCCCTGGCGTTGGTCCCCACCTGAGGACATGGCGTTCCTCGACTTAATCAGGGACATGTCCAAGGCCCTAGTGTTTCCAACGGAATCTGAGACGGACCCTCGGATGGAGGAGCTGGAAATCCACCAATACGAGGCCCCTCTGAGGGAATTGCTCACGGTGCCCATCTCTTCCATCCTGAAATGACTAATGTCCGTATGTGGGAGACAACGGCATCGGTGTCGGTGGTGAGCAAGTGGCTCAACTTGATGTATCGAGTCCACTGGAGCCCGGGCTTCCAGAAGTCAACTGCCTCACAATTTCATGTTGGGGGAGGTGGCCATGTGTTGCCTGAAGAGTCAAAAGGCACTCCTTGCTGCTCCCAGGTAGGGAGGCCCGCACCTTGGATGCCCTCGGCACACAGTTCTGCTAGGGTTTGATGGTCATTGGTGGAATCCAGGCATACCAGCTGTACAAGGGCATGCACCTGAGAGACCTGGCGAAGGAGCTCTCTGGGTTCTCAGCTGGTCTCTCCAAAGAACCCTGCAGTGGTTCAAGAACCTGGCCAAAGCTGTCCATGAGTGCTCCAAGTTTGTCTTGGGCAGCCTATGACGGCTTCGAGTCAGCTGCTCGATTAGCGATGGCAGGCATTGGTGCCCAACGCCAGGTTTGACTATAGTCATCTGACCTCGAACAATGGACTCAGGACAAATTGGTTGTCGTTCCATGCCAAGGAGAAGAACCTCTTTGGCTAACCCATGACCAACAGTTCATGAGGACCAGGCTCTCTAAAAAGACCGCTGCCCCTCCTCGAAGAAAAAAGCCCTACTTGAGGAAAAGGGCTGCTTACAGCAACTACCCACTTTTTCAGACCTCCCCGGCTCCCCAACAGTGTCAGCAGGCCAAGAGGTATGGGCCCCGTAAGCAGAAGGTTCCCAAGCCCCAGGCATCTGCTCCGGCACAGCCAGGGTGGAGTTTTTGACTCCTTGGGCATAGCCTTTCCATCCCAAGGAGGTCAGCAGCCCACAGGGGGGGAGGGGGGGCATCTGGTCCACTATGCCCAAAGGTGGCTAACCATTACCACTACCACTGGGCACTTCGAGTGGTCAAGAAGAGTTACCTCCTTCATCTGACTCAGACACCTCTCCCTTATTTTCCGGGAGAGCCCATCAGGTCTCCCCTTTACTGGGGCCTTTTACTGAAGGAGCTTGCAGGTGGTCTTCAGGACAAAGTGGAGGAACTGCTGCACCACCATCTCAAGGGCAAGGGGTTCTACTCCAGGTACTTTCTCGTGCCAAAAAGGACAGGGGGCCTAAGGCCCATCTTTGACCTTCACAGCTTGAACAAGTTCCTGGTGAGGGAGAAGTTCAACATGCTCTCCTTTGGAATATTGCTGCCTTACCCCTCCAGCAGGGAGATTGGTTATGCTTCTTGGATCTTAAGGATGCCTAAACACACATCCTCATTCACCCCTTCACAGGTAGTATCTGAGGTTCATGATGGGTGGGCAGCCATTACTGGTACTGGGTGCTGCCCTTTGGCTTGGCTTCCACCCCAAGAGTTTTCACCAAGTGCCTGGCAGTCGTGGCCACCTTTCTCCACCTTCAGGGGGTATTTGTCTTCCCCTACCTGGACAGTTGGCTCATAAAGCGAGGCATGGCCTCAGAAGTGCAGCAGGCAACCGCACGCACCATCCGGGTCCTGCAAAATCTGGGGTTTTTAATAAATTACCCCAAGTCCCACTCCAGACAGTGTCTGGAGTTCATAGAGGCAAGGCTAGAAACCCTCCAGGCAAAGGCCTTCCTTCCAGGAGACCGGGCCGCCCTGCTGAGGGTTCTGGCCCTGGACATACAACACTGTCCTTCAGTGTCCGCTCGGCTCCTGCTGTGCCTACTTAGATATATGGCTTCCACGGTCCATCTGACCCCAGGTGCCTGCCTCCACATGAAGGCCGTGCAGTGGTGCCTTCAGGATCAGTGGATGCAGGCCACAGGCTGTCTCCACAACAGAATTATAGAGAGCCGCCAGTTGGCGGAATCCCAGACCTGGTGGCAAAATCCCCTGTACCTCATGGCAGGGATGCCCTTCCAGACTCCGTGCCCTGTAAGGGTCCTCATGATGGTTGCCTCCCTGCTGGAATGGGGAGCCAAGCACCCAGGGCAGCTGGTCACAAAGAGAGCAACCAGCAGATCAACGTTCTGGAATTACGGGCAATACACCTAGCCTTCCGAGCCTTTTACCTCTGCCTACTTCGTCAACCCATGTTGGTCCAAACAGACAGCCAGGTGTCGCTGTTCTCTGTGAACAAGCAGGGGGTCTCGGGGTCCTGCACCCTCTGCCATGAGACAATGGCCCTCTGCTCCTACACAGTCCAGCAGGGCATACTCTTACGGGCAGTATACCTGCCAGACCAGGACAACACACTGGTTGGCAGATTAAGTAGGATCCTCCAGCCGTACGAGTGGCAGCTGAACCCCAGAGTAGCCAGTCAGCTCTTCCACCTCTGGGGGAACCATGGATAGACCTATTTGCCAGCCCGGACAACTACCAATTGACCCGCTTCTGCTCTTGGCAGACCTACCCTTCTCGGGTGGCGGCGGAAGTGTTTCTCCTCTTGTGATCAGAAGATCTTATGTATGCCTTCCCACCCATCCCATTAATTGCCAAAACATTATTCAGGACCCTCCACGACAAGGTCTCGCTGATCCTGATAGCCCTTGATGGCCCAAGCAGCCGTGGTTCCAGTTATTCCTCCGGTTGCCGGTGGAGGCTCCCATCCCATTGGGGAGCGCCCCAGGGCTCCTGTCGTAGCAGGGGGGCTCTCTCTTGCACTCCAATCGTGTCCCTGTTACTGACAGCATGGCTGCTGAAAGAGTGACCCTAGCCCCTTTCAACTTCTCTGAGGTAGTGGAAGAGATCCTACTGCCTTCCCATAAGTCCTCCACCAGGAAAGTATGCTCCTTCAAGTGGTGCAGATTCAGTCTGATGTGCAGAGCACGGTATTAACCTGTTCTCCTGTCCGGTGCAGCTGGTTCTGCAGTATCTTCTCCATCTTTCACACTACAGACTCAAATCGAACTCCGTCAGAGTGCACCTCAGTGCCCTGATGGCACATCACCATCCAGTGAATGGCAAACCCCTCTCGGCCCAGCCGATGGTGACCTGCTTCATGTGGGGATTCCTTTTATCGAAACCCCCAGTATGCACTCCTGCGACCAAGTGGGTCCTCAGTGTCATACTGGCGCAGCTTACTCGCCTGCCTTTTGAGCCCCTGGCTACCTGCCTCCTGCGATACCTTTTCTGGAAGGTGGTGTTCCTGGTTGCACTTACCTCCGCTTGCAGGTTCAGCGAGCTTCAAGCCTTGGTGGCGGAGGCGCCTTACACCAGGTTCTACAAGAAAAGGGTTGTGCTCTGCACACACCCCAAATTCCTTTTGAAGGTGGTATCGCCTTTTCACCTCAACCAGCAGGTGGTGCTCCCCGCCTTCTTCCTGAGGCCTTACACGAGTAGGGTGGAGACTGTCCTCCACACCTTGGACTGTAAGAGGGCCCTGTCCTATATTCAATGTATCTAGGGCTATCGTTTGATCCCAGTATGCTGGGGGAAGTGGTGACCAAGCGTACGCTATTTGCCTGGGTCTTGGACTGTTTCAACCTCACCTATGAGCAGGTGGGGCTCTCGCTGGACGACTGGGTCATGGCGCACTGTCAGGGCCATGGCTGCCTCCGTGGCAAACTTGCACTCCGTCCCAATGATGTACATCTGCCGGGCCGCCACCTGGTCTTCCATCCATACCTTTGCAGCTCATTATTGCCTGGAGAGGGAGTCCCGCGCTCCATTATCTTTTCGGGGTCTAAGCAACACCTACCCTCCGACCCTTCTGTGTTCAAGCTACCGGAGCGCTGGTTCCTTTTGGACAGATGGGTCCTACTGCTGTCTGCACCTGCAGACTCCATTGCTCCTGCTCATGGCTTCCCCTGAGGGTAACCGTGTTTTTCTCTGTGGGCTTTCGGTAATCTGTAGCTAGGGAGTCTCATATGTGAGGACTGACTTTCTGCTTGTTCCTGGAGAAAATGTAGTTACTCACCTGTAATAGGTGTTCTCCGGTGACAGCAGGAATCAGTCCTCACAACCCTCCCTCCTCCTCTTGGAGTTGCTTCTTTACCATATTTTACTTTTTTGCCGTATGTTAGCTATGTCAACTGATTGAGCAAGATGGCATCCTTGGGCAGGAAGGGGACCATGCTTGTGTGGTGGCATCTCCCAAATGCTTTCTTTGAAAGCTGGGGGGATGCTTCCACGAGGGCTCCGTCGGCTCCAACGTCACCCATATGTGAGGACTGATTCCTGCTGTCCCCAGAGAATATCTTTTACAGGTGAGTAAGTACGCTTTTTGTGCATTGTTTTTTATTACTTTGTAGCCAGTTATGACTATCTTACAGAAACGTGGAAACAGAGAACATGACAGACCATAGGCCCTTCTAGTTTGCAGATCAACACTAACTGCTCAGCTGTATGATCTATTCCTCTTCCTCTGAGATCTGCTATTTGTCCCAAGTTTTCTTCCATGCAGGTATTCTTACCTCCATCACTTCCACTGGAAAACTGTTCCTTAACATTCACCATGCTTTTTGTAAAACAGTATTTTCTTTCGTATCCTTTTCAGTTCATTTATTTAAATATTTAACATGCCTTTACAAAAAGCAGGAACTCCGTTGCAAGCAAGATAATTCTATGTGGCTTTTAACTACAATCTCTCTACCTGAAAGCTCTTAAAGGGGTTTTGGTTATCTGTAAAAGCCAATTGTTTTTGTTTTCTGTACTGCAAAGGGGGAATTTTTTGTGCTGTTGGGCAAAAAGCTTTGTCAGAGTTCATAGCTTTTTGTTCCATTCACAGCAAGCTCTTTGAAGCTGATGACCTCATCAGGTGTTTGTTCCCTCCCTATCCACTCCAGCTCCCACACACCCCATGTGAGCTGTCTCACTTTATAGGACAGCTCCCCAATTAGCTACACATTTATAGGGCAACATCCCAATTAGCTACATACAGGGACTCCAAACAGCACTGTTAGAACAAGAGGTGGAGGGAGTGGAGGAAGCGCCAGCTGCAGCACCTTCCCCACTAGATGAGCAGGTTTTTTCATTTACTATTGCTGCATTTAAGGAGCTGGACTCCGCAGTGAAGAAAGAACTGGCTCTCCCTGGTTTGGCAGAGTTGAAAAGACCTGCGGTTGTTACAAAGGAATCATTGTGGGAGACGGTGGCCACTGTGAACACTTCACTGCAAGTACTATATTTCCTGTTTGAAAGATACCATATAGATCATATCTCAGGAGCCAGGCTACTTGTGCTGCTAGGGTGTACTTGCTGGAAGCTCATTATGGTGAGCTTCAGGAGATTGTAGGTATGCAGATGAAGGATTCCTCCATTACGGCTCGTAACCTGGAGTACCTGGAGAACGTGTCCAGGTGGAACAACCTTCATTTCATCAACTTTCTCAAATCTCCACTTCTCCAGGAACAAGCAGGAAGTCAGCCTTTGGGACATGCTACCATGCATGTGTGTTCCCTCTCCGTCCAAGAGTGTCATCTTGCTCAGTCTCCTTTTTTCCTCGGAGCCCAGCAGACGTTGGTCCTGTTTCCCCAGAAAAAATCCTTGCTAAATATCCTAAAGTTAACTTTTTCTGGTTTGCATACTGGTTCCCACCTTGAGCTGGCACCAAACCCAGCGCTGTTCTTGGCTCCTTTCTCCTTTTTTGATTGAGGCTTGCCTCAATCTGCGTTTGTGCCTTTTTTCGACAGGGGTCATCGACCCCGGCCGGGTGCTTCCCACCATATATCCCCTGGTGGGTTCAAAAAATGTGACTGCTGCAGTCAAACTATGTCAGTGACTGACACCCATGATTCTGCCTATGTTGCCTGGGACCGGACCATGACAGCATCTGCTGCGACCTGTGCCAGGCCAAGACACCTAAGACCAACAAGAAGAGTTCCGAGTTGTAGGAAAAACTGTTTCCCAGGTCCAATTCGACCCCAGCCTCCCTAACGCTGAGCTCCAAGCCCAGTACTTCCTGTAAGTTCCGTGGCGGCGGCTCCTCGGACCCCGAGAAAAAGAAGAAAAAATCCTCGAAGTCCACCAAGGTTGCACCAGAGAAACCCAGTAAAAAAGCCAGGAGGAAGTCTGGCAGCTCTGAGAAGCCCTGCCAAGATCCTCAAGAAGGATTCTTCAGTCGGCAGAGACCATGCAGGTTCCTCGAGGCCGTACTCACCAGATGGCCAGTGCCAGGCCCGAGATCGTTGGTGCCCGTGCCGAAAGCTGCAGAGCCTTCTGGCTTGGAAACTAGAATGGCGGCCCTGGAGTAGAATGTTACTGCAGCAGTCAATGATGACTGTTTTGTCCTCATCTGCCCCGACAACCAGACCCTTAACTGCGGAGGAGCCCCTGGTGTTGAGCTTAGCTCTGAGCGCCACCGGCCTCTGGTAAGCCCTCGGTGCAGTTTGACATCCTGGTCCCATTCATCGGGTATCTGGTCCTCCCTGGCTAGTTTCCACAACTCTAACCCCCAGGTCCTCTGGAGGCCACTGACTCCTCAGTGCCAACTTCGAGACAATGAGTCACAGGGCCTCGGATTTGTCATCACCACTCAACCCAAGTGGGAGACAGACGACGAGGCATCCTTGGAGACTAAACGGCACTCTCTCAGACCCATCTCCCCCAGAGCCCTGGCATCACTCCCCTCCGGAGGATGTAGCCTTCCATGACTTTATCACGGTCATGGTCAGAGCCCTCTCGGTGCAGACCGAGGCGGAGGAAGACCTGCGCACTGAGGAGTTGGAGATTTTTCAATGAGTCTCCAAGGGACAACCTCAGGGTGCCTGTGCAGCTGATCCTCGAGCGGCTACTGTTCAGAATGTGAGAGACACTGGCGTCATTACCGGTGGTGAGCTGTGCTTGATGCCATGTACCATGTCAAGAAGGGACGGGGTTCAACAAACCCCAGCTCCCACATATCTGCATGGTTGTTGAGTCAACCATGTAAAAACTTAAGAGCCAAAAGACCCACTCCTCTGTTTCCCCCAGAAGGGATTCCAGAGCCCTCGATGCTCTTGGGCGCAAGTGCTATCAGGGCTCGATGCTGGGGTGCCGAATCCAAGCTTATGAATTATACATAGGTATGTACTTAAGGCTCTAACCTAGGAGCTGTCAGGGTTTTCAGCTGGCCTTGTCGGGGATCCCCTACAACAATTCCAGTCACTGACCTCGGTGATCAAGGACTGCTCCAAGTTCCTCTCCTGAGTAACCTATGACGGCTTTGAGTCAGTGGCTTGGGTCGCAGCAGCCGGCATTGGCATGCAACGCCAGACCTGGCTATAGTCTTTCGACCTCGAGCAATGGGTCCAGGAAAGCTGCTCAACTTTCCCTGCACTGGGGAGAATTTATTCGACAAACCCATGGCCAACAAGGCGGCTGAGTTTGAGGCTGACTTGGTGACATGCCAGAGGCTCTCTAAAAAGACCTCATCCCTTCCCCGCAGGAAATGAGTGGAGAAAAGACCCCTGTTCCCAAGGAAAAAAGGTCCTTTTCCTCAGTCACCACTACCAGCCCTTCGTGGTCCAGCAACAAGGTTCTCACCCTAAGAGACAAGGCCACGGGGCTCAGAAGGTGAAAACACTGAAGCCTCAGGCCCCAGCTCCCACCCAACCTGGGGAGACCTTTTGACTCCCAGGGCCGGGCCTCCCCTCCCCTCCTCTGTGAGACCTTCACTAGCCCACAGGAGGGTGCCTGGTGCTCTTTGCCCAACAGTGCATACTGCAAGTGGTAAGGGAAGGATACCTCCTCCACTTATAGCAGATACTACCCAGGTTCTTCCCAGGAGAGCCAGTACGACCTCTCCTTCACCAGACTCTTCTGCTCAGACCTCGCAGGCCTGATCAGGGACAACACAGTAGTCTGTACCCAAACACCTGTTAGGAAAGGGCTTCTACTCCAGGTATTTCCTTGTCCCAAAGAGAACTCTGGGCCTCAGGCCCATACTAGATCTCCGAAACCTGAACAAGTTTCTGGTGAGAGAGAAGTTCAAGATGTTCTCCCTTGGAACACTGCTGCCTTACCTTCACCAGGGAGACTGACTGTGCTCCTTGGAGCTAAAGGATGCGTACACACACATCCTAATCCACCCCTCCCACAGACAGTACCTAAGGTTCATGGTAGGAGGGGAGAGCACTACCAGTACAGGAAGCCTCCTTGCCAATGGTCTTTACCAAATGCCTGGCGGTGGTGGCTGTCCACTTGCACCTACAAGGGGCCTTCGTCTTCCCCTATCTAGACAACTGGCTAATCAGGGGTGGCACAGCTGCAGAAGCCAATTAGGCGGCAGAGCATGCCCCACTCCTCCTACAGCACCTGGGGTTCGTCATCAACTACCCCAAATCTCATCTTTCTCCAGGCTAAAATCTGGAGTTCATAGGTACTCAGCTTGACATGCTGCAAGTCAAGGCGGTCCTCCCTAGACAGAGGGTGGAATGCCTCAGACAACTGCAGGAGAGGTACCATGTCACCAGTCAGTGCCAGTTCATCTCCTCCTCCTCCACCTACTGGGCCATATGGCCTCTATGGTCCATGTAAGACCCTTAGCCCATTTGCACATGTGGACAGCCCAGTGGTGCCTCTGCTCACAGTGGTCCCACACCATGGGCAGGCTACGGGACAGGGACATGGTTACCTGCTACTGGCAGAATCCTTCAACTGGTGGCAAAACATCTGCCACCTCTGGGCGGGAATGCCCTGCCAAGCACCTGTGCCTCCGAGAACCCTGACCACTGATGCCTCCCTCCTAGGGTAGGGGGCGCAGTGTGGGAACCACTGTGCACAAGGCAGTTGGTCCCAGGAGGAGTTGCTCCTACAGATCAATCTCTTGTAGCTCAGGGTGATCTTGCTAACCCTATGAGCATTCCGCCACCACTTAAGATGCCGGTCCCTACTGATCCAGACGGACAAGTAAGTTATGTTCTATATCAACAAGCAAGCAGGGAGGCAAGGGCTTGTACTCTCTGCCAAGAGGCAGTGGCCCCCCTCTCCTTTGCAGCTTACAACATGCTCTTGTGAGCAGTCTACCTCCCGGGCCATGACAACTCCCTAGCGGACAGGCTGAGCAGTCTCCTTCATCTGCATGAGTGGCGCTTGCCCCCCAGGGTGACCAAGACACTCTTCCACTTCTGGGGCAGGCCCGTGATGGATCTAGTTGCCTCTCTGGACAACACACAACTGCCTCGCTTCTGCTGGTGCCAACTGCACCCAGAGAGTGATGGCAGATGCCTTCCTGATCTTGTGGTCTGAGGGCCTACTTTATGCGTTCTCATCAACCCCTCTGGTCACCTGGACCCTCTTCAAAGTCCAGAGTGAGAGGGTGTCAATCCATACTTATTGTCTGGAGGCAGCCTTGGTTTTCTCTTCTGCTCTCCCTGCCGGTGGCACTGGAGGGGGGCTCACTCCTGCACCCCAACTCGGGGTCCCTAACGCTAACAGTGTGGCTTCTGAAAGGCTAGCACTGGTCCCTTTCAGTCGTCTGAGAGAAGTCGAGGAGATCCTACTGGCCTCCTGAAAGCCCTGCACCAGATGGGCTTATGTCTTTAAGTGGAGAAGGTTCTCTGCCTGGTGTGCGGAAAGAAGGGAGAACCCCATCTCCTGCCATGTGCAATTAGTACTCCAGTACCTACTGCACCCGTTTCACACCGGGCTGAAGTCTAACTCAATGAGGGTGCATCTGAGCACTATGGCCACTCACCATCACCCTATCGAGGGAAAATCTCTCTCTGGGCAGCCCCTGGTCTCCAGGTTCCTCCGGGGCTTTCTGTTACCTATGCTCCTCCTTTGTCCTCCGGCAGCGGAGTGGGACCTCAGCGTGGTGCTTTCAGCTCACCAAACCGCCATTCGAGCCACTTGCCACCTGCGGTGCCTGTCTCAGAAAGAGGCCTTTCTGGTGGCCTTCATGTCCACTCAAAGAGTGAACGAACTCCAGGCCCCGGTGACGGATCCACCATATACAGGATTCTATAAGAACAAGGTAGTGCTCCCCACACACCCCAAATTCCTCCCAAAGGTGGTATCTCCTTTCCACCTCAACCAAGAGGTGGTCCTTCCCACCTTCTTTCCGCAGCCTCATGCCAGCAGGGAGGAACTAGTACTTCATACACTGGATTGCAAATGGGCCCTCTCTTTCTACTTACAACGGATCCAGGTCCATCGCAACGCTCCTCAGCTTTTCGTATCTTATGACCCCAGTAGATTGGGGCTCCCCGTGACTAAGTGAACTCTGTCCACTTGGGTGGCAGACTGTATTGCCCTCACCTATGAGCGAGCTGGCCTTTCCCTCGAGCAATGGATCACAGCGCATCTCGTGAGGGTGATGGCCACATTGGTTTCCAACCTCCATTCATTGGTGGTGACGGAGATCTGCAAGGCCGCCACATAGTCTTCAGTACATATGTTCGCAGCTCACTACTGCCTGGAGAGCGAGTCCTGCAGGGACAGTTTGGCCAGGCAGTACTCTATAATAATCTCAGTATGTCGGCAACTCCTGCCCTCTGACCTTTCTCTGTTCAGGCTATCAGAGTGATAGTGTCGCTGGATGCTGGGGTCTTGCAGAATCTCTCAGTGGGGACTCACCACTTGCAACTCACGGCTACTAGATTTGGTGCTGTTGTGGTTTGGTCCTTGGCAGCCTGGAGCTAGAGATTCCTGTTGTAAGGATTGACTTCCTGCTTGTTCTGGAGAAAGCATAGTTGCTCACCTTTTACAGGTGTTCTGCAGGGACAGCAGGAATCCATCCTCGCATCTCTCCCTCCTCGCATCTCTCCCTCCTCCTCAGGGAGTTGCCTCCCTACCTTGTGTTATTTTTTTACTACCGCCCTAGCTATGCCATCTGATTGAGCAAGATCGCACCCGTGGGCGGGAAGAGAACCATGCATGTATGGTAGCATGTCCCAAAGGCTTTCTTTGAAAGCTGGGGAAATGCTCCGCGAGGTCTCCATTGGCGCCGATGTCACCCACATATGAGGACTGATTCCTGCTGTCCCTGGAGAACACCTGTTACAAGTGAATAACTAACCTTTTTTGTACCAGTAGATATAGTCAAAAAATATCTTCAGGAGGTTTTGGGGGATAATCTGCTGCCGATTACTAGAATGCAATATTTGACTGTGAAATCTTCGGCTGGACCTGCTGTGGAAAATCAAGAACATGCCTAGCAAGGATTGTCGGACTTAACTAGGTTCTTAGAGAGCTCCCTTGAAGTAGTTACAGCTAGAACCACCTTGGTAGTTAGCTTTGCCCTTGAGTTAGAACGAAATAGTGTTGCGTTTATATCTTTGTAATATGCATATATTGTTTCTGGGGGTCAAGATACAAATTTTTCCTAACTTCTCAAGAACAACCAAAAAAAGATGTAAGGATTTCCTGGATTTAAAAACCAGGGTCCTTTCCTTGGGTGAGTCTTTTTTGTTAAAATTTCCTTGTAGATGTATCATTGTCCTTGATGGCAAACTTTTTTTGACCCAAAATAATTGGTAACCTTTTTGCTTGCTCCCAAGAATGCTGGCTGTCTCTTGGGGACCATTATGTTTGCCTTATTGGGGTTTTTCTTATTTCTTGTTCCTTTGTTTAATTTGTGGTCTAATATGAAACTGCCTCCCAGCACTCCGGCGTCTCTCAGCTCTCCTCCGGCGCGAGGATCGAGCACGCCGGAGCACCAGGACCTCCCACCCAGCACGAGCTGCCCAATCTGGGCCTACAGACCCAGCGCTTAAAGCAGCGCTGCACCGTTGACTCTCCCTCTCTGCCTCCCAGCACTCCGGCGTCTCTCAGCTCTCCTCCGGCGCGAGGATCGAGCACGCCGGAGCACCAGGACCTCCCACCCAGCACGAGCTGCCCAATCCGGGCCTACAGACCCAGCGCTTAAAGCAGCGCTGCACCGTTGACTCTCCCTCTCTGCCTCCCAGCACTCCGGCGTCTCTCAGCTCTCCTCCGGCGCGAGGATCGAGCACGCCGGAGCACCAGGACCTCCCACCCAGCACGAGCTGCCCAATCCGGGCCTACAGACCCAGCGCTTAAAGCAGCGCTGCACCGTTGACTCTCCCTCTCTGCCTCCCAGCACTCCGGCGTCTCTCAGCTCTCCTCCGGCGCGAGGATCGAGCACGCCGGAGCACCAGGACCTCCCACCCAGCACGAGCTGCCCAATCTGGGCCTACAGACCCAGCGCTTAAAGCAGCGCTGCACCGTTGACTCTCCCTCTCTGCCTCCCAGCACTCCGGCGTCTCTCAGCTCTCCTCCGGCGCGAGGATCGAGCACGCCGGAGCACCAGGACCTCCCACCCAGCACAAGCTGCCCAATCGCTCTTCGCAAGGAGCACCTGGAACTGCAATCGGAGCCAACGCCACGCCGGAGAAGAGCCTTTCCCTGCAAGGAGAGATCAGCGGCGGTAGAGTAAGGCAATCGGCCTCACAGAAGAGCCCACCGGAGAAGGTGATCGCGAGCTCCACCCATACAGCGCATCACTGAGCTTCTTGACCCAATCGGGGCTGTCCTCTCACTTTAAAAAGAGAGCGCCAAAAGCGCACCCGCGCCTTGCGGGCCCGCGCCTGAGGGCCGCGCAAGAGGGCCCTTTGGCACGGCCCTTAGGCTAAGGCGCTTAAGGAAATCTCCAAAGCGGTATCGGTGACAAGAAAACATCATACTCGAAACC
Source organism: Ichthyophis bannanicus (assembly GCA_033557465.1). NCBI lineage: Eukaryota > Metazoa > Chordata > Amphibia > Gymnophiona > Ichthyophiidae > Ichthyophis > Ichthyophis bannanicus. The sequence continues at coordinate 843,045,423 of CM066036.1, read as the reverse complement.
CCAACTACATCTCTCACCTTCCGGTACTGCTGGAGCTCCCCTGTGGTCGAGCTCACGTACCTTCAACTGTTCCACCAGCGTCTCGATAACAGCAAGTATTTCCTACCTGACTGTTACTAATGACTATTGCATGTTTTACTGTCGCCAGTAATCTCAACCATTATAGCTATTGCCTGTTTTACTGTAGCCAGTATTCTCAACCATTATAGCTATTGCCTGTTTTACTGTAGCCAGTATTCTCAACCATTATAGCTATTGCCTGTTTTACTGTAGCCAGTACTCTCAACCATTATAGCTATTGCCTGTTTTACTGTAGCCAGTAATCTCATTTATGTATAACCATATTGCCTGACTTATTCAATACTGTCAGACTTTTACTGTTTCTATTACCTACTGCATAATCATTATTGCTTGTAATTATAGAAAACTACTGCCTGATCTATTCTTCCATAATCTCCCTAACCAAATAATCACCATCACCGGTAATAGAATCGAACATTATTACATTGATCTACGAAACTCACTCCACTACATAAAACTCACCAAGCAGTACCTAGACACTGAACATGACACTCACAAAAACGATGATTCTAAAAATAACCTACAACTTTATATTATTGACAATCCTAATTGATCTAACACTTACCTTATCTACTAAAAACCATATGGCAATCCCCATAATACGAACAACACCCAGAAATAACTACCATATTGCCCACACAAACCCATACCACCAGGCAAAAATAAACTACCACCGACTTATACAAATAAAACAAAATGATTTACAACAAATAAAAGAAAACACAATCAATAACACCAATTCACTGTCATGTATCCTTATCAATGCACGCTCAATGAAAAATAAACTTCCCATATTTAGCGATTTAATAACAGACCTAAAACCTGACATTTTATGTGTAACTGAGACGTGGCTATCTGAAACGGACACAGTCTACTTAAACCAGCTTAACACTGATGACTACGATATAAACTTTACCCACAGACCCAACAAAAAAGGAGGAGGTGTACTTATCATGACGAGAAAGATATTAAATGCAAAATCAATAAGACATAATATAACCAATAACATGGATACCCTCATCATAAAGATTAACAATCTTAGAATCTGCCTAATATACAGACCCCCTGACCAAAAAGCAGATAGCCTAGATCCACTTATTGAATTTATGGGCTCATCTACCGATCAAGATCCAATAATCATGCTAGGTGATTTTAACCTCCCCTCACTTCCAGTATCGGAAGCCAACCTTTTCCTAGAAACCATAGCTGACATGGATTTTCACCAGATAATCACCAATACAACACACACAAAAGGAGGTACACTAGACCTTATACTCCTCCCAAACACAATCTTCCAACTATTCAACCCAGATACTATAGAATACACACAAATTCCTTGGTCTGATCATTACATCATTAAAACAAAATTCACATTCCATACCAATAGCACCAAAAACTACTCAAGAAGTGATTCCACCACAAAATTCAAAAGATTTAACGAAACTGAATTCCTAGATACAATAATACCCCACCTTATGTCTCCCCCAATGGACCTAGATGAAGCTATCAAAAATTGGCATGACACAATAACCGATGCAGCTAAATCTGACCGAAGTAACAAAAAACCCACTAACTCAAAAAAAGCTCCATGGTTCGACAACACGCTAAAACAAATGAAAAGACAACTAAGAAAATCAGAACTCAAATGGCGCAAAACCAAACTAACTATACATAAGGAAATATATAATACCATTCTTACAAAATACAAGGACACTATAGATAGCACAAAAAAGACTTACTATGCTGCAATCTTATCAAAATCCTATAATAGACCACAAGAGCTATTCTCCATTGTTAGAAATCTCACTAATAACCCTCAAACACATAACAATGAAATTACTGACATATCAGTACAAACTTTAGCTGACTACTATCAAAACAAATCCACACAACCTATAATGTCCATAGACAAAAATAACTTAGCCTTAAATTGCGCAAATGAATGGTCAGTTTTTCACCCCACATCTAAAGAATCACTAAAGAATATTATTTCCAACCTCAACACTACCACCTCTTTCCTTGATCCATGCCCTGTAACATGGATAAAAAGCACACTTCCAATACTAATCTCTTTCATCCTCCCTATAGTCAACCTCTCATTAATCCAAGGTTACCTCCCTCCTAAACTCAAACATGCACAAATCCGCCCAATTCTCAAAAATGGTATTATGGACAAAACATCCCCAAAATCGTATCGACCTATTTCAAGTATCCCTTTCTTAGCTAAAATAATAGAAAAAGTGGTACAGATCCAGACTCAGGAATACCTAGACTCCTACTACCCACTTGATGAACACCAATATGGTTTTAGACCTCAGCATGGAGTAGAATCACTTTTAACAGTCTTAATTGATACACTCCTTAAAGGGATTGATAATCACAAAAAAGCATTCATACTCCTATTTATTGACATATCAGCTGCATTTGATAGTGTACATCACACTATAATGCTTAATAACCTAAAACAAATAGGTATAAATGCCACGGTACACAAATGGTTCACCTCATATTTACATAATAGAACGCAAAATGTAAAAATAGCTAATCAGACATCCACCACATATAAACAAGAAATTGGTCTTCCACAAGGCTCAGCTCTATCAGCCCTCCTATTTAACATATTTATAAAACCAGTTTGTGACATTTTCAAAAAATTCGGTGTACTTTATCATCTATACGCAGATGATATTATGTTATACATTCCATTCACCATCCCTGATGTACCGATAAAACTCTTAACAGATTGTCTTAACGAAATCGCAACCTGGCTAAAAGCGAAAAACCTCCACATAAACCATTCAAAAACAGAGGTATTAATTGTAACAAAAAACCATTCATACGTCCCTCCAACCCACATAACAATACAAAACCATGACATCACAATAAAAAACGAAATAAGATACCTAGGAGTCATTTTAGATACACACCTTACGATGAACACCCACATTAGAAACACTATAAAGAAAATCTACTTCAAACTCAAAATACTCAAGCAACTACGCCCCTTAGTTCACTTACAAGATTTCATTAACATAATACAGGCAACCATAACCCCACACTTTGATTTTTCCAACCTAATTCTCTTAGGTATAACGAAACAAAACATTAAAAGAATACAACTAGCACAGAACGCAGCAGCCAGAATTGTAATGAAAGCACATTCATTCTAGCATATTACTCCAATATTAGCAACCCTGCATTGGCTCCCAATACAAAGCAGGATAATATATAAGACCACAATAACCACATTTAAAGCTCTCAATGGCATGGCTCCAATCCCATTAAGCAATCTTATAAGCAAGGAATCTCAAAAAGTCACTCACAGAAAAGGACACTCAAATAAATTAAGGACTCCAAATGATTTTATAAAAGCAACCAAACTAACTAATAACAGAGCATTCTCACATGCGGCCCCCTTCATTTGGAACTCCATCCCAGAGGACCTAAGATCTACAACAGAAATTATAGAATTCCGCAAAAAACTGAAAACCTACCTCTTTGCCATGCACTACAACAACATTGATAATCCACTAATCATCCCAGAAAAAGGCTAAATAACACCCAACTGAGTAAAGCTAAACCCAACTGAGTAAAGCTAAACCTCATAATTTAACAGATTTACACCCTCTTGTAAATAACCATGATTTAAATCTAAGGAACCTACAAACCTGTATCTGTACATAGTTCTTAAATTGTTCTTGTTCTGTTATGTATTTAACCATTACATTGTTCTGTTACGTATTTAACTATTACATTGTTTACTGTCAAAAAAATTGTTCCATGTAAAACAAGCCCTTGCTTTGTTGACTGTTGTTCAATTGTAAGCCGCATCTGAACTCTGGAAGATGCGGGATATAAATGATTGTTAAATAAATAAATAAATAAAATAAATATGATATGATGATTTTTCTTTTACATTTTTGTTGGATGATTTTGTAACATATCTTTGTGGATTACCAGATCTCTTTATTGGGATGTTATATTGTAAAATGGTAAAGATTTAAAAAAAATCTCCATGGCGAAGATGGCTGCGGTGTGCTTCTGACTGCTCTAATGCCTAAGAGAAAGGGGAAACCGAGGGCTGTTCCCTCTGCTGCCCAGGTACCCACTTCTGGTCCTATGGACCGTTTCGTTACACTACCCGTGGATAGAATTCAGGAGATTCGAGCCGGCTTGGTTTTGCCTATTGCAGAGACACAGGCGTCTCCGTCGGATGTTGAAACGTGTCTCTCTCCTGCATTGAGAACTCCCCCGCCACGCCCAGCTGCTTTGGATCGGTCTCCAGCGTCTCCAGCGTCGACTACCCCCCCAAGTGGAGGCGCCGGCTGCAGAGAGGGTGTTGGCTGAATGATCGGTCTTTCTGACCCCCGATAGTCTCGGGGAGGCTTCGGGTGATTTTCTGGCGGGGGTAACTCTGGTGCAATCTTCTCCATCAGGGAGTTCCTTCCCTCAATTGGTCACAACTCCTTTGGTACTGGATTTCCCTCCTTTGGTCCGCCCTAAGGTGTTTACTTTAGAGTCTATTTGGGAAGCGATTTCTATTCTTTCTACTACGCTGTATTCACAATCTACATTAGTTGCCTCCCGGGTCCAGGAGAACTGTGCTAACATCCAGAAAAACGCTGAAAGTATTGAGATGGTAATGTCTACGCATGCACAAATAAAGGAACAGAACAAAACTTTTGGGTCTCAGTTGGAGAATGTTACAGACATGCATGCTGCACTAACTAAGGAAAATGGGATTTTACGATACAAACTGGAGGTGTTGGAAAACGCCTCCAGGGCAGTGAATCTGCGAGTTTTGAATTTCCCACGTCTCCCTGGTGTGGCAGCTGTTGACATGTTTAAACGCTACATGTTGGAGATTCTGAAAATTCCAGCTGAATTAATTCCACCCTTAAGCAAGGTTTATTATCTGCCTCGAGGAAAGAAGAGTTCTGAGACTCCGGTGGCAGTGTCTACAGTGAACTTTAACGTCCTGGATGTGTCAGGCCTGCTCGAAGACTCAGGGGGTGAACGTCCTGTGCCAATCCCTTCGACCTTAATGGTTCAATGTGCTCTTGTAACAGATAAAGATTGGCTTCTCAAGATTTTCTTAAAAAAAAAGACTGCAAACTTTTTTGGGTTGTAAAATATCTATGTTCCCTGACTTAGTTAAGGAAACTCAGAGGAGGAGAAAGCAATTTTTGTGTTATAAGGAGGGGGTTTTGAAAATTGGTGGATCTTTCTTCCTTAGATTTCCATGCAGGTGCTTGGTTATTATTGAAGATCTTAAATATGTTTTCTCTGATCCAAGTGATTTAAATGTTTTCATTAATGCCAGACTTCCTGTTAATACTGTGCCTATAGCTGCACCTGAGTGATTTGTAATATCTTGTTTATCCTCGTTTTTTGGTTAAGTATCCTGGGTCTACCGCAGTCACTGATATCTTTGGGATTTTCTATATTGTATTCCTCCAAAGTCTCTGCTTTGGTTTGATGTTTTCTTTTTTCCTCCCTTCCAAATTTGGATTATAATGGAGTACATTTATTTGTTCAATTATTTGATTTTTTCTTTGAATGATATTCATATATACTCTGTTTTTCTCCGTAAGGAATGTTGTAAATTTCTTGCTGGATTTGTTAAAATTTCAATAAACAGATAATAAAAAAAAACAAAAACAAATCTCCATGGCATAAATATACAGTAGGAGAGCCTCTTTCAATTGAAAGCAAGCCCTGCTACAAAGGGACATAGTATGAAGGTGAAAGGGGATAGACTCAGGAGTAATATGTGGAAATATTTATTTACGGAAAGAGTGGTAGATGCATGGAATAGACTCTCAATAGAGGTGGTAAGAGATAAGGATAGTATCTGAATATAACACAGAGGATCTCTGTGGGAAAAGTGGGGACTATTTTAGTCGATTTGGAAGGGCAGACTAGATAGGCCATTTGTCCTTTTTCTGCTTTCAAGTTTCTATGTTTCTGTATGATAAACACTCATAAAAAGCAGCATAAAATATAACAGACTAAAAATATACATACAGTAAAAGAAAACAAAAAAGAATCACAAGTTCATGTAAACACTAATGGGCATGTTTACGAATGCATACAATGTTGTAAGTTTGATCTCCAGAAACCAGCAGGAATGCAGTCTTCACGAGATGGGGATCGTTGGTATGGACTGAGCCTGTGCGGGAATACTCCCCAGCATCCAATAGGAGAGATTTTGGGAGCACTCCACTCTACCTGCGCAGCTACCTTTTCAGCCTTTCTCACAGCTTTCTTCAGTTCTTCGTTTTCCATGGAGCTAGCAGGAAACCTTTCCTATCACTGCTGAAACATTTTTTGTTTTGTTTTATTTCTGTGCTCTGCTTTCCGTAGATGCCAGTACCGTTCCCAGATTCCAGCTCTATTCTTTTTTTAAATTTTACTATCTCTTTTCTTCAGGTGGTTCCACCGCCGTTTTAGGCCTCAGGCCTACATTTTTTTATTTGTCATGGACAAACATATCAGTGGCTTCAAAAAATGTTCCAAGTGCTCCGGCACTATGTCAGTCATTGATTCCCACGATTGGTATCTCAAGTGTTTGGGCCCAGACCATAAGCTAGACAATTGTCCTTTGTGCAAGCAGATGACCAAACAAGGCCACAGAACAGGGCTAGGTAGTATGACACACTGTTCGTCCCGGATTTGATTTCAGTAGCCTCTGCATCCTCTGCTGAGTCTAAGGTCTCCAAAAAGTCCAAACATAAGTCAAAATCATCCTCTGTATTGAAATCAGATACCAAGTATCGAGGTAAGTCTTATTGTCCAAGAAATGCATCGAAAGGCACATCAGATGCTGGCAGACCTGCCAAGCAGCCCCAGCGAGAGGACGAACCCCCCAAAGCCACTCAGGCTCCAGGACGCTCCTAAGGTATCCATCTCCAGAGAGCTACTGGTACCGTGCTCTGGAACTGTGACTCTCAGCACCATATTACAATCAACCCAAGCATCGGTGGCGTCCATCAATCAGTGCTTCTTGGCTATCGAAAGGACTTTGGAGACGCTCCTGGCTGCTGCAGTACTGCTGGTATTGGCAGTCCCAGTGACTCAGGCACTTCCATCTGTTTCGATGCCAGTACCTTTGGATCAAATGCCAGCTCTGGAGCGGGTCACATTGGGACCACTCCCGCTGATTCCACTGCTTGAGATAGTATCGACTGGACCCTTCCCTCAAATTCCTCTATTGGAATCTGTATCAGTGGTACCTCTTCCTCTAATTCCTCCTCTGGAACCGATAGGCATCGCCAGATCTCAACCGGTTCCCAATTCCATTGCGGTATGCTCTGAGCACCGACATTGACATCAAGCATCGTAATCGGCTCGGGACCATTGATACTTTGATTTCCTTTCGGAGTCAGAATATTCTTCTTCTGATTCCAGAGGACTCCAGGGTCACCAGATATATTCCTTCCGATACTCCTCCATCTCATACATGGCGTCTGTCCCTGCCAAAGGACATGTCCTTTCAGGACTTCATCAGAGATATGGCAGAGGGCCTTCAAATCACTGCTTCATCTCAAATGGAACCAAGGGCCTAGGAATTGGAAATTTTCCAATATCCCTTGATGCCCAAGGAGGCAGCAACATTACCGGTGCCTCGAATCCTACAGGATCTAATGCTATGTATGTGGGAGGCCCCGCTAACTGTTGCACCTATAGGTAAACATCTAGATATCATTTATCGAGTTCCTCCATGCCCAGAGTTTGAAAAACCTCAACTTCCATATCATTCCATGGTGGTGGAATTGGCAATGAGATGCATTAAGAGTTCTAAGACTCATTTGTGGGTACCTCCTGGCAAGGATGCCAGGGCTGTCGATGCCTTTGGATGCTGCTGCTTCCAAGCTTGTATACTTGCTTATAGGTTTACATTCTATACCCTTTAAATGGTCATGTACCTCCAAGAATCTAGGAAACCTTACTCCTATCCTCCCAGATGATAAACGTGACTCATACTTGACAATAGTCAAGCAAACACAAAATACCTCAAAATGCCTTACTATAGCTGCCTTTGATACCTTTGAGTCTACCAGCAGAGTAGCTGCAGTCTGCATAGGTGCTCATAGGATGGCCTGGCTTCAAGCATCAGATCTGGAGCAGTAGGTTCAAGATAAGTTAGCCAACATTCCTTGCTCTGGCGAAAACCATTTTCCCAATGGTCTCAAACGACAGGCTGTCTCTCAGACAAGATTCGTGTAACATCTCCTCGTCAACTCCCTTCTCTGGTGGTGTTCTCCCCCCCCCCCCTCCAAATCTCTTAGTAGGGTCACCATTTTAGATGCCTCCAACCCAGTGCACCCTGACCATGGATGCTTCCAAGTTAGGGTGGGAAACGCATCTGAACAACCTCACTACACAAGTGCTGTGGACAGAACATGAATCCCAGAAGCAGATCAATCTCCTAGAGCTTCATGCTCTCACAAATGTGTTTCGGGTTTTTCAACCCCAACTACCGGACAAATACATCTTAGTCCAGATGAACAACCAGGCAGCCATGTTCTATGTGAACAAGTAGAGCGGAACTGGCTCCTATCTCCTGTGTCGGGAAGCCCTTCACCTTTGGTCCTTTGCAGTTGCCCACCCCATCCACCTTCGAGTGGTATTTCTCCTGGGTCAACTCAGTGTCCTGGCAGACTCAGCTGCATTCTACATCCACACGAGTGAATCATCAGACTGTCTCTTGGATCTTGGATGTGGGGGACCCCCAGAATTGATCTGTTTGCCACCCTGGAGAACATTTCTACCGCTTTTTTGCTCCAGAGACCCCCCTCCCCCCTCAGTCAGACAACTTATGCTTTTCTTCTCAATTGGGGACAGGGCTTGCTCTATGTATTCCCACCAACCTCTCTGATTCCCAAGACTCTGTTCAAACTGGAGGCTGACAAGGGCTCCATGATCTTTGTGGCCCCTTACTGGCCTTGTCAGCTGTGGTTTCCTCTGCTACTTTGTCTAGCGCAGACTCCACTCCTCAATTTGAGTCATGCCCCCGACCTCCTTTCCCAGGATCAGGGACTACTTCTCCATCCCAGTCCACGAGCCCTTTGTCTCACAGTGTGGCTCCTGAAAGCATGACCTTCGATGATCTTGATCTTCTGCAACTGGTCAAGCACATCCTACTTGCCTCCTGCAAGCCTTCTACCAGGTGATCTTATGCTTTCAAGTGGAGACTCTTCACCCTTTGGTGCACTCGCAGGTGAACCCATCTGATTGCCCAGTTGAAATTCTTCTACAATATCATCTCCACTTGTTCTCCACAGGGCTTAAGACTAACTCTATCAGAGTTCATCTAAGCGCTATTGTGGCCTCTCACAGGACTCAGGATAAACTTTCTATTTCCTCGCACCCCCTGGTTCATCAATTTATGTGGTGTCTTCTGCTTTCCAAGCTACCGATTAAATCACTGCCATTGGCTTGGGACATCAATGATGTGGTCCTAGCGCAACTTATCAGAGCCCCGTTTGAGCCTCTGGCTACCACGCCTCTGAAATTCCTTTCATGGGAAGGTCATCTTCCTCATTGCCCTAACCTCAGCTCATCGTATCAGCGAGCTACAAGCTTTAGTAGCGGGACCTCCTTTTCTCCAGGAACAAGCAGGAAGTCCGTCCTCACATATGGGTGGTGTTAGCGCCGATGGAGCCCTTGCGGAAGCATCTCCTCAGCTTTCAAAGAAAACCTTTGGGAGATGCCACCACGCATGTGTGGTCCCTTTCCCGCCCAAGGGTGCCATCTTACTCAGTCTCCTTTTTTCCACAGAGGCCAACAGACGTCTGTCTTTTTTCCCCAGAAAAAGTTGATTAAATTGTATGAAAAAACTCCTTTCTCTATCCGGTTGTGACTGGTCCCTTTCCTGCCTCTGAGCACGCTTGCCCCGGCATCGCGTCCTGGAACCATACTAGGTTTTTTTCCCCCTGGCATGATTCACGCCTTTTTCCATCTGCTGGCCACTCTGAAGGTCTTTGACCTCACCGGGATACTTTTTCCCCCATTGGCCAGCGGGTTCAAAAATATGATCGGTGCGCTAAAAACATGTCTCTTACCGATACACACGATTACTGCCTCTGGTGTCTAGGGGCTGACCACGACCTGGAGGTCTACTTCCTCTATAAAAAGATGCCCGCAAAGGCCATCCAGCATCGTCAGCAGAAGCAGGTTGACATCTTTCACAGGACAGACTCTACCCCGGTTTCCCTGGTAGCCAAGTCCCCCGCACTGAGTCACATAGTGTCCCCGTGCCCGACCGGAACTGTGACGAGGATTCCCCAGAGTGGGGACACAAAAAGAAGAAGAAATCCCTCAAGGACCTCATCTCGGAACTCTGACAACTGGGCAAGTCCCGTACCAGATCCCACAGCCCACGGAAGGAACTTGAGGTGTCTGTGCGGGAACGGCCAGCCAAGGTGCCCCGAATGGACGCGGAGGCTTCCGGCGACTGGTCCTGGACACCCGAGGCCTGTCTCATCGAGGATTCCCTCTCCTCACATATGCCAGACCCAGTGACCCCAGTGTCTACGTCGAAGTCTGCACCTCCTGAGTGGGAAATCAGGATGATGGTGCTGGAGCATAGTCTCACTGCCTTCCTCGCCACACAGCAGTTGCAGATGCCTGTCACTGCCGACGCATCTGCCAAGACTGCAGGGACCTCATCTCCAATGACTCCCCCTGATTGCCGAGCTGATCCTCGTGAGCCCAAAGCCTCAAGTCGATCCTCAGTGAGGTTCTTCGTCTCACTCCCGCTCCTTAGGAACAAGATCCTTCCTGGAAAGCACTCTGCTCCAGCCACATAGCTGCCACCAGGCCCCTGACCCGGGTCCTACACCCCAGGTTTAGTCGGCTGTAGAGTTTATTTTATTTTTATTTAGCAAGCATTTGTATACCGCTCCTTCCAGCGATCAGAAGCGGGAAAGATTACATGGATAAAGCAGTCGAATCAAGACAGAATAATTTTGATTTGTACATAAAGATTCGATAGGTTAGCACGTCACTCAGAAAATTATCTACTTTTAAGTTAAGGGGATAATAATTTACATATGTACATTTATACATTACAGGTTTTCTGGGGAGCTGTGGGGGAGTTGCCCCTCATGCGAATTTAGTACAGGTTGAAATGACTTTGAAATAGGTGGGTTTTGAGTTTCTTTCTAAAGTCGGCTAGATCAGTGCTGGCTCGTAGGTCAGGTGGGAGTTGGTTCCATAGTGTCGGTGCTGTGTATGAGAAAGCCCTGTTACTAGTGATGTTTTTGACTGATCTGATATCTGTTGGAGTGTGGAGGGTGTTGGAATTGATGATTCTCCTGTTTCTGTTGGATGGTTGCAATCTGATTAGGGTGTCGAGGAAGGATGGTGCTATGCTGTGGATGAGTTTGAAGGTGGTCGTCAGTATTTTGTATTTTGTGCGGGCTGCTATGGGGAGCCAGTGTAGCTCAATTAGTACTGGTGTAATGTGTTCAGTAAGACTTTTCTTCATGATGATCCTGGCAGCTACATTTTGTGCTATTTGAAAGATGTTCAGGGTTTTCTTAGGAAGTCCTTGAAGAATGGCGTTGCAATAGTCGAAATGTGGCATGATGAGTGCTTGAGCAACGGATCTGAAGTCGTGGGGATCAATAATATTCCGTATGGGTTGTAGAGCTTTTAGTTTGTAGAAGACTGCCCTGTTGGTTTTGCGCAGGTGAGTTTCCATTTTTAGGTCGCAGTAAAATGTAACTCCTAGATATTTTATTTCTTTCTTTGTTTGATAAGTGTTGTTGCACAGGGTTATTGATGTAGGTGGGTCAAAATTTGCTTTCCTTGTGATATACATCACCTCAGTTTTCTTGTGGTTGATTGTCATGCTGCTTTGTTGTAACCAGTTTTGCATCTCGCCAAGGCATGTTTCGAGTGGGCTGTAGTCCGGGTTGTCAGTGTCAAGTTGTGTGTACAACATAATATCATCGGCATAAATGTGGTAGTTGATTTTATGCTGTGTAAATATTTTGCATAGTGGTTGCATTTATATGTTGAAAAGGAGTGCTGAGAGTGCAGAGCCTTGTGGTATACCTTGTGTTTGAGAGAATGCTTCTGCTTTTTCGCCGTTGAATTGTACCTGTTGCATTCGGTTTGAGATGTATGATGTGAACCACTTTAGTGGGGTTCCTGATATTCCTATTGACTTGATTCTGTTTAAGAGGGTTCGATGGTTAACTGTATCAAAGGCAGCTGAGATGTCGATGAATAGGAGTATATACCTTTTCTTTTTGTTTTCCAGGCCCTTGAGTAGGTTAAGTAGAACTAGTAATAGGGGTTCGACCCCATGATGTTTTCTAAAGCCGTATTGCTGGTCATCTAGAGGAGCATTGTCGTTCAGGTGGTCTTGGAGTTGTAATAGGACCGCCTTTTCAATGATCTTTGCTAGGAATGGTATGCTCGATATTGGGCGGTAGGATGCTGAGTCATCTCTGCTGAGTGTACTGTTTTTTAGAATAGGTCTTATGACGGATTTCTTTAGCTCAGTGGACATGAATCCTTGTTGTAGTGATAGGTTTACTATGTGCGAGATGTACGGTGCTATGTCCTATTTCACTGCCTTGATCCAGGTTGCTGGGCAGGAGTCGAGTGGGGATGTGGTGCTGTTTATGCTTGTGAGTATGGTTGCAATTTGCTGGTCTCTGATTTTGTGGAAATGTTTCCATAACTGGTCTTGATTTGTGTTGGTCTCAAGGTTGTTTAGTGGTGTCGGTAGTGTTGAGTCATGGTAGGGTGTAGGTCTTGTGGCAGTTTGCTCGCATAGTGGTTTGCCAATGTTTGGGCCTTGATGGAGTTGTTTAGGTTGTCGCTTTGGGATGTTTTAGTAAGAGATTTGACGAGTTCAAATAACTCCCGCGGTCTGTTGATCGCTTTACTTAATATGTTAGTGTGATGGTTTCTTTTAGCAGAGTTGACGTCATCTTTGTACTTTGTAAGAAGGGTCATGTATTTGGTTTTGAGCTCGATGGATTTGGTTTGTCTCCATTTTCTCTCTATTTTACGGAGTTCTCTCTTCGACTGACTACTCAGTTCTCCACTGACTTCTCAGATTGGACCTCCCATCAGACCAGTCTCCCCAGATATCGCGGTGTCTGTCCCCGCCCGAGGACACATCATTCCTCGAGTTTGTCCAGGATATGTCAAAGGCTTTGTCCTTCAACACCGAGTCGGATGAAGACCCTTGTATGGAGGAACTCAAAATCCTCCAATATGAGGTCCCACCCAAGGAGGCCCTGATGGTTCCTGTCCCTGCCCTTGCCATTCTCGAGCGGCTCCTCCTTTGCATGTGGGAGATACCAGTGTTAATACCCATAGTTAGCCAACACCTTTACACCATGTACTGAGTTCAGCGGGGCCCCAGCTTAAGAGCCAGAAGAGACATTCCTCTGTGCCCTTCGGTAGGTAGTCCTGCGCCCTCGACGCCCTTGGCTGCAAATGCTACAAGGGCTCCATGCTTGCCTGCTGAATACAAGCCTACCAGTTGTATATTGGCATGTATCTTTGGGACCTGACAAAGGAACTTGCAAGTTTCTTGGTGGGCACCTTCAGCGGTTCCAAACTCTCATGAAGGGCTTTGGGGATTGCTCGAAGTATGTGTCTCAAACTGCTATGATGGCTTTGAGTCAAATGTGAGGGTAGCCGTCTCGGGCATTAGCACTCGACGCCAAGCCTGGCTCCAGGCATTGTACCTCGAGCAGTGGGTCCAGGAGAAACTCCTCAACATTCCCTGCCTTGGTGAAAACCTGTTTGGCAAGCCGATGGAGGAGAAGGTGGTGGATATTGAGACCAAGTACATCACGATGACTTGGCTCTCCAGGAAGACTTCCACCCTCCCCAAGAAGAAACCACTGGGGAAGAAGCCCCCATTCCAGAGGAAGGGCCAACTTTAGCGAGGCTACCCCAACTATCAGGCTCCCCAAACCCCACAGCAGGGTCACCAGAGCAAGGGAGCGGGCCAGGGCCCTCGCAAGCCTAAGGACTCAATCCCCAGGCCCCGGCACCTGCCCATCCAGGGATGTGTTTTTGACTCCTTGAGCATAGCCTCTCCACCTGTGAGGGAGCAGCTACCAACAGGGGAGTGTCTGGTACACTTTGCCCATCGGTGGTCTGCTATCACCACCGATGCTTGGACACCCCAAGTAGTCACAGAAGGCTATCTTCTTCACCTGGACCAGACGCCGCCACCTTTCTTTCCAGGAGAGCCCTCTCGGACTCCCCTGCACCAGGCCCTGCTATTACAGGAACTCACAGGCCTTCTCAGACAAAGCCATGGAAACAATACCCCATCACCTCAAGGGCAAGGGGTTCTACTCCCGGCACTTTCTGGCCCCAAAAAGAACAGGGGGCCTAAGACCTAACCTAGATTTGCAAAACCTGCACAAGTTCCTGGTGCGGGAGAAGTTCAAGATGCTCTCCCTTGGAACATTGCTGCCATTCCTCTAGCAGGGAGATTGGCTATGCTCCTTAGACCTAAAAGATGTTGATATGCAGATCCTCATTCATCCCAGCCACAGGCAGTACCTAAGGCACCCTTCAGTCTAGCCTCCGCACCAAGAGTCTTCACCAAATGCCTGGCAGTAGTGGCCGCCTACCTCTGTCTCCAAGGGGCCTTCATCTTCCCATATCCGGATGACCGACTTGTAAAGGGAGACAGGGCCACCGAGGTGCAACAAGCCATGGACCGCACCATCAGTATCCTGCAATATCTGGGGTTCGTGATAAACTACCCCAAGTCCCACCTCACTCTGACACAGGGCTTGGAGTTCATAGGGGTTTGACTGGAAACTCTTCAGGCCAAGGCCTTCCTCCCCTTGACCAGGCAGGTCGCCTCGAGGCTCTAGCTACCAAGGTGCAACACCGCTATGCAGTGTTGGCGCAGTCCTTGCTCTGCCTGCTGGGCCAGATGGCATCCACAATACATGTGGTTCCCAACACCTGCCTCCACATGCGGGTGGCCCAGTGATGCTTCGCTCCCAGTTGACACAAGCCACAGGCAGGCTCCGCGACAAAGTTGTAGTGTCCCGCATGCTAGCGAAGACACTTGACTTGTGGCAGACCACACAGCACCTGCAGGAGGGCATGCTCTTCCTGTCCCTAAATTCCCAAAGGCTCCTTACCACGGACACCTTTTTGCTGGGGTGCCCATTCCAAGGAATTCCACATGCAGGGGAATTGGTCCCTAGCAGAGATCAATCTTCTGGAGCTCAGAGCCATTTTTCTGGTGATCGGGGCCTTTCACCACTGCCTGCAGCACCAGTCTGTGCTGGTCCAAATGGACAACCAGGTCGCAATATCCTACCTAAACCAGCAAGGGGGCACAGTAGCCCTCTACTCATATGTGATCAGCCAAGGATTGCTCCTTAGGGTGGTGTACCTTCTGGGCCAGGACAATGCCCTAGTGGACATACTGAGCAGGATCCTCCAGCCATACGAATGGTGACTAGACTTGATCTCTTTGCCAGCCTGACCAATGCTCAGCTGCCCTGCTTCTTGCTTTATTTTATGTGTTTATTTAACCAGTTTTCTGTACCACTTTATTCTTCAATCAAAGCGGTTTACATCATGTAATCACTATAAATGGGTACTGGATACATTCACTTGTCCCCAGAGGGCTCACAGTCTGTGTGTACCTCCCCAGAGGGCTCACAGTCTGTGTGTACCTGAGGCAACGGAGGGTTAAGTGGCTTGCCCAAGGCCACAAGGAGTGAGGTACTGTCCTAACCTTTTTGCTGTCACCATCCACACCCATCCCAGGTGGCAGCAGCTGGTTTCCTCATCTCGTGGTCGGAGGGCCTCCTCCCATGCCACTAATCGCCCAGACCCTCTTCAAAGTTCTGCGGGACAAGGCTCCCATAGTCTTGGTGGCCTGGGCAGCCTTGATTCCCCTTGCTGTTCCACCTCTCAACAGAGCTCCCGATCTCTCTGGAGAATGCCCAGGGGCAATTTACTTAGGAGGAGGGCTCCCTTCTCCACCCCAACCTGGGGTTCTTGACGTTAACAGCATGGCTGCTGAACAGGTAGCCTTAGCACCCTTCAACCTCCCAAGGGAAGTGGAGGAAGTCCTGGCCTCCCATAAGACCTCCACGAGACTGGACTAAGCCTTCAAGTGGTGTGCAGAGTAGCGGTTTGATCCGTTCTCTTGTGATGTGCACACGATGCTGCAGTGCTTGCTTCACCTCTCGCAAGCTGGCTCATGTCCAACTCCGTCAGGGATGTACCCGTATGCTCTCTCGGCCCATCATTCTATGGAAGGTAAACCCCTTTCTGCTCAACCCCTCATTACCTGGTTCATGCGGGGTATTCTGTTCTCTAAGCTTCCCATTCGCCCGCCCCCAATGGAATGGGACCCCAAAGTGGTCTTAATGCAGCTCACCAAGCCCCCATTTGAGACTCTGGCTACCTGCCCATATGTGTTACCTCTTATGGAAGGTCATCTTCCTGGTGGTGCTCACTTCTGCCTGCAGAGTCAGCGAGCTGCAGGCCCTGGTGGCTGAGCCACCCTACACCAGGTTCTACAAGAACAGGGTCATGCTTTGCACCCACCCTAAATTCCTTCCAAAGGTGGTATCCGCATTCCACCTCAATCAGGAGGAGGTGCTCCCCACCTTCTTCCCACAGCCCCATGCTGACAAGGCAGTGGCTGTTCGCCACACTCTGGATTGTAAGAGGGCTCTGTATTTCTTTCTGCGATGTACCCAGGGCCACTGCAAAGCCTTACAGCCTTTCGTTTTATACGACCCCAGTTGCCTGGGGGAGGCTGTTACCAAGCGGACACTGTCCATCTGAGTGGCAGACTGCATCGGCTTCACCCACGATCAGATTGGGCACTCGGAGTGCCAGATCACTGCACAGAACGTCAGGGCTATGGCAACCTCTGTTGCATGTTTCCACTCTGTCCAATCGGGGCAGACCGAAGCAATTTAAAAAGAAGCGCCATCGGGCACGTGCTCCTTTTGCCTCCGCAGCCCTCTGGCTTCAGCTTCTGCTCTCCCAGGAGGGGAATTGAGCAGCCGGAGCACCGCAGAACCCCCGGAAGTAAGATCTGCCCAATCAGGGCAGACCGAAGCAATTTTAAAAGCGCCATCGAGCGCACCCACGCCCGGCGGGCCTGCGCCTGAGGGCCTCGCCAGAGGGCCCTTTGGCGTGGCCCTTAGGCGGGGTCCAAGGAGGAAGCCAACCCAGACCCAGAAGGATACAGGATCTTTGATACACGAAGCTATTTGCAGACGCGCGGTATTACCACTGACTCACTATCTTTGATACATAGTAAAGCAAACTAGACCTACGCAAAGCCACCTGCAAACATAATGTATAACTGCTGACTCATTATCTTCAGTACATAGTAAAGCAAACTAGACCTACACAAGCTTAGATCCCCACAATAGATAGCAACCACGTATTAGTCTTTATCACTGCATAAGTAAATCTTGTATATCTTGCTATCTCTCCGTTTGTTATATTGCAGATATCAGCCTGTTGTTACTGCACAAGTATACCTTATACCTTGCGCTTTTTCAGTCCTATATATTGCACTACACCATTGCTACTTGATCATACCCCGGATGCTTTACAAATATATTACTGTTGAATAATATCTGAACTGCGACCCTTGCTAAGATACATCCATAGCTATTGTATCATACTCCTGTAACCAGTTAGCCATCCCTTGTGTTTAGTCACTAAGCGCGGGCTCTCTGTTCCAGCAGACCAACATGGCCCTCTCCTTACTAGCCCTTACCAGCTTCTATCTCCTTACCAATGCCATCCAAGATTCGCTTGCGCACTCGCCTGAATTTAGCCCCATCCCCATCTTACATAGCCTTGGAAGTAGAAACTATAGTTACCCCATCACCCTCCACCACATAAATACCATGTTAGACACTCACACCTACTCCACGTAACTCTCAACAACCCTGTTAACACCAATCCCGAGACGACACATGTGCATAGTTACTTGAGATGTGCCCTCATAAACTCACGCTCAGTTCGCAAGAAATGGCCAGCCATCACTGACCTCATAGCAAACCATAACCTAGACATATTAATGGTCACAGAGTCCTGGCTCTCAGACACAGATACAGTACTCCTAAATCAACTGATCCCACCAGACTTCTCAATCCACGCCTGTCATAGGGCCAGCCGGAGAGGCGGAGGGGTTTTCATCCTTGTAAAAACCAACCTTCAGTATCAGCTACTCTCCTCCAAAAGTACTACGCACATTGACTCAGTTACCATAGCAAACATAACACCATGAATCTCATCTATAGAGCCCCAAATTCCCTTCCGGAAGATCTCTCAAACTTAATAGATCTAGCCTGCAACCCTGAAAACCCTCGCAAACCTAATTGGTTGTTCGGTGACTTCAACCTTGCCTCCCTTCAACCCAGTCACGCCAACACCTTCCTTGAGGCAATGACCGAGCTCAGCTATGAGCAGGTGGTAAATGCCCCCACTCACCACAGAGGCAACTCACTCAACCTCATCTTCGCCCCACATTCAGCTACAAGGCACAATCACGATCTCAACCTTTCCATCACCCCTTTCCCGTGGTCCGACCACAGCTTAATCACTTTCTAAATCCCATCACTGCAGGATCAAGTCCTATCCAGCCACACAAGTGCAGCCCCTCCAGCAAACGCTCGCTGTTTCAAATCCCTCGACAAGGAAGGGTTTACCAAAAGCGCTCTCCCAATACTCAATCAACCCTCAAATAACCTTGACGACATGATCACCAGATGGAATGACACACTCAAGACATTTTTGCAACTATCTCCAGCACTCAAAGCAACAACATCCAACAGACAACCAAGAAAAAGGAAACCAGCCCCATGGTTTACTCCCGACCTGCAGACATCTCTGCTCCTCCTAAGGAAGCATGAAAGAAAATGGCGACGCTCTCGTGCCACATGGGACCAAGCAACATACATTGCTCACTTAAATTGTCACTGTTAGTCAATATCTGACAAGATGAGAATCTACCACACCGAACGCCTTCTACGCTCACTAAATAAGCCCCGGGACCTTTTCAGCATAGATCCCTAACCAAGGAACTCTCCCCTCCTCAACCAGATCCAATCCAACCCCAGCTCTATGCTGACTACCTCCAATCCAAAATCCTCAAATTAAACATCGTACCAAGCCCCACACCCAACCACATCCCCCACCTACAGCCACTGCTCACCAAGTTCACACCTCCAACAGTGAAAAATATAGAAGACTTTATCGCAGCCATCAACACCACTACAGCACCAAATGACCCCTGCCCAGCGTACTGGATCAGATTGTTGCGCATTGAGCTTAGCCCAACTCTTGCCAGCATCATAAGACTCTCCTTCTCAACTGGTATATTCCCAGCCTTTCTCAAACAAACATCCATACGACCACTCCTGAAAAATAATAGACTAGACCTGACAAAAGCCGACTCATACCTCCCGATCTCGAGTATTCCATTACTTGCCAAAGTAATCGAGAAAGTTGTCTAAAGGCAAATCCAGAAACACATCGACTCATCAGCCCCTCTAGATCCCTGACAGCACGGGTTCCGAGAATCTCATGGAGTTGAGACATTACTCGTCGCACTAACCAACACCTTAAGCAGAGGAATAGATAACATCGAAAACGGGTTTGCACTTATCTTCCTTGACATCGCTGCCGCATTTGATTCCGTCAACCACGACCAGCTCCTTAGACGACTGCAGGAGAAAGGGAATCATGGGCCTCGCCTGGGAATGGTGTAAATCCTATCTAGCTGACCGATGGCAACAAGTACGGATGGGATCCACGACATCTGAACCATTCCAGCAACATCAGGGAGTACCACAAGGCTCATCTCTGTCTGCGCTTCTCTTTAATGTATACATGCAGCCTGTTTGCGAGATCATCCGCTCATTCAACATCTCCAGCCTGATATATGCAGACGATGTCCTGCTGTTTGCTCCATTCAAAGTACTGCACCCTGATTTTACCGCCCTTGTAGATTGTTTCAATGCAATCACTGACTGGCTTCAAGCTCAGAAACTCCGTATTAACTTCAAGAAAACGGAGGTCCTGTTCGTTACAAAGAACAGAAACTTCTCTCCTCCCACCACCTTGAAGATGAGAGACGCAGAACTCCCTAGCAAACCTGTGATACGCTATTTGGGTGTGATGCTTGACCAACACCTCGAATTCAAAGAACACATAAAGACCACCACCAGGATTATATTCAACAAAATCAGGACTCTAAGGTATATAAGATCCATGTTAGCTCCCGACGACTTCAGAGCAATTTTCCAGGCACTGGTAACACCACATTTTGACTATGCGAACGTCATTCTGCATGGCCTCCCCAAGAGCACCCTCAACCCACTACAACTCGCGATGAACGCGGCCGCACGCATGCTCTATGGTCTATCCAGAAGAACCCACATCACACCCATCCTAAGGGACCTTCACTGGCTGCCACTAAACTGCAGACTCGCATACAAGGCACTACTCATCACTTTCAAAGCCCTTAACAGGATATCCCCCTCATCCCTCACAGCCCTCCTCACCCCAACCCCCAACAACAGGTCCAGAAGGACAGTAGCCGCCAATACCCTGATTATCCCTATCGAGTCCACTAAGTGTTCACAAGCAACCAGGAATAGGGCATTCGCTTTCTATGCCCCAAAGTGTTGGAATAACCGCCCTCCAAGCATCAGATCAATAAGCAATCTCACACAATTCAGGAAAGCCCTCAAGCACCACCTATTCCTTCTATACTATTCACAACCAAATGCAACCCAGCCACATCCCACATCCCTCACTCAGTGCCCAACACCTCACAAACCGAATAAGGCCAACCGAACATCAGAGCCTTCCCATTAGGTTCTCCGTCATGTGTCGATACTGACAAATGCAATAACCAAGAATGATGATAATGATGAATGTAATAACTGAAGAACCAGCACTAATCAATTAGTCTGGCCTAACTTCGAACTTGTAAATAGTTTCTCTGCTGCAGTTGTGCTAGCTGAGTGTGTAAATACTTCTCCCTGTTACTGATCCAAGTTCCTGTTCCTGTTCATTGTAGCACTAGGCATTTCTCATTGTCTCTTGCATGAATTGTTAACTGTAAACCGCACTTATGTTGAAGAGCGCAGTATAAAAGAGCTTTTAAATAAATAAATAAATAAAATAAATGAATAAATATGGCAGACATCTGCTAGGCCACCACCTGTTCCTCAATCCACACCTTTGCAGCTCACTACTGCCTAGAGAGTGAGTCTCAATGGGGCAGCGCCTTCAGCCAGGCCGTACTCTGTAATCTCTTTGGGGTCTAGGCAACTCCTGCCCTCCACCCTTCTGTGTTCAGGCTACCGAAGTGATGGTTCTCCCTGGACTCAATGTCCTTAGATTCTCCAGGACCAAGCAGGAAGTCAGTCCTCACATATGGGTGTCATCGGCGCCGATGAAGCCCCAGCGGAGCATTTCCCCAGCTTTCTATGAAAGCCTTTGGGAATGCAGGCACGCCTAAAGGTGCCATCTTCAGTCTCTTTTTTTCCGTGAAGCCCACCAGACGTGTGTCCAGTTTTCCTGGTTAAAAGTAGATTTTTATGAGGGAGGAGTAGCCTAGTGGTTGGGACAAGGTACTTCAGGCCAGAAGGTCGGGGGTTCAAATCCCACTAGAGGACAGCAACCTTGGGCCGGAAGGACTGGGGTTTCTAGTCCCACAGATGCTCCTTGTGGTCTTGGGCAAGCCACTTAACCCTACCCTGCCCATGTTCCCTGTAAGTATTAGTGTATGTGTCTCATATCCCTGCGTGTTAAATGTATCCCCCAATTGTGTTGTGACTGCTTTGATTGAAGGATAAGGCGGTATACAAAAAAAACTGTCTAAACTGTCTATTTTTCAGCGATTGTTTTTTTTTTTTGCTCTTTTTTCTTCCGGTTTGACGCCGGTTCCCCTCCCGCCGGGTTCGGTACACCGGTATTGAGCCCGATTCCCCTTTTTCGGTTTTTGCCCTTCGTGGCTGGCGTTCGCGCCCTTTTTCTCTGGAAGGCCGGTCTTTTGACCTCGCGGGGACTCTTTTTTTCCCCGATGGCTTCCAGTGGTTTTAAGAAGTGTGATCGGTGTAAGAAACTAATGTCTCTCACTGACACACACGACTGCTGCCTTCGGTGCCTCGGCCCCGACCACGATCCTAAGTCGTGCGGGGCCTGTGGAAAGATGTCTTCCAAGGCACTACGAAGTCTCCAGCAGCAAAAGGAAAGGCTTTTCTCAGACTCGGCCTCCGGCCGGACCCGGACCTCGTCTGAGGCCTCGACATCTCGGGATTCCGATCCCGAGCGCCGTCGAAGCTCCTCGGACAGGGGGTCCCCCGACCTGGAACGCAAGAGGAAGAAACGGCTCGCGAGGGTGTCGTCGGAAGAGGTCCCTGGCTCCTCGAGGGCCAGGTCTAAGACCCCCGACTGTCACCCCGGGCCTGTGGAACCGGAGAAGCCTGCCAAAGTTCCTCGTGTGGAGCCGGACTCTGCTGGACACGTAAGCACCGTAGTCCTCGTAGACTCTCCTCCCAGGGAGCCGATGTCGGGCCCGGCGCTGCCGGGGCCCGAGTCGGTGGCTGCTGCGTCTCCCGAGCTGAGTCTCAGGATGACAGCCTTGGAGAGCAGAATGTCTGCCTTCATGGAGCAGCAGCGGGCACTGATGGCCAGCCTGTCTGGCGCATCTGCCCCGACCACTGGGACATCGACGTCAAAGTCGACCCTGGAGACCGAGCCGATACTCGAGTCCATCGTGGTTCGGAATCGACCTCGGTCGCGGTCCCCCTCGACCTTCCGTTCGGGACCGAGGGCGTCAACGCCGGTGCTTCCGGCGTCGGGGCGGGTGCTCCAGGGCCCCGCGGGGTCGGACCCCAACTCTTCCTCGGATGAGTCGGCTTGGGAGATGGAGGACGAGGAGTCTCCTGACACCTTTAAGACTCAGTGCGTCCCTTCGGACTCACCGCAGTCTGAGCCCCGGAGTAGGTCCCCCCCGGAGGACACCCGGTTCTCGGAGTTCGTCCAGGATATGGCCACTGCCTTGGCTATTCCGGCGGATCCCGAGGAAGAGCCTCGAGCTGAAGAGCTCGAGGCGCTGCAGTATGACTCTCCTACGAAGGAGGCCTTTACTGTCCCGGTTCCTCCGATGCTGGAACAGCTCCTCTTCCGTATGTGGGAGGCACCGGCCTCAGCGCCGGTTCTTAGCAAGCGGGTCGATTCGATCTATCGACTCCGTAAGAGCCCTGGTTTTCAGAAAGCACAGCTACTACACCATTCCATGGTTGTGGAATCGGCCATGCATCGACTGAAGAGTCAGAAGATGCACTCCGCGGTGCCTCCTGGCAGGGAGGCCCGAAACCTAGATGGCGTCGGTAGAAAGTGTTTTCAGGGCTCGATGCTTGCTTGCCGTGTCCAGTCTTACCAGCTGTACATGGGCATGTACTTGCGGGATCTGGCCAAGGAGTTTTATTTTATTTTATTTATTTCGAAGGATTTAGTATACCGCCTTATCGTTAAATCAAGGTGGAGTTGGCCAGATTCTCTGCTGGTCTCTCTGGAGAACCTTTGCAGAGATTTAAGTCCTTGTCCTCAGGGATTTGGGACTGCTCGAAGTTCATGTCCCGCGCCGCCTATGATGGCTTCGAGGCTTCGGCCCGAGTTGCGGCAGCCGGCATCGCGGCTCGACGCCAGGCATGGCTGCAGTCATCGGACCTCGAGCCATGGGTTCAGGACAAGTTGGTCGATGTCCCTTGCCAAGGTGAAAACCTGTTTGGCAAGCCCATGACCGAGAACGCCGCTCAGCTCGAGACCGAGCACCTCACCCGGACAAGGCTTTTGAGGAAGACCTCTGCCCCTTCTCATAAAAAGAAGGGCTCGGGTAAAAAGCCCTTCTACCCAAGGAAGGGCACTGCCTACAAACAGTACCCACAATATCAGGCTGCCCAAGCTGCCCTCCAGGGTCAGCAAGCCAAGGGCCAGGGTAATGGGCCCCATAGGCAGAGGACACCCAAGCCTCAGGCCCCTGCTACCTCTCAGCAGGGTTGGGGCTTTTGACTCCTTGAGCATAGCCTCTCCTCAACTGCTCTCCCAACCCTGCACAGGAGGTCGTCTCGCCCTCTTTGCCCACCAGTGGCCCCTTATCACCGGGGACAGTTGGGTGCTGGACATCATCCACAGGGGCTATGCCCTCCATTTCCACCAACTGCCACCCCCATATTTTCCAGGGGAGCCTCCAAGGCCTCCTCTGCACACAGACCTTCTCTGTCAGGAGCTTCAGGGTCTGTTGGTGGACAGGGCGGTGGAGCCTGTGCCTCCCCATTTGCAAGGTCACGGATTCTACTCCAGGTATTTCCTGATGCCCAAAAGAACTGGTGGCCTTCGTCCCATTTTGGACCTCAGGAAGCTCAACAAGTTTCTAGTGAAGGAAATGTTCAAGATGCTTACTCTTGGAACCCTTCTGCCCTACCTCCAGCAGGGAGATTGGCTATGCTCCTTAGATCTAAAGGATGCGTACCCTCACATCCTCATTCATCCAGACCACAAAGTACCTCAGGTTCATTGTGGGAGGAAACCATTATCAGTACAGAGTGCTGCCTTTCGGCCTCACCTCCGTCCCCAGAGTCTTTACAAAGTGCTTAGCAGTGGTGGCGGCCTACCTGAGAAATCAGGGCATCTTTGTCTTCCCCTATCTGGACGACTGGCTCATCAGGGGTCAGACAGGTCAGGAGGCCAATCAAGCCACCCTCAGGACCATTGCTCTTCTGCAAAGCCTGGGGTTTGTCATAAGCTTCGCAAAGTCCACTTTGCTCCCTTCCCAGAACTTGGAGTTCATAGGGGCCCGGTTGGACTCTCTCCTGGCAAAGGCATTCTTGCCAGAAAACAGAGCCCGAAGGTTAATGGCCTTGGCAAGGCAGTTTCTCAGCAGGTCCCTGGTCTCCGCCAGACTCTGCCTGCGGCTTCTAGGCCACATGGCTTCCACAGTACATGTGACCCCCAATGCCAGGCTCCATATGAGGCCTGCACAGTGGTGCCTTCGGACTCAGTGGTCACAGGCCAATGGCAGCCTCAGAGACAGGATAAGGGTGTCCAGACCATTTCTGCACTCCCTCAACTGGTGGCTACACCCACCCAGTCTGCTGAAAGGGGTGCCCTTTCAGATTCCAGGTTACACAGTGATTCTCACAACAGATGCCTCCCTGCAAGGCTGGGGAGCGCATTGTCTGGGCAAGTGCACCCAGGGTCTGTGGTCTCCCTGGGAGGCTGCACAGCAGATCAATCTCCAAGAACTCAGAGCTATTCGCTTAGCACTCAAAGCTTTCACTCCTACCCTGGCTCACCAGTCTGTCCTGATTCAGACATACAACCAAGTTGCCATGTTTTATGTGAACAAACAGGGCGGAACTGGGTCCAGGATCCTTTGTCGGGAAGCTCAGGACCTTTGTTCTTTTGCCCTCAAGCACAACATGCTCTTCAGGGCTGTGTACCTTCCGGGCCAGGACAACTACCTGTCAGACAGATTGAGCAGGATACTGCAGCCCCACGAGTGGCAGCTGCATTCTTCAGTAGTTCAGAAGATCTTCCTGAAATGGGGTCTCCCTTTGATGGATCTCTTTGCTAGCCCCATCAACAAGCAACTGCCAAAGTTCTGCTCCAGACAACCACATCCTCTGTGGATAGCAGCGGATGCTTTTCTGATATCTTGGTCTCAGGGCCACCTCTATGCGTTTCCTCCCACACCCTTGGTGGCCCGAACCCTATTCAAGATTCTCCAGGACAAGGCCTCGGTCCTGCTGGTAGCTCCCAGGTGGCCGAGACAGCCTTGGTTTCCTCTTCTGCTTTGACTGGCGGTGGATCCTCCACTGCCTCTGGGGTTCCAACCCGACGACCTCACACAGGACCAGGGTTCCCTTCTGCACCCCAATCTCAAATCTCTCAATTTGATGGCCTGGAGGCTGCAAGGGTAGTTTTGGCTCCCTGGGGCCTACCTCAGGAAGTTGAGGAGGTTGTCCTAGCCTCTAGGAAACAGTCCACTAGGAAAACCTATGCTCTCAAATGGAAGAGGTTTTCTGTGTGGTGTCACCTGCGTACAGAGGATCCTTTCTTCTGTACTGTGCCAGTAGTTCTTCAGTACTTACTGCACTTATCCAATCAGGGTCTTAAGTCCAATTCTGTTCGGGTCCACCTCTCAGCTCTAGCAGCTCACCACTCATTGGTGGAGGGACAATCTCTATCTGGTCACCCTTGGTGTCCCGCTTTCTCAGGGGCTTGCTTTTGCTCAAGCCTCCCATCCGTCCGCCTGCCCCTGAGTGGGAGCTGAATGTGGTCTTGCAGCAACTGACTCGCCCTCCTTTTGAGCCGATGGCTACTTGTCCACTACGCTTCCTCTCCTGGAAGACTCTCTTCCTGATAGCCCTTACCTCGGCTAGGCGAGTAAGTGAGCTTCAGGCCCTAGTCTGTGACAGGCCTTACACCAGAATTTATAGGAACAGGGTAATCCTCAGGACTTGCCCCAAGTTCCTCCCAAAAGTTGTTTCTTTTTTCCACCTCAATCAGGAGGTGGTCCTTCCAACATTCTTCCCTAGGCCTCATGCAAGCCAGGCTGAAGCAGTTCTGCATACCCTGGACCGTAGGAGGGCCTTATCCTTCTACCTTGACCGTACGAAGGGGCATAGAAGGGCTACTCAGCTCTTCGTATCTGTTGACCCCCAATAAGTTGGGGTTGGCTGTGTCCAAGCGTACCTTGTCCATCTGGGTGGCTGACTGTATCACCTGGGCTTACAAGGCGGCTGACGTTCCTTTGCAGGGTAGGATCACGGCCCATCGTGTCAGGACAATGGCTACCTCAGTGGCTCATCTCCGCTCTGTGCCCTTGGTAGACATCTGCAAGGCTGCAACTTAGTCTTCAAGCCAGACTTTTGCGGCCCATTACTGCCTGGAGAAGGAGTCCCGTAGGGACAGTGCTTTTGGCCAAGCAGTACTCCGGAATCTCTTTGAGGTTTAGGCAACTCCTGCCCTCTTTTGGGCTACCGGTGGAGGTTGTGTCCTTGAAAAGCCTTTCTTTGCAGCTGGGACTAGAGAGAGTTCTCTTGTTCAGCCTGGGTTCCTTGGTAGCCCAGAGCTAGGGAGTCACCCATATGTGAGGACTGACTTCCTGCTTGGTCCTGGAGAAAGAGTAGTTACTCACCTGTAACAGGTGTTCTCCAGGAGCAGCAGGAATCAGTCCTCACAACCCTCCCTCCTCCCCTGGGAGTTGCAGTTGTACATAGTTTATTTATTTTTCATTTTTGTGTGCTGTTCTTAGCTATGTCATTTGACTGAGGTAAGATGGCACCTTTAGGCGGGAAGGGAACTGCGCATGCGTGCCTGCATTCCCAAAGGCTTTCATAGAAAGCTGGAGAAATGCTCCGCTGGGGCTTCATCGACGCCGATGACACCCATATATGTGGACTGATTCCTGCTGCTCCTGGAGAACACCTGTTACAGATGAGTAACTACTCTGTCCTCAGACTCGCTTTGGGCTGCTCATGGCTGGGCCATATTTTTTAAAGTTCCCAGTAGCCTGTAGCTAGGGAGTCCCATATTTATTTATTTATTTAACAAGCATTTATATACCGCAGCTTCCAGAGATCAGCTGCGGTTCACAATTAACAACAGTCAACAAAACATTGTTTGTTTTACATGAAACGTCATAACTATGTACAATGTAAAGTTACTAGAATATGTTAAACAGATTATGTGAGGACTGACTTCCTGCTTGTTCCTGGAGAAAGCGTAGTTAGTCGCCTGTAACAGGTGTTCTCCAGGGGCAGCAGGAATCAGTCCTCGCAACCCTCTCTCCTCCCTATGGTGTTTCTGTATTTTGCCATCCTCGTTTGTCGGCTCTAGCTATGTCATCTGACTGAGCAAGATGGCATCCTTGACCTGGAAGGGGACCATGCATGCGTGCAGGGGCGGCCCAAGGGGGGTGCGGGGCCATGTGCGGAGACTCGGTGCGGGGCCTCATTTGCATAAGTGGCCTTATTTGCATAAATATTTGCATAATGCTAACATACACTAACTTTTAGTAAACATGTCTCTTAATGAGTGTATGGATAAAGACAGACTAAAAGATTTCTACATTACTATAATCTAGTGCCAACCGCCAGGCACATTAGGAACTACTACAAACACTGCCCATTTACAACCCATAGCAAACCCGCCGTATCCTAACAGCACTACCAGGACTCACAAAGCACCATACCCTACCTATCAAAAGGCAGCACTGTAAATATTAAACCAATACATTTCAGAGAACAACAATACATGACCTACTGGGGAAAGAGAACAAGTGGCAATGTCAAATAGGAATTACATAAATAGAATACCTCAGCTCAGTAGACCATCACCAAACAAGGAATCACAATTTAGAAACAGGAAGGCAATAATTAAACTTGGATTGTACAAGAACACTGTAGAAATAAAACTATAAATTAATTTCCTCTTGTACCAAACAAAGCGCAGACGTTAATGATGCACATTTCCCAGAGCTTTCATATTCCAGTTAATAAATTCAAAATAAAAAGATATATTTCTACCTTTTGTGCATTTTTTTTTCAGTTGCAATTGCTCCAGACACTTTCTTCTGGTTTCTTCATGTTTTCTGCTAGCTCTCCATCATCTGCTGTCCATTTGTCCTTTCTTCTCTCTTCTAGTTTTTTTTACATTCTCTCTCTCTACATCTGCTTTAACATACTAATCTTTCTCCTTTTGCTCTTTCCTCATTCCTATTTCATCCACTCAAACTTTACCCCTCCATCCTCAATCCCCACTTACTCTCCCAATACCCGGCCAATTGTAGATTTTTTATCCCTCCCACACAAAATATTTTTCCCCTCTCCATTTTACTCTCCCAGCCCCATCCCATTCTAATCCTCTCCCAACATCAGCTCCCTTCTAGTTCCAGCCTCACCCAGCATCCATTCCCTTCCAGTCCCTGCATCAGCCCATTTCCAGTCCTAGCCCCCCATCAGCCCATTTCCCGTCCTAGCAACCCCCCAACCCAATACCAGTCCTAGCCCCCCCATCAACCCACTTCCAGTCCTAACCCCCCATCAGCCCACTTCCAGTCCTAACCCCCCATCAGCCCACTTCCAGTCCTAACCCCCCATCAGCCCACTTCCAGTCCTAACCCCATCAACCCATTTCCAGTTAGCCCCCCATAGCCCATTGCCAGTCCTAAACCCCCCATCAGCCCACAGCCCATTACCAGTCCTAACCCCATCAGCCCACCTCAAGTCCTAACCCCTCCCCATCAGCCCATTATCAGTCCTAACCCCCACATAGCCCATTACCAGACAGCCCCCATCAGCCAACAGCCCATTACCAGTCCTAACAATCATGTTCCCTTGGACCCTCAACGGGGAAAAAGAGAATACTATCTCCAACGTTTAGAACAACGATGGATTTTTCATCTGGGTTCAGTTGAACCTGAAGGCCTAAATCGGGAAATTGACTGGTTAAGTTTGTTGTAAACATGGACGCTGTCAATAGTTAATCAGTGACAATTATTCATAATTGCTAACAATCATTGAAACAGTTCTACCAATCAGGCCAGGGCTCCCCGACATGTGGGGCCTCCCCGGTCTCTGATTGGTTGGTTCTTCTTTAAAAAGACGGTTGCTAGCCATTGCAACTTAGACCTGTGCTGCAGTGAGACGGCGTTTCCTGGAAGGTTGCTGCAAATTTATACTTGGTTATTGCACTTGAAACAGGGTGAAGGTGCCCGAAACGCGCGCGTCGTGCGAGGGGACTTCTGGAAGCAGCGTTGTTTGGACTGAAGTTTTATATTATAAAGAAATTTTGATTGTGTTTTTTGGTGAAGAACCATATAAATAATAAAAAGTAGCTTCCCGCTTGGTGGAGGTCGTTTTCCCTTTCGACCTCCCCACGGTCAGCTCCGACAAAAGAATACTATTTTACAACGGGTCACATTATATCTGGTTGGGGTTCTTTTTGATTTGGTTATTGATTTACCTTGACCTTTGAGGTTCATTTTTTGTGAAGCCTTTTTTTCGGGCAGATAATTCTAGTAGTGTTGCTGTTATCACAAAAATGCTATCCTTTGCCTCCAACTCCATCCTATTCTGCTGCCACCCAGATGGGTAGTTTGTCTTGGTCTGGCACCTCAGCTGAGACCTGCCCATCTTGGGAGACCCTGCCAGTAGTTACACTACTGATAGCTTAGCTCTCAGCATTCAAGCCCTCACAGCACGACAAGCTGCAAACCAACATGGCCCTAAATATATAAAATATAAACTTTCTGAAGTTTGTCAGACGGCTGCCTGGGTGAGAATGTTCACAGTCTTGGCAAGTGCATATATCAATATGATTTGCAAGGGATTGTGGGAAATGCAGTCCATTCACACCAGACACAGCTGCTCACAATAATTAGTTGTGCTTGAGTGTAAAGCCAATAAGATATTTATTTATGCGGTTATTTCTCCCAACACAGATATGCTTGGTAGCACATAAAACAGGATACTTGCTTTCAGTGTTAAACTTAGAAAAACAAAATCAGGAAAACAACAGTTGAACTTGTCAGGCAATCAGATCAAAAGAATAAAGACCTGGTTGGTAACAAACTGGTCTTTTCTGTAGGCTTTAGCTAATATTTTCTTAGCAGTGTTTCAAATAACAAAGTAGGGAAAAACTGTTCTTTTCAGGTTAACTTCTTATATCTTCACACATAGATTCAGAAGTGATTCCCTCAGAGCTCACAAGCAATTAGGTAAGGCTCAATTGCTAGCAGTTACCCAGCTGAAACTCCTTAGCTGGCTTAATTTCTACTGCATGGCTCAAAATCCTACGCAGGAGCTTTTCTGAGTAGATTAAATAACAAGTTTGTATTTCTTTGTGATGGTCGTTGTACTTTGTAACAGTAAATTACCAAAGGAGTTTAGACAGAGAGCAATCCATATATTCACAGCCTGTATCTAAGACCGCTCCCCCTTCAACAATCATGGGTTCAATATCATGGATTTGCACAGAGGAATTTCTCAATGTAGCACTCTCAGGAGAATACTTGTTTCCCTGCTGTCTTTCAAGGTTATAGCTAGGGCATAGATCAGTGTTCATACCTGAGCTTCCATTGCTGTTAGAGTTCCTCTCTAAATAGCCTGGCCAGTATGTAGTCCAGTTCTTATGTCCAGCCTTCCAATCCAGATCCCTGGACACTGGATCTCTCTTCATATACCTTCTGGCACGGGTCCTAGGGTCCCTTCCACGTGCAGCCGTCTCCCTCACAGGTACCGTCTGGAGATTCCTAGCCCTGCAGCACCATTCCTCTGGCTTTCCCCAGTCCAATGGTGTAAGCTTGCCTTTTGAATGTCTCCCAGTATACGTACTGCTCTGGACTCCTTTAGACCTCCCAAATGCTTTTCTCTTCTTTCTTCCAAAGGGTTTCTTGCCCTCTCTGTCCGTTCGCTCTGGCTTCTGCTTCTGATGATCCTCCAGATGATGAAGACCTCCAAGGAGGATATCCAAGCTGATTCTGAGGATCTCCCAGATGAAACTGAGGATAATTCTGAGGATCTCCCAGATGATGAGGATAATTCTCTGCAGAATAAACTCTACCTTTATTCTGCTTTGATGAGTGCTCCACCCTAGCACAGCGCAGCTGTGCTGAATCAGGCCCTGCCCTTTGAGATGAGTGCTTGGGGATTACCTCATAGCCCTCCTGATTGAACACACGTTTCCCCACTTCAGCTCCTCTAATGGCTGTTGGAAACCTGGTGCATTCTGGGACTGGTAGTCTTTTATGGGAAAATTCTGTTTTCTTATTTCTACCAGAACTGACAGGTTGCTTGTTCAGAGTCACTTCACCTTTTCTATAGCTCCTTCCTGAGCTATGATAAGCTTCCTTATCACAAGTTCTAATGTCTCATTAGGGGCGGTAATCTAGCTGATGGTTAGAACAGGGGACTGAGAACCAGGAAGCCAAGGTTCAAATCTCAGTGCTGCTGCTTGTGACCTTAGACATGTCACTTAACCCTCTATTGTCTCAGGTACAAATTTATATTGAGCTTTTTAGGGACAGAACACTATCTATTGTACCTGAATGTAGCTCACCTTGAATTACTACTAAAAAAGCATGAGCCAAATAGAAAAAATTAATTAAGCAACATAAAATAATCCATTGATCAGACTAAGGAATCAGGTTGACATGGGGCACAAAGTTCTCATTGCTATTGTGTCTTAGTAAACTATTTGAGATAAAAAGTAAATTTAAAAAATTCCCTTTTTCATTGTTCTGTGAATCCACTACCAGGCAAAAACGAGTTCCACTCAAGGCAACTGGAAAATTAACTGCCCAGCCAGCACTGATCAATGTTGAAAAATTAATGGGCATGTTTACTAATGTGCGCTGTTATCGTGGAGTTTGCTGTGCGGTCAGCCCATCACCTGCCAACTGGGTAGCACATGATTGGACTAGGGACAAGTTGGATTAGGGGCAGAACATGGATGTTGGAGCATCGCAATTAGCGTGGGTGTGATGGGCACGTGCTAAACACAACTGTTAGCGTGTGCACTTTAACACCATCTCAAGGGGTAGTGGTAAGTGCACCTGCAGGCCATTTAGTGTGATATGGTGCATTAACTATGCACTAATGGTAGGAAAACAGACAACACCCCTCCTGAACTTACTACAGGCCTCTGTGCTAGTTTTGCAACTCTGGAAACGCATGCTACCAGCACACCCTTTTTTGTAAACATGCTTCTAAATTCCCTAAAACCGCCAAAAAAGGGCGATTAATGACAAAATCCATAATAAACTGAGAGAGCATTTCCAATGTCTGCATTGTAGACTGGGGTGCCCCATGTACTAATAACACTAGGACACCTAGTATGCCATGCTTAACTGATAAATACTCCTTGCCATCTGGCAGCAAACAGTAAAATTGTAAAAATCCCAGAGCAGTATTTCATTTATAAACGCAATTGTATTTATCTCAAGATCACTACTCCCAGAACAGTCCTATAAAAATGCATATTTGCACGTCACACTTTTAAATATTAAACTTTGTTTTATATATATATACATAATGAGAGAGATTTCAAAAAGCCATTTACAAGGGTAAATGGACTATTTGCATATTGTCCATTTTTTCCTGCAGGTGAAAGTACACACTGATGACTCTCGAGTTTGTGTGGCTGCCAGGACCCATTGTTTTGCTTGATGGTTGCTGTTCGCTGCTGCCCTAGGCTACTGCCTAGTTTGTTTAGTGGTTGGGCTGGCCCTGTTTCTATCATAAAGATGGTCTCTTCCCCAGTAACACATTGATAACAGATCCCTTCACAGAATGCATCTTGAAAATATAACCCATCATAAAACTAACCAGTTCCACATTAATTAGCAAAGGACTCGCCAAGGGACACCTAAAGGGCACACAGTACTGTCAGTGAGCTGCTAACGAGATTCCAGTCTGCTCTTACTGTGTGCGAATGACATCAGTTAGGACCCAGTTCTTCCCCTCCATTTTGCCCCTGTTGGGATGCCTCACTGGGGCTAGTAGCGGCAGCAGACGTTCTACTTGCTGACTCTCAGATATGGGTGCAAACTGACCTCACTTCTCAGCTGTGCACAGATGTCCAGTATAAGCTCAAATGTCAGTGTAAGCGCTACTTCTCTGTAGTTTCCAGAACTGCACACAGTACTCCAACTGAAGTCTCACCAGAGACTTAAAAAAATTTGTGAAAGAAAGCAGGAAATGGTCTGCATGTTTTCATTTGGTAAATGCTCTCAACCTATTCCTAGGTGGTAAGTTTAAAACTGAAAATTGTAATTTATGTGAAAATTTCTTATCTATTTATTGTCAACAAATATATTTAGTTAAATTACCAGCAAAAATTCAAGCCTCTGTGCAGATGAGCTTTACTATGATTGAAGTAATGATGAGTCAGAAAGATAGCATAATGATCTAAACTTCTGTTTTGCTATTGAGTTGAAAATGTTCTAATGAATGTTTTGCTCTGTTAAGGAGGTGCAAAAGAAGGAGCAGGTGCAGTTGACGAGGAAGACTTCGTTAAGGCTTTTGTTGATGTCCCAGCAGTTCAGGTAAACTGGGATAGTTGAATAAACTTACCACCTAAAAGAAAGGTCTGATTCGAGAAGAGTTGCAGATAGAACATCCCATTGAAAATGATCCACTAGAATGGCCACAAATATGATGAACATGCATATTATTAAGTCTTTACAATATAATTACAGTGTGACTGCACCGTCAAAGTGTTCTGGTGTTAGTCTGGAAAGACTTCATTAAAATGCTATTACAGCTGAAATTTATTGAGAGATTTTTCCCATTCTGTGCCTTTTATGTGTTTCCTAAGCCTTTAGAAAAACTTGAAATACATTTGTATATTTTGGGTCACCAACACATAGAAATTTGTCACAAGCATATTCTTTGTGACTGTCCTGAAAACCCAGCTTGCTGTGGGAAATCCCTGTTTTTGTATGGCGATATTTTGCCCCTGGTTGCTTATATTCTCCAGGAACAAGCAGGAAGTCAGTCCTCTCATATGAGTGATGTCGGCACTGACGGAACCCGCGTGGAGTATTTCCCAGCTTTCAAAGAAAGCCTTTGGGAATGCCACCATGCATGCGTGGTCCCCTTCTCGCCCATAGGTGCCATCTTACTCAATCTTCCTTTCTTCTGCAGAGCCCTTCGGACATGCGTTTCATCCCCAGAAAAAGTTTCTCTTTTTCCAATTGGTTTTTGCTTTCCGGCCTTTGCCGGTCCTCTTTCCACTTCTCGAACACCTCTGCTTTGGCCTTGGTCTCGGGGTTTATTCTCTTTTTTGCCTTTTTGGTTTATCGTGCTTTTATGCCCTTTTTAACCGCTGGCCGCGTCGGGGATCTTCAATCTCGCGGGGTTCTTTTTCCCCCAATGGCCTCTGTTTTTAAGAAATGTGATCGGGGTGGCAGTGACTGGCATCGGAGTCTGCTGGCAGGCTTGGCTCCAGTCCTCAGACCTGGAACAGTGGGTCCAGGAGAAGCTGCTTGGATGTCTCTTGTCTCGGAGAGCAACTATTCAGCAAGCCCATAGAGGATAAGGCAGTGGAGATTGAGACAGAGTACGGGACTCATACTCGCTTCTCCTGGAAAACTTCCTCCCTCCCCAGGAAGAAGCAGCAGAGAAAGAAGCTTTTCTTCCATCGGAAGGAGCTCCCGTACAGGGGCTACCCGGCCTATCTGCCAACATCCACCCTCGTTCAGGGCGGTAAGGGAAGACCACAATCCACGGCCTTCGCAAGCCAAAGGGGTCCCAAGATCCAACCCCTGGTGCCGGCTCAGCCACCCTCGGGGTTTTGATGCCATCGGCATAGCCTCTCATCCTCTGGCAGGGCAGCTGTCTGTCAGGGGGCATCTGGTCCATTTCCCCCACAAGTGGGAGTCCATTTCCACCGATGCCTGGGTCCTCCAGCTCATTCGGGAGGGCTGTCTTCTCAATCTGGACCAGGCCCCTCTTCCGTACTTCCACAGGGAGCCAGGTCAGTTTCCTCAGCACCAGGCCCTCCTGAGTCAGGAGCTTGCAGGCCTCCTCGAGGATGGCGCGGTAAAGCCAGTCCCACCACACTTCCGAGGACAGGGA
Source organism: Ichthyophis bannanicus (assembly GCA_033557465.1). Classification (NCBI taxonomy): domain Eukaryota; kingdom Metazoa; phylum Chordata; class Amphibia; order Gymnophiona; family Ichthyophiidae; genus Ichthyophis; species Ichthyophis bannanicus. Next base: position 843,009,682 of record CM066036.1, on the reverse strand, counting down.
TTTTACTCCCAATATTTTCTCGCCCTGAAGCGGACAGGGGGCCTTCGGCCCATCCTCGACCTGCGGAACCTCAACAAGTTTCTGGTGCAGGAAAAGTTCAAGATGCTCTCTCTTGGAACGTTACTGCCCTACCTCCAGCAAGCCGATTGACTATGCTCCTTGGACTTAAAGGATGCTTACGGTCACATCCTCGTCCATCCCAAACAAAGAAAGTACCTTCGCTTCATGGTTCAGGGAAACCATTACCAGTACAGAGTACTTCCCTTCAGCCTTGCATCCGCTCCGTGGGTCTTCACGAAGTGCCTGGCTGTTGCGGCCCACCTTCAGCTGCAGGGCACCTTCGTCTATCTATATCTAGACGACTGACTCGTAACAGAGGGCACTGCCTCCAAAGCCGAGCAGGCCATGGACTGCACCATTTGCCTCCTGGAGCATCTGGAGTTTGTGATCAATTACCCAAAGTCCCACCTCACTCCATTTCAGTCCCTGGAGTTCATTGGGGCTCGCTTGGACACCCTTTGGGTCATGGCTTTTCTTCCTCGGGACAGGGTGGATCGCCTCGTGTCCCTGGCGTCCGAAGTGCGGTGCTGCAGCGCCATCTCGGCCTGGATGATGCTTCGCCGCCTTGGCCACATGGCCTCCACGGTCCATGTCGTGCCCATTGCCTGTCTCAAAATTCGGGTGATGCAGTGGTGCCTCCGAGTGCAATGGGCGCAGTGGACCCGGCTGCCTCCGAGACCCTATCTCGGTCTCTCCCAGCGCGGCGGAGTCTCTCACTTGGTGGCAGGAGTCTCGGAACCTGCTTCGAGGTATGCTCTTCCAAGCTCCGGCGCATCAGGTGATCTTAATGACGGATGCCTCCCTGGTGGGCTGGGGAGCCCACTGCGAGGGGCGGTGCACTCAAGGGACCTGGTCCCTTGAGGAGTCCCAGCAGCATATCAACCTGCTGGAGCTCCGGGTCATTCGCCTTGTTCTCAAGGTTTTCAGGGACCGCCTGCAGCACTGAGCGGTGCTGGTCCAGATGGACAGCCAGGTCATGAGGTTCTATGTGAACAAACAGGGAGGTACTGGCTCCTACAGCCTCTATTTGGAGGTGACATCTCTATGCTCCTTTGCGGTGAGCACCGGGTCAGGACATTGGTGGATCGACTCAGCAGAGTCCTCCAGCCACACAAGTGGCGCCTGTGTTGCTGGACAGTGCAGCGGCTCTTCCAGCACTGGGGGACCTCTTTGTCAGTCCTGCAAATTCGCAGCTCCCCCGGTTCTGCGGTCCCCTCCCGCACCCGGGCAGGGTGGCCCCAGATGCCTTCCTTATGGGAAACGGGTCTGCTATATGCCTCCTCCCCCATGCCTCTCATTGCCCGGACCCGTCTCAAGTTCCAACGGGACAGGGCCTTGGTGATTCTCATAGCCCCGAGGTGGCTCAGTCAGTCTTGGTTTCCCCTGCTGCTCCATCTCTCGACGGAGCCCCCGGTCCTGCTTGGGTTCTCACCGGAGCTGCAGATGCAGGAGGGTCTGCTTCTCCACTCCAATCTGAGGTCCCTATCCCTCACAGCTTAGTGGCGCGGATAGCTCTAGCCAACATCTTCCCGTGGAGATTGAGGACATTCTTTTGGTCTCACAAAAGGACTTGACCAATGGGCTTACGCCTTCAAGTGGCGTCTGTTCTCGGTGTGGTGCTTGGAGCTCCAAGCAAACCCATTTTCATGCCCTACCAGTTTGGTCTTGCAGTACCTGCTCCACCTCTTGCATTTTGGGCTGAAGTCTAACTCTGTCAGGGTTCACCTGAGTGGCATCTCAGCGAACCACCACCCCATCGAGGGCCAAACCTCTTTCAGGGCAACTGGTTGTGTCTCGTATCATGTGAGGCCTGCTCCTTTGCAGGTCCCCTACCCGCCGTCCTCCGGTGAAATGGTACCTCAGTGTGGTCCTAACTCAGCTGACCAAGCCACCCTTTGAACCCATGGATACCTGCCCGCTGCGGCATCTGTTGTGAAAAGTGGCTTTTCTGGTGGCTCTCACCTCCACCTGGAGGGTCAGTGAACTCCAGGCGCTGATGGCCGAGGCACCGTACACGAGGTTTTATAGGAACAGGACGGTCCTGCAGACACACCACAAGTTCCTTCCAAAGGTTGTCTCGAATTTTCATCTCAATCAAGAGAGTGCTGTCCAACTTCTTCCTGAAGCCCCAAGCCGACCGAGCGTTGGCGATTCTCCACACCCTGGATTGTAAGAGGGCTCACTCTTTCTACCTGGAGTGGACTCGGGGCAGGCGGTCACCAAGCATACCTTGTCCACCTGGGTGGTAGACTGGATCGCCTTTGCCCAGGCCCATGCCGGGTTTCCCCTGTACCGCTGAGTCATGGCTCACAATGTCTGAATGATGGCGATGTCAGTTGCTAGCCTGCGCTCGGTGCAACTGGCAGATATTTGCCGGGCCACCACCTGGTCCTCCACTCACACCTTTGCGGTGTATTACTGCCTGGAGAGGGTCCCGTCAGAACACTGCCTTTGGCCAGGCTGTACTCCGTAATCTGTTAGGGGTTTAAGCAACTGCTGCCCTCTGACTCTTCTTATTCTGGCTACCGGGAGCATGGCCATCCATGGACCCGGGGTCCTCGGGCTTCCTTCGGCTTTCACTGGTGACTGCTCATGGCGCTGCCGTGCTTTTTTCTACAGGTCCTGAGTAGCCTCAAGCTAGGGAGTCCCATATGTTAGGACTGACTTCCTGCTTGTTCCTGGAGAAAGCGTAGTTACCTGTTACAGGTGTTCTCCAGGAAGAAGCAGGAAGTCATCTCTCACTTGTGGGTGACATCGGCACCAACGGAGCCCACGTAGAGCAATTCCCCAGCTTTCAAAGAAAGCCTTTGGGATTGCTGCCACACATCTGTGGTCCTCTTCCCACCCAAAGGTGCCATCTTGCTCAGTCTCCCTTTTTCCGCGGAGCCCTTCGGATGCACGTCCTCGTCCCTCAGAAAAAGTGTTTTTGTTTTTGGTCTCTGGCCCTCTTTCTTCCGGTCCTCTCCCATCCTTTCGCTCTTGTTCATCTGGGCGAAGGGACGTTTTTTTATTTCCAGCCTTTTGCCAATTTATTTTTTTTCTCTTTGGACCCTTTCGCGCCCTTTCCAACTGCTGGCCTCGAGGGTCTTCGACCTAGCAGGGGCCCTTTTTGCCCTAATGGCCACCATTTTTAAAAAATGTGACAGATGCTTCAAGAATATGTCACTCAGACACCCATGACTGCTGTCTCCGGTGTCTGGGGTCCGCCCATAACCCGGAGCTCTGCTCTCTCTATAAGAAAATGTCTGCCAAGGCTCTGCTAAGTCGTAAGCAGAAGTCCGACGACATTTTCCGTAAGGCAGTCCCGGAGTCGCCGGTGGCATCCTCAGCCATTCCTCCGCTTACGGGGTCCCCCACAGGGGTCCCACGTTCAAGGCGGCACTCCGATTAGGGGTCCCCTGAGGTGGAGAGGTGTAAGAAGACCTTGAAGTCTCTGTCGGGGGCTCCAGACAAGAGCGAACGATCTCGCGCTTGGTCACTCAGTCGCTCAGCCCTCCCCAGCATTCCTGAGAGTTGGAAAGCCTTGAAAGGTACCTCGTACAGACACGGAGGCCTCCGGCGATGGTGCCCAGTCTCCTCAGGGTTGTTCCGCTCAGAACCCCCCTCTCCTCCACGCCAGACCTGGTAACGCCCGCGTTGCAGTCGCAGGGACCCATGCCCGTGTAGGAATCCCGCATGCTGGCACTAGAGCGCAGCGTTTCTGCCTCCTTAGCTGCCCAGCAGGCACGGCTGTCCCGCGCCTGGAGACCGAGGTCCCCCCGAGGGGGGTACCTAAACCTGCCCTGGAAACCCCCGAGAGCCGCAGGCCTCGTGAGAGTCCTCGGCACTGGTCTTGCTCACCGTCCCATTCCTCGGGGGCGAGGTCCTCCAAGGCCAGTGCCTCTGGTCCCAAGCAGGCCCCAGCTCCTGGTCAGGTTGACCAGCCTGACCCGGACTCCGTCCCGGATATCTCAGGATGAGAGTCTGACGGGGACATCTCCCCGGAGACCTGTCCACACAGGGACCTTCCTTTGTACCCATCCCCATCTACCTTCCAGAGGCGTTCACTTCCAAAGGACACTTCCTTTCTGATGTTCCTGCGGGACATGGCGCAGGCCCTCAATCTGGCCACCCAGGCTGAGGAAGAACCAAGGGCGGAGGAACTCGACATCTTAAAGTAGGAGTCCCCGCTCGGTAGTCTCTTAAAGTCCCAGTACCTCCCCTTCTGTCCCGGCTGCTCCTCCACATGTGGGAGGCGTCTGCCTCGGTTCCCATTGTGAGCAAACAGCTCAATGCCATGTATAGGGTTCAGTGCGGTCTGAGGTTCCGGAAGATCCAGCTTCTGCACACCTCCATGGTAGTGGAATCAGCGATGCGGAAGCAAAAGAGTCAGAAGTCTCATTCTTCGGTCCTGCTTAGCAGGGAGTCAAGAGCCCTTGATGCCCTTGGGTGCAAGGCCTATCAGGGGTCCATGCTTATGAGCCACATTCAGGCTTTCCAACTGTAAATGGGCATGTTCCTGCACGACCTCGCCAAAGAGCTCGGCGGTTTTTCCGCAGGTCTCAGGGGTGAACACCTTCTCAGGTTCCAGACCCTCCTGAGGTCGGTCGCGGACTGCTCGAAGTACCTCTCCCGCACCACATATGACGGATTTGAGTCCTCCATCCGAGTGGCAGCGGCCAGCATCGGGGCCCGGTGCCAGGCATGGCTCCAATCTTCGGACCTGGAGCAGTGGGTCCAGGAGAAGCTTTTTGATGTCCCCTGCCTTGGTGTACAATTGTTCAGTAAGCCCATGGAGGATAAGGTGCTGAGATTGAAACGGAGTTCGTAACTCGAACCCGCCTCTCGGGTAAAACCTCTTCTCTCCCATGGAAGCAGCAGCACACGAAGAAGCCGTTCTTCTAGAGCAGGGGTCACCAACCTGCGGCTCGCGGGCCGCATGCGGCCCACGAGGTCCCTTCGTGCGGCCCGCGAGGCTCTACCCCGGTTAACATTACGTGCGGCCCGCCAAGGATTCCCGCCATTGTATCCACGCGCTCGCAGCTCACCGACGACCACCTGCAAGCGTCCCTTCTCCTGTCAGTGTCATCTGTGAAGCCGGACTTTAAGCGTTTGTCTGCTAGCATGAATCATCAGCCATCTCATTAAATTCAATAAAGGTGATCAGCCATTGTTTTCATAATTTTGTGTTTGTTGTTTTTTTTCGCGGGGGCGGGGAGAAGGGGGGTGCGGCCCGCGAGGCTCCTGGTAGTCGGCTGTGCGGCCCGCGGCCCTCTGGAGATTGGTGACCCCAGTTCTAGAGAAAGGGACTCCCCTACCCGGGATACCTGCCCACCTCCGCACCGACCACTGGCACACAGGGCAAGGGGGAGCACACGGCCATCGCAAACCTAAAGGGCCTAAGGCCCAATCACCAGCGCCACCCCATCCTGCTCAAGGGTTTTGATGCCGAAGGCATAGTCTCTCGCTCCCCGGCGGCACTTCCGCCTTTGGGGAGATGCCTGTCCATTTTCGCCCCCCATTGAGCCTCGATCTCGTCGGACAACTGGGTCCTCCGAGTGGTCCGGGACGGTTACCGTCTTCATCTGGACAGGCCCCCTCCTCTCTTCTCCCCAGCGGAGCCTTCTCGGCTTCCCTCGTACCAGGTTTGCTTGCAACAAGAGCTGACCAATCTCCTCGGCCAGCGTGTGGTTGAAAAGGTACTGCAGCACCTACGAGGTTGAGGGTTCTACTCCTGATACTTCCTCATTCCGAAGAAGACGGGGGGCCTATGCCCCATCCTCTATCTCTGGAACCTGAACAAGTTTCTGGTGCGGGAGAAGTTCAAAATGAATTCGCTTAATGTCCTGCCCTTCCTCCAGTAGGACGATTGTCTATGCTCCTTGAACATCAGGGATGCTTAAGCCCACATTTTGGTCCTCCCCCAGCACAGGCAGTACTTGTGCTTCAGAGTACAGGGGGAGCACTACCAATACAGGTTGCTCCCCTTCAGGCTCGTGTCTGCCTTGCGGGTCTTCAAGTGCCTTTCTGCAGCTGCTGCCTACCTCTGGCAGCAGGGCATACCCATTTTTCCTTACCTAGATGACTGGCTCATCACCGGGACATCGGCCGAGGAAGTCTGCCTTGCAGCATCGCGCACGATCCTCCTTCTTGAATGCCTCAGCTTCCTGGTCAATTATTCCAAGTCCCACCTTGAACCAGTGCAGACCCTGGAGTTCGCCTCGCTCCTCGATATGGAGCGAGTGACCGGCTTCTTATCCCGGGACCATGCAGATCGTCTCCACACCCTGGCAGCCAAGGTCCAAATCAGGGCTCGGTTTCTGGCACGAGCCATGTTGCGCCTCCTGGGGCACATTGGCCTCCACCATCCACGTTGTTCCCCCACGCCTGCATGCACATGCAGACGGCTCAGTGGTGCCTCAGAGCACCATGGAGCCAGGCCTCTGGCCACCTCTGGGACCCCATCCGGGTCTCCCACGGCCTTTACAGCTCCCTGGATTGGTGGCAGGGTCCCCGAAGCCTCCTTCGGGGCATGCCCTTCCAAGCCCCACAGCACGAGCTCGTCCTGATGATGGATGCCTCCCTACTTGGTTGGGGAGCCCACTGCGGCGACCTACGCACCCAGGGACAGTGGTTGCCCGAGGAATCACAGCAGTAGATTAATCTGCTCGAGCTTCGGGCAGTCCGGTGGGCCCTGAGGGTCTTCGAGTGCCATCTGAGGGGAAAGTCTGTGCTTGTGCAGACCGACAACAGGGTAGCAATGTTCTACATAAACAAGGAGGGGAGAACAGGTTACCCCCCCCCCCCTCTGCCGGGAGGCTGTCCTCCTTTGCTGTTTGCCAGGGCATGGCCCTTAGAATGGTCTATCTCCCGGGCTAGGAGAATGTCCTTGATGATAAACTTAGCAGAATCCTCCACTCACACGAATGGTGCCTGGATCCGGAAGTGGCCAGTCTATTGTTCCATCAGTGGGGTACTCTGTCCATCGACCTGTTCGCCAGCCCGGTGAATATGCAGCTTCCCCGCTTCTGCGGACGGGTTCCACACCCGAGCAGGGTGGCCCTGGATGTGTTCCTCTTGAATTGGACTTCTGGGCTTCTTTATGCCTTCCCCCCCACTCCTCTCATTACGAGGACCATCCACAAGGTCCAGGGGGAGCGAGCTTTAATGATTCTCATGGCTCCTTCGTGGCCTTGGTTCCCGCTTCTGCTCCGGCTCTCGTCCGAGCATCCAGTGCCCCTAGGCTGCGCTCTGAGCCTGCTAACGCAGGAGGAGGGATGGGTACTTCACCCGAACCTGGCCTTGTTGTCCCTTACAACCTAGCGGCTGAACGGGACTCCTTAGACCCGCTGCACCTCCCAAGGGAGGTTGAGGAGGTGGTCCTCGCATCGAGGAAGGGCTCAACAAGATGATCCTATGCCTTTAAGTGGTGGCATTTCTGGATCTGGTGCTCCGAGCTCTGTCCGCTGTGTTCTCCAGTTCCTCCTCCACCTCTCGAAAAAAGGAGCTGAAGTCCAACTCGATCAGGGTACACCTGAGCGCCATCTCAGCTAACCCACCTCTCTGTCAAGGGTAAACCCCTCTTGGGCAGCCCTTGGTCTCCCGCTTCATGGGGGGCCTCTTAATTTCCAAGCCTCCCATCCGGCCTCCACCGGCGGAGTGGGACCTCAGCATCGTGCTCATGCAGCTTACACAATCACCCTTTGAACCAATGGCGACGTGCTCACTTCTGCACCTCTTCTGGAAGGTGGCCTTCCTGGTGGCTCTGACCTGCGAACTCGAAGCCCTCATGGCTGAGGCTCCCTACACCAGGTTCTATGGGAATAGGGTGGTCCTCCGTACCCATCCCAAGTTCTTACCGAAGGTTGTCTTGGATTTTCATCTCAATCAGGAGATAGTCTTACCAACCTTCTTCCTGAGACCTCATGCCGACTGGGCATCGGTGGTCTTACATACACTCGACTGCAAGAGGGCTCTCGTCTTCTACCTGCAGCGCACCCAGGTTCATCACAAGTCCTCTTTGTTGACTACGATCCCAACTGCCTGGGACAGGCAGTCACCAAGTGCACCCTCTCCATCTGGGTGGTGGACTGCATCGCCTTTGCCCAGGCGAAGGCGGTCACCCATTGGATCGGCAAGTCACTGCACGCGGTGTCTGGGACAAGGCAACTTCAGTGGCTTTGCTGTGCTCAGTGCATCTGAAGGACATCTGCTGGGCTGCGACCTGGTCTTCAGCAAATACTTTCGCTTCTCACTACTGCCTGGAGAGGGAGTCCGCCAGGAGAGCGCCTTCAGCCAGGCTGTAATCTGTTCGGGATATAAGCAACTCCTGCCCTCCGACCCTTCTTCTGCGGCTACTGAGAGCTCACCCCCAAAGACCCGATGACTCGGGCTCCTTTGGGCATTGGCTTCCGCTCACAGCCTTGCGGAGATGTTTTTGAACTATGGGTTCGATAGCCTGTGGCTGGGGAATCCCATAAGTGAGAACTCACTTCCTGCTCGTTCCTGGAGAAAGCATAGTTACTCACCTGTAACAGGTTTTTTTTCCAGGGACAGCAGGAATTAGTCCTCACTACCCTCCCACCTCCCCTTAAGAGTTGCAGTTTTTTTTTATCCTTCCCTTGCCATCTGCTTAGTAGGGCTCTAGCTATGGGACCTGACTGAGCAAGATGGCACCTTTGGGCGGGAAGAGGACCACACATGCGTGGCAGCAATCCCAAAGGCATTCTTTGAAAGCTGGGGAATTGCTTTGCACGGGCTCCATCGGTGCCAACGTCACCCATAAGTGAGGAATGTTTCCTACTGTCCCTGGAGAACACCTATTACAGGTGAGTAACTACGCTTTCTCCAGGGATAGCAGCAATCAGTCCTCACAACCCTCCCTCCTCCCCTTGAAGTTGCTGTATATTTTTGGCATCTTCTTGAAGGGGCTATAGCAATGGTACCTGACTGAGTAAGATGGCACCTTTGGGCGGGAAGGGGACCACACATGTGTGGTGGCATTCCCAAAGGCTTTCTTTGAAAGCTGGGGAAATGCTTTATGCAGGCTGCGTCGGTGCCAATGTCAGCCATATGTGAGAACTGATTCCTGCTGTCTCTGGAGAACACCTGTTCTTCAGGACCAAGCAGGAAGTCAGTCCTCACATATGGGTGTCATCGACGCCGATGAAGTCCCAGCGGAGCATTTCCTCAGCTTTCCATGAAAGCCTTTGGGAATGCAGGCACGCATGCGCGGTTCCCTTCGCGCCTAAAGGTGCCATCTTACTGCAGTCTCTCTTTTTCCAAGAAGCCCACCGGACGTGTGTCCTGTCATCCTGGATAAAAGTGTGATTTTTTTTCGGCGATTCTCGCTATTTTTTCTCTCCGGTTCGACGCCGGTTCCCCTCCCTCCGGGTTCGGTACACCAGTATCGAGCCCATTTTCTTCTTTTTCGGTTTTTGCCCTTCGTGGCTGGCGTTCACGCCCTTTTTTCGCTTTTCCCTGGAAGGCCGGTTCTTTGACCTCGCGGGGACTCTTTTTTTTCCCCGATGGCTTCCAGCGGTTTTAAAAAGCGTGATCGGTGTAAGAAGTTGATGTCTCTCACCGACTCACATGACTGCTGCCTTCGGTGCCTCGGTCCCGATCACGACCCTAAGACGTGTGGATCATGTGGGAAGATGTCTTCCAAGGCACTGCGAAGTCACCAGCAGCAGAAAGAAAGGCTTTTCTCTGGCTCTGCCTCCGGCCGGTCCTGGACCTTGTCTGAGGCCTCGACATCTTGGGATTCGGATCCCGAGTGCCGTCAGGGCTCCTCGGACAGGGGGTCCCCCGACCGGGAACGCTAGAGGAAGAAGTGGCTCGTGAGAGTGTCGTCGGAAGAGGTCCCTGGCTCCTCGAGGGCCAGGTCTAAGACCCCCGACCGTCGCCCCGGGCCCGTGGAGCAAGAGAAGCCTGCTAAAGTTCCTCGTGTGGAGCCGGAGTCTGCTGGACACGTAAGCCCTATAGTCCTCGAGGACTCTCATCCCAGAGAGCCGACGTCGCCGGGCCCGAGTCGGTGGCTGCTGCGTCTCCCGAGCTGAGTCTCAGGATGACAGCCTTGGAATTCAGACTGTCTGCATTCATGGAGCAGCAGCGGGCACTGATGGCCAGCCTGTCTGGCGCATCTGCCCCGACCACCGGGACATCAACATCGAAGTTGACCCCGGAGACCGAGCCGATACTCGAGTCCATGATGACTCGACGTCGACCTCGGTCGCGGTCTCCCTCGACCTCCCGTTCGGGACCGAGGGCGTCGATGCCAGTGCCTCCGGCGTCAGGGCAGGTGCTCCTGGGCCCCACGGGGTCGGATCCTGACTCCTCGTCGGACGAGTCCGCCTGGGAGACGGAGGATGAGGAGTCCCCCGACACTTTCAAGACTCGGTGCGTCCCGTCGGACTCACCACAGTCTGAACCCTGGAGTAGATCCCCTCCGGAGGATACCGGTTCTTGGAGTTTGTCCGGGATATGGCCACCGCGTTGGCTATCCCGGTGGACCCCGAGGAAGAACCTTGAGCCGAGGAGCTCGAGGCTCTGCAGTACGACTCTCCTCCGAAGGAGGCCTTTACTGTCCCAGTTCCTCCGATGCTGGAACGGCTCCTCTTCCGTATGTGGGAGGCACCGGCCTCAGCGCCGGTTTTAAGCAAGCGGGTCGATTCGATCTGTCGACTCCGGAAGAGCCCTGGCTTTCAGAAGGCACAGCTGCCACACCATTCCACGGTTGTGGAATCGGCCATGCATCGTCTGAAGAGTCAGAAGATGCACTCCGTAGTGCCCCCCAGTAGGGAGGCCCGCAACCTTGATGGTTTTGGTAAGAAGTGCTTCCAGGGCTCGATGCTTGCTGGCCGTGTCCAGTCTTACCAGCTGTACATGGGCATGTACTTGCGAGACCTGGCCAAGGAGTTGGCCGGGTTCTCTGCTGGTCTCTCCGGGGAACTCTTGCAGAGATTCAAGTCCTTGTCCTCAGGGATTCGGGACTGCTCCAAGTTTGTCCCGTGCCGCCTACAATGGCTTTGAGGCTTCGGCCCGAGTTGCGGCAGCCGGCATCGGACCTCGAGCCATGGGTTCAGGACAAGCTGGTCGATGTCCCTTGCCGAGGTGAGAACCTTTTTGGCAAACCCATGGCCGAGAAGGCCGCACAGCTCGAGACCGAGCACCTTACAAGGACAAGGCTGTCTAGAAAGACCTCTGCCCCCCTTCTCACAAAAAGAAGGGCTCGGGTAAAAAGCCCTTTTACCCGAGGAAGGGCACTGCCTACAAACAGTACCCGCAATATCAGGCTGCCCAAGCTGCCCCTCAGGGTCAGCAAGCCAAGGGGCAGGGTAATGGGCCCCGTAGGCAGAGGACCCCCAAGCCTCCGGCCCCTGCTCCCACTCAGCAGGGTGGGGGGTTTTGACTCCTTCAGCATAGCCTCTCCGTCCCTGCTCTCCCAACCCTGCACAGGAGGTCGCCTCGCTCTGTTTGCCCACCAGTGGCCACTCATTAATGGAGACAGTTGGGTATTAAGCATAGTTCAGAAGGGTTATGCTCTACACTTCCAACAACTACCTCCTCCATATTTTCCAGGGGAGCCTCCAAGGCCTCCCCTGCACACAGACCTTCTCCTTCAGGAGTTACAGGGTCTGTTACAAGACAGAGCGGTGGAGCCTGTGCCTCCCCACTTGCAAGGTCAAGGGTTCTACTCCAGGGTATTTCCTGGTACCCAAAAGAACCGGTGGTCTTCGACCTATTCTGGATCTCAGAAACCTCAACAAGTTCCTGGAGAAGGAAAAGTTCAAGATGCTTACTCTTGGAACCCTTCTGCCCTACCTCCTGCAGGGAGATTGGCTATGCTCCTTAGATCTAAAGGATGCGTATACTCACATCCTCATTCATCCAGACCACAGAAAGTACCTCAGGTTCATTGTGGGAGGAAACCATTATCAGTACAGAGTACTGCCTATTGGCCTCACCTCCGCCCCAAGAGTCTTTACCAAATACCTAGCAGTGGTGGCGGCCTACCTGAGGAATCAGGGAATCTTTGTCTTCCCCTATCTGGACGACTGGCTCATCAGGGGTCAGACATGCCAGGAGGCCAGGCAAGCCACTCTCAAAAGTATTGCTCTTCAAAGTCTGGGGTTTGTAATAAACTTTGCAAAGTCCACTTTGCTCCCCTCCCAGAACTTGGAGTTTATAGGAGCAAGGTTGGACTCGCTGCTAACAAAGGCCTTCTTGCCAAAAGACCGAGCCCAGAGACTGATAGACTTAGCAAACCAGTTTCTCATCAGGTCGCTGGTCTCTGCCAGACTCTGCCTGAGGCTTCTTGGCCACATGGCTTCGACAGTACATGTGACCCCCAATGCCAGGCTCCATATGAGGCCTGCACAGTGGTGCCTGCAGACTCAGTGGTCACAGGCCTCAGGCCACCTCACAGACAGGATAAGGGTGTCCAGACACTTGCTGCACTCCCTCAGATGGTGGCTACACCCACCCAATCTGTTGAAAGGAGTACCTTTTCAGAGTCCTGCATTCACAGTGGTCTTGACCACGGATGCCTCCCTCCAAGGCTGGGGAGCTCATTGTCTAGACAAGTGCACCCAGGGCCTGTGGTCTCCATGGGAATCTGCTCAGCAAATCAATCCCCTCGAACTCAGAACTATTCGCTTAGCCCTCAAGGCTTTTTCTCAAACCCTGGCTCATCAGTCTGCCCTAGTTCAAACAGACAACCAGGTAGCCATGTTCTATGTGAACAAGCAGGGCGGAACTGGGTCCAGGCTCCTCTTGTCAGGAAGCACAGGACCTTTGCTTGTTTGCTCTCAGACACAACATGCTCCTCAAAGCATTGTATCTACCCGGCCAGGAGAACTACCTGGCGGACAGATTGAGCAGGATTCTGCAACCCCATGAGTGGCAGCTCCATCCTTTGGTAGTTCAAAAGATTTTCCTGAAATGGGGACTTCCATCCATAGACCTCTTTGCCAGTCCTCTGAACAAACAGCTGCCAAACCTCTGCTCCAGGCAACCACATCCTCTGTGGGTAGCAGCAGATGCTTTTCTGATTCCCTGGTCTCAGGGCCTCCTGTATGCGTTTCCTCCCACGCCCTTGGTGGCCCGAACTCTGTTCAAGATTGTTCAGGACAAGGCCTCAGTCCTGCTGGTGGCTGCCAGGTGGCCCAGACAGCCCTGGTTTCCACTTCTACTTCAATTGGCAGTGGATCCCCCTCTGCCTCTTGGATTTAAACCCGACCTTCTCTCTCAGGATCAGGGTACCCTTCTGCACCCCAACCTCAAGGCTCTAAAATTGATGGCCTGGAGGCTGCAAGGGTAGTTTTGGCTCCCTGGGGCCTACCTCAGGAGGTTGAGGAGGTTTTCCTAGCCTCTAGGAAACAGTCCACTAGGAAAACCTATGCTCTTAAATGGAAAAGGTTTTCAGTGTGGTGTCAGTTACGTACAGAGGATCCTTTCTCCTGTACAGTACCAGTAGTGCTTCAATACTTACTGCACTTATCCAATCAAGGTCTTAAGTCCAATTCTGTTCGGGTCCACCTCTCAGCTCTAGTAGCTCACCACTCTCTGGTGGAAGGACACTCTCTATCGGTTCACCCTTTGGTGTCCCGCTTTCTCAGGGGCTTGCTCTTGCTCAAGCCTCCAATCCGTCCTCCTGCCCCTGAGTGGGAGTTGAATGTGGTCTTGCAACAACTGACTCGCCCACCTTTTGAGCCGATGGCTACTTGTCCACTACGCTTCCTGTCCTGGAAGACACTCTTCCTGATAGCCCTTACCTCGGCTAGGCGAGTGAGTGAGCTTCAGACTCTGGTCTGTGATAGGCCTTACACCAGAATTTATAGGAACAAGGTTGTCCTCAGGACTCATCCAAAGTTCCTCCCAAAGGTTGTCTCCTCCTTCCACCTCAACCAGGAGTTGGTTATTCCAACATTCTTCCCTAGGCCTCATGCAAGCCAGGCTGAAGCAGTCCTGCATACCCTGGACTGTAGGAGGGCCCTATCCTTCTACCTTGACCGTACGCAAGGGCACAGGAGGACTACTCAGCTCTTCATATCTTTTGACCCTAATAATTTAGGGTTAGCTGTGTCCAAGCGTACCTTGTCCATCTGGGTGGCTGACTGTATCACTTGGGCTTACAAGGCAGCTGACCTTCCTTTGCAGGGTCGGGTCACGGCCCACCGTGTCAGGGCAATGGCTACCTCAGTGGCTCATCTCCGCTCTGTACCGTTGGTAGACATCTGCAGGGCTGCAACTTGGTCTTCAAGCCAGACTTTTGCAGCTCATTACTGTCTGGAGAGGGAGTCCCATAGGGACAGTGCTTTTGGCCAGGCAGTACTCCGGAATCTCTTTGAGGTTTAGGCAACTCCTGCCCTCTGTTGGGCTACCTGTGGAGGTTGTGTCAGTGAAAAGCCTTTCTTTGCTGCTGAGACTAGAGAGAGTTCTCTTGTTCAGCCTGGGTTCCTCGGTAGCCCAGAGCTAGGGAGTCACCCATATGTGAGGACTGACTTCCTGCTTGGTCCTAGAGAAAGAGTAGTTACTCACCTGTAACAGATATTCTCCAGGAGCAGCAGGAATCAGTCCTCACAACCCTCCCTCCTCCTCTGGGAGTTGCAGTTGTACATAGTTTATTTTTTCATTTTTGTGTGCTGTTCTTAGCTATGTCATTTGACTGCAGTGAGATGGCACCTTTAGGCGGGAAGGGAACTGCGCATGCGTGCCTGCATTCCCAAAGGCTTTCATGGAAAGCTGGGGAAATGCTCTGCTGGGGCTTCATCGGCGTCGATGACACCCATATGTGAGGACTGATTCCTGCTGCTCCTGGAGAACACCTGTTACAGGTGAGTAACTATGCTTTTTAGTGGTACTCTTACCAGACAAATTAGTCCATAGCAAGTTAAAAGTAAAATTATACTGTTTAACTTAAATTGTTTTAGCCCCCCCCCCCCTTCCAAGTAATACATTGTGTAATTCTTTCAGTGAAATTTTGAGATTTCTCTAAGGGCCCAATTTATCATAGGCTTGGTCTCATTTTGTTTCTGTAAAGAGGAAAAAGCCAGTTCAGCAAAGGCTGTTTTCTAAGGATTGTGGTCAAGTCATAAGGTTATAGTCTTCCCACAAACATAAGAACATAAGATATGCCATACTGGGTCAGACCTAGGTTCCATCAAGCCCAGTATCCTATTTCCAACAGTGGCCATTCCAGGTCTTCATTACCCGTCTGGTTCCCAAAGATATACGCATTCCATGCTGCTTGTCCCAGTGGTAAGCAGCAGATTTCCCCAGTCCTCTTTAACAATTCTTTATGGACTTTTCCTCTAGGAACTCATCCAAACCTATTTTGAACCCAGTTGCACTAACAGCTTTTACTACATCCTCTGGTAATGAATTCCACAGTTCAATTATGCGCTGAGTGCACATTGTCATCTCAGAGGCACAAAACTTGTTGGATCCCTAAGATCCTTTTTGCTTTTTTCCTTGGGAAGAATTCCTCAGTTGATATGACTAGAAGGAGAACACTATATTAATGGATAACTGATTTTCTATTCAGTATTTTAGGATGCTCTGAGGTTTATATGATTGCTTAAACTTTTTATCCTATGGGATCTTGTTTTTATTCCATTCCTTTCTAGATCTAATTTAGATACTGTAGGCTCATGACGTGCTCTTTTGTCTTTGAGGTCTTTTGTAGTTGAACAAATCAAAAGCTTCATTATTAAAATAAAGGGAGCACCTCACTGTTTATAGTATTTGAATTTAAACCTAAAGAGAAGGAACAGTATATTGAAAAAGAGGAGTGATCCAGCTGTCTAGGATCATGCTGGGTTCAGGATGCTGTCAATGATAACTGTTAGCCTGTTGCAGTAATGTCCTCATACTTAAATTATGGAGCCTCTCAGTTTATTGCCAAGTAGCTGAGGGGGAAACTGTGTTTAGCATAAGAAATTATATGGAATACAAGTTTAAATCTCCGTTGATCACAAATTTATGTGTGAGATTTCTTGAGCAAGTCGTGTTATTTCCGTGCAGTTCAACTTGCCCAAAACTAATTGGTGGTAGTAGTAATCCTGATTCGTTGTTCTCTTTTGCCCTGTTGTAAGCATTGTGCATTCCTAGTATCGGAAATATTTTCAGAAAAATTTAGGCAATATAGACCTGGAAGACCAGGGGAATTTATTGGCGATACCAGGAGTTCTCCTGGAGTAAGCAGAAAGTCAGTCCTCACATATGGGTGCCATCCATGCCGATGGAGCCCATGCGGAAGCATCTCCCCAGCTTTTAAAGAAAGTCTTTGGGAGATGCACCACGCATGTGTGGTTCACTTCCCACCTAAGGGTGTCATCTTGCCTCAGTCTCCTTTTTTTCTGCGGAACCCTTCGGACGCTGTCCAATTGTCCCTGGAAAATGTCTGATTTTATTAAGTTTTGTCGAGTTTGCGTACCGATTCCTTCCCTCCCCTGAGCCAGCTCACCTTGGCATTGCTCCTTGGGTCTGTTCATTGTTTCCTAGTTTTTCATTGAGGTCTCCCTTGACTGGTGTTTATGCCCTTTTCCAGCTGAATGTCTCGGACCTCCCTTTTTCCGATGGCCTCTAGTGGTTTCAAAAAGTGTGACTGGTGTGGCAAGATGTCACTCACCAACCCACATGACTGCTGCCTTTGATGCCTTGGTCCAGAGCACGATGACTCCAACTACGAGCTCTGCAGAACCATGACCCCAAAGGCCTTAAAGAGCCACCATCAGCAGCAGGAAATGTTCTTTCAGAAGTCTGACCCTGCCCTGGAGTCTCTAGTAACATCATACTGCAGGGCTGCCTCTGATACCTTGGTGCTTGCGAAGCCAGAACCTCTTCAGAGTCCTGCGGCCTCTTTTTCTCTGAGCAGAAGTCCTCGGAGGTGGAGCATAAGAAGAATAAATCCTCGAAGACCGCCTCGGAGGATGGATCCGGAAAGAAGATGAAATCCCACCTCAGGTTCCGCAGTCCCAGGCATGAGTCTGGGGAGTCAGGGTAGGAGCTGCCCACCAAGATGCCCTGCAAGAAGTCGTCTGCTCCTGCTGACTGCCCTCGGACCTCCGAGGCCATCCTCATCTAGGACTCTCCCTTGACAGTACTGAGGCCGGGCATGAAGTCCTCAGTGCCCACGTCGAAGGCTGCGGAGCCAACTGGCATGGAGTCCAGAATGGCAATGCTAGAGAGCAGTATATCTGCTTTAGTGGCCATGCAGCAGGTGTTCGGCTCGTCCAGTTCATCCACCCAGACGACGGGACCCTCGACATTGAGGGCTTCTCCGGATGTTGAACCAGTCCCCGAACCCCATTGGCCTCAAGAGAGCCCCCGGCCCTGGTCGAGGTCCTGGTCCCATTCCTTGGGGCACCACTCCTCCTCTCCAAGCACCCATGGCTTGGACCGATGATCCTCCAGAGGTCTTGCACCACAAAGAGTGGTCCTCGACCCAGGTGATCATGCAGTGTCAGACTCTATCTCCAGGAACAAGCAGGAATAAGTCCTCACATATGGGTACGTCGGTACTGACGGAGCCTGCGCGGGAAAGCTCCCCAGCTTCCCAGAAGGAAAGCTTTTGGGGCCTCCCACTGCGCATGCGCGCTGCCTTCCCACCTTCCTGACCAACTCTCCTCAGTTCTTCTTTTTCCGCGGAGCCAGCAGGTCATGTTCCTGTCATCGCTGAAGAAGTTGTTATTTTAATTTGTTTCTTTGGCCGCGTGTCTGCCTTCCCCGATTCCGGACCGGTACCGCCGGTCTTTTTTCTTATTTCTTTTCAAAAAAAAAAAAAATCTTATTTTTCCCCACTTGGTGTGTTTGTTCTGTGAGGCCTCTGGGCCTTCACAGAATTCTCCCTCATGGAGAAACAAGCCTCTGATTTTAAAAAATGCACCAAGTGTAGCGGTACTATATCAGTCACAGACACCCATGAATGGTGTCTTAAATGTTTGGGGCCTGACCATTCCATTCCGGATTGCCCATCCTGTTCTTTGATGTCTAAACGTGGCTTACAAAACCGAGCAGCCAAGTTTCACATGCTGTTTTCTACAGATACTCCAGCATCGACATCTTCCAGGTCTTCCTCTCCTGATGGATCTCAGGTAACCAAACATTCATCTGGCAGGTCCTCAAAGGGCAAATCTCCCTCCAAGTATCGAGATGCCCCCGGGCTTGACCCAGAGGACCCTGCCCCAGCCAAACAACCCCGGCGGGAAGCTCCGGTTTCCAAAGCTCCTCCTATGGGGTTACAGGTTGACATCGATGGCACGGCCTCGACCGATCACCTGTTAGACTGTTCTAGGGTACCGGCTCATTCTTCCGGTACCGACATCCAGACAGTCGTGGCGTCTATGGATCATACAGTTCAATCCATGCAGCAGGCTATTATGGCTTTTATTAAAGCTGCGACGCCATCGGTACCGCAGCCAGCGGTACCGACTCCGGTTCCAGTACCACAACCGTTACCGGTACCCAGGGCATCCACATCGACCAGGATACCGATTCCTGTTCCCGGTTCCGGGGTTTTTCCCGATACCGATCCGGTTCCGGGTACCCCCGATGTCGATACCGGTCGATACGCTTATCGAACCCTGGAAGCAAACAGACGATACTTCGAGTCTTCTGATGATTCTGATTCATCAGATGACTCTGCTGAAGTATCCTTAACTCTACCTGAAGAGCCCTCTTCTCCAAAGAGGAGAATGTCTCCTCCAGAGGATTTGTCTTTTCAAGACTTCATCCTTGAACTGGCTAAAGGTCTCTCTATTTCAGTAACCTCTGAAAAAGAACCTAGAGCAAAAATGTTAGACATTTTAGGA
Organism: Ichthyophis bannanicus; assembly: GCA_033557465.1. Taxonomy (NCBI): domain Eukaryota; kingdom Metazoa; phylum Chordata; class Amphibia; order Gymnophiona; family Ichthyophiidae; genus Ichthyophis; species Ichthyophis bannanicus. The sequence goes on along the minus strand of CM066036.1, from coordinate 842,990,828 downwards.
TACTCTAAGGTTCCCAAAGAGGCAGTCACCTTGCCCATCCATGAAATTCTTCAAGAACACATGATGGACTTATGGGAGACTCCTCTCACCCTATCTCCACATTCTCATCGTTTGGACACCATGGATCGTGTCCCCCCTTCTCCTGGTTTTCAAAAGACTCAGCTCCCTCACCATTCTATTGTGGTGCAGTCAGCTATGAAAAGGATTGAGTACCAAAAGACACTCTTCTACTCCTCCAGGAAGAGAATGTAGGACTTTGGATGCTTTTGGTAGAAAAATCTTCCAAGCAAGTATGCTTATTGCCAGAATCAATTCATACAGCCTCTATATGGGCATGTTTCTGAAGGAGATTGTATTGAAAATACGCCATTTTCTCCCCTTTATCCCAGAGGATAGAAAGGAGGAGTTCCTTCTTTTGCTAAAGCATACCCAAGATATTTCAAAGTTCTCCAACAGAGCAGCCTTTGACTCCTTTGAGGGTGCTAGCAGAGCATCAGGTATTGCCATAGCGGTTCGCAGAATTGCTTGGCTCCAGGCCTCTGACCTAGAACCCTGGGTCCAGGATGGGTTGGGAAATCTGCCCTGTACAGGTGAGAATCTGTTTGGTAAGGAGTGGCAAATCAAAGCCACTCAAATGGATGCAGAAAATGCTGCTTTAGATAGACTTTCTAAGTCTACCTCTACCCCTGTCAAGAAAAAATCTTTTAAAAATCCTTTCTACAAGAAGGCCAGATTTGCCACAAATACTGGCCAACAATCTTCTGCAGCTCGCTTTGCTCCTAAGCGTCAGCAGCCTAAACAGGCCAGGGCAAAACCGGCAGGGGCTGCTACAGCCCAGCAGTCCCAACCCCCTCAGGGTTTTTGACTTAAAACTAGAGAACTTAACCTTTCTGGCTCTAAAACATCCAGAGCCTCTCACCATTCCAGGAAGGTTAACTCATTTTGCTCCCAGATGGGAGCAAATCACATCAGAACAATGGACCCTCTCTATCATCAGAGAGGGCTACAAACTACATTTCTCCAGCCTTCCTCCCCAAACCATGGTGAGATGTTTCAATTCTCCCCCATCTCTTCTAGACCTGTTGGGTCAGGAGGTGACCACTCTTCTCGGCCAAAGGGCAATAGAAGAAGTTCCTCTTCTTCAACAGGGGTCAGGTTTTTACTCCCCTTATTTTCTCATTCCCAAGAAAACAGGGGGGTACAGACCCATTCTGGATCTCAGAGAATTGAACAAATTCCTATGCAAGGAGAAATTCAAGATGCTTTCTCTAGGTACTCTCCTTCCATACCTACAGAGTCAGGATTGGCTTTGTTCTCTAGATCTCAAGGATGCGTACACACATATACTCATCCATCCATCCCACAGAAAATTCCTACGGTTTCTGTTCCAGGGAAAACATTTCCAATACAGAGTACTTCCCTTCGATCTAGCCTCTGCTCCAAGGGTATTTACCCAAATGCATGGCAATAGTAGCTGCATTTCTACGAGCCCTGGGAAGTTTTGTTTTCCCATACCTGGACGACTGGCTCATCCGAGCTCCATCTCAGTCTGAGGCTCAGACTTCCCTGGATCGCACCAGACGCATTCTGCAGTATCTGTGACTTGTGATCAACCTGCCAAAGTCTCAACTCGCCCCTACTCAGTCCCTGGAATTCATAGGGGCCTGGTTGGATACCACCATGGCAAGGGCCTATCTTCCTCAGGCCCGTTGCCAACGTCTAGTGCACTTAGCCTCCCAGACTCAGTCCAGAAGCCACTTGACTGCCAGGGAGATGCTACAACTATTAGGCCACATGGCCTCCACAGTACATGTGGTGCCCTATGCTCACCTACATATGAGAGCAGCTCAATGAACTTTGTCCACCCAGTGGACTCAAGCATCCGGAGCTCTCTCAGACCAAATAGCAAACTCCAAACGTCTCTTTTGGTCTCTCCAATGGTGGATGTCCACTCAAAATCTGTTGTTGGGGGCCCCCTTTCAACCATTGTTGCCCCAAGCAACCCTCACAACAGATGCCTCCCAAACAGGTTGGGGAGCTCATCTTCAAGAGATCTCCACTCAGGGTACTTGGTCTCCACAGGAGACCACCCTTCATATCAACCACTTGGAACTTCGAGCAATCTTTCTAGCTCTCAGAGTTTTTCATACCCTCCTCAGCAACATGACGGTCCTTATTCATACGGACAATCAAGTAGCCATGTTTTACATAAACAAACAAGGAGGGACTGGCTCTCTGTTGCTTTGCAATGAAGCTCTAAGATTATGGGCCTTAGCCAGAGAGCATCAAATCCATCTCCTGGCAGTATATCTTCCAGGAATCCAAAACTCTTGGGCAGACAGACTCGGTCGAGTTCTGCTTCCACACGAATGGTCCCTGCACATGGATCAGGTACTCAGAATCTTCCAGAAATGGGGGACCCCGGACATAGACCTCTTTGCAAGTCCGTGGAATGCCAAACTTCCCCGGTTCTGTTCCAGGATTCCGTGTCAGGGAGTTCAGGCCAAGGATGCCTTCCTCTTTCATTGGGGTCAGGACTTCCTATATGCTTTTCCACCCATTCCTCTGATTCCCAAGACTCTGTTCAAACTTCAAAGGGATCAAGGGTTCATGATCCTCATAGCTCCACGCTGGCCACGCCAAGTGTGGTACCCTCTACTTCTGCATCTCTCCCAAGCCCCCTCCCTGGACTTGGGAGTGGCTCCAGACCTTTTATTTCAGGAGGAGGGGACTTTGTGGCACCCAAACCCCAAGTCCCTTCACCTCAGAGCTTGGTTACTGAAGGCCTAGACCTTCAACACTTCAATCTTTCGCAGCAAGTGAAGGATATCCTCCATGCCTCTAGGAAACCTTCCACTAGGCGTTCTTACGCTTTTAAATGGAAAAGATTTTCCATTTGGTGTGCTCAACAGGGTCTTAACCCTCTAGCACTTCCTTTGAATTCTCTTTTGGAATATCTCCTGCATCTCTCCAATGCAGGACTCAAAACGAATTCGGTAAGAGTCCATTTGAGTGCTATTGCAGCATCCCTTAAGCCCATCAATGGACAGCCTGTTTCCTCTCATCCTCTTATTGCAAGATTCATGAGAGGCCTAACCTTAACTAAACCTCCCATTTGACCTCCTCCGGTGGCATGGGACTTAAACTTGGTTCTTGGTCAGCTTATGAAGCCACCCTTTGAACCCTTAGCCACTACCTCCTTGAAATTTCTTTCCTGGAAGGTTATTTTCCTTATTGCAGTCACCTCAGCTCGCCGTATCAGTGAACTGCAAGCTCTAGTGGCTAATCCACCTTATACAAGGTTCCATCATGATAAGGTGGTCCTTAGGACCAATCCCCACTTTATGCCTAAAGTGGTCTTCCCTTTTCATCTTAATCAAGAGGTATATTTACCTGTCTTTTTTCCAGCTCCTCATGCATCCAGTGCAGAGAGGAACCTTCATACTCTAGATTGTAAAAGAGCTCTTGCCTTTTACCTCCACAGGACACAGCAACATCGAAAGTCTTCTCAGCTCTTTGTTGCTTTTGATCCTTCTCATTTAGGACTTTCAGTCTCCAAAAGAACACTGTCCAATTGGATTGCTCAGTGTATCTCTTTTGCTTACCAGAGTAAGAACCTTTCTCTGGAGGGCCATGTCACCGCTCACAATGTGAGGGCCATGGCCACCTCTATGGCTCATCTAAACTCTGTGTCCATTGACCAGATCTGTCGAGCAGCCACCTGGGCCTCGGTTCATACCTTTACAGCCCATTACTGTTTGTACAAGGACTCCCGCCGGGATGCCTTGTTTGGTCAGGCTGTCCTCAGACACCTGTTCCATTCTTGAACAACTCCAGCCCACCTTCCCTGAATGGATGCCTGAGATCCATAGGAAGATGAGGAACCTTTCAAGGTCTCATACCCTTCAGGGGATCTCCCGGGCATCTCAGCTAGGGAGTCCCCATATGTGAGGACTTATTCCTGCTTGTTCCTGGAGATAGCACAGTTACTTACCTGTAACAGGTGATCTCTGGGAACAGCAGGAATTAGTCCTCACAACCCACCCACCTCCCCTAGGAGTTGTATCTCTCTCTCTCTTTCCTTTCCTCTCTCTATTGTCTCAGCTTTAAACTCGAACTGAGGAGAGTTGGTCAGGAAGGCGGGAAGGCAGCGCGCATGCGCAGTGGGATGCCCCAAAAGCTTTCCTTCTGGGAAGCTGGGGAGCTTTCCCGCGCAGGCTCCGTCGGTACCAACGTACCCATATGTGAGGACTAATTCCTGCTGTTCCCAGAGATCACCTGTTACAGGTAAGTAACTGTGCTTACTCAGACAGAGTCCAAATGGGAAACCGAGGACAGAGAGTCTCTGGACAGAAGGCGCCAGTACGATGTGCCCTCTGACCCATTTCCCCCGGCGACCAGATGCCGTTCCCCTCCTGAGGACATGGCATTCCTCGATTTCGTGAGGGAGATGACCAAGGCTCTCGCGATCGAGTCCAAGGCCGAGGAGGACCCATGACATGAGAAATTAGAGATTCTGCAATACGAGGCACCCTGAAGAAAACCCTTACGGTCCCAGTGTTCCTGATCCTCGACCGCGTTGGTACCAATTGTTAGCAGGTGCCTTAACGTCATGTTGTGGAGTTGGCCATGTGCAGGCTTAAGAGCCAAAAAAACCATTTGTTGGTGTCACCCGGCAGGGAGGCCTGAAGCATCGATGCCCTTGGCCAGAAAGCCTTTTAGGGCTCGATGCTTACATGCCGAATCCAGCCCTACCGGCTCTACATAGACATGTACCTGAAGGAACTGACGAAGGAGCTCGGTGGATTCTTGGCAGGCCTCGATGGTGAATCCCTGCAGAGGTTCAAGACCCTAAACCCGGCAGTTAATGCTCAGTTTCTGTCCCAAGCAGCCTACAATGGCTTTGAGTCATCAGCCAGGGTGGCCGCCGTCGGTATCTGGGCACGATGCCAAGCATGGCTACAGTTATCTGACCTGGAGCAGCAGTGGGTACAGGACAAACTAATCGATGTCCCCTACATAGGTGAAAACCTATTTGGAAAGGCCATGGCAGATAAAGCAGCGGAGATAGAGACAGAGTATGTCATATGAACCAGGCTCTCATAAAAGACATCGTGCAACCCTTTAAGAAAACCCCAGGGAAAAAGCCCTTATTCCCGAGAAAGAAAGGGGGCTTTGGTAGTACTCTGCACTTCCAGGCCTTCTCAGCCCCTCAGCCGAGCTAACAATAGAAGGGCCAGGGACATGATCCCAGAAAGCAAAAAGCCCTGATCCCCAGGCAGCGGCTCAGGACCAGCCCAGGGGAAGCTTTTGACTACCTGGGCGTGACCTCCACTCCCCCAGGAGGTCCTCTGCTGCCCACAGGGAGGCGCCTAGCCCTGTTTGCCCACAAGCGGAAGCCATCACCACCAATACCTGGGTACTACAAGTGGTCAAGGAGGGCTAACTCCTCCACCTACATTGGCCCACCACTCTTGTATTTCCCGGGAGAACCCACCAGGCCTCTCTTCCACCAAATTCTCCTCACCAAGCTAGCAGGACTACTCTGGGACAAAGCAGTGGAGCCAGTGCCATAACCTCTCTGGGGCACTGACTTCTACTCCAGATATTTCCTCGCCCCCAAGAGGACTGGGTGCCTCGGCCTCATCCTGTATCTGTGATAGCTCAAGAAAGTTCCTGATCAGGGAGAAGCTCAAGATGCGCTCTCCTTTGGAACACTGCAGCCATTCCTCCAGCAGGGAGATTGACTTTGCTCTTTAGATCTAAAGGAGGATGCCTACACTCACATCCTAATTCACCCCAGCCACAGAAAACACATTCAGTTCGTGGTGGGGGGACAGCACTACTAATACAGGGTGCTGCCCTTTGGTCTGGCCTCATCTACAATGGTCTTCACAAAGTGCCTCATGGTGATCGCAGCCCACCTCAGGCTTCAAGGGGCCTTTGTCTTCCCTTATTTTGACAACTGGTTCATAAAGGGGGACACAGCTGCAGAGGCTCAATGCTCCACCGGATGCACCATAAACACCCTGCATCTAGAGTTGGTCATAAACTACCCCAAGTCCCACCTTACTCCAGGTCAGTGCCTAGTTCATATGGGTGCAGCTGGACACCCTTCAGGCAAAAGCATTCCTTCCTCAGGAGAGGTCAGAACGCTTCAAGGAATTAGCCACAAAGGTGCAACGGCACAGGACACTACCCGCCTGGCTTCTCCTCGCCTGCTGGGACACAAGGCCTCCACAGTCCACGTGACACAAAATGTCCACCTGCACATGAGAGTAGCCCAGTGGTGCCTCTGCTCTGTGGGCCCTAGCCACAGGCAGGTTCAAGGACAGAGTGCAGGTGACCTGCCAGTTAGCAGGCTTCCTCGGATGGTGGCAGATCTCATGTCACCTTCAGGCCGTGGTGCCCTTCCAGGCAACTACCCCCTTCCCCCAGAAGGTCCTCACCACGGAAGCCTCTCTAATGGGCTGGGGAGCACATTGCGAGCGCCTCCAGACACAAGGCTGCTGGTCCCTGAGGGTATCAGAAATGCAGATCAGTCTGCTGGAAATCAAGGCTATATTCCTGGTCCTCAGAGTCTACCACCACCAACTACAGCACTACGCAGGGCTGATTCAGGCTGACAATCAGCGTGGCTGGCTGCGTGGATGGTGTCATCGAGAGCGTTTTGGTTTCCTAGACCATGGGATGCTGTTCCAAGGGTTGCAAAGCAGAGATGGCATCCATCTGTCCAAGAGAGGTCAATGCATCTTTGGTAGTAGACTGGCTAATCTACTGAAGAGGGCTTTAAACTAGATTCGTTGGGGATGGGTGAAGAAAGCCCCCAGGTAAGTGAAAGCCCCCAGGTAGGTGATACATTAAATACCTTTATGGAAATGGGTAACAGGGGTAACATATGGAAAACAGTGTGTATTAATGCCCGTAGCATGGGAAATAAGATCCCTGAAGTTGAAGCTTTGGTGGGAGTGGCTGACCTGGATTTAGTGGCATTTACAGAAACGTGGTTCACAGAAAATCATGACTGGGATGTAACTATACCTGGCTATACTTTATTCAGAAAGGACAGGGTAGGAAGAAGGGGAGGAGGAGTGGCACTATATGTAAAAACTACTATTAAAGCTTTGGATTACAGAGCTTAAAAGGGAGAGAGGAGGCATTGTGGGTTAAACTAGAAAGAGGGAAGGAGAAATCTATTTGCATTGGAGTGATATACAGACCTCCCTCACAAGAGGAAGAGGTGGACAGAGTTAATTGAAGACATACGCAGCATTGCTAGGAAAGGGGAAGTGCTACTGATAGGAGATTTCAATATGCCAGATGTTGATTGGCACATTCCTGCTGCAGTATCATCTAGAAGTAAGGAGATCCTGGATTCTTTACAGGGAGAACTATTCAGGCAATTGGTAACAGACCCCACACGTGAAGGGGCCATACTGGACTTGGTGCTTACCAATGGTGAAAGTGTTTCTGATGTTGTAGTGGGAGATCATTTTGCATCCAGTGATCACCAGATGGTGTGGTTCAGTATTAGGACTAGGGCTGTTAGAATCCATTCCAAGGTGAGGATCTTAGACTTTAGGAAGACTAACTTTGCGAAGATGGGCCAATACCTCAGGGAGTCGTTAGTGGGATGGGAACAGCTGGGGGATGTAGAAAAACAGTGGGCAAAACTGAAAGGGGGTATTTTAAAGGCAACCAACCTTTTTGTTAAAATGGTAAATAAAGGCAAAAGGAACAGGAGACCGCTATGGTTTTCGAAGGAAGTAGCTGAACAAGTGAAGAAAAAGAGGGAGGCCTTCATGAAATACAAGAGATCACAGAGAGGAAGACAGGCATCTGTATTTGGAAAAACTTAGAGAAGCTAGCAAAGTAGTCAAGAAGGCAAAGATTCAAAAGGAGGAGGAAATAGCCAGTGCAATAAAATGGGGGATAAGACATTTTTCAGATATATTAGTGAGAAGAGGAAGGACAAAAGTGGTATTGTCAGACTCAAGGGTGCAGGGGGGGAATATATAAAAGCTGATAAGGATAAAGCGGAATTGCTTAACAAATATTTTTGTTCTGTGTTCACAGATGAAGAACCAGGAGCAGGACCTCAGAAAACACCCACAAATAAGAACAGAAGCGAGAGACATCTTGAACTATTTTCAGAAGACTGTGTTCGTGAGAAACTAGCTCAACTTAAAGTAGACAAAGCGATGGGACCGAATGGGATGCACCCTAGAATACTGAGGGAACTTGGGGACGTTCTAGCAACTCCACTGACTAACCTTTTCAATGCCTCGTTGGAGTCGGGAGTGGTGCCAAAGGACTGGAGAGAGGCTCATGTGGTGCCTTTACACAAAAGCGGAAGTAAGGATGTGGTTGAAAACTACAGGCCGGTTAGTTTAACTTCGGTGGTGAGTAAATTATTGGAAACGTTGCTGAAAGAGAAAATAGTGAGGTTTCTGGAGTCCAGCGGATTACAGGATCCGAGGCAGCATGGATTCACCAGAGGCAGGTCTTGTCAGACAAATCTGATTGATTTCTTTGACTAGGTGACCAGGGAGTTGGACCGAGGGAGAGCTCTAGATGTGGTGTATTTAGATTTCCGTAAAGCCTTTGACACTGTTCCTCACAGGCGACTTATAAACAAACTGAGCACCCTAGGGATGGACCCTAAAGTTACTGCTTGGGTTAAAAATTGGTTGGGTGGGAGGCGACAAAGAGTACAAGTAAATGGAGCTCACTCTGAGGAGAAGGATGTTACCAGTGGTGTGCCCCAGGGATCTGTCCTTGGTCCGATTCTTTTTAACATCTTTGTTAGTGATATAGCGGAAGGGCTGTCGGGTAAGGTTTGCCTCTTTGCGGATGATACTAAAATCTGCAATAGAGTAGGCACCCAGGAAGGGGTAGATAACATGAGGAGGGATCTAGCTAAGCTTGAAGAATGGTCTAGAATTTGGCAGCTGGGATTTAATGTTAAAAAATATAAGGTCATGCATTTGGGCTGCAGCAATCCAAGGGAGCAATACAGTATAGGAGGTGAAGTACTTTTGTCCACTAAAGAAGAGCGGGACCTAGGCGTGGTTGTGTCTGATGATCTTAAAGTAGCTAAACAGGTAGAAAAGGCGACGGCAAAAGCTAGAAGGATGCTTGGGTGCATACGGAGAGGAATGGCTAGCAGAAAAAAGGAGGTGATAATGCCTCTGTATAAGTCTTTGGTGCGACCTCATTTGGAGTATGGTGTGCAATTCTGGAGACCGCACCTTCAAAAGGATGTGAACAGGATGGAGTCTGTGCAGAGGGTGGCTACTAAAATGATTAGTGGGCTTCATTATAAAGCATATGAGGACAGACTTAAGGATCTTAATATGTACACCTTAGAGGAAAGGCGGGATAGAGGTGATATGATTGAGATGTTTAAATACCTCCGTGGCATAAATGTTCAGTGAGATAGCCTCTTTCAATTGAAAGCAAGTTCTGCTACGAGGGGACATGGGATGAGGGTGAAGGGAGATAGATTCAGGAGTGATATGCGGAAATATTTCTTTACGGAAAGAGTAGTGGATCCGTGGAATAGTCTCCCAGTGGAGGTGGTAGAGATGAGGACAGTAACTGAATTCAAAAAAGCATGGGACCAACACAGAGGATCTCTAAAGGTAAAAAGTGGACTGTTGTAGTTGTTGTTATGGAAGGACAGACTAGATAGGCCATGTGGTCTTTTTCTGTCGTCATGTTTCTATGTTTCTATCAGGTTGCAGTGTTCTATGTGAACAGACGGGGGGGGGGGGGGGGGAAACAGGGTCATACCTCCTCTGCAAGGAGGTGATAGCCCTCTGCTCCAATGCTACACACAGAGGGATGCTCCTAAGGGCTGACTACCTCCTGGGCCATGACAATTTTTTAGTGGACAAACTGAGCAGAATACTCCAGCTACATGAGAGGTACCTGGACCCGGCGGTAGCCTTGCGGCTGTTCCAGTTCTGGGGCATCCCGGTGATGGACCTGCTCTCCATTCCAGACAATGCGCAGTTGCCCCGTTTCTGCTCCCGCCAACCGCACCAGTCTTGGGTAGCGGCGCATGCATTCCTCATCCTGTTGACAGAAGGCTTTCTGTATATCGTCCCTCCAATGCAGCTGATGGCCAAGACTCAGCGCAACAGGGTGTCTCTAGTGATGATAGCCCCTTGGTGACCCAGACAGCCCTGGCTCCCACTGCTCCTCTCCCTATCGCTGATTTCCCCTGGGCTGAGCCCCAGGATTACTCTCACAGGAGCAGGGCGCTCTCCTACACCCTAACCTGGCATCCCTCTCGCTCATGGCATGGCTGCTGAAAGGGTAGCATTAGCCCCCTTCATTCTCCCATGTGGAGGAGATTCTCTTGGCCTCTCGTAAGACCACCACAAGAAGGGCATTTGCCTTCAAGGAGCGGCTGTTTCTCATTGCGGTGCACAGAAAAGTGGATGAACCCACTCTCCTGCTCAGTGCATGTGGTGCTCCAATACCTGCTCCACCTATCACAGATGGAACTGAAGTCCAACTCATGAGGCCTCATGTTGTCCAAAGCTCTGTCTGCCCTGCAGCGGTGGAGTGGGACCTTAATGTGGTGCTCTCGCAGCTTACCAACCCTATGTTTGAGCCTCTGGCCACCTGCAGTACCTTTCCTGAAAAGGTTGCCTTCCTGGTAGCACTCACATCAGCGCGCAGAATCAGTGAGCTCCGGGCTCTGATGGCAAAGCCTCCTTACACAAGGTTCTACAAGAACAGGGTGGTGCTCCGCGCACACCCCAATTTTCTGACGAAGATGGTGTCCCCATTCCACCTCAGCAGGAGGTGGTGCTCCCCACCTTTTTTTCCAGGCCTCACGCTGGAAGGGCGGAGACCATTCTCCATACTCTGGATTACATGAGAGCCCTGTCCTACCTGCAGTGGACTCAGGGCCACCGCAAAGCTCAACAGTTTTTTTTGTATCATATGACTTCAGCTGTTTGGGGCTCCCAGTGACTAAGCAAACTCTGTCCATTTGGGTGGCAGACTGCATTACCCTTGCCTACGAACAAGTGGGGATCCAACTGGACCAGAGACTCATGGCGCACCGCGTCAGGGCCATGGCTACTTCCGTGGCCAATCTGCGTTCCTTCCCCATGACTGAAATTTGCTGGGCTGCCATTTGGTCTTCGGTTCATGCCTTTGCAGCTCACTACTGCCTGGAGAGGGAGTCCCAATGGGATAGCGCCTTTGGCCAGGCCATACTCTAATCTTTTCGGGGTGTAGGCAACTCCTGCCCTCCGACCCTTCTGTGTTCAGATTACCGGAGTGCTGGTTCTCACTTGACACTTGGTCTTGCGAGAGTTTCTCTTGGGATTCAACTGCTGCTGATCACAGTTCACCTTTGCAGGTTGCTGTGGCATTTTCTACAGGTTTTGTTAGTCTATAGCTGGGGAGTCCCATATGTGAGGACTGACGTCCTGCTTGTTCCCAGAGAAAGCGTAGTTACTCATCTGTAACAGGTGTTCTCCGAGGATACCAGGAATCAATCCTCACAATACTTCTCCTCCTCTTGGAGTTGCTTCTTTACCAATTTTTCTTTTGCTGTCTTAGCTATGTCATTTGACTGAAGCAAGATTGGCACCCTTGGCGGGACGTGGACCACGCATGCATGGTGCATCTTCCAAAGGCTTTCTTTGAAAGCTGGGGAGATGCTTCTGCACAGACTGTCTCCACCAATGTCACCCATATTTGAGGACTGATTCCTGTTGTCCCCAGAGAACACCTGCCACAGGTGAATAACTACGCTTTTCTCACATTTGACAGGCATCTTGAAGGACAAAAGCCTTCAGCGTGGTAGGGCCACAGCAATGGAATGCCTTGCCTGATCCCTTAAAAGAGGAAACTAATTTAATGGTTTTTAGAAATGTCTTGAAAACATTGTTATTCACAAAGGAGGGCTAATTTGGTAGAGGAAAGTGCTGTTTATTTAGTTGTATATTAGTAGAAGAATAGGGTATTTCTAGCTTGATGTTGAGCTCCCTTTACCTCTGTAGGATTCTATCGTTTGTTATTTGTAAACCATTTTGAATAACTTGTGTTAAAAAGATGGTATATAAAAGCTTTTTAATAAATAAATTAGGCCTTTGCCTCCAGAGGTGGTTACAGTGATTAAACACTATGCATGCAATTTTAATTTCTCAGCACAGTAGATCATTGCAATTCTAATTTGTATAAGGATCATCTTCAGAAGAAAGAAGCTATTATAAATACCATTCATTGATACAATTCTTCATTTTGTAGTGCTTTGGGTATTTGTGAAGAAAAATTATTTAGCTGAATATATCTTTTTTCCCACAAATACCCAGAGCACTGAAGATGAACAATTCTACCAATGTGTTGACTTCATAATAGCCCCTTTTTTCTGAAGATGATCCTAATGGAAATTTAAAATTACAATAATCTGCTGTGCTTGTTCTAAATTGGTTTATTTGATTTGTAAGATCTTATGTTTCGTTTTTTTTTTTTTTTAAATTTCACAGATTTATTCTAGTCGAGACCTGGAAGAATCCATCAATAAAATTAGGGAGATTTTATCTGATGATAAACATGACTGGGAGCAACGAATAACTGCTGTAGGTATTTTAACCTGGATATGAAAAATATTTCATTTTGAATTATGGGTAGCTTAAACTTTATCAGCTAATTCTTGTGGAAAATTAGTGAGCACTATGCCATAAATATTTCAAATATTTTTTGTTGAAATGTTTTTAGTCATATTAAAGTATTTTGCTGTTTTAGCTTGCCAGTAGGACCATAACTTTGTTCTTAACCTAAAGATTTTAGGGACACTATTCAGCCACTGTGGTCAGTGGTTGTTTTTTTTAATGCTGGCCAAAGTAAATCCACATGTACAATGCCAGAATCCAGATAGTAGTTTGCTTTGAACATCAGATAATTCAGTGGCCAGCAGCTATACTATTTCTATCTAGATAGCTGTCCAGATACAGATAACTGCACTTTTGAAGTGATTTCATGACTCCAGTCTAGGTGAGTTAAAGAGTGATGAATACTGAGAATTTCAGAATCTCAGTAGAGCATGTGTCATATAGTATAAAACCAATATTTAATAATATTACTACAGAAAGGGGAATTTCTCTGACCTGCTAGTTCCTTGTTAGTCTTTTTGTCAGTAGGATACAGCTTCACTTTCTGGCTTGAAATGCAGGGAAGCTTTTCTATGGTTCTAACTCCCAGGGTGTCTTTTGCTGTTCCTCATCTGATCTAAATGCTTCCTAATCAATAGTGTAGGAAAATAATGAAACAGGCTAGAACATCAACCTGCCTTTTCATATTGCCCTGCTAGACCAGTCCAGACCAACAAAGGTGAAGACAGGGAAAAAAATCAGAGGTTTCTTATGACCTCATCCTGCTATTATAGCTGCTGCAACTAACTTTCTCCAGCAGATGGTAGATGCAATCTGATGTAGCTCTGTGAAAAATCTGTCAAATTTGATTTAGCTTGCGAGTAACTGCTCTCTGGGGTCACTTCCTCACTTGAACTAGATGAGGGAGAGCTCTCCTGGGAATAGTCCATATGGAGGGGGTGGGGGTTGGTTCACTTCACTGTCCTTCCTCGGTCCCCATCGTAAGCTAACGCCTAGATGCCATGTATAGGGTCCAGCGTGGCAGGGAGTCCAGGGCCCTCGACGCCCTGGGGCGCAAGGCCTATCAAGGGTCCATGCTAACATGCTGTATTCAGGCCTATCAACTGTACATGGGCATGTTCCTGCGCGACCTTGCCAAAGAGCTCGGCGGATTTTCCACAGGTCTTGTGGGCGAACACCTTCTCAGGTTTCAGACCCTCCTGAGGTCAGTCGTGGACTGCTCAAAGTACCTCTCCCACGCCGCTTAAGACAGGTTTGAATTTTCTGCCCGAGTAGTGGCGGCCGGCATTGGGGCCTGGGGCCTGGCGCCAGGCATGGCTCCAGTCTTCGGACCTGGAGCAATGGGTCCAGGAGAAACTCCTGGATGTCCCCTGCCTAGGGGAACAACTGTTCGGCAAGCCCATGGAGGATAAGGCCGCTGAAATTGAAACGGAGTTCGTAACTTGAACCCGCCTCTTGCGTAAGACCTCTTCTCTCCCACAGAAGAAGCCGCCAGCGAAAAAGCCTTTCTTCCAGAGAAAAGGGCTCCCCTACCGGGGATATCCACCCTACCCACCCACCCCCACACTGCCCATCGGCATGCACCTCCATCACAAGCCTAAGGGGCCTAAAGCCCAACCAGCGGTGCCACCTCAAACCGCACAGGGGTTTTGACACTGATGACATAGCCTCTCGGCCCACCGGCAGGGCTTCTGCCTGTGGGGGGGGGGGGCCTGTCCCTTTTCATGCCCCAATGGGCATCGGACACCTGAGTCCTTAGGGTGGTCCGGTACGGTTACCGTCTTCATCTGGACAGACTCCCTCCTCCCTTCTCCCCAGCGCCTTCTCGGCTTCCCTCGCACCAGGCTTGTTTGCAACTGGAGCTGACCAACCTCCTCGGCCAGCGGGCAAAGGGTACTGCTGCACCTTCGAGGTCGAGGATTCTACTCCCGAAACTTCCTCGTTCCAAAGAAGACAGTGGGCCTACACCCCATCCTCAATCTCAGGAACCTAAACAAGTATCTCCAGGAACAAGCAGGAATGTTGTCTGTACATATGGTATCGTTGATACCGAAGGAGCCTGCGCGGGAACGCTCCCCAGCGTCTAACTGGAAAGCTTTTGGGAGCATTCCACTGTGCCTGCATGGCTGCCTTCCCGCCTTTCCAACTCTCCCTCTTCAGTTTTACATTTTCCGCGGAGCCGACAGGCAGCAAACCCTGTCACAGCAGAAAATCTTCTTTTTGTAGTCGCGTCTGCCTTCCCCATCGACGCCCATACTGGTTCCACTGATCTTTTCTTTATTTTTCTTAACTTCTTTTCTAAAAAATAAAATAAAAAATATTTAATTCTTTGGAGGGTCCGTCCCCTCTTGGTACCAGGTGCCATTTTGGGCACTATGTCCTCTTTTCTTCCAAAATGGAGAAACCATCTAGTGGTTTCAAAAAATATTCAAAGTGTAGCGGTACTTTCTCCAGGACCAAGCAGGAAGTCAGTCCTCACATATGGACGACGTCAATGGAGCCCCCGTGCGGAGCATTTCCCCAGCTTTCTAAGAAAGCCTTTGGGAATACTGCACGCATGCGCGGTCCCCTTTCCGCCTAAAGGTGCCTTCTTGCTCAGTCTTTCTTTTTCCGTGGAGCTCAACGGACATCTGTCCATGTCACCCGGAAAAGTTGTCTTTTTTTCTTGCAATTTCTTCGTCGTCCTTCGATTCGACGCCGGTTCCCCTTCCCGCCGGATTCAGTACACCGGTATTGAGCCTGTCTTCTATTTTTCGGTTTTTGCCCTTCGTGGCTGGCGTTCGCGCCCTTTTTTTGTCTTTTCCCTGGAAGGCCGGTCCTTTGACCTCGCGGGGGTTCTTTTTTCCCCGATGGCTTCCAGTGGTTTCAAGAAGTGTGATCGGTGTAAGAAACTGATGTCTCTCACCGACACACACGACTGCTGCCTTCGATGCCTCGGACCAGATCATGATCCTAAGGTCTGTGTCCCGTGTGGCAAAATGTCCACCAAGGCACTCCTAAGCCGCCAGCATCAGAACGGATTTTTTCTGACTCTGCCTCCGGCCGGGCCCGTACCTCGACGTCTCGGGAGTCCGACCCCGAACATCGCTGGGGTTCCTCGGACAGGGGATCCCCCGATCAGGAACGTAAGAGGAAAAAGCGGCTCGTGAGGGCAGCGTCTGAGGAGGTCCCTGGTTCCTCAAGGGCCAGGTCTCAGACCCCCGACCGCCGCCCTGGGCCCTTGGAGCAGGAGAAGCCGTCCAAGATACCTCGCGTGGAGCCGGAGTCCGCCGGGCTCGTAAGTCCTGTTGTCCTCGAGGACTCTCCTCCTAGGGAACCGACATCGGGCCCAGCGCCGCCGGGGCCCGAGTTGGTCGCTGCTGAGTCTCCTGAGCTTGGACTCAGGCTGTGACAGCCTTGGAGTGCAGATTGTCTGCCTTCATGGATCAGCAGCGGGTGCTGATGGCCAGCCTCGCTGGTGCATCTGCCCCGACCACCGGGACATCATCGAAGCCGACCCCGGAGACCGAGCCGATACTCGAGACCATGAAGGTTCGAAGTCGTCCTCGGTCAAGGTCACCCTCGACATCCCGCTCGGGACCGAGGGCGTCGACGCCGGTGCCTTCGGCATCAGGGCGGGTGCCACCGAGACCCTTGTGGTCGGAGCCCCCCGACTCCTCTTCGGATGAGTCCGCATGGGAGACAGAGGACGAGGAGTCCCCCAATACTTTTCGGACTCGGTGCGTCCCTTTGCACTCACCGCAGTCCGAGCCCCGGAGTAGGTCCCCGCCGGATGACACCCGGTTCTCTGAGTTCGTCCGGGACATGGCCAAGGCTTTGGCGATTCCCGCGGACCCCAAGGAGGAGCCTCGAGCCGAAGAGCTCGAGGCCCTCCAGTATGACTCTACTCCGAAGGAGGCCTTTACTGTGCCTGTTCCTCCGATGCTGGAACGGCTCCTCTTCCGAATGTGGGAGGCACCGGCCTTGGTGCCGGTTTTGAGCAAGCGGGTTGATTCCATCTATCGATTCCGTAAAAGCCCTGGATTCCAGAAGGCGCAGCTGCCGCACCATTCCATGGTGGTGGAATAGGCCATGCATCGTCTGAAGAGCCAGAAGATGCACTTTTCGGTGCCTCCCGGCAGGGAGGCCCGGAACCTGGATGCGCTCGGCAGGAAGTGCTTCCAGGGCTCGATGCTTGCTTGCCGTGTCCAGTCCTACCAGCTGTACATGGGCATGTACTTACGAGACCTGGCGAAGGAAATTGCCGGGTTCTCTGCTGGCCTCTCCGGGGAACCTTTGCAGAGGTTCAAGATCTTGTCCTCGGGAATCCGGGAATGCTCAAAGTTCATGTCCCGAGCGGCCTACGATGGCTTCGAGGCTTTGGCCTGTGTAGCAGCGACCGGCATCGGGGCCCGACGCCAGGCATGGCTGCAGTCATCGGACCTCGAGCCCTGGGTGCAGGACAAGTTGGTCGATGTCCCTTGCCGAGGTGAAAACCTTTTTGGCAAGCCCATGGCCGAGAAGGCTGCTGAGCTCGAAACCGAGCACCCGACTAGGACATGGCTGTCCAGAAAAACTTCTGCCCCTTCTCATAAGAAGGGCTCGGGTAAGAAGTCCTTTTACCCGAGGAAGACAGCTGCCTACAAACCTTTCCCTCAGTACCAGGCCTCCCCAGCTCCCCAGCAGGGGGGGCAGGGACATGGGCCCCGTAGGCAGTAGACCCCCAAGCCTCTGGCTCCTGCTCCCACTCAGCAGGGAGAGGGTTTTTGACTCCCACAGCATAGCCTTTCCACCTCTGCTGCCCCATCCCTGCACAGGAGGTCGTCTAGCCCTGTTTGCCCACAGGTGGCCACCCATTACAAGAGATGCTTGGGTATTGAGCATAGTCCACAAGGGCTATATGCTCCATTTCCAGCAGTTGCCTCCTCCCTACTTCCCAGGAGAGCCTCCAAGACCTCCTCTGCACACAGGCCTCCTCCTTCAAGAACTTCAAGGTCTGCTTCTAGACAAGGCGGTGGAGCCTGTACCTCCCTGCCTACAAGATCACGGTTTCTACTCCAGGTATTTCCTCGTACCAAAGAGAACCGGTGGCCTCAGGCCTATTCTCGACCTCAGGAATCTCAACAAGTTCTTGGAGAAAGCAAGGTTCAAGATGCTTACTCTTGGAACACTTCTGCCCTACCTCCAACAGGGAGATTGGCTATGCTCCTTAGATCTAAAGGATGCGTACACTCACATCCTCATTCATCCAGACCACAGAAAGTACCTCAGGTTCATTGTGGGAGGAAACCATTACCAGTACAGAGTACTGCCCTTTGGCCTAACCTCCGCCCCAAGGGTCTTCACAAAGTGCCTGGCAGTGGTGGCGGCCTACTTGAGGAATCAAGGTGTTTTTGTCTTCCCCAACCTGGACGACTGGCTCATCAGGGGTCAGACTTACCAGGAGGCCAGGCAAGCCACCCTCTGAACTGTCTCCCTCCTTCAACACCTAGGCTTTGTCATAAACTTCGCAAAGTCCACTTTGCTCCCCTCCCAGAACCTGGAGTTCATAGGGGCATGGCTGGACTCCCTGCAAGCAAAGGCTTACTTGCCAGAAGACAGGGCACAAAGGCTCATAGACTTGGCAAACTAGTTTCTAAGCATGCTACGGGTTTCCACCAGACTCTGTCTAAAGCTCCTAGGCCACATGGCATTGACAGTGCATGTGACCCCCAATGCTCGCCTCCACATGAGACCTGCACAGTGGTGCCTCAGAACTCAGTGGAAGCAGGCCACGGGAAGCCTCACAGACAAAGTACGGGTGTCCAAACCATTCCTGAACTCCCTACAGTGGTGGCTACACCCCCCCAACTTACTACAGGGGGTGCCTTTTCAGGTACCTGTTTCCACAGTGGAGTTAATGACCGATGCCTCCTTTCAAGGCTGGGGTGCACATTGTTTGGATAGGTGCACCCAGGGCCTGTGGTCTCCATGGGAGGCCACGCAACAGATCAACCTACTGGAACTCCGGGCTATTCGCTTAGCCCTCAAAACCTTCTCTCACACCTTGGCTCACCAGTCTTTTCTGGTACAGACGGACAATCAAGTGGCCATGTTCTATGTGAACAAACAGGGAGGCACTGGGTCCAGGCTCCTGTGTCAGGAGGCACAGGCCCTTTGCTCTTTTGCGCTCAGGCACAACATGTTTCTCAAGGCTGTTTATCTCCCTGGCCAGGAGAACTTCCTGGCAGACAAGTTGAGCAGGGTTCTGCAACCCCACGAGTGGCAACTGCACCCATTAGTAGTTCAAACAATTTTCCTGAAATGGGGACTTCTATCCATAGATCTCTTTGCCAGTCCCCTGAACCGGCAGCTACCCAGATTCTGTTCCAGGCAACCGCATCCCCTGAGGTTAGCAGCGGATGCCTTCCTGATTTCTTGGTCCCAGGGCCTCCTGTATGCGTTTCCTCCCATGCCTCTGGTGGCCCGAACCTTGTTCAAGATTCTAAGGGACAAGGCCTCGGTACTTCTGGTAGCCCCCAGGTGGCCGAGGCAGCCCTGGTTCCCACTTCTGCTTCAACTAGCAGTGGAAATCCCACTACTTCTGGGGTTGCAACCCGATCTTCTCTCTCAGGATCAGGGTTCCCTTCTGCACCCCAATCTCAAATCTCTCAATTTAACATAAGAACATAAGAACATAAGATATGCCATACTGGGTCAGACCAAGGTCCATCAAGCCCAGTATTCTGTTTCCAACAGTGGCCAATCTAGGTCATACGTACCTAGCAGTTTCCCCAAGGGACACAGGTTCCACAATGCTTGTATTGGTTCAAGCATTGATATCCTGGGTCCCTTCTTAATAATGGTTTATGGACCTTTCCTCCAGGAACTTGTCCAAACCTTTTTTAAACCCAGCTACACTAACAGCCTTTACTACATCCTCCGGTAACAAATTCCAGAGTTTGATTACACGTTGAGTGAAAAAATATTTTCTTTTATTAGTCTTAAATAGTTTACCCTGTAGCTTCATTGCATGTCCCCTAGTCTTTCTATATTCTGATAAGGTAAACAATCGATCTACGTTTACCCGTTCCACTCCGTTCATTAATTTATAGACTTCTATCATATCTCCCCTCAGCCGTCTCTTTTCCAGGTTAAAGAGCCCCAACCTTTTTAGCCTTTCTTCATAGGAGTAGCCTTCCATCCCCTTTACCATTTTGGTGGCTCTTCTCTGAACCTTTTCTAAAATCGCTATATCCTTTTTAAGATACGGCGACCAGAATTGCACACAATATTCAAGGTGCGGTCTCACCATGGAACGATAAAGAGGCATTATAATATCTTTTGTTTTATTTTCCATTCCTTTCCTTATCATACCTAGCATTCTATTTGCTCTCTTGGCCGCCGCTGCACACTGGGCCGAGGGTTTTAACATGGTATCCACAAGGACGCCTAAATCTTTTTCTTGGGTGGTGGTTCCTAATGTGGAACCTTGCATCGTGTAACCATAGTTTGGGTTGTTCTTCCCTAGGTGCATAACCTTGCACTTCTCCACATTAAATTTCATCTGCCATTTTGATGCCCAGTCTTCCAATTTATCAAGATCCTCTTGCAATTTTCCACAATCCTCCTGGGTTTTAACAACTTTAAATAGTTTTGTGTCATCAGCAAATTTGATAACCTCACTCGTTATTCCACTTTCCAGGTCATTTATGAATATGTCAAAAAGCAGCGGACCCAGCACAGATCCCTGGGGTACACCACTATTCACCTTTCTCCATTGGGAAAATTGGCCATTTAGCCCTACCCTCTGCTTTCTATCTTTTAACCAGTTCCTGATCCACAGTAGTACACTGCCTCCTATCCCATGACTCTTTAGTTTTGCCAAAAGTCTCTCATGAGGGACCTTGTCAAAGGCTTTCTGAAAGTCCAGATACACAATATCAACCGACTCACCTTTGTCCACCTGTTTATTCACTCCTTCAAAAAAACATAACAGATTAGTAAGACAAGATCTTCCTTGTCTAAAGCCATGTTGGCTGTCTCCCATTAGGTCATGACTATCTATATGCTGAGTAATTTTATTCTTTATGATGGTTTCTACCATTTTTCCCGGTACTGATGTCAGGCTCACCGGTCTGTAGTTTCCCGGATCACCCCTCGAACCCTTTTTAAAAATTGGTGTTACATTGGCGATCCTCCAATCCTCAGGTATTAGAGATGATTTTAATGATAGTTCACAGATTACTGATAGCAGGTCTGCAATCTCAAATTTCAGTTCTTTCAACACCCTTGGATGTATACCATCCGGCCCAGGTGATTTGCTACTCTTCAGTTTATCTAATAGTTGTAGGACATCTTCCCGATGTATCGATATTTCCTTCAATTCTTCCACACCTTTAAATACCACTTCAGTCGTGGGTAACATCCCTACATCTTCCTCAGTAAAGACCGAAGCAAAGAATTCATTCAGTCTCTCCGCTATCGCCTTGTCGCCTCTTAGTGCTCCTTTAACCCCTTTATCATCTAATGGACCAACTGACTCTCTCACGGGTTTTTTGCTACGAATGTACTTGAAAAGGTCTTTATTTCGCGTTTTTGCTTCCGCAGCAAGCTTCTTCTCAAATTCTCTCTTTGCCTGCCTTATCAATGCCTTGCATTTGACTTGCCAGTGCTTGTGCTGTTTCCAGGTTTCATCATTTGGCTCTTTTTTCCATTTCTTGAAAGATGCTTTTTTGGCAACAACAGCCTCTCTGACCTCAGCTTTAAACCATGCTGGCAATTTTTTGGACTTCCTTCCACTTTTCTTAAAGCGTGGAATACAGCTGGTCTGGGCTTCCAAGATAGTATTTTTCAACAACACCCAAGCTTGATGCACGTCTTTAACCTTTGCAACTGCTCCTTTTAGTTTTTTCTTAACTGTTTTCCTCATTCTATCATAGTCTCCCTTTCGAAAGTTAAGGGGTAGTACTGTGGATTTCCTTACTATCCCTCCTCCACTAATTAAATCAAAGGCGATCATGCTATGATCACTATTGCCAAGTGGCCCCAACACCCTTATCTCTTGCACTACATCTGGCTCCAAGGGTAGTGTTGGCTCCCTGGGGCCTGCCTCAGGAAGTGGAAGAGGTGGTCTTGGCCTCTAGAAAGCAATCCACCAGGAAAACCTATGCCCTGAAGTGGAGAAAGGTTCTCCTTGTGGTGTCAGCAATGCACGGAAGATCCTTTCTCCTGCACTGTGTCAGTAGTGCTTCAGTACCTGCTGCACTTGTCCAATCAGGACCTTAAGTCCAATTCTGTTCGGGTCCACCTCTCTGCTCTGGCAGCTCACCACTCACTGGTGGAGGGACACTCTTTGTCGGTTCACCCCTTGGTGTCCAGGTTCACCCCTTGGTGTCCAGGTTTCTCAGAGGCTTGCTCTTGCTCAAGCCTCCTCTCCGTCCACTGGCCCCTGATTGGGAGTTGAATGTGGTCTTGCAGCAACTGACTCGCCCACCTTTTGAGCCGATGGCTACATGTTCTCTCCGCTTCCTTTCTTGGAAGACACTATTCCTAGTGGCCCTGACCTCGGGCAGGCGCGTGAGTGAGCTTCAAGCCCTGGTCTGTGACAGGTCATACACTCGCTTCTATAGGAACAGGGTAGTCCTTAGGACTCATCCTAAGTTCCTCCCAAAGTTTGTCTTCTCTTTCCATCTCAACCAGGAGGTGGTTCTTCCCATGTTCTTCCCTAGGCCCCATGCTAGCTGGGCTGAGACAGTCCTGCATACCCTGGACTGTAGAAGGGCCTTATCCTTCTACCTTGAACGTACGCAGGGGCATAAGAGGGCTACTCAGCGTATCTTTTGACCCTAATAACGGGGTTACCTGTCTCCAAGCGTACCTTGTCCATCTGGGTGGCTGACTGTATCACCTGGGCTTACAGGGCAGCTGACCTTCCCTTGCAGGGTCGGGTCACGGCCCATCGTGTCAGGGCAATGGCTGCCTCAGTAGCTCATCTCCGCTCTGTACCGTTGGCAGACATCTGTAAAGCTGCAACTTGGTCCTCAAGCCTGACACTTGCGGCCCATTACTTCCTGGAGAGGGAGTCCCGTAGGGACAGTGCTTTCAGTCAGGCAGTGCTCCGAAATCTCTTCGAGGTTTAGGCAATTCCTACCCTCCAGCCCTCTGGTTGGGCTACCGGTGGAGGTATGTTTCAGTGAAATCCTTTCTCTGATGCTGCGGCTAGAGGGAGCTCATTTTTCAGCTCTGGGTCCCCGATAGCCTGAAGCTGGGGAGTCCCATATGCGAGGACTGACTTCCATCAGTCCTCGCTACCCTCCCACCTCCCCTGAAGAGTTGCTGTTTTTGCCCTTCCCTTGCCATCTGCTTAGAGCTCTAGTTATGGGACCTGACTGAGGCAAGATGGCATCTTTGGGCGGGAAGAGGACCACACATGCATGGCAGCAATCCCAAAGGCTTTCTTTGAAAGCTGGGGAATTGCTCTGTGCGGGCTCAGTCGGTGCCGACGTCACCCATAAGTGAGGACTGATTCTTGCTGTCCCTGGAGAACACCTGC
Source organism: Ichthyophis bannanicus (assembly GCA_033557465.1). Lineage (NCBI taxonomy): Eukaryota > Metazoa > Chordata > Amphibia > Gymnophiona > Ichthyophiidae > Ichthyophis > Ichthyophis bannanicus. The sequence goes on along the minus strand of CM066036.1, from coordinate 842,967,674 downwards.
TACAGGTAACTATGCTTTCCTCCCTCTCCCCCCACTAGTGCTGCATAACCTAATGGCACCAACTGATCAAAGGATAATGCCATAAACATAAACATTGTTGTGCTTCTGCTGAATCTGCATAATTTTTTATTGCCTAGGATGGACAGGAGCAGCTGGGGATTGCTCCTTCCTCATGAAAACAGCTGATGGTTCTGGTGGTAGAGCATGGGCTTCTTCCAGCCCTACTGCTTTATATACCACTACCACCGATCCCTCTGTTTTTGGATGGTGGAACCTGGACTCCTGCTTTCTCTTCTTACTCATTTTCTGTATGTTTCTGGTCATGCGTACACAAACAAGCCTATGTATGGACAGAGAAATAGACAGGTAGATATAGGCTTAAAGGCTCCTGCCTTTAGTGAAATGTGCCTAAAATGTCATGGGATGAGAAGTGATGTCTGTTGATTGCTAACTGGTTAAAAGATAGGAAGTAAAAGGTAGGGCCAAATAGTCAAGGAAAGAGATAAATAGCGGCATGCCACAGGAATCTGTACAGTGACTTGTGTTTAACATATTTATAAATGATTTGCAAAAGGAAGCAATGAATGAAGTAATCAGAATTGCAGATAATACACAGTGCCTTGCAGAAGGCTTCTTACCCTTGTACATGTTTCATATTCTACTGTTTAAAAAAAAAGCATGTCAAAGCATGTTAAGATAGTATGTTTGTCAGTGAAGCAAACTTCTATCTACACTTTCAATGTGAAAGAAAAATTATAGAAATATTAAAAAAAATTAAGATTAACCAAAAAGTATTGATTATATAAATCTTCATATCCTATGTCATAGCAAACCCAAATTAACTCTGCTTCCAAAAATTCCCTTAAAGCCAGTAATAAATTAGAGCCCACTTGTGTCCAATCACTGTATTTAAGTTGATTCAAATGCTTATGGACTCAGTACTTCTGATGGTCTTTTGAATTTGTATGACTGTCGGAGCCTATTACTTTGCTTTGATTGTAGCTGCTCTCCAGTAGCTGCTGCCCCAAGCGAATGCCTTATATGACCTATAGTTAGACAGTTTCTGTTGTATGACGTGAATTTACAGATTAGGGAAAGGCTATATAAAAATTTCAGGGTGTGTGAATGATCTCCAGGAACAAGCAGAAATGTAGTCTTCACATATGGGTGACATCTGTACTGATGGAGCCTTTGGGACCACTCCACTGTGCCTGCGCGACTGCCTTCCCAGCTCCCTCTTTTCAGTTCATTTTCCGTGGAGCGAGCAGGAAGCAAATCCTGTCACCACAGAAAAAACTTCTCCTTTTGTGGTAGCGTCTGCCTTCCTGTCGACGCCGGCGCCGTCAAAGACATTGCTGGATTCCTAATTCTGTTCTTTTCTTTCTTCTTTTTGTTAATCGACGCCCTTTCAGGCCTTTATTTAACTAGTTTTCTATACCGCCTTATCCTTCAAAGCAGTTTACATTATGCAAAATATTGATAAGGCAGACAAAGCAAACATTTGAGAAGAAACTTGCTACGGAAGCAAAACGCGAAATAAAGATTCTCCAGGACCAAGCAGGAAGTCAGTCCTCACTTATGGGTGTCATCGACGCCGATGAAGCCCCAGCGGAGCATTTCCCCAGCTTTCCATGAAAGCCTTTGGGAATGCTGGCACGCATGCGCGGTTCTCTTCCCGCCTAAAGGTGCCATCTTACCTCAGTCTCTCTTTTTCCGTGAAGCCCATCGGACGTGTGTCCTGTTTTTCCCAGAAAAGAGTCGTTTTTTCTTGGCGTTCTTGCTTTTTTCCTTGGATTCGACGTCTGTTCCCCTCCCGCCGGGTTCGGTACGCCGGTATCGAATCCCTTTTTTTCTTTTTTCGGTTTTTGCCCTTAGTGGCGCGGCGCTCGCGCCAAATCTTTTTTCTTTTCCCTGGAAGGCCGGTCCTTTGACCTCGCGGGGACCGTTTTCTCCCCGATGGCTTCCAGTGGTTTTAAAAAGTGTGATCGGTGTAAGAAGATAATGTCTCTCACCGACACACACGACTGCTGCCTTCGGTGCCTTGGCCCAGACCACGATTCTAAAACGTGCGGGCCATGTGGAAAAATGTCTTCCAAGGCCCTCCGAAGTCGTCAGCAGCAAAGTGAATGGCTTTTCTCGGCCTCTGCCCGGGCCCGGACCTCGTCTGAGGCCTCGACATCTCGGGATTCCGATCCCGAGAGGCGTCTGAGCTCCTCGGACAGGGGGTCCCCCGACCGGGAACGTAAGAGGAAGAAGCGGCTCGTGAGGACGTCGGAGGAGGAGGTCCCTGCGCCCTCGAGGGCCAGGTCTAAGACCCCCGACCGTCGTCCCGGGCCCGTGGACCAGGAGAAGCCAACTAAAGTTCCTCGCATGGAGCCGGAGTCTGCTGGACACGTAAGTCCTGTTGTCCTCGTGGACTCGCCTCCCCGAGTACCGACGTCGGGCCCGGCGCCGCCGGGGCCCGAGTCGGGGGCTGCTGCATCACCCGAGCTGAGTCTCAGGTTGACAGCCTTGGAGAGCAGAATGTCTGCCTTCATGGAGCAGCAGCGGGCACTGATGGCCAGCCTGTCTGGCGCATCTGCCCCGACCACCGGGACATCGACGTCGACCCCGGAGACCGAGCCGATACTCGAGTCCCTTGTGGCTCGAGGTCGTCCTCAGTCGAGGTCTCCCTCGACCTCCCGTTCGGGACCGAGGGTCTCGACGCCGGTCCCCCCGGCGTCGGGGCTGGTGCCTAGAGGCCACGCGGGGTCCGAGCTCGACTCGACATCGGACGAGTCTGCTTGGGAGACCTAAGACGAGGAGTCTCCTGACACCTTCAAGACTCGGTGTGTCCTTTCGGACTCACCTGAGTCTGAGCCCCGGAGTAGATCTTCCCCCCCCCCCGGAGGACACTAGGTTCTCGGAGTTTGTCTGCGATATGGCCGCTGCTCTGGCTATCTTGGCTGACCCCAAGGAGGAGCCTCGAGCCGAGGAGCTCGATGCTCTGCAGTATGACTCTCCTCCGAAGGAGGCCTTTACTGTCCCGGTTCCTCCGATGCTGGAACGGCTCCTCTTCCGGATGTGGGAGGCACCGGCCTCGGCGCCGGTTTTGAGCAAGCAGGTCGATTCTATCTATCGGCTCCGTAAGAGTCCTGGCTTCCAAAAGGCACAGCTACCGCACCATTCCATGGTTGTGGAATCGGCCATGCATCGACTGAAGAGTCAGAAGATGCACTCCGCGGTGCCCCCCGGAAGGGAGGCCCGGAACCTCGATGGTGTCGGTAGAAAGTGTTTCCAAGACTCGATGCTTGCTTGCCGTGTTCAGACTTACCAGCTCTACATGGGCATGTATTTACGAGACCTGGCCAAGGAGTTGGCCGGATTCTCTGCTGGTCTCTCCGGGGAACCCTTGCAGAGTTTTAAGTCCTTGTCCTCGAGGATCCGGGAATGCTCTAAGTTCATGGCCCGTGCCGCCTACGATGGCTTCGAGGCTTCGGCCCGAGTAGCGGCAGCCGGCATCGCGGCTCGATGCCAGGCATGGCTGCAGTCATCGGACCTCGAGCCATGGGTTCAGGACAAGTTGGTCGATGTCCCTTGCCGAGGTGAAAATCTTTTTGGCAAGCCTGTGGCCGAGAAGGCCGCTCAGCTCGAGACAGAGCACCTCACGAGGACAAGGCTGTCGAGGAAGACCTCTGCCCCTTCATCTAAGAGGAAGGGCCGGGTAAGAAGCCCTTTTACCCGAGGAAGGGCGCTGCCTACAAACAGTACCCCCAGTATCAGGCCGGCCCAGCTGCCCCCAGGGTCAGCAAGCCAAGGGCCGGGGTAATGGGCCCCGTAGGCAGAGTGCCCCCAAGCCTCCGGCCCCTGCTCCCACTCAGCAGGGTGGGGTTTTTTGACTCCTTGAGTATAGCCATTCCTCCCTTGCAGACCCAGCCCTGCACAGGAGGCCGCCTAGCCTTGTTCGCTCACCAGTGGCCCTTGATAACCCAGGACAGTTGGGTGCTGGACATAGTCCATCGAGGCTATGCCCTGCACTTTCACCAGCTGCCTCCGCCACACTTCCCAGGGGAACCTTTCTGGCCTCCCCTGCATACAGCCCTTCTCCTCCAGGAGCTAAAAGGTCTGTTGCTGGAAAAGGCGGTGGAGCCTGTGCCTCCCCACTTCCAAGGTCATGTGTTTTACTCCAGGTACTTCCTGGTGCCAAAAAGAACTGGTGGTCTTCGACCCATTTTGGATCTCAGAAACCTAAACAAGTTTCTAGTGAAAGAGAAGTTCAAGATGCTTACTCTTGGAACACTTCTGCCCTACCTCCAGCAGGGAGATTGGTTTTGCTCTTTAGATCTCAAGGATGCTTACTCTCACATCCTTATTCATCCAGACCACAGAAAGTACCTCAGGTTCATTGTGGGAGGAAACCATTATCAGTACAGAGTACTGCCTTTTGGACTGACCTCCGCTCCCAGGGTGTTTACCAAGTGCCTGGCAGTGGTGGCGGCCTACCTGAGAAATCAGGGCGTCTTTGTATTTCCTTACCTAGACTGGCTCATCAGAGGCCAGACTTCCCTGGAAGTTCAACAGGCCACCAACAGGACCATAGAACTGCTCCAAAAGGTGGGCTTTGTCATCAACTTCACAAAGTCCACTTTGTTCCCCTCTCAGAACTTGGAGTTCATAGGGGCAAGGTTGGATTCTCAGCTGGCAAGAGCATTCTTACCAGTGGACCGAGCACAAAGGCTCAAGGACCTCGCCAGCAAGTTTCTGCACAGGTCCCTGGTCTCCGGCAGACTCTGTCTCTGGCTTCTGGGCCACATGGCGTCGACTGTACAGGTGACCCCCAATGCCAGGCTCAATATGAGGCCTGCCCAGTGGTGCCTTCGGACTCAGTGGTCACAAGCCTCAGGCAGTCTCAGACAGGATCAGAGTGTCCCACCGTTTCCTGGCCTCCCTCAACTGGTGGTTACACCCCCTCAATCTGCTGGTGGGGGTGCCCTTTCAGATCCCACCTCATACAGTGGTACTGACCACCGATGCCTCTCTGCAGGGTTGGGGAGCACACTGCCTAGACCAGTGCACCCAGGGCCTGTGGTCTCATTGGGAGGCGTCCCAGCAGATCAATCTGCTGAAACTCAGAGCTATTCGCTTGGCCCTCAAGGCCTTTACTATTTCCCTGGCACAACAGTCTGTCTTGATCCAGACAGACAACCAGGTAGCCATGTTCTATGTAAACAAACAGGGCGGGACTGGTTCCCAGCCCCTTTTGCCAGGAGGCCCAGGACCTCTGTTCCTTTGCCCTGAAACACAACATGCTCCTCAAAGCAGTCTATCTTCCAGGCCAGGAGAATTCCCTGGCCGACAGATTGAGCAGGATTCTGCAACCACACGAGTGGCAGCACATCCTTTGGTGGTTCAAAAGATTTTCTTGAAATGGGGGCTTCCCTCCATAGACCTGTTTGCCAGTCCACTGAACAACCAGCTGCCAAGGTTCTGCTCCAGGCAACCGCATCCTCTGAGAGTAGCAGCAGATGCTTTTCTGATTCCCTGGACTCAGGGCCTACTCTATGCGTTTCCTCCCACCCCTCTGGTGGCCCGAACACTGTTCAAGATTCTCCGAGAGAGGGCCTCAGTCCTCTTGGTAGCTCCCAGGTGGCCAAGGCAGCCTTGGTTCCCCCTCCTGCTTCAACTGGCAGTGGATTTGCCTCTGCCTCTGGGATTGCAGCCCGACCTTCTCTCTCAGGATCAGGGCTTCTTGCTGCATCCCAATCTCAAAGCTCTCAATCTGATGGCATGGAGGCTGCAAGGGTAGTGTTGGCTCCCTGGGGCCTGCCTCCCGAGGTTGAGGAAGTTCTCCTAGCCTCCAGGAAACAATCCACTAGGAAGACCTATGCTCTCAAGTGGAAAAGGTTCTCTGTGTGGTGTCAGCTACGTGCTGAGGATCCTTTCTCCTGTACTGTCAGTAGTGCTTCAGTACCTGCTGCACTTTTCCAATCAGGGTCTCAAATCCAACTCTGTTTGGGTCCACCTCTCTGCTTTAGCAGCTCACCACTCCCTAGTTGAGGGCCATTCCTTGTCTGTGCACCCTTTGGTGTTTAGGTTTCTCAGAGGCTTGCTTCTGCTCAAGTCTCCCATACTACGTCCTGCTCCTGAGTGGGAGCTTAATGTGGTCTTGCAGCAACTGACTCGCCCACCTTTTGAGCCTATGGCTACTTGCCCTCTATGCTTCCTTTCCTGGAAGACTCTCTTTCTGATAGCCCTTACTTCGGCTAGGAGAGTGAGTGAGCTTCAGGCCTTGGTCTGTGATAGACCTTACACCAGGTTCTATAAGAACAGGGTTGTCCTCAGGATGCACCCTAAGTTCCTTCCTAAGGTTGTCTTCTCTTTCCACCTCAACCAGGAGGTGGTTCTTCCTACTTTCTTCCCTAGGCCTCATGCAAGTCAGGCTGAAACAGTTCTCCATACCTTGGACTGTAGGAGGGCCTTATCCTTCTACCTTGAACGTACGCAGGGTCACAGGAAGGCTTCTCAGCTCTTCCTTTCTTTTGACCCCAATAACTTGGGGAGGCCTGTGTCGAAGCGTACCTTGTCCATCTGGGTGGCTGACTGTACCACCTGGGCTTACAAGGCAGCTGACCTTCCTTTGCAGGGTAGGGTCACGGCCCACCGTGTGAGGGCAATGGCTGCATTAGTGGCTCACCTCCGCTCTGTTCCATTGCAAGACATCTGCAGGTCTGCTACTTGGTCTTCAAGCCAGACTTTTGCAGCCCACTACTGCCTGGAGAGGGAGTCCCGTAGGGACAGTGCTTTTGGCCAAGCAGTACTCCGGAATCTCTTTGAGGTCTAGGCAACTCCTGCCCTCTGGTTGGGCTACCTGTGGAGGTTGTGTCCTTGAAAAGCTTTTCTTTGCTGCTGAGACTAGAGGGAGTTCTCTTGTTCAGCCTGGGTTCCTGGTAGCCCAGAGCTGGGGAGTCACCCATAAGTGAGGACTGACTTCCTGCTTGGTCCTGGAGAAAGAGTAGTTACTCACCTGTAACAGGTGTTCTCCAGGAGCAGCAGGAATCCGTCCTCACTACCTCCTCCCCTTGGAGTTGCAGTTGTACATAGTTTACTTTTTACATTTTTGTGTGCTGTTCTTAGCTGTGTTATTTGACTGAGGTAAGATGGCACCTTTAGGTGGGAAGGGAACCGCGCATGCGTGCCAGCATTCCCAAAGGCTTTCATGGAAAGCTGGGGAAATGCTCCGCTGGGGCTTTATCGGCGTCGATGACACCCATAAGTGAGGACTGATTCCTGCTGCTCCTGGAGAACACCTGTTACAGGTGAGTAACTACTCTCTTTTTCTAGTACATTCATAGCAAAAAGCCTGTGAGAGAGTCAATTGGACCGTTAGATGATAGAGGTGTAAAAGGGGCAGTAAGAGGAGACAAGCCTATAACGGAGAGACTGAATGAATTCTTTGCTTCGGTCTTTACTGAGGAAGATGTAGGAATGTTACCCAAGACTGAAGTGGTATTTAAAGGTGATACTGCAGAGGAATTGAGAGAAATATCTCTATACCGGGAAGATGTATTACAACTATTTGATAAACTGAATAGTAGCAAATCACCTGGACCAGATGGTATACATCCAAGAGTGTTGAAAGAACTGAAATATGAGATTGCAGACCTGCTATTAGTAATCTGTGAACTTTCATTAAAATCATCTGTAATACCTGAAGATTGGAGGATCGCCAATGTAACGCCAATTTTTAAAAAGGGTTCCAGGAGTGATCCGGGAAACTACAGACCAGTGAGCCTGATGTCACTACCGGGAAAAATGGTAGAAACCATCATAAAGAACAAACTTACTCAGCATGTAGATAGTCATGGCCTAATGGGAGACGGCCAACATGGCTTTAGACAAGGAAGATCTTGTCTTACTAATCTGTTATGTTTTTTTGAAGGTGTGAATAAAAACAGGTAGACAAAGGTGAGTCGGTTGATATAGTGTATCTGGACTTTCAGAAAGCCTTTGACAAGGTCCCACATCAGAGACTTTTGACAAAACTAAAAAGTCATGGGATAGGAGGCAGTGTACTATTGTGGATCAGGACTGGTTAAAAGATATAAAGCAGAGGGTAGGACTAAATGGCCAATTTTCCCAATGGAAAAAGGTGAAAAGTGGAGTATTCCAGGGATCTGTAGTGGGTCCGCTGCTTTTTGACATATTCATAAATGACCTGGAAAAGGGAATAACTAGTGAGGTTATCAAATGTGCAGATGACACAAAACTATTTAAAGTTGTTAAAACCCAAGAGGATTGTGGAAAACTGCAGGAGGATCTGGATAAATTGGAAGACTGGGCATCCAAATGGCAGATGAAATTTAATGCGGACAAGTGCAAAGTTATGCACCTAGGAAAGAACAACCCACACTATGGTTACATGAAGCAAGGTTCCACATTGGGAAACACCACCCAGGAAAAAGATTGAGGCGTCATCGTGGATAGCATGTTAAAACCCTCTGCCCAGTGTGCAGCAGCGGCCAAGAAAGCAAATAGAATGCTAGATATCATAAGGAAAGGAATGGAAAATAAAACAATGGATATTATAATGCCTCTGTATCGTTCCATGGTACGACAGCACCTTGAATATTGTGTGCAATTCTGGTCACCGTATCTTAAAAAGGATATAGCGTTATTAGAAAAGGTACAGAGAAGAGCCACCAAAATGGTAAAGGGGATGGAAGGCTACTCCTATGAAGAGAGGCTACAAAGGCTAGGGCTCTTCAACCTGAAAAAGAGACGGCTGAGGGAAGATATGATAGAGGTCTATAAATTAATGAATGGAGTGGAACGGGTAAACATAGATCGATTGTTTACGCTATCAGAATATAGAAAGACTAGGGGAGATGTAATAAAGCTACAGGGTAAACTATTTAAGACAAATAAGAGAAAATATTTTTTCACGCAACATGTAATCAAACTCTGGAATTTTTTACCGGAAGATGTAGTAAAGGCTGTTAGTGTAGCTGGGTTTAAAAAAAGGTTTGGACAAGTTCCTGGGGGAAAGGTCCATAAACCATTATTAAAAAGGGACCCAGGATATCGATGCTTGACCCACTACAAGCATTGTGGAACCTGTCTCTCTTGGGGATACTGCTAGGTACATATGGCCTAGATTGGCCACTGTTGGAAACAGGATACTGGGCTTGATGGACCTTGGTCTGACCCAGTATGGCATATCTTATGTTCTTATGCAATTACTAGAAACGGGTACTGAATATATTCCCTTGTCCCCAAAGAGCTCACAATCTGTGTACCTGAGAAAACAGAGGGTTAAGTGGCTTGCCCAAGGCCACAAGGAGTGCCTATAGGACTAGAGACCGCAGTCCCTCTGGCCTGAGATTGCTGTCCCCAGGTGGGACTTGAACCCCTGGTCCTCCAATCTGAAGTATCATGTCCTAACCACTAGGCCACTCCTCCCTCTATACTATAGCCTTCCGATCCGTTCAGGGCATGGAGAAACCAGCTAGTGGTTTTAAAACAATGTTCCAAGTGTGCCTGTGCCATCTCATCAACGAACAAATACAACTGGTGTCTAAAATGCCTTGGCCCAGAACTCCAGCCAAAAGACTCTCCTCTGTCAAAAGATGACTAAGAGAGACCTACAGAACCGGGCCTCTAAATTTGTAACACTCTTTGCCTCAGACGCGGTATCATTGGTGTCCATTTTGTTCCGGGCCACATCCTCCTCCCATTCATCCCAGGTATCCTAAATGTCCAAGCACAAGTCCGCATTGAAGTCTGACAAAATCTCCAGAGGTGGTTCTCACTCAAAGCATCAAGATCCCTTGGGCGTTGCCTCAAAATTAGACCAGCCTGCCAAACAGCCCTGCCCTCCAAAGCCATTGAGGGGGTCCCAGGATACTCCCGAGGCATCAACCTCCGGAGAGCTACTGGTGTCATGCTCTGGAACAGTAGGGCAAATACCTGCCACCGATACCCATGCATCGGCAACCTCGATGGACCAGCGCATGCTGGCCATTGATCAGAACTTAGCAGCTCTCCTGGCAGTCTCGGTACCTATCAAGCCATTGGCCACAGGCACCTTTCTGGCAATACCAGTTCCTGTACAGACATCAACTCTGGTTCCGGGCACGACATCAGGGATGCTCCAGATGTCATCGACATCGCTTCCACCTATGCCCTCCCTTGAAATTATCACCTATGCCGGTACCAAACCAAGCGGCTCACAGAGGCTGATATCTCAGAGCATCGATACCAACATTTAGCTTCAGGTGAATGCCTTTGCCCCTCAATACTTAGAATCCTCAAATTCCTCTTTTTCGGATGTGGAGTCGCTCAATTCTCGGGTTCCTCAGGACCTACATTCGGACCCTTCCCCGTCTCAACAGCAACAGAGCTCCAGAGGCTCAATGGATGAGACAGTGGTGCATGGAAGAGGGGTTTTGATTTGTTAGGAACTGGGGAACATTCTGAGGAAAGGAGGGGCTTTTCCGAAGTGATGGGCTGCACCTTAACGGGGGTGGAACCAGATTGCTGGCATTAACCTTTAAAAAGGAGATAGAGACGCTTTTAAACTAGATAATAGGGGAAAGCCGACAGTCGCCAAGGAGTGCATGGTTCGGAACAATGTATCCTTGAAGGATACTAGCAAAAGATTGAAGTTAGGGCATATCAGCAGAGAGGTTTCAATAAAGACAAAAGTAGCCCCAAATGCCCTTGAGTACAGAGCAGACAGAGCTTAAAGATTTCAAATTACCCCTGCCTACCAATAGCCAGATTAATATGAACAAAATACAGTGTATAAAATGCTTGTATGCAAATGCCAGAAGTCTGAAAAGTAAGATGGGAGAGTTAGAATATATAGCACTAAATGAGAGGTTATATATAGCACTTTCTCCAGGACCAAGCAGGAAGTCAGTCCTCACATATGGGTATCATCGGCGCTAATGAAGCCCCAGCGGAGCATTTCCCCAGCTTTCTATGAAAGCCTTTGGGAATGCAGGCACGTATGCGCGGTTCCCTTCCCGCCTAAAGGTGCCATCTTACCTCGGTCTCTTTTTTTCCGTGAAGCCCACCAGACGTGTGTCCTGTTTTCCCGGTTAAAATTAGATTTTTTTGGCGATTTCGCTATTTTTTCTCCCGGTTCGACGCCGGTTCCCCTCCCGCCAGGTTTGGTACACCGGTATCGAGCCCGATTCTTCTTTTTCGTTTTTTTCCCTTCGTGGCTGGCGTTCGCGCCCTTTTTTCTATTTTCCCTGGAAGGCCGGTCCTTTGACCTCGTGGGGGCTCTTTTTTCCCCGATGGCTTCCAGCGGTTTTAAGAAGTGTGATCGGTGTAAGAAACTAATGTCTCTCACCGACACACACGACTGCTGTCTTCAGTGCTTCGGCCCCGACCACGATACTAAGTCGTGCGGGGCATGTGGGAAGATGTCTTCCAAGGCACTCCGAAGTCGCCAGCAGCAAAAGGAAAGGCTTTTCTCGGACTCAGTCTCCGGCCGGGCCCGGACCTCATCTGAGGCCTCGACATCTCGGGATTCCGATCCCGAGCACCGTCGAAGCTCTTCGGACAGGGGGTCCCCCGACCGGGAACGCAAGAGAAAGAAGCGGCTTGCGAGGGCGTCGTCGGAGGAGGTCCCGGGCCCATGGAACAAGAGAAGCCTGCCAAAGTTCCTCGCGTGGAGCCGGAGTCTGCTGGACACATAAGCGCCGTAGTCCTCGGACTCTCCTCCCAGGGAGCCGACTTGAGTCTGTGGCTGCTGCGTCTCCCGAGTTGAGTCTCAGGATGACAGCCTTGGAGAGCAGATTGTCTGCCTTCATGGAGCAGCAGCGGGCACTGATGGCCAGCCTGTCTGGCGCATCTGCCCCGACCACCAGGACATCGACGTCGAAGTCAACCCCGGAGGCCGAGCCGATACTCGAATCCATCGTGGCTCGGAGTCATCCTCGGTCGCGGTCTCCCTTGACCTCCCGTTCAGGACCGAGGGAGTCGACGCCGGTGCTTCTGGCGTCGGGGCGGGTGCTCCAGGGCCCCGCGGGGTCGGACCCTGACTCTTCCTCGGACGAGTCAGCTTGGGAGACGGAGGACGAGGAGTCTCCTGATACCTTCAAGACTCGGTGCGTCCCATTGGACTCACCGCAGTCGGAGCCCCGGAGTAGGTCCCCCACGGAGGACACTCGGTTCTCGGAGTTCGTCCGGGATATGGCCACTGCCTTGGCTATTCCGGCGGACCCCGAGGAAGAGCCTCGAGCTGAAGAGCTCGAGGCGCTGCAGTATGACTCTCCTCCGAAGGAGGCCTTTACTGTCCTGATTCCTCCGTATGTGGGAGGCACCGGCCTCGGCGCCGGTTCTAAGCAAGCGAGTCGATTTGATCTATCGACTCCGTAAGAGCCCTGGTTTTCAGAAGGCACAGCTACCACACCATTCTATGGTTGTGGAATCGGCCATGCATCGTCTGAAGAGCCAGAAGATGCACTCCGTGGTGCCTCCTGGCAGGGAGGCCCGAAACCTCGATGGCGTTGGTAGAAAGTGCTTTCAGGGCTCGATGCTTGCTTGCCGTGTCCAGTCCTACCAGCTGTACATTTTATTTATTTTTTTTATTTTATTTATTTATTTAACTGCATTTATATACCGCTTTTCACCGGGTCATGGGCATGTACTTGCGGGATCTGGCCAATGAATTGGCCGGGTTCTCTGCTGGTCTCTCCGGGGAACCCTTGCAGAAATTTAAGTCCTTGTCCTCGGGGATTCGGGACTGCTCGGAGTTCATGTCCCGCGCTGCCTACGATGGCTTCGGCCCGAGTTGCGGCAGCCGGCATCGCGGCTCGATGCCAGGCATTGCTGCAGTCATCAGACCTCGAGCCATGGGTTCAGGACAAGTTGGTCGATGTCCCTTGCCGAGGTGAAAACCTTTTTGGCAAGCCCATGACCGAGAAGGCCGCTCATCTCGAAACTGAGCACCTCACACGGACAAGGCTGTCGAGGAAGACCTCTGCCCCTTCTTATAAAAAGAAGGGCTCGGGTAAAAAGCCCTTTTACCTGAGGAAGGGCACTGCATACAAACATTACCCACAATATCAGGCTTCCCAAGCTCCCCCCCAGGGTCAGCAAGCCAAGAGCCAGGGTAATGGGCCCCATAGGCAGAGGACCCCCAAGTCTCAGGCCCCTGCTACCACTCAGCGCAGGGTGGGGTTTTTTGACTCCTTGAGCGTAGCCTCTACTCCACTGCTCTCCCAACCCTGCACAGGAGGTCGCCTCGCCCTCTTTGCCCACCAGTGCCCCGTTGTCACCGGGTACAGTTGGGTGCTGGACATAGTCCACAAGGACTATGCCCTCCATTTTCACCAACTCCTCCACCATATTTTCCAGGGGAGCCTCCAAGGCCTCCCCTGCACACAGACCACCTTCTGCAAGAGCTCCATGGTCTCTTGGTGGACAGGGCGGTGGAGCCTGTGCCTCCCCACTTCCAAGGTCACGGTTTCTACTCCAGGTATTTCCTGGTGCCGAAAAGAACCGGTGGCCTTCGGCCCATTCTGGACCTCAGGAACCTCAAGTTCCTAGTGAAGGAGAGGTTCAAGATGCTTACTCTTGGGATTCTTCTGTCCTACCTCCAGCAGGGAGATTGGCTATGCTCCTTAGATCTAGAGGATGCGTACACTCACATCCTCATTCATCCAGACCACAGAAAGTACCTCAGGTTCATTGTGGGAGGAAACCATTATCAGTACAGAGTGCTGCCTTTCGGCCTCTCCTCCGCCCCCAGAGTCTTTACAAAGTGCTTAGCAGTGGTGGCGGCCTACCTGAGAAATCAGGGAATCTTTGTTTTCCCCTATCTAGACGACTGGCTCATCAGGGGTCAGACGTGTCAGGAGGTCAATCAGGCCACCCTCAGGACTATTGCTCTTCTACAAAGCCTGGGGTTTGTCATAAACTTTGCAAAGTCCACTTTGCTCCCCTCCCAGAACTTGGAGTTCATAGGGGCAAGGTTGGACTCCCTCCTACCAAAGGCATTCTTGCCAGAAGACAGAGCCCAAAGGTTGATGGCCTTGGCAAATCAGTTTCTTAGCAGGTCCCTGGTCTCCGCCAGACTCTGCCTGAGACTTCTAGGCCACATGGCTTCGACAGTGCATGTGACCCCCAATGCCAGGCTCCATATGAGGCCTGCACAGTGGTGTCTTCGGGCTCAGTGGTCACAGGCCACAGGCAGCCTCAGAGACAGGATAAGGGTGTCCAGACCATTTCTGCACTCCCTCAACTGGTGGCTACACCCACCCAGTCTACTGAAAGGGGTGCCTTTTCAGATTCCAGGGTACACAGTAGTGCTAACAGATGCCTCCCTGCAAGGCCGGGGAGCTCATTGTCTGGGCAAGTGCACCCAGGGCCTCTGGTCTCCCTGGGAAGCTGCACAACAGATCAGTCTCCTAGAACTCAGGGCTATTTATTAGCACTCAAAGCTTTCACTCCTACCCTGACTCACCAGTCTGTCCTGATCCAGACAGACAACCAAGTTGCCATGTTTTATGTGAACAAACAGGGCGGAACCGGGTCCAGGATCCTTTGTCGGGATGCCCAGGACCTTTGTTCTTTTGCCCTCAAGCACAACATGCTCCTCAAGGCTGTGTACCTTCCAGGCCAGGACAACTAACTGGCAGACAGATTAAGCAGAATATTGCAGCCCCACGAGTGGCAGCTCCATCCTTTGGTAGTTCAAAAGATTTTCCTAAAATGGGGACTTCCATCCATAGACCTGTTTGCCAGTCCTCTGAACAAACAGCTGCCAAACTTCTGTTCCAGGCAACCGCATCCTCTGCTGATAGCAGCGGATGCTTTTCTGATATCCTGGTCTCAGGGCCTCCTGTATGCGTTTCCTCCCACGCCCTTGGTGGCCCGAACTCTCTTCAAGATTCTTCAGGACAAGGCCTCGGTTCTGCTGGTGGCTCCCCGGTGGCCGAGACATCCTTGGTTTCCTCTTCTGCTTCAGCTTGCGGTGGATCCTCCACTGCCTCTGGGGTTGCAACCGGACCTTCTCTCACAGGAGCAGGGTTCCCTTCTGCACCCCAATCTCAGAGCTCTCAAATTGATGGCCTGGAGGCTGCAAGGGTAGTCTTGGCTCCCTGGGGCTTGCCTCAGTATGTTGAGGAGGTTGTCCTAGCCTCTAAGAAACAGTCCACTAGGAAAACCTATGCTCTCAAATGGAAAAGGTTTTCTGTGTGGTGTCAGCTCCGTACAGTTGATCCTTTCTCCTGTACTGTGCCAGTAGTCCTTCAGTACTTACTGCACTTGTCCAATCAAGGCCTTAAATCCAATTCTGTTCGGGTCCACCTCTCAGCTCTAGCAGCTCACCACTCTTTGGTGGAGGGACATTCTCTATCTGGTCACCCCTTGGTGTCCCGCTTTCTTAGGGGCTTGCTTTTGCTCAAGCCTCCCATCCCTCCTCCTGCCCCTGAGTGGGAGCTGAATGTGGTCTTGCAGCAACTGACTAGCCCACCTTTTGAGCCCATGGCTACTTGCCCACTATGCTTCCTCTCCTGGAAGACCATCTTTCTGATAGCCCTTACCTCGGCTAGGCGAGTGAGTGAGCTTCAGGCCCTAGTCTGTGTTAGGCCTTACACCAGGATTTACAGGAACAGGGTAGTCCTTAGGACTCATCCCAAGTTCCTCCCTAAGGTTGTCTCCTCTTTCCACCTCAACCAGGAGGTGGTTCTCCCAACATTCTTCCCTAGTCCTCATGCGAGCCAGGCTGAAGCAGTTCTGCATACCCTGGACTGTAGGAGGGCCTTATCCTTCTACCTTGACCGTACGCAGGGGCATGGAAGGGCTACTCAGCTCTTCGTCTCCTTTGACCCCAATAAGTTGGCTGTGTCCAAGCGTACCTTGTCCATCTGGGTAGCTGTCTATCACCAGGGCTTATAAGGTGGCTGAACGTCCTTTGCAGGGTCGGGTTACGGCCCACCGAGTCAGGGCATGGCTGCCTCAGTGGCTCATCTCCGCTCTGTGCCCTTGGTAGACATCTGCAGGGCTGCAACTTGGTCTTCAAGCCAGACTTTTGCGGCCCATTACTGCCTGGAGAGGGAGTCCTGTAGGGACAGTGCTTTTGGCCAAGCAGTACTCCGGAGTCTCTTTGAGGTTTAGGCAACTCCTGCCCTCTGTTGGGCTACCAGTGGAGGTTGTGTCCTTGAAAAGCCTTTCTTTGCAGCTGGGACTAGAGAGAGTCCTCTTGTTCAGCCTGGGTTCCTTGGTAGCCCAGAGCTGGGGAGTCCCCCATATGTGAGGACTGACCACCTGCTTGGTCCTGGAGAAAGAGTAGTTACTCACCTGTAACAGGTGTTCTCCAGGAGCAGCAGGAATCAGTCCTCACAACCCTCCCTCCTCCCCTTGGAGTTGCAGTTGTACATAGTTTATTTTTCATTTTTGTGTGCTGTTCTTAGCTATGTCATTTGACTGAGGTAAGCTGGCACCTTTAGGCGGGAAGGGAACTGCGCATGCGTGCCGGCATTCCCAAAGGCTTTCATAGAAAGCTGGGGAAATGCTCCGCTGGGGCTTCATCGGCGCCGATGACACCCATATGTGAGGACTGATTCCTGCTGCTCCTGGAGAACACCTGCTACAGGTAACTACTCTAAATGAGAGGTTATATATGATTGGGATACTGTGATACCTTGGTACAAACTATATCGTAATGATAGATCAAATTGGTGGTGGGGTTGCACTCTGTTAGACGTTGAGTTACAAAGGATTAAAATTTTGCAGGAAACAAAATTCACTGTAGAATCTCTATGGACTGAAATTCCATGTAAAAAGGGGAAGGGGAAGGTGATGGCAGTGGGGGGTGTACTATTGATCGCTTGGCCAGAGTGAACAAATGGACGATGAAATGCTTAAAGAAATCAGGGAAGCTAACAAAAGTTACAGAACAGTAATAATAATGGGGATTTCAATTACCCCACTGTTGACTGGGTTAGTATCACTGCAGGACATGCTAGGGAGCTAAAGATTTGAGATGAAATAAATGACTGCTTCTTGGAGCAGCTGGTTCATGAACCAACCAGAGGGGAAGCCATTTTGGACCTAGTCCTTAATGGAACACAAGATCTGGTGCAAGAGATAAGGGTGTTGGGGCCACTTGGCAATAGTGCTTATAGCATGATTGCGTTTTATTTAATAAATGGAGGAAGGACGGTAAGGAAATCCACAGTACTACCTTTTAACTAAAATGAGGGAAATAGTTAAGAAAAAACTAAAAGTAGCAGTTGCAAAGGTGAAAGATTTACATGAAGCATGGGTGATGTTTAAAAATACTATCTTGGAAGCTCTGACTTGATGTATTTTATGCTTTAAGAAAAGTAGAAGGAAGTCCAAAAAACAGCCAGACTGGTTTAAAGGTGAGGTCAGAGAGGCTATTGTAGCTAAAGAAGCATCTTTTAGGAAATGGCAAAAAATAGCCGTATGATGAAAACAGGAATCAATATAAGCACTGGCATGTTAGATGCAAAGCATTGATAAGGCAGGCAAAGAGAAAATTCGAAAAAAGCTTGCCGTGGAAGGAAAAAACACATAATAGAAACTTTTTCAAATGCATTCATAGCAAAAAACCTGTGAGAGGGTCAGTTGGACCATTAGATGATAGAGGGGACAAGGCCATAGCGGAGAGACTGAATGAATTCTTTGCTTCGATATTTACTGAGGAAGAAGTAGGGATGCTATCCATGACTGAAATGATATTTAAAGGTGACGGCACAGAAGAATTGGAAGAAATATTGATACACCGGGAAGATGTAATACAACTATTTGATAAACTGAGCAGTAGCAAATCACCTGAATGAATTCTTTGCTTCGATCTTTACTGAGGAAGATGTAGGAATGTTACTCAAGACTGAAGTGGTATTTAAAGGTGATACTGCAGAGGAATTGAGAGAAATATCGCTACACCGGGAAGACGTATTACAACTATTTGATAAACTGAATAGTAGCAAATCAACTGGACCGGATGGTATACATCCAAGGGTGTTGAAAGAACTGAAATATGAGATTGCAAACCTACTATTAGTAATCTGTGAACTATCATTAAAATCATCTGATACCTGAAGATTGGTGTTACACTTGCCATCCTCCAATTTTTAAAAAGGGTTGCAGGGTGATTCCGAAAACTACAGACCAGTGTGCCTGATGTCAGTATCGGGAAAAATGGTAGAAACCATTATAAAGAACAAAATTACTGAACATGTTGATAGTCATGGCTTAATGGGAGACAGACAACATGGCTTTAGCCAAGGAAGATCTTGTCTTATTAATCTGTTATGTTTTTTGAAGGTGTGAATAAACAGGTAGACAAAGGTAAGTCAGTTGATATAGTGTATCTGGATTTTCAGAAAGCCTTTGATAAGGTCCCTCATAAGTGACTTTTGGCGAAATTAAAAAGTCATGGGATAGGAGGCAGTACTATTGTGGATCAGGAATTGTTTAAAAGATAGAAAGCAGAGGGTAGGGCCAAATGGCCAATTTTCCCAATGGAGAAAAGTGAATAGTGGAGTACCCCAGGGATCTGTATTGGATCCGCTGCTTTTTAACATATTCATAAATGACCTGGAAGAGGGAATAACGAGTGAGGCTATCAAATTTGCAGATGACACAAAGTTATTCAAAGTTGTTAAAATCCATGAGGAATGTGAAAAATTGCAAGAGGACCTTGATAAATTGGAAGAGTGGGCATCCCAATGGCAGATAAATTTAATGTGGACAAGTGCAAAGTTATACACCTAGGAAAGAACAACCTAAACTATGGTTACACGATGCAAGGTTCCACATTAGGAGCCACTACCCAGGAAAACGTTTTAGGAGTCTTCGTGAATAACATGTTGAAACCCTCTGCCCAGTGTGCTGCAGCGGCCAAGAGAGCAAATAGAATGCTAGGTATCATAAAGAAAGGAATAGGGAATAAAACAAAGGATGATAAAATGCCCCTGTATCGCTCCATAGTGTGACCGCATCTTGAATATTGTGTGCAATTCTGATCATCGTATCTTAAAATGGATATAGCTTTATTAGAAAAAGTACATAGAAGAGCCACTAAAATGGTAAAGGTGATGGAAGGATATCCCTATGAAGAGAGGCTAAGAAAGTTAGGGCTCTTTAACCTGAAAAAGAGATGACTGAGTGGAAATATGATAGAGGTCTATAAATTAATGAAAGGAATGGAATGAGTAAACATAGATCGATTGTTTACACCATCAAAATATAAAAAGGCTAGGGGATATGCAATGAAGCTACAGGGTAACCTATTTAAGACTAAGAGGAAATATTTTTTCTTTCAATGTGTAATCAAACTCTGGAATTTGTTACCGGAGGATGTAGTAAAAGCTGTTGGTGTAGCTGGGTTTAAAAAGGGTTTGGACAAGTTCCTGTAGGAAAGGTCCATAAATTATTATTTAAGAGGACCCAGGATATCCATTGCTTGCCCGAATACAAGCATCGTGGAATCTGTGTCTTTTGGGCAAACTGCTAGGTATTTATGACCTGTATTGGCCACTGTTGGAAACAGGATACTGGGCTTGATGGACCTTGGTCTGACCCAGTATGGCATATCTTATGTTCTTATTAGAGAGAGACATCATGCTTGACAAGGTAGAAAGTCAACGCAAATGAGGAAGGCCTGCAATGAGATGGATCGATTCAATAACAGCAGATATTGGGGTCACTCTGTGAATAATGAGCCATCTAATTGAAGACTGAACACAGTTTTGGACAACTATCCAGAGGGTCCCCATGAGTCGATACATACTCGATGGCACTTAACCACAACAATCCACAGTAGAGGAACGTGATGTGTCCAAGGAAAGAACAAAGTAATCATGTAATAGAAAAAGAGGCTTTTATTCACAAACCAATAGATGGTGCCCACCCGACACAGGCCGTGTTTCGTTTAATAAAACTTCATCAGGGGTACAGGGCAACTAAAAACAAAAAACATTCAATAAATACACTCAAATATACATAACAATAAACCATGCATTAAAAGAAAATATATAAATGAAAATATATAAATAGCTAAAATCATAATAAATAAATCACTATATAAATAAACACTTATATAATTATACCTAAAAAAGGTTGGAACGCTATATAAATAAAATAAGAGAGACTGAGGAAAGAATAAAACAGGTACATTAACCGTGAACCAAAAGAAGAAGAGAAAAGACCATCCGTGCACCAATTTTATCATTGACACTTAAAAAAACACTACTAAAATCATCACTGGGCGCCTCCCACGACTCCAGCTGCACATGCGTCGGCGTTATTTAGAGGAGTCTTCACGACGCCGCACAGCTTTGGCATTATTTGTGCCACACGATGGAATAACGAGTTGAATGCGGTAAGGCCCCCCTTTTTTGATGATAGAACAATCGGTTTGCGATTTTATCGGTTTTATCAGATAAATTTGTTGTGTTTTAATTATTATTTATTTATTTTTTTAGTAGTTTTCATGGTTATTGTGCCGCGATTTGTGCAGCCCTGTGAGGCTTGAAAAAAGTAAGTAGGTTGAACGGTTTTAATTTGGTTTTAGGCTAGCTTGCTGCATTGCTAAATGTTCACTCTTGGCTCTTGATACAGTTGTGGTAAAGAGGAGACATCTACAGTTTTGACCAATGAGGTATTGTTTAGTGAGTATTTGAAGTTATCTTGACTGTCATCACAATGGGCATGGTTGTTCTCTGTTTTTAAGCACCATTTTTGTACACATTGTAAAGGTTTTGATTTGATTTTTTATTTATGATTTTAGTAGTGTTTGTTTAAGTGTCAATGATAAAATTGGTGCACGGATGGTCTTCTTTCTCTTCTTCTTTTGGTTCACGGTTAATGTACCTGTTTTATTCTTTCCTCAGTCTCTCTTATTTTATTTATATAGCGTTCCAACCTTTTTTAGGTATAATTATATGTGTTTATATAGTGATTTATTTATTATGATTTTAGCTATTTATATATTTTCTTTTAATGCATGGTTTATTGTTATGTATATTTGAGTGTATTTATTGAATGTTTTTGTTTTTAGTTGCCCTGTACCCCTGATGAAGTTTTATTAAACGAAACACGGCCTGTGTCGGGTGGGCACCATCTATTGGTTTGTGAATAAAAGCCTCTTTTTCTATTACATGATTACTTTGTTCTTTCCTTGGACACATCACGTTCCTCTACAGTGGACTGTTTCTGACGTGACTGTTTGCTCTTAGTTGGACTTAACCACAACAAGCAATCTATATATGCTTACCCAGTCCATTATTTTATAGACCTGTATCATTTCTCCTCTCAGCTATATTTTTTCCACGGTGAAGAGCCTTTTAAGCCTTTCCTCATAAGGGTATCTTTCCTTCCCCTATAATTCTACTATATCTTTTTTTTTTTTAAAAGTGGAAACCAGAACTGCACACAATTTTCAATGTGTAGTTGCACCATGGAATGATACGGAGGCATTATAATATCATTGGTTTTATTCTCTATTTTTTTCTCCTTATGATTCCTAGCATTCTATTTGCGTTCTTGGCCGCTGCTGCACATGGGGCAGAGGGTTGCAACGTGTATTATCCATGATGAAGCCTAAATCCTTTTCCTGGGTGGTGGTTCATAATGTCGAACCTTGCATTGTGTAAACATAGTTTGGGTTCTTCCCTAAGTGCATGACTTTGCACCTGTCCACATTAAATTCCATCTGCCATTTGGATGTCCGGTCTTCTAATTGATCAAGGTCCTCTTGCAATTTTTTTTATAATCCTCTTGTGTGTCAACAACTTTGGATATTTTTTTATAATCTGCAGATTTGATTACCTCACTCATTATTCTGATTTCCAGGATAATTTTGTGTTACATTGTGATAATATGAGGAATAAATAGTGAATGGCATTGTGGTAATATGTGAGACATTATAAAAAGCAATTGTATGCAGGCATACAGAGAGGAAGTAAGATTTGAAACAGAAAATATGTTCAACATAGTTAATGAGTAGCAGTAAACAAAGTTAAGTAGGAACATTTAGTGGTTATATTGTGGTAATTTGAGGAATAAATAATGGTTGTGTTGTAGTAATATGCGAACAATTATAAATGCAATTATAATCAGGCATACAGAGAAGTAAGATTTGAAGTATGACAGATTATAAAGGGTGTTGGTGGTGGATGTCATGTTTCAGGTATTCGTGGCATAGTGTTCAGAGAATATAAATGTCTTTATACCTTTTTTGAAGTCTTGCAGGTCCGTGATTGCATGTTCTCAGGGAGAGAGTTCCATAGTGTTGGGGTGTAAAGTGAGAACTCCTATTGCATGTTAGCTGTTTGGATTTTGTTTTGACCTTTGGGATGAATAGTAAGTTTTAGTTTGCTTTACGTCTGATTCTGTTTTCTGGATCTTTATTGATCAGTGTTTGAAGGCTGATTGGGGCTAGATTGTGGATTATTTTAAATATCATGATCAATGACTTGAATGTGGTTCTTTCTAGTATTGGCAGCCAATGCAACTGTTTTAAGGTTGGGGTTATGTGGTAATTTCTTGCCATACCAGAGATTTATTCGTGCTGCTGCGTTATGAACTAATTGCAATGGATAGGTAGTGTGCTTTGGAAGGCCTTTATTTATTTATTTTACATTTATTTATTTAGACAGATTTGTATGCCACCTTTTCCTTCAATCAAAGTGGTCACGTCAAAATATAAGTGGAGGGTTACATTTAACATTAGGGTACGTGTAAACATTTAGACAGTACAGTTATGTGACAGTATTTAGACAGTACAGTTGAGGTAACATTTAACATAAAGGTATTTACTAACGTGGTGTGATAAATTTGTTTGTGTGAATTGGATGGTTGTGTATTTAGTTGGCGGTGGTGATAGTGTTGCTGTTTGGGTAGGGGATGTTGCTTGAATGCTCGTAGGTTTCTATAAATAACCATGATCTCCAGGAACAAGCAGGAATGTAGTCCTCACATATGGGGTATCGTCGGTACCGATGGAGCCCGCGTGGGAACGCTCCCCAGCGTCCAATAGGAACGCTTTTGGGAGCATCCCTCAGCGCATGCACGCTGCCTTCCCGCCTTTCCAACTGTCCCTCTTCAGTTCTTCGATTTCCGCGGAGCCGACAGGACCTATTCCCTGTTACTGCAGAAAAATCCGTCTTTAAATTTCTTTCTTGTGGTCGCGTTTGCCTACCGAACGACGCCTACCGGTACTGCTGGTTCTTTTCTTTTCATACAAAAAAACAACAACCTTAAACTTAGACGGTTTCTTTTCAGAAACTTTCCTCTTTGGTGCTAGGCGACATTTTGGGCATTAGGCCCCATTTTCCTAAATCATGAAAACCCAACTAGTGGTTTTAAAAAATGTACTAAGTGTGGCGGTACCATTTCTGTCACTGACACCCATGATTGGTGTCTAAAATGTTTAGGACCTGATCATTCTCCAACTGAATGTCTCTCCTCCATGGGGATGACCAAAAGAGGAAGACAGAACCGGGCCGCAAAGCTCGGTACCCTCTTTTCTTCAGATGCCAGATCCATTGCATCGACATCGTCAAGGGCCTCTTCTTCCTCCCATGGATCTCAGGTAGCTAAACATAAAAGCCGGTCCTCAAAGGGTAGCTCTCCTGCTAAGCATCGAGAGGGCATTGGCATTGCCCTTGAGGGAACCACACCGGCAAAACAGCCCCAGCAGGAGGCTTCGGCTTCCAAAGCATCAATGGGGCTTCAGGATGTTCTCGAGGCTTCAACCTCGCAAGAACTACCTGTGCCATGCTCGGGGGTTCCGGCCGCTCTTACCAGTACTGACACCCAGGCATCGGCAGCATCGATAGACCAGAGGTTCCTTGCTATCGAGTGCAGTATCGCAGCTCTTAATTCAGCTGCGGTACCGATGGTCCCAAGGGCACCGGTACCGGTACCAACACAGACGATGCTGGTACCGATGGTACCGGCCCCTGTGGGAACTCTTCCCATGCCATCTCTGGCTGGAGTTGACAGAGCGGTACAGGGTCACCGCGGTACCGACTTCGATCGGTACCGGGATCATGCTTTGCAAGCGCATCGGGGTCAGGAATACTTCGATTCCGAAGACTCTGACAATTCTGCTGGCACTAGAGGGTTTCTCCTAGAAGATCCCTCTTCTCCCCAATGCAGAATGTCACCTCCAGAGGACATGTCATTTCAGGATTTCATCCGTGATATGGCCAAAGGTCTTTCAATCACAGTAGCTCCTGAAGAGGAACCCAGAGCACAGGAATTGGAAAGCCTCCAATATCCTAAAGCTCCTAAGGAGGCAGCTACTCTGCCTATCCATGAAATTCTGCATAGCTTGATGCTCAGAATGTGGGAGACACCTCTGACTACTTCTCCTCACTCTAGGAGACTTGATACTATGTATCGAGTTCCACCATGTCCTGGATTTCAGAAAACTCAGCTGCCACACCATTCAATGGTAGTGGAATCAGTCATGCGTAGGATGAAAAGTGCAAAGAGGCACGCATCCAATCCTCCAGGTCGTGAATGCAGGACTCTGGCTGCTTTTGGATGCAGGACTTTTCAAGCTTCCATGCTTTCAGCTAGGATCAGTTCATATATCCTATATATATGGGAATGTTCCTCAAAGAAATCACAGGAGACTTGGAGCTTATGAGCCCATTTTCTCCCAGATGATGAGACAAGATTTTCTTGCTCTAGTTAAGCTTGCTCAGGATTTCTCCAAGTTTGTCAATCGTGCAGCCTTTGACTGCTTCAAATGCATCAGCAGAACTTCTGCTATTGCCATTGGCGCACTACGGATTGCCTGGCTACAGGCATCAGACTTGGAGACTTGGGTACAGGACATGTTAGGCAACATTCCTTGCACGGGGGAGAATCTCTTCGGCAAGAACTGGCAGGAAAAGGCTAACGAATTAGATGCTGACAATTCTACCTTAGATAGATTGTCAAAGTCTACAGCCACTCCAGCCAAAAGGAAGCCTTATAAAAAACCCTCTTTTAGCAAAAAGAGGAAGTTTTATCCTTCCTATACCCAGCAGAGTCAGACTCCAGGTCAGGTTGCCCAAAAGGGACAAACTAGACAATAAAAGAAACCAAAAGGCCCGAGAGCCCAACCAGCTCTCCAGCTTCAGCCCCCTCAAGGGCTTTGACTCCTTCCTAGAGAGCTTTGCCTTCCTGCCTGAGGGGTCCCCATCCACCCAATATTCCAGGCAGGTTATGCCACTTTGTCAACAGATGGCATCAGATAACAACAGAAGATTGGACTTTGTCTATTGTAGGAGAGGGGTACAAACTTCATTTTCACAGTATACCCCCTCCTACACTTCTAAAGCAATTCAATTCACAAACCTCTGCAGACAATCTGCTAGATCACGAGGTCTCCACACTCCTTGCCCAAGGGGCAATAGAGGAAGTACCCATTCTGCAACAGGGAGCAGGGTTCTACTCCCCCTATTTTCTTATTCCAAAGAAAACAGGGGGACACAGACCCTTTCTAGACCTCAGAGAATTGAACAAATATCTGTTTTGAGAGAAATTCAAAATGATTTCTCTAGGAACTCTTCTGCCATTCCTTCAAAGCCAGGACTGGGTTTGCTCTCTAGACTTAAAGGATGCATAACACTCACATTCTCATCCATCCAGATCACAGGAAATCTTTACGTTTCCTTTTCATGGGAAGACATTTCCAGTACAGGGTTCTTCCTTTTGGTCTGGCTTCAGCACCAAGGGTATTCACAAAATGCATGGCAGTAGTAGCTGCATTTCTACAAACCCTGGGGATTTTCGTCTTCCCTTACTTAGACGACTGGTTCATTCGAGCCTCCACAGGTGCAGAGGCCAGCACTGCACTGTCCCGTACAATGTGAATCCTCCTATACTTGGGATTGGTAATAAACTTCCCGAAATCTCAACTAGTTCCCTCCCAATGCCTAGAATTTATAGGAGCCTGTCTGGATACCAGACAGGCAAGGGCTTTCCTTCCACAAGCCCGGTGTCTTCGCATAATGCAGCTAGCTTCCGAAGCAGCAGGCAAATCCTCCCTCACTGCTTGGGAGCTACTGCAGTTACTGGGACACATGGCATCCACAGTTCATGTAGTCCCATATGCTCGCCTCCAAATATGAGCAGCTCAGTGGACCCTCTCCACACAGTGGACACAGGCCACAGGTCATTTGTCGGACAAAATAACAATCTCTCAACGACTAATTTTGTCCCTCCAATGGTGGCAACCACTAGAAAATCTGACAGTGGGGTCTCCTTTCCATCAATCCCTCAGGCCACTCTAACAACAGATGCATCACAGGTGTGTTGGGGAGCACACCTGAATCATCTCTCTACCCAGGACACCTGGACTCCACAGGAGGTTTGTTTACACATAAACCACCTGGAATTAAGAGCAATTTATTTAGCTCTTCGAGTGTTCCACGCCGAGCTCACCTACAAGACAGTCCTAGTCCAGACGGACAATCAGGTAGCCATGTTCTATGTGAACAAGCAGGGCGGAATGGGCTCTGTCGTTATGCAACGAAGCTTTACGACTATGGGCCCTTGCCAGAGAGCATCAAATTCACCTTCTAGTGGTATATCTTCCAGGCACTCAAAACCTTTGGGCAGACAAACTCAGTCGGGTACTGCTACCTCACGAGTGGTCACTCTACCTAGACCAGGTGGCAAAGATATTTCATCTCTGGGGCAGTCCAGACATAGACCTCTTTGCAAGTCCACAGAATGCCAAACTTCCCCGGTTCTGTTCCAGGATTCTGGCGCACAACTGTCAGGCAAGGGATGCCTTCCTCCTTCACTGGGGTCAGGACTTCCTTTATGCCTTCCCATCCATTCCCCTCATTCCCAAAACACTCTTCAAGGAGGAAATGATGTCAGACAGAGACGGTAGCTTAAAAGCGGAGCTTCGTTGGCAGGAGACTAAATACCTGATTAATAGAGATTCCCAAATCCGGAAAACGTTTTAATACCGGAGTAGGAGGTAGCAGGGTGCTCCGGGAGATGGCTGCGGCAAAAAAGAGCACCACGGACCTGAAGGCCTATGCTTTTAAGGCAGCGAACAGCGGGACAGTGGGGAAGAGCAAAATGGTGGCATCATGTGCGAGCCCGGTGAGTGCAGCGACGGAGGGAGCAGAAGCACCGGCAGAAGTCTATCGGGATAGTGAAATCGCTGGCCTGAAAGGGGAGCTCCAGGAGTGGTTTACCTCTCTAAGGCAGTATCTAGCCCACTTCAAAGCTGAGGCCCAGACGTGGATGGAGGAGCTGCGCATGGATGTGAGGGAAGTGGGACAGAGGCTGGAGGAGGTGGAGAACAAGCTGGACGAGCAAGAAAATGCGATAAAAGGTGTGCAAATGAAACATGGAGCTAGAGGGGGAGCAAGAGGAGATTTTATTTATTTATTTATTTAACAGTTTTTATATACCGTCTTTCTACTAGTCAAGACGGTTTACATGAAACATTGGTACAGTGTATTACAACTGTTTACAAGGAACAATTAACAATATAGGCTAATAGGGTTACAAGTGAACTGTATAATAAATTATACATGTGGCGGAACATAGAAGATATGGAGAATAGATCGCGACAGTCTAATATTAGAATACGTGGAGTGCCGGAGAGCAAAGGAAAGGAGGACTGTATTCAAATGGTGGAGCAAGTGGGCAAGCTGATCTTGGGCCAAGCCAGAATGGAGAGTGCTGGACTGAGCTGGAAAATAGATAGGGCCCACAGAGCACTCGGCCCTATGAGAGAGGGGCG
The DNA here is from genome assembly GCA_033557465.1 of Ichthyophis bannanicus. Lineage (NCBI taxonomy): Eukaryota > Metazoa > Chordata > Amphibia > Gymnophiona > Ichthyophiidae > Ichthyophis > Ichthyophis bannanicus. Next base: position 842,939,938 of record CM066036.1, on the reverse strand, counting down.
CCCAAGGGACGACATTGCATGCTTTCATGAATATATAACAAAGGCTGAGATAATGAATGCAGCAAGGAAATTGGCGGAGATCACGTGGGAAAACTAGAAAATTGAGATATATGCGGATTTATCTGCAATTACGATGCGGAAAAGGAGGGATATGGCAGGCTTGAACAAACGTCTGCGGGAAGAGCAGATCAAGTACCGCTGGACTTACCCTTTTGGATTACAATTCAGTAGGGAGGGGGTTTCCTCCTACATACGCACTATCAAAGAAGCACAAGCATTTATGCGCCAGGCTGGCTGGGCGGAGAGAGCAGAAGCCGCAAGTAGCAAGGCCGGTCAGCATTCGTCGGTGGAAGAGAGCTGGAGACGTGCACCCTTGGGAGATAAACGGCTCAGGCGGCAGAGGAAGCCTGGAGCACTGTCGGAGGATAAGAGATGACTCCTGGGACAATGATAGAGTTGTTTGGTTATTTCTGTATATGTGTTCTAGTGAATGTTGTATTGGGATTACTAGTGTGGTGTTAGACAGAAATGTTAAATAACAGGTACTGAAAATGAGTAAAGAGAGAGGGGGGCTGTCTGTTCTGTCATGCCTTACAGTAGTGGGCAGATGATGGAGGAGGTGGACGAAGTTGGGAGAGGGGTGATGGGGGGGGGGGGGGAGGGAGGGAGGGAGGGGAGAAGGGGAGGGGGAGGAACCCAGCCTGCACGCATAGTGCACGTGAAGCCCTACATACCTTTGAGAATGGGTAGCATAAGAGTACTTACATGAATGTGAGAGGTTTAAATTCACCGTTAAAGCGTCAACGTATTTATAAGGAGATCAATAGGTTGAAAGGCGATATTATCTTCTTACAGGAAACACACCTGAGGAAGGGGGATGAGTGGAGGGTGGCCCATCGACAATTCAGGGGGCAGTGGTATGCTTCCAATAGGATTGAGCTTAAGAAAGGGGGAGTGGGGATTTTGATAAGGGGGAACATCCCCTACACTGTTCTGGCTATACAGAGAGATACAGGGGGAAGGTTTCTGCTCCTCAAACTTAAATTACAAGAGCAGGTGCTAACATTGGTAAATATCTATGAGCCAAATAGCCTACATGGGGCCTTTTTCAAGAAGCTAACAGTAATGGTTGAACAGTTTGCAGAAGGCCAGGTGATTATGGGAGGAGATTTTAATTTGACACCTAACCCGCAGCTAGATAACTCTAAAGGATATTGTGAGGGCAATGCGAGGAGTAGGAGGAAACTCCAAAATATGGGGGAGACAATTAGGGGTGAGAGACACCTGGAGAGAGTTGAGGGGACGAGAGCGGGATTTTACGTTCTTCTCACCGGTACATAACTCAAGCTCACGGTTAGACATGATTTGGGTATCCCAAGCTCTATTGGAGAAGGTGAAAAATTGTGAAATAGGAGAATGCACCTGGACCGACCATGCTCCGGTGTGGATTGATTGTGAACTGGGGGATCTGGCCAGACCAAGGAGGGGGTGGACACTGAACGATTCGCTGCTGGACCGCCTGGAGACCGTAACTAAGATCACCCGGGCGATCTCCATCTATTTGGAGACCAATGATAGGGAGGACTGCAAAATTGGGACCTTGTGGGAATGCTTGAAAGCAGTCGTGAGGGGGGAGTTGATCTCCATAGGTACCTATGTGAAGAAAACTAAAGGGAGAAAAAGGAGGCTCTGCGAGGGCAGATTCGAGAACTGGAGGGCTTGCAGAAGAGGGGGGTGGGGAGTGTGGAAACTACTAGGGCCTTACAAAAGATTAGACTGGAGGAAATAGAACTGGCGGAGATCAGCTTTGCTCAAGATCAGTTAGAACAACAATTTTTTGAACTGGGTTATAAGCCCACAAAGTGGTTAGCATTCCAGCTGAAGCAAAGGCGTAATAAAAATTTTATCAGTAAAATACGAGACGCAGGAGGTAAGGGTGCGAGAGCAAATCCAAGAGCGTTTTGTGCAATTTTACGAGCACTTATATGCGGCAGAAGAGCTCACATCGAGGGAGGAGATAGATGAATATCTGCCACCCATTTTGCCCAAACTCTCCAGGGAGGAGGCAGCGAGGATTGCGGGACCCATTAGGGGGGAGGAAGTTTGTGCAGCAATTAGGGCCCTGCCGCCGAACAAAGCCCCTGGGCTAGACTGGTTCACTAATAAATTTTATAAGGTCTTCCAAGAGATCCTGAGTGTACCGCTGGCTAAACCTTTCAACTCCTTTAAGGAAGGAGGACCACTCCCGGAGACTGAGAACAGCGGGGATTACCGTATTGCCCAAAGAGGGGAAGGATCCTACGGTTTGTGGGTCATATAGGCCCATCTCCCTACTGGGAACTGACTTTAAAATTTTTACTAAGATCCTTGCCAATAGACTAATGCCGTTTATGCCGAGACTAGTCCATGAGATCCAGGGGGGGGGGGGGTTTTGCCTGGTCGGCAGACTGCCGACAATATTAGGAGGGTATTGAATACTATATAGCATGGGAGGAGGGGGGAGGATCAAATGCTTTTATTAACCATAGATGCGGAAAAAGCGTTTGATCGCGTTTCGTGGCCATATCTACTCAGGGTACTAGAGCGTATTGGGCTGGAAGGGGACTACTTGAAGTGGATTGAGGCAATTTATACACAGCCAATGGCAAAAATAGCTATCAGCGGGGAGTACACTAGAGCCTTCACGCTACATAGGGGTACTAGACAGGGTTCCCGCAGTCGCCCTTGTTGTTCGTATTATCCATGGAGCCCCTTGCGCAAAGGATCTGGGATTGCCCAGAGGTTAGAGGCGTGAAAGTGGGGGCGTTGGAGAGTAAGGTGTCACTCTTTGTGGATGACATACTTTTTATGTTGACAAAGCCGAAAGAATCGGTGGGGGTAGTATATCAGATGTTGAAGGAATTTGGGGACTATTCCGGTTTTAAAATCAATGCCACCAAATCTGAGATCTTGAATATCTCTGCAACGGCACAGACTAAAGAGCGACTACAGGGGAACTTTCCATTAAATGGGCTTAGTCTTGTGTGAAATACCTGGGCATCAACCTAACGGCTAAAGAGATAGACCTGTTCCAGGTTAACTTTGGGTTGATGGAGAAGAAGATGGGAAAAGAGTTAGAGATGTGGGAGAGTAGGGGGTTATCCTGGCTGGGCAGGATCTCGGCTGTCAAAATGATGATTTTGCCCCAATGGCTATACCTTTTTAGGGCGCTCCCGATTGGGGTGCCCAGGAAATTTATGGCGAAAATCCAGAAGCGGATCATGGTATTCATAGGAGGGGGGAAGAGAAACCGAGTGGCCTGGAAAGTTCTGACTAAAAGGAGGGAGAAGGGGGGATGGCCATACCAGATATGCAATGCTACCTGGAGGCGGCCCAGCTTAGTGCTATTGTGGAGTGGGGGGTGGAGGAGGGGAAGGAGTGGGCACAGATAGAAGCTTGCGAATTGGGGGAAGGGACGTTGGGGGAGTGGCTATGGCTTCCCCAAGGGGAGAAGGGACTAGAACGTGTTATAAATCCCTTTGTATAGCGGACGATGCTCCTCTGGAGAAAGTGGAAAAGTGCCTGGTTTGGGAAGAGAGGGGCTTCCCGGTTAATCCCTCTCACAGGGAATTTGGACTTCCCGCCTTCAATGGGGAAAAGTGCATTCGGGAGGTGGTTGCAGAAGGGTATAACCCACCTGGGCCAGCTCCTAGAGGGGCGGCGGATCAAGGAGTTCCCCGTACTCATGAAGCAATATGGACTGGAAATGATAGACCTGTATCAGTATCAGCAGGTCTGTCATCATCTCCGCCATGCCATCCTACCGGACTTGAAGGGGGACCCCACGGAAATTGAACAAATTTTTTTAATGGGGCAGAGGGGGAAAATATTGACTAAATTTTATAATATGATGGAGGAGGAGGGTCCCAAGAGGGGATTTCAGAAACTGTGGGAGCAAGAGGTGGGGGAAGTGTGGGAGGAGAGGCAATGGAGCTGGATTTTCCAAAACAGATATAAGGCCCGGTAGCGGCCCATCTGATAGAGAATAATTATAAAATTTTGTATAGATGGCATTTAACGCCTGAGAAATTGAGCCATATGTATGAGGGGAGAGATGTGGCGTGCTGGCGAGAATGTGGTAAGAGGGGGAGCTATCTACACATCTGGTGGCAATGTGAGTCCATACGGACAGGGTGGGAGAGTGTCTTTCGCTTCCTTAGTGAGATCTTGGAAACAGATATCCCACCAACATTGGGAGTAGCGATGTTGGGTATCAAACTGGGCTCCTTGAATTGCTCGGATAGTACATTTCTGAACTTAGGATGTGTTGCTTTCCGAGTGCCGATTGCAAGAAGATGGAAACAAAGGGCGGTACCCACTTTAGAGGAATATCAAGCCTTGTTGGGTAATGTTTACCTGTTAAGTAAGTTAACGGCGGTGAAGCATAATAGACAACAAAAGTTTCTTAAAGTGTGGGGGAAGTACATAACGTGGAATAATGTGGGCTGAAAAGGTGACAAGCAGGAGGGGAGGGTGAGGGCGGGGAAGGGGGGGAGGCGGGGGGGGGAGATGGGGGGTAGGGAAAATAAGGGGGGGGGGGGGGAAATTGTACCATATGCTGCAGGGAGTGAGATGAACTCCGCTGCGACGGAGAGTGAGATTGGTGAATGTATGAAGTGGAGCATTGTATTATATGGTCAATAAACTTTAAATAATTTAAAAAAAACAAAAACACTCTTCAAGCTTCAGAGAGACAGGGGTCGCATGATTCTCGTAGCCCCACGATGGCCACGCCAGACGTGGTATTCCCTGCTTCTGCATCTCTCTCAAGCGGCACCTCTGGAGTTAGGACATGCTCCAGATCTCCTTTCCCAGGAGAACGGGACGCTATGGCACCCGAATACCCAGTCCCTGCACCTTATGGCCTGGTTGCTGAAGACTTAGACCTCCAGGATTTCAACCTGTCCCAGCAGGTAAAAGATATCCTTCAGGCTTCTAGGAAACTTTCCACAAGAAAATCTCATGCCTTCAAGTGGAAACGTTTTACTATATGGTGCTCCAAGAGGGGATTAAACCCCCTGGTCATACCCTTAGAATTGATACTAGAGTATCTCCTTCCCTTATCAAATTCTGGGTTAAAGACCAGTTCGGTAAGAGTCCATCTTAGTGCACTTGCAGCTTCTTATAAGCCTCTAAATGGACAACCAATTTCCTCTCATCCACTCCTTTAAAGATTTATGAGAGGCCTTCTATTAACTAAACCTCCCATCAAGCCACCACCGGTGGCATGGGAACTAAATCTAGTTCTCAGGCAGCTCATGAAGCCGCCTTTTGAGTTTTTAGCCACTGCAGCCCTTAAGTTTTTGACCTGGAAGGTCATCTTCCTAATTGCAATCACCTCTGCCCGTCGCATTAGTGAATTGCAAGCTTTACTGGCTGATCCTCCTTATGCTAGGTTTCATCATGATAAGGTTGTTCTTCGAACTCACCCACATTTTATGCCAAAGGTGGTTTCACCTTTTCATTTAAATCAATCAATTTACCTTCCTGTATTTTTTTCCAAGGCCTCACGCCTCTAATTCAGAAAGAAACCTTCATACTCTGGATTGTAAAAGGGCCTTGGCCTTTTACATACAAAGAACACAGCAACATAGAAAGTCCTCACAACTTTTTATAGCTTTTGACCCTAGTCATTTGGGGCTTCCAGTCTCCAAAAGAACTTCATCTAAATGGATTGCCCAATGCATATCCTTTGCTTATGAGAGTAAGGGTCTTCCTCTTCAGGACCATGTCACAGCGCATAATGTGAGAGCCATGGCAGCTTCTATGGCTAATCCCCACTCTGTGTCTATCAATGACATTTGTCGAGCAGCCACCTGGGCTTCGGTACACACCTTCACAGCTCACTACTGCCTAGATAAAGCCTCCCGTCGGGATGCCTTCTTTCACCAAGCTGTTCTTCAAAATCTCTTTCAAACCTAAACCACCAACCCTGGTGGGATGCCAGAGATCCATGGGAGGAAGGATTCTCACTTTCGACGGTGGCACCTTCCTGGGGCTATCTCCCTGTTCTCCAGGACCAAGCAGGAAGTCAGTCCTCACATATGGGTGTCATCGGCGCCGATGAAACCCCAGCGGAGCATTTCCCCAGCTTTCCATGAAAGCCTTTGGGAATGCTGGCACGCATGCGCGGTTCACTTCCCGCCTCAAGGTGCCATCTTACCTCAGTCTCTTTTTTTTCGAGAAGCCCATCGGACGTGTGTCTGTTCTCCCGGATAAAAGTGATTTTTTTTCTTCGGCAATTTTCACTATTTTTTCTCCGGTTTGACGCCGGTTCCCTCCCGCCGGGTTCGGTACACCGGTATCGAGCCCGTTTTCTTCATTTTTCGGTTTTTGCCCTTCGTGGCTGGCGTTCGCACCCTTTTTTTCATTTTTCACTGGAAGGCCGGTCTTTTGACCTCGCTGGGGCTATTTTTTCCCCGATGGCTTCCAGTGGTTTCAAAAAGTGTGATCGGTGTAAGAAAATTGTCTCTCACTGACACACACGACTGCTGCCTTCGGTACCTAGGCCCTGACCACGACCCAAAGTCATGTGGGCCATGTGGGAAGATGTCTTCCAAGGCACTAAAGAGTCGACAGCATCAAAAGGAAAGGTTTTTCTCGGACTCTGCCTCCGGCCGGGCCCGGACCTCGTCTGAGGCCTCGACATCTCGGGATTCCGATCCCGAGTGCCGTCGAAGCTCCTCGGACAGGGGTCCCCCGACCGGGAACGTAAGAGGAAGAAGCGGCTCGCGAGGGCGGCGTCGGAGGAGGTCCCTGGTCCCTCGAGGGCCAGGTATAAGACCCCCGACCGCCATCCCAGGCCCATGGACCAAGAGAAGCCTGCCAAAGTTCCTCGCGTGGAGCCGGAGTCTGCTGGACACGTAAGCGCCGTAGTCCTTGTGGACTCTCCTCCCAGAGAGCCGACGTCGGGCCCGGCGCCGCCGGGGCCCGAGTCGGTGGCTGCTGCGTCTCCTGAGCTGAGTCTCAGGATGACAGCCTTGGAGTGCAGACTGTCTGCCTTCATGGAGCAGCAGCGGGCACTGATGGCCAGCCTGTCTGGTGCATCTGCCCCGACCACCGGGACGTCGACTTCAAAGTCAACCCCGGAGACCGAGCCAATACTCGAGACCCTCGTGGCTTGAAGTCGTCCTCGGTCGAGGTCTCCCTCGACCTCCCGTTTGGGACCGAGGGTGTCGACGCCGGTGCCTCCGGTGTCGGGGCGGGTGCCTCCGGTGTCGGGGCGGGTGCCTCGGGGCCCCACGGGGTCAGACCCTGACTCCTCCTCGGACGAGTCCGCCTGGACGAGGAGTCTCCCGATACTTTTAAGACTCGGTGCGTCCTGTCTGACTCACCGCAGTCTAATCCCCGGAGTAGATCCCCTCCAGAGGACACTAGGTTCTCGGAGTTCGTCCGGGATATGGCTGCTGCCTTGGCTATCCCTGCCGATCCCAAGGAAGAGCCTCGAGCCGAGGAGCTCGATGCTCTATAGTACGACTCTCCTCCGAAGGAGGCCTTTACTGTCCCGGTTCCTCTGATGCTGGAACGGCTCCTCTTCCGAATGTGGGAGGCCCCGGCCTCGGCGCCGGTTCTAAGTAAGCGAGTCGATTCCATTTATCGACTCCGCAAAAGCCCTGGTTTCCAGAAAGCACAGCTACCACACCATTCCATGGTTGTGGAATCGGCCATGCATCGTCTGAAGAGCCAGAAGATGCACTCTGCGGCGCCCCCGGCAGGGAGGCCCGCAACCTCGATGGCGTCGGTAGGAAGTGCTTCCAGGGGTCGATGCTTGCTTGCCGTGTCCAGTCTTACCAGCTGTACATGGGCATGTACTTGCGGGACCTGGCCAAAGAACTGGCCGGCTTCTCTGCTGGTCTCTCCGGGGAACCCTTGCAGAGATTTCAGACCTTGTCCTCGGGGATTCGGGAATGCTCGAAGTTCATTTCCCGCGCCGCCTACGATGGCTTCGAGGCTTCGGCCCGAGTAGTGGCTACCGGCATCGCGGCTCGACGCCAGGCGTGGCTGCAGTCATCGGACCTCGAGCCATGGGTTCAGGACAAGTTGGTCGATGTCCCCTGCTGAGGTGAGAACCTTTTTGGCAAACCCGTGACCAAGAAGGCCGCTCAGCTCGAAACAGAGCACCTTACCAGGACAAGGCTGTCGAGGAAGACCTCTGCCCCTTCACATAAGAAGAAGGGGTCGGGTAAAAAGTCCTTTTACCCGAGGAAGGGCACTGCCTACAAACAGTACCCTCAGTATCAGGCTGCCGAAGCTGCCCCCCAGGGTCAGCAAGCCAAGGGCCAGGGTAATGGGTCTCGTAGGCAGAGGATCCCCAAGCCTCAGGCCCCTGCTCCAACTCAGCAGGGTGGGGTTTTTTGACTCCTTGAGCGTAGCCTCTCCTCCACTGCTCTCCCCACCCTGCACAGGAGGTTGCCTCGCCCTCTTTGCCCACCAGTGGCCCCTTATCACCGGGGACAGTTGGGTGCTGGACATAGTCCACAATGGCTATGCCCTCCATTTTCACCAACTGCCTCCACCATATTTTCCAGGGGAGCCTCCAAGGCCTCCCCTGCACACAGACCTCCTTCTAAAAGAGCTTCATGGTCTGTTGGTGGACAGGGCGGTGGAGCTTGTGCCTCCCCACTTGCAAGGTCACGGATTCTATTCCAGGTATTTCCTGATACCCAAACGAACCGGTGGCCTTCGACCCATTCTGGACCTCAGAAACCTCAAGTTCCTAGAGAAAGAAAAGTTCAAGATGCTTACTCTTGGAACACTTCTGCCCTACCTCCAGCAGGGAGATTGGCTATGCTCCTTAGATCTAAAGGATGCGTACACTCACATCCTCATTCATCCAGACCACAAAGTACTTCAGGTTCATTGTGGGAGGGAACCATTATCAGTACAGAGTACTAACTTTTGGCCTATCCTCCGCTCCCAGGGTCTTTACCAAGTGCCTGTCAGTGGTTGCGGCCTACCTAAGAAATCAAGGCATCTTTGTCTTTCCCTATCTGGACGACTGGCTCATCAGGGGTCAGACGTCCCTGGAGGCCAGACAAGCCACCCTCAACACCATTGCTCTGCTTCAAAAGGTGGGCTTTGTCATAAACTTCGCAAAGTCCACTTTGCTCCCATCCCAGAACTTGGAGTTCATAGGGGCAAGGTTGGATTCTCAACTGGCAAAGGCATTCTTACCAGAAGACAGGGCTCAAAGGCTGATGGATGTGGCAAAGCAGTTTCTGAACAAGTCCCTGGTCTCCGCCAGACTCTGCCTCAGGCTTCTGGGTCACATGGCTTCGACAGTACATGTGACTCCCAATGCCAGGCTCCATATGAGGCCTGCACAGTGGTGCCTTCGGACTCAGTGGTCTCAAGCCATAGGCCACTTACGAGACAAGATAAAGGTGTCCAAACCCCTTTTGGCCTCCCTCAGCTGGTGTCTACATCCACCCAATCTACTCAAAGGCATGCCCTTCCAAATGCTAGAATACTCAGTGGTCCTCACCACTGACGCCTCTCTGAAGGGCTGGGGTGCTCATTGTCTGGACAAGTGCACCCAAGGCCTCTGGTCTCCCTGGGAGGCAGCCCAACAGATCAATCTGCTGGAACTTTGAGCTATCCGCTTGGCTCTCAGAGTTTTTTTCTCCAGCCCTGGCTCACCGCTCAGTCTTGATTCAAACAGACAACCAGTTGGCCATGTTTTATGTGAACAAGCAGGGCGGCACTGGGTCCCAGATCCTTTGTCGAGAGACTCAGGACCTTTGTTCCTTTGCCCTGAAGCACCACATGCTTCTCAAGGCGGTGTACCTCCCAGGCCAGGAGAACTGTCTGGCCGACCGGTTGAGCAGGATTCTGCAGCCCCACGAGTGGTAGCTGCATCTCTTGGTGGTTCACAAGATCTTCCTGAAGTGGGGTCTCCCTTGGATAGATCTCTTTGCCAGTCCACTAAACCAACAGCTAGCCATGTTCTGCTCCAGGCAACCACATCCTTTGAGGATCGCACCAGATGCTTATCTGATGTCCTGGTCTCAGGGCCTCCTGTATGCGTTTCCTCCCTCGCCCTTGGTGGTCCGAACTCTGTTCAAGATTCTTCGGGACAAGGCCTTGGTCCTGCTGGTAGCTCCCAGATGGCCGAGACAGCCTTGGTTTCCTCTTCTGCTTCAACTGGCGGTGGATCCCCCACTGCCTCTGGGGTTGCAACCCGACCTTCTCTCTCAGGAGCAGGGTTCCTTACTACACCCCAATCTCAAGACTCTCAATTTGATGGCCTGGAGGCTGCAAGGGTAGTCTTGGCTCCCTGGGGCCTGCCTCAGGAAGTTGAGGAGGTTGTCCTAGCCCAGGGGTTGGCAAACCTTTTGACTCGAGGGCCGCAATGGGTTCATATATTGGACCCGGGGGCTGGACCAAGAGTAGATGGACGGTGTGTATGTGTGAATTAATATAAATTAAATTTAAATTTGTAACATTAAATGTTTAGATTAATTTAAGGTAGAAAAGCATAAAAAGAGTTACTTTACAAAACGTTTATGCAATGTATTTCTTTCATAAAATAGTACCTGACTAGACCATGCCTCCCTACTTCCTTCTGTGGGTGGGTCTTTTGGTTTCTGAAGCATGGTAGCCAAAGTGGGGGCTGTCCCACCCGCTTCATCCGAAAAGATGGGGTGGGCAAGATATGAGCGAGATTTAAGATTCTGAATCACCTCACATGAATCTGCAGTTATTGCGTGCCAAAGCTTCAGGAAGTGGGATATCCAGATCCTCCCAAGTGACCAGGAGTTGTTCAGAATGCTCCCTCATGAACTTTTTCATTAGTTGCAAAAAAAAAAACCCACAAAAAAATCAGCACTTGATGCACTCTTGGAGCGTGGGTCTCTGTAGAGCTTGGAGTAGGGACTCGCGCATGCATGCATCCCGTTTACAAGGAGGGCCCTTCCCCAGAGGGATCCCGAGGTCTCTTACCTCTGGAGGGGGAGCTGCATTGATGAAAGGCTGAACAGGACACATTTACTGCTGCTCTGCCACTTTTTTCACATGGACTTTTGCTCTTATGCTTCATGAGACCCTTCTTCCAGGCGCGCGGAAAGGCAGTTGACGTCATCTGATGTGACGACAACTCCCTGCCTGCGCCTGCACGTACGGCTCAATCCGTACTCCGCCCAAGGCCCCGCCCCCCCACTAGCTGCTGGCCGGCCCAGTCACTACCATGCCGTCCATACAGGCTTATGAATGTTGGGAGGGGCCGGATTAAAAGGTCCGCCGGGCCGTATATGGCCCGCGGGCCGTAGTTTGCCCATCCCTGTCCTAGCCTCTAGAAAACAGTCCACTAGGAAAGCCTATGCTCTCAAATGGAAGAGGTTTTCTGTGTGGTGTCAGCTACGTACAGAGGATGCTTTCTCCTGTACTGTGCCAGTAGTGCTTCAGGACTTACTGCACTTATCAAATCAGGGACTTAAGTCCAATTCTGTTCGGGTCCACCTCTCAGCTTTAGCAGCTCACCACTCACTGGTGGAGGGACATTCTTTGTCAGGTCACCCCTTGGTGTCCCGCTTTCTCAGGGGCTTGCTTTTGCTCAAGCCCCCCATCCGTTGTCCTGCTCCTGAGTGGGAGCTGAATGTGGTCTTGCAGCAACTGACTCGCCCACCTTTTGAGCCGATGGCTGTTTGTCCACTGCGCTTTCTCTCCTGGAAGACTCTCTTCCTGATAGCCCTTACCTCGGCTAGGCGAGTGAGTGAGCTTCAGGCCCTGGTCTGTGATAGTCCTTACACCAGGATTTATAGGAACAGGGTAGTCCTCAGGATTCATCCCAAGTTCCTCCCTAAGGTTGTCTCCTCTTTCCACCTCAATCAGGAGGTGGTTCTTCCGACATTCTTCCCTAGGCCTCATGCAAGCCAGGCTGAAGCAGTCCTGCATACCCTGGACTGTAGGAGGGCCTTATCCTTCTACCTTGACCGTACGCAGGGGCATAGAAGGGCTAATCAGCTCTTCGTATCCTTTGACCCCAATACGTTGGGGTTAGCTGTGTCCAAGCGTACCTTGTCTGTCTGGGTGGCTGACTGTATCACCTGGGCTTACAAGGCGGCTGACCTTCCTTTGCAGGGTAGGATCACGGCCCATTGTGTCAGGGCAATGGCTGCCTCAGTGGCTCATCTCCACTCTGTGCCCTTGGTAGACATCTGCAGGGCTGCAACTTGGTCTTCAAGCCAGACTTTTGCAGCCTACTGTCTGGAAAGGGAGTCCCGTAGGGACAGTGCTTTTGGCCAAGCAGTACTCCGGAATCTCTTTGAGGTTAAGGCAACTCCTGCCCTCCTGCCCTCTGTTGGGCTACCTGTGGAGGTTGTGTCCTTGAAAAGCCTTTCTTTGCTGCTGGGACTAGAGGGAGTTCTCTTGTTCAGCCTGGTTTACTCGGTAGCCCAGAGCTAGGGAGTCACCCATATGTGAGGACTGACTTCCTGCTTGATCCTGGAGAAAGAGTAGTTACTCACCTGTAACAGGTGTTCTCCAGGAGCTGCAGGAATCAGTCATCACAACCCTCCCTCCTCCCCTTGGAGTTGCAGTTGTACATAGTTTGTGTTTTTACATTTTTGTGTGCTCTTCTTAGCTATGTCATTTGACTGAGGTAAGATGGCACCTTTAGGCGGGAAGGGAACCGCTCATGCGTGCCAGCATTCCCAAAGGCTTTCATGGAAAGCTGGGGAAATGCTCCGCTGGGGCTTCATCGGCGCCAATGACACCCATATGTGAGGACTGATTCCTGCTGCTCCTGGAGAACACCTGTTACAGGTGAATAACTACTCTGCATCTTCAGCTAGGGAGTCCCCCATATGTGAGGACTACATTCCTGCTTGTTCCTTTAGATAGCGTAGTTACGCACCTGTAACAGGTGATCTCCGGGAATAGCAGGAATTTGGTCCTCACAACCCACCCACCTCCCCTAGGAGTTCACTCTCTCTCTCTTTGTCTCTTTCCTCTCGCCCTCTATTCTTTCACTCAGCTAAAAACTTAACTGAAGAGGGACAGTTGGAAAGGTGGGAAGGCAGCGCGCATGTGCTGAGGGATGCTCCCAAAAGCATTCCTATTGGATGCTGGGGAGCGTTCCCGCGTGTGCTTCGTCTGTACCGACGATACCCCATATGTAAGGACTAAGTTCCTGCTGTTCCCGGAGATCACCTGTTACAGGTGAGTAACTATGCTTTATTTATATAGTAGATTACAGTAATCCAGTACCATAATGCCACTACTTAATTTTGCTAAGAGACTCTCATGAGGGAGCTTGTCAAAGGCTCTTATACAACATCAATTTGCTTACCTTTTTTTTTTCTGCCTGTTTGTTTACACCTTCAAAGGAATATAACAGATTAGTAAAAGAAGACTTTGCTTGGCTAAATCGATGTTGGCTTTCTCCTATTAACCTATGACTATGTGTTCAGTATTTTTATTCTTTATAATGGTTTCTATCATTTTGCCCAGTACTGATGTTAGGCTCACCAGCCTGTAGTTTCCTGGATCACCTCTGTAACCCTTTTTAAAGATTGACGTTATATTGGCCACTCTCCAATCTTCAGGTAGTACAGATGATTTTAATGAAAGCTCCCAGATTACTATTAGTAGGTTGGCAATTTCATATTTCAGTTCTTTCAGCACCTTGGGATCTATACCATCCGGTCCAGGTGATTTGCTATTTTTTAGTTTATCAAATAGTTGTAATACATCTTCCTGGTCTGTCAAATTGTTTCATCCCTTTCGATATATCATCTTTAAATACCATGATTCTGAGTTCTGTGTTACAAGTTATGACCCTTGAAAAAAAATCTTGGAATCACCAAGGCCATTACATTGAAATATTCAGATCAGTGTGTGGTGGTAATAAACAAAGTAAATAGAATGTTATGAATTATTTAGAAAGAAATGGAGAATTATACAGAATATCACAATGCCTCTGTATAGATCTCTGCTGCCATTGCCTCTTGAATACTTAGTGCAATTCTTGTCACCCTATCTCTAAAGAGAGAGAAGGTTATTAGAAAGGGAGTAAGAAGGATTACAAAATAAGAGAAGAAAGACACACTTTCTGAAGAAACGGGATAGGCTCTTCAGAGTGGAGAAGAGATGTCTTGAGGGTATATTATAAATGTTCAGAAAATCATGAGTCAAGTAGAACAGGTAAATAGGGAATGGTAGAACTACTCACTCCATGAATCTCATAGATTAAAAAAAACCAAAACGGATAAAGTATTTTTTTCAGTTAATGCAATGGTGAGTGGTAGGGTGGGATTCTTGCTGATTGTTGTATTGTATTCTCCAAATGGGTTCGTTTTGCTCATACCATGACAGTCATGACCCTCACTTCTAAGCCAGTGTATGTAGAGTATTATCTCAGTCTCTCAAATTTACTGTTCATGCTCGGCGTAGTATTTGCATTGTGCCAGAGAGAGCTTCCTTCTGGAGTTCGTAAGATGTAACAGGCATGGGTAGTTTGTCAAGATGTGCTTGGAAATTCTTCTTTATCAAGCCTGTGGCTCCCAATTCAATGGGAAATATTTAGCGAGGTTACTTAACTGTAACAGGAGTTCTCCGTGATGTCGGCCACACTTAGTGACATCATCTGGCGCCATAGATGGAAGTACTCTCCATAGCTCAGAACGGCATGAGCCAACTAGTCCTGTCCGCTGGCCCGCCCCTCGCTAGCCAGTACGTCCCTAGCTGAGGCCTTGTTGCTAGGTAGGCAGGCACCTGGGGCTGGAGGTCAACTCCTTCCAGGTGAGGTGAGCAAGTACATGTGGCTGATTTATCCTGCTGTCCACAGAAAACCCCTCTTATAGGTAAGTAACCTCGCTTTCACCTAGGACAAGCAGGATGAGTCAGCCACACTTGGTGCCTCCCAAGCTGCCATGTGCTGCGGTGGACATGGGGAAGCTGAAGCCCTGGTCAGGTTCAAGAGGACAATGGAAGAATGTTCCATTGGTGTAATATGGAACCTCACCCAGTAGGGCAACACCACTGTGCTCTTAGAACATGGAGCTGGCGGTATAGTAAAATTGTGTGACTTGCAGTTACAATGGACGTGCAATGTGCAGTAACAATGTGGAAATGTGCAGTAGCAGTGAGGTAGTCTTGACGTGCAAGAACAGCAACTGCGTCAAGTGTGCAACGACAGTTGGTTCATGGCCTGGTTGGGTGTGCCCAAGTAGGGTTCGCCACTGAAGTCTGTCTAGCAGTCTTGTGCCATTGGTGTCTCTGCTGCAGCCATGACTGCTTTGCTGAAGGATATGTCTGTGCCGCTAGGTTGCAGCAGTAGTGCCTCTGGAAAGTGGGCTCGTAGGACCAGACGGCGGCCTTGCAGCTATTGGCCACAGGTACGGAGTGCAGGTTGACAATGGTGCTGGCTCGTGCTCGGAGCTGGTGTGTGTTCACCCTTAGTATAACTGGAGTTCCTGCGTGGTCCAAGCAGAAGGCGATGCAGGCGGAAATCCATAGCCGTTATAATTGGTGATTCAATCATTAGGCATGTAGATAGCTGTATAAGTCACTGGCGAGGCCTCACTTGAAATACTGTGTTCAGTTTTGGAGACCGTATCTTGCAAAGGATGTAAAAAGAATGGAATCTGTTCAGAGAAAGGCGACCAAAATGATTTGGAGCCTGAGTCAGAAGTCTTATGAGAAGAGACTTGAAGACCTAAATATGTACACTTTGGAGGAGAGGAGGGATAGGGGAGATATGATTCAGACCTTTAAATACTTAAGGAGAAATAATGAACAAACCAACCTCTTCCAAAGACGGGGAAGCTGTAAAACGAGAGGGCAAAACATGAAGCTGCAAGGTGGAAAATTGAAAGGCAGTATTCAGGAAATACTTTTTCACTGAGAGGGTGGTGGATGCTTGAAATGCCCTCCCAATGGAGGTGGTGGGGGCAAATACAGTGACAGAATTCAAAATGGCATGGGACAGACACAATGGAACAGTTTATAGCAACAGAATAAAATCAAAATAAACTGAACCATCTAACTTCTCAACAAACAGGGCTGTCCTGCATGGAGCGGTGGGTTCACCCCTAAACAAAGACATTGGGAGGGGTGGCCTGAGGGGCGGCCTGCATAGAATGGCACCTACGCCTGCCATCTTACTCCGGCCTTCTTACTGGGCAGACTAGATGGACCATACTGGTCTTTATCTGCCATCATTTACTATGTTACTAAAACATGTGCCATTTGAGAGCGTAAGCTTTCCTAGTGGAAGCCTTATGAGAGGCCAGCAGGATTTCCTCTACCTCACCCGAGAGGTTGAAAGGGGCTAGGATCACCTTTTCAGCAGCCATGCTGTCAGTGACAGGGACCCCGAAGTTGGGGTGCAGAAGAGGGCCCTCCTCCTGAGATAGGAGCCCTAGAGAGTTCAACAGGATGGGGGTCTCCACCGATAATCGGAGATGTAGCGGGAACCACAGTTGCCTGGCCCATCATGGGCCTAACAAGATGAGCGAGGCCTTGTCGTGGAGAATCCTGAACAAGGTTTTGGTAATCAGTGGCATGGGAGGGAAGGCATACATGAGACCCTCCGACCAAGAGATGAGAAACATGTCCACTGCCACCCTGGAGGGATAGGTCTGCCAGGAGCAGAAGCAGGGCAACTGGTAGTTGTCCAGGCTGGCGAACAGGTCCATCATGGGTTCCCCCCAGGGTTGGAAGAGCCAATCGGCCACACTGGGATCCAGCAGCCATTTGTACGGTTGGAGGACCCTGCTCAATCTGTCAACCAGTAGGTTGTTCTGGCCTGGCAGATATACTGCCTGCAGGAGTATACCCTGTCGGACTGCGAAGGAGTAGAGGACCATCGCCTCTTGGCAGAGGGTATGAGACTCCATGGCCCCTTGCTTGTTCACATAGAACGTCGCCACCTGGTTGTCCACCTGGACCAACACTAGCTGGTGATAGATGGTGGCAAAAAGCTTGGAGGGCTAAGTATTTTGCCCATGGTTCCAGGAGGTTGATCTGCTCGATGCTTTTGTCCTGCGACCTGCTGCCCTGGGTGCGGAGTTCCTCACAATGGGCTCCCCAGCCGAGCAGGGAGGCATCCGTGGTGAGGATTCTTAAGGAGCTCGGGGCTTGGAAAGGCATCCCTGCCTCAAGACAATGGGGAGTCTGTCACCAGGTCAGACAGTCCGCCAACTGGCGGGTCACTGAGACTTTGTCCCAGAGGTGCCCCGTGGCCAGTGTCCTGCACGGCTCTCATGTAGAGGTGGGCATCTGGGGTGACATGGACCGTAGAGGCCATAAGCCCAAGGAAGCGCAAGAGGAGCCGAGCAGGCACTGAGGGACGGTGTTGTACTGCCAGTGCCAGGGCCCTGAGGTGGATGGCCCGGTCCCTGGGCAGTAAGACCTTAGCCTGGAGGATGTCCAGTCTGGTTCCGATGAACTCCAGACATTGTGTTGCAAGGAGGTGAGACTTGGGGTAGTGTAAGACCTGGATGGTGCACAGAGTCACCTACTGCACCTCTAAGGCTGTGCCTTCCTTTATGAGCCAGTCGTCCAGGTAGGAGAAGACAGACTCGCTGGGGGCAGAGGAAGGCAGCCACGACTGTCAGGCATTTTGTGAAGACCCTTGGGACGGAAGCCAAGCCGAAAGGTAGCACCCTGTACTGGTTCTGTCCGCCCCCTCACCATGAACCGCAGGTACTGCCTGTGGTTGGGGTGAATGAGGATGTGGGTATAGGCATCCAATCTCCCTGCTGGAGGTAATGCAGCAATGTTCCAAGGGAGAGCATCTTGAACTTCTCCCTCACCAGGAACTTGTTCAGGTTGCGGAGGTCGAGGATGGGCCTTAGGCCCTCTGTTCTTTTTGGCACAAGGAAGTGCCTGGAGTAGAACACCCCTTGCCCTTAAAGATGGTGGGACACTGGTTCCACCGCTTTGTCCTTGAGAAGACCTGCAAGTTCTTTCAGTAGAAGGTCCCAGTGGAGGGGAGAGCTGAGGGGCTCTCCTGAAAAATAAGGGGGAGGTGTTTGAGTCAGACAGAGGAGGAAACTCTCCTTGACCACTCAAAGTGCCCAGGAATTGGTGGTGATGGTTAGCCACCTTTGGGCATAGTGGATCAGACATTCCCCTGTGGGCTGCGGACCTCCTTGGGGTGGAGAGGCTATGCCCCAGGAGTCAAGAGCTACCACCTGGCTGGGCCAGGGCCGAAGCCTGAGGTTTAGGAGCCTTCTCCTTATGAGGGCCATGCCCATGTCCCTTGGCCTGCTGACCCTGCTGGGGAGCTGTGGAGGCCTGAAAAGGTGGGTAGTTTCTGCAAGCAGCCCCTTTCCTTGGGTAAGGGTTTTTTGCCTGAGCCCTTCCATTAGCGAGGGGCAGCGGTTTTTTTGGAGAGCCTGGTCCATGTCATGAACTCAGTCTCCAGCTCAGCAGCTTTATCGATCATGGGCTTGCCAAAGAGGTTCTCTCCTTGGCATGGGACATCAACCAATTTGTCCTGAACCCATTGCTCGAGTTCAGATATCTGTAGCCAAGCCTGGCATTGGGCACCAATGCCCACTACCACTACTTGAGCTACAGACTCGAATCAGTCATAGGCTGCCCAAGACACAAACTTGGAGCACTCATGGACAGCCTTGACCAGGTTCCTGAACTGCTGCAGGGGTTCCTCGGACAGACCAACTGAGAACCTGGTGAGTTCCTTCACCAGGTCTCTCAGGTAAATGCCCAGGTTCAGCTAGGTAGGCCTGGATGCGGCCAAAGAGCATCGAGCCCTTGTAATGCTTTCTGCCAAGGGCTTCCAAGGTGCGTGCCTCTTCTGACTCTTCAGTCGACGCATGGCCAACCACCACCATGGAGTTGTGTGGCAGCTGTGACTTCTGGAAGCCCAGGCTCCGGCGGACTTGATACATCAAGTCAAGCCGCTTGCTCACTACTGGCACCGATGCCGGTGTTTCCCACATGCTGAGCATCAGCTGTTCCAGGATGGGAGGGATGGGCACCGTGAGCGATTCCCTCAGAGGAGCCTTGTTCTGGAGGCTTTCTAGCTCCTCCGCCCGAAGATCCTCCTCCAATTCCATCGGGAACACTAGGGCCTTGGACATGTCCTTGACAAAGTCAAGGTACCCCATTGTCCTCCGGCAGAGACCAGCGCCAGGGCCCCGAAGCAGGGGAGTCCGAGGGGACATCACGGTGGTGACAGGTGTCTGGCGACTCATCATCCTCCATCTCCCACTTGAAAGAAGGATGGTCCGTGGACACTGGGGGCCGAGCCGGGCCCACAACCCTCCGAGGCCCCACAGCCAGCACCAAGTGCACTGGCTGGGGATGACTGTGGCCCATCAAGTGGGAACCGGATCGAGACCTCAACCAAGGATCGACTTGAGGCCAAAGGACCTCAAGGATCGGCTCAGCCTCCGTTGATGTCTGACATCGTGGGTCCAGTGGTCGAGGTAGATGAACCAGTAGTACTAGACAACAGCACCTGCTGCTGGTCCATGAAGGTGGACAAACTATGCTCCAGGGCCACCATTCTGGACTCCAAGCCAGAAGGCTCCACAGCCATCGGCACAGGCACCAAGGGGCTCTGGTCCGACACTGATTCCCCCGAAGGGGAGCCCTTGACGAGGATGGTGTCTGGCAACTGAGGCTGGTCCAAGGTCGATTTCTTTCAGGGACCTTTGCAGGCCGCTCCCCTCGAATGAGCATCTTGGACTGCGAGACTTGGCTCGGGATGTACCTGACCTATCGGGATCTATCCAGGGATGCTGTCTTTGAGGTTTTCTTCTTCTTCTTGGGTTCCCTCAAGGGAGACCCTTTTCTGAAGAACCACTGCGCCGCTTGGGTTCAAAGGGGCCCGCCTGAGATGTCGTGGCTTCAGATGAGGCCCTGGCCTTCGGAGGTACCGCGGACTCGGGGAAAAACTTATTGTGCTGCTGCTGGTGGCTCGAGGGCCTTGATGGGGACAGAGGGAGGAGCGTAACTCTTGCAGAACAAAGGAAGAGCAAACGGAGCAAGAGATGTAGGTTTGAACCAGACTGTTTTATTGATAAATAGTCCCTACGCGTTTCGGCTAACGCCTTCTTTGGGGGACATACAGCTACCATAAAGTAAATAAATAAATAAACAATGTTAAAATCAGATTGAAAAACGTGTGCTACAGTATATTAATCATACATCATAAAAAAGATAATAAAAATGGATAAATTAAAAATAATTAAATAAAGAATGCTAAAAGACAACAGAGGGGCCGAGACAAAAACCAATACAGTAATATCCAACATTAAGGGCTATACAACTGAATTAAAATTGATATGCAATATACATGTAAAGGTAATAATAATAATAAGAATGAAGATAATAAAAAGGAAAAAATAGCAGTCATGCATACATTACCCAGACCAAAGAAGAGGCAAATTAAAATAATTAAAATAATTAAACTGCCCAAAAGGTGTTAACTATATGAAATAAGCAATAAATAATAAATTAAAAATAAAAAAATTAAAAATTAATGATGAAATGTGAGATAAATCATGGATGAAAATATATTAAAAGATAAAAGATAAAAAAGATAAAAAATAATAAATAAATGATAAAAAAATAATAAAACAATGATAAAAAATAATAAAAAATGGAAAATAAAAAATGAAGAGTAGTACAAGTAAACTCATACATGCAAAAACCTACCAGTGCTGTGTCAAATGGAGTGTCTCATTAAGACAGTTTTTTCGAATTACTATATAAACAGCTAAAAAAGAAGAAAGAAGCTAAAGACTTAGAACAAATATATAATATCATGTAGGACAAATAAATAATAATCCAATATTAAACAATGCACAAAAATACAACGTAAAAGCAAATGGATTAAAAGAATAACGAAATGAAATACAAAAGTAATACAAAAAATTATTAAAAAATTATTACAAATTAATGCTTATAAGGGAAACTAATGATAGTGGAGAGCAAATATGTGTATAAGGGATAAAAGGCTATATAAATGTATATGTTAAAACACAACATTATATTACTATCTAGAAAACGGAACATTACTGCGGTATCCCAAAAAGATAAAGGACACTTATAATTGATGGTATATATGTAGAGAACTATAAACAAAACATATGTAGAAGAGACTTACTGATTGGATCACATGATGAGTGGAAAGAAATGTATATTAGACTGTTCTATGAAAGAAACAATAACATACCAATTTTGCAGTAATAAATTTGAATGTCTGTAAAACTAAAGTGAAACCACAAGGACCACAGGGACAAACTTCATTGTGGGAGTGAAGTATACTATTGTATAGACAGAAATAAAGGGAATGAAGGTGTTGAATGAAAACCAAAATTGTGATGAAGGAATAAGTGGACAAAAAACGCGGGTTAAACTTATTAGATACCAAAAATGTGAACAATTTAAGGGTAAAAATCATAAAATATTGTGCAGTGTAAAAAAATGATGAATGACATAGTGTAAGATAATAAAACCATCATATTATAGATCTAATTGAATTACTGTGAAGTAACAATGTGAGGGAAAACAAAAATAAAAATAAAAGAATGTGGCTATGCACAGATAGATACATAGAGCTATACAAGTAATGGTAGAAAAAACAGAAGGTAAGTCCGATGCTCAAAGTAAAACCGTTATATGGCCAGTACACAGGAAGTGCATGTAAACAGCAATAAAATCATCTAAAAGGTGAATTGATTCGGTGGAAAATACACGGTACATAAAAAAACATTGAGTGTGTGAAAAAATGAGTTGGTTTTAATATAAAAAATAGACGAGGCATGATGCTGGATTGAGACCAAAAAAGTCAAATGCAAACAATATGTGTTTAAATCGAATACGTGGAGAGAGGAAGTGGGAGAGATACAGTACAAGCAAGTCTGTGACAAAACTGATGTTTCTAACCAAACGCTAAAAAAATACAGTGTAAAGGCAAACTATCTAGCAAGAACTCACTTTTGATCGATGAGCAGACGTGTGTAGATCGTTTAAAAACGCAAGTAACCCCTGTATGCTAAATCTAAGCACAGCGTATTGCCAGTGGAAAGAGAGATCTCGGAGTGATCAACAGTTGATATAGACGCCGTTTTTCGCGCCTTCTGAAATGACGTGACCAAAAGTGGGCGGAGTCATAAATGCAATGTAAGAGGGGGGGGTAAATTGAACCATGAAACCTGACCGATTGAGGAAAAGTGAAACATCAGAACAAAAAGGAAGGAAAGCCTTACTAGTGCCATCATCGTAGAAAAAAAGAGATGAGAAATTGTACTGTACAAATCACTGGAGTAGCATAGCTCGGAAGAGTAAAAAGGGGGGCACAGATATGCAACCAAACAGAAAACTGCATGGATGAATAATGCTATGTTGATCATGTAGAATTACACCATTATATTGAAACTAAGTAAAAAATAACCAAAATGTAAAATGACCTAGCATAAAATAATAAATGAATAAATAAAAAAAATAAAAAAATATATAAATAAATAAAAAATAAAAAATAAATAAATAATAAAATATATATATATAAATGTAAAATAATAAAAAATAATAATTAATAAATAAATAATAGATGATAAAAAATACATAAAAGCATGAATAATATATAAAAAAGAGAGAGCTGAGTAAAATCATATGTTAAAAAGCTCAATTTAATGCAAATGTAACCCGGATAACAAATAAAAAATAATGAATAATAAATAATAAATAAAAAATAACTTAATATAAAAAATATATATAAAAAGGAATGTGCAAGAGCAATTCATAAGAAAACAGAGAGGTCACTCTCTTGGTTAAGACCAGAGGGTTCCAGGCTATTAAGCTCAAAAATGTATCGTTGTTCTAACTTCAGAAGAGTATTGTTAATGTCACCTCCACGCCAGTGTGGAATGGCAGTCTTAATGACCAAAACTTTGAGGTTACTGACCTTATGGCCCTTTTCTAACCAATGCGAGACTGGTGGCTTTTCAACAAGTTGTCTCTGGATATTGCTCCTGTGTTCAATTATACGTGTCCATACTTGTCGTAGGGTTTTGCCTATATAGATCATGTCACAAGGACATAAAATAAGATAAATAACATTGATGGTTTTACAATTAGAGTAATGATTTATGATGATTTTATGACTCGTGGATTTATGTATGAAACAATCTTTGGTTGTGATAGCATGAAGACAGACCGAGCAATTGCCGCAACTATAATGACCTCTCACTTTGAGAGTGGGCTGAGAGACAGTCAGAGCAGAGGGGACTAAAAAATGACTCAAGTTGGATGTCCGTTTATAGGATACCATTAACCGTTTTGATTGAAAAGCAGGTAAAACGGAAATAAGATTCCATTCCTGTTTCAGGATATCCGTGATAGTCTTAGAGTATGATGAAAAGGTGAGAGGGCAAGTGACTCTGTTTGTGATCGTACCATGTTCTGTAAAAGTGTTGGACGATCTGTAACCGATGCTCTCTTGTATGCTCTATGAATACAATTATTAGGATAACCACGCTGTTCAAACCGCCGGTATAGATCCGTGGCATGTTTCTCAAAATCAATATTGTTAGTACATAACCGCTTAATTCTAAGGAATTGGCTAACAGGAAGATTCTGTTTAAAGGCAGTGTTGTGACAGCTGTCGTATGTAAGGAAGGTGTTTCTATCAGTTGATTTCCTGTACAAATCAGTGACAAAGCCCTTATCTGATTTTTTAATCATAATGTCAAGGTATGGAATAGATTCTAAACTGTATGTTCCCTCAAATTGTAGATTAGAATCTAATGTGTTAAGCCAAGTGTGAAAAGAATGTAAAATGTCTTCAGTACCATCCCAAACAACAAGCACGTCATCGATATAGCGTTTCCAGAGACAAATGTGTTTCTTATATGGATGAAAAGATAAGAATTTATTCTCAAATTCGGATACGTAAAGATTTGCAACGTCAGGAGCCATGGGCGAACCCATGGCAACACCTTATTTTTATTTATTTATCTATTTCTTCTATACCGCCCCTTCCAGAGATCAGGGGCGGTTTACATGGAACAATTTAACAGTTTTGTATACGTTCGTATAACATTACATTGAACAAGAGCTTTTTAACTTTTTACATATAACAGAACAGTAAATTATTAAAACTATTTACAAGGTGTATATCTTGATCAGAAGTTTCTAACTTTTTACAGGGAATAGGCAGCGAGCTGACATTTCTATTTACAGGTGTTAATTACAAAAAGGTTAGGATACAGTGTAGTGAATTCATTTAACCTGTTTGTAGAAAAGACCTCTAAAGATAAAATAATTCTCTGACATAACTAAGGAAGCCAACTGTGTGAGAAAAAAAAGTAGGAATGCGAACCGGTTTTGGTCTTTGGATTAATACATTTGCTAGCACTTCCAATGCTGCTTGTTGGGGAATGTTTGTATAAAGGGAATTAATATCTAGTGTCAATAAAATAAGACCATCATGGTAACCTTGAAAACCATTGAGAATATTGATGATATGAGTAGAGTCTCTGACATAGGAAGGCGCTTGAGAAACAAATGGACGCAAAAACAGATCCAAAAATTTGGAAAGAGGTTCAAAAAGTGAGCCATTGGCTGAAACAATTGGTCGGCCAGGAGGATCTTGCATAGATTTGTGTATTTTTGGGAGCATGTAAATAGTAGGTATTATAGGGTGGGTGACAGTGAGAAAAGTGATTTCTTTGGGTGTTAGGTACCCTGCCTCTTTACCAATGTATAGTAAATTGTCTACT
Source organism: Ichthyophis bannanicus (assembly GCA_033557465.1). NCBI lineage: Eukaryota > Metazoa > Chordata > Amphibia > Gymnophiona > Ichthyophiidae > Ichthyophis > Ichthyophis bannanicus. Next base: position 842,915,201 of record CM066036.1, on the reverse strand, counting down.
TTCTGTTGTAACATGCTTGTAGGATCATCAAAAATTTTTTGGTAAAATGTGATGTCATTCAATTGACGGTTGACCTCTGCTATATACGCGGTTCTGTCCTGTACCACAATGGCTCCACCTTTATCAGCGGGCTTTATTATTATAGCCTGATTAGACTGAAGGCCCTTTAATGCTGATTTCTGTAAGGCTGTGAGATTGTAGTATGAATTCTTTTGTTTAGTTTTATATAATGCATTAACTCTAGAGAGAACCATATTTTCATAGGCAGTGATCATGGGATCTGGATTAGACGGAGGGAACCAAGTGGATGGTTTCTTAACTACGGAAGGATCGACAGCGGGAGAGGTTTTTTTTTCGAAATAATCTATGATCTTAAGCTTACGAAAAAACTTATAAAGTTCCACATGTGTTAAAAACTTATCATGACGTTTGGTGGGAACAAAGGAGAGCCCCTTGTTTAAGACCTGAAGTTCAAGGTCTGTTAACGGGTATGTGGATAAATTGATGACTGCATTTACAGGTCCCAATCCAGATGTCTTTTGGCCATCATGCCCTGACTGTACTTCTTTCCCGCGGAGAATACTGTCTTGTTTGTTGATTTCTGTACCTCGGTGGACGAGGTGGTGGTGATCTTGGAGATGCATTTCTTCTGCCTTTTGCCCAAAGGGAATCCATATGAAAATCCCGCTTGTGATTGTGCCTATGATGATGTACAGTAGGAGACCGTGGTTGTGTAGGAAAGAGGGGAGCAGATACTTCAATGTTGTCTTTTGAATGGTGCCGTGACCTTTTAGTGCTTCTTTCTAATTCTGGAGTGGCTGATATAGATCTACGTCTTGTTGGTTGTTTATCTTTTATATTAGTCTTGGATATATTACGTGGTGATCTGGAAGAATAATGTGGTCTGGGTGATCTATATGGTCTGGGTGACCTAGGTGGTCTCCTAAAAGAAGTACTTCTTTTCCTATCTTTATGATCGAACTTGCTATAAGTCCAGTAATAAACGGTGTTTTGTTTATAGTCATCATCTCTTTTAAGTTTCTTGATCTTAGCCTCTTTAATGGATTGTCTATAGTCTAGGTTATTTTTATCAAACTTGTTTTTCTCCAATTCAAACTGTGCATCTTTCTTCTTAAGATTATCAATTTTTGAATCTATCTGTGGTTTAAGTGTCTCGGCCCTTCGTTTAGATGTATTAATTAAAAGGATCATCAGATCCAATGAGCATTTGTTTAAAATTTTTATCCAATTAGTCATAAAAACATTATCATCTTTAAACATTCCGGGTGCCTTCTGCACCCTGAGTCCTCTAGGAATAGTCTTTCTTCTGCAATACTCAAGTAAGGAAGCTGCATGTAATTCTTCTCTTACATATTTCTGCGTCAACCAAACCAGTTCTCTCCATTCGTCTTCTAAATCCGGGACCGCTTCCTCTTCTGTGTAGAAGGGGTCCTCGGAGAGCAAACCTTTGAGATCATCTTCCTTGTAGCTCAAAACTCCTTGCCAAGGAGAGAACATGGCTCCAACAAGGAAGGGGACAGAGGGAGGAGCGTAACTCTAGCAGACCAAAGGAAGAACAAACGGAGCAAGAGATGTAGGTTTGAACCAGACTGCTTTATTGATAAATAGTCCCTACGCGTTTCGGCTAACGCCTTCTTCGGGGGACATACAGCTACCATAAAGTAAATAAATAAATAAACAAACAATGTTAAAATCAGATTGAAAAACGTGTGCTACAGTATATTAATCATACATCATAAAAAAGATAATAATTCAATTAGATCTATAATATGATGGTTTTATTATCTTACACTGTCATTCATCATTTTTTACACTGCACAATATTTTATGATTTTTACCCTTAAATTGTTTACATTTTTGGTATCTAATAAGTTTAACCCGCGTTTTTTGTCCACTTATTCCTTCATCACAATTTTGGTTTTCATTCATCACCTTCATTCCCTTTATTTCTGTCTATACAATAGTATACTTCACTCCCACAATGAAGTTTGTCCCTGTGGTCCTTGTGGTTTCACTTTAGTTTTACAGACATTCAAATTTATTACTGCAAAATTGGTATGTTATTGTTTCTTTCATAGCACCAGTCTAATATATATTTCTTTCCACTCATCATGTGATCCAATCAGTAAGTCTCTTCTACATATGTTTTGTTTATAGTTCTTGTCTTACTTCAACAAAGGCTAACACCTTGTAATGAAGACGTGCAGTTTATTTACAAACAAAGTAAGAAGACATTCAGAAAGACAAGTACTTCTCTTAGTTACACATGAGTAGTTAGAAAAGATAACTAGAAGGCACACTTAATTACAGTACTGAAAGAGTTATGAGAGAAGGCAGCTATGTACAAAGAATATACTTCACCAAACTTGTCATAACCCCTTTACACATCAGCTGGGAGCGCTCAGCGAGAGGAACTAATGACAGTCTAGGATACTTCATGCTTGGCCAAGCAGATCTACGCTCTGTCTGTTCTGGATATTCTCTGTACTTATATAGGCACAAATGTGTTGCAGCCAGCTCTCACCCATGAGCTTCTCTCCACCCCATCCACCTTTTTTGCTTCGGTTTCCGGGCAGGCTTTTGATTACCCCCCTTGGTGTTAGAAGCTCAAACTTACAGAGTCAGACATGGTCAGACATCTGAGAACCTCCATGGCCTAAGTGTTCTTTTGTTATCATTAATGGGTCTCTGTCAAGGGAGACACCCAAAAGCATCTCAAAGCTTTTACATTATAATTGATGAATTCTTATCCTGTCCAAGAGAATTGTTCAAAGGCCAAGGGAAGAATTCTGTCTCCCTCTCTGGTCTCTTAACACTCCCCAGGCTAGATGTGTAAAAATCTCTCCTCTGGAGCAAGTTGGCTCAGATAAAGTACAATATCCTTTGCTGATCCAAAAATCCATATAAATCTTTAATTAGTAATACAGTTCTCTACATATATACCATCAATTATAAGTGTCCTTTATCTTTTTGGGATACCGCAGTAATGTTCCGTTTTCTAGATAGTAATATAATGTTGTGTTTTAACATATACATTTATATAGCCTTTTATCCCTTATACACATATTTGCTCTCCACTATCATTAGTTTCCCTTATAAGCATTAATTTGTAATAATTTTTTAATAATTTTTTGTATTATTTTTGTATTTCATTTCGTTTTTCTTTTAATCCATTTGCTATTACGTTGTATTTTTGCGCATTGTTTAATATTGGATTATTATTTATTTGTCCTACATGATATTATATATTTGTTCTAAGTCTTTAGCTTCTTTCTTCTTTTTTAGCTGTTTATATAGTAATTCGAAAAAACTGTCTTAATGAGACACTCCATTTGACACAGCACTGGTAGGTTTTTACATGTATGAGTTTACTTGTACTACTCTTCATTTTTTATTTTCCATTTTTTATTATTTTTATCATTATTTTTTTTTTATCATTTATTTATTTATTATTTTTTATCTTTTTTATCTTTTAATATATTTATTATTTTCATCCATGATTTATCTCACATTTCATCATTAATTTTTAATTTTTTTATTTTTAATTTATTATTTATTATTTATTGCTTATTTCATATAGTTAACACCTTTTGGGCAGTTTAATTATTTTAATTATTTTAATTATTTTAATTTGCCTCTTCTTTGGTCTGGGTAATGTATGCATGACTGCTATTTTTTCCTTTTTATTATCTTCATTCTTATTATTATTACTACCTTTACATGTATATTGCATATCAATTTTAATTCAGTTGTATAGCCCTTAATGTTGGATATTACTGTTTGGTTTTTGTCTCGGCCCCTCTGTTGTCTTTTAGCATTCTTTATTTAATTATTTTTAATTTATCCATTTTTATTATCTTTTTTATGATGTATGATTAATATACTGTAGCACACATTGTTTTTCAATCTGATTTTAACATTGTTTGTTTATTTATTTATTTACTTTATGGTAGCTGTATGTCCCCCGAAGAAGGCGTTAGCCGAAACGCGTAGGGACTATTTATCAATAAAGCAGTCTGGTTCAAACCTACATCTCTTGCTCCGTTTGCTCTTCGAGGGCCTTGATGGACATCTTTTGGCAGAGACCGCATGCTGTAGGGTCGTGGTCTGTCTCTAGGCAGCAATCGTGTGTGTCGGTCAAGGACATAATTTTGGTACACTGATTACACTTCTTGAAGCCACTGGCAGCCATGGGAGAAATAAGTACCCCAGCAAGGTCAAAGACCCGCTCGGCTGCCAGCTGGAAAAAAAGGTGCGAAGATGCCAAAATTGAAAAACTTCAAGAGAGACCCAAACTCGATGCCAAGACAGTGAGGTCGGGTGGTGGGAAGAGTACCAGTGCAGTACCAGAGGCGAGTTGGAAACTCAGGAGAAAACATCAGCTTTTTCCAGGGACAAGCCAGACGGAAAAAAGGAGACTGAGCAAGATGGCACCCTTGGGCGGGAAGGGGACCATGTATGCGTGGTGGCATCTCCCAAAGGCTTTCTTTGAAAGCTGGGGGGGGGGGGGGGGATATTTCTGCGAGGGCTCCGTCGGTGCAGACATCACCCATATGTGAGGACTGACTTCCTGCTTGTTCCCGGAGAATTAATGCATCTTAACAATAAACAAAAGCATGCAAACATTAGTTGATAATACACTAACATCTATAAAACAAACATGGCAATGCATCATTAAATACAATATCTAAGCAAAATACAAAAAAAGCAACAATAATACATTAAGGAAAAACACGATGTGACTAATATTCAGATGCCAAAGTTTATAAGACTTGGGGGGGAGGGGGGCTATTTTAAGACTGCCTGTGGGACCTCAAACTAATTTTCAAAAGAGAGACTCCTTGTAGTGATTTTATTTTATAATTTGGGCTGCAGGGGGAAGAAAAGCAAAGTTACTGCATTCCCCCTGCAGCTCAATTGGGAATGCAGTTACTTGGCTTTTCTTCCCCCAACCTAACTCTGCCCTTTTTTCCCTGTTGTAAGCAAGCACACAACTTTTATCTGCAATGGGGAGTGTGGAAGGGACCAGCTTTTAGATAAGCTTTTTTATGCATGTAAAAATCTGTTTACGTAAGAACATAACATGTTATGCTGGGTCAGCACTTCATCCTGTCCCAGATGGTGGCTAATACTGGTCATAGAAAGTGCCAGGAAGATCCCAAATAATAGATCCATTCCTTGTTTCTCAGTCCCAGGTTAAGCAATGGCTTTCCCCAAATTTACTTGACTAATAATTGTTTATAGACTATCTTCAGGAGCCTGCCCAAAATCCTTTCAAACTCAATTATATCAGATGCTTAGACTACATCCTCCTGCAGTAAAATTCAAAGCAAGATTTAATTTTTTTTAAATTTATGACACTTACTAATTACACATTTGATAACTACCCTTCTCTATGTATGTATTTTGTACAATACCACCCAAAACCCCCTCACAGATACAATCCCGTGAATCGTATAGAGAGGCAGAAGATCCTGAAGTACCAAGAAATGCAGTAGGAGACTAAGAAAATGTGGAAGAAAGATACAGTTCTCCTAGGACAAGCAGGATGAGTTAGCCGCACTTGGTGATGTCATCCGACGGCGCCATAGATGGAAATACTCTCCATGAGCCAACTAGCCCTACCCATTAGTCCGCCCCCTAGCTAGCAAGTCTAGTCTATCTGCCGACCATGCGGACGGATTTTTTGCTCTCCTACTTACTACTACTATTACTCATTTAAACTACTGCTATTGCTATATTTAAACTTAAGTGGATTCACACAAAGATGGTTATTACATTTATTTAATAAATTTTTATACCGTTTTTCTACAAGTCAAAACGGTTTACACAGAACTGAGCTGATACAGTGAACGAATCACAAGGAACATCAAAAACATTTACAATGAACATGAAAACTACTTAAACGTGAACAGAAAACAATGAACCTTCTGTATATCTCAATACATTTGAATCAGTACTTCTCTAAACAACTATGTACATAAGGGTGGGGTGAGAGGTGAGGGGGTTATAGGAGCTTTATGGGTATAGGGTGGAAGATGAAATGATTGTATGGGGTAGTCCTGACCTGTGGTGGTTGGTGCCTGTTGCAAAATTATTCCAGGGACAAGATGGGTTTTGAGTTATTTGCGAACATCTACAGTTAATTTGATGCTTTGAATTGAGGGGGGCAATGAATTTCAGAGCGTACGGGCATACAGAAAGAATGCTCTTAGTCTGGTGGTTTTCTTGGATTTGCGAGTCTGAGGTAGAAGACCTTTATGTTTTCTTCCCTCTCTTCTCTCCCTTAGCTCGATCACTGCAGGGATCCAGTCGGCATCCCACTGCAGCCCCCATCGGGCTCCATACCCCAAAAAGGTGCATGCATTTACGGTCACCAGAAAACATGGATGCCATGGAAAAGAACAAGCCGGGCACAGGACGTGCCAGAAAGGGCCTCCATCCCTGGCCCAGCTTAGCAGCAGGATCCCCGATTTGAAGGCAGAGTCATCCACCCATGTGCCAGAGCATCTGCTGGTGTCCCGACTTGCAGAGCCTCCCTGCCAGAAGACCTCCCCCATCCACCAGTGGCCAAGCCCACTGAAGCCAGCTGTGTCCCCAGAGAGATCCAAGATAGCCAGGAGGCTCCACACCCCAAAACCATCAGATGGCACCGATAGCATGCACAGGCCCAAGGATAGCATGGCGCAGCACCTGGCCGCCCACCCGCCCTCCAAGTGAGGGGGTTCTTCAAGCCCATGCCACCCCCACCCGAGGAGAAGGGTTCTTCGGCACAGAGCTGCCTGCCAGACAATAAGAGGGCCTTCTGGCACCAAACTGTCCACCCAGAGAGGGGTCCTCCAACCCGGTGAGACGTTGACCGCGGTGCAATCTTTGCGGTACACTGAGCCACCACCATTCCTGGCCCGAGACTATGCCAGAACACCATTAAGGACTGCAGGCACTACGGTGGCCAGCCAGGGTCCTTTCACAAGGCGGAGCCTGTATGTGCATGGCAGTTATCTTCTCATCTAAAACGGAGGAGTAGCATAGACCGGTGTCGGAGGCAGGAATCGATTGCACAAGCACTCCCTGTGCCTCCCAACAAGTCATTTGATCCTCCACTGACTCCAAAGAAAGGATCTCCTCTCAGCAGCATGACTAAGGAAGCAGACCAGCCCTGCCAATTGCCTCTTCGGCTGACTGCAAGCGTTGACGGGCAGTGAAGGTCGCCAGACAGCCTTGGCAGCAGCTTTCAACGTGCCCCTTAGGGACTCGGGGCAAAAAAGTCCCAGGGTCAGTTCCCCAAATGGGCAAGTTTTTGCCACATAATCTCTCAGTCTGTGGAGAGGCTATGAGTGGGAAGATCTCGTGCCTGCCCCTGTGCCAAAAAAAAAATTTAAGGGAGGCTTCTCTTCTAGGGAGGACGCCCATGTGACCCAGAGGCAAGTGACACACAAGCTAGTGCCTGCCCACAAAGGGTCAAAAAGGTAGAGGGTAGGCCTAAGGGCTAGAACATTGGCTTTCTGTAACTAAGAGACCAGGCTTCCATACCCCCAAGCACTCTTTGTGGCCTCTGAAAGAAAGGCTTGGCATTCTGCCTCTGGTCACATGGCCAAGAAAACCTAGGACCTACTTGCATTCACTCCATGACATGCATTCATTTATTTATTTAAACGGATTTCTATACCGCCTTTTCCTACAATCAAGGCGGTTTACACTGCAAACAATCAACAAAATACTGTGTCTATTGTGCACATGCATTGATCGGTGAGAGCGTGTGTGTGTAGCTGGTCAATGTTTCTTGGTGAGCTATTTACAACGTGCGCTATTTACAGTACTATGTACATCGGGACTTTGCTTCAATATTATGATCGGGTCGCAGGGGAAGGTTGGTTGAGCTGGGGTATTGTCTGTTGCACAGTTTAAGTGACGTTACCGTAGTGCTCTATGAAGAGAGTCTTTAGCAGTTTCCTAAAGTCCTTAATGTCTGTTGTTGACCGTACTTCATCAGGGAGGACGTTCCAAATTGTTGGTGCCGCCTTTGATAAGGCTCATTTTTCGGTGTCCTTGCATAACTTGGTGGTGTCTTTAGGTATGTTGACATGGTTGGATGTGCCTCTCCTCTTCGGTCTTGTGCTGTTGTTGGGTTGTATGAGTGGGTGTAGGCTGAAAGCTGTTTGATTTTGAATATGTTTATGACTGTCTTGTATCTGATGCAGGAGCTGATTGGTAGCCAGTAGGGATCTTTTAGAGTGGGTGTGATGTGTTCTTGTCTTGTGGTGCCAGTTATTATGCGTGCTGCTGTGTTTTGCGCCAATTGCAGTGGTCCGAGTGTCTGTTTTGTTAGGCCAAGATAGACTGGGTTGCAGAAGTCTAGAATAGGGGTTATTAGTGCCTGACAGATTGTGCAGAAGTATTCCTGAGAGAGGAGGGGCTTGAGGCGTTGGACTAGTCTCATCCTGTGGTATGCATTTTTGGTGGTTCTGCTGATGTGGGACTGAAGGTTCAGTTCTTTGCCCAGGGTCACTCTGAGGTATTTCACTTCTGGTTGTATGGGTATGGCTGTGTTGTCTATCTTGATGTTGCGAGGAGGGATGAAGTCGGAGTTTCGTGTGATGATTAGAGCCTCGGTCTTGCTGTAGTTTATGGCTAGGTTGTTGTCTTGAAACCAGCTGTTCATGTGCATAAGAATCTGTTATCTTGGTGTAGTCTGGGTTTTCGAGGGTGACTGGTGTGTATATCAATATGTCATCCGCATAGATTGTGTATTTTATCCTGTGTTCTCTTATGATGCTGCATATTGGCTGGATGGAGAGGTTAAATAATAGTGCTGATAGGGCGGATCCTTGAGGTATGCCTTGCACGACCTTTATGGGTTGGGATGTGTTTGGACTGATCTTGACCTGTATCTGTCTCTCCGTTAAGTAGGCATGAAACCACCTCAATGTGGCTCCGTGTAATCCGATGTTCTGTAGTCTTGTTAGTAGAGTTCCGTGGCCCACTGGTCTTGTGGCTGATGCTGTACCGCTTTCTCAATAATCTTAGCCAGTAGAGGGATGCTTGAGATAGGTCTGTAGGCTGCTGGGTTGTTCTTGTCGAGTGGTGATTTCGTCGGGATTGGTCTTATTGTGGCGAGTTTTAGCTGGTCTGGCATGATTCCTCGGGTTAGTGAACTGTTCACCATGTTGTGTATGGTGTGAATGAAATTTGACTTTGTCGCCTTATTCCATGTAACTGGGCATGGGTCTGTTGGGGCCCTGCTTGTATTGAGTGCGGTGATGTGTGACAGCTGCTCTGTGGATGGTGTGCTGAATTTGTCCCAAATTTTTCTTGAGGGGGTGGTTGGTTTGGTGCTTGTGTCTGGTTTCCGTTGTGAGGCTGAATGGAATTTTTCTTGGATATGGTCTGCTTGCGGGTCTATTTGCACTTCGCTCTCGGTTTTCTGTTCCTTGGTGAGGGTTTTCACAATTTCGAAGAGTTTTCTTGGTTTGTTGTTCGATTTGAGTATGATGTTAGTGTGGTATTCTTTCTTCGTTTGGTTGATGAGTTTGTTGTATTCTTTTTGTTTTGTTAAGTATAATGCCTGAGTGTTGGGCGACTTGGTGTGTCTCCATCGCCGTTCTAACTTCCTGAGTTCCCTCTTCTCATTCCGTATGACTTTTGAGTACCAGGGTACATGATGTGCTTTGGTGCGGCAAGCTTTCTTGGGTCTGCATTCGGTGGCTTTAGCAGCAGCAGCATTGATGGTGCTGTTCCATTTTCTGATTTGTTCATCTAGATCATCTGCTTCCGTGTTCAGGTGGGGTAGAGTGTTCTGTAGAAATTGTTCCCTGTCGAAGCTTTTAAATCTTCTTTGTGCTGGTGGGTTGTCCAGGCTTTCTTCGTGGATTTGCCCTTGCGGTATCAGCTTTATTTTGATTATGTGATGGTCTGACCACGGTACAGGTGTGACATTGGGTTTTGATATGTTACCGCTGTCCATTAGAAAGTTGGGCGCGAATATGAGGTCTGGTGATGATCCGTGTCTGTGAGCCAGGGTATTGATCAGTTGGATGTATTGTAAGGATCCCATAGCTCATAGGAAAGCTTCTGCTCCTTTATGTTGGTAGATTTTAGGTTGAAGTCTCCTAATAGTATCAAGGGTTTGTGATTTGTGCTGATGGCACAGACCTCTTTCTAGAGTGGAGACTAGTTCAGCTGGTGGCGCATTCGGGGATCTGTAGGTGAGGCATAGGGCCATCCGTTTGTTTTCCACAGTGATGGTGTTGCATTGGTTTGTGTTTGAGGCACTTCGTGACTTGAATCTTAGGCTGTTCCTTGCGATGATCAAGAACCCTCCTCCTCTCCGTTGTGCGCGTGGGTAGTTGAATGCTGCGTAGGTGGATGGTACTAATTGATTAAGTAGTACGTTATCGGTGGGGGTGAGCCATGTTTCTGTGATGCACAGTATGTCAGGTCATTGATCTTCTCTGTGGTCTGCTATTGCAGTGGGTACCACTGAAACTGTACTAGCCTTTTGCGAGCAGGAATATCTGCACCAGCATCAGGTCCCAAGGACGCAATGCAGGAGCCTTCAAGGCCGACTGGCTATTCTCCACTGACAGAAACCACAGGAGGTCCCAAGATGGACTGACCCTGTGGCAAAACTCAGCACCTAAGAATGTTGGAGAATGGCATTCACAAATCCTAGGGCACACAGAGGGGAAATCTCAGCCACCGGTCATCAGTCACATCCTGTGGTCAGAATCACGACCCACCCTCCATCTTCTGGTAAGGTCCCATGGGAACAGCTCCGAGGCCTGGAGCACCCATATGAGGAAAAGCTCCACCAATCACAGCAACTACCACAATGAGAATATCCTCCTCGCCTGACTAGGTCCCTGTGGACTCCCCTAGCAGGAACCCAGTGTCTGCTTCATGTCGGATGACCGCTGAGTTGATCCAAAGAGAGAAGGGAGGTCAAAATATCCCTTTGTGGTGGCCAGCCACCCCAAATACAGAGGTAGAATAAAATAAATAAAATAAGCCTTCATCTGGAGACAGGGCTCCTACCAACGCCTTCGTCTAGAGTTGGCTTCCTACCAATGCAGACAAACTGCAAGCATGGCCCTACACCATCACATTGGGGGCCCTGCTCTTCTCAGACTCTCACCATGTCGGCCGCAACAGTGCTGCCGCCCTTGCTGTCAGGGGTCAGCTGCTCTCCTATGCTGGACTTGGGCCAGGTGCCCATCTACCCTCTGCCCTGGTCATCCTACGCAACAGATGTTGGCTGCTTCCCTGGCAGAAACCAGCTGAGGATTAAAATAAAATACTTCCATGCTCGCTCAGAGTCAACCTCTGGCTGGTGAAGCCCTGAGGATCCCTACTCAACTCAAGGCCTTGGGCTCACTACCAAAAAAAACAAACCCATGAAGAACATGTGGGGGTCAGACCAAGGCGCATTAGGCCCAGCATCTTGTTTCCAGCATTGCCCAATCCAAGGCACCAGCACCTAAATTGCACATACCTGCATACCGGATACTTCTCCTTAAGCTTCCTGGTGAGACCACCTCCACCCTTCCTAACGATACTCCTCCTTGGGTTTCCTGGTGAACCCACCTCCACCCCTCCTAATGATTAGACTTTGTCAGAGCGGACATAGACACCACAGTGTCCAAAGCATTCTTCCTGCAACATCAGAGATACCATCACCAATGCGGAGCATCTCCTCAACCCAACAGCTTAACGTGCAGAGCCTATGCCCACCAAGCCACATGATGGCATCCACACAAATCCTACAACTGGTGAAGCCATGCATGCGCCACCTACAATGACACCTGTGCACCCACTAGAACCCACACTCACAGCCCCTATCTAAGCTCATTCCCCTAGACACGGAGGGGATAGGCACTCTGCTCAGATGGAACTGCAGAGAGAACATCGCGCAAGGCAGGCCCCTTCAGCAATTGACACATCAATCAGTCATCGCCACAGATGCCTCAATGGTGGGATTTGGGGGGGGGGAGGGAATGCTTCCTGCCACTTCACACTCAAAGGGCCTGGACAGAGAAGGAACAGATGTTTCACACTAACCTGCTAGAACTCCAAGCGATCCGATATCCACTCTGAGCATTTCAGATCCACATCACCGGTCAGAAGACTGTCCTGGTCCAGAAAGACAACCAAGTGGCCATGTCTCACAACAACAAGCAAGGCAAACAGGATCCCACTCCCTCTGCAAGGAGGCTCTCAAACTCTGGACTTCGCCCCATCCAAGCAGTGCTTCCTAAAAGTCTCCTACCTGCCAGACACAGAACAAGCCATCAGCTGAACCAGCACAATCAGACTCTAAACCCTCGGGTGTCGGCTTCCCTCGTCCATCGGTGTGGCCTACCACAAATCAATCTATTCACCACTTTGGAGAACATGAAGTGTGCCTCTTCTTTGACTGAAACAGACAGAGTCCAGGCCATTCTCATCACGCCCCACTGGCTGAGACAGGTGTAGGTCCCCCTACCTCCACCAACTGGCTCTAGAACCCTCTGTATACCTCCCCCTGATGCCGGATCTCATCGCTCAGGATGGTGAGGATACCCTGCATCCCAACCTGCAGATGTTTGCACTGACAGCATGGACAGTGAGAGGCTGACCCGGATGTCTCTCAATCTACCCGCCGAGGTGCAATAAGTGCTACTGGCAGCAAGGCACCCACCAACAAGTCCTATAGCTTGAACTGATGGCGCTTCAGTGCCTGATGCATGTCACAACAGCAGGCCCACTTTTCCTGCCCGGTGTCATAGGTCCACCAGTATCTGACTTGACTCTTTGACCAGGGACTTATGACAGTGTCCATCCATGTGCACCTCTTCGCAATTGCGGCTCTCCATGACCGCATCGGTGACGGCTCCATTGCCATACTACCACTCGTCGCCTGCTTCAAGAAGGGCCTGACAAACCTCTGCCCTGCTATTGGCCCCCTGTGCTCCAGGGGACCTCACTATTATACTCAGCCAGTTAACACTGCAGACAGCCAAACTGAAGTATGCCTCCTGGAAGACTCCATTCCCGATAGCGATCACTTCGGACAGACGAATCAGCGAACTGCAGGCATTAGGGCACACACATCATACATGCTGCTCTTCCAGGACCGAGCCACCCTCCAGACCAACGCCAGGTTCATTTCCAAAGTAGCATCTCCTTTTGGTATCAACCAGGCCATCGAAGTTCCATGCTCCACCCGGAACCACACACCTCCCCAGTGGAGCAGAGGCTCCATATCCTGGACTGTGTCAGAACCTTATGCTTCAATCCTGCAATGGACAGCACACCAACGACAGGGGACACAACTCTTCATCACCTGTGATCCCAATAAACCAAGCCACCCGGGTTACCAAACAAACCCTATCTCATAAGAACCTAAGATATGCCATACAGGGTCAGACCAAGCTCCATCAAGCCCAGTATCCTGTTTCCAACAGTGGCCAATCTAGGTCATACATACATAGCAGTTTCCCCAAAAGAGACAGGTTCCTCAATGCTTGTATTGGGTCAAGCATGGATATCCTGGGTCCCTTTTTAATAATGGTTTATGGACCTTTCCTCCAGGAACTTGTCCAAACCTTTTTTAAACCCAGCTACACTATGAGCCTTTACTACATCCTCCAGTAACAAATTCCAGAGTTTGATTACACGTTGAGTGAAAAAATATTTTCTCTTATTTGTCTTAGTTTACCCTGTAGCTTCATTGCATGTCCCCTAGTCTTTCTATATTCTGATAACGTAAACAATCGATCTACGTTTACACGTTCCACTCCGTTCATTAATTTATATCTCCCCTCAGCCATCTCTTTTCCAGGTTAAAGAGCCCTAAACCTTTTAGCCTTTCTTCATAGGGGTATCCTTCCATCCCCTTTACCATTTGGTGGCTCTTCTCTGAACCTTTTCTAATAACGCTACGGCGACCAGAATTGCACACAATATTCAAGGTGCGGTCGCACCAAGGAACGATACAGAGGCATTATAATATCCTTTGTTTTATTTTCCATTCCTTTCCTTATGATACCTAGCATTCTATTTGCTCTCTTGACCGCCTCTGCAAACTGGATGGAGGGTTTTAACATGTTAAACACAATGACGTCTAAATCTTTTTCCTGGGTGGTAGTTCCTAATGTGGAACCTTGCATTGTGTAACCATAGTTTGGGTTGTTCTTCCCTAGGTGCATAACTTTGCACTTGTCCACATTAAATTTCATCTGCCATTTTGATGCCCAGTCTTCCAATTTATCAAGATCCTCTTGCAATTTTCCACAATCCGCATGGGTTTTAACAACTTTAGTTTTGTGTCATCTGAAAATTTGATAACCTCACTCGTTATTCCCTTTTCCAGGTCATTTATGAATATGTCAAAAAGCAGCGGACCCAGCACAGATCCCTGGGGTACACCACTATTCACCTTTCTCTATTGGGAAAATTGGCCCTTTAGTCCTACCCTCTGCTTTCTATCTTTTAACCAGATCCTGATCCACAATAATACACTGCCTCCTATACCATGACTCCCTAGTTTTGCCAAAACTCTGAGTGATCTTGTCAAAGGCTTTCTGAAAGTCCAAGTACACTATATCAACCGACTCACCTTTGCCTACCTGTTTAGTCACACCTTCAAAAAAACATAACAGATTAGTAAGACAAGATCTTCCTTGTCTAAAGCCATGTTGGCTTCTCCCATTAAGCCATGACTATCAACATGTTCAGTAATTTTGTTCTTTATGATGGTTTCTACCATTTTTCCCGGTACTGACGTCAGGCTCACCGGTCTGTAGTTTCCTGGATCACCCCGGAACCCTTTTTAGAAATTGACGTTACGTTGGCCATCCTCCAATCTTCAGGTATTACAGACAATTTTAATGATAGTTCACAGATTACTAATAGCAGATCTGCAATCTCATATTTCAGTTCTTTAAACATCCTTGGCTGCATATCATCCGGTACAGGTGATTTGCTACTCTTCAGTTTATCTAATAGTTGTAATACATCTTTCCAATGTATCGATATTTCCTTCAATTCTTCCGCATCTTTAAATACCACTTCAGTCATGGATAACATCCCTACATCTTCCTCAGTAAAGACCAAAGCAAAGAATTCATTCAGTCTCTCCGCTATCGCCTTGTCGTCTCTTAGTGCCCCTTTAACCCCTCTGTAATCCAATGGACCAACTGACTCACAGGTTTTTTGCTACGAATGTACTTGAAAATGTCTATTACGCGTTTTTGCTTCCGCAGGAAGCTTCTTCTCAAATTCTCCCTTTGCCTGCCTTATCAATGCCTTGCATTTAACTTGCCAGTGCTTGTGCTGTTTCCAGTTTTCATCGTTTGGCTCTTTTTTCCATTTCCTCAAAGATGCTTTTTTTGGCAACAGCCTCTGTGACCTCACCTTTAAACCATGCTGGCAGTTTTTTGGACTTCCTTCCACTTTTCTTAAAGCGTGAAATACAGCTGTTCTGGGCTTCCAAGATAGTGTTTTTCAACACCACCCAAGCTTGATGTAAGTCTTTAACCTTTGCAACTGCTCCTTTTACTTTTTTCATAACTATTTTCCTCATTTTATCATAACCTCCCATTCGAAAGTTAAAAGGTAGTACTGTGGATTTCCTTACCATCCCTCCTCCACTAATTAAATCAAACGAGATCATGCTATGATCACTATTGCCAAGTGGCAACAACACCCTTAACTCTTGCACCAGATCTGGTGTTCCACTAACAACTAGGTCCAATATGGCTTCCCCTCTGGTTAGTTCATGAACCAGCTGCTCCAAGAAGCAGTCATTTATTTCATCTAGGAACTTTAACTCCCTAGCATGTTCTGCCGTGACACTGACCCAGAAGATACAGGGGTAATTGAAATCACCCATTATTACTGTGCTGTAACTTTTGTTAGCTTCCTTGATTTCTTTGAGCATTTCATCATCCTTTTGTTCATTCTGGCCAGGCGGTCAATAGTACACCCCCACTGCCATCGCCTTTCCCTTTTTACATGGAATTTCAATCCATAGAGATTCTACAGCAAATTTTGTTTCCTGCAAAACTTTAATCCTTTCTGACTCAATGCCCTCTCTAACAGAGTGCAACCCCCTCCATCAATTTTAGCAGTTCTATCGTTATGATATAGTTTGTACCCAGGTATCACAGTGTCCCACTGGTTGTCCTCCTTCCACCATGTCTCAGACTCCAATCATATCTAACCTCTCATTTAGTGCTATATATTCTAACTTTCCCATCTTATTTTTTATACTTCTAGCATTTGCATACAAGCATTTTGGAGACTTTTATTCATATTAATCTGGCTATTGGTAGGCATGGGTAATTTGGAATCTTTAAGCTCCGTCTGTTCCATACTCAATGGCATTTGGGCTACTTTACTCTTTTTTGGAACCTCTGTTTTTGGTAGTATCCTTCAAAGATACATTCTTCCGAACCATGCGCTCTTAGGCAACTGTCGGCTTTCTCCTATTATCTAGTTTAAAAGCTGCTCTATCTCCTCCTTTTTAAAGGTTAATGACAGCAGCCTGGTTCCATCCTGGTTAAGGTGAAGCCCATCCCTTCGGAAGAGTCCCTCCTTTCCCCAGAATGTTCCCCAGTTCCTAACAAATCCAAAACCATCATCCTTGCACCATCGTCTCATCCACGCATTGAGACTCCAGAGCTCTTTCTGCCTTTTGGGTCCTGTGCATGGAATGGGAAGAAATTTGGAGAATGCTACCCTGGAAGTTCTGGATTTCAACTTCCTACCTAAAAGCCTAAATTTAGCCTCCAGAACCTCCCTACCACATTTTCTTATGTCATTGGTACCGACATGTACCAAGACAGTAGACTCCTCCCCAGCACTATCTAAGACCTTATCTAGGTGGCGCGTGAGGTCTGCTACCTTCGCACCAGGCAGGCATCATACCAGGCGATCCTAACGTCCACCAGAACCTCTTTCTTTCTGCTGGTAATTCCTCTTTGTATGCAGTCCAACATCCTCCTGGCTTTTGCCACCGCCTTGTCGCACTGTTGCCACCTTGAGATCTGCAGAAATAATCACACCAAGGTCTTTCTCCTGATCCGTGCACACCAACCTCTCGCCCCCTATCTTGAACATTTCTCTTGGGTTTCTGCTAAGTGCATGACTCTGCACTTCTTTGCATTAAATCTTAATTGCCAAGCATTTGACCATTCTTCCAGCTTTTGTAGATCTTTTCTCATGTTAAGGACTCCCTCGAGGGAGTCCACTCGGTGGCAAATTTTCGTGTCATCTGCAAAAAGACAGACCTTTCCATTCAGTCTTTCAGCAATATCACTCACAAATACATTGAACAGTGCCGGGCCCAGGACCGAACCCTGGGGCACCCCACTAATCGCCTTCCCTTGCTCCGAGTGAGCTCCATTTACCATCACCTTCTGTCATCTATCAGTCAACCAATTTCTGATCCAGTTTACCACCTTGGGACCCATCCCCAAACTACTAGATTTATTGATAAGCCTCCTATGAGGAACAGTATCAAAGGCTTTGCTGAAATCCAGATAGATGACATCCATCGCATGCCCCTGATCTAATTCTCTGGTCACACAGTCAAAGAACTCAATCAGATTTGTTTGGCAAGATCGTCCTTCTGTAAAACCATGTTGCCTTGGATCTTGCAACCTGTTGGTTTTGAGAAAGTTCACTATTCACTCCTTCAGAAGCGCCTCCATTACTTTTCCCGCCACCGAGGTAAGGCTCACAGGCCTGTAGTTTGACACTTCTTCCCTGTCACCACTTTTGTGTAGAGGTACGACATCAGCCATTCTCCAGTCCTGAGGAACTACTCCTGTTTCCAAGGAACTGTTGAAAACATCTTTTAATGGCCCTGCAAGAACCTTTCTGAGCTCTTTTGGTATCCTGGGATGTATCAATACACAAAACAAATAGCCAAGAGCAGAAAAAGAGATGGCGAGGAGTCATTTTTGAAAACGGATTTCTGTATGACGTTGCTCCTGATGAAGCCGGGTTACGGCGAAACAAAGGCTTTTGTAGAGCTTTGGTCATTTTTAAGAGTTAATTAGCAACATTGACTTTTGATACTTCTCCCGAGTTGCATGATTCCTCTGTCTGCGTTGGAGGTTGGAATTGACTATGAGAAGCGTCTGTTGAAGAGCTAGAGATCTGGCCGGTTACAAGTTTACTGCTGCAAGATAAGTATCGCTCTGTGATTGGTTTAGGCTGCGTTCAGCCTTGAAACTATAGTGCAGACGCACATCATATTGACGCTGTTTTTTAGTATGAAAGAATGAGATTGTATGTGTGGAAATTTGTGAGTATGGTGAGTGTTTGAATATGTTTTAGTGATTGTTATTTGCTCTATTGTTATAAAGATATTTTGAGATTTTTCCCAGGGTTGCAATTAAGGGTGTATTGGATGCATTGTGATTTGGTATAATTCCTTTAGGAAGGTAGGGAGGCTATGACCGGTGATGTGAGCGTCTATCAACACCCTATGGTGATTTATCACTAGATGTGGAGTTGTGACATCTGAGGTCATTATTGCCTGGAAATGATATTGGGATATAAGTTAAAAATTGTGTAGTTTATATATTTAATATTGTGAGCAGGTTCTTTTATTGTTGGATCCTGTGATGTATCCCATTCGGTCCCGTGGCCTTGTCCACTTTCAGTTTCGCAAGTTGTTCTAACACACCATCTTCTGTGAATGGTGTGGTATCTACTTCATTCCCATATTTGGGAGTCACAGTTGGTCCTTCTCCAGGATTTTCTTTAGTAAAAACACAGCAGAAGTATTTGTTTAGCAATTCCGCTTTTTCAATGTCTCTTTCCACGAGTCCATTCCCAGCACTTCTGAGTCCTGCGATTCCACCTCTGATCTTCTTCCTTTCCCGAATATACCTGAAGAAAGTTTTGTCGCCACACTTCACATCTTTAGCCATCTTTTCCTCTGCCTTTGATTTTGCTATCCTTATTTCTCTTTTTGTCTCTGAGTTTGATCCTGTATTCATTTCTGTGTTCCTCTGTATGCTTTTGAATTTTGCGAAAACTGTTTTTTGCCTTTATTTGAGCAGCCACTTCTTTGGAAAACCAAATAGGTTTCCTTCTCCTTTTGTTTTTATTTACTTTTCTTACATATTTATCTGTTGCCCCTTTTATTGCCACCTTTAGTTTAGCCCATTGCAATTCCACTTTCCTTATCTCCTTCCACTCTGTCAACTTCTCCTTTAGGTACATGGCCATTTTATTGAAGTCAGTGTTTTTGAAGTTTAGGACTTTGAGCTTGCTATAGTTGGACTGCTCCTTGGTTTTTATCTCAAACCACACCGTGTGATGATCGCTGCTGCTCACAAGTGCACCCACCCAGATATTCGACACACTATCACTGTTGGTGAGGACTAAATCCAGCATTGAGCTTTCCCTTGTTTCCATCACCATTTGTCTAAGTAACGCATCTTGGAGAGCATCCACAATTTTTTTTTTTTTGCTTCTTTCCAGATTTGCAGAAGGAGTAATCCAATCCACATCGGGTAGATTAAAGTCACCCAATATAATCGCTTCCCCCTTTATGGCTATTTTGACAATGTCTGTAATCAATTTGTTATCTAGCTCTTCGATTTGAGTCGGAGGTCTGTAGACTACAGCAGTATGGATGACAGTGCCATCTCCTCTTTCCAACACAACCCAGAGCGCTGCTTCTTTTCCCCATGCCCCCTGCATTTCAGTAGCTTTAATATTGCTTTTGACATACAAGGCTACTCCTCCTCCTCTTCCATTTTCTCTGTCTCTTCTGAATAGATTATAGCCAGCTATGGCTATATCCCAATCATGCGATTCATTAAACCATGTTTCTGTAATGACCACAATGTCCAAGTCCATTTCCACCATTAGGACTTCCAGGTCTGGAACTTTATTGGATAAGCTTTGAGCATTTGTGCTCATTGCTTTCCAGCATTTAACTGGCTTGCGTGTGTTTTGCATTGATTTTGTTCTGTCTACTTCTTCCCACTTGTTTTTGATGTGTGATTTAAAAGTGTGACTGTTCCTGATGTTTTCAACTTGGTGTGCAGAGCACGGGATGGACCCGTTTTCTTGCCCGGTGGGACTGCTGTTACAGTACCTTCTCCAACTCTCGCAATCCATGCTTAAGTCTAACTCCGTCAGGGTCCACCTCAGTGCCCTGATGGTGCACCACCACCCGGTGGATGGCAAACCCCTCTCGGTCCAGCTGCTGGTGACCTGCTTCCTAAGGGGTCTGCTCCTATTGAAGCCCCCTGTTCGCCCTCTGGCGACAGAGGGGGACCTGAATGTGGTATTGGGACAGCTCACTTGCCACCCTTTGAGCCTATGACTACCTGCTACCTCCGATATCTCTCATGGAAGGTGGCATTCCTGGTCGCACTCACCTTTGCTTACAGAGTCAGCAAGCTTCAGGTCCTAGTGGCCGAGGCGCCCTATACCAGGTTCTATAAGAAGGTGGTGCTCCACATAGACACTATCCTCCCAAAGGTGGTATTGTCCTTCCATCACAAGCAGGAAGTGGTACTTCCCACCTTCTTTCCAAGACCTCACACCAGTAGGGGTGAGATGGTACTTCACTCTCTGGACTGTTAGAGGGCCTTGTCCTCCTACATCCAACGTACTCAGGGCCATCTCAAAGCTGCTCAGTTTTTCGTCTCGTACGACCGCAGTCATCTGGGCGAGGCGGTGACCAAACTTACACTGTCTACCTGGGTAGCGGACTGTATCACCCTTGCCTATGAGCAGGCGGGGCTCCACTGGAAGGCCATATAACGGCTCACCGTGTCAGGGCCATGGCGGCCTTGTTAGCAAACCTTTGCTCCGTCCTGATGGTGGACATATGCTGGGCCGCCTCCTGGTCTTCAGTCCATACCTTCTCAGCTCATTACTGCCTGGAAAGGGAGTCCTGATAGGACAGTGCCTTCGGCCAGGCTGTGCTGCTTAATCTTTTCGGGGTTTAGGCAGTTTCTACCCTCTGACTCTTCTGTGTTCAGGCTACCAGAGTGCTGCTTTTCACCCGACACGGGTCCTACTGTAGTCTGTAACTACGGACTCAATTCTTGCTGTTCGTGGCTCCCCTGGAGGGGTAGACTGTGTTTTTTCTCTATGGGCTTTCGGTAGTCTGTAGCTGGAGAGTCCCATATGTGAGGACTGACTTCCTGCTTGTTCCTGGAGAAAGTGTAGTTACTCACCTCTAATAGGTGCTCTCCGGGGACAGCAGGAACCAGTCCTCACAACCCTCCCTCCTCCCCTTGGAGTTGCTCCTTTACCAGCTTTTATTTTTGCCATCTTTTAGCTATGTCATCTGACTGAGCAAGATGGCACCCTTGGGCGCGAAGGGGACCACGCATGCATGGTTGCATCTCCCAAAGGCTTTCTTTGAAAGCTGTGGGGATGCTTCCTTGAGGGCTCTGTCGGTGCTGACATTACACATGTGAGAACTGATTCCTGCTGTCCCCAGAGAACACCTGTTACAGGTGGGTAAATACGCTGTATTGTTGTATCTCCAGGAACAAACAGGAATGTAGTCTTCACATATGGGTATCGTCTGTACCAACTGAGCCTGCGCGGGAACGCTCCCCAGCGTCCAATAGGAAAGCTTTTGGGAGCATCCCACAGCGCCTGCGTGCTGCCTTCCCGCCTTTCCCAACTGTCCCTCTCCAGTTCTTTGTTTTCTGTGGATCCGACAGGTCGCACATCCTGTCACTGCAGAAAAAATTCCCCTCGTATTCTTTTTTGTGGTCGCATTTGCCTTCCCTCGACGCTACACCGGTACCGCCGGTTCTTCTTTCTTTTTTTCAAAACAAACAAACCTTTCTTTCTGGAGTCTCTTCCAGTAATTTTCTCCTCAGGTGCCACGTGCCATTTTGGGCACTAGGCCCAACCTTTTCCTTCAGAATGGAAAAACCCGCTTCGGGTTTTAAAAAGTGTTCTAAGTGTGGCTGTACCATCTCCGTCACCGACACCCATGAGTGGTGCCTCAAATGTTCAGGTCCTGACCACTCTATTTCAGAGTGTGCTGCCTCTGGGATGATGTCGAAAAGGGGCCGGCAAAACCGAACTGCTAAACTTAGCACCCTTTTACCCTCCGATGCAGCCTCCGTGGCATCGACGTCTTCCAGGGCTTCATCTTCCTCCCATGGATCTCAGGTAACTAAACATAAATCTAGCCGTTCCTCAAAGGGTAGATCTCCTTCTAAACATTTAGATGCCTCTGGTGTTGCCGTTGAGGGACTTTCACCGGCAAAATTGCACCGGCGGGCAGCTTCGGCTTCCAAAGCACTAACGGGGCTCCAGGATGTTTTCAAGGCTACAACCCCGCAGAACTACTGGTGCCATGCTCTGGGGTTCCGGCCGCTTCATCCGACACTGATAACTAAGCATCAGCAGCGTCGATAGACGATAGATTCCTGGCTATTGAACACAGTCTGGCGGCTCTTCTCACGGCCTCGATGCCACTGAAGCTGCTTCAGAAAATTCAACCAGTATCAGCACCGACTGCATCGACATCGGCAGGTATTCTACCGGGACCGAGTCATGTGTCTCTATCCGGCATGGAGAAGTTGGTACCGGACCACTCCGATGCTGACTTTGATCGGTACCGTGCCTTGCATGATCACCCGGATTGGAGATATTTCGAATCCTCGGATGAGTCTGAAGACTCTGAAAGCTCTGCCGATACCAGAGTATTTCTTCCTGAGGATTCCTCTTCTCCTCAGCGTAGGATGTCTCCACCAGAGGATATGTCCTTTCAGGATTTTATCCGAGATGTGGCCCGAGGTCTTTCCATCGCAGTGGCTCCTGAAAAAAAAGCCTAGGACAAAGGAATTATAAATCCTACAATACCCTAAAGCTCCCAAGGAGGCAGCTACCTTACCTATTCATGAGATCTTGCATGATCTTATGTTAAGGATGTGTGAAACACCTCTAACCACATCTAACCACATGGAGTGGAGGAGTAGCCTAATGGTTAGGGCAAGGTACTTCAGGCCGGAATGTCGGGTGTTCAAATCCTACTAGAGGACAGCAACCTTGGGCCGGAAGGACTGGGGTTTCTAGTCCCACAGGTACTCCTTGTGGTCTTGGGCAAGCCACTTAACCCTCCATAACCCATGTTCCTTGTAAAATAGTTATCTCCAAGTTATAATGCCCTGTTCAATGTAATTTCAGTTTGTTCAATGTAAACCGCACTGATGCAGAATAGCGCGGTATATAAGAGAATGTAAATAAATAAATAAATCTCCTCACTCTCGAAGACTCGACACCATGTATCAAGTTCCTCCTTGTCCTGGGTTTCAGAAGACTCAATTACCACACCATTCCATGGTGGTGGAATCAGCCATGAAACGGATAAAGAGTGCAAAAAGGCATGCATCTAATCCTCCAGGACGTGAGTGTAGGACTTTTGAAGCCTTTGGATGTCAATCCTTCCAGACTTCCATGCTTTCTGCTAGGATCAGTTCCTATATCTTGTATATGGGAATGTTCCTTAAAGAGGTCACAAGAGATTTAGAGCTTATGAGCCCTTTCCTTCCTGATGATAAAAGGCAAGATTATCATGCTCTTGTCAAACATGCTCAGGATGTTTCCAAGTTTGTGAATCGTGCAGCTTTTGACTGTTTTGAATGCATAAGCAGAACCTCTGCTATTGCCATAGGTGCACGTAGAATTGCCTGGCTCCAGGCATCTGACTTAGAAATTTGGGTACAGGACAAACTAGGGAATATACCTTGCACAGGAGAGAATCTCTTTGGCAAGAATTGGCAGGAAAATGCTAATGAGATAGGTGCTGACAATATCACTTTGGATAGATTGTCTAAATCTACAGCTGATCCTGCAAGGAAAAGATCCTCTAAGAAGCCATTCTTCAGCAAGAAGAAAATGTTTTATCCCTCCTATACCTAGCAGGGACATCGTTTAGGTCAGTTTGCCCAAAAGGGAAAGCAGCAACAACCTAGGCAGAGAAAGACAAAAGCAGCTAAGCCTCAACCGGCTCAGCAGACTCAGCCTCCACAGGGGCTTTGACTTCTATCTAGAGAACTTTGCCTTCCTGGTCCTGAACGGCCCAGAACCCTCCTCCATCCCAGGAAGGTTATGTCATTTTGCCCCCATATGGGGTCAGATAACAGCAGAAAATTGGACTCTGTCTATTGTAAGAGAGGGGTACAAGCTTCATTTCCTCAGCAAGCCCCCTCCTACAATGGTAAGAGAGTTCAATTCTCAGACCTCTCTCAACGACCTGTTAGGTCAGGTGGTCACTGTGCTCCTTGCTCAAGGGGCATTAGAAGAGGATCCCATTCCCCAATGGGGTACAGGGTTTTACTCCCCCTATTTCCTTATTCCAAAGAAAACAGGAGGACACAGACCCATTTTAGACCTCAGAGAATTGAACAAATTCCTTTTCAAAGAGAAGTTCAAAATGATTTCTCTAGGAACTCTGCTGCCATACCTTCAGAGTCAGGATTGGCTTTGTTCTCTAGATCTCAAGGATGCGTACACTCATGTTCTCATCCATCCAACTCACTGAAAGTTCTTTCGCTTTGTTTCAAGGGAAGCGCTACCAGTACAGGGTTCTTCCTTTTGGCCTGGCCTCTGCACCAAGGGTGTTCACAAAATGCATGGCTGTTGTGGCAGCATTTCTCCGCACCCTGGGAATATTCGTCTTCCGTTACTTAGACGACTGGCTCATTCAAGCCCCTTCAGAGCCAGAGGCCAGGGTTGCTCTCTCTTAGAAAATGCGCATCCTTAAGTATTTGGGACTTGTCATAAACTTCCCAAAATCCAACCTTGCTCCCACTCAATCCCTAGAGTTTATAGGAGCTCTGCTGGATACCAGACAGACAAGGGCCTTCCTTCCACAGCCCCACTGCCTAGGCATTGTGCAGTTAGCTTCCCAAGCAGTGCTTCGGAAATGTTACAGTTGCTAGGCCACATGGTATCCACCGTGCATATGATTCCTTATGCTCACCTCCATATGAGGGCAGCCCAGTGGACTTTATCCACTCAGTAGACTCAGGCGCCAGGTTGCCTGTCAAACAAAATAGCAAACTCTGATCGCCTTATTTTATCCCTCCAATGGTGGCAGTCACCCCAAAAGCTTTTGGTGGGGTCTCCTTTTTAGCAACCCCCACCCCAAGCCACTCTAACAACAGATGCCTCATAGGTGGGATGGGGAACCCACCTGCAAGGCCTCTCTACCCAGGGTACCTGGACTCCACAGGAGACCTATCTCTACATCAATCTCCTGGAACTCAGAGCAATCTTCCTTGCTCTTCGAGTATTCCACACCCAGCTCCAGCTACAAGACAGTCCTAGTTCAAACGGACAATCAAGTAGCCATGTTCTATGTGAACAAGCAGGGCAGAACAGGCTCTCTGTCGCTCTGCAACGAAGCTTTGCGACTATGGACCCTCGCCAGAAAGCGTCAGATTCATCTCCTTGCAGTGTATCTTCCAAGCATTCAAAACTCTTGGGCAGACGGACTCAGTCGAGTTCTTCTTCCACACGAATGGTCTCTCCATGCAGACCAGGTGGCCACATTTTTTTCAAATTTGGTGAACCCCGGACATAGACCTCTTTGCAAGTCCGCTGAATGCCAAACCTCCCCGGTTCTGTTCCAGAATTCCGGCTCAGGGTTGTCAGGCCAGGGATGCTTTCCTCTTCCATTGGGGTCAGGACTTCCTGTATGTCTTTCCACCCATTCCCCTAATTCCCAAAACCCTGTTCAAGCTTCAGAGAGACAGAGGTCATAAGATTCTCATAGCTCTGCGTTGGCCACGGCAAATGTGGTACCCTCTGTTCCTACATCTCTCTCAAGCTCCGCCTCTGGAGTTAGGATCTGCTCCAGATCTCCTTTCTCAAGAGGACGGGATGCTGTGGCATCCCAGTCCCAAGTCTCTGCATCTCAGGGCCTGGTTGCTGAAAGCCTAGAACTTCACGGTCTTAACCTTTCCCAGCAGGTAAAGGATATGCTTTATGCTTCCAGGAAGCCTTCCACAAGACGCTCTTATGCATTTAAGTGGAAAAGGTTTACCATATGGTGCTCGCAGAAGGGTCTTAACCCTCTTGCGATACCTCTTGAATCATTACTGGAGTATCTCCTTCATTTATCAAATGCAGGGCATAAGACCAATTCAGTGAGAGTTCATTTGAGTGCTATTGCAGCTTCTTTCAAGCCTCTAAATGGACAACCTATTTCCTCTCATCCTCTCAGCGAGATTTATGAGAGGCCTTCTTTTAACTAAGCCTCCCATTAAGCCAGCACCGGTGGCATGGGACTTAAATCTGGTTCTTAGGCAACTCATGAAATCGCCCTTTGAACCATTAGCCACTACCTCTTTGAAATTCCTTTCCTGGAAGGTTATCTTTCTCATTGCAATCACATCAGCACGTCGCATCAGTGAATTGCAAGCGTTGGTGGCTGATCCTCCTTATACAAGGTTCCATCATGATAAGGTAGTCCTTAGGACTCATCCACCCTTTATGCCAAAGGTGGTGTCACCTTTTCATTTCAACCCAGCGGTTTACCTTCCTGTATTGTTTCCAAGGCCTCACGCCTCAAATGCAGAAAGGAATCTTCATACTTTGGACTGTAAAAGAGCTTTGGCCTTTTACTTGCAAAGGACACAGCAACATAGAAAGTCCTCTCAACTCTTTGTTGCTTTTGATCCTGGTCATTTGGAACTTCCGGTCTCCAAAAGAACACTGTCCAGCTGGATTGCACAGTGTATATCTTTTGCGTATGAGAGTAAAAACCTTCCTCTTGAAGGCCATGTCACAGCTCACAGTGTGAGAGCCATGGCTGCCTCTATGGCTCATCTTCACTCTGTGTCTATCGACGACATCTGTCGAGCAGCTACTTGGGCTTCGGTTCATACCTTCACAGCCCATTACTGCTTAGACAAGGACTCCCGCCGGGATGCATTGTTTGGTCAGGCTGTTCTTCAACACCTGTTCCATACTTAATCAACTCCTACCCAACATCCCTGGTGGGATGCCAGAGATCCATGGGGGGAAGTGGAGCCCTTTCACAAGGGCACACAACTTCTGGGGCCTTCTCCCTGGCATCTGCAGCTAGGGAGTCCCCATATGTGAAGACTACATTCCTGCTTGTTCCTGGAGATAGCATAGTTACTCACCTGTAACAGGTGATCTCCAGGAACAGTAGGAATTTAGTCTTCACAACCCACCTACCTACCCACCCACCTCCCCTAGGAGTTGTATCTCTCTATCTCTCTCTTTCTCTCTCTCTTTTGTCTCAGCTTTAAACTCAACTTGAGAGGGACAGTTGGTAAAGGCGGGAAGGCAGCACGGCAGCACGCAGGCGCTGTGGGATGCTCCCAAAAGCTTTCCTATTGGGCGCTGAGGAGCGTTCTTGCGCAGGCTCCGTCGGTACCAACGATACCTATATGTGAAGACTAAATTCCTGCTGTTCCCGGAGATCACCTGTTACAGGTGAGTAACTATGCTTACTAGTAAAAAGGCATGAACTAAACCAAAATTACAGTATACATCTTCTGTGTGTGTGTATTGTGGTCATTATTTAGCTGGTGAATGTTGTATCATCAATATTGCCTAGAAGGTTAATGAGCGATCAGTATCTTAATACTTCAGATGATATTGGTGAATAATAGTAGTTTTGGTTGTTCTGGTGATTATTTGCTTTAAAGCATTTCCTTTCTCATGGACATGTCATTGTACCTTGGATGTTCTGATGTCTGATGCACTTCTACTTATCTGAAAGGAATCTGTGTGTTGTGCTGCTTTTATTTTATGTAAACATCTAAATTATATATTGCTGACAGCTGAAGAAAATTCGTTCTCT
Organism: Ichthyophis bannanicus; assembly: GCA_033557465.1. Classification (NCBI taxonomy): domain Eukaryota; kingdom Metazoa; phylum Chordata; class Amphibia; order Gymnophiona; family Ichthyophiidae; genus Ichthyophis; species Ichthyophis bannanicus. The sequence goes on along the minus strand of CM066036.1, from coordinate 842,887,354 downwards.
ACTTATGGCTGGAGCTGCTGAGCATGACTCCTTCTTTCAACATCTCCGGCTGTTGGATGGTGCATTGAAGCTATCTGCTAAAGACTTGCGCTCTCAGGTGGTGCGAGAGGCGTGTATCACCTTAGGGTAAGGCAATAACTCTCCCCCCCCCCCCTAAATTGTTAAATTAAATTCTGGGTTGGAACATAATGGTAATAAAACATATTGCATGATTTTGAGAGCCTTAGTACAGTACAAAACCCTCCTAATACAGGTTTTCTGCAGAAATGATCTGAAAAGAATATTTATATGCAGTTATTTTTTCATCCATAGCACAGGATTAGAATTTAAGGAGTAGATAGTTCTCACAGTACATTTGTAATAACTTCAGAACAGATTATAGATGCACCAAGCCTCTGTATTTACATGAAAATTATTGTAAATCAGTTATTCAAAAAAGTCTATTGTTATATTAGATTTTTATAATACCACAGCACAACAAAACGTGTGGAATAATGTTTTGTTGTCTCATTTTATGGGCATTCTTGTACAATCAGTGATTGGTATAGTTCATATAGGTAAACACTATACTGTATATGTTTGAGGGTAATTTTTGAAAGCATTTCCTCAGACAAAGCAGTGCTTAGCTCTAGGAAAAAGGCTGTGAAGAATTGCCTACCTAAATAAAATCACATGCATCTAACTTGTGTACACATGACTTACCTGGACTGAGCAGAAGCATTTCTGTGAATGGGAGTTGTATTTACACATACTTTTGAAATTTGACTATAGCACATAAGTTAACTCAGAATATTTGTGCATGCTAAAAAGTGAAAAGTCCTATGTAATAGGACCTCCCCCCCAACCATACCCACCCCCAGAACCATCCCATCCTAGACAACCACTTGAACATCTCCCCCCAAGAACACCAACTCTCATCCATACAACCATACCACCCACAGGACACCCAGCGAACCACAAGCCCCTCACCCTGGTATCAACCACAGAATCCTTCCCCTCTCCCCCTCCCTGCTCCTCGCTCCTAAACCCCTCTACCAACTCCCCCACTTACAACAGACATTGGAGAGGAGAGTGAAAAAGGATAAAGAAAAATGTAGAATGTCCATCACACAAAGGGGTAGTATAGGGGGAAGAATTCCCCTCAGGTTCTCAATCTGAGTGGCCCCTCTGGGGTCAGGAGCCCCATAACTTTTTCTTTATTCGTGCATTTGATATACTGCCCAGACAACAGCATCAGGGCAGTTTACAGAAATAACAATGCTGCAAGGTCAGGAAATAGAAAGGAACTCCATATCAACAAGACAGAAGAGACAGTTGAGTCAGTAGAGCTGAGAGGGCAAAGGAGCAAAAGGGGGGGGGGAGTAGGTGGCTGCAGAGGGCTAGTGTGGCTCGGTATATGGGTATCAAACGCCAGGTGGAACAGATGAGTTTTCAGATGTGATTTGAATCTTTGATATGATGACTTCAGGTGGAGTGCAGAAGGCAGGGCATTCCAGAGTGCAGGGCAAAAAAAAAAGAAGGCAGAGTTGCGGGTGTGCTCAAGATGGGCTTGTGAAGGTATAAATAGGTGGTTTACGTGGATAGATCAAAGCTGGCGATAGAGGGTGTGTAGATGGATAAGATCAGCTAGATATTGTGGGGTGAAAGTGTTGAAGACCTTATGAACCAAAATCAGGATTTTGTAGTGAATTATGAAACAGAGAAGGAATCAATGAAGATGCATGAGGAGAGAGGTGGTGTGGTCTGAACAGTTTGCATCTGGTCTGAATGGATGGCATGTGTGACAATAAAGGCAGCAGTATTTTAGAGAGGTTGCAAGCATTGTAGCTGGTACTGGGGGAGGCCTGCCAGAGTGACGTTGCAGTAATCATGTCTGCTGATCACTGTGGATAGGAGAAGTGTAGTTATGGAAGAAGGGGACAGGGAAGGCTGGACTGCCCAGATCTGGTGCAGTGAGAAAAATGAGCAACAAATGAGGGATGAAAGATGCTCGTGGAAAGAGAGTGAGTAATCCAGAGTGACGCCTTGGTAGCAAAGAGGACACCATAAGAATTTGAGTAGAGTTAAGCAGAGGGACCAGGGGAGGAGAGGGGACACCAAATGTGAAGCAGATAGCTGTGGACTTGGAGGAGTTGAGATGCAAGTAATTAGTAGAGAGCCATGTGAAAGGCAAGCATTGAGCGGTGCCAAAACAGGGGCGGAAGGACTGATATGGTAGAGGAGAATAATGTCGTCAGCATAATAATATGCTGAGACAGATTATTGTTGGATAATGAGAGAGAGGGGGGCCAAAGAGATATTGAAAAGGAGGGGAGACAGAATGGAACCTTGCGGAACACCACACAATAGAGGAACATCAGCTGAGGTGACAGAGCCATGGTGAACAGAGAGAGCGAGCAGTAAGAAAGGAATGGAACCAGTGTAAGACAGTACCACAGATCCTAGATTATTGAAGGTGTGAAAGGAGGGTAGAATGGTCAACTAGATTGAAAGCTGAGGAAAGGTCCAGTGAGATGGCAAGAGAAATATCACCGCAGTCATGAGATATATGACTTTGTTGCCGTCACCTCCTCCACTAGGGCCCTCTGAGCAGGAAGAGTCTGGGGACACCGGGGCGTTTGCCCTCTTGGGTGCCGCTACAGCCTCTGCTGACCTTTCCTTCTTGCGGTGAGCCACCTTCATGCCGCCCGAGCCCAGAGGCACCGTTCACACACCGGAGGAGTCTCTACCTTGTACTCTATCAGGTCTCCGAACTTAGAGGTGTGGGATCACTGGGGGTAGGCACAATCGGGGGGGGGGGGGGGGAGTTCCAGAGCGAGGGCATCATGTAAGCTGCTTCCCTTCAATGCGTCATGTGATCCTCATGTGAATGCTTTTTTTGCAAATATGTAGTTACAAAGTTACCACTTTAGAGAGTAATTTTAGAACAGGGCATTGGGGTAGGTGACAATGTAGTCACTATTCTATAAAGACAACTAGGCGCCTACTTATCTTTAGAAAAAACTAGCATAAGTGGTCTTATATGCACCTGCATTGCAGGCGAGGACACTTGTTCCAGCCCTTGAACCCAAGACTATATTTTTCAAGCATGCATGTAAATTGATAGTATTTTATAATCTACATGTATACTTGTGCGCTTCACCTGTGCTGCACCCAAAATCTGCCCATGTGTACGCCCACTAGTAAAGTATGTACCTTCATGCTGAGTGGAGGAGTGGCCTAGTTGTTGGGGCAAGGTACCTCAGGCTGGAAGGTCGGGGGTTCAGATCCCACTAGAGGACAGCAACCTTGGGCCGGAAGGACTGGGGTTTCTAGTCCCACAGGTGCTCCTCGTGGTTTTGGTCAAGCCACTTAACCCTCCATTGCCCATGTTCCCTGTAAAATTGTTATCTCCAGGAACAAGCAGGAATGTAGTCTTCACATATGGGTATCGTCGGTACCGACGGAGCCTGCGCGGGAAAGCTCCCCAGCATCCAATTAGAAAGCTTTTGGGAGCATCACACAGCGCCTGCATGCTGCCTTCCCACCTTTCCCACCTGCCTCTCTCCAGTTCTTCGTTTTCCGCGGAGCCAGCAGGTCGTTCCTGTCACCGCAGAAAATGTTTTCCTTATTCTTTCTTTTTTGTGGTCGCGTCTGCCTTCCTCAATGCTATACCGGTACCGCCGGTTCTCCTTTCTTTCCTTTAAAAAAAAAAAAAAAAAGATATTCTATATATTTTCAAACTTTTCTTCTAGGTGCACGCGCCATTTTGGGCCTTAGGCCCAAAATTTCCTCCACTATGGAAAAACCCGCTTCGGGTTTCAAGAAGTGCACCAAGTGTGGCAGTACCATCTCCGTCACCGACACCCATGAATGGTGTCTTAAATGTTTAGGTCCTGACCACTCCATCGCTGAGTGTATGGCTTGTGCCATGCTGTCCAAGAGGGGTCGACAAAACCGAGCTGCAAAGCTCAGTGCCCTTTTTCCCTCCGATGCAGCTTCTGTGGCATCGACGTCTTCCAGGGCTTCGTCTTCCTCCCATGGATCTCAGGTAACTAAATATAAGTCTAGCCGGTTCTAAAAGGGTAGATCTCCTTCCAAGCATCGAGATGCCTCTGGCGTTGCCCTTGAGGGTTCTGTACCGGCAAAATTGCCCCGGCGGGAGGCTTCAGCTTCCAAAGCATTATCGGGGCTCCAGGATGTTCTCGAGGCCTCAACCTCTGCAGAACCGCTGGTGCCATGCTCTGGGGTACCGGCTGCTTCCGGTACCGATATCCAGGCATCGGCAGTGTCGATAGACCAGAGGTTCCTGGCTATTGAACGCAGTCTGGTGGCTCTCCTTGTGGCATTGACACCCTTGGAACTGTGTCAGACAGTTCAACCGGTACCGGTACCGATAGCATCGACATCGGTATCGGCTTTGCCGGCACCCAGCCATGCAATGCCTTCTGGTGCCGATACACCGGTACCGATTCCCCCCCGGTACCGACTTCGGTCGGTATGGGTATCGGGCTCTTGAAGAGCATCCGGACAGACGGTACTTCAAATCCTCGGAGGACTCCGAGGATTCTGACAGCTCTGCCAGTACCGGTATACTTCTCCCAGAGGAGCCTTCCTCTCCTAAACGGAGGATGTCTCTTCCAGAAGATATCTCCTTTTAGGATTTCATCAGGGAGGTGGCTCGAGGTCTGTCCATTACTGTGGCTCCTGAAACAGAGCCCAGGGCTAAGGAGTTGGAGATTTTACAATATCCCAAAGCTCCTAAGGAGGCAGCTACTCTGCCTATCCATGAGATTCTACATGATCTCATGTTGAGAATGTGGGAGACACCTCTTACCACCTCTCCTCACTCTCGCAGACTGGATACTATGTATCTAGTCCCTCCTTGTCCTGGTTTCCAAAAAACTCAGCTTCCTCACCACTCTATTGTAGTGGAATCAGCTATGAGAAGGATCAGGCATGCATAGAGGCATGCCTCTAATCCTCCAGGATGTGTGTGTAGAACCTTTGGATGCCTTTGGACGTCGTACGTTCCAGACTTCCATGCTTTCTGCCAGGATCAATTTCTATATTCTATATATGGGAATGTTCCTTAAAGAAGTCACAGGAGACTTGGAGGTTTTAAGCCCTCTTCTTCCTGAGGACAAGCGGCAGGATTTTCTCACACTAGTTAAACATGCCCAGGATGTTTCTAAGTTTGTCAATCGTGCAGCTTTTGACTTTTTTGAGTGCATAAGCAGAACCTCTGCCATTGCAATAGGTGCACGTAGAATTGCCTGGCTCCAGGCATCCGATTTGGAGCTCTGGGTGCAGAACAAACTGGGAAATATCCCTTGTACAGGTGAGAACCTATTCGGCAAAAATTGACAATGAGTTGGATGCTGACAACTCCACTTTGGATAGGTTATCCAAAGCCACAGCTGATCCTGCAAGAAGGAAATCTTTCAAGAAACCTTTCTTCTCTAAAAAGAAGAGGTTTTATCCCTCTTATTCCCAGCAGGGACGTTCTGCAGGTCAGCCTGTCCTGAAAGGTCAGCAACCACCTAAACAAAGGAAAGCAAAGACTGCCAAGCCTCAACCGCCTCAGCAGTCTCAGCCTCCACAAGGCCTTTGACTTTCAACTAGAGAACTTAGCCTTCCTGGCCCTCAATGGTCCAGAGCCTTCCACCATTCCAGGAAGATTGTGTCACTTTGCCCCCAGATGGGGGCAGATAACAGCAGAACATTGGACACTTTCCATTATAAAAGAGGGGTACAAGCTTCACTTTCTGAGCATGCCCCCTCCCACAATGGTAAGACAATTCAATTCTCAGACCTCTCTCATCAACTTGTTAGGTCAAGAGGTCACTATGCTTCTTGCCCAAGGGGCAATAGAAGAAGTACCCATTCATCAACAGGGTACAGGGTTTTACTCCCCCTATTTCCTCATCCCGAAGAAAGCAGGGGGACACAGACCTATTCTAGACCTCAGAGAATTGAACAAATTCCTGTTCAAAGAGAAATTCAAGATGATTTCTCTGGGAACTCTGCTGCCATACCTTCAGAGTCAGGATTGGCTTTGTTCTCTAGATCTCAAGGATGCGTACACTCATGTTCTCATTCATCCAAATCACAGAAGGTTCCTTCGGTTCCTTTTTCAAGGAAAGCACTACCAATACAGGGTGCTTCCTTTTGGCCTGGCCTCAGCACCAAGAGTGTTCACGAAGTGCATTGCTGTGGTAGCAGCATTTCTCCGTACTCTAGGGATATTCGTCTTCCCTTACTTAGACGACTGGCTCATTCGAGCCCCATCAGAGTCAGAGGCCAGGACTTCCCTATCTTGCACAATGCGTATCCTTCAGTATTTGGGTCTGGTCATAAGCATCCCAAAATCCATTCTAACTCCTACTCAGTCTCTAGAGTTCATAGGAGCTTTCCTGGATACCAGAAAAGCAAGGACCTATCTTCCCCAGGCCCGTTGTCTTCACATGGTGCAGTTAGCTTCTCAAGCAGTGCTAAAACCTCATCTCACTGCCTGAGAAATGTTACAACTACTAGGCCACATGGCATCACTGTGCATGTGGTTCCTTATGCTCACCTCCATATGAGAGCAGCTCAGTGGACTTTATCCACTCAATGGACCCAGGCATCAGGGTGCCTGTCAGACAAAATAGCAAACACAAATCGTCTTATTTTGTCTCTCCAGTGGTGGCAGTCCACTCAGAACCTGTTGCTGGGGTCCCCATTTCAACAATCTTTACCCCAGGCAACTCTCCCAACAGATGCTTCACCAATGGGTTGGGGAGCTCATCTGCAAGACCTCTCCACCCAAGGCACTTGGACTCCACAGGAGACTCATCTACATATCAACCTCTTAGAGCTCAGAGCAATCTTTCTTGCTCTTCGATTGTTTCACACCCTGCTCAGCTACAAGACAGTCCTCATTCATACGGACAATCAAGTAGCCATGTTCTATATGAACAAGCAGGGAGGGACAGGCTCTCTGTCGCTTTGCAACGAAGCTTTGCGACTATGGGCCCTCACCAGAGAGCATCAGATTCATCTCCTGGCAGTGTATCTTCCAGGCATACAAAACTCTTGGGCAGACAGACTCAGCCGAGTTCTGCTTCCACACGAATGGTCTCTACATGCAGACCAGGTGGCCAAGATTTTTCAAATTTGGGGAACCAAGGACATAGACCTCTTTGCAAGTCCGTGGAATGCCTAACTTCCCCGGTTCTGTTCCAGAATTCCAGCTCAGGGTTCTCAGGCCAGGGATGCCTTCCTCCTTCACTGGGGTCAAGACTTCCTTTACGCCTTTCCACCCATTCCCCTAATTTCCAAAACCCTGTTTAAGCTTCAGAGAGACAGAGGGCGTATGATTCTCATAGCTCCACATTGGCCACGGCAAGTGTGGTACCCTCTGCTTTTACATCTCTCTCAAGCCCCCTCCCTGGAGTTGGGATCTGCTCCAGATCTCCTGTCACAGGAGGGTGGAATGTAATGGCATTCCAAACCCCAGTCTCTGCATCTCAGGGCTTGGTTGCTGAAGGCCTAGATCTTCATGATCTTAATCTTCCTCAGCAAATAAAGGATGTCCTTTATGCTTCCAGGAAGCCTACCACAAGACGCTCTTATGCTTTTAAGTGGAAGAGGTTTACCAGATGGTGTTCGCAGAAGGGTCTTAACCCCCTTGCGATGCCTCTAGAATCATTACTGGAATATCTCCTTCATTTATCCAATGCAGGACTTAAAACTAACTCAGTAAGAGTCCATTTGAGTGCTATTGTAGCTTCTTTCAAGCCTCTAAATGGACAACCTATTTCCTCCCATCCTCTTATAGCAAGATTTATGAGAGGCCTCCTTTTAACTAAACCTTCCATTAGGCCACCACCGGTGGCATGGGACTTAAACCTGGTTCTTGGTCAGCTCATGAAGCCACCTTTCGAACCCTTAGCTACTACCTCATTAAAATTCCTTTCTTGGAATGTTATCTTTCTCATTGCATTCACATCAGCACTCCGCATCGGTGAATTGCAGGCACTAGTAGCTGATCCACCTTATACAAGGTTCCAACATGACAAGGTAGTCCTTAGAACTCATCCACACTTTATGCCAAAGGTGGTCTCGCCTTTTCATCTTAGCCAAGTGGTCTACCTGCCTGTGTTCTTTCCAAGACCTCATGCATCAAATGCAGAAAGGAATCTTCATACTTTGGACTGTAAAAGAGCTTTAGCCTTTTACTTGCAAAGAACACAGCAGCATAGAAAGTCCTCTCAACTCTTTGTTGCTTTTGATCCTTCTCATTTGGGACTTCCAGTCTCCAAGAGAACACTCTCCAACTGGATTGCACAGTGTATTTCCTTCGCCTATCAGAGTAAGAACCTTCCTCTTGAGGGCCATGTCACAGCTCACAATGTGAGAGCCATGGCAGCTTCAATGGCTCATCTGCACTCTGTGTCTATCGACAACATCTGTCGAGCAGCCACTTGGGCCTCGGTTCATACCTTCACAGCCCATTACTGCTTGGACAAGGACTCCCGCCGGGATGCCTTGTTTGGTCAGGCTGTTCTCCAACACCTGTTCCATACCTATTCATCTCCTACCCGCCATCCCTGGTTGGATGCCAGAGATACATGGGGGGAAGTGGAGCCCTTTCACAGGGACACACAACTTCTGGGGTCTCTCCCTGGCATCTAAAGCTAGGGAGTCCCCATATGTGAAGACTACATTCCTGCTTGTTCCTGGAGATAGCATAGTTAGTCACCTGTGACAGGTGATCTCCGGGAACAGCAGGAATTTAGTCTTCACAACCCATCCACCTCCCCTAGGAGTTTTATCTCTCTATCTCTTTCTCTTTCCCTCTCTCTCTCAGCTTTAAACTCAACTGGAGAAAGGCAGTTGGGAAAGGCAGGAAGGCAGCACGCAGGCGCTGTGGGATGCTCCCAAAAGCTTTCTAATTGGATGCTGGGGAGCGTTCCTGCGCAGGCTCCGTCGGTACCAACGATACCGATATGTGAAGACTAAATTCCTGCTGTTCCCAGAGATCACCTGTTACAGGTGAGTAACTATGCTATCTCCAAGTTATGCCCTGTTCAATGTTCATGATATCAACCGCCTTGATATCATGAAAGGCAGTATATAAGAAATGTTAAATAAAATAAATGTTCTTTTATGCAGGTTGGAATTTTTTTAAGTGGTCACTTATATGTGAGAATGACTTTATAGAATTACCCCCTTAGTGTCAAAGACAACCATAACAGATACACCTAGAACTTACATCCAAAAATCACAGAGAGAGTCTGTATTGATTAATATTTTCTGAGATCTTGATGTATCACCAACAAATCAGAAAAAACACCCAATTAAAGATCATAACTTCCTAGGGTTTCTAGAAGCTAGTCCCTCAAGTCATGTTCACGATGAATAGTGCCTAGTTGATATCTTACTACTGTTATCAACCTGTATATAGTCCCATGTTGTATATAGTTCCATGATGTATATAGTTAGCCTGTGTTCCATGTTCAATACCCTGTTCAATGTAAAACGCAGTGTGGCTTTTCCTGCTGTGCGAGTTTTGTTACCTGTGAATCGCGCTGATCGTAAATAGTGCGGTATAGAAAAACTATAAATAAAAAAATAAAATAAAAAGCTGTTTGAGAAGTTCAGTGATCAAAGTCGTCTTTTTCCACTTTTCTGTGGAAAATCATAGAAATAGAAACATAGAAAAATGACGACAGAAAAAGACCACATGGCCTATCTAGTCTGTCCTTCTATATCAGTTATCTCCAGGAACAAACAGGAATGTAGTCCTCACGTATGGGTGACATCGGGTACTGACGGAGCCCGCGCGGGAAGCTTCCCAGCTACCAATAGGAAAGCCTTTGGGAGCAGTCCACTGCGCCCGCACTGCTACCTTCCCGCTCTTCTAATGGACTCTCCATGGTTCTCTTTTTTCTGCAGAGCTGATAGGATCACTCCTGTACCCACTAAAGAACTGCTGCCTTTACCCATATGATCGATACTTCTTTTTCATCACTGATATTTCTAATTCTAATACTGCTATCTCAATTTTAAAAAAAAATCTTTCCCTTGGACGTTTTCTCTGAGCTTTCTGTTTCCTCTGAGGCCCTCACCAGGCCTACCCTCTTTGGTACCATGGAAAAACCAGCTAGTGGTTTTAAAAAATGTACAAAGTGCTCTGGCACAATATTGATAACTGACAAACATGACTGGTGCATAAAAAGCCTTGATCCCGCTCATGTTCCCACAGACTGCACACTCTGCAAGCAGATGACAAAATGAGGCCTTGGAATTGAGCCAAAAACTTTGAAGAGCTCTTCCCAGCAGACACCCTCTCTTTGGCCTCCATCTTCTTGAGGGCTTCCTCAGTCTCCAAGCATTCGAAAGACTCCAGTCATGGCGAGAGGATCCTCTCCTTCCCACACTCCCAAGGAGAAGTCGCTGCTTCGGGAACCCTCTGGGATTTGTAAGGACCAGGGCAAGAAGTTGAAGGACCACTCTGGTTGGCCAAAGACATCGAGGGAGCGTTCCCGCTCTCACTGGGAATCACCCTGGACATCATCCGATTCCAGTAACAAGGCATCCCCGGCGGGAGGACCCCTCCAAAGTCTCAGTGGGGAGTCGAGAGGTTCCTGGAGCATTGACCTCCGTGGAGTCTCTGACACCATGCCCAGATCCAGTGGCAGCTGACCCCGCTTCATCTGATGACCAGGCACCGGAGACATCGTTGCATCAATGCATGCTAACTCTCAAACACACTCTAGCAGCCCTACTAGCAGCCTTTGTGCACCTACCACCATCAGCACCGACATCAGGAACACAAGCTGGCTCAACGCCGATGTTGAGGCCACCATCAACCCTGGTGTTGATTCCACCTATGATGCCGGTACCATCACAGATGTCAGTGTCCTCGCCGATGCCTTCTCTGATGCCCGGACCTTCCTTTGTATCGATACTTTCATCGATGCCTTGGTCTCCATCAATGTCGATGCATGCACCATTGCCTCTGGCGGCTCCATTCTCTTCCGTGCACTATGCGGAACCGGAAGACATTGACCGGCGGCGATACTGTCCATTGACAAAGAATCCTCCGACTCTGACCACAGATCCCTGGACTCCGACAACCTCAGAGATGTTATCTCCGAACCTTCACCACCACAGGCCAGTACCAGAAGGAAATCCCCGCCAGAAGATGTGTCTTTCCAAGAATTTATAAAGGACATGGTGGCGGGTCTCTCCATACCTGCTGCTTTGGAGCCAGAGCCCATAGCGGAAAAACTCGAGATATTGCAATATCCCACTGCACTGAAAGAAGCAACCATCTTACCGGTGCATCGCATACTTCACAACCTGATGCTTCGAATGTGGGAAATGCCGTTATCCGTCGCTCCCATCAGTTGTCGTCTCAATACCATGTACCAGGTTCTCAAGTGCCCTAGCTTCCAGAAGCAGCAACTCCCACACCACTCCATCATGATAGAACCGGCAATGTGTCGCATAAAGAATGGCAAGAACCATGGCTCATTTCCTCCGGGATGCGAATCAGGACCCTCGATTCCTTCGCGAGGCGCACCTTCCAGGCCTCCATGCTCGCCAACAGAATCAACTTATGCATTCTGTATATAGGGATGTTCCTCAAAGAGTTGAACAAAGTCTGGGAGGGCTTCCTGCCATTCCTCCCTGAAGAGAAGCACCCTGCCTTTCAGGCAGTCCTCACCCACAGTCAAAACATCTCTAAATTTGTCAACAGAGCTGCTTTTGACGCCTTTGAATCGAATAGTAGATCTTCGTCCATAGCCATAGGGGCCAGATGGTTGGTTTGGCTTGCTCCAGGCATCAGACCTAGAACAGTGTGTACTGGAGAAGTTGGCCAACATCCCCTGTACAGGTGAAAACCTCTTTGGAAAGAATTGGAGAGAAAAGGCAGGAGAACTTAAAACCAGCAAAACTACCCTCAAGAGGTTGTCATGTAAAACACTGGATCCCTCCAAGAAGAAGGCTCAAACTAAAAAGGCCTTCTATCCCAAAAAGAGGAGATACTACCCAGCCTACTCACAACCAACCTACCCTCCACAACATAAGCAACAGAGGGCTAAGCAAGCCAAAAAGCCACTGTTGACCATTATTAAAGGGGACCCAGAATATCCACTGCTTGACCCAATATAAGCATTGTGGAACCTGTGTTTTTTTGGGGGGGAAACTGCTAGGTACTTGTGATCTAGATTGGCCACTGTTGGAAACAGGATACTGGGCTTGATGGACTTGGTCTGACCCAGTATGGCATATGTTCTTATATTCTTAAGCGTCTCAGCCTCAACCAGCTGCCTCTGCCCCATCCTTTTGACTCTTACATGGGGAGCATGGTCAGTCCCATCCATTCCATTCCAGGGAGGCTGTCAAGGTTCATCTCTCAATGGAGGACTATAACTTCAGAGGAATGGACATTGTCCATCATGCACAAGGGATACTGTCTCAACTTCAGAGAACAACCCCCTCATCGTTTCAAGGGACAAGCCCCATCCAAAAACTCTCGACCCTTTGTTAATCAAGAAGTCACCTCACTCCTCTCTCAAGGCGGCTATCGAACCAGTTCCCCTACAAGAACATCGCAAGGGATTCTACTCTCCCTACTTCCTCATTCCAAAGAAATCAGGAGGCCTCAGGCCTATCCTAGACCTCTGATATTTCAACAAGTTCCTCGTAAAAGAAAAGTTCAAGATGATCTCCTTGGGGACCCTCCTTTATCTTTATTTGGAGGCTTAATATACCGCTCAATGCAACAGCATCTGAGCGGCTTACAAAATACACAAAAGCTGCTAGGAAAAGGAAAAGAATGCCAGTTAAATTATAGGACAGACAGGAAAAAGGTTAAGGAACTAAAGGGAAAGTCAAGAGTCAGATTGAGAGAAATCACCTGGGAGGTGAGGAAAGAGGGGAGGGTGGTGGAGGAAGATCAAAAGCTAAGCAGAAGAGAAGTTTTCAGGTGGGCCTTAAAGGTTTTCAGAGAGGGTTCCAGGCGGAGGTCCGGGGGAAGCTAATTCCAGAGGCGGGGTCCAAGGAAGTAGAAGGCAGAGGAGCGTGTGGATTCAAGGTGGGCTTGAGAGGGGGAGGGTAAGGTCAGACGATTTGCATGGCTTGAACGGAGAAAGCGATGAGTGTGGAGGTGGATTAAATCAGCAAGATAGAGAGGGGTGGCAGTTTAAATGGATTTGTGGGTGAAGGTGAGAAACTTATATTGTATGCGGAAAGGAATAGGAAGCCAATGTAGATGTATGAGAAGTGGGGTGATGTGGTCAAAGCAAGAGGAACAAGTGAGGATGCGGGCTGCGGTGTTGTGAACTCTCTGTAGACGTTGTAATTGGGATTGAGGAAGACCGGCCAGGGAAACATTGCAATAATCGAGGCAAGTGACAACAAGAGAAAGAAGGGTGGTCATAGACGAGGAAGAAAGGAAGGGGCGGACGGAGCGAAGTTGTCTTAGGGTGGAAAAACAACGTTGGACAACAGAGGAGATATGGGCTTTAAAGGACAATGATGAGTCGAGGATTGCGCCAAGGTAGCGCAGGGATGTTACAAGGGGGATGGGGGAGGAAGAGAGTAGAAGGACAAGGGGGGGGCGGGCAGGACTACCGGCGGTGAACCAAATGGCTGAAGTCTTAGGTTGATGTGCAGGAAGTTCATAGAAAGCCAAGACGCCACGGAAGAAAGACAGTCGTTAAGAGGAGTGATGTCAGGAGAAACTGAGTCAGTGTGATAGAGAAGGAAGATGTCTTCGGCATAGTAATGTGCAGATATGTCCTGTTGTTGCACCAAGAGAGTGAGAGGAGCTAGAAAGACATTGAACAGGAGGGGTGCAAGGACAGACCCTTGAGGGACACCGCAGGGGAGGGTAGTAGAGGGTGAGGATAGAGAGCCAGAGGAAACTGAGAAAGAATGATCCAAGAGGAAAGACTGAAACCAATGAAGCACAGTGCCGGAAAGACCGACATCATGTAAGCGTGAAAGAAGGGTGCGGTGGTCAACGAGGTCAAACGCAGCAGAGAGATCAAGTGAGACGGCAAGGGTGAAAGAACCACAGTCGTGGGCAGTGTGGAGTTTGTCGAGAAGAGAGAGAAGAACAGATTCCGTGCTATACCCAGGACGAAAACCGGATTGATGTGGGTGCAAGGTAAGGGAGGCTTCAAGATGGGAGGACAATTGGGAGAAAACAAGTTTTTCTACGAGCTTAGAGAGGAAAGGAAGATTAGAAATTGGACGCCAGCTAGAGGGGGAAGAGGGATCTAGGGAACTCTTTTTTAAGATAGGGTGGATAATAGTGTGCTTCCAGAGAGTAGGAAAGATACCAGAGGAAAGACTGTTATTAATGATGGAGAGGAGATAAGGGGAGAGGGCCAGGGAAGGGTCCAGGAGCCAGTGAGATGGGATGGGATCGGGAGGGACAGAAGGTTTTTCGAACAGAGTGGAAAGCCTTGGAAAGAACGGGGGCAGAGATGAGCTCGAATGAGGACCAGCGATGAGAAAGAGGGGGGAAAGCGAGGTAGGAGAGGAAGAAGGAGTAGACATGGAACCAGACGGAGGAGGGGAGAGGGGGGTAGGACAAGAGGGGAAGGAGAGACGGAGGGAAAGCACTTTGGAGGAGAAAAACATGGCCAATAGAGCAGGGTCAGGAGAAACGGAAGGGGGAGACGGCGAGGAGAAGGAATGGGGAGCAGACAAAGAGCGGAGAACGGAGTACAACTGACGGGAAGAGTTAGCAGAGGTGGAAATGAGAGAGGAAAAGTAGTCTTTTTTGGCTTTGTGAAGGAGGAGACGATAATGGCGATGGCAGGCTTGAAAGCGATCCAGAAGGAGGGGGGGGGAGGGGTGCTTACGCCAGAGCCTTTCGGCCCGATGAAGATGTCGACGATGAAGGGAAAGGCCAGGATGAAACCAGGGGTGGTGGCGGGGGTGACGGGCGATAGAATGAGGCTGAAGAGGGGCTAGACTATCAGCGAAACTACTGGCTTTGCTCCCTAGACCTCAGAGGCCTACACTCTCACATTCTAATACATCTTTCTCACAAGCAGTATCTCTGATTCATCTTCCGGGAGAGTCATTATCAAAACAGAGTGCTCCCCTTCGGCCTCACCTCAGTGCCAAGAGTCTTCACAAAGTGCATGGCCATTGTGGCAGCTCATCTTTGCATCTGCAGCCTCTACATCTTCCCCTGCTTAGACGATTGGCTCATAAAGGCCGACTCTCCTGGGGAGCTCTCCTCGGCACAACACAAAACCATAGACCTTCTATAGTTCCTAGGCTTTGTAATCAACTTTCCAAAACCACAGCTGATTCCAACACAAAGACGAATTCATAAGAGCCATCCTGTACACCATCCAATGCAAGGCTTTTCTCCCACAGGACCGTATGCAGAAGCTCATACTCCTAGCAGAGACCATGCGGCGACACCAGTTGGCTCCAGCACAATCCTTTCTACAGCTGCTGGGCCACATGGCCTCCACGGTACACGTAGTTCCAAATGCCAGGCCGCACATATGCCAGACACAGTGGACTCTGTCAACGCAGTGGACACAAGCCACTGAATGTCTGCATGCATCCATCACCATCTCACCACACATGGCATAGTCACTCCAGTGGTGGACAACCCCCGACAATCTCCTCAAGGTATCTCCATTCCATCCCCACCCCCCCCCCAGCCCCAACATACCCTAACAACGGATGCGTCCAAACTCGGTTGGGGAGCTCACTTGGACGCTCTCTCCATGCAAGGCCACTGGACTACCCTTGAATCCTCAAAACAGATTTTATTTATTTTATTTATTACAATTTCTTATATACCGCACTATGCGACAGCGCGGTTTACAATGAAACAAAAGGACCAGAACAACAGGCTGTTCAGTTTTACAGAGAACAGGTATACAAACTTGGATAACATGGGTGAACTATTTACATAAAATATCTACAAGTAGGCGTACTGACAAAGCTCTAGAAGTAACATGTGGTTACTTTCTTAGGCGGGGTTATCTAGGCTTCATTGCTGACTGGGTAATATTTGAGGAACAGGTGATATTTGAGTGCCTTCCTGAACTGAGTTAAGTCAATGATAGCATGAATGTCAGATGGTAGAGCATTCCAGCATCTTGGGGCGCAAAATTTGAAGGCCCTATTCGCCGTTGTTAGGTTGCATTTTGTCAAGGCCTTCGGAATTATTAGAGAGTTTATAGCTGTTGGTCTTCTGGATCTGTTAGGTGGCACAGTGTGAATGAGCTCTGTAAGTGAGGAGGATGAGAGACCATTGATGGCCTTGAAGGTCAATAGTAAGGTCTTAAAGACAAGCCTTCCGTGTATGGGGAGCCAGTGAAATTGCTTCAGGATAGGTGTCACATGGTCACTCCTAGAGGCTCCATGGAGGACCCTTGCTGCAGCATTCATGGCCAGCCGTAGCGGGCTCAAGGTAGATTGTGGGAGGCCTTGTAAAATGGCGTTGGCATAGTCGAAGTGGGGTAAGATTAGTGCTTGGTATATAGTCCGGAAGTCGTCTGGATCTAATAAGGAACGCAGATGCCTGAGTGTACGGATCTTGAAGTATATTGCTTTTACTATATTGCCTATGTTTGATTTCATATCAAGACGTTGGTCCAACGTGACCCCAAGGTATCTTATTGCGTCTTTTGTCTGCAGATCCGCTTCCTTAACTCTTACACGGGATGGTGGAGTAAAATTGGGGGGTCTCGTGATGAAGAGTACCTCAGTGTTCTTGTGTTGAATACAGAGGTTTTGAGATTGGAGCCATTCTGAAACTGCGTTGAAACATTCTATCAGGGGGAAAGGTCCATTTGATCCATAGAGAACGATATGTATAAGAGTATGTCATCTGCATATATCAAACAGTTCACATTAAAAGATCTAATGATACTGCAGATGGGCTGCATGTATATGTTGAACATGAGTGAAGATAGAGAGGAACCTTGCGGAACATCTTGCGTTTGATGGAATGGTTTTGATTCTTCAGATCTGGATTTTACATGTTGCCATCTTCTGGCCAGATATGATTTGCACCATTCGAGTGCAGTGCTGCAGACGCCCTTCTCTTTCAGTCGCCCGAGGAGAAGTTCATGACTTACTGAGTCGAATGCTGCAGCGATGTCTAAGAAGATGAGCACAAAACCTTGCCGAATGTTGTCGATGCCTGTGATTATATTATTGAAAAGGGTGGTAAGGAGGGTTTCTACTCCATGAGATTCTCTGAACCCATGTTGGCACTGGTCTAGAGGGGCTGCAGAGTCTATATGATCTTGGATTTGTCTTTGTACCTCTTTCTCAATTATCTTAGCTAGAAGAGGAATACTAGCTATGGGCCTGTATGAGTCGACCCTTTGGGGTTCTAGTTTGGAGTTTTTTTAAAAGAGGTCTAATGGATGTATGTTTGAGTGCTGTGGGGAAGGATCCAGTTGTGAAAGATAGATTCATCAGTTTTGCGATGAAAGGACTGAACTCACTGCGTAGCTCCTTTATCCAAAAGGCTGGGCAGGGATCAGTTTGAGCCGTGGTGGTATTGAGAGATGTGATTGTGTCCTCAATATATTTTGCAGATGGTGTGGAGAACATAGGTAGAGACATTAGGCAGGTTGGTTCTTGTGCAGAGGCTACTGAGACTTTATCAGTTTGTATAAGTTTAGACTGCAGGTAGTCGGCAAATTTTTGTGGGTGAATCTCATCATGTTGTTCAGGGGAAGGTTCCTTCGAAAGGGATTTGACTAAATTGAAAAGATCCCAAGGTTTGTTCAGTGATCTCTTGAGAGTGTCAGTGTGAAATTGCTTTATTTTGGCCGTGATTGCTTCTCGGTGAATTGATAGGTGGAGTTTGTAAGCTGTCTGATCTTCAATGGAGAGTGATCGGCGCCATCGTCTCTCAAGTCTTCGTAGATGTGTAAGAGAAGACTGCAGCTCAGGAGAGAACCATGGGGCAGAGTTTCTTTTCCTTGAGGTGTTATTCGGGTGCGGCTGTTGTGAAGTGGTGTTAAGGTTGCAGTTCCAGGAGGAGATCAGATCTTCGAGGTTGAGAGTTGTCGTTGAGGAGTGAGTGGGTCTCAGACAGGATGAATTCTCTGTTGAATGGTCGAAAACTTCTTGCTGATAAACCTCTTGGAACTTCGAGCTGTATCGAGGGCTCTCCAGGTCTTCAACATCTTCTCGCCAACAGTTCTGTCCTTGTACGAACGGACAATCAAGTGGCCATGCTCTCTTCCCCTCTGCACAGATGCGTGCCAGATCTGGGACCTGGCCCTTCAGCATCACATACTGCTCAGAGCAGTCTACATTCCAGGTTAGGACATCCTGCAGGCGGACAAGCTAAGCAGACTGCTCCACCCTCATGAATGGGCTCTAGACCAGACGGTGGCCAACCACCTGTTTGAAATCTGGGGAACTCCGTGGATAGACCTGTTTGCTATTCAGTGCAATGCCAAACTTCCCCGCTTTTGCTCAAAGCTGCCAATAAATCTCAGTCTGTCCAACGACACCTTCATTATTCCTTGGAATCATGGGCTTCTCTATGCATTTCTGCCAATGCCCCTGATCCTGAAAATACATCTCAAAGTCTGAGAGGACAAGGGATACATGGTTCTCATAGCCCCTTTCTGGGCCCGCCAACTCTGGTTCCTCCTCCTCCTTCAACATTCTCAAACTCATCCAATCCCACTGGGATCCTCACCAGGTCTCCTCTCCCAGAACAACGGAACACTTTGATCCCTTCGCCTAGCAGCATGGCTTATGAAAGCCTAGCATTGCGTCATCTTCCTCTCTCCCAGGAGGTCAAAAATATTCTCCTCTGTTCCAGGAAACCTTCCATGAGAAAGGCGTATTTGCTAAAGTGGCGCAGATACGACTCATGGTGTTCACAAAATGCGCACAATCCTTTTCAGGCATCTGTTGCGACCCTACTCCACTACCTCTGGCATCTCTCTTCTCAAGGCCTCAAATCATCCTCGATCAGAGTCCACCTAAGCGCAATCTCTGCTTTCCATGACCCGGTGAATGGTAAACTCATATCCGTCCCCTTCATTGCACAGTTCATGAGAGGTCTCCTGCTTACTAAGCTGCCCATCCGCCCACCTCCAGTGGCATGGGATCTCAATGTCGTTTTAGCTCAACTGCTCAAACCACCCTTCGAACCACTTCATAACTCTGCTATGTCTCTTGGAAGGTCCTCTTCCTCATAGCCTTAACTTCAGCCAGATGCATCAGTGAGCTATAGGCTATGCCCCCTACACACGTTTTTCTACCATGATGAGGTGATTCTGCAAACTCACCCTCCACTTCTTCCCGAAAGTGGTCTCCGTCTTCCATATCAATTAATCAGTCATCCTTACAGTATTCTTTCCCAGGCTGCATGCCTCCTGGGCGGAAGCCTCTCTGCATACTCTGGACTGCAAAAGAGCTCTGGCTTTCTGCATACAAAGAACAGAATCCATCAGGAAGTCATGTCAACTTTGTATCCCCTTTGATCAAGCTCATCTGGGACTTTGTTTCTAAAGGCATCCTATCATCGTGGATAGCGGACTGCATCTCTTTCTGCTACAACAATGCACGGAAAAGACTGCTGCTTTACCGCGGTTTAGTAAACATACCCCATAGAGAGCAATGACAGACTATATGGCTTTCTAATCTGCCCATTCATAAGAATTGTTAAGCTCTACAATCCCTTTCCCTTCCCCACTAATCCCTTGTTACCTATCCTATGATGATGTTTCCACCCTTTCAGTAAAGAAATATTTCCTTAGATTATTCCTGAGTCTGTTCCCTTTTCACCTTCATCTTATGACTCCATATTCCATAGTTCTGTGCATTTATACCATGGAGGTATTTAAATGTCTTTATCATTTATCCCTTCTCCTGCCTTTCCTCCAAAATATATGTATTGAGGTCTTTAAGTCTATCCCCATATACTTTGACAAAGATCACGTACCATTTTAGTAGCTGCCCTCTGGATCGATTCCATCTTGCTTATATGCTTTTGAAGTTTTGATCTCCAGAATTGCACACAGTACTCCAAATGAGGTCTCACTAATTACTTTTCTGCTGGCCATGCCTCTTCCTATGAACCAAAATATCTTTCTATTTTTCAGTCACCTTTTCTATTTGGCCACTTTGCATTTATCTCCAGGTCCTGTTCTTTTGTGCATTTGAAGCACTTGATTCCCTGCCTGGAGTCCCTGCTTGCCACCGCTGCCACTTTTCCTTTTGTTACTATCAACAGTGACAGCAGCAGGGCCCCTGAAGCCAAGACTTCAAAAGAAAAAAAAAAAAAGTGTGGGCCTGTGCATCATTCAATTTGTGTGCACAGCCAGGCTGGTCCCACTCCCTCTGATGTTGCATCAGGGGGTGGGACCATCCGGGCCATGCACATGAAAGGAATGATGCACAGGCCGGCGTTTCTTTTGTTGTTGAAGTCTCGATTCGCAGGCCCTGCCGATGTTGCTGCTGATGGCAACAAAAGGCAAAGCGGCAGCGGTGGCAGGTGGGGACTCTGGGGAGGGAGAGAAGGGGCTGAAACTGGGCCAGAGTGGGGAGAAGAGATCATGGACTGCTTGAAGGAGATGGGAAATGTAAGCCTGTGAGGGAGAAGAAAAAGGAGAGAGGGAGATAGATGCAGGACAGTTGGAGGGGGCAGGAATTGGAAAGGAAAGGGAGATATGCAGGCTTTTGGGGAGGGGGGAAGGAAGGCTAGGTGTGGATATGCTGGGCTGTGGAGGAGGGAGGAGAAAAGGGAGGAAGGAGATATGCTGAGCTAAGGGGAGGCGGTGATGATGCTGGATATAAGGAGAAAGGGAAGAGAGGGGATGCTGAACTTTGGGGATTGAGAGAGGGAAGATGCTGTATTGTAGATGGAAGAGAAAGAAGGGAGAAGCTGGACATGGTGGAATCATGTTGAGAGGTTAGCAAAGATGAATGAGAGATTGATGGAAAGCTGGGGAGGTGTTTTAAAGTAGGAAGTCAGAGACTGGGTGTGATAAGAGATGAAAGAGACTGTAGAGAATGACTGATGGGGGGAGTGGGAGACAGAGAAAAGTAGATCAGGGCTGGGAAGGGAGTGAGTACAGAGGGTGTAAGTGGAAAGAGGAGAGGAAATTGATAAAAGAAAGGAATAAAAGGCTTGGGAAGGTTAAGAAGAGGGGAAATATGTTGGGAAAGAAGACAGAAGGAAATGGAAACTTGATAGGTGAAAGGTAAAGAGAGAGAAAGAAATGGAGGGTGAGAAGGAATGTATAATTTGAATGGATAGGCAGAAAACAAAGAAATGGAGAAAAGAGCTGAAAGGGAGAAATAAATGCCAAAGAAGATGTAAAGAAAGAATGGATGAAGACAGGAGGAGAGAGAAAAAATAGCAATTGGACAGCAGATACTAGTATGTTAGGAAAAAAAGGAAAGCAGAAGAGAGACGCTTTGACTAACGCAACTGGAAAAATAAAATGCCCAGACAAAAAGGTAGTAAAATATTTTATTTTGAATTTATTAATTGGAATTTGCCATCTTTGAGAAATGTGCATCTCTCATATCTTTGCATTTTGCACAATACAAGAAGAAATGCATTTGTTTCTTATGTTCTATTCTTTCAGTGTTGCACTGGAGTCTGACGCCTTAGGGTTTTTGCCTGCCTATTTCTGTTTCTAACTTGTGGTTCCTTGTTCTGTATCTGTTTCTGTGTTTTGCTTATGGTGCTGATAACTTGTATGCATTTATTTAATTAAAAGGATTTAATATACCGCTTTATCTTTAAATAAAAGCGTTTAGCACATCAAACAAATCATAAGACAGGTGAGTACATGCAGTTGATACATCGACCTGGGTGATGTGAGAGTACAGTGGGAATGATTAACTGGTGAGCTATATACATTGTGGGCTATGTTTGCCATTAACTCTGAGCTTTTTGCAGGATTGTACCTGGCAGTTGGCATTGGAGGGAAGTTGTGTAGAAATCTGGTGCCCTTTCTCTAATCCCAATGCACGTGTAAGTGGTGTTCAGACTTAAGTTATTGTTGGCACAAAAATGAAACGTGAAGAGATCCATTAGAATTCGTGGAGGTGGGGGGCGCACAATAATCATTGCACAGGGATACAGAATATAGGTTTGGATTTAATATGGTATGTGGGGGAATGTGTGTGTTAGAGGATTGAGGAGGGGACTGCGATTCAGTAGAGATTGAATAGTGCAACCTCCTGTACTCCCCACCTCTCCCCCTCCAACCCCAATGTGGCCGGCAGGTGCTGAAGCTTGCCCTGCTGCCATCAATGCAGTAGTTTTGGAGGGTGGGGCAAAGGGCAAGGAATGGGACACATGCATGACATGTGGCAGGTTTTTCTCTTTCAAAACGTTGGCAACCCTAGCCGCTGTGTGGTCATCTCTACACTCTTTCACTAAGCATTATCAATTGGATATGCAGGCCAGAGAGGACACCGCCTTTAGTATGCGTGGTTTTAAGGTGAGTGCTAGATTTCCCCTCCCTGTCTCCAGTGGAAGGGGTGCTTTGTTACATCCCATACATCTAGGCTGGTCTGGTGAGACGATAAGAAAAGAAAGGTTTGCTCTTACCCTCTAATTTTCTTTCCTTGAGTTTTATTAGACCTGTCCATGGCCCCATTCGATCTGTTGATTTGCTTTTGTATGTGGCTGGAAGTACCCTTTGGGGGGCCTGCTTTGTGTGAGGGAATGTATCCATTGGTGGCCATGGGCCCCCCCCCAGTCTGTGGAAAATCAGGGAAGAGTTGCTTTATTACGGAAATACTGACAAGACTGCACAGTACCCAATAGGGGCAGGGCTCACAAGCATTTGCTCTCTGTTTCCTTCTGCTGGTACGAGGGCAAAACCCATATGTCTGGGCTGGTTTGGTAGGAGTAAAAGGAAAGAAAATTAGCAAATCGGTTCAAAATTTTCCATTCACAGTAAATAAGAATACCAGTTATCCACTGAATCTCCATTTGGAAATATCTGCCTATGTCTCAGATTATTCGCAGTGATGTAATTCTTGCTTTTGCCTGAGAGGGGGTGGTTTTCTGCCATTGGAGTGGAGGAATGACCTAGTGGTTGGGGCAAGGTACTTCAGGCCGGAAGATCGGGGGTTCATATCCCACTAGAGGACAGCAACCTTGGGCCGGAAGGACTGGGGTTTCTAGTCCCACAGGTGCTCCTTGTGGTCTTGGGCAAGCCACTTAACCCTCCATAGCCCATGTTCCCTGTAAAATAGTTATCTCCAAGTTATAATGCCCTGTTCAATGTAATTTCAGTTTGTTCAATGTAAACCGCACTGATGCAGAATAGTGCGGTATATAAGAGAATGTAAATAAATAAATAAATGTGGAACACACTCCCGATCCCTCGCAGATCCACAATAGACCTTCTCACCTTCAGAAAACAACTTAAAACCTACATCTTCACTGAACACTATGGACCCTCCCTATAACCACTCCAGCATGTAAATATGTACTCAAGATTTATGCTTGCTACCATGTAAATAAGTTAATATGCCATTATTATAACATAAGTATTGTCAAACGGGTGCCTGGGTGAGAATGTTCACAGTCTTGGCAAAGGCATATATCAATATGATTTGCAAGGGATTGTGGGAAATGCAGTCCATTCACACCAGACACAGCCGCTCACAATAATTAGTTGTGCTTGAGTGTAAAGCCAATAAGATATTTATTTATGGGGTTATTTCTCCCAACACAGATATGCTTGGTAGCACATAAAACAGGATACTTGCTTTCAGTGTTAAACTTAGAAAAACAAAATCAGGAAAACAACAGTTGAACTTGTCAGGCAATCAAATCAAAAGAATAAAGACCTGGTTGGTAACAAACTGGTCTTTTCTATAGGCTCTAGCTAATATTTTCTTAGTAGTGCTTCAAACAACAAGCAAAACCCACAAAGTAGGGAAAAACTGTTCTTTTCAGGTTAACTTCTTATATCTTCACACATAGACCCAGAAGTGATTTCCTCAGAGCTCACAAGCAATTAGGTAAGGCTCAATTGCTAGCAGTTACCCAGCTGAAACCCCTTAGCTGGCTTGCTTTCTATTGCGTGGCTCAAATCCTACTTAGGAGCTTTTCTGAGTAGATTAAAGAACAAGTTTGTATTTCTTTGTGATGGTTGTTGTACTTTGTAACAGTAAATTACCAAAGGAGTTTAGACAGAGAGCAATCCATGTATTCACAGCCTGTATCTACCACCTCTCCCCCTTCTTCAACAATCATGGGTTCAAAATCATGGATTGGCACAGAGGAATTTCTCAATGGAGCACTTTCAGGAGAATACTTTTTTCCCTGCTGTCTTTCAAGGGTATAGCTAGGGCATAGATCAGTGTTCATACCTGAGCTTCCATTGCTGTTAGAGTTCCTCTCTAAATAGCCTGGCCAGTATGTAGTCCAGTTCTTATGTCCAGCCTTCCAATCCAGATCCCTGGACACTGGATCTCTCTTCACATACCTTCTGGCACGGGTCCTAGGGTCCCTTCCAAGTGCAGCCGTCTCCCTCACAGGTACCGTCTGGAGATTCCTAGCTCTGCAGCACCACTCCTCTGGTTTTCCCCAGTCCAATGGTGTATGCTGGCCTTTTGAATGTCTCCCAGTATACGTACTGCTGTGGACTCCTTTAGACCTCCCAAATGCTTTTCTCTTCTTTCTTCCAAAGGGTTTCTTGCCCTCTCTGTCCGTCCGCTCTGGCTTCTGCTTCTGATGATCCTCCAGATGATGAAGCTGTCCAAGCTGAGGATATCCAAGCTGATTCTGAGGATGATTCTCTGTAGAATAAACTCTACCTTTATTCTGCTTAGATGAGTGCTCCACCCTAGCACAGCGCAGCTGTGCTGAATCAGGCCCTGCCCTTCGAGATGAGTGCTTAGGGATTACCTCATAGCCCTCCTGATTGAACACACGTTTCCCCACTTCAGCTCCTCTAATGGCTGTTGGAAACCTGGTGCATTCTGGGACTGGTAGTCTTTTATGGAAAAATTCTGTTTTCTTATTTCTACCAGAAATGACAGGTTGCTTGTTCAGAGTCACTTCACCTTTTCTATAGCTCCTTCCTGAGCTATGATAAGCTTCCTTATCACAGTATCTACCATATACCTGTAAATATGTTAAATATGTAAAACTACATAAGTTAACATCTTTTTAATGTAATTCAATGTTCCTGTTCATTGTACACCGCTTTGACCCAGAGAAAATCAGTGCATATAAACTCAACTAAATAAAATAAAAATAAGAAATAATTTTGGTGGATATATCTTCAGAAGGGTTTTTTTTCTTTTGGTTACCTAAAAATGTTTTTGGAAAGAAAAAAGTAAAGTTTTTAAATGGATAATGAAGTAATCATTTTCATTTGTGATAGTTTACCTAACCTATTTTATATATTAATAGGTGTTCATATATTTACTTATTTAATATTTTTTTTTATATCGCCTTTCTAAGAGTCAAGGCAGTTTACAATAAACTCTGCACAAGTGAACATTTCCTTGGGTACATTGTAAAGAACATTTGTAAAGCACATTTGTAAAGCACAAGAATGCAACATCTTAATAACATTGTGAGTTTTTGTTTTACATATAACTAGTGTTGGTAACTGGTGGGTACATTTGTGATATATACAGGAAGTGGAACGACTTTATTACGTAAGTGTATACAAGTGAGCTATTTATACATTGGCTGTTTACAGGTCTTTTGTGGTTAGTTAAAAGAATGCTTGAATTATGAGCACAGAGAGAGGTAGTAGCTTAGTAGAGTAAGGCCAGTGTCTCAAGCGGATGCTAGGTATGGTAGTTGATTGGGTGTCTGATGTCATGTGACTACGACTTGTTAGGGCAGAAGGGGTAGAGGGAGTCGTACTCGTGCTATGGGTAGAGGCCAAAGGATTCGGCAAATAGGGTAGGTCTTTAGCTTTTTCTGGAATTTGTATAAGCAATTATAATCACATCATGCTCCAAAACAAGGCCCAATATAAATTCTGACGTTAATTAAAAATATAGGCGAAAAATTTGCAAGCAAACAAGGTAAAAAATATCAAAAAATTGGGGTGTATTAGGTGATCTCAGGATTGCTCATAGAGAAATTTGATCATGGCTTTTCATCAGTAGGTGGCCAATTGATCATTAAGCTTGCAGTATTCCGAAATATCATAATGAGAGAGAGCTTGTAAGAAAACATAACCAGAAATGGATAATGCTGTTGTAAATAGATTTAAAACCGTAATTTATTTGGCAGTCTTTCTTAAGAGCCTGTCACCAGTGTGACATACTTGTTTATAAAATTAGGCATCGGCTGGGTAGCTGCAGCACAGATTATAGTACGTCATTCATTTAACAAGGTATTAGTAATTTATTTCCAGTGTTCATTATAACATATCTAATTGACATCCTGACTAAAACTGAGGTAAAAACAAATTAAGGAAATGTACCCATATTGAGCATGGTTCTTTTTGCTTCTGGATTTGTTATTTTAAAAGGATTTTCATATACAGTATGTAGATATAGATGTAAGTACATATGTATCTACTGTTCTAACAAACAATAGAAATAATCCCTTAAGATTGAGGATGCAGTAGTTTGGTTTTCTTGCAAAAGCAAATTGACCCACAGGAGCTAATATTAAATGATTTCTCTTCCTTTGAAATTTACAGATAGAAGATACAGCCTTAGATAAAGGAAACTTTTAAGACCATAGACAACACATTTTTAATAAGGAGCAGAATTTCAAGTAACACAATACTGTATTATAAAGAGGGTTAGTATTTACCAGTGGTGCCTGTTGAATCCTGAAATAAGAATGCAGGGCTGCATATTCAAAGGCATTTACATGATTTAAAACCTGTAAACCTTGTAAATGTCCCTAAGCAGGATATGTAGTAGTGCTGCTGAATATCCCCATGTATTCCCACTATACGCTAATGCTATGCGGTTGGCATCGGGGTGTTTTTATTTATTTATTTACAATCTCTTATATACCGCACTATTCATCAGCGCGGTTCACATGGAACAAAATTCTCAGTACATTTAACACGTATGAGTTTACAGGTAACAGGGCATAAATAACTTGGATAACCGGGGTAACTATTTACAAAACATACTACATGGAATCATATGCACAGAGGTTTCATAGGAAAACACCAGCCCACTATAGGATTGAATATCAAACTTGGTGTGTTGTTGAAATACCATAAATTTATCTGGGACTGGTATCAGTGGGTGCTATTGAGCTCTAGGTGATGCCATTGGGTTCTATAAGGTACTTGTTGAAGAGGTGGCATTTGAGGGCTTTCCTAAACTGTGTTATGCTCTTAATAGCCCGGATATCAGGGGGTAGTGCATTCCAGCATTTTGGGGCACTGAGACTGAAGGCTCTGTTGGCTGTCGATTTAGTGCAAACAGTAAGTTCCTTCGGGATTTTTAGGGAGTTTTGGGAGCGGTACCTGGGGATAACCAGTCAGCGGCGATATTCAGCAACTGTCCGGTTATCCCTCGATGGCAAAAGTTAGGCACAGCAAAAGTACCGTTGCCCTGTTATCTTCCATCTTCCGCAGCTGACCTGGATATTTAATGCCAGTGGCTAGATATGGCCCCAGCATTGAATATCCAGGTTTAGTTTTCAGTGGTGATGGCTGTAATTGTGCTAGCTTCCTCCGCTGGATATCTGGCCCACAGTGCTTAGTGAAAGTGAGGAGATTTTTATATTGATAAAATTAGTGGAGACTGTTTGATCAAACTTAGTAACCTGACTGACATATCTTTGATTTTATCAGCATTTTTTTTTATTTTGCAGGCACCTCTCATCTGTCCTGGGAAACAGATTTGACCATGGTGCTGAAGCTATTATGCCAACTCTGCTCAATCTAGTCCCTAACAGTGCCAAAATTATGGCCACATCTGGTGTTGTAACCATTAGATTAATTATTAGAGTAAGTATGCCATATTCTGGATCGTGTTAATATAATTTTGTAAGTCTGTATCTTATAGGCTTGGTGATTTCGTAAAACACTGGTATCAAGCCTGGCAGAGTTATTCATGGGGAAGAGATGTTGACCAATTAGATTCTGTGTTTTCTTTAAATTGTCTGTAAATGAACATGAAATGTTTGCATTTTACACAGTAATCTTTGTGCATATTACACATATTGTTAAGTAGTAGTATTGCAATTATGAGTTACAAATACCATAGGATTGATAGGTTACTATATTTAATTTTCTGTTTTGTATACTTTTTTCCAGCATACACATATCCCTAGGCTAATACCCATCATAACTAGTAACTGTACCTCAAAGTCTGTTGCAGTTAGAAGGTAAGTATTATTTTTTTACTTCCCTTTTGCACAAGAATTGTGACTCTGTTCCTATACATCTTTAGATGGCTTGAATATTCAAATTATACAAAATACTCACCTTGGATACTCACAGGCTACTGTCATTGGGCAGGATCCCACCTCCTTATAGATTCTCTGCATTGGTTGCCATACTAGAATAATTAAGATACTTATACAGGCTTTCAGAGATAGGAAGGGAAATGGTTCAGGCTACCCAACATCTTGATTACAATGGTATATACTCTAAATCTTTTCTGCCTATCTGAGAATTCCTCCATTGAAGAATCAAAAGCGGTTTTTTCTCAAGGACTGCTTCCCAACTGTGGAATTGGATGCCTCTGAAATGAGATGATTTATCTAATATTTTGAAAATAAAATACTCTTAAAACCTAGCCCTTTGGGTAAATTTTGTAGTTTTCAGTTTTGGGTTGTACTAGAGCTTCATTGGATAGAGGTTACATAATCTCCTTTGATTCTTAGTTTGTAGTCTTATGATTTAGACAGATACATTAGAATACTGAGGAAACCGTTATTCTCCGTAAGCCAGTAGGATAATTCCTCACATATGGGTGATGTCACTGATGGAGCCCCACACAGAAACCTCTCCCATCTTCCTCTAGAAACTTCTGGAGTGCATGTTTTTTTATATTAGTATTTTAATATTAGTATTTAGCTCACACCTTTCCAGTAGCAGTTCAAGGCAAGTTACATTTAGGTACAGTAGTTATTTCCCTGTCACTGAAGGGCTTACAGTCTAAATTTGTACCTGAGGCACAAGGCTACAAGGAGCATCAGTGGGATTTGAATCCTGGTCTTTCTGGTTCCAGGCTGCTGCCCTAACCACTAGACTACTCTGCAACTCCATGGTTCTACTATGCGTGCACTGCACATGAACTTCTGGTTACCACCACTGCCCTTCTTCTCAGTCTTCATTTGTCTGTGTAGCCCCCCAAAAAGTATTCAAAATCAGTTTATGCACTTCACCATTGTTTTATTTTCATGCATTCATTTTACGAGGTTTTTTTTCCCCTTTGCCACTGCTGTTGCATAATCGCTGTCCCATTAGACTTAGTTTTTTATTTTTTGGTTCTAAATATTTTTATTTTTTACCACATTGCTGCTATAGGCCACATTTAGGCCTTAGGCGCTTTAACCGGATTTTTTTTTCAAGATAGTCATGTAATTTCACACGGCTATTTCTCCAGGAACAAGCAGGAAGTCAGTCCTCACAAATGAGTGATGTCGGCGCCGATGGAGCCCATGATGAGCAATTAATTCCCCAGCTTTCACAGAAAACCTTTGGGAATGCTACCACGCATCTGTAGTCCTCTTCCTGCCCAAGGGTGCCATCTTGCTCAGTCTCCTTTTTTCCATGGAGCCCAACGGACGCTTGTCCGGTTTCCCTGGGGGTATTGATATCTGTGCCAGCTGCAACAGATATGCCGACACCATAAAAAGACATTGGCTTGTCCATCAAAGGAGAAAGCTTTACTGAGTCACCAGATTGCATCAAAGTCTAAACCCAAGCAATCAAGAGTAACCTTCACCGAGGTCTTGGCCACTAGTCAAATGCAAACGCCTACTATTATGGATATTGATTCAGTGAAGTGAATAAACAGCCTAATGGTTAATGCAGCAGGCTGAAAACCAGACAATCCAGGATTTGAATCCAACTTTTCCCATTGATGCTTATTGTGACCTTGGGCAAGTCACTTCACTCTCCGTTGCCTCGGGTGCAAACTTAATTGTAATTCCTCTAAGGACAGGAAAATTAATTTCTGTACCTGAATGTAAATAACCTTGAACTACCACTGTAAAGATACGAGCTAAATCCAAAACAATAGTCACTTGGGGGTCAGATGGAATCAACGATCCTCCATTTAAAATTCTAAAATGTATGTCTTATCTGTAGGCAGTGCTCCACAACAGGAGCTGTTTTGGTTGCAGAATTTATCCGTGATGCATGTTCACTCAAATGTACTTTGACAGAACATGTAGTTCGACTGAAAAGAAGGTTGCATAAGGTGACTCAAAAATTGAGAAGTGTCCCTTATGTATGACCGTACTTTAACTGCTTCCTGTTTCAAGAAGAAATCACAAAATTTGGATAATGGTTTGAGAATCGATCCCCTACATGATACTATGGGTCTGCCGGGAGGATTATTAATTGATTTATGTATCTTAGGAACGGTATATATGACAGGTATCTTGGGAAGTGTAATCCAACCTGCCTGAGTTGCAATAATTAAGTTGCAATAATTAAGTCATCAATCTGTTTATACAGACGAGGAGTAGGTCCTTCCAAATGTACTTGATAGTCCTGAGCATCCTGAAGTTGGATAAAATAGCCCTATGATAGCATTCAAAAGATTGAACTACTGCTGCTCCCCGTTTTATCTGCATTTCTGATAATCAGATGATCTAAAGCACTCAGTTGCAATAGCGCTTTCCTTTCCTTCCTGGTGAGATTGGAAAAATTAATTTTAAATGATGGCTCCAAAGCGGTTAAATCGGCCAATATCAGATTTTGAAATGGTTAATACTGTTGGATCTACGTCGCCTGGAGGTATCCACTTCGACAGATTCCTCATAATTGAGTTATCCAATGAAGCTGGTCTATCAGCAAAAAATTGAGTTATCTGAAGTTTTCTAAAGAATTGATGTAATGCTAACTGCATTTTATGTTTAAATCTTTTTTATTCATTTTAAACATATTTAACAAGAGATACAACTAACATATATAGGACCATCAAGAGTAAAAAAAAAAAACACACAGAAGAAAACATTATGAAACAGCGAACCTTATACAAGCTCGAAAAGCTATGTGCAGTTGAGAGATTAAAGAAACCCTTCCTCCCCCCCCATAGACCATATATATAGCCGTCCCATCCCTCCCTCCGCTATTCCCCCTCAATCCCGTCTTCCCCCTATTGCTACATTGGTAGGTAGGAGGGGATCCAAGGCACATATAAGCAAAGACACTCCACCCGAGAAGCACCACGCAAACAGAAAACATCCAAACCATACAACCGGTTCATGACCACACTCTGTGCCTACCAGCATTCAAACCAATAAACTCGAGCTGCAGGTTGCTCATTATAGCTCTGTTGTGTGTCCTGTATATTGAAAATAAACCTCAGGGTACCCCCCCCCCTATCAATCCCCCCTCTCAGTGCCCCTACCCCCCCTCCTCCCAAAACAAACAAATGGGTTTACACCTACACCCCCCCCACTGGACTCTTAACAACCTTCTCCATCCAAAACACGACTCCTCGCTTTGGCGGGCATACATTGAAGATGAGGACCCCAACCCTTCAAGAAAATTTCCCAGCGCCGTGGATGACTCCGCGCGCGATACCGCTCTAACCACAACATACCATGCAATCGCACCCTCCATTGCCCATACAACGGCCCCCTGGGATCCACCCATGTTTGCAGTATAGTCATGCGGGCTGTGACAAGCACCAAATGCAACCAATCCCCTTGTACCTTATCAATATCAGGCCCGATCTCCTCCCTCCAAATATCAAGCACTAGATTTACGGGTGCCAACCGCAGCACTATGGCCAAGCACCTCTCCAAATATCCAAGAACTTTATCCCAGAAACTCCGTCCCACAGAACAGTGCCAGAACATGTGGCCCAGGGTGCCATCCGCCACCCCACACCGTGGACAACAGTTCGTGGGCGCTATCCCCGCCCTCCAAGCCCGGTTTGGTGCGAAATATAACCTACGGATCAGCCGATATTGCATGTCCCGGAAATTTACAGACACCGTTAACTGGGGGATACTCGCTATGGCCGCCACCACCTCTTCACCCGTCAAGAGCTCGCCAAGGTCCCGTGTCCAGGCCTCCACCAAGGCGGCGTCCTTTCCCGAGAGCATCAACCCCGAGAGGGACTTATGTAGCTGAGCCACTCGAGCCACCTGATTCCCCCCCCCAGCAGAGACTCCTCCACCCGGGAGCATATGTCACCCTTCAATGAGGCCACAGGCAGTGTGCGAATATAATTCCAAATCTGAGCATATGGGAGCACATCCCCATGCGTCCAGGAGTACTGCCCACTCAATACGGCAAAGGATTTGAGGAGCCCCTCCCCGGTAAGCAATGATTCTATAGCAGTAAGTCCCAACCGATCCCATCGCACAAAGCTTGCCTCAGTCAGTCCGGGCGCAAAATCTTTGTTCCCGCGTATGGGAAGGTATGGAGAGCAAGAGGCCGAACACCCCAGTTGTCCACAGAAATACCGCCAGGCTCGAACGATGGGAGAGAGCAATACCAGCCACACCCACTGGTCTAGACCTTTCGCCCCTTTCATATGTAAGATGTATGAAACGCGCAAAGGCACAACCAAGGCTCCAATCATCTCGAGTGGGGTATAATCACCAGACCCCCATAACCAGTCCCGCACGTGCCGAAGAAGGCACGCCTGGTTATAAAGTTTAATATCGGGAAGGCCCCCTTGCTCCACGGGCGCTGTAACACCGCCAGTCGCACACGGGGTCGCCCGCTCCGCCAGAGCAAAAGATTAATCTGTTTTTCCATCAGCTTGAGATCCTTCCGGTGCACCAACAGAGGGGAGCGTCTGCAGGACATATAGCCACTTGGGGAACAATGTCATTTTAAACAATGCAATCCGGCCCCCTAATGAGAGCGGTAATTCCTTCCACTTTTGTACCCTATCTGTCAAGTGCTTCAGCAACATAGTGACATTAATACGGTATAGGTCACGCAGGTCCACGGGCAAGTAAATCTCCAAGTATTTAAATCGATCATCCACCCATTTCAAGGGGAAAGTACCTGGCCAGCACTGAACGATATCCACGACAAGCGGCAGTGCCTCAGATTTGTCCAAATTTGATTTAAAGCCGGAAACATGACCGTAGACCTGAATGAGCTTCAGCAGTGCGGGGAGCCCTTCCTCCGGCTTATCGATATGCACCAAAAGGTCATCGGCAAAAGCCGCGACCCAAAATTCCATCTTTCCCACAGGTATCCCCCGAAAGTCTGGCGAGTTCCGAAGCTGACACAGTAAGGGCTCCAATGTTAACACGAACAGGAGTGGGGAAAGGGGGCAACCCTGTCGGGTCCCCTTCTGAATCGCGAATTCAGGAGACAAATGACCATTTACCAAAATCGCCCCCTTAGGGTCCGCATACAGCAACCGTATAACCTCCACAAAAAAGCCCTGAATCCCCACCTTCTCCAAAACTTGGTACATAAAACTCCAGTCTACCCTGTCGAAAGCCTTTTCGGCATCGAAACTAATGAGCATAGAACGCCGGTTATCCTTTCTGCTAGCGCACATGGAAGCTAATACACGTTGCAGGCTTATAAGTCGCGTGTCTATCCCGCACAAAGCCAACCTGATCCCTATGTATCAAAGCGGGAAGGAACCCGGCCAACCTCTCCGCCATGATCTTTGCGAGAATTTTTATGTCCACATTCAACAGGGAGATAGGCCGATAAGAACCAGGTAAAAGCGGATCCCGGCCCGGTTTGGGCAACACAGTGACTAAGGCTTTATTCGCCTCATAAGGAAACTGACCCCTGTGAATCAAGTCTCCATAATAGTCCAATAAAGGAATCACCACCTTGTCATCCAAGATTTTATAGAACTCCCCCCTCAAGCCATCTACACCAGGGGCTTTCCCGCGCTTTAAGCTCTTAATCGCATGCTGCACCTCCTGCGCCGACAACGACGCATTCAGCACCTGCAGTTGATCCAACGTTACACTCGGCAAGGCACAGGCCTCCAGGAAGTCCCGTCCCCCCCTCTCATCCCCACCCTCCCGCGCATACAGGGTTTGATAGTAATCACAGAAAATCCGTTCGATATTCTCTTCGGCAGACTGGACCGTACCATCCTCATGGCGAAGCACCCCAACTCGTCTGGGGCCCCCCTCTGCTCGCACCAACGCGGACAGTAACTTACCCGCTCGATTCCCGTACCTATACAACTGGAATTTATAAAACATCATAGATTTCTTAGCCCGTTGTCCAAGTAATAGCTCCAGCTCCGATTGGAGTTCTCGCAACCATGCCCTCGCCTCCCCACTTTGACTTTGGGCATGCCATCGGCGCGCTTTGGCCAAAGCTCTCTCTAATTGCAAGATACGACTATTCAGTCTCTTCCGCTTCTGGCAGTGATAACTAATAATTTCCCCCCCTCATCACAGCCTTCCCCGCCTCCCAAAAGAGAGCAGGATTATCCGCATGCTGGGAATTGTCTTGCAAATATTCTACCCACCGCTCCCGTATGTATTTCACAAACTCTACATCCCCTCCGAGATCCAAGGGATATCTCCACAACCTCCCAGTCCCCCTATCCCGTTGTTGCATTTCCAGGACCACCATGGCATGGTCAGAGAGAACGGGAGGCCCAATGTCCACCCGGGAAGCCCAACCAAACAAGGCCCTAGAAATAAGGAAGTAGTCAATTCTCGACCATGTCCCGTGAGCCCTAGACAGATGCGTGTATTCTCTGTCTCCCGGATGCAATACCCTCCAAACATCCAGAAGATCATACCCCTCACACAGCCCTCTCAAGCTTCGGGAGCTCCGCTGGTCCCGCACTCCACCCCCCCGGGACCTATCCAGTGTGTCATCCATAACAGAGTTAAAATCACCCCCTAAGTACAAATGATAATTCCCCAGGTTGGTCAACATTCGTGACAGCTGTCGAAAGAACCGGGCCTCAAAATCATTCGGTGCATAAACAGACCCCAATACCACTCGCATACCATCCAGTGTCCCCCAAGCAAACACATATCGCCCCTCAGGATCAACTTCCACTCGTTCTTCAACCCAGCCCACCGTTTTAGCAAGCAAAATGGCCGCCACTCTCTTTTTCCCCACTGCTGGGGCACCATACACGCGACCAACCCAGCCTTTACACAGTTTCTCGTGTTCCACCAGGGATTGGTGCGTTTCTTGTAACAGGGCTATGTCCACCCTCTTGGACCGCAACTGCTGCAACACCTTATACCGCTTTATAGGGGATTCCAGGCAACGCACATTCCAGGATGCTAATTTCAAGAGCTTACCCATTATCCGGGGGCCCCCACGCCACCATAAACACCAAAAGCCTACTTATAGTTGGTACAGACCCCCCCAGCCTAGGGTGCACACCTCCCTCAACCTCCACCCGACTCAAGGTCCAGCAAGTGTCATGTAGCAAACCCACATCTAAGTACCGCAGACTCAACAAACCCCCCACCCTTCTCAGTCTCAATCTCCGCCCCCATCCTCCCCCCTTCCCTAGCGAGTCGCACCAGTTAACCCCCCCTCCCCACCTACCCCCCTTTACCCTTCCCCTCCCCTCCCCTCCCCTATCTCCCCCTCCCTATCCACCTTCTCCGTCCCTTACCACCTGGGACCCTGTACCAATGGCATTCGAGTCTACCCCAGCAAATAAAGATAAACAGACCCCCCCTTCTTACAAAACCTCCCACCTCCCACAAGTCCGAACAGTAGTCGACTTCTCTCATCTTCGACAGCCCACTATCTTCCCACCCACTCCTCTTCCCCAGACCATAACAGCAAGACACAAACCCATGCAAACAGAACCCAAAACACAAAAAATGGCAAGAATGCAAACACCATGCTCATACAACATTGATTATAATAATGAAGCACTTTCCCCAGCAAACAACCAATGTCAGCCATAGGGAACACCGCTTGCCTCAGGAGCCTTAAGGCAGGCCATGTCCAGCCCCCACTGCGGCGCACATGCTGTCAATCCGGTACTCCAGTATTCCGAGGCCCAGCCTGCCTCATGAGGCCGAACGGTCACCAAGTTGCTCCACAAATGCTTGTGCCTCCTCTGTAGTTGAAAAGTACTTCAGGCGACCATTGTAGTCAACCCGCAATTTTGCTGGGTATAATAAAGCAAAACGCAGGTCCCGGTTAATCAGCTGTCCACAGACCGCGTTAAAGGCCTTGCGTCGTTGACTCACTAGTATGGAGTAGTCCTGGAAAACCAATATCTGAGACTCATCCCCCGGCTGCCGCCGGCGGCCCCGAGCAGCCCGCAAGACCTCCTCTTTCTGTCGAAATTCCAGAAAACGGGCGATGACTGCACGTGGCCTGCGCGCTCCATCCTGGCGCTGGCCCAGTCTATGTACACGCTCTAACCTGAGCGGGCCGGTCACTACGTTAGGGAAAGCCTGCACGATCCAAGTCTCCAGAAAGCCAGTAAGCTCCCGATCTGAGACCGACTCCGCAATGCCCACGAAGCGCAGGTTCTTCCTCCTTCCCCGATTTTCAATGTCGTCTAATTTTTCCCGCTGCTGCTGAGCTATAGTCTCTAAAGCCGTCACCCGTTCCTGCAAGGTGCGCTGCGAATCCTCCACATCTGAAACCCTTGTTTCAACTTGCTCAATGCGCCCCGTAAAGTCTCCAATACTTTGGCTGACCTGAGTGAGCTGCTCCGCCAAGGAGCGGAATCGGTCATCAAGGGCGCAGACTACCGCTGCGCTCACTTCAGCCACCATGGCCTGGTGCGTGTCAGCAGCAGGGCTGGCCGGTCTCTCATCCGCCTTCTTGTTCTCTGGGGGCCGACCTTTCTCCTTCCGACCTAATTTCGAGGCCATCGAGGTATGTTAGGAGACTCGTGTAGGGTTCACCTCTACCACCTCACCCTCCGAGGTTCGTACGGGAGCCAGGTAGGAGCGCACCCCAGGCTGGAGAGAGGTTATTGTAGGTTTAATTAGGGGTTTCCCCGGAGCTGATCGGCTTGCGTCCTACCAGCTCATTGCCATCGCATGTCCTCCTAACCGCATTTTAAAGGGGTCATATTTAACAGTAGGAATAAGGGACAGGCCCAGATTTAATATATTCTCATGCTTCTGTGTTAAAATCCCCCCTGAGAGATTCATGGCTGCTGTTGTCTGCTCCTTTGCTGAGTCGTCTAACCACTCCATTGGTCTATCTGGAAGGGCCTATGAGAGAGACTGCCTCTTGATGACCCTTATGAAAAACCTGTTCCCTGTTCATAAAAAGGGTGAGGTCTGTGGAAAGATCCCTTATCCCCAGGCTCATCACTACTATTCATGTCAGTCAACTGTACAAACGTGACATGTTTGGAAGATTGACCCTCCTTTTCATACATCCATCTATATGTACAATTGCCATCATAATCAGTTTTATCTGTTAAATTTCTTGATCTTGAAATTCCTCAGGTGCTCCCAGAAACTAGACTATTCTTTATCCACCTCATCCTGTTGAATTTAATATACCTCTGATGTCAGACATCCTTTTAATTTATCCTGAGTTTCCAAAATCAGCGTACTCAATGACTTCTCTTCCATGATGGTCCGTTTGGCTATTGTAGCAAATTAGGTCGAAGCTACATTTGTTTCAAATGCTATTCCATTTTAATAGAAATTCTTGATCTTTCACAAACATTCTCGGAGCATTTGGCATCCGCAAACCCCACAGACTAATACGGGATTTAAGGTATTGAGTCATAGATGAGCCGTGTAATTGGGCAGAATCAGTCTCTTTGAGATTTTTAATTTTTATCATGGAAGGAGCACTGGAACTATTACCTGTTGTCAAATCATCCATTAAGGAAGGCCTCTGTCTTAGATTCTCCAGTTGTTCTTAAGAAAATGCAAGCGTATCAGCAGCCATTTCAAGAATCAAAATAATTACAAAATCCATTAGAGGTTGATCGCAGATGCTAATGTAATTGAAAGATAAACCCCTAAACAAGGACAGTGCAAGGTATCACCAGGTTTTTTTTGTCGGATGAATCAAGAAAGAAAAACTCCACTCTCGCAGGACAAGACCATCCTTTTAATCACTTTTGCACGAAAATTAATGAACTTATAGAACCTCTAATGGAACCTCTGATTGTGGTAAATACAAGAGGACTCAATATTAGGATAGAGTGGTCAGTTCTGCTGTTAAATCTGATCGACCTGTTGTTGGTCAAGCTGAACCTGGCCATTTTTCTTGTGGCTCCTGTAAATTTTGTTCGAACACATTAGAAGGTCATACATGGCAAGATCCTCATTCTGGGCAGATCTTTTATACACGATGGCACACAACTTGTGTATTCAGTTTTGTAGTGTCTTTGCTCATATGTCCATGCAACCTTCTTAATGTCGGTCAGTCTACATGTTCCATCAAAGTACGTTTGAGTGAACATGTATCACTGATAATTCTGCAACCAAAACAGCTCCTGCTGTGGAGTACTGCCTACAGACGGGACATAAATTTGAGGATTTTAAATGGAGGTTTCTCATCAGTCCTCCAGTCTAGTCCCGGAAACTCTAGGGTTGCGTTCCTCTTCCAGCAGCTTGGAGACTGAGAAACGACATCCTTTTGATGACACTGGTATAAGGAAATAGGCACTGCCTCCTCACCCCAGTTATCTCAGTCTCCAAGCAACTGGAGGATGTGAGCCTGGAGGTCCGGCTCACTAGAGGAACAATTAAGGACATTAAGTTTTGAGTTTAGAACAGTATGGCTTCGGTGATAGCAGCGACGATGGCGGCGACGCTCGAGTTGGTGCCCTGGGCAAGGGCTCATATGAGGCCGTTGCAGAGAGTGTTGCTCAGGAGGTGGTCTCACCAGAACGAGCCTTTGTCTTGGAGGATACTCTGTCCAGAGGCGGCGCGGAAAGAGTTGCAGTGGTGGTTGATTCTGGAGTCCCTAGAAAAGGGCATGCCCTTGGAAACGCCAAGCTGGCTGTCGCTAACTACGGATGCAAGTCTGCTAGGCTGGGGAGCTCACTTTCAGGGAAGGTTCGCACAAGGAGAGTGGACCGATCAGGAGAAAGCATGGTCGATCAACAGGTTGGAGCTGCGAGCGGTAGCACAGGCATTATTGAAGTTTCAGCCATATTTACACGGAAGAGCAGTCAGAGTGTTTAATGATAACACGACCGCAGTGGCCTACATCAACAGGCAGGGAGGAACCAACAGTGCACCCTTGGAGGCCGAAGCAAAACAGTTGTTCAAATGGGTAGAACCAAACCTTCAGGCTCTGTCGGCAGCACATGTGGCAGGGGTGGACAATGTGGAAGCAGATTATTTGAGTCGAGTAAAGGTAGATCCAGGGGAGTGGATGCTTCATCCAGAAGTTTACGAGATGGTGATGAGATGCTGGGGGTCGCCGATAATGGATCTTATGGTGACTTTCAATTCGGCAAAGGCCAGTTGGTTCTTCAGCAGAAGGAGAGAGAGAATGTCGGAGGGTCTAGATGCTCTCATACAGGAATGGCCAGTAGAGCGTCTCTTGTATGTCTTCCCTCCGTTGGTGTTAATAGGCCGCGTAGTGCAGCGCATCGAGCGTCACCGAGGATTGGTGATACTGATCGCTCTGGATTGGCCAAGAAGGCCTTGGTATGTGGATCTCAAGAGACTGGTGGTGGAAAAGCCTTGGCGTCTACCAGTCAGGAAGGATCTCTTGTCGCAAGGTCCGTTGTTCATGCCTCAGGTGGATCGATTCTCGCTTACGGCATGGCTTTTGAAAGGGCTTGGTTGAGAGCTAGAGGTTACTCGGAAGCGATGATTTCTACCTTATTAGGGGCTTGTAGGAGATCTACTTCTTTAGCATATATTCGCGTGTGGCGCGTCTTTGAAGCTTGGTGTGTAGACAAGAATTGGGAGGCCTTTATTTATTTTATTTATTTTATTTATTTATTTATTTCTCTTATATACCGCGCTCTTAATTCAGTGCGGTTTACATATGAACAAATATAAACACAATGGTACAAGCAGCATTGGTTTTTTACATAGAACAAGGTACATAAACTTGGTGAAAATCAGGGTAACTATAGACAAAAAACTATATACATGGCTACTATATACATGGTTATTTGGTTAATTAGATGTGAACAAGAATATCTATAATGCCGTGGGTAAGAAATTAATTAAAGAGCAGAATAAAAATGCCAGAATAAAAATGCCAAATATCGTGATAATAAATACGGCATAGTATAATGAGCATGTAATAAACATCATAATTACCCATTCTCTACCGGGGTCAAGTATGAGAGATCTGCATGAGTACTATTGTCAGATGGAGTGTCTTCGGGGTAGTATGTTAGGAACAAATAGTGCTTCAATGCCTTTCTGAACTTCATCAGACTTGATATAGCTCTTATTTCGGGTGGAAGGGCATTCCAGGCTCTGGGAGAAAACAGAGAGAAGGCTCTAGCGGCTGTTGATTTAGAGCATTTTGTGAGGAGTTTCGGGAGGTCAATGGAGTTTAATGTAACAGACCTCCTGGATCTGTTATTTGGGGTGATATGTATCATATTACTGAGAGGTGATAGAGATGGGCATTTTGAGGCTTTAAAAGTCATGACCAGGGTCTTGTATAGAGTTCTGGCCTGTAGGGGTAGCCAATGTAAACTCATCAATATTGGAGTTATGTGTTCTGATCGTGGAGCGCCTACGAGGATTCTCGCGGCTGCATTCATGGCCAGACGGAGAGGATTCAGGGTGGATTGCGGGAGACCATGTAGAATGATATTGGCGAAATCCAAGTGTGGTAATATCAGGGCTTGGAATATAGTACGGAAGTCAGAGTAGTTAAGTAAAGGTCGGAGATTACGTAGTGATCGCATCTTGTGGTAGATTGCACTCGTTGTTTTCTTAATGTGGGCTGACATATTAAGCTGTTGATCTAATATAATTCCTAAGTATCGAATTGTGGGTTGTGCTTTCAGCTCAATGTTGTTTACCTGAAGGTAGGTAGGGGTATGAATGTTGGGTTCCGTGTAACGAATAGAACATCAGTTTTGTTGTGGTTTATCCGTAGATTCTGATTAAGGAGCCAGTTGGATACAGCTTCAAAGCAGTGAGTTATTGGTGTAAAATCTGGTTGTTTTATGTTGAATGGAGCAAACATGAGGATGTCATCAGCATAGGCAAGGCATTGTATGTTGAAAGTGCGTATGAGATCGCAGATTGGCTGCATATAGATATTGAACATTAAGGCGGACAATGAGGAACCCTGCGGGACACCTTGTTTAAGGGGGAATGGATCAGACGTTGCTTCTCCTGTTCTGACTTGCTGCTGTCTATCAGATAAGTAGGATTTACACCAGTTCAGGGCTAGTCCTTGGATTCCCTTGTCTTGAAGGCGCTGTAGGAGAGTATCGTGGTTTACTGAATCGAATGCTGCAGCTATGTCGAGAAAGATAAGAGTGAACCCTTGGTGGATATTATCAATGCCTATGATTAGGTTATTGAACAGTGTTGTGAGAAGGATGTCTACACCATGTTCTTCTCTGAAGCCATGTTGTGAGGGGTCCAGAGGGTATTCGGAGTCAACATGATGCTGTATTTGTCGCTGGACTACTTTTTCCATGATTTTTGCTAATAGAGGGATGCTGGAGATGGGTCTGAAGGATTCAACTTTTGTTGGGTCAAGTTTACTGTTCTTCAGGAGCGGACGGATGGATGAGTACTTCAGGCTCTGAGGGAAAGATCCTGTTGAGAAGGAATAGTTGACAATCTTGCTAATAGTTGGGCTAAGTTCATGTCGTAGTTCTTTGATCCATCTGGCTGGACAGGGGTCATTTGGTGCGGTAGTTAAATTAATAGCTGCTATGATATCTTCGATTTCTTTGTGGGATACCTGGGAAAATTTGTCAAGCGATACTAATTGGACCACGGTCTGTGGGGTGGAAGGTGATGAAGTTGTGGTAATCATACTGGTCTGTATCATTTTTGATTGTAGGTATATGGCATAGTCTTGGGGGTGTGGCATAGGTGGTTGGGAAGTGGATGGGTCACCTGTTAAGGATTTAACTATATTGAAGAGGTCATGTGGCTTGTTTAAGGACCTCATTAGCGTATTTGAGTGGAATTTCTTTCTTGTCTCAATTGTCATTCTTCGGTGAGTTTGTAGGTATGAATTGTACGAGCATAGTGCGTCGGGGGAACGAGAGGAGCGCCAGCGTCTCTCAAGTCTGCGCAGGTGAAGGAGAGATTCTTGTAATTCCGTGGAGAACCATGGTTTATGTTTGTCCTTGGTCTTAATCTTGTCGGTAGCAGATATGCATGCAGCAGCTTTTAATGTATTGTCCCAGTTAGTTACTAAGTCCTCTTGCGAAGGTAAGTCTTTGTGGAGAGCAGGTAGAATTTTTTCCAGGACTTCGATCTTATTGAAAGGACGGAAGCGTGTTTCGAGGGCACTTGGGGGGCGACCTGGTTTGTTGCAATCAGTAGTGGAATGTTCGGTGGGGATGTTAAATATGAGTAGATTGTGATCAGACCAGGGTACCGGAGTTATGGAGATCATGATCTTCTGAGATGTGTTGGTTATCAGTTGAGGTGCGAATATTAAATCCAGTATGCTTCCTCTGGAGTGGGTGGGGGCGTCGATAAGTTGTTCATAGCCTAGTTGGTGCATGGCTTCAAGGAAAGCTGAGGCGTGTGATGCTGGTAGCGAAGGCAAGTTAAAATCCCCAACTAGCCAGTTAGAAGATTGTGGGTTAGGGACGTTACATGCCAAGTTGATTATTGGTGAAAGATCGTCTGAGGAAGGTGATGGAGCTCGATAGAGTAAGTGGATTGTACAGGACCTATTTGATATTGATAGTGCATCAAGGTGTGATGTGCTGGAAATATTGATCTGTTTGAACTGGAGGTCTGATTTAGCAAGGATGAGTGTGCCACCCCCTCTCTGATTGGATCTGTGGCAGGTGAAGATGGAGAATCCTGGTGGGATCATCTGGTTGATGAGGACGTTGTCGTTGTCGGTTAGCCATGTCTCAGTTATCAGCAATATATCCAGATTATGTGCTGCTATCAGATCAATAGCCACAGGCCATTTAGAGCGTATAGATCTGGCATTAATTAAGGCACATTTGAGTAGCTGATTGGTCTTGTATTTCTCTGTAGTGTCTTTGACAGTGGGCAGCAATGGTATATGTAGGAGGTGAGAATATGGTATTTTGGTTCTCGAGGTGGCGTGGCATGGATCTTGCGTTGAGCGCCTTCCCGCGCTATAAAGTATAGGGATCTGCTTGATTCCAGGTTCTA
The DNA here is from genome assembly GCA_033557465.1 of Ichthyophis bannanicus. Lineage (NCBI taxonomy): Eukaryota > Metazoa > Chordata > Amphibia > Gymnophiona > Ichthyophiidae > Ichthyophis > Ichthyophis bannanicus. Next base: position 842,844,018 of record CM066036.1, on the reverse strand, counting down.
GTGCGAGTGTTATAGCAGGGGTTGCTGCGATAAGCAGGATAAATATCAAGTGGATTATTTGATACATGGTAGGAGGCAAGGTATGGGCGTTTGTAGTAACTTTGCGAGGAGTTTCTAGAGTGCCCTGTACCTGGTAGCAAGGCAGGCGGAGCAGAGCGATCATCAACAAATATATTAACTAGATTGTATAACTTGTTTCCTTGGTAGAGTGGTTGTCGTCACTTTGATGCTTTAAATTATCTTAGTAGGCATAGGGGTAGAAGTACTCCAGTGATATTTACAGAAGGAGAACGAGACACAGTATGTCAGATAGGTAGTGCAAAAACCACTACAGTAGCAACGTAATGTACAGTCTATATGTTTGACATTGCATTGTTATCAGTAATGAGTATATCCTAGTACAATGTGGCTGGTTTACTGGCAACAGTATTCTATCTAACATAAGATTACTGGCAACAGTATTTTATCTAGCATAAATTCCATTAGTAAAATGGAATTTGTACCAGTATGAAATCAGTCTCAGGTCAATATAAATGTAGATACTGGCAACAGTAATAATATGACTTTAGTTCAGAAGCATTGGATTTACTGGCAACAGTAGTAGATCTAACATTGTGCAATGCAGATGTGAAATTAATGACTAAATTAGCATAGGTATCTTAGATCTGTATCAACTAGTGTAGTAGTTAATGCTGCAGTAATTTTTATCAGTGATGGTTACATGTGACATTACAACATTTAAAGTCCTTTTGTAATACTTGCAGTTCCACTGCCTAAGGGCTTAGGCGCGGGTCGAGAAGGCGCGGGCGCGCTGAGGAGATGCTGCCTTTACTTGCTCTCCCTGTGGCACAGGTGGTGGTGCTCCGGCCTGCTCCGACCACGCCGGGAGGGAGCTTCTTGCAGAGGCCGGAGTGCCGAAGACTGTTGAAATATTTGTAGGAACGAGGTGAAGTTGGCCGTAACTGGTATTTTTGGCGGTCCCCGCCCCTCAGGCGCGGGCCCGCCTTACCGGCGCTTGAATTTTAAAGGGGCCTCGTGCCCTGATTGGCGGCTGCTCGGGGGGGTCGCTGGAGCGTCGCTCCGGCCCGCTCAATCCCCGACTGGGAGAGCTCTTGAGGAGGGCCGGAGGAAGGGCGAAGAGGCCGCGCGCCCGACCGGCGCTTGAATTTTAAAGGGGCCTCGTGCCCTGATTGGCGGCTGCTCGGGGGGGGTCGCTGGAGCGTCGCTCCGGCCCGCTCAATCCCCGACTGGGAGAGCTCTTGAGGAGGGCCGGAGGAAGGGCGAAGAGGCCGCGCGCACCGACCGGCGCTTGAATTTTAAAGGGGCCTCGTGCCCTGATTGGCGGCTGCTCGGGGGGGTCGCTGGAGCGTCGCTCCGGCCCGCTCAATCCCCGACTGGGAGAGCTCTTGAGGAGGGCCGGAGGAAGGGCGAAGAGGCCGCGCGCCCGACCGGCGCTTGAATTTTAAAGGGGCCTCGTGCCCTGATTGGCGGCTGCTTGGGGGGGTCGCTGGAGCGTCGCTCCGGCCCGCTCAATCCCCGACTGGGAGAGCTCTTGAGGAGGGCCGGAGGAAGGGCGAAGAGGCCGCGCGCCCGACCGGCGCTTGAATTTTAAAGGGGCCTCGTGCCCTGATTGGCGGCTGCTCGGGGGGGTCGCTGGAGCGTCGCTCCGGCCCGCTCAATCCCCGACTGGGAGAGCTCTTGAGGAGGGCCGGAGGAAGGGCGAAGAGGGCCTTACGGGCGTCAGTGCCACAGGTTTTGGCTTTCTTGCAGGATGGTTTTCAGAAGGGGTTAGCGGCATCTTCTTTAAGGGTGCAGTTAGCAGCGCTCTCCTGTTATAGAGGGAAAATCAAGGGGCAAGCACTGGACGCTCATCCAGATATTAAGAGATTCTTAAGAGCGGTGCTGCTTATGAGACCACCGTGCAGACAAGTAGTTCCTCAATGGGATCTGCAATTGGTTTTGGGAACATCAGGAGATCGGCCGTTTGAGTCTTTGGCTACGGCATCATTGAAGGACCTTAAACTGAAGGTAGTTTTCCTAGTGGCAATTGCATCGGCAAGGAGAATTTCGGAATTACAGGCTTTGTCTTGTAAGGATCCTTTTCTGTCCTTTTATGATTCAAAGGTAGTATTGAGGCCAGTGCCGTCTTTTTTGCCAATGGTAGTATCTCCTTTTCATGTAAAACAAGTAGTGTCATTACCGGTGTTCCGTAGAGTTTGAGGACTCTTCTGCTGAACGGCTGCATCTATTGGATGTTCGTAGAGCCTTGAAAAGGTATATCCGAAGGACTGCAGAGTTCCAAAAATCGGATAGATTATTTGTTTTATTTGGGGGTCTTCGGAAGGGAGAAGCAGCGTCAAAGGCGTCTATTGCCAGGTGGATTAAAGGGGCAATAGCGTTGGCATACATGCTGAAAGGTAAGCTGGTTCCGGAAGGCTTGAGAGCGCATTCGACTAGAGCGCAGGTGGCGTCTTGGGCTGAGTGCAAGTTGGTACCTGCAGTAGAGATTTGTAGAGCAGCTACCTGGTCGTCTTTAAATTCTTTTGTCAAGCATTACCGCCTGGATGTACAGGCGAGTAGGGATACCTGTTTTGGGACAGCGGTGCTTCAGACTGGTCTAGCAGGTCTCCTTCGTTGAATTCTTTCACTGCTCTGGTACATCCCTAGAGTTTCCAGGACTAGACTGGAGGACTGATGAGGAAGATTAAATTAGACTTACCTGCTAATTGTAGTTCCTAGAGGAACTCCAGTCTAGTCCCGGATCCCATCCCTGTGGTGTTGTAGGAGTGAAGCTTGAAGCAATCGAGGTCACAGGTAAGAGAGAGACTAATTTGTGGTGCTTCTGATCCACACAGGGAGGTTAAGAAGGGGATTATGCGTAGGTTGATTTTTTGTTGTGAGGAGGAGCGAGAATCTCTGCAGTTCCACTAAGACCTCATAGGGAGGTTTATAGTTACAGTTTATAGTGTTAGGCAAGTTTATCATTTGTTAATACTTAATTGTTGCTCCGGTGAGTCTACTTTGTCAATAGGATGCTGGAGTGAGGAGGCAGTGCCTATGTCCTTATACCAGTGTCATCAAAAGGATGTCGTTTCTCAGTCTTCAAGCTGCTGGAAGAGGCACACAACCCTAGAGTTTCCGGGACTAGACTGGAGTTCCTCTAGGACCTACAATTAGCAGGTAAGTCTAATTTAATCATCATTGACTTCATTCCATCTGATCCCCGAGGGGGTGATCGAACAATGGGCGGAGCAATGTTGGATTTTTTTTGATGAACACTGTTACACCGCCTGGCTTGTACTTGGAACTAGATTGGCTAAGTCTGTTTGAGTTACCCAGTTGGATCAGGGCGTTTCCGTTCTTTGGGCTCTCACCTGATTCTGATTGGTTTATTTAAGAAAATTGCGTCATGATCATTAGACCATATAAAGGATAAACAGGAGGGATTCCCTGAAGAACCGGTGTCTTTGCTGGCAGTTTTGGAGGTTGGCGTTTGCATTTGAAACGGAGCTCTGAATCAGCTTGAAACGTGCACGTTGTGTTGAATGGCTGAGATAACTTCTTTTGCTGTATGAAGCCAGAAAAAGATAAGTTCTATGAGTTTATTAGTTCATTAGTTTTCTTGAAAAAGTGATTAAAGTAATGGTCTTGTCCTGCGGGAGTGGAGTTTCTCTCTTGATTCAAAAAATTGGTGATACCTTGCACTGTTCTTGTTTAGGGGTCTATCTTTCAATTATGTTAGCATCCGCGATCAACCTCTAGTGGGTTTTGTAATTATTTAGGTGATACCATGGCAGGCATAGTTTTTGCAGCTCTCAGTTTTTTGCACATTCTAGCAGTGTGTCAGACATGCCCACAGTCTTACTGAGAAACAGCATCTCTTGCATTCTCGGTGATGGCAGTGGGGGTGTACTGTCGACCACTGGGCCAGAATGAACAAATGGATGATGAAATGCTCAAAGAAATCAAGGAAGCTAACAAAAGTTACAGCGCAGTAATAATAATGGGTGATTTCAATGACCCCGGTATCGACTGGGTCAGTGTCACGGCAGGACATGCTAGGGAGATAAAGTTCCTAGATGACATAAATGACTGTTTCTTGGAGCAGCTGGTTCATGAACCGACCAGAGGGGAAGCCATATTAGACCTGGTCCTTAGTGGAACACCAGATCTAGTGCAAGAGATAAGGGTGTTGGGGCCACTTGGCAATAGTGATCATAGCATGATTGCCTTTGATTTAATTAGTGAAGGAGGGATAGTACGGAAATCCACAGTATTACCTTTTAACTTTCGAAAGGGAGACTATGATAAAATGAGGAAAATAGTTAAGAAAAAACTAAAAGGAGCAGTTGCAAAGGTTAAAGACTTACATCAAGCTTGGGTGTTGTTGAAAAATACTATCTTGGCAGCCCAGACCAGCTGTATTCCACGCTTTAAGAAAAGTGGAAGGAAGTCCAAAAAACTGCCAGCATGGTTTAAAGGTGAGGTCAGAGAGGCTGTTGCCAAAAAAGCATCTTTCAGGAAATGGAAAAAATAGCCAAACGATGAAACCTGGAAACAGCACAAGCACTGGCAAATCAAATGCAAGGCATTGATAAAGCAGGCAAAGAGAGAATTTGAGAAGAAGCTTGCTGTGGAAGCAAAAACGCGAAATAAAGATTTTTTCAAGTACATTCGCAGCAAAAAACCTGTGAGAGAGTCAGTTGGTCCATTAGATGATAGAGGAGTTAAAGGGGCACTAAGAGGCGACAAAGCGATAGCGGAGAGACTGAATGAATTCTTTGCTTCAGTCTTTACTGAGGAAGATGTAGGGATGTTACCCATGACTGAAGTGGTATTTAAAGGTGCAGAAGAATTGAAGGAAATATCGATACATCGGGAAGATGTATTACAACTATTAGATAAACTGAAGAGTAGCAAATCACCTGGGCCGGATGGTATACATCCAAGGGTGTTGAAAGAACTGAAATATGAGATTGCAGACCTGCTATTAATAATCTGTGAACTAGCATTAAAATCATCTCTAATACCTGAAGATTGGAGGATCGCCAATGTAACACCAATTTTTAAAAAGGGTTCCAGGGGTGAACCGGGAAACTACAGACCGGTGAGCCTCATGTCAGTACCGGGAAAAATGGTAGAAACCATCATAAAGAATAAAATTGCTCAGCATGTAGATAGTCATGGCCTAATGGGAGACAGCCAACATGGCTTTAGACAAGGAAGATCTTGTCTTACTAATCTGTTATGTTTTTTTGAAAGTGTGAATAAACAGGTGGACAAAGGTGAGTCGGTTGATGTAGTGTATCTGGACTTTCAGAAAGCCTTTGACAAGGTCCCTCATCAGAGACTTTTGGCAAAACTAAAGAGTCATGGGATAGGAGGCAGTGTACTACTGTTGATCAAGAACTGGTTAAGAGATAGAAAGCAGAGGGTTGGGCTAAATGGCCAGTTTTCCCACTGGAGAAAGGTGAATAGTGGTGTACCCCAGGGATCTGTGCTGGGTCCGCTGCTTTTTGACATATTCATAAATGACCTGGAAAGTGGAATAACGAGTGAGGTTATCAAATTTGCAGATGACACAAAACTATTTAAAGTTGTTAAAACCCAAGAGGATTGTGGAAAATTGCAAGAGGATCGTGATAAATTAGAAGACTGGGCATCAAAATGGCAGATGAAATTTAATGTGGACAAGTGCAAAGTTATGCACCTAGGGAAGAACAACCCAAACTATGGTTACACAATGCAAGGTTCCACATTAGGAACCACCACCCAGGAAAAAGATTTAGGCGTCATTGTGGATAACATGTTAAAACCCTCGGCCCAGTGTGCAGCGGCAGCCAAGAGAGCAAATAGAATGCTAGGTATCATAAGGAAAGGAATGGAAAATAAAACAAAAGATATTATAATGCCTCTATATCGTTCCATGGTGAGACCGCACCTTGAATATTGTGTGCAATTCTGGAGGGAGGAGGGATGAGTAGCCTAGTGGTTGGGGCAAGGTACTTCAGGCCGGAAGGTCGGGGGTTCAAATCCCACTAGAGGACAGCAACCTTGGGCCGGAAGGACTGGGGTTTCTAGTCCCACAGATGCTCCTTGTGGTCTTGGGCAAGCCACTTAACCCTCCATTGCCCATGTTCCCTGTAAGTATTAGTGTATGTGTCTCATATCCCCGCGTGTTAAATGTATCCCCCAATTGTGTTGTGACCGCTTTGATTGAAGGATAAGGCGGTATACAAAACTGTCTAAATAAAATAAATAAATAAATAAATATAGAGTTATTAGAAAAGGTTCAGAGAAGAGCCACCAAAATGGTAAAGGGGATGGAAGGATACTCCTATGAAGAAAGGCTAAAAAGGTTAGGGCTCTTTAACCTGGAAAAGAGACGGCTGAGGGGAGATATGATAGAAGTATATTAATTAATGAATGGAGTGGAACGGGTAAACGTAGATCGATTGTTTACGTTATCAGAATATAGAAAGACTAGGGGACATGCAATGAAGCTACAGGGTAAACTATTTAAGACTAATAAAAGAAAATATTTTTTCACTCAACGTGTAATCAAACTCTGGAGTTTGTTACCTGAGGATGTAGTAAAGGCTGTTAGTGTAGCTGGGTTTAAAAAAGGTTTGGACAAGTTCCTGGAGGAAAGGTCCATAAACCATTATTAAGAAGGGACCCAGGATATCAATGCTTGACCCAGTACAAGCATTGCGGAACCTGTGACGTTTGGGGAAACTGCTAGATTGGCCACTGTTGGAAACAGGATACTGGGCTTGATGGACCTTGGTCTGACCCAGTATGGCATTTCTTATATTCTTATGTTCTCCTTAATTGTCATACAGTTATACGCATAGAGATTACATGCATGTGCCAAACAGGATATTTGTTTAAAACTCCTCATCTTCCAAGATCTGTTCCAGTGTCTGAAATGTTTTTATTATATCTGTCTTGATTGTTCTATGTTGAGTTTTAACCTTTTCTATAGAGATCATAGGTTTTACATAGGACATTGTACCTTTTAGAAGTTGGAGACTGTGTCTTTATCCTGTGCCCCTCTTTTATTCAATCTACCTAAATACACCAGTACTCAGCAATGCAGTATGTACGTCCAATCGGCATCTTCCTAATTTTAATTTAAAGCAAACCTAATAAGTTTGTTTTTATTTACTTGCAGGCGTTGCTATGAATTTTTAGAATTGCTGTTGTTGGAATGGCAGACACACTCCTTGGAAAGGTGAGAACCTAACTTAAAGCTGCTTTCATTCATGACTCTTTTTTTGTAAAGATTAGAGCCTGAAATATAAATGGATTGGTAATACTTTGAAAAGCAACGCAAGCTCCCTAGCTCTAATTTTGTTCACTGATTTTTACAGAGAGCAAGCAGCCATGAGGCGGGCAGGACAAAATAAGCACCCCATTCAAGGCTAATTTTCATATAGTTTTAAGCCACCCTATCTTTACCCCTCCACTGTTTTTTAGTCTGTTTTTTTTAGTAATTGTTTCCATTCTGTTTGGGCGATCTGTAGCACTACAGTAGCATTTTTCATGGGGCAGTAGCACTGCAGTAGGTGGCTAACAAAGTGACGCGTTCTTTGCATACATTGGATGCTCTGACGTCTAGTGCATATCTGTAGAGTCAATTATGCTCCCACTTCTCATAAAATCAAGTGCTCGCACCTTTAGGTTTGCATATGCAGATAGAAATCATAACAAGTAAATAAATAGTCAAATATATTACTGTGAGCTGCTGTACAGCTTTATTTTCTGGTTTTTGTGCATATTGGCAACAGAGGTGCTGATGGGGAAGATGTAAAACTAGAGCTGCAAAGGGGTAAAGTGAAAGGCAATGTCAGGAAATACTTTTTCACTGAAAGGGTACTGGATGCTTGGAATGCCCTCCCAATGGAAGTGGTGGAGACAAACACAGTGACAGAATTCAAAATGGCATGAGACAGACATAGTAGATCCCTTTATAGCAACAGAATAAAATCAAAATAAGCATAACTATCTTTTATGTATGAGCAAATAGGGGTGACCTACACCCCAAACAAAGGCATGGGGAGAGGTGACCTGCACGGAGTGGCAAGTGCACTTACTCTTGCTGCCTAGCTGGACAGACTAGATGGCCCATACTGGTCTTTATCTGCCGTCATATACTATGTTACGTGATAGAGACATTGGTTGGCTGCTAACTAATGATATACATCGGATGTGACACAATGGGCTTCTCATCGGCTGTTATTCAGGCATCCAGTGAAAGACCCTAAATGTTGCTTCCAACCAGAACTTTACTGTTGTCCCAGCTGGCTCCTGTGAACTTCATAACATTTCTCTATGAGCAAGCAGCATAAGTCCTCATGAATGGTGGTGTCTCCAATGGAGCTTGCATGGGAACTTCTTCAGCTCCTTATATTTTTGAAAGCCCACTGTGCATGTGCACCTGTTCCTACCTGCTGCCACCATGCCTGAGTACCTCCATCTGTTTTGCTTCCACAGAGCAGTTCAAATGTGGTTATGTCTTATGTCACTTATCTCGCTGTTCTATCAGTATTTTTTTCCTTGTTTTGTCTGAATATTTTTCCTGCCTGCTGTTGTGCGTTTCCTATCTGCGGCTTCTTTAAGCAGGTTTTTCCATTTGTTTCTTAAGTTTCCTTTTCTTTTTCCTTCAGTGCCGGATAGGCTGCTTTTAGGTCTCAGATGCACTCAGCCAGGGTTCTTTATTTTTACTTTACTTTTCATTCACAATTGAGCCGTTTGATTTCACTGTGGCTATTTTTCTGTTCTTTATTTATTTTTATTTATTTAACAGGATTATACTGCCTTATCCATTAATTCAGAGAGGTTTACATATATGACCCAGAAACCTGTCAGTTGAACTTATGTTGCATATATGTCCCAGAAACCTGCTCCAGGTGCAGCAGGATCATGTCCTTCATGGATTCTCACAAATTGTACCTGCAGTTCTTGGGACCTGACCGTAACCCCTTTTTATGCCATTTATGTGTACAGATGACAAAACAAGTACTGCAGGGTCAATAGGATTAGTGCAGTAAACATTTTGTCGCTTAGAATACTTGCCATCAGCATTGATGGCATTGGTCACTAAAGACCCCAGAGCTGCACTGATTGGCAGTGCACCGGCATTGAGGAGCTCTTTAGCACGCTTAGAACCGATCACCAGCAACGTCCTCCAATGATCTCTCCCCAAGGAAGAGAGAGGATTTATTCTAGAATTTTATGATTTCGAGAACCCTTGATAATGAGCACTTGGCAGAGGCTCCTGTATATCAGCATTGTGGTTCATTGGAGTGTAATGCCAGGAGCATCAGATACTTGAGTGATGCACGATCCCCAAAGTAGCCCTGATGTGAGGACAGCTCATCCTCCTTGCCATTGGAAGGGCTGCACCAGTCTACAAAGCTCTGTGACCAGTCAGCTGATATTGGTGGACCAGTTCTGAGGACATTGATTGAGACTTTTGAAGCTCCTATGTCTTTATTCATGGCAGCCCTCAAAGAACACTTGGCTAAAAGAATGAAAGTGAAGCTCATGATAACTTTCTTTCTCTGTGGGAGCTGACAGTTGTGATGGTTCCAAAGCAGTAGCATCAAATGACACTTGAAACTGCACTTAACCTGCAGGAAAGCGTCAACTTTAAGACTTCGAAGGGCGTTGACACCAACCTGTGCCTGGTCAACATTATTAGTTCCTGATCTTATCTCCAGTCTAGTCCCGGACCTCTGGGTTGTCTACCTTATTCAGCAGCTTGGAGACTGAGGAACCTCCTTTTATGATGTCACCAGTATATTCTCCCGGGAGCTGCTTCCACTTGTCAGTTACCTCAGTCTCCAAGCAGCTGAAGGGACGGTGAGCCTGCAGGTCCGGGCTCACTGGAGGAACGATTGAGACAGCTTGAGGTGTAGTTTGTAGAAATTGCTTGAATTGGATTACGGAAAAAAAAAAAAAAGAGGCAGCTATTTAGCTGTCAGGAACTATACCTTTAAGCCGGAAGAAAGGCTCCCCCCCCCTGCCTGGAGGTTCCCTGCAGCCGGTGGGTTGAAAGGGCTCCCTTCAAGGATCAGCGGTAGGCTCCAGCAAGGGCAGCAGAGAGGCCGGATTTGCCGCGAAGCAGCTGCAGTGGGGCACAGCAGGCGTTGCACAGAAGTCCTGCCTGTTAGCACGCCTTAGCTGAGAGAGTAGTCGCTGGATTGCAGACGCATGGGGGTTCCCCCCCCTCCCCGGGGCAGTTCCAGGTGAACTCAGCGTTCGGCGGCGGGGCAGGGGCAGTAAATTCCAGCAGAGCTGTGTCTGGGGAGCAGGAGCCCGGTGAAAGGTAAGAGGGCTCCTTTCTCTTTTCTCGTCAGCGCATTTGAGCGCGAAACGAGCAGCAGGCCCGACTGCGTGGTGGCGGCACGGGAAGGCTCAGAGCAGCGTCGGGCCTATCACAGTTTGTTTTAAAAAGGGAACTAGGAGAGCCTCGTTGGCACACTAAACATTCGTTCCTGGCTTTCGGCACTAGAACCGCGTCGGAAATTTCTGTTTTCAGGTGGAAAGTTCTGCGGCTGATTTGGTTCGCCGTTGTTGATCCCCCCCGGGCTTTAGTTTTCACGGGACAGCTAGTCAGGCCTCTTCAGTGCTGTGATGCCCTCTAGGCCCCAATGTTTTGTCTGTGGAGCTAGAAGGAGCATAGCATCAGAATCGGGGGTATGCACAAGTTGTTTAAAAGAAGCCTCCGCCATGGACAGCATTGAGGAGAGCAAAGAGGAGCACCTGGAAGCGGCATGGGGGCTTTCAGGGACTCCTGCAGCCAATTTACCCTTTGGGGAACCAATGGCGGGCCCGTCGTCTGCTCCGGACGTCGTGCCCTCCCTGGCATCTTGGCCCAAGGGGCTGGAATCTATCTTTTCTAAGGACTTTGTTGCGCTTCTGCAGCAGGCGGTCGGAAACATCTCGCAGGGTCAGGCTATGGAGAATGCCCAGGTACGCGAGAGGAAGAGGGCCGCAGACTCTCCGCTTGCGGACGAGTTGCAGGGCGAGACTAAGTTTGTGGCTGGTTGACGGCCTTAAGGACCCCGCTGTTGGTTCAGAGGGACAGCTGTCGGATGAGGAAGGCCGCAGTGTCAACATGGAAGAGGATTTAGAGGAAGGTGAGCTCGCAGATAAGGAGGACCAAGCGAGAGTAGTGCGGGTCTTCCGCAGAGAGGAGCTGCCTGCGCTCATTGGGGAAACGCTAAAGGCCCTAAACATGCCGGTTCCGGGGTCGGGGGGGTGGGTATGAGACCCTGGAAGATCCGTTATTACAAGTTTTTAGAAAAAAACAAAGGGCGTTTCCGGTGCATAGAGTTTTTCAGGAGGAGTGGAATACGCCAGAGGTGCCTCTTAAAGGTTCTAGGGTGATGAGTCGCCTTTACCCTCTCGTGGAGCAGGATAGGGAGGTATTTAAGTCTCCCAAGGTGGATTCTGCGGTGGCCGCAGTAACCAAGAAGACCACTATTCCCGTAGAGGGCAGTGCAGCTCTTAAGGATGCCCAGGACAGAAAATTGGATGTGCTGCTGAGACAGATTTTTTTTTTTTTTTTTTTGTAACTTAATCTTTATTGATTTTTCCATATATATTATTCCAAAACATTGTCAGAAACTAATATACATGCCAAACAGATGCATAGGCAAAAATTGCATTTCAAACATTTTCCTTATGCAATGTATATTCAATATAGCTTACATCCTGACCAATAATACCCCATGGTAACTCCTCCCCCCCACCCCCCCCCCACCAGAACTAACACCCTATACTCCCCCCCTTCCCCCCCCCCCTAATTTGAACCCCTGGAAGCCAAGTATGTTATCAAAGACTGCTATTGTTTATCAAACTTATCCCCCTGGTTTCTCTTTAGCGCTGTCAAGCGTTCCATGTTTAACACTCTATATAATCTGGTGTCCCACTGGGCCAGGTCTGGTGGTGCACTCTGCTTCCACTTCCAGGCTATTTCACATCGAGCCACAAGACATGTCCTCATTGGCTTACTCCATCTATTGGAGAGATTGGTCGGCCACATACCTAATAGAAACAGAGAGGGGCACAGCTCCAGTGTCACCCCAAAGATCATCCCCATTTGATCTCTTATCTTCATCCAGTACAATCTTACCATTGGGCAATCCCACCACATATGCATATATGTACCTCGGGCGCCACACCCCCTCCAACAAAGATCAGAGGTCATAGGGAACATCTTATTAAATCTTACGGGAGTGTGATACCATCTCATCATAATTTTATAAGCATTCTCCTGAATTGTGGTGCACAGGGATGACTTTAATGTACCCATATATATCGCTTTCCATTCATCAACTTCCCACTGCACTCCAAGGTCCCTTTCCCATTCCGTCATATATCTAAGTTCCCCCCCCCCCCCTGGTCTGGCCGTGTGTAGACTAGCTTAGAGCAGCCAAATTAGTCCTCGGGATTGATAATGCCCTGTCCACGAGGCCTCAATATCATTTGGCCCCTCATCAATCCTTTCCATATGCTCCTTCTGGCATAGATAATGGGTCACCTGTAGATAAGCAAAGAAATCCCGTGACCCCAAATGATACTCCCCTTTTAGCTGCTCAAAAGACTTAATTTCTCCCAACTCTGTCAATTGCACAAATGTCTCTAACACATTCTGTGCCCAACCTCCCTACCCAGTCCGAAGGCAGGAGTGGCAACAATTGGTGCAAGTAAGGATGTCCCCGCCCTTGTATTAATCCTACGCCACCCCCTTTGCCATTCAGTCCATAGATGACGCACAAAGGGGTTCACCGTCCATTCCCCTTGCAGGAGACTCTTCTGCAATCAAGGTATATACTTTAATCTCCACCCTTCCACCCAGAATTGTTCTATAGCCTGAAATCTTTTGGGGTTCTCGGACTCCCGCCAGCCCATGACCTGCCGCATCTGAGCGGCCAGGTAATAGTCTGCAATCTCCACCATCCCCAAGCCCCCTTTCCGCCTCGAGGTATGTAGTACTCTCCTTGCTATACGCGGGGGCCGATGTCTCCACATGAACAGAAACATCTTCCGTTGTAATACCAGTCTAGGGACTTTCAAAGGTAATAACCTGAAAAAAATACAATAACCTAGGTAGTACCGACATCTTAAGCGCTGTTATCCTTCCTAGCCAGGAGATTTCCTCCTTATTCCATTTGGTCAAGTCCCGTTCTATCTGCCCAATCAGAGAGGGATAATTAGCCCCATATAAACCATTGGGATCCCGCGTGATTTGAACCCCATGGTACTTAATGGACCGTGGGGCCCATCGAAAATTATAGTTCCCCTTCAATTGCCTCGCTAAATCTTCCGATAAGCTAATATTTAGTGCCTCAGTTTTAACCCAGTTTGTTTTAAAACCCACTACCCTCCCAAATTGTTTCAATTCTTCCATGTAGATGTAGACGGGAGGAGTGGTCTAGTGGTTAGGACAAGGTACTTCAGGCCGGAGGGTCGGGAGTTCAAGTCCCACCTGGGGACAGCAATCTCTCAGGCCGGAGGGACTTGGATTTCTAGTCCTATAGGCACTCCTTGTGGTCTTGGGCAAGCCACTTAACCCTCCATTGTCCATGTTCCCTGTAAGTATTAGCGTATGTGTCTCATATCCCTTCGTGTTAAATGTATCCCCCAATTGACCGCTTTGACCTGGTGAAAAGCGGGATATAAATACAGCTAAATAATAATAAATAATAATAGATTGGCAAGGCCAGCAGTGGGCTAGTCACAAACAACAACAGATCATCTGCAAATAACGCCACTTTATGCTCATCCTCTATCATCAACCCCTTTGCGTCCGTATTCCTTCTCAACCTTCGCGCCAGCGGCTCCATAGTTAAGGTGAACAGCAAGGGGGAGAGAGGGCATCCTTGTCTCGTCCCTCTTTCTAAACGGAAGAAATCAGAGTGCCTCCCATTTATCTTTACTGCTGTCACTGGGTTAGCATAGAGTGCTTTAATCCATGCCATCATATTTGAGCCTATCCCTATCTTTTCCAGCACCGCAAACAGAAAACTCCACTCTACACGGTCAAAAGCTTTTTCAGCGTCTGTGGCCAACAATAGCAATGCTTGCTGTTGCTGCTTTGCTGTCCATATTGCTTGTATTGCCCTCCGAATATTGTCTCCCGTATTCCTCCCAGATATGAACCCGGTTTGATCCGGATGTATAATTTTTGGTAGTATACTCCCAAGCCTGTTTGCTAAAACTTTGGCTAGGATCTTCCCATCAGTATTCAGCAATGAAATCGGACGATAAGACCCGCACAAAGTGGGGTCACAGCCCGGCTTTGCTAAAACCGATATCCCCGATTGCTGCATGGAGGGTGCCAACGGTCTCCCTTGTAAAACCTCGTTAAAAAGCCTTTGAAGCGCCGGTGCTAACTGATCCCTGAATTTTTTATAAAAAACCACTGGGAAACCGTCCAACCCTGGTGCTTTATTTAGGGCCATCTCTTTGATTACCTGCAGAATTTCCGATAGCCCTATATTCTGATTTAGCCATTCGTAATCAGAGCCTGTTATCTCTGGGAGCTCCCCGCCTTCCCTCAAATATTCCTCCGCCCTGGTTCTTGACCCCCCTCGTGTGCTTGTATATAGGGTTTTATAGTAGTGTTGAAATTGTTCTCTAATTTCCTCGTTACGGAATAACAACTTATCTCCAGGCCCTTTGATTTTTATTATATTGGACCGTCTTTCCCGATCCTGTAGCTTACGAGCTAACAATGTACTAGCTTTATTATTAAATTCATAATATTGATTAACTCGTCTCAGCTGATAATTTATAGACTCCATCTGTAGCGTTGTTAATTCTGCCCGTGCCCCCTCTAATTCCGCCCTTATTTGCGTACCGCCCCCTTGTTTATGGCGTCATTCCAATTCAGTGATCTTACCTATTCTCCCATCTGTCCCTCTCTCTCCCATTTTTTCCGCACCACCCAATATATCAATTTCCCCCATAAAACCGCTTTTAACCCATCCCACAGAATCTCCCATGTCACCTCTCCTGTATCATTCATCTGAAAGTACTCTATAATTTCTGTCTCAATATCTTATAACACCTCTTTATTTTGCAGAAGGCTTTCATTGAGACGCCAAAAGGTCCGGCCCTCCTTATCGCTCTCTCCCCCAAATTCCATCCAAACAGGACCGTGGTCCGTCCACGTTATGGGCCCGATCTCTGCTCCAGTAACCCTTCGAAGCCAATGCTCATCCCCAAGAAAAAAGTCTATCCTACTATAACTGTGATGTACCTGAGAGTAATAAGAGTAGTCCACTTCCAGAGGATGAACCTGGCGCCAGATATCGCAAACCCTAAATTGCTTCATTAGCTCCAACAGTTGACTTCTCCCCCTAGTCTCCCCACTAATTCCCTTCAACGATATATATCTCCTGGGGTCCAATACTTCATTAAAATGTCCCCCCCAGTAATAAAGCCCCATGAATTTTATTTTTCAACCACCTTGATAATATCCCCCAGAAATTTGTGTGCGGGTCATTGGGACCATAAATATTTAAAAAGGTGACCTCCTGACCATTCAATTCCCCCCAAACTAAGAGAACTCGCCCCTTTATTCCTTTTATCACCCCCCCCCCCACCTGAAAGGAGACATCGCTCCTTATCATAATTGCCACTCCTGCCTTCTTATGGGTGCCTTCAGCATTAAACCAAATATTCCCAAAGGCACCGTGCCTAACCAAATGCTCATCTTTCGGTAATAAATGCGTTTCTTGCAGGAAGTTCACCTGCCATTTCTGACGTTGTGCTTCTCTAAACATCGCCTTCCTCTTTTGTGGAGTGTTCAATCCTCTGACATTTAGGGAGCCTACCCTAAGTCCTGCCATCTTAGGTTAGTCTTAATACCAGCTCTTCCCTCTGCTTTATGCTTGACCTCCACCCTCCCTCCCCCTTCCCCCATCCTACCCCCTGAACCCTTCCCCCCTCCTCCCTACCTCCCTCACCTCCTTTCTCATCCCTCTCTCCTCCCTTCCCCTCGATCACCGCGCAGGTCTCTCTCCTGCGCCTCCTTATCCTGAGG
Organism: Ichthyophis bannanicus; assembly: GCA_033557465.1. Taxonomy (NCBI): domain Eukaryota; kingdom Metazoa; phylum Chordata; class Amphibia; order Gymnophiona; family Ichthyophiidae; genus Ichthyophis; species Ichthyophis bannanicus. Next base: position 842,827,952 of record CM066036.1, on the reverse strand, counting down.
ACAAAACCCACCCCCTGGGACCCCTCCCCCCAACTAAGTAGCCCCCCCCCCGATCTCGCCCATATGTTAACATCCTTCTCCCATGGTACTTCCTTACCTCCCAAGGGAAAAAAGGAAAAAAGATAGGGGGGAAATTTAGTCCTTCCCATCTATACCCTTATTACCCTTCTAAGATCTGATCCCCCTGCTAGAACCCCCCTGCACACCCCATCTCTTAAAACCACAACATCAACTAATAATGTAAAACATTAGAGAACTGTGATCAACTTTTTAAGTAAAGATTTATATTGAACCAGAAACTAAGGACTTCCCCCACCCTGTACGCTTGGAGGATAGGGAGCGAGAACCCACCGCTGTGGGTCTCCCCCCTCCCTCCCCATTTTTGCCCCTAGTACTTTCCAACCAAATTAAATCTCAACAGTTCTCAGCCTCAAGAGAGTGGCAGGGAACCACTGTGCACTCCCTCTTCTCCCCCAGGAAGATTCCTAGAGAGGCGTTGAAGCCGCCGACCCCTCGTAGGAACCCGTTGCCACTTCTGTTTCTCCGCCAAATTCACAGATCTGTCCTCCCGAGCCTGGGCGTCCAGCTGGATCCGATTCTGGGGCAAATTCGGTGCCGCTGCCTGCTCCAAACACCTCCAGGCTTCAGTCACAGTTTTTGCATGTTGAGTGGCTCCGCGCACCTCAAACTGCAGCCCAAAAGGAAACAGCCATTTATATTTAATGTTCTCCTGCCGCAGATACAATGTCACCGGGAGCATGGCCCGCCTGCGCTGTAATGTCAAGGGAGCTAAGTCCTGTAACACCTCGATAGTCGCCTCGTGCCAGTGCAGTTTACTTTACTTTGCCACTGCTTTCATGATTTCTTCCTTAATCTGGTAGTTGGAAAGGCAGGCAATTATATCTCTGCGGCGATTCCCCAGAGGAGGCCGAAGGGCTCTATGCACCCTGTCCAGGTCAATCTCCCATTTTGCTCCAGATGACTCCGGGTTCTCCCCAGCCAGCAAGGCCTCGCATATATCCTGGACCACGCGGTGGGCTTGTTTAAATTGCTCCTCCTCCGGGACTCCCCGAATTCGAATATTACAGCGCCTCGACCTGTTCTCAAGGTCTTCAATCTTATCCCTCAAATCCTCACTCTCCTTCCGCCAGCTGTCGAGTGCGCTCTGTGTGTCCTGCGCCGCCATTACCACCTCCTCCACGTGCTCCTCAAGGTTATCCACTCTCTCCCCCAAGGCCTGCAAATCCAGTCTGAATTCATGCAGCATCTCTTTCACCTCTTTTTTTCACACCGATTACCTCCGTTTTTATTTCTTTGCACCATCGCCACAGGTGTATCTCCTTGTGCACTGCTCCTCGGCGTTCTCCGGTTCCTCCTCCGTCTCAGTCTGGCCTCTCTCTCCCCGCTCCGTTTGTGATCTCAGTGGAGCATAGGAGGATCTGTATTTCTCCAGTTTTTTCTGAACTGACATTCTAGGGGATGCTATCTGCCACTTTTCAAATAATTAGCATTCCGGGAAGGCCCAATGCATATGCTCTTTGCCACTTTTCTCTCCGTCCCAAAGAGAGCTTCTTTTTCAGGCAGCCATCCCGGGTGGTGACATCACGTCCTCCCTGAGACAGATTTTTGATGTGGCTGCTGTGTCGCTTCAAGTGGCCATCTGCGGGGCATGGGTGGCCAGGGCCTGCCTGCGGTGGTCAAAAAGAGTCCAAGGAGGCCAGAAGAGCAACAAGACTGGGGAAGCATCCAGGATGGAGTCTGGGGCGGCCTACCTGTCAGATGTTCATTATGATCTGATGCGAGCACTATTGAAAAGCATGGCGTCCACGGTGGCAGCGAGGCGTTATTTGTGGCTTCGTAATTGGGCAGCGAATAACTCCTCTAAGTCAAGGCTAAGTAAACTTCCCTTTAAAGGGAAACTCCTGTTTGGGGAGGACCTGGAGAAATTGGTCAAGGATCTCGGTGAATCTGAAGGAGGCTGATTACCAGAGGACAAGCCGAAACAGGGATGGACCGCGCCTGCAGGCAAAGGGCAGCAGTGGGATTTTCATCGGTTTCGCTTCCAAAGGTTTAATTCCAGGCAGAGAGGCAGATTCCCCAACAGAAGTCAGGGGTTTCGTGGTTTTCGAGGAGCCGGAAGAGGTTTTGGGGCCTCCACCTCCTCCGCTGCCTCCAGTCTTAGAAAGTCGCAATAAAGTCAGGGGGACCCAGGCGCCCCTGGTCCCTGTGGAGGGCGGTTGCAGATGTTTTACGATGCCTGGGTCCGTGTTACGTCAGATCAGTGGGTGCTGGAGGTCATTCGAGAAGGATACGCCCTGGAGTTACGGTGTCCAGTGCGGGATGCCTTCATCAGGTCCCCCTGCAAGTCAGCGAGCAAGTGCGAGGCGGCGAGGGGGACCATACGAAGGCTCCTGGATCTCGGGGCAACAGTGCTGGATCCTTCTGACCAGTGCAGCTGCGGTCGATTCTCCATTTATTTCGTGGTTCCAAAGAAGGACGGCAGGGTCCGGCCGATTTTGGTTCTCAAAGGTGTGAATCGTTGTCTTCGGGTGTCGCATTTTCACATGGAGACCCTGCGTTCGGTCATCGTAGCGGTTCGAGCAGGAGAGTTCCTCACCTCACTGGATCTGTCAGAAGCCTATATTCACATTCCCATACGGCCAGATCATCAAAGGTACCTCCGGTTTGCAGTTCCTTTCGGGCAGTTTCAGTTTTGGGCTCTGCCATTTGGCCTGGCTACGGCTCCGCGCACGTTTACCAAGATCATGATGGTGGTGGCAGCAGCTTTGCGAAGGGAAGGGATTTTGGTGCACCCGTACCTAGACGATTGGTTGATCCGGGCGAAATCGAGACTGGAGAGTGAACGGGCGATGATCCGGGTAGTCCAGTTCCTAGAAAGCCTAGGATGGGTGGTCAATATGTCAAAGAGCCAGTTGGTTCCCTCGCAAAGCCTGGAGTATTTAGGAGCTCGGTTCAACACAGAGGGGGTAGGTGTTCCTGCCTCAGCTCCGAGTGCAGGGATTGCGGAAGCTTGTTCGGTTCTTAAACAGCGCGGCTCCCACGGCGTGGCAGTACCTACAATTGCTGGGCACAGTGGCATCAACAATAGAGATAGTGCCCTGGGCAAGAGTGCACATGAGGCCGTTACAGAGGGTATTACTCAGACGCTGGTCGCACCAACGGGACCTACTGTTGCTGAGACTTCCGTGTCCGGTGGAGACGCAGGTAGCCCTTCGTTGGTGGTTGATTCCTGAGTCACTACAGCGGGGCAAGCCATTAACCATGGACGCCAGTCTCTGGGGCTGGGGAGCGCATTTCCAGGGCAAGTTTGCGCAGGGACAACGGAGTCCTCAGGAGCAGTCTTGGTCGATCAACAGATTAGAGTTGCGGGCAGTGACTTTGGCCCTGCAGAATTTTCAGGCCGATCTCAGAGGAACAGTGGTCTGGGTGTTCTCCGACAACGCGACCATGGTGGCGTATGTCAATTGGCAAGGGGGAACCAGCAGTGTGGCGCTGGAGTCCGAAGCCGAGGCTTTGTGCGTTTGGGCCGAGGAGAATCTCATGGCTCTCTCGGCAGCGCATGTCGCAGGAGTGGACAACATGAAGGCCGACTTCCTCAGCTGGGTGAAAGTGGATCCCGGGGAATGGGATCCACTTCATCCGGATGTGTTCCACATGGTAGTGCGGCGGTGGGGCACGCCGGTAATGGATCTTATGGCAATGTTTCAGTCGGCACAGCTCAGTCGATTTTACAGCAGGAGAAGGGAAAGGATGTCAGAAGGTCTGGATGCTCTCATTCAGGCCTGGCCGGAACATCAGCTCCTGTACATTGTTCCGCCGTGGGTCCTGGTAGGCAGGGTAGTACAGCGGATAGAAGGTCACAGGGGTCAGGTGATTCTGATAGCTCCGGATTGGCCACACCGGCCTTGGTACGCGGATATGGTAAGTCTCCTGGTAGCAAGGCCGTGGCGACTGCCGGTCCGCACGGATCTGTTATCTCAGGGGCCCCTGCTCATGCCGCACGTCGATCGGTTCTCCCTTACAGCCTGGCTATTGAAAGGGCTAGGTTAAAGGCGAGGGGCTATTCTGCGACAGTAATTACCACTTTGCTGAAGGCCAGGAAAAGGTCGACATCGTTGGTGTATGCTCGAGTCTGGAGAATCTTTGAAGACTGGTGCAGTGGCAGAGAGTCGGTGGCATTGACAGCGTCCATTCCCCAGATATTAGAGTTTTTGCAGGATGGTTTCGACAAAGGAATGGCGGCCGCCTCACTTAGGGTGCAGGTCGCGGGGCTGTCATGTTATAGAGGTAGGATAGGTGGTCGGTCGCTCGGGGAGCATTTAGATATTAAGCGGTTCTTGCGAGCGGTGTCTCTATTAAGGCCGCCAACTAGACAGATGGTTCCTAAGTGGCACCTTCCATTCGTTCTGGAGGCATTGGAAAGGGAGCCGTTTGAGCCTCTGTCGTGGTCGTCGTTGAAGGATCTTACGTTAAAAGTGGTGTGTTTGGTGGCGATCTGTTCAGCGAGAAGGGTCTCCGAATTGCAAGCGTTATCGTGTAAGGAGCCTTACTTTTTGTTCTTGGATTCTAGAGTGGTGTTAAGACCAGTTCCAGCATTCTTGCCCAAGGTGGTGTCGGCATTTCATCTAAATCAGGAGATTTCCCTACCGATATTTCGGGGCGGCGCTGGAGGTCCCAACGCGGAAGGCCGGAATCTCTTAGATGTCAGGCGGGCATTGAAGTACCTGCGTAGAACGGCGGATTTTCGCAGGTCTGAGAGACTTTTTGTTCTGTTTGCTGGGCCAAGGAAGGGTGAATCGGCTTCTAAGGCTTCCATTGCCCGATGGATCAAAGAGGCAATTGCGTCCGCATATGTGTTGAAGAGTAGACCGGTGCCTGAGGGTCTTCGGGCTCACTCTACTAGGGCTTCCGCTACCTCCTGGGCGGAAACTCGGTTGGTACCGCCGCTGGAAATCTGTAAAGCGGCGACCTGGTCGTCGTTGAATTCTTTTGTGAAGCATTACAGACTAGATGTGCAAGCGCAAAAGGACGCTTGCTTTGGAGCGGCAGTCCTTCAGGCTGGAAAGGCAGGGCCCCCCCGTTGAGTTTACTGCTCTGGTACAGACCCAGAGGTCCGGGACTAGACTGGAGATACGATCAGGAAGGTGAAATTAGACTTACCGGCTAATTGTTGTTCCTGGAGTAGATACAGTCTAGTCCCGTATCCCTCCCCAATAAGGTAATTTTTTTTGCGGATTCCAGCCTGCAGATCTGACAGAAGAAGGGCTGGACACTTTACAGGTAAGCGGACTTGGTTTTTTAGTGGGGGGAATCGGTCCCCGGGTGGGGAGGGGTAATGTTTTACAACAGACCCTCCATTCAGGTGAGGGGATGGCCTCATCAGGTTTAAAGATTGCACTTTCAGTTGTACTAAGGGGTAGAGTTTTGCTCCAGAGGTTGAGTTGTTTAAGTAGGTGATAGGTTACAGTTATTAATTATGGTTAGGCTGTCTTCTTGCTCCGGTGAGTCTGCTTTGTCAATAGGTATCTGGCAAGTGGAGGCGGCTCCCGGGAGAATATACTGGTGACATCATAAAAGAAGGAGGTTCCTCAGTCTCCAAGCTGCTGAAGAAGGTAGACAACCCAAAGGTCCGGGACTAGACTGTATCTACTCCAGGAACAACAATTAGCAGGTAAGTCTAATTTCACCTTACTGCATCGGGGGCGGCTGATCTTCAAGGCATTGGAGTCCATCAGTGTGCCAACACAACCAGACGAGATCAGACTCCCATGAGGAGCAGAAGTTGACCTAGGCAGAGACTTGAATGTCCTTCCAGTTATGAGTCTCAGTGTCTCTGAGTAACCAACTAAGACTCTGAAATTTCTCAGAGGAAAGGTCTCCAGAGCTCCAATTGGACCCCCCTCTGCCTTATGAACAATGCAAGACATCTCCTGAGGATATGTCCTTACATGAGTTTGTCTGGGAAATGACTGAGGCCAGGGCCAGGCCAGTCCTAGTCAAACCAGGCGGTTGCCTAGGGGGGAAGCTTCTGAATTTGGCAAAGAGCAGGGACTTCAAAGTTAAACAATAGAGTCTGACAGCCATGGAAGACATAAAGCTTAAGGTTTGCCTAGCGTGCCAAAACCTTGAACCACTCTATGGTCATTGAATCCACTCTCAAAAACATAGAAACATGATGACAGAAAAAGACCACATGGCCTATCTGGTCTGTTCTTCCATATCAACCACTACAACAGTCCCCTTTTTTCCTTTAGAGATCCTTTGTGTTTGTCCCATGCTTCTTTGAATTCAGATACTGTCCTCATCTCTACCACCTCCACTGTGAGACTATTCCACAGATCCACCACTCTTTCTGTAAAGAAATATTTCTGCATATCACTCCTGAATCTATCCCCTTTCACCCACATGTCATGTCCCATCATAGCAGAGCTTGCTTTCAATCGAAAGAGGCTCTCCTGTGCATTTATGCCACAGAGTTATTTAAATGTCGCAATCATGTCACCTCTATCCTGCCTTTCCTCTAAGGTGTACATATTAAGATCCTTAAGTCTGCCCTCATATGCTTTATAATGAAGACCATTAACCATTTTAGTAGCCACCCTCTGTACTGACTCCATCCTGTTTATATCCTTTTGAAGGTGTGGTCTCCAGAATTGCACAAAATACTCCAAATGAGGTCCCACCAAAGACTTATACAGAGGCACTATCACCTCCTTTCTTCTGCTAGCCATTCCTTTCCCTATGCACCCAAGCATCCTTCTAGCTTTTGCTGTCGCCTTTTCTATCTGTTTAGCTACTTTAAGATCATCAGACACAATCACACCTAGGTCCCGCTCTTCTTTAGTGGACAAAACTACTTCACCACCTATACTATATTGCTCCCTTGGATTGCTGCATCCCAAATGCATGACCTTTTATTTTTTAACATTAAATCTCAGCCAGCTGCCAAATTCTAGACCATTCTTCAAGCTTAGCTAGATCTCTCCTCATGTTATCTACACCTTCCTGGGTGTCTACTCTATTGCAGATTTTGGTATCATCTGCAAAGAGGCAAACCTTACCCGACAGTCCTTCAGCAGCATCACTAACAAAGATGTTAAAAAGAATCGGACCAAGGACAGATCTCTGCGGCACACCACTGGGCATCCCAATGGCAGAAAAAATTTAATGTGGACAAGTGCAAGTTATGCACCTAGGAAAGAACAACCCACACTATAGTTACATGATGCAAGGTTCCACATTGGGAACCACCACCCAGGAATAAGATTTAGGCGTCATCGTGGATAACATGTTAAAACCCTCCACCCAGTGTGCAGTAGCGGCCAAGAAAGCAAATAGAATGCTAGGTATCATAAGGAAAGGAATGGAAAATAAAACAGGATATTATAATGCCTCTGTATCTTTCCATGGTACGACTGCACTTTGAATATTGTGTGCAGTTCTGGTCGCCGTATCTTAAAAAGGATATAAGCGTTATTAGAAAAGGTACAGAGAAGAGCCACCAAAATGGTAGGTTAGGGCTCTTCAACCTGGAAAAGAGATGGCTGAGGGGAGATATGATAGAGGTCTATAAATTAATGAATGGAGTGGAACAGGTAAACATAGATCAATTGTTTACGCTATCAGAATATAGAAAGACTAGGGGACATGTAATGAAGCTACAGGGTAAACTATTTAAGACAAATAAGAGAAAATATTTTTTTCACTCAACGTGTAATCAAACTCTGGAATTTGTTACTGGAGGATGTAGTAAAGGCTGTTAGTGTAGCTGGGTTTAAAAAAGGTTTGGACAAGTTCCTAGAGGAAAAGTCCATAAACCATTATTAAAAAGGGACCCAGGATATCAATGCTTGACCCAATACAAGCATTGTGGAACCTGTGTCTCTTGGGGATACTGCTAGGTACGTATGACCTAGATTGGCCACTGTTGGAAACAGGATACCTGGCTTGATGGACCTTGGTCTGACCCAGTATGGCATATCTTATGTTCTTATCCTCCTCCTCCTCCTCAGAGTGAGCTCCATTTACCTGTACCCATTGTCGCCTCCCACTCAACCAATTTCTAACCCAAGCAGTAACTTTCCTGACCACTTTGCTAGCTGCTCTAAGTTTTTCCAAATATGGATGCCTTTCTTCCTCTCTCTGTGATCTCTTGTATTTCATGGCAGCCTCCTTCTTTTTCTTCACCTTTTCAGCTACTTCTTTCGAAAAACCATAGCGGTCTCCTTTTCTTTTTACGTTTATTTACCATTTTAACAAAAAGGTTGGTTGCCCTTAAAATATCCCCTTTCAATTTTGCCCACTGTTTTTCTACATCTCCCAACTGTTCCCATCCCGCTAACTACTCCCTGAGGTATTGGCCCATCTTGGCAAAGTTAGTTTTCCTAAAGTCTAAGACCCTCACTTTTGAAAGAATTTTAACAGCCCTAGTCCTAATACTGAACCGCACCATCTGGTGATCACTGGATGCAAAATGATCTCCCACTATAACATCAGAAACACTTTCACCATTGGTAAGCACCAAGTCCAGTATGGCTCCTTCACGGGTGGGTAGTGTTACCAGTTGCCTGAATAGTTCTCCCTGTAGAGAAACCAGGATCTCCTTACTTCTAGATGATACTGCAGTAAGATATTGAAATCCCCTATCAGTAGCCCTTCCCCTTTCCTGGCAATGCAGCGTATGTCTTCAATAAACTTTCCGTCCACCTCTTCCTTCTGTGAAGGGAGGTCTGTATATCACAACAATGCAAATAGATTTCTCTTTCCCTCTTTCTAGTTTAACCCACAGTGCCTCCTCTCTCCCTTTTAAGCTCTGTAGTTCCAAAGCTTTAATATTATATTTTACATATAGTGCGACTCCTCCTCCCCTTCTTTCTACCCTGTCCTTTCTGAATAGCCTGGTATTTTTACATCCTAGTCATGGTCTTCTGTGAACCATGTTTTTGTAACTGCCGCTAAATCGAAGTCAGCCTCTCCCATTAAAACTTTAACATCTGGGATCTTATTCCCCATGCTACGTGCATTTATACACACCACTTTCCATATGTTGTCCCTTTTACCCATTTCCATAAAGGTATTTAATGTTTCACTTACCTGGGGGCTTTCTTCACCCATCCCCAATGAAACTAGTTTAAAGCCCTCTTCAGTAGATTAGCCAGTCTGCTACTGAAGACACGTTGACCTTTCTTGGACAGATGGATGCCATCTCTGCTCTGCAACCCTTTGAACAGCATCCCATGGTCCAGGAAACCAAAATGCTCTCGATGATACCATCCATGCAGCCATGCATTCATCTCCAAGATGCGAGCTTCTCTGCCTTGGCCTTTATCCTCAACAGGGAGGATTGAAGAGAACACCACCTGCGCTCCTATCTGCTTCATCCTCTGTCCCAGAGCCATGAAGTCACTTTTGATACGCTCAGAGGGATACCTGGCAGTATCATTTGTTCTGACATGGATTAACAGCATTGGGTAATAGTCAGTGGGCTTGATGAGCCTCAGCAAAATCTTCATAAAATCTCAGATTTTGGCACCTGGCAGGCAGCATAAATCTCTGGATATCAAGTCTGGTCAGCATATGGACGCCTCAGTACCCCTCAGAAGAGAGTCACCAACCACCACTACCCTTCGCTTCCTTGTGGTCACTAATTTTGCAACTTTGGGGTGCTTGAGCTCTGGTTCTTCCTTTTTCAGGACTGCATAATGGTTCTTAAATTCAAGGGCTGGAGAAGTTGGATTTGGTGATTCTGCAGGCCCTGGTATCTTGTATCCAACCTTCTTCATTCTATAGGCTCCCATCTTCTCCTCTGCTGGAGAGCTTGGATGTTGCAAGAAGCATCTCATCAATGTACTTCTCACTGTCTGGAATGCTTCTCAGCCTCGCCACCTCCTCTGAGTTCCTCCACTTGTTTCCTGAGAGCTTCAGCATGCAGGCATCCTGCACATGGAACCAGTCCTTCAACTGGCATTGGGACTTCTGTCTGGACAGAGGTAGAAGCTGTAATGGGGCAACAGCTTTGGTAATATGATTTTTCCTAGCCATTGTTCAATTGATGGAACTTAGATATCTGTTGAAACAAAAGAGAGAGACCTACCAAAGTACCAGCCGTTTTCCCAGCTGTCCTTTCAGAGAAAAAGCAGTTTAATCTCCTTTAAGTGTGTTCAAAATGTGCTGTTCCAAGTCCCTGTGTGTAGTTAATTGGGGCTGTGCCTTATACAGCAAGACTGCTCGCTAGGGTGGGTGGGAGTTGGAGGGGTAGGGAGGGTACTAACCCCTGATGAGGTGTCAGTAGCTTCAAAGGGCTGAGAAAGATACTAAAGCAGAGTTTTAAACCTAACCCCACTAAAGAAAATATTTTCCTTTTTAAACTAAAGTACCAAAAAGAATGTAACTTAGTTTTAAAAATGTGCCAGAACCCTTTTAAGAGCTCCCAGGCAGAGAGCTAGTAATTTAAAAAGCCACAAACTCTTACCTTTGCTTGAAATGTATAGCTACTGTTAGGTATGCCTCAACAGTGAAAGACTCTGAAGCCTTTTATGCAGGCTTCATCTGCTCTCAGTTCTTTCACAGAGTAATCAGGCTCACTAACTCCTGATGAGGTGTCAGTAGCTTCAAAGAAGTTCCACGTTGCACTCTTCGGCACCCCTGGGATGGGAGGCTATGCCCCTGGACTCTTTAGGAAGGACATTTTACCAGAATGCCATGCTCGCATTCTGCGTGGCATCTTACCAGCTGTTCATAGGCGTGCACTTGTGAAACACCATATAGCCTAGAGGAGTTTGCAAATTTTCTCCTGCCAGAGAAAGTTTTACAATTCTATTCCCTAATGGGACAAGGGAAGGTGTGGAAAATACATGGTCTCAGCAACCTATGCTATTTTCAATAAATGGACAGCCCCTTCCATGAGTATTGGCACCCAGAGAGTTTTATGGCTCCAGGCCTCAGATTTACAGCCCAGTGTTCAGGAACAACTTGCTGATGTGCTGCACAGGAGGACAATGCCTTTGGGGACACAAAGTTCAGGAAGCTGCTTCCATGATCATGCAGCATAATGATGCCTTTCAGACCTCTGGGCTCATTACTGACCTGGCCTTTTCTTCTAAGGAAGTTCCAGAATGGAGGGCAGAGAAAATCCTACTTTCTGTACAGATGTAGGTAGTCTGCTCTTCTTCATCCAGTCCTGAAGGTAAGAGGCCTTCTACATCCAAGATTGTGATGAGGCTGCGTGATCTGCAGATTCTGTAAGGAGGAGCTGGCAGCGTTGATTGCCAGGGGTCTCATCCACCTTGACAGCAGCTTCCGGCATGGAGCAGGAGTTGATGGTACACCTCCTTCAAAGGGTGCAAAAATCCACTATTGTTTTCCCATTTCCGGATGTGATGAAGGATATTATCTGGTCGGAGTTGGACTCTCCCAATTTCCTGCCTAAAGGGTTAAGGGTATGTAAGAAGATATCCATTCTCCTGGAGGAGGAGTGCATTGAGTGGTTTGGGATTCCCAAAGCGGATGTGCAGGTCATGGCAGTTACAGGATGGATATCCATTACTGTGGAAAGAGGATTGGCCGTAAAGAATTTCTGGGCAGTAAGGTGTATTCATGGTTGAGGAGCCAGTTTTGTTATAGCGGCAGCTGGTGGTAAGTCTTGAGCTCTACTCCAGTGGATTCAGTCCTTTTCTGCCAGATGATATTACCCCTCTTTTGGAGTCAGCTACTGTCTTCCCTTCTGATGTCATGTACGGTATGACCTGCTACATTTGGTGGCCATGGATGGTGCCCTGATTGTGTCACGGATTTGGATTTGGCTCTGGCTCTGGCTCTGGGCAGCGGATACATCTTCCAAAGCCCGGTTGGCCCAACTGGTCTTTAAGGGGAAGCTTCTATTTGGAGCCGATTTGGAGAAGCTAGTGAAGGACCTGGGTGAGACAAAATCTGCTGACTTCTGGAAGACTGGTCCAAGGGGCTATGAAGCTGGCTGATGCCCCTTCTTGTCAGCCTCTATCCGTCCACTGAGAACATTCTAGCCAGATTTTGGGGGCCTTGGGATTCTCATAGTTACTGACCTGGAAAACCTTTCTTCCCCTCTGTTTCTAAGCTTTGGGCACATTCTCAGTCCTTTCATGTAGCGTGTGGTCCATGGGATTTGGAGGGGCTGCTGTGAGTAGATGCATCCTTTTCATTTTGGCGGCAGACTGCCTTTTTTTTCCTTATGCCCAGGTCTGACGCTTGAGGTTCATGTCACAGCTCATGTCCGAGCCATGACTGCATTGGTGGCCCACTTGAGGTCAGCCTCCATGGAAGAGATTTGCAAAGCTGCAACCAGGACGTCTGTCCATATATTCACATTTCACAACTGTTTGGAGAGGGATTCCCAGCACCATAGGAGTTTGTCAGTCTGTCCTTCACAATCTGTTCAAGGTTTAGAATCCAACTACATTTCCTCCTAGCCCAGTATATTCTACTACTACTACTACTACTACTACTACTACTACTACTACTACTACTACTGAGCATTTGTATAGCTCTACCAGTCATACACAATGCTGCAGAGACATGTAAGAGACAATCCCTGCTCATCAGAGCTTAAAATCTAATCAAGAGAAAACACAGAAGATATTCTCTAGTTGCCAGTTTGTGCCAGCCTGTTGTGACACTGTTCCTTGTGGTGCAGCCTTTAGCTAGAGTCCCATATATAATGACTTATCCTGTTTCTCCATGGAGAAAATGAAGCTACTCACCTGTAGCAGGTATTCTTTGTTGACAGAAGTCCTCACAAACTGCCCACCTCCCCTTGGAATTGTTTAGCTAAGCTTTTCCACATGACTGAGGAACTCGGGCGTGGTGGCAGGAGTAGGTGGGAATGGGCACACATACGCAGTGGGCTTTCTAAAAGCTTTTAGAATTAGCTGAGGAAGTGACTGTGTGGACTCTGAGATGTCATCCATTCATAATAACTTAGTATATCATAGCAGGTAAAGACCAGTATGGTTTATCTAATCTGCACAGTAAGATAGCTAGAGTGGTGGTACCCACCGCTACTACTACTACTACTACTACTACTACTACTACTACTACTGAGCATTTTTGTAGTGTTGTACAGACAAATAAATAAGAGACAGTCCCTGCTCATCAGAGCTTACAATCTAGTCAAGACAAACACAGAAGGTGTAGGGAGGGGTAAATAGGGGGGAAAAGGAGATTAGGTGGGTCAAGATCCAAAGGCAGCAGCGAAGAGGTGAGCTTTCAACCTGGATTTGAAGAGGGTTAGAGAGTGTGTCTTGCGTACAGATAGAGGTAGTTTGTTCCAGGTGTAAGGTGCAGCAAGGTGAAAGGAGCGAAGTCTGGAGTTGGCAGTATGAGAGAAGGGCACATATAGAAGCAGTTGGCTAGAAGAGCGGAGTTCCCGAGAGGGGTTGTAAGGAGAGATGAGAGAAGAAAGGTACTAAGGCGCCGCAGAGTGAATGCATTTATAGGTCAGCAGGAGAAGTTTAAACTGGATGTGGAAACGGATAGGGAGCCAGTGGAGTGACTTGAGAAGGGGAGTAATATGGGCATGACGAGGCTGGCGGAAGATTAGCCGTGCAGCGGTATATTGAACAGACTGAAGGGGAGCGAGATGATTCAAAGGGAGACCAGCAAGAAGTAGATTACAGTAGTCAAGACGGGAGGTGATTAGGGAGTGGATAAGCGTTTTAGTAGTGTGTTCAGAGAGGAAGGGGTGGATTTTGTTAATGTTGTGCAGATCACCCTCCTTCATGCCTTTATTTAGGGTTGTACCTGCTGCACCATGCAGGTCACTTCTTCTCTTTATTAAAGTGTAAAAGATTTAAAATTCTGTTGATTTCATCCTATTTCTGCTTACCATCTTCACCTGTGGGTCACTGGAGTCTCGTCACATCCAGATATGGAAAGTTAAGCTTGAAGGTAAAACCACGGGTAGAAAATTAAACCCTTTGCAACTCTGCAGAGAGCATGAGATGAGAGTAGGGTACGTTTCAGAACTTTTTTATACAAACCTTGTGCAGCACCTGATTTGTTTCGAATATCTGAGCACAGAAGGGTCATTTGAGTAATAGTCACAAGGTTGTGTAAGGATACTTTCTGGGTTTGAGACTTACTGTGTACTGAACTGCAGTTCCCATAGAGACAGAGAACACTTTGGGGAATGCTCTCTGAATTCTGGCTTGTTTTTTTTCTCCCAGTGACTTTCTGACTTGGCCTGTATTTAGACAAAGTAAGAACTGAGAGAAGGACATTGACAGCGATGAATGTTGGCGGGGGAACTTGAAGTATAATGTTCCCTGTTCTTAGTCAGATGAACAGAGTTCTCTTAACAAAGCAGAACTTATTATTTAATTGTAAAGTCTGTGTCTTGTCGCTAATGTTCTTACAAGCTAAAAATGTATTCTCCCCATTCCAGGCACATATCAATATTGGCTGAAACGATAAAGAAGGGCATCCATGATGCTGATTCTGAAGCCAGAATAGAAGCTAGAAAGTAAGTCTTAATATAGTAATTATGATGCTTTCTGCAGAGTTGACATGTGATTTTGAGGGAAAATGTAATTTTTTGTTGTAAAAAGTGCTTTCTACCAGAACTGTTTATAGATGTAACTTTCTGTAGCTACTCTTGGGATTTTTTCCTTTGTTAAGGTCTTTTATTTAATAAGATGATAGTGATATTGCTGTTTGTGAAAGAAGCATTCAGTGATCACAGTTTCAAAATAGTTACTTGAGCTTTTCAGAAACCTGTCAGAACCCGGTGTGGACAGCTCATGGATTGTAGTAGTAGTATGTGTCTTAAGTGAAAGAGCATATGTGATTTATATCCATATTGTTATTTCTGAAACAGAAACTCCTAATTATATCCTTTATATCTGAGTAGCATAACTGACATAAAATGTGAAGTACTGGTGTGTGAGAGTTATTTCCTGCATAACCTTGTTGTGTTGGCTGTTAAGAGTTTTTGGTGCCCTGGTGTTAAAGGTTTAGCTGTCTTTACCTAGCATGGTTGGGACTGAATCTATTCTAGATAATAGATTTTGTTTGAATAATTGAAGGTCCAGAAGATGCATAAAGAATTTTAGATAATGGGAGTTTCTGGATAATATAACATACAAAGCCAGCCAGTATTTGGATAGTAATGTAGTAAATTCCAGCAGATGGACTGACATGGCCCAGCCAATTTGCCCATTAAAGCGATAAGCGTGGTGACAGCCACACTGTGCAGATTACTTCTCCCATCCTGTGCAGGCTTGGAACTGCTAATCTCCAGGAACAAGCAGGAATGTAGTCTTCACATATGGGTATTGTCGGTACCGACGGAGCCTGTGCGGGAACGCTCCCCGGCGTCCAATAGGAAAGCTTTTGGGAGCATCCCACAGCACCTGTGTGCTGCCTTCCCGCCTTTCCCAACTGTCTCTCTCCAGTTCTTCGTTTTCCGCGGAGCTGACAGGTCACACATCCTGTCACCGCAGAAAAAAATTCCTTCTATTCTTCTTTTTTGTGGTTGCGTCTGCCTTCCCTCGACGCTACACCAGTACCGCCGGTAGTGGTTCTTTCTTTTCTTCAAAAAAAAAAAAAACGAACTACTTTCTTCTGGAGTCTTTCCAGTAATTTTCTTTCAGGTGCCATGCACCATTTTGGGCACTAGGCCCAACTTTTCCTTCAGAATGGAAAAACCCGCTTCGGGTTTTAAAATGTGTTCTAAGTATGTGGCGGTACCATCTCCGTCACTGACACCCATGAGTGGTGCCTCAAATGTTTAGGTCCTGACCACTCTATTTCAGAGTGTGTTGCCTGTGGGATGATGTCGAAAAAGGGCCGGCAGAACCGAGCTGCTAAGCTTAGCACCCTTTCTCCTTCCGATGCAGCCTCTGTGGCATCGACGTCTTCCAGGGCTTCGACTTCCTCCCATGGATCTCAGGTAACTAAACATAAATCTAGCCAGTCCTCAAAGGGTAGATCTCCTTCTAGACAGCAAGATGGCTCTGGCGTTGCCCTTGAGGGACTTTCACCAGCAAAATTGCCCCGGCGGGAGGCTTAAGCTTCCAAAGCACTAACGGGGCTCCAGGATGTTTCAAGGCTTCAACCTCGGCAGAACTACTGGTGCCATGCTCTGGGGTACCAGCTGCTTCTTCCGGTACTGATACCCAAGCATCGGCAGCGTCGATAGACCAGAGATTCTTGGCTACTGAACGTGGTCTGGCGGCTCTTCACGGCCTCGATGTCCTTGAAACCGCTTCAGACAACTCAACTGGTACCGGCACCGACTGCATCGACATCAGCAGGTATTCTACCGGACCGAGTCATGTGTATTCATCCGGTATTGACAGGTTGGTACCGGACCACTCCAATGCCAACTTCGATCGGTACCGGTACCGTGCCTTGCACGATCACCTGGATCAGAGATACTTTGAATCCTCGGATGATTCTGAAGACTCTGAAAGCTCTGCCGATACCAGAGTACTTCTTCCTGAGGATTCTTCTTCTCCTCAGCGTAGGATGTCTCCACCAGAGGATATGTCCTTTCAGGATTTTATCCGAGATATGGCTTGAGGTCTTTCCATCACAGTGGCTCCTGAAAAAGAGCCTAGGGCAAAGGAATTAGAAATCCTGCAATACCCTAAAGCTCCCAAGGAGGCAGCTACCTTACCTATTCATGAGATCTTGCATGATCTCATGTTAAGGATGTGGGAAACACCTCTAACCACATCTCCTCACTCTCGAAGACTCGATACCATGTATCGAGTTCCTCCTTGTCCTGGGTTTCAGAAGACTCAATTACCACACCATTCCATGGTGGTGGAGTCAGCAATGAGAAGGATAAAGAGTGCAAAAAGGCATGCATCTAATCCTCCAGGACATGAGTGTAGGACTCTTGACGCCTTTGGACGTCGATCCTTCCAGGCTTCCATGCTTTCTGCTAGGATCAGTTCCTATATCTTATATATGGGAAGAACGTTCCTTAAGGAGATCACAGGAGATTTAGAGCTTACGAACCCTCTCCTTCCTGATAAGAGGCAAGATTATCGCGCCCTTGTCAAACATGCTCAGGATCTTTCCAAGTTTGTGAATCATGCAGCTTTTGACTGCTTTGAGTGCATAAGCAGAACCTCTGCCATTGCCATGGGTGCACGTAGGATTGCCTGGCTCCAGACATCTGACTTGGAACTTTGGGTACAGGATAAACTAGGGAATATTCCTTGCACAGGAGAGAATCTCTTTGGCAAGAATTGGCAGGAAAAGGTTAATGAGAGAGATGCTGACAATATCACCTTGGATAGATTGTCTAAATCTACAGCTGATCCTGCGAGGAAAAAATCCTCTAAGAAACCATTCTTCAGTAAGAAGACGTTTTATCCCTCCTATACCCAAAAAGGGCATCGTTTAGGTCAGTCTGCCCAAAAGGGACAGCAGCAACAACCTAGACAAAGAAAGACAAAAGCTGCTAAGCCTCAACCGGCTCAGCAGACTCAACCTCCACAGGGGCTTTGACTCCTATCTAGGGAACTTTGCCTTCCTGGCCCTGAACGGCCCAGAACCCTCCACCATCCCAGGAAGGTTATGTCATTTTCCCCCAGATGGGGTCAGATAACAGCAGAAAATTAGACTCTGTCTATTGTAAGAGCGGGGTACAAGCTTTATTTCCTCAGCATGCCCCCTCCTACAATGGTAAGAGAGTTCAATTCTCAGACCTCTCTCAGCGACCAGTTAGGTCAAGAGGTCACTGTGCTTCTTGCCCAAGGGGCAATAGAAGAGGTACCCATTCCCCAACGGAGTACAGGGTTTTACTCCCCCTATTTCCTTATTCCAAAGAAAACAGGAGGACACAGACTCATTTTATACCTCAGAGAATTGAACAAATTCCTGTTCAAAGAGAAGTTCAAAATGATTTCTCTAGGAACTAACTCTGCTGCCATACCCTCAGAGTCAGGATTGGCTTTGTTTTCTAGAATTTCAAGTATGCGTACACTCATGTTTTTATCCATCCAACTCATCGAAAGTTCCTTTGCTTTCTATTTCAAGGGAAGTACTACCAATAAAGGGTTCTTCCTTTTGGCCTGGCCTCTGCACCAAGGGTGTTCACAAAATGCATGGCTGTGGTGGCAGCATTTCTCCGCACCCTAGGTATATTCGTCTTCGCTTACTTAGACGACTGGCTCATTCGAGCCCCTTCATAGCCAGAGGCCAAGGTTTACTCTCTCTGGCACAATGCACATTCTTCAGTATTTGGGACTTGTCATAAACTTCCCAAAATCCAACCTTGCTCCCACTCAGTCCCTGGAGTTTATAGGAGCTCTGCTGACAGACAAGGGCCTACCTTCCACAGTCATGCTGCCTTCGCATTGTGCTGTTAGCATCCCAAGCAGTGCTAAAACCTCTCCTCACTGCTCGGGAAATGCTACAGTTGCTAGGCCACATGGCGTCCACCGTGCATGTAGTTCCTTATGCTCGCCTTCATATGAGGGAAGCCCAGTGGACTTCATCCATTCAGTTGACTCAGGCGTCAGGTTGCCTGTCAGACACAATAGCAAACTCAGATCACCTTATTTTGTCCCTCCAATGGTGGCAGTCACCCCAGAACCTTTTGGTGGGGTCTCCTTTTCAACAACCCCCACCCCAAGCCACTCTAACAGATGCCTCTCAGGTAGGTTGGGGCACCCACCTGCAAGGCCTCTCTACCCAGGGTACCTGGACTCCACAGGAGGCCTATTTACACATCAATCTCCTGGAACTCAGAGCAATCTTCTTGCTCTTTGAGTATTCCACACCCAGCTCAGCTACAAGACAGTCCTAGTTCAAACAGACAATCAAGTAGCCATGTTCTATGTGAACAAGCAGGGCGGAACAGGCTCTCTGTCACTATGCAGCAAAGCTTTGCAACTATGGGCCCTCGCCAGAGAGCATCAGATTCATCTCCTTGCAGTGTATCTTCCAAGCATTCAAATCTCTTGGGCAGACAGACTCAGTTGAGTTCTGCTTCCAGGCGAATGGTCTCTCCATGCAGACCAGGTGGCCAAAGTTTTCACATTTGGTGAACCCCGGACATAGACCTCTTTGCAAGTCTGCTGAATGCCAAACTTCTCCGGTTCTGTTCCAGAATTCCAGCTCGGGGTTGTCGGGCCAGGGATGCTTTCCTCCTCCATTGGGGCCAGGATTTCCTGTATGCCTTTCCACCCATTCCCCTAATTCCTAAAACTCTGTTCAAGCTTCAGAGAGACAGAGGTCATATGATTCTCATAACTCCACATTGGCCACCGCAAATGTGGTACCCTCTGCTCCTACATCTCTCTCAAGCTCTGCCGCTGGAGTTAGGATCTGCTCCAAATCTCCTTTCTCAGGAGGACGGGATGCTGTGGCATCCCAATCCCCAGTCTCTGCATCTCAAGGCCTGGTTGCTGAAAGCCTAGAACTTCACGGTCTTATCCTTTCTCAGCAGGTAAAGGATGTCCTTTATGCTTCCAGGAAATCTTCCACAAGACACTCTTAATGCATTCAAGTGGTGCTCGCAGACGGGTCTTAACCCTCTTGCGATATCTCTGGAATCTCCTTCATTTATCTAATGCAGGGCTTAAGACCAATTCAGTGAGAGTTCATTTGAGTGCTATTGCAGCTTCTTTCAAGCCTCTAAATGGACAACCTATTTCCTCTCATCCTCTCATAGCGAGATTCATGAGAGGCCTTCCTTTAACTAAGCCTCCCATTAAGCCACCACCGGTGGCATTGTATTTAAATCTGGTTCTTGGGCAGCTCATGAAACCGGCCTTTGAACCATTAGCCACTACCTCTTTGAAATTTCTTTCCTGGAAGGTCATCTTTCTTATTGCAATCACATCAGCACATCGCATCAGTGAATTGCAAGCATTGGTGGCTGATCTTCCTTATAAAAGGTTCCATCATGATAAGGTAGTCCTTAGGACTCAACCACACTTTATTCCAAAGGTATTGTCACCTTTTCATTTAAACCAAGCGGTTTACCTTCCTGTATTCTTCCCAAGGCCTCACGCCTCAAATGCAGAAAGGAATCTTCATACTTTGGACTGTAAAAGGGCTTTGGCTTTTTACTTGCAAAGGACACAGCAACATAGAAAGTCCTCTCAACTCTTTGTTGCTTTTGATCCTAGTCATTTGGGACTTCCAGTCTCCAAAAGAACACTGTCCAGCTGGAATGCACAGTGTATTTCTTTTGCCTATGAGAGTAAGAACCTTCCTCTGGAAGGCCATGTCACTGTTCAGAATGTGAGAGCCATGGCAGCCTCTATGGCTCATCTTCACTCTGTGTCTATCGACGACATCTGTCGAGCAGCTACTTGGGCTTTGGTTCATACCTTCACAGCCCATTACTGCTTAGACAAGGACTCCCGCCAGGATGCCTTGTTTGGTCAGGCTGTTCTTCAACACCTGCTTCATACTCAATCAACTCCTACCCACCATCTTATGTTCTTATGTTCTTATCCCTGGTAGCATACCAGAGATCCATGGGGGGAAGTGGAGCTCTTTCACAGGGGCACACAATTTCTGGGGCCTTCTCCCTGGCATCTGTAGCTATGGAGTCCCCATATGTGAAGACTACATTCCTGCTTGTTCCTGGAGATAGCATAGTTACTCACCTGTAACAGGTGATCTCCGGGAACAGCAGGAATTTAGTCTTCACAACCCACCCACCTCCCCTAGGAGTTGTATCTCTCTCTTTCTCTTTCTCTTTCTCTCTTTCCCTCTCTCTTTGTCTCAGCTTTAAACTCAACTGGAGAGGGACAGTTGGGAAAGGCGGGAAGGCAGCACACAGGTGCTGTGGGATGCTCCCAAAAGCTTTCCTATTGGACACTGGGGAGTGTTCCCGCGCAGGCTCCGTCACTACCGATGATACCCATATGTGAAGACTAAATTCCTGCTGTTCCCGGAGATCACCTGTTACAGGTGAGTAACTATGCTTACCATGTGGGTAACTCTCCTCCCCCTTTCTGTGCCATTGTGGTTAGGGTTGTAACAGCCGCTCTGTGCAAGTTATCCCCATGCCATAATAGAAACTTTTCAAGATAATGGATCAGGGCACAGGGACTGCAATATTTTCTGGAATGGATGAGTTTTCCGTTAATGGATTTTTAGATACATAGAGCTCTACTGTACCTCTTAATTCTATTTCCTTTTCTTCAGCAAATTCTGGTACTTTCTAGCAGGGACTTTCTAGAATGTAAACTAGAAGACCAGCTGCGGTATCTGGCCAGTCGCTTACCTGAATTAAAGCTATGTGACTTCACTTGAAGCCACAAAGCTTTAATCCAGCCAAGTTATCTTGCTTCCCCATGGTTATATAGTACAAAATTAAAGCTCTCAACAGAAATATTTTTTCTCAGTAGTTTGAGTTTTGAAGTATGAGAGAAGAAAGTATTTCCTGGATTAAGTTATAAATTGTTGAAAAATAAATCCATTAACTGTTTAATGATATGTGAATTAGAGGGCCGCTGAGCCACAGAATACAAAAAAATTAACTTCATGTGCTAAGTCGGGCTCCAAGGTCTTAGTAGGTTTGTTGTGTTATTGCTTTTGTAAAATGGAGCTGTGACTGCTCATTGTTGTTTTTGATTTGCAATAAAAACAGTTTGAACATAAAAAGTGATTTTCTTGTGCTATGGCTATTCACAGCATATACTTCAGTGGTGTGTACTTTAGAGAACAGTTTCAGTTCAACAGACCTTTGAATTGTTAAGCGTTTTAAGTGCTTTTTAAAATAACTCTCATTAGGACTGTTATTCATCTTACTCTTCTACATGTTTTCCTCTCTCGTCTTCCATCTTTCTTCATAACCATCACTATAAGATTTTTATTAAGGGCTGGGACCAGTGTTCCCTCTAAGCTGTGCACATGCACACAGATCTTGCACCCTGCGCACACAACCGCTACTACTAATGATCATTTGTATAGCTCTAAAAGGCATGCGCAGCATTGAACAGATTTATGTAAAAGACAATCCCTGCTAATCAGAGTTTACAATCTAGTTAGGAAGGTCAACACAAACAGCTGGAGGACAAGGAAATGTCAAGAGGAATGGTAAGGAAACACTTAAGAGTTGAAGCGGATCAGGATCCAAAAGCTGCCTCAAAGAGGTGAGCTTTTAGCCTGGATTTGAACAGGGACAGAGATGAAGCCTGACGCACAGACTCAGGTAGTTTGTTCCAGGCATAAGGAGCAGCAGGGTGTGGGATCGAAGTCTGGAGTTGGCAGTAGTAAAGGGCATAGATAGAAGGGATCTGCCAGAAGATCGGAGGTCCTGAGGAGGAGTGTAGGGAGAGTTAAGAGAGGAAAGTTAGTGAGGAGTAGCAGAATGAGGGCACTTATGGGTCAGTAGGAGAAGTTTGAACTGTATATGGAAACGGATAGGGAGCCAGTGAAATGACTTGAGGAGAGGGGTTATATGAGCATAACGAGGCTGACAGAAGATTAGCCGTGCAGCTGAGTTTTGAACAGATTGAAAGGAAGAGAGATGATTCAGAGGCAGACCAGCAAGGAGAAGGTTACAGTAATCTAGGCAGGAGGTGACTAAAGATTGGACAATAAAATACAGAGCACATAAAAAATGTAATACTAAAGCAAATTTGAATTAGTTACTATAAAACAGTACAGAGAAACTGAAAAATAACATCCTAATCTTAGCAGCCGAGCACAATTCCTTAACTTAAATTGGCGCACTGCTTATTTGACTGTTTGGGTCCCATCCATAGGGATGCTGTTATAATATTAATCATAGATTGCTGGCAAAACTGTCACTATTACATTTTAACAATGTTCCCTTTAAGCTGTGCGGGAGTGCTGCTGCACACAAATTTTAAGTGCTGCAGAGATCCCAGCTTTCATCACTGTCAATTTCTGCCCTGTAGCTCAGCATGTCCTCCCCATCTTCCACCTAGCTTCCGGCAGCACCTTTGCCCTGCAGCTCACTACACCGAAAAGGATGGGGTCTGATGCTCAGTTCAGGTCTATAAAATTGTGTTACTTTAAAGGTGATATTTATAAAAATGTAGTAATTTCCTTAAATTTGTAACCTTATGGGAATAATTATGATTTGGAATGAATATCTTCTGTTGCACACAGTTGCTTGCAAATTTGATTAGTGGAGGTTTTTGCACATGGGCTGAAAATTTTGTACACAAGCCATCAGACCTTAAAGGGAACATTGGCTAGAATCCTGAATTAGGGAAGAGATATACAGCATAGAAATGTATCATGTTCTGTATCCTAATCAAACTTTCTTTTTAGGTGTTACTGGGGCTTCCACAGCCACTTTAGCAGAGAAGCAGAAAACATGTATCAAAATCTGGAATCATCCTATCAGAAAGCCTTGCAGTCCCATCTGAAGAACTCAGACAGCATAGTATCCCTACCTCAGTCGGACCGTTCTTCCTCCAGTTCTCAGGAAAGCTTGAAGTAGGTTTTTGCACTTCCCAAGTTGCTTTCAGTGAAAATTCTCTGCACTACATATGGGGAAACAATTGTCTGCTTTGGTGGCATGGATCCTGGTTAGCCTCAAATGAAGTCATGAACTTTCAGATCTAGAGCTGTGTACCTGCTGCCAGGAAATGAAATAATGTCAGAAAAATGCAGTCTGCTTTTCCAGTGACACACATTAAAATGGCAAGCTGATGTTTTGATGTCAGGTATCATCAGACTGAATTCCTGTTCACAGTCCATTAAATCAAGCTCAATGTGTATAAACTCTGATCTAAAAACTGTTTTCTCCAGGACCAAGCAGGAAGTCAGTCCTCACATATGGGTGTCATCGGCACCGATGAAGCCCCAGCGGAGCATTTCCACAGCTTTCCATGAAAGCCTTTGGGAATGCTGGCACGCATGCGCGGTTCCCTTCCCGCCTAAAGGTGCCATCTTACCTCAGTCTCTTTTTTTCCGAGAAGCCCATCGGACGTGTGTCCTGTTCTCCCGGATAAAAGTGATTTTTTTCTTCGGCGATTTTCACTATTTTTCTCCGGTTCGACGCCGGTTCCCATCCCGCCGGGTTCGGTACACCGGTATCGAGCCTGTTTTCTTCATTTTTTGGTTTTTGCCCTTCGTGGCTGGCGTTGGTGCCCTTTTTTCATTTTTCACTGGAAGGCCGGTCTTTTGACCTCGCTGGGGCTATTTTTTCCCCGATGGCTTCCAGTGGTTTCAAAAATTGTGATCGGTGTAAGAAAATTATGTCTCTCACCGACACACACGACTGCTGCCTTCGGTGCCTCGGCCCTGACCATGACCCAAAGTCATGTGGGCCATGTGGGAAGATGTCTTCCAAGGCACTAAAGAGTCGACAGCATCAAAAGGAAAGGTTTTTCTCAGACTCTGCCTCCGGTCGGGCCCGGACCTCGTCTGAGGCCTCGACATATCTCGACATATCCCGAGCGCCGTCAAAGCTCCTTGGACAGGGGGTCCCCCGACCGGGAACATAAGAGGAAGAAGCGGCTCGCGAGTGCGGCGTCGGAGGAGGTCCCTGGTCCCTCGAGGGCCAGGTCTAAGACCCCCGACAGCCGTCACGGGCCCTTGGACCAAGAGAAGCCTGCCAAAGTTCCTCGCGTGGAGCCGGAGTCTGCTGGACACGTAAGCCCCGTAGTCCTCGTGGACTCTCCTCCCAGAGAGCCGATGTCGGGCCCGGCGCCTCCGGGGCTCGAGTCGGTGGCTGCTGCATCTCCCGAGCTGAGTCTCTGGATGACAGCCTTGGAGTGCAGACTGTCTGCCTTCATGGAGCAGCAGCGGGCACTGATGGCCAGCCTGTCTGGTGCATCTGCCCCGACCACTGGGACGTCGACTTCGAAGTCAACCCTGGAGACTGAGCCGATACTCGAGACCCTCGTGGCTCGAAGTCGTCCTCGGTCGAGGTTTCCCTCGACCTCCCGTTCGGGACCGAGGGTGTCGACGCCGGTGCCCCCGGCGTCGGGGCGGGTGCCTCGGGGCCCCGTGGGGTCGGACCCTGACTCCTCCTCGGACGAGTCTGCCTGGGAGATGGAGGACGAGGAGTCTCCCGATACTTTTAAGACTCGGTGCGTCCCGTCGGACTCACCGCAGTCTGATCCCCGGAGTAGATCCCCTCCGGAGGACACTAGGTTCTCGGAGTTCGTCCGGGATATGGCCGCTGCCTTGGCTATCCCTGCTGATCCTGAGGAAGAGCCTCGAGCCGAGGAGCTCGATGCTCTACAGCCGTGTTTTTCAACCTTTTTTGTGCAAAGGCACACTTTTTTCATGAAAAAAATCACGAGGCACACCACCATTAGAAAATGTTAAAAAAATGTACCTCTGTGCCTATATTGACTATATATAAAGTAATTCTCTTGAATAGGAATCAAACACTCACACCAACCCTCCTCCCCTGCTGGTTCACACCAACCCCCCTCCCCTGCTGGTTCACTCACACCACCCCCCCCTCCAGTGCTGGTTCACTCACCCACCCCCCTGTCACTTACTCACCCCTCCTGCTGGATTACTCACTCACTTACCCCACCTCCCCTGCTGGTTCACTCACACCATCGCCCCCCCCCCTTGCTGGTTCACTCACACCACACCCTCCCTCCACTGGTGGTTCAATCAAACTCCCCCCCCTTGCTGGTTCACTCACACTCCCCCCCCCCTTGCTGGTTCACTCACACACACACACCCCCCCCCCCCCTCTGCCCAAGCCGCTGCTTCTGCTTTGTACAGAGCAGCGGCTGCACTACACTTACATTGAAAAGTAAAGAGAAACTGTGTCAGGAGCCCTCCGGTCATCCTTTTCAAATTAACTTTAGCTGCAATAAAGTTAAATTTGAAAAGGAAAGACAGCCTGTGAGGAGCCCGCCCCCATGACATCACTTCCTCGGGCTCTGCATGATCGGAGGGCTCCTGACACAGTTTCTCTTTACTTTTCAATGTAAGTGTAGTGCAGCCGCTGCTCTGTACAAAGCAGAACCAGCGGCTGCACTGCTATAGGGAATCGCGATCGCGTTCGCGCCGCGGACTTCGGCACAAAAGCCGGTTTTTTTGCTCTGGCCGCTCCCGATCTTGCGGCCAGAGCAAAAAACCGGCTTTTCAATGGCCGGTTTTACAACTGTGCTGGCAGCCGGCCTGGCCATGGAAAAACCGGCCAGGCCAGCTGAAAACCGGCCGGTTGGCAACCCTAATTTGTGAGCCGAGGCCACATGTTACGGATGAAATTGGAATTTTTCCCACGGCACACCAGACAATATCTCACGGCACACTAGTGTGCCGTGGCACAGTGGTTGAAAAACGCTGCTCTACAGTACAACTCTCCTCCGAAGGAGGCCTTTACTGTCCCGGTTCCTCTGATGCTGGAATGGCTCCTCTTCCGAATGTGGGAGGCCCTGGCCTCGGCGCCGGTTCAAAGTAAGCGAGTCGATTCCATTTATCGACTCCGCAAAAGCCCTGGTTTCCAGAAAGCACAGCTACCACACCATTCCATGGTTGTGGAATCTGCCATGCATCGTCTGAAGAGCCAGAAGATGCACTCCGCGGTGCCTCCCAGCAGGGAGGCCTGCAACCTCGATGGCGTCGGTAGGAAGTGCTTCCAGGGGTCGATGCTTGCTTGCCGTGTCCAGTCTTACCAGCTGTACATGGGCATGTACTTGCTGGACCTGGCCAAAGAACTGGCCGGCTTCTCTGCTGGTCTCTCCGGGGAACCCTTGCAGAGATTTCAGACCTTGTCCTCGGGGATTCGGGAATGCTCGAAGTTCATTTCCCGCGCCGCTTACGATGGCTTCGAGGCTTCGGCCCGAGTAGTGGCTGCCGGCATCTCAGCTCGACGCCAGGCGTGGCTGCAGTCATCGGACCTCGAGCCATGGGTTCAGGACAAGTTGGTCGATGTCCCCTGCCGAGGTGAGAACCTTTTGGCAAACCCGTGACCGAGAAGGCCGCTCAGCTCGAGACAGAGCACCTTACCCGGACAAGGCTGTCAAGGAAGACCTCTGCCCCTTCACTTAAGAAGAAGGGCTCGGGTAAAAAGTCCTTTTACCCGAGGAAGGGCACTGCCTACAAACAGTACCCTCAGTATCAGGCTGCCCAAGCTGCCCCCCAGGGTCAGCAAGCCAAGGGCCAGGGTAATGGGCCCCATAGGCAGAGGACCCCCAAGCCTCAGGCCCTTGCTACCACTCAGCAGGGTGGGGGTTTTTGACTCCTTGAGCGTAGCCTCTCCTCCACTGCTCTCCCAACCCTGCACAGGAGGTCGCCTCGCCCTCTTTGCCCACCAGTGGCCCCTTATCACCGGGGACAGTTGGGTGCTGGAAATAGTCCACAATGGCTATGCCCTCCATTTTCACCAACTGCCACCGCCATATTTTCCAGGGGAGCCTCCAAGGCCTCCCCTGCACACAGACCTCCTTCTAAAAGAGCTTCATGGTCTGTTGGTGGACAGGGCGGTGGAACCTGTGCCTCCCGACTTGCAAGGTCACGGATTCTACTCCAGGTATTTCCTGATACCCAAAAGAACCGGTGGCCTTCGACCCATTCTGGACCTCGGAAACCTCAAGTTCCTAGAGAAAGAAAAGTTCAAGATGCTTACTCTTGGGACACTTCTGCCCTACCTCCAGCAGTGAGATTGGCTATGCTCCTTAGATCGAAAGGATGCGTACACTCACATCCTCATTCATCCAGACCACAGAAAGTACCTCAGGTTCATTGTGGGAGGAAACCATTATCAGTACAGAGTACTACCTTTTGGCCTGTCCTCCGCTCCCAGGGTCTTTACCAAGTGCCTGGCAGTGGTTGCGGCCTACCTGAGAAATCAAGGCATCTTTGTCTTTCCCTATGTGGATGACTGGCTCATCAGGGGTCAGATGTCCCTGGAGGCCAGGCAAGCCACCCTCAACACCATTGCTCTGCTTCAAAAGGTGGGCTTTGTCGTAAACTTCGCAAAGTCCACTTTGCTCCCCTCCCAGAATTTGGAGTTCATAGGGGCAAGGTTGGATTCTCAACTGGCAAAGGCATTCTTGCCAGAAGACAGGGCTCACAGGCTGATGGACGTGGCAAAGCAGTTTCTGAACAGGTCCCTGGCCTCCGCCAGACTCTGCCTCATGCTTCTGGGTCACATGGCTTTGACAGTACATGTGACTCCCAATGCCAGGCTCCATATGAGGCCTGCACAGTGGTGCCTTCGGACTCAGTGGTCTCAAGCCATAGGCCACTTACGAGACAAGATAAAGGTGTCCAAACCCCTTTTGGCCTCCCTCAGCTGGTGGCTACATCCACCCAATCTACTCAAGGGAATGCCCTTCCAAATGCCAGAATACTCAGTGGTTCTCACCACCGACGCTTCTCTGAAGGGCTGGGGTGCTCATTGTCTGGACAAGTGCACCCAAGGCCTCTGGTCTCCCTGGGAGGCAGCCCAACAGATCAGTCTGCTGGAACTTCGAGCTATCCGCTTGGCTCTCAGGGTTTTTTCTCCAGCCCTGGCTCACCGCTCAGTCTTGATTCAAACAGACAACCAGGTGGCCATGTTTTATGTGAACAAGCAGGGCGGCACTGGGTCCCAGATCCTTTGTCGAGAGACTCAGGACCTTTGTTCCTTTGCCCTGAAGCACCACATGCTTCTCAAGGCGGTGTACCTCCTATGCCAGGAGAACTGCCTGGCCGACCGGTTGAGCAGGATTCTACAGCCCCACGAGTGGCAGCTGCATCCCTTGATGGTTCAAAAGATCTTCCTGAAGTGGGGTCTCCCTTGGATAGATCTCTTTGCCAGTCCACTAAACAAGCAGCTACCCAAGTTCTGCTCCAGGCAACCACATCCTTTGAGGATCGCACCAGATGCTTTTCTGATGTCCTGGTCTCAGGGCCTCCTGTATGCGTTTCCTCCCACGCCCTTGGTGGCCCGAACTCTTTTCAAGACTCTTTAGGACAAGGCCTCGGTCCTGCTGGTAGCTCCCAGGTGGCCGAGACAGCCTTGGTTTCCTCTTCTGCTTCAACTGGAGGTGGATCCCCCACTGCCTCTGGGGTTGCAACCCGACCACCTCTCAGGAGCAGGGTTCCTTACTACACCCCAATCTCAAGACTCTAAATTTGATGGCCTGGAGGCTGCAAGGGTAGTCTTGGCTCCCTGGGGCCTGCCTCAGGAAGTTGAGGAGGTTGTCCTAGCCTCTAGAAAACAGTCCACTAGGAAAGCCTATGCTCTCAAATGGAAGAGGTTTTCTTTGTGATGTCAGCTACGTACAGAGGATCCTTTCTCCTGTACTGTGCCAGTTGTGCTTCAGTACTTACTGCACTTATCAAATCAGGGACTTAAGTCCAATTCTGTTCGGGTCCACCTCTCAGCTTTAGTAGCTCACCACTCACTGGTGGAGGGACATTTTGTCAGGTCACCCCTTGGTGTCCCGCTTTCTCAGGGGATTGCTTTTGCTCAAGCCCCCAATCCGTCCTGCTCCTGAGTGGGAGCTGAATGTGGTCTTGCAGCAACTGACTTGCCCACCCTTTGAGCCGATGGCTACTTGCCCACTGCGCTTCCTCTCCTGGAAGACACTCTTCCTGATAGCCCTTACCTCGGCTAGGCGAGTGAGTGAGCTTCAGGCCCTGGTCTGTGATAGGCCTTACACCAGGATTTATAGGAACAGGGTAGTCCTCAGGACTCATCCCAAGTTCCTCCCTAAGGTTGTCTCCTCTTTCCACCTCAATCAGGAGGTGGTTCTTCCAACATTCTTCCCTAGGCCTCATGCAAGCCAGGCTGAAGCAGTCCTGCATACCCTGGACTGTAGGAGGGCCTTATCCTTCTACCTTTACCATACGCAGGGGCATAGAAGGGCTACTCAGCTCTTCGTATCCTTTGACCCCAATAAGTTGGGGTTAGCTGTGTCCAAGCGTACTTTGTCTATCTGGGTGGCTGACTGTATCACCTGGGCTTACAAAGCAGCTGACCTTCCTTTGCAGGGTAGGGTCACGGCCCATCGTGTCAGGGCAATGGCTGCCTCAGTGGCTCATCTCCGCTCTGTACCCTTGGTAGACATCTGCAGGGCTGCAACTTGGTCTTCAAGCCAGACTTTTGCAGTCCACTACTGTCTGGAAAGGGAGTCCCGTAGGGACAGTGCTTTTGGCCAAGCAGTACTCCGGAATCTCTTTGAGGTTTAGGCAACTCCTGCCCTCTGTTGGGCTACCGGTGGAGGTTGTGTCCTTGAAAAGCCTTTCTTTGCTGCTGTGACTAGAGGGAGTTCTCTTGTTCAGCCTGGGTTACTCGGTAGCCAAGAGCTAGGGAGTCACCCATATGTGAGGACTGACTTCCTGCTTGGTTCTGGAGAAAGAGTAGTTACTCACCTGTAACAGGTGTTCTCCAGGAGCAGCAGGAATCAGTCCTCACAACCCTCCCTCCTCCCCTTGGATTTGCAGTTGTACATAGTTTGTCTTTTTACATTTTTGTGTGCTCTTCTTAGCTATGTCATTTGACTGAGGTAAGATGGCACCTTTAGGCGGGAAGGGAACCGCGCATGCGTGCCAGCATTCCCAAAGGCTTTCATGGAAAGCTGGGGAAATGCTCCGCTGGGGCTTCATCGGCGCCGATGACACCCATATGTGAGAACTGATTCCTGCTGCTCCTGGAGAACACCTGTTACAGGTGAGTAACTACTTTTAACTTCATTACTTTGAAGGGCACAATGCCTGGCACATTCAGCCGTAAAAAAGAAAATTGTAAATAAAGCAACTTCTGTTTTTTTGAACAGTATTTCCTCATTTCTTTTCCTTTTTTGTTCCACTTCAGCTGAAAGAGGGGCAGGGGTTCTTATGCTAGGAGCCTTCATTCACAACTATGTAGAGACTTTTCCCCTATCTTAATAGATCATACTGCCACTTTTTGTGGTCTGATCATTGCAGTAATAGCTGTGATGCGGGGAGCCCTGAATCCTGCATTATGGGCTATAAATCTGGCTATCAAGTTTGCTTTTCATGATGGCCATGGCTCCCTCCCTATCCCCCACTCATATTTCTTTTTTTAACATGTGGTACTCTGAATGCTGCTTCTGCAGCATCCTTAGCCCAAGGTGACGACTGGCTGCAAAATACATGACTTGGGGATCAAGCAGAGACTACCTGCTACTGATCTATTTGGTTGACCCAAATGTTCCCTGGCATTCAAAAAGTATTTTTTCCACCCAAATGTTTGAAATTTTAAATAGTGATTTTAACATATATTGTTATTCTGAAGTATTTTTGAGAGACTTTGTATGCCATTATCTCCATGAACAAGCAGGAATGTAGTCTTCACATACCGGGTATCGTCAGTACCGACAGAGCCTGCGCGGGAA
Source organism: Ichthyophis bannanicus (assembly GCA_033557465.1). Classification (NCBI taxonomy): domain Eukaryota; kingdom Metazoa; phylum Chordata; class Amphibia; order Gymnophiona; family Ichthyophiidae; genus Ichthyophis; species Ichthyophis bannanicus. The sequence continues at coordinate 842,796,681 of CM066036.1, read as the reverse complement.
CGCTCCCCAGCGTCCAATAGGAAAGCTTTTGGGAGCATCCCCCACAGCGCCTGCGTGCTGCCTTCCCGCCTTTCCCAACTGTCCCTCTCCAGTTCTTCATTTTCCGCAGAGCCAACAGGTCGCACATCCTGTAACTGCAGAAAAAAATCCCTTCTATTCTTTTTTGTGGTCATGTCTGCCTTCCCTCGACGCTATACCATTACCGCCGGTGGTTGTTTTCTTTTTTTCTAAAAAACAAAACAAAACACTACTTTGTTTCTGGAGTCTTTCTCCAATAAATTTCATCTCTGGTGCCACGCACCATTTTGGGCACTAGGCCCAATTTTTCCCCTCAAAATGGAAAAACCCGCTTCGGGTTTTAAAAAGTGTTCTAAGTATGGCGGTACCATTTCCGTCACCGACACCCATGAGTGATGCCTCAAATGTTTAGGACTTGACCACTCTATTTCAGAGTGTGTTGCCTGTGGGATGATGTCGAAAAGGGGCCGGCAAAACCGAGTTGCTAAACTTAGCACCCTTTTTCCCTCCGATGCAGCCTCTGTGGGATCGACGTCTTCCAGGGCTTCATCTTCCTCCCATGGATCTCAGGTAACTAAACATAAATCTAGCCTGTCCTCAAAGGGTAGATCTCCTTCTAAACATCGAGATGGCTCTGGCATTGCCCTTGAGGGACTTTCCCTGGCAAAATTGCCCCGACGGGAGGCTTAGGCTTCCAAAGCACTAACGGGGCTCCAGGATGTTCTCGAGGTTTCAACCTCGGCAGAACTACTGGTGCCATGGTCTGGGGTTCCGGCCGCTTCGTCTGCCACCGATACCCAAGCATCGGCAGCGTCGATAGACTAGAGGTTCTTGGCTATTGAATGCAGTCTGGCGGCTCTTCTGACAGCCTCGATGCCCCTGAAACCTCTTCAGACAATTCAACCGGCACTGGCACCGACTCCGGTACCGGCATAGACTGCATCGACATCAGCAGGTGTTTTAACGGGACTGAGTCATGCATCTCTATCTGGTGTCGACAAGTCGGTACCGGACCACTCCGATGCCGAATTTGATCGGTACCGGTACCGTGCCTTGCACGATCACCTGGATCAGAGATACTTCGAATCCTCGGATGAGTTTGAAGACTCTGAAAGCTTTGCCGATACCAGAGTACTTCTTCCTGAGGATTCCTCTTCTCCTCAGCGTAGGATGTCTCCACCAGAGGATATGTCCTTTCAGCATTTTATCCGAGATGTTGCCCGAGGTCTTTCCATCACAGTGGCTCCTGAAAAAGAGCCTAGGGCAAAGGAATTATAAATCCTACAATACCCTAAAGCTCCCAAGGAGGCAGCTACTTTACCTATTCATGAGATCTTGCATGATCTTATGTTAGGAATGTGGGAAACACTTCTGACCACATCTCCTCACTCTCGAAGACTCGACACCATGTATCGAGTTCCTCCTTGTCCTGGGTTTCAGAAGACTCAATTACCACACCATTCCATGGTGGTGGAATCAGCCATGAGACGGATAAAGGCATGCATCTAATCCTCCATGATGTGTGTAGGACTCTTGACGCCTTTGGATGTCGATCCTTCCAGGCTCCTATGCTTTCTGCTAGGATCAGTTCCTATATCTTGTATATGGGTATGTTCCTTAAAGGGGTCACAGGAGACTTAGAGCTTATGAGCCCTCTCCTTCCTGATGATAAAAGGCAAGATTATCTTGCTCTTGTTAAACATGCTCAGGATGTTTCCAAGTTTGTGAATCGTGCAGCCTTTGACTGCTTTGAATGCATAAGCAGAACCTCTGCCATTGCCATAGGTGCACGTAGAATTGCCTGGCTCCAGGCATCTGACTTGGAAATCTGGGTACAGGACAATCTGGGGAATATACCTTGCACAGGAGAGAATCTCTTTGGCAAGAATTGGCAGGAAAAAGCTAATGAGATAGATGCTGACAATATCACTTTGGGGATAGGTTATCTAAATCTACAGCTGATCCTGCGAGGAAAAGGTCCTCTAAGAAACCATTCTTCAGCAAGAAGAAGTTGTTTTACCCCTCCTATACCCAGCAGGGACGTCGTTTAGGTCAGTCTGCCCAAAAGGGACAGCAGCAACAAGCTAGGCAACAAAGGAAACCCAAAGCAGCTAAGCCTCAACCGACTTAGCAGACTCAGCCTCCACAGGGGCTTTGACTCCTGTCTAGAGAACTTTGCCTTCCTGGCCCTGAACGGCCCAGAACCCTCCACCATCCCAGGAAGGTTATGTCATTTTGTCCCCAGATGGGGTCAGATAACAGCAGAAAATTGGACTCTGTCTATTGTAAGAGAGGGGTGCAAGCTTCATTTCCTCAGCATGCCCCCTCCTACAATGGTAAGACAGTTCAATTCTCAGACTTCTCTCAATGACCGGTTAGGTCAAGAAGTCGCTATGCTCCTTGCTCAAGGGGCAATAGAAGAGGTACCCATTCCCCAACGGGGTTATTCCAAAGAAAACAGGAGGACACAGACCCATTCTAGACTTCATTGAATTTAACAGATTCCTGTTCAGAGAGAAGTTCAAAATGATTTCTCTAGGAACTCTGCTGCCATACCTTCAGAGTCAGGATGGGCTTTGTTTTCTAGATCTCAAGGATGCATACACTCATGTTCTCTTCCATCCAACTCACCGAAAGTTCCTTTGATTCCTGTTTCAATGGAAGCACTACCAATACAGGGTTCTTCCTTTTGGCCTGGCTTCTGCACCAAGGGTGTTCACAAAATGCATGGCTGTGGTAGCAGCATTTCTTCGCACCCTGGGAATATTCGTCTTCCCTTACTTAGACGACTGGCTCATTCGAGCCCCTTCAGAGCCAGAGGCCAGGGTTGCTCTGTCTCGCACAATGCGCATTCTTCAGTATTTGGGACTTGTCATAAACTTCCCAAAGTCCAACCTTGCTCCCACTCAATCCCTAGAGTTTATAGGAGCTCTTCTGGACACTAGACTGACAAGGGCCTATCTTCCACAGTCCCGCTGCCTTCACATTGTGCAGTTAGCTTCCCAAGCAGTGCTAAAACCTCACCTCACTGCTCGGGAAATATTACAGTTGCTAGGCAACATGGCATCCACTGTGCATGTGGTTCCTTATCCTCGTCTCCATATGAGGGCAGCCCAGTGGACTTTATCCACTCAGTGGACTCAGGCATCAGGTTGCCTGTCAGACAAAATAGCAAACTCAGATCGCCTTATTTTGTCTCTTCAATGGTGGCAGTCACCCAAAAACCTTTTGGTGGTGTCTCCTTTTCAGCAACCCCCACCCCAAGCCACTTTAACAGATGCTTCACAGGTGGGTTGGGGAGCCCATCTGGAAGGCCTCCCTACCCAGGGTACCTGGACTTCACAGGAGGCCTATCTCCATATCAATCTCCTGGAGCTCAGAGCAGTCCTCCTTGCTCTTCGAGTATTTCACATCCAGCTCAGCTACAAGACAGTTCTAGTTCAAACAGACAATCAGATAGCCATGTTCTATGTGAACAAGCAGGGCGGAACAGGCTCTCAGTGACTCTGCAGTGAAGCTTTGCGACTATGGGCCCTCGCCAGAGAGCATCAGATTCATCTCCTTGCAGTGTATCTTCCAGACATTCAAAACTCTTGGGCAGACAGACTCAGTCGAGTTCTGCTTCCACACGAATGGTCTCTCAATGCAGACCAGGTGGCCAAAACTTTTCAAATTTGGGGAACCCCAGACATAGACCTCTTTGCAAGTCCGCTGAATGCCAGACTTCCCTGGTTCTATTCCAGAATTCCGGCTCGAGGCCAGGGATGCTTTCCTCCTCCATTGGGGTGAGGACTTCCTGTATGCCTTTCCACCCATTCCCCTAATTCCCAAAACCCTGTTCAAGCTTCAGGGAGACAGAGATCATATAATCCTCATAGCTTCACGTTGGCCACGGAAAATGTGGTACCCTCTGCTCCTACATCTCTCTCAAGCTCCGCTTCTGGAGTTAGGATCTGCTCCAGATCTCCTTTCTAAAGAGGATGGGATGCTGTGGCATCCCAGTCCCCAGTCTGTGCATCTCAGGGCCTGGTTGCTGAAAGCCTAGAACTTTATGGTCTTAACCTTTCCCAGCAGGTGAAGGATATCCTTCATGCTTCCAGAAACCTTCCACAAGACACTCTTATGCCTTCAAGTGGAAAAGGTTTACTATATGGTGCTTGCAGAAGGGTCTTAACCCTCTTGTGATACCTCTGGAATCATTACTGGAGTACCTCCTTCATTTATCAAATGCAGGGCTTAAGACTAATTCAGTGAGAGTCCATTTGAGTGCTTTTGCAGCTTCTTTCAAGCCTCTCAATGGACAACCTATTTCCTCTCATCTTCTCATAGCGAGATTTATGAGAAGCCTTCTTTTAACAAAGCCTCCCATTAAGCCACCACCAGTGGCATGGGACTTGAATCTGCTACGTGGGCAGCTCATGAAACCACCCTTTGAACCATTAGCCACTACCTCTTTGAAATTCCTTTCCTGGCAAGTTACCCTTCTCATTTCATTCACATCAGCACATCGCATCAGTGAATTGCAAGCCTTGGTGGCTGATCCTCCTTATACAAGGTTCCATCATGATAAGATAGTCCTTAGAACTCATCCACACTTTATGCCAAAGGTGATCTTGCCCTTTCATTTGAACCAAGTGGTTTACCTTTCTATATTCTTTCCAAGGCCTCACGCCTCAAATGCAGAAAGGAACCCTCATACTTTGGACTGTAAAAGAGCTTTGGCCTTTTACTTGCAAAGGACACAGCAACATAGAAAATCCTCTCAACTCTTTGTTGCTTTTGATCCTAGTCATTTGGGACTTCCAGTCTCCAAAAGGACACTGTCCAGCTGGAATGCACAGTGTATATCTTTTGCCTATGAGAATAAGAACCTTCCTCTTGAAGGCCATGTCACAGCTCACAATGTGAGAGCCATGGCAGCCTCAATGGCTCATCTTCACTCTGTGTCTATCGACAACATCTGTCGAGCAGCTATTTGGGCTTCGGTTCATACCTTTACAGCCCATTACTGCTTAGACAAGGACTCCCGCTGGGATGTCTTGTTTGGTCAGGCTTTTAACACCTGTTCCACATTTAATCAACTCCTACCCGCCATCCCTGGTAGGATGCCAGAGATCCATGGGGGGAAGTGGAGCCCTTTCACAAGGGCACACAACTTTCTGGGGCCATCTCACTGGCATCTGCAGCTAGGGAGTCCCCATATGTGAAGACTACAATCACCAGGAAAAAGCAGGAATGAGTCTTCACATATGGGTACGTCGGTACTGACGGAGCCTGCGCGGTAACGCTCCCCAGCATCCAATCAGAAAGCTTTTGAGAGCATCCCATAGCGCCTGTGTGCTGCCTTCCCGCCTTTCCCAACTGTCTCTCCTCAGTTCTTCTTTTTCCGCGGAGCCAGCAGGTTGTGTTCCTGTCACCGCAGAAGAATTTCCTTATTTTTTCTTTATTTCTTTTCTGTCGCGTCTGCCTTCTTCGACGCTGTACCGGTACCGCAGGTCCTTGTTCTTTTCTTCTTGTAAAAACAAAAAAACAAAAAAAAAACTTTTTACCGTTCTTTTTCTTCAGGTGCACTTCAGTTTTGGGCCTTAGGCCCAAAACCTTTTTTTCCTTAAATATGGAGAAACCTGCCTCAGGTTTTAAAAAGTGCACAAAATGTGACGGTACTATTTCTGTCACCGACACCCATGAATGGTGTCTAAAATGTTTAGGTCCTGACCATTCCATAACAGATTGTGTGTCCTGTTCCAGGATGTCTAAAAGAGGTCGGCAGAACCGAGCTGCCAAGCTCAGTACCCTGTTTCCCTCTGATGCGGCTTCGGTGGTATTGACGTCTTCCAGGTCTGCATCTTCCTCACATGGATCTCAGGTAACTAAACATAAATCTAGCCGGTCCTCGAAGGGTAGATCTCCTTCTAAGCATCGAGATGCCTCTGGCCTTGCCCTCGAGGATTCTGCACCGGCAAAATTACCCCAGCGGGAGGCTTCGGCCTCTAAAGCATCATCATCGGGGTTCCAAGATGATCTCGATGGCGTGGCCTCGACAGATCTCCTGGCGCCATGCTCTGGGGTACCGGTGGCTTCCACCGGTACCGACTTCCAGGCATTGGCGGCGTCGATGGATCAGAGGATTCTGTCCATTGAAGGCAGTCTGGCGGCTTTCCTTGTGGCATCGACGCCCGTGGTACCACAACAGACTACTCCGCCGGTACTGGCTCTAGCATCGCCATCGGCACTGATCACGGTACCGGTGGCATCGACATCGACATCGGTGTCAGCTATGCCGGTACTCTGTTCTCTAAAGCCCTCCGGTACCGATACCCCGGTACCGGTGATTACCGATACCGATTCCGGTCGGTACGGGTATCGGGCTTTGCAAGAGCATCCGGGCAGACGATACTTCGATTCCTCTGAGGACTCTGAGGATTCTGAAGAGTCGGTCGATGCAGTGATGCTTCTTCCACAGGAGGAGTCCTCTCCTAAACGAAGGATGTCTCCTCCAGAGGATTTGTCTTTTCAAGACTTTATCAGAGAGGTGGCTCGGGGTCTCTCAATTACATTGGCTTCTGAATCAGAGCCCAGAGCCAAAGAGTTTGATACTTTACAATATCCTAAAACTCCTAAGGAGGCAGCTACCTTACCTATTCATGAGATTCTGTATGATCTCATGTTGAGGATGTGGGAAGCACCTCTAACCACCTCTCCTCACTCTCGCAGGTTGGATACCATGTATTGTGTCCCTCCTTGTCCTGGTTTCCATAAAACTCAACTTCCTCACTACTCTATTGTGGTTGAGTCTGCAATGAGAAAGATTAGAAGTGCCAAAAGACATGCCTCTAATCCTCCAGGACGTGAATGTAGAACCCTGGATGCTTTTGGTAGAAGAGTCTTCCAAGCTTCCATGCTTGCTGCGAGAATTAATTCCTATAGTCTTTACATGGGAATGTTCTTAAAAGAAGTCACTGACCATTTGCGGACTTTAAGTCCTTTTATATCTGAAGATAAAAGGCAGGAATTTCTCACTGGGCTCAAACATGCCCAGGATATCTCCAAATTCTCCAACCGTGCAGCTTTCGACTCCTTTGAATGCGTAAGCAGAGCCTCAGCTATTGCCATAGGTGCACGTAGGATTGCTTGGCTTCAAGCATCTGATTTGGAGATCTGGGTTCAAGATGAATTGGGAAATATCCCTTGTACAGGTGAGAATCTGTTTGGTAAGGATTGGCAAGCAAAAGCCAGTCAGGTGGATGCTGAAAATTCTGCTTTGGATAGACTATCCAAATCTACAGCTGCTCCTGCTAAGAAAAGGTTGTTCAAGAAAACACCTTTTTCTAAGAAGGGAAGATTCTATCCTGCTTATGGTCAGCGGGCATCTTCTGCAGTTCAGTTCGCTTCCAAACGTCAGCAATCCTCCAAACAGAGTAAAGCAAAGGCTGCGAGGCCTGCTCCAGCCCATCAACCTCAGCCCCCTCAGGGCCTTTGACTTTCTGCTAGAGAACTTAGCCTTCCTGGCTCTAGAAGGACCAGAGCCCTCCACCATTCCAGGAAGGTTATGTCACTTTGCTCCCAGATGGGGGCAAATTACAGCAGAGCATTGGACACTCTCCATCATAAGAGATTGGGTACAAGCTTCATTTTTCAAGCTTGCCCCCTCTCACAAGAGTGCACCAGTTCAATTCTCCACCCTCCCTCCTCAACCTGTTGGAGCAGGAGGTTGCCACTCTTCTTGCCCAGGGGGCCATAGAGGAAGTGCCTTTTCAACAACAGGGCACAGGGTTCTACTCCCCCTATTTTCTTATTCCAAAGAAAACAGGGGGCTTCAGACCCAACTTAGATCTCAGAGAGTTGAACAGATTCCTAGTCAAAGAAAAATTCAAGATGGTTTCTCTAGGAACTCTGCTGCCATACCTTCAGAGTCAGGATTGGCTTTGTTCTCTAGATCTCAAGGATGCGTACACTCATGTTCTCATCCATCCATCTCACAGAAGGTTCCTTCGGATCATTTTTCAGGAAAAGCACTATCAATACAAAGTGCTCCCTTTTGGTCTGGCCTTTGCACCAAGGGTGTTCACGAAATGCATGGCAGTGGTTGCTGCTTTTCTGCGCATCCTGGGAATATTCGTCTTCCCTTACCTGGACGACTGGCTCATTCGAGCTCCCACTCAATCAGAGGCCAGGACTTCTCTCACCTGCACAATGCGTATCCTTCGGTATTTAGGTCTGGTAATAAACATCCCAAAATCCAATTTAATCCCTACTCAGTCCCTGGCGTTTATAGGGGCGTTGCTGGATACCACAAGGGCAAGGGCCTATCTTCCCCAGGCCCGTTGCCTTCGCTTGGTGCAGTTAGCTTCTCAAGCAGAGTTAAAACCCCTACTAACTGCTCGAGAGATGTTACAGTTGCTAGGCCACATGGCATCCACCGTACATGTGGTACCATATGCTCGCCTTCACATGAGAGCAGCTCAGTGGACTTTATCCACCCAATGGACCCAGGTAGTAGGCTGCCTGTCAGACAAAATAGCAAACTCAAGTCGCCTCATTTTGTCCCTCCAGTGGTGGAAGTCCCCTCAAAACTTGTTGCTGGGGTCCACCTTTCAACAACCTCTACCCCAAGCAACTCTTACAACAGATGCTTCTCCAATGGGCTGGGGAGCTCATCTTCAGGACCTCTCCACCCAGGGCATCTGGTCCCCACAGGAGACTTGTCTACATTTCAATCTCTTGGAACTTGGAGCAATCTTCCTTGCTCTGCGAGTTTTCCACAGCCTGCTCCGCCACAAGACAGTCCTTATCCACACGGACAATCAGGTAGCCATGTTCTATGTAAACAAGCAGGGAGGAACTGGCTCTCTGTTGCTTTGCAATGAAGCTCTGCAACTGTGAGCCCTCGCCAGAGAGCATCACATTCATCTTCTGTCAGTTTATCTTCCAGGTGTTCAAAACTCTTGGGCGGACAGACTCAGTCGAGTTTTGCTTCCACACGAGTGGTCCCTACATATGGACCAGGTATCCAAAATTTTTTGAATTTGGGGAGCCCCGGACATAGACCTCTTTGCAAGTCTGTGGAATGCCAAACTTCCCCGGTTCTGTTCCAGAACTCCGGCTCAGGGGGCTCAGGCGAGGGATGCTTTCCTCCTTCACTGGGGTTAAGACTTCCTGTATGCCTTTCCACCCATTCACCTAATTCCCCAAACCCTGTTCAAGCTTCAGAGAGACAGAGGCCACATGATTCTCATAGCTCCACGTTGGCCACGGCAAGTGTGGTACCCTCTGCTTCTACATCTCTCTCAAGCTCCCTCCCTAGAGTTAGTCTGCTCCAGACCTCCTCTCTCAAGAGGACGGAAGGTTATGGCATCCCAATCCCCAGTCTCTACATCTCAGGGCTTGGTTGCTGAAGGCCTAGATCTCCAGGATCTTCATTTTTCTCAACAAGTGAAAGATGTTCTTTATGCTTCCAGAAAACCTTCCACTAGACGTTCTTACGCTTTCAAGTGGAAGAGGTTTGTCATCTGGTGTTCTGAAAAGGATCTTAACCCCCGTGCCATACCTCTGGAATCGTTGCTGGAGTATCTCCTTCATTTGTCTAATGCAGGCCTTGAGACAAATTCAGTAAGGGTCCATTTGAGTGCTATTGCAGCTTCCCTTAGGCCTCTAAATGGACAACCTATTTCCTCTCATCTTGTAGCAAGATTCATGAGAGGCCTCCTTTTAACAAAGCCTCTCATTAGACCACCCCCGGTGGCATGGGACTTAAATTTGGTTCTTGGTCAGCTTATGAAGCCGCCTTTTGAACCTTTAACTACCACCTCCTTGAAATACCTTTCTTGGAAAGTTATCTTTCTCATTGCAATCACATCTGCACGCCGCATCAGTGAATTGCAAGCACTAGTAGCTAATCCACCTTATACAAGGTTCCATCATGACAAGATGGTCCTTAGGACTAATCCACACTTTATGCCTAACGTGGTCTCGCCTTTTCACCTCAACCAGGAGGTCTACCTACCTGTCTTTTTTCCAGGACCTCCTGCATCAAGTGCAGAGAGGAACCTTCATACCCTGGACTGTAAAAGAGCTTTGGCCTTTTACTTACAAAGGACACAGCAACATAGAAAGTCTTCCCAACTCTTTATTGCCTTTGATCCTTCTCATCTCGGACAACCAGTCTCCAAGAGAACACTTTCCAACTGGATTGCCCAGTGCATTTCTTTTGCTTATCAGAGCAAGAACCTTTCTCTGGAGGGCCATGTCACAGCGCACAATGTCAGAGCCATGGCAGCCTCAATGACTCATCTGAACTCTGTATCTATCGATGACAGCTGTCAAGCAGCCACTTGGACCTCGGTTCATACCTTCACAGCCCATTACTGCTTGGACAAGGACTCCCGCCGGGATGCCTTGTTTGGTCAGGCTGTTCTTAAACACCTGTTCCATACTTAATCAACTCCTACCCACCATCCCTCATGGGATGCCAGAGATCCAGGTGGGGAAGTGCAGCCCTGTTCCAGGGACACACAACTTATGGGCTCTCACCCTGGCATCTAAAGCTAGGGAGTCCCCATATGTGAAGACTCATTCCTGCTCGTTCCTGGAGATAGCACAGTTACTTACCTGTAACAGGTGATTTCTGGGAACAGCAGGAATAAGTCTTCACAACCCACCCACCTCCCCTAGGAGTTGTCTCTCTCTCTTTCTCTTTCCTTTCCCTCTCTCTCTCTCTTTCCTTTCCCCCTCTCTCTCTCTCTTAGTCTCAGCTCTAAAACTTAACTGAGGAGAGACAGTTGGGAAAGGCGGGAAGGCAGCACGCAGGCGCTGTGGGATGCTCCCAAAAGCTTTCTGATTGGACGCTGGGCAGTGTTCCCGCGCAGGCTCTGTCAGTACCGACGTACCCATATGTGAAGACTTATTCCTGCTATTCCCAGAGATCACCTGTTACAGGTAAGTAACTGTGCTTTGCTGCTTGTTCCTGGAGATAGCATAGTTACTCACCTGTGACAGGTGATCTTCGGGAACAGCAGGAATTTAGTCTTCACAACCCACCCACCTCCCCTATGAGTTGTATCTCTCTATCTTTCTCTTTCTCTCTTTCCCTCTCTCTCTTTCTCTCAGCTATAAACTCAACCGGAGAGGGACAGTTGGAAAAGGTGGGAAGGCAGCACGCAGGCGCTATGGGATGCTCCCAAAAGCTTTCCTATTGGACGCTGGGGAGTGTTCCCGTGCAGGCTCCGTCGTTACCGATGATACCCGATATGTGAAGACTAAAATTCTTGTTGTTCCCGGAGATCACCTGTTACAGGTGAGTAATTATGCTTTATAGTGTGTGTTTTTTAAATTTATTTTGTAAATTTAGTAACTATAGTAATGCATTTATGCATTTTCTTTAAAGCCGTCCACTCTCTGCTAAAAGAAGTCCGACTGGAAGCACTGCATCCAGAGGTAGGAACAAAGATATGGATGAATACTACAGAACTATTGCTTAGGTCTGTGTGGCCTATGGGGTTTGGCATAGGTAAAGGCTGAATTAAATGTGCAGCCTTAAACTGTTCATTCTACTTCTACTGTAATGTTTGGTATCTATGTACCTGGACATCTTTAGAACATAAGGACTGCCATACTGAATCAGATTAAAGGTCCATCAAGCCCAGTATCCCATTTCCAACAATGGCCAATCCAGGTCGCAAGTACCTGTCAAGATCTTAAAAAGTAACAAGATTCTATGTTGTCTACCCTCCAGAATAAACAGTGGCTTTCCTTAAGCCTGTCTTAATGGTTTATGAACTTTTCTCCAGCTACTTGTCAAAATCTTTTCTAAAACATAGCAATGCTAATTGATTTTATCACATCCTCTGACTATGAATGCCACAATTCAAAAAATGTTTTTCCTATTTGTTTTAAATGTTTATTTTATTTATTTATTTAGTATACATTTGTTTACCGCTACTTCCAGCGATCAGTAGCGGTTTGATTACAGATTGTAGTTTGTCAAATCATAACAGCAATTTTGGGGTATAAACACATTGATTTGAAGGGAAAAACACAGCACACAGGAAAAATGTGTTTAATTTTTGTCCCTTAATCTTGCCCCTGTGCTATAGGGCAAGTACCCTTTGTGCCCATCTCCCCCTACCTCTACTACTATGTGACTACTTGAGAACTTGCTACCCTGCCCTGTCTCTGTTCTCTCCAGCCCTCCTCCGACCCCTCCCTCTATCCCACTGTGCTCTGCCCTACTAAATTGCCGCTCACTGAGGACTAAAACCTTGCTTGTTTATGATCCTTAGAGATTGTCATGATCTTGACATTTGTTTTTGTCCGAAACGTGGCTAAGGGAAAGTGAGAAGCCCCTCCTCCACTGTTGCTTCCCACCCTGCTATGTTGCCTTTTCTGCACCCAGGTTGGGTCGCACAGATGAGGCATTGCCATCATGGCTTGATCCACCCTTCCCTTCACTCTAATGTCTTCCCCTACCTTGTCTTACCCTGAGTCTCTCCTTGTCTGCCTTGATGGTTCTCCCCCCTATCTATGTGCCCTCACTTCTGGGATTCCTTACTCCATACTCTGAGTTCTCTCTTCTTTATACCCATCTCATCGTTTTGGGTGATTTCAATGCCCACTACTCCTCTCCAACAACGATACATGACAAATCTTTTCAGCAACTTATCTCCGATCTTTCTCGTCAACAATATGTACCCTTTCTTACCCATTCTGCAGGTCACATTCTTCTTCTGATTCTTTCTTCTCTAACCCTCTCTCTTGATCTTTCCTCCCTTTCCATCCCATCGTCCAACAAATTTTGTATTTTCTTCTCTTTCTGACATTAACCTGTTCCATTATTCCTTGCCCACAGTCCCATACACCTTTCAGTCCCAACTTATTCTCACAACCTATCCTCTTCTACCCTCAAATGTTTCCGAACTGCCCATGATTTATTAGGCCATTATTTTAGCTTGCTGCCAGTTGACACGCAGGCTGTTCTCTGGTTCTCTACACTGTCTTCTGCCATGGATTCTATTCTCCAGGAACAAGCAGGAAGTCAGTCCTCACATATGGGTGACGTCGGTGCTGACGTAGCCTGTGGGGATCCACTTCCCAGCTTTCAAAGAAAGCCTTTGGGAGCTACACCTTGCATGCATGGTCACCTTCCTGCTCAAAGGTGCCATCTTGCCTCAGTCTGTCTTTATCTCCAGGAACAAGCAGGAATAAGTCCTCACATATGGGTACGTCGGAACCGACGGAGCCTGCTCGGGAAAGCTCCCCAGCTTCCCAGAAAGGAAGCTTTTGGGGCCTCCCACTGCACATGCGCGCTGCCTTCCCGCCTTCCTGACCAGCTCTCCTCAGTTTCTCTTTTTCCGCGGAGCCAGCAGGTCGTGTTCCTGTCACCGCTGAAGAAATTATTGTTTTAGTTTGTTTCTTTAGACCGCGTACCTGCCTTCCCCATACCGAAACCGGTACCGCCGGTCTGTCTCTTTCTTTCTTTCAAAAAAAAAAAAAATCTTTATTTTTGCACAACTTGGTGACTTCGGTTAGGCCTTAGGCCTACACAAATTCTCCTCATGGAGAAACCAGCCCCTGGTTTTAAGAAGTGTACCAAGTGTAGTGCTGTTATTTCTGTCACAGACACCCATGACTGGTGTCTTAAATGTTTGGGACCTGACCACTCCATTCCGGACTGCCCATCCTGCTCCCAGATGTCTAAACGTGGTTTGCAGACTGGGCCAACAAATTCCATGTGCTGTTTGCTTCAGATAATCCAGCATCACAGTCATCCAGGTCTTCCTCTCCGGATGGATCTCAGGTAACCAAACCTTCTTCGGGCAGGTCCTCAAAGAGCAAATCTCCTTCAAAGCATCGAGAGGCTCTCACTTTTGAATCTGAGGATCCTGCCCCAGCCAAACAACCCCGGCGGGAAGCTCTGACTTCCAAAGCTCCATCTATGGGTTACAGGTTGACATCGATGGCACGGCCTCGACCGATCACCTGTTAGACTGCTCTGGGGTACCGGCCCATACCGGTACCGACATCCAGGCAGCAGTGGCGTCTATGAGCAATACTGTTCAGACCATGCAGCAGGCCATGCTGGCTTTCATTAAAGCTGCGACGCCCTCGGTACCGCATCCAGCGGTTCCGGGTCCGGTTCCGGTATCGTTTCCCATATCGGAACCGAGACCATCGTCTTCCAAACGCAGATCGGTTCCGCATGCCGGATCCGGGTTTTCACCGGATACCGATCCCATACCCGGTATGCCCGATGTCGATACCGAACGGTATGCGTATCGTGTGTTGGAAGCAAATAGAGGATACTCTGATTCTTCTGAGGATTTTGACTCCTCTGAGGACTCTGATGAGCTGTCTCTAGTTCTTCCTGAAGACCCTTCTTCCCCAAAGAGGAGAATGTCTCCACCAGAGGATTTGTCCTTTCAAGACTTCATTATAGAACTAGCTAAAGGACTTTCTATTACCACATCCTCTGAAAAAGAACCTAGATCAAAGAAACTGGATATTTTAGGATACCCTAAGGTTCCTAAAGAGGCAGTCACCCTGCCTATCCATGAAATCCTTCGAGAACACTTGATGGACTTATGGGAGGCTCCTCTAACGTTGTCTCCTTATTCTCGTAGGTTGGACACCATGTACCGGGTCCCTCCTTCTCCTGGTTTTCAAAAGACTCAGCTGCCTCACCATTCCATTGTGGTGAAGTCTGCGCTGAAAAAGATTAAGAGTACCAAAAGGCACTCTTCTACCCCTCCAGGGCGAGAATGTAGGACCCTAGACTCTTTTGGTAGAAAAATCTTCCAGGCTAGTATGCTTATAGCCAGGATTAATTCATACAGTCTGTATATGGGCATGTTTCTCAGGGAACTTGCCCTAAAGGTACGGCATTTTGCCCCCTTTATCCCTGAGGATAAAAAGGAGGAGTTCATTTCTATAGTGAAACAGCTTCTAGATGTTTCTAAATTCTCCAACAGAGCAGCCTTTGATTCCTTTGAAGGTGCCGGTAGAGCTTCGGGCATTGCCATTGCAGCCCGACGACTTGCTTGGCTCCAGGCCTCTGACCTAGAACCCTGGGTCCTGGATGGCTTACGGAATCTGCCCTGTACAGGTGAGAACTTATTTGGTAAAGACTGGCAAATTAAAGCCACTCAAATGGACGCAGAAAATGCTACCTTAGATAGACTTTCTAAGTCTACCTCTACTCCTGCCAAGAAAAAGTCTTTCAAGAGGCCTTACTACAAGAAGGCCAGATTTTCCACAAATACTGGCCGCCAATCTTCTCAGCCTCGCTTTGCTGCTAAACGTCAGCAGCCTAAACAGGCAAGGTCAAAGCCTGCAGTGTCTGCCACTCCTCAGCAGGCTCAACCCCCTCAGGGGTTTTGACTTGCCCCTAGAGAACTTAACCTTTCTGGCTCTAGAACAACCAGAGCCCCTCACCATTCCCGGAAGGTTAGCTCACTTTGCTCCCAGATGGGGGCAAATTACATAAGAGCAATGGACCCTCTCTATCATCAGAGAGGGCTACAAACTTCATTTTTCCAACCTTCCTCCATATACCATGGTGAGGCACTTCAATTCTCCCCCATCTCTCCTGGGCCTGTTGGGTCAGGAAGTCTCTTCTCTCCTGCCCAAGGGGCAATAGAAGAGGTTCCTCTTCTTCATCAAGGGACAGGATTCTACTCCCCTTATTTTCTCATACCAAAGAAGACAGGGGGATTCAGACCTATCCTAGATCTGAGAGAATTGAACAAATTTCTGTACAAGGAGAAATTCAAAATGCTTTCTCTAGGCATTCTCCTTCCATACCTTCAGAGTCAGGATTGGCTTTGTTCTCTAGATCTCAAGGATGCGTACACACATATATACTCATCCACCCATCCCACAGAAAATATCTAAGATTTCTGTTTCAGGGAAAACATTTCCAGTACAGAGTACTTCCCTTCGGTCTAGCCTCTGCTCCAAGAGTGTTCACCAAATGCATGGCAGTTGTTGCCGCATTTCTAAGAGGTCTGGGAATTTTTGTATTCCCATATCTGGACGACTGGCTCATCCGAGCTCCATCTCAGTCAGAGGCCCAGATTTCCCTGGACCGCACAAGGCACATTCTGCAGTATCTGGGACTGGTGGTAAACCTTCCCAAGTCTCATCTTATCCCTACTCAGTCTCTGGAATTCATAGGGGCCCAGTTGGACACTACCACTGCAAGGGCCTACCTACCTCAAGTCCGGGGCCAATGTCTGGTGTACTTGGCCTCCCAAGCTCAGTCCAGCAGTCACTTGACAGCCAGAGAAATGCTGCGACTTCTGGGCCACATGGCCTCCACGGTATACGTGGTGCCCTACGCTCCTCTTCATATGAGAGCAGCTCAATGGACCTTGGCCACCCAGTGGACTCAAGCATCAGGAGCGCTCTCCGACCAAATACTCACTTCAAAGCATCTGTTTTGGTCCCTCCAATGGTGGCTGTCCACCAAGAATCTGTTGTTGGGGGCCCCCTTCCAACCTTTGTTGCCCCAAGCAACCCTCACAACAGATGCCTCCCAAACAGGGTGGGGAGCCCATCTTCAACACCTCTCCACTCAGGGTGCTTGGTCTCCACAAGAGACCACCCTTCACATCAACCTCCTGGAACTGCGAGCAATCTTCTTTGCCCTCAAAGTCTTCCATACCCTCCTTGTCAACCTGACCGTCCTAGTCCATACAGACAATCAGGTGGCCATGTTCTACATAAACAAAGAAGGAGGGACAGGCTCTCTGTCGCTTTGCAACGAAGCTCTCAGATTATGGGCCTTCGCCAGAGAGCATCAAATTCATCTTCTGGCAGTGTATCTTCCAGGGGTTCAAAACTCTCGGGCAGACAGACTCAGTCGAGTTCTGCTTCCACACGAATGGTCCTTGCATATGGACCAGATACGCAGAATCTTTCAGGAATGGGGAACCCCGGACATAGACCTCTTTGCAAGTCCGTGGAATGCCAAACTTCCCCGGTTCTGTTCCAGGACTCCGTGTCAGAGAGCTCAGGCCAACGACGCCTTTCTCCTACATTGGGGTCAGGAATTCCTATATGCCTTTCCACCCATTCCTTTGATTCCCAAGACTCTGTTCAAACTCCAGAGGGATCACGGATCGATGATCCTCATAGCTCCACGCTGGCCACGCCAAGTGTGGTTCCCTCTACTTCTGCATCTCTCCCAGGGTCCCTCCCTGGACCTGGGAGCGGCGCCAGACCTTCTGTCTCTGGAGGAGGGGACTTTGTGGCACCCAAACCCCGTCCCTACACCTCAGAGCTTGGTTACTGAAGGCCTAAGCCTTCATGACTTCAATCTTTCTCAACCAGTGAAAGATATCCTTCATGCCTCTAGGAAACCCTCCACGAGGCGTTCCTATGCTTTCAAATGGAAACGCTTTTCCATTTGGTGTGCTCAACAGGGTCTTGACCCTCTAGCACTTCCTTTGAATTCTCTATTAGACTATCTCCTGCATCTTTCTAATGCAGGCCTTAAGACGAATTCAGTACGAGTCCATTTGAGTGCTATTGCAGCATCTTTAAAACCTATAAATGGACAACCTGTCTCCTCTCATCCTCTTATTGCAAGGTTCATGAGAGGCCTGACTCTAACTAAACCTCCCATCCGGCCTCCTCCGGTAGCATGGGATTTGAACCTAGTTCTAGGTCAGCTTATGAAGCCACCTTTTGAACCGTTGGTTTCTACCTCCTTGAAATTTCTTTCCTGGAAGGCCCTTTTACTTATTGCAGTCACTTTGGCTCGCCGCATCAGTGAACTACAGGCCTTAGTGGCTCATCCACCTTATACCAGGTTTCATCATGATAAGGTGGTCCTTAGGACGAATCCCCACTTTATGCCCAAAGTGGTCTCGCCTTTTCATCTTAATCAAGAGGTATATCTACCTGTCTTTTTTCCAGCTCCTCATGCATCCAGTGCAGAGAGGAACCTTCATACTCTAGATTGTAAAAGAGCCCTTGCCTTTTACCTCAACAGGACTCAGCCACATCGAAAGTCTTCCCAGCTTTTCGTGGCTTTTGATCCTTCTCATTTGGGACTTCCAGTCTCTAAACGTACACTTTCCAATTGGATTGCTCAGTGTATTTCCTTTGCTTACCAGAGTAAAAATATTTCTCTGGAAGGCCATGTCACAGCGCACAATGTGAGAGCCATGGCCACTTCTATGGCTCATCTTCACTCTGTATCCATAGATCAGATCTGTCGAGCCGCCACCTGGGCCTCGGTTCATACCTTCACAGCCCATTACTGTTTGGACAAGGACTCCCGCCAGGATGCCTTGTTTGGTCAGGCTGTCCTCAAACACCTGTTCCATACTTGAACAACTCCTGCCCACCTTCCCAGGATGGATGCCTGAGATCCATACGAAGATGGCGAACCCTTGGAAGGGGATCTCCCAGGCATCTTAGCTAGGGAGTCCCCATATGTGAGGACTTATTCCTGCTTGTTCCTGGAGATAGCACAGTTACTTACCTGTAACAGGTGATCTCTGGGAACAGCAGGAATTAGTCCTCACAACCCACCCACCTCCCCTAGGAGTTGTATCTTCTATCTATCTATCTTCCTTTCCTCTCTCTATTGTCTCAGCTATAAACTCGAACTGAGGAGAGCTGGTCAGGAAGGCGGGAAGGCAGCGCGCATGTGCAGTGGGAGGCCCCAAAAGCTTCCTTTCTGGGAAGCTATCCCGCGCATGCTCCGTCGGTTCCGACGTACCCATATGTGAGGACTAATTCCTGCTGTTCCCAGAGATCACCTGTTACAGGTAAGTAACTGTGCTTTCTCCAGGACCAAGCAGGAAGTCAGTCCTCACATATGGGTGATGTCTGCGCCGACGGAGCCCTTGTGCGGAGCATTTCCCCAGCTTTCAAAGAAAGCCTTTGGGAATTGCAGCTCGCATGCGCGGTCCCCTTCCCGCCCAAGGGTGCCATCTTGCTCAGTCTTCTTTTTTCCGTGGAGCCCGACGGACGTAGTTCGTTTTTCCCCGAGGAAAAAGTTGATTTTCTCTATTTTTCTCTTTTTTTCTCCGGTTCGACGCCCGATCCTTTTCCCGCTTGGACCGATACGCCGGTATCGAGTCCTTTTCTCTCTTTTTCGTTTTTTGTCCTTTGTGACTGGCGTTCGCGCCTTTTTTCTTTTTTCCCTGGCAGACCGGTCTTTTGACCTAGCAGGGGCCCTTTTTCCCCCGATGGCTGCCAGCGGGTTTAAGAAATGTGATCGGTGTAAGAAACTTATGTCTCTTACCGACACACATGACTGCTGCCTCCGTTGCCTCGGACCCGATCATGACCCGATGATCTGTGGTCCGTGTGGCAAAATGTCCTCGAAGGCGTTGAGTTGGCAGCACCAAAGGGATAGAATTTTTTCTGACTCCACGTCCGGCCGGGCCTGGACCTCGTCAGAGGCCTCGATGTCTCGGGACTCTGGCCCCGAGCAGCGTCGGGGTTCCTCTGAGCGGGGGTCTCCTTCGCGGGAACATCGCAGGAAGAAGAAACCCGCGAGGGTGGCATCGGTGGATGCTCCTGGTTCCTCGAGGGCCAGGTCGCATAGCCCCGATAGCCGTCCCGGGTCTTCGGAGTCAGAGAGGCCTGCAAAGCATCCTCGTGTTGAGATGGAGTCTCCTGGACACATAAGTGCTGTTGTCCTCGTTGACTCTCCTCCGAGGGAGCTGACGTCAGGCCCAACGCCCGAGTCGGGGGCTGCTGGGTCTCCTGAGCTCGGACTCAGGTTGACGGCCTTGGAGAGCAGCTTCGCTGCCTTCATGGAACAGCAGCAGGCATTGATCGCCGGTCTCACCGGTGCATCTGCCCCGACCACTGGGACCTCGATGTCCAAGTCGACCCTGGAGGCCGAGCCGTTCCTTGAGTCCATGTGGGCTCGAGTCGATCCTCGGCCACGGTCTCCCTCGACCTCCCGTTCGGGCCCGAGGTCGTCGACGCCGATTCCCTCGGCGTCGGGGCGGAGAGCGTCGGTGCCCGCCCGACCGGAGCCGCTCGATTCCTCCTCTGAGGAGTCGGGCTGGGAGACGGAGGACGAAAAGTCACCCGACACCCATTGGCCTCGGTGTGTCCCCTCGGACTCACCCGAGTCCGAACCTCGGAGACGGTCCCCACCAGAGGATACCCGGTTCTCGGACTTCATGCGGGATATGACCAAGGCCTTGGCCTTCCCCGCAGATCCCGAGGAGGAGCCTCGAGGCCCTCCAGTATGACTCTCCCCCGAAGGAGGCCTTTACTGTTCCGGTTCCTCCGATGCTGGAGCGGCTGCTCTTCCGCATGTGGGAGACCCCGGCCTCGACGCCGGTGTTAAGCAAGCTGGTCGATTCCATTTATCGAGTCCGCAAGAGCCCCGGGTTCCAAAAGGCACAATTACCGCACCACTCCATGGTTGTGGAATCGGCCATGCATCGACTGAAAAGTCAGAAGATGCACTCCTCGGTGCCTCCCGGCCGGGAGGCCCGGAACCTGGATGCCCTCAGTAAGAAGTGCTTCCAGGGCTCTATGCTTGCTTGCTGTGTCCAGACTTACCAGCTCTACATGGGCATGTACCTCCGAGACCTGGCAAAGGAGATTGCCGGGTTCTCTGCTGGTCTCTCCGAGGAACCTTTGCAGAGGTTCCAGGCCTTGTCCACCGGTATTCAAGTGCTCGAAGTTTATCTCTCGAGCAGCCTATGATGGCTTTGAGGCTTCGGCCCGAGTAGCCGGGGCCGTCATCGGTGCCCGCCGACAGGCTTGGCTACAGTCATCCGACCTCGAGCCTTGGGTCCAGGACAAGTTGGTCGATGTCCCCTGCCGAGGTGAAAACCTCTTTGGCAAGCCCATGGCTGAAAAGGCTGCAGAACTCGAGACCGAGACTCTGACCAGGACTAGGCTTTCCTGGAAAACCCCTCTGCCCCTTCTCAGAAAAAGAAGGGCTCGGGAAAAAAGACCTTTTACCCGAGGAAGTCATCTGCCTACAAACAGTACCCTCATTATCAGGCTTCTGCAGCTCCCCAACAGGGTCAGCAGGCCAAGGGGCAGGGTCAAGGGCCTCGTAGGCCGAAGACCCCCAAGCCACCAACACCGGCCCCTGCTCAGCAGGGTGGGGGGTTTTGACTCAAACAGCATAGCCTCTTCTCCTCAGCTGGCTTCTGTCAGCACAGGAGGCTGGCTGGCCCACTTTGCCCACAGGTGGTCAGCCGTCACATCAGATACCTGGGTTCTTCATATAGTCCAAAAGGGCTATCTTCTCCATTTTCACCAGGTACCTCCCTCCTATTTTCCAGGGGAGCCTCCAAGACTCCCTCTGCACAGGGACCTACTCCTTCAGGAGTTGACAGGTCTGCTAAAGGATCAGGCTGTGGAACCGGTGCCCCACCACCTGAGAGGTCAAGGCTTTTATTCAAGGTACTTTCTGGTACCAAAAAGAACAGGAGGCCTCAGACCCATCCTAGACTTGTGAAACCTCAACAAGTTCCTGGAGAGGGAAAAGTTCAAGATGCTTACCCTTGGAATCCTGCTGCCCTACCTCCAGCAGGGAGACTGGCTATGCTCCTTAGATCTAAAGGATGCGTATACTCACATCCTTATTCATTCAGACCACAGACAATATCTCAGGTTTGTTGTGGGAGGAAACCACTATCAATACATAGTACTTCCCTTTGGCCTATCATCCGCTCCCAGGGTGTTCACCAAGTGCCTGGCAGTGGTGGCGGCCTACCTGAAGCTTCAGGGTCTTTTTGTTTTTCCGTACCTGGACGACTGGCTCATAAGGGGCCAATCTTCCCAGGAGGCCAACCAGGCCACCCTTCGCACTGTGGCTCTGCTTCAGCACTTGGGGTTTGTCATAAACTTCGCAAAGTCCACTTTGCTCCCGTCCCAGAACTTAGAGTTCATAGGGGCCAGACTAGACACTTTTCAAGCAAAGACTTTTCTGCCTCTGGACAGGGCCCACAGGCTAATGGATCTGGCCAGCCAGTTTCGCAGCAATTCCCTGGTCTCTGCCAGGCAATTCCTGAGACTACTCGGCCATATGGCTTCCACGGTCCATGTCACCCCCAATGCCCGCCTGCACATGCGACCTGCTCAGTGGAGCCTTTGCACTCAGTGGCATCAAGCCACAGGGGGCCTAGCGGACTCGGTGATGATTTCTGACCTTCTGGTCTCCTCTCTGCAATGGTGGCTTCATCTTCCGAATCTGGTGCTCAGAGTGGTTTTTCAATCTCCTCTGCATACTCAGGTGCTGACAACCGATGCCTCTCTTCTCGGTTGGGGAGCACATTGCCAAGGGACATGTACTCAGGGTCTCTGGACCCCTTGGGAGGCTACTCAAGAGATAAACGTCCTGGAGCTACGGGCGATACGCCTAGCTCTGAGAGCCACCTCGCCTCTCACCAGTCTGTACTGGTCCAGACGGACAATCAAGTTGCCATGTTCTATGTGAACAAACAAGGAGGCACAGGCTCCTTCCTTCTTTGTCAGGAGTCGCAACGACTGTGCTCTTGGGCTGTCAATCACGGAATCCTTCTGAAGGCTGTCTACCTCCCAGGTCAGGAAAATTGCCTGGCAGACAGACTGAGCCGGATCCTGCAACCACACGAATGGAGATTGAACCCATTGGTGGTTCAGCGGGTCTTTCTCAAGTGGGGGCTCCCCACCATGGATCTTTTCGCCAGTCCTCTGAACCGGCAACTCCCGAGATTTTGCTCCAGACAACCGCATCCTCTCAGAGTAGCAGCGGATGCGTTTCTGATCTCGTGGTCCACAGGCCTACTGTATGCGTTTCTTCCCACACCACTAGTGTCCAGGATGCTGTTCAAAGTCCTCAGGGACGGGGCTTCCTTGATTCTCATAGCCCCCAGGTGGCCGAGGCAACCGTGGTTCCCGCTTCTGCTACAGCTGGCGGTGGACACCCCTCTTCCTCTGGGGTTTCAACACGATCTCCTGTCTCAGGATCAGGGGACTCTCTTGCACCCCAACCTCCAGTCCCTTCATCTGATGGCCTGGCTGCTTAAAGGGTAGTCCTAGCTCCCTTACTACTACTTCGAGAGGTGGAAGATGTAGTCTTTTCCTCTCGGCGTCAATCCACCAGGAAATCCTACGCTCTTAAGTGGCTTAGATTCTCCGCATGGTGTGCTCAGCACAGTGAGAATCCCTTCTCGTGCTTGGTAGCGGTAGTGTTGCAATATTTGCTCTACCTCTCCAATCTGGGCCTTAAGTCTAACTCTGTCCGAGTTCACCTTAGTGCTCTCTCAGCACACCACTTGCCGGTGGACGGCAGGCCTCTTTCCAACCACCCTTTGGTGGCTCGTTTCCTCCGAGGCCGCCTTCTGCTTAAGCCTCCTTTGCGTCCACCGGCCCCTGAGTGGAATCTGAATGTGGTCTTACAGCGGCTTACTTGTCCGCCTTTTGAACCTATGGCTACATGCCCTCTCCGTTTTCTCTCCTGGAAAACTTTATTTCTGGTAGCTCTCACCTCTGCTAGGCGAGTGAGTGAACTGCAGGCACTAGTGTCTGATCCTCCTTACACTAGGTTCTGCCGGAATAGGGTAGTCCTACGGACTCACCCTAAGTTTCTTCCTAAAGTTGTCTCACCTTTTCACCTCAATCAGGAGGTGGTTCTTCCGACCTTCTTTCCCAGGCCGCATGCCAACCGGGCTGAGATGGTCTTGCATACCCTGGACTGTAGGAGGGCGTTGTCCTTTACCTTGACTGTACGCGGGAGCATCGGAAGGCTGTTAAGCTTTTCGTTTCTTTTGACCCCAATAAGTTGGAGCTCCCTGTCTCCAAGCGTACGTTGTCCATATGGGTCGCTGACTGTATCGCCTCGGCTTATGGGGCAGCCGGCCTCTCGTTGGAGGGTCGAGTCATGGCTCATCGTGTCAGGGCGAAGGCTGCGTCAGTGGCTCATCTCCGCTCTGTTCCGTTGGCAGACATCTGCCGGGCCGCTTCTTGGTCTTCAAGCCATACTTTTGAAGCCCATTACTGCCTTGAGAGGGAGTCCCACAGGGACAGTGCTTTCGGACAGGCAGTACTCCATAATCTCTTTGGGGTTTAGGCAACTCCTACACTCTGGCCCTGGTGTTGGGCTACCGGTCGGGGGGCGTTCTCCGAGAAGATTCCTTCCTTCTGTGCTGACGAGCTCGAGGGATCTCTTTTTTCCGCTTGGGGTCTCCGGTAGCCTTAAGCTGGGGAGTCCCATATGTGAGGACTGACTTCCTGCTTGGTCCTGGAGAAAGAGTAGTTACTCACCTATAACAGGTGTTCTCCAGGAGCAGCAGGAATCAGTCCTCACAACCCTCCCTCCTCCCCTTGGAGTTGCAGTCATATGATTTGTTTTTGCTAGTTTTTTGCTGTCTTTTAGCTATGTCATCAGACTGAGCAAGATGGCACCCTTGGGCGGGAAGGGGACCGCGCATGCGCGCTGCAATTCCCAAAGGATTTCTTTGAAAGTTGGGGAAATGCTCCGCACGAGGGCTCCGTCGGCACCCATATGTGAGGACTGATTCCTGCTGCTCCTGGAGAACACCTGTTACAGGTGAGTAACTACTCTTTCCGTGCATCTCCTGCATCAAGTGCTTCGGGGCAGACCACCATGGTCTTTCTGCCCGCTTTGCTGCCTCATGTCAGCCATAACCTGGAATGAACGCAAAAGTGGAGTGGAGGAGTGGCCTAGTGGTTGGGGCAAGGTACTTCAGGCCGGAAGGTCGGCGGTTCAAATCCCACTAGAGGACAGCAACCTTGGGCCGGAAGGACTTGGGTTTCTAGTCCCACGGGTGCTCCTTGTGGTCTTGGGCAAGCCACTTAACTCTCCATAGCCCATGTTCCCTGTAAAATAGTTATCTCCAAGTTATAATGCCCTGTTCAATGTAATTTCAGTTTGTTCAATGTAAACCGCACTGATGCAGAATAGCGCGGTATATAAGAGAATGTAAATAAATAAATATAAATAAAATAAATAAATAAAAGGTGGTTGGAGAGCAGTTTGGTAGGTCTGGCTCTGGTACAGCATCAGGGGGGCGGAATACCTTCCTTTGGCGTCGGGCGATGTGGCGTTGCGTGCCTGGGCTCGTTATAAGCCGAGAGGTCATCGGGCATCGGAGTCATCCTCTGAGGACCTCCTGCGTGCGTTGGTGTCTTCCTCGAAGTCGATGCCTAGGATCGACCCGCGTCGAGTGGTAAGTCCACATTGACTTTGCCTTGGAGCCCTCGGTTCGACTCGATGAACAATGGACAGGAGCGCCCGTTGAAGCCGCCCCAAAGGGATGAGTTGCCTGTGATGTTGAAGATTTGGCGAGTCACCTCTGACTCCATCACAATCCGGGACTCGCCGGCCAGGGATCCAGCTCCAGCTTTGATGCCGCCGGGGCCCACATGGTGGCTCTCAAATGCAGCTTCTTGGTGTTCCTCGAGGCATAGTGAAGCCCAACTCCTGGTCCCTCTGGGTCATCGGCACCCCACAAGGAGACCTTCTCGTTGAGGACTTCCTCGGTGGATGCTCCACCCATTCCGGAGCACCTCGCGCGATCGGTGTTGAGACCATCGATACCCAATACGACGCCGTCGGACCACCGATATCTGGAGGAGTTGGTGTTGAGTCAGACCAAGGTGTGCTTGCTGACTCCTCCGGTTCGAAGTTGGAATGGGAAACAGGTGAGGTGTCCCCTGACACCGTGCTCCATTGGGACATCCCCTCTGACTTCTTTTCGCTGCATCATTGGTGGAGGTCCCCTCGATTGGACCTGAACTTCCTCGAATTTGTGAGGGAGATGTCCCAAGCACTGACCTTCATGGCGGTGCCCAAGGATGAGCCGCATGCCGAGGACCTCGAGATCCTCCAGGACGAGGCTCCTCCTCGGGAGGTGCTGACGGTGCCTGTACCCCCCATCCTCGAGGGCCTGCTGTTAGGATGTGAGAGACAGTGCCGATTGTGAACAGTTGACTCAATTCGCAGTATCAAGTCAACAAGAGTCCGGGATTCCAAAAAGCACAACTTTCACACAATTCCATGATGGTGGAGTCGGCTATGCATCACATTAAGAGCCAGAAGATACACCTCTGTGTCCCCTCGCAGGGAGGGCCCGTACCATGGATGCGTTTGGTAGGAAGTGTTTCCAAGGCTCTATGCTCACAGCCAGGAACCAGGCTTACCAGCTGTACATGGGGATGTACCTGAGACCTGGCGAAGGAATTTGCCGGATTCTCAGCTGGTTTATCAGGTGAACCCCTTGAGCACGTCCGGGCCCTGGTTTCCTCAGTTAAGGAGTGCTCCAAATTTCAGATTCAAGCGGACTTCGACAGCTTAGAGTTAGTGGCTCATTTGGCTGCGGTGGGCATTAGTGCCTGCTGCCTTGCCTGGCTGCAGTCCTCTGACTTGGAGCAATGGGTGCAGGACAAACTTGCTGATGTCCCATGCCAGGGGGGTAACGTCTTCAGCAAGCCCATGACTGAGAAGGCTGACGAGTTTGAGAAGGAATTCATGACCAGAACCAGGCTGTCCAAGAAAGTGTTGGACCCTTCCCGCCGGAAGGCTTCAGGGAAAAAGCCCTTCTACTCAAAGTCCAAGAAGTCTCACAGAAACTACCCTAAATTCCAGGCCTACCCCGCTCCCCTTCAGGGGCAGCAGGCCAAGGTCCAAGGGCACTGCCCCCATAAGCCTAAAGCTCCCAAACCCCAAACAGCAGCTGCCACATCTTGGGGGGAGTTTTTGACTCCTTGGGCATAGCCTTCCTCCCTCAGGAGGTAATGAGCCCGGGAGTTGTCTGCAGGAGCGAGAGGAGGTGTGTTGGGCCCTGTTCCACGGGCCGTGGGACTGCCGGGACTGTGCTGCCGACGCTGCTGTTGCCATCAGGCAGGCACGCCCAGGACAGCCTGCTCCTGGTGGGGCTTTCTTGCTGTAAGTGTGTCTTTGTTTTTCTCTGTGACCGCGGAGCGCGACCGTGGGGTGTTTCTGAAGGGGCTTGTCTAAAGGAGCAGGTTCTGCCCCTTTGACGCCCCTTCGACGTCACAGTGGCGTCTTGGCGCTATACTAGCAGAGGTTGTGGGCTGAGTAATAGGTTTGCATATCACTGGTACTTTCCTTGGTTACTCGATATTGCCTGTTATGAGTTTGCGTTTTTTCCTTTAGTATGGGTAAAAGGAAGGCTAAAGTGCAGAGCGGGCCCCAGACCGCTGATTCCGGAGGTTCTAAACCGGTCGGCCCTCTGGATAAACATTTTGCCCCTGTACCTCTAGTGCAGTCCTCTCCCGAGGATGCTTCTTTAAGCCCCGGTGGGAGATCTCCCCCACCTTGCCCTGTCTCTGGCATAGTTGCCATTTCGGGGGAGTCATCTGAGTCGGAAAGGAAAGATAAAATAGTGATTAATTTACCTACTCCTGTCCAGTTTGTAGCCCTGGAAGGCTCTTCGGAGCTCCCAGTTCTACTCCTGGATGCAGAAGTTACCTTAAAAGATCTTTGGGGGGGGCGTTGAAATGTATTGATACTATAAGGTGTCCTTAGCAGTTGGTTCTTTGTGTACTTCTCACGAAACTGCTGTAGCTTTGCAGCAGCTTGATGAGAAAGTTTCTTTGATGGATATGGCGGTTACAAAATTGGAATCTCGGGTTCTTCCTCTTCACACCATTAATGTTGTGGGAATTAAGGATTCATTAATTTTGCATTCTAAACTGGAAGTGCTTGAAAATTCCATGCGGGCTTAAAATTTGCGATTTTTGAATTTTCCTCAATCCTCTCTCTTGTCACCTAAAATTCTTTTGGATAAGTATTTAAGAGTGATTCTAGCCATACCAGATATCATTGATGTATTACAAATTTACTATATTCCCTCAGGCTCTCAAAAGATTAACTCTGCGGAGGGTGAGCTGGACGAGATAGTACCTTCTATGGCTAATCTTACTGCCTTCTTGGAGGACTCCTTAGATACTATCAATTTACGTGCCACTTTGCTGGTCACCTTCTCATCAGTGGTGGTTAAACAGCGAATCTTAAAGGCTTTCTTTAAGTTTAAGTCAGCAATATTTTGTGGACGGACAGTCAATATTTTTCCCGATGTATCTCGTAGCACCCAAATGCGTCGGAGGCAATTTTTATCTCTCAAGCCTTGAGTTTTGGCTTTGGGTGCTACCTTTTTCTTACAATTTTCCTGTAAATGCATCATTAATTTTCATGGCGCTTCTTATGTTTTTCTTGACGTGACTCATCTTGAAAAATGTTTGACTGATGGGCAGGGCTTAGGTGTAGGGTAGGTAGTGTCTGATTAAATTGCCTCCCATATTGTGGGCCATATGGCCTTGTTTTCTGTTAGATTAAAATGATTAGTTCTTTAGTATTGTAGCCATACTCTCTTGATGTGGACAATATTCATTGTAACATAGAAATATGATGACAGAAAAAGACCACATGGCCTATCTAGTCTGTCCTTCCATATCAACAACTACAACAGTCCCCTTTTTACCTTTAGAGATCCTCTGTGTTTGTCCCATGCTTTTTTGAATTGTTACTGTCCTCATCTCTACCACCTCCACTGGGAGACTATTCCACGGATCCACTACTCTTTCCGTAAAGAAATATTTCCACATATCACTCCTGAATCTATCCCCCTTCACCCTCATTCCATGTCCCCTCGTAGCAGAACTTGCTTTCAATTGAAAGAGGCTCTCTCCCTGAACATTTATGCCACGGAGGTATTTAAACATCTCAATCATATCACCTCTATCCTGCCTTTCCTCTAAGGTGTACATATTAAGATCCCTAAGTCTGTCCTCATGTGCTTTATAATGAAGACCACTAATCATTTTAGTAGCCACCATCTGCACCGACTCCATCCTGTTCACATCCTTTTGAAGGTGCGGTCTCCAGAATTGCACACTATACTCCAAATGAGGTCGCACCAAAGACTCATACAGAGACATTATCATCTCCTTTTTTTCTGCTAGCCATTCTTCTCCGTATGCACCCAAGCATCCTTCTAGTTTTTGCCATCGCCTTTTCTACCTGTTTAGCTACTTTAAGATCATCAGACACAGACACACTTAGGTCCCGCTGTTCTTTAGTGGACAAAAGTACTTCAACCCCTATACTATATTGCTCCCTTGGACTGCTGCAGCCCAAATGCATGACCTTACATTTTTTAACCTTAAATTCCAGCTGCCAAATTCTAGACCATACTTCAAGCTTAGCTAGATCCCTCCTCATGTTATCTACACCTTCCTGAGTGTCTACTCTATTGCAGATTTTGGTATCTGCAAAGACTCAAACCTTACCCGACAGCCCATCTGCTGTATCACTAGCAAAGATGTTAAAAAGAATTGGGCCAACTGGACTTTGGAAGATGTGTCTGCTGCCCAGTGCCAGAGCCAAATCCAAATCCAACTCGGTGACACAGTCATGAGGGCACTATCCCTGGCCGCCAAACACACCAAGTCATGCATAGCATCAGAAATGAAGGCCATAGCAGACTCCAAAAGAGGGGTAGTATCATCTGGCGAAAGAGACTGAATCCACTGAAGCAGGGCTCGTGACATCAGGCTGGCACATCCTACCAGCTGAAGAATAGCAGCTGCCACAGCCAACTAGTTCAACACCACATCCTCCTTTTTTCTCCAGAAAAGCCTTCAAGGCTGATTCGCCTTGCAAAGAAAATGGTGTTCTGTCTGATAACTACTGTGACCTGCGCATCAACCTTGGGGATATCAAACTTCCCAACACAGTTTCTCCAGGAGAGCATAGATCTTCTTACACGCTGTTAGCCCCTTAGGCAGGGAGCTGGGAGAGTCCCACTCCAACTGGATCATATCCTTGATCACATCCGGGAATTGGAAGACAGTAGTGTATTTCCACACCTCTTGAAGGAGTGGGTGCACCTTCGACATCTGCTCCATACTGGAAGCACCCGTCAAGCTCAAGATGAAGGAGACCCTGGCAATCAACGCCGCCAGCTCCTCCTTCCAGAATAAGCAGATCACACCAGCCTCAACAGAACCCTCTGAAGGCGAGAGTACTTCATCCATGTCAGAGCCCAGTACCGAGCTATCTCAATCCAATTCACAGACAATATTGGACAACTCCCAGCTGTTCCTCATCTCCAGTGGGCACCCTTCAATTTTATTTATTTATTTATTTATTACAGTTTCTTATATACCGCGCTATTTAGAATCAGCGCGGTTTACATCATAACAAAACGACCATAACGACAAACTGTCAGGTTTTACATTGAACAGGAGTACAAACTTGGATAACTGGGTTAACTATATACATAAACTATCTACACTGCAGTGTGAGGGTATTTCTAGATTGGGTCATTTCTTGGAGGGGATATCTAGTTCAGTTGCTGTCTGGGAAATATTGGCAGAAAAGGTATGTTTTGAGAGCCTTTCTGAACTGATATAGATTGGTAATGGCTCTAATGTCGGGGGGTAGGGTGTTCCAGCATTTTGGTACATTTTGGTACATTTTGGTACATGTTTCAATGGAGATGTTTAGCCAAAGGCTATCTAACAGGGCTTCCACTCAGTCTGCCCTTCACGAGACTGTGCCCAGGGACGTCCAGCGGCCACAGGGTCTGAATTTCCACGCCAGAAGGACTAAGCCTGCGGCAAAAAGGAAAAGAATTCTGGAGAGGACAAGTAAGAGTCCAGAAGCTCTGATCTCAGAAATGGCCCGCAACACCAGGGGGCATAGCCATTGCAGACCACCTAGAAGACTAGGAGCGGCTCACAGCACAGTTGCCGGATCCTCCAGCCGGCTGGATATCCTTACTCATAGCACATTCCATCACCTCCTGCCCTGAGGCAGGCCAGGCCAGATTAACTGCATCCCCTGGCTGACAGAGGAGGAGCAGAACCTCAAGGGACAACTCAAACTGCCATGCAAGAGCAGAGCTCAGAATCTGGAGTTGAAGCACCTTGCTTGCCACAGGCCAAGTGTTTCCTGGAAGAAGAGACAGAGTTAAGACAAGTATCACAAGAGCACATGATAAGGCCGTAGCAGCCCAAAAAAGCACATGTTAACTGTGCTTTTACTGCAACACATGCTAGAGGCACTAGGGCAGGAATAAGCATTGGAGCTGCTTGGGTGGAATGCACACCAGGACCTCACGACTGACAGGTGCACAATAGACAAAAATGTTACTAAAGCATGCAGAAAATAGTGGGAAATCTCCATACTGTGCCAATGGTCACCAGCGGTCCACCCCAAATTGTGTCCCAGGCAGACGAAATTGGGAGCCCCTTACAAGGACAATGATGATGTCAAGCCTTGGTACTTACACTCTGAGAGCCCCAGGCAGAGAATCCGTGCCAAATTCAGTTCTATTCCCCTGAAACTGTTTCAATAGCTTTGCAGCACTGTGTTTAAAGTGGCTAGCAGGCAAATCCCTCCGAGAGCTTTCTGCAATCTTCGGGAGAGAACAGGCGGTGACAGAGAAGGAGAGAGGAGGCATTTCTGGCTGCTCAACAGGCTCTTATCATGATAAGCGTGTGGAGCTGAACCAATTTTCCCTCTTTCTATGGCTACCAAAAAGACTGCAGTTTAGTGGAGCCTCCTATGCCATGTTTAAGTGAGAGAGTCACCCTCAAAGTGGTCATTCATGAGCATTTAATTAACCTTTTCCTCTCAATCTTCAGATTTTCTACAGAAAGGAGAAAATCTATCAACCATCTGCTGGAGACAAATAAATACTAAAGAAACCCTCTGGTGATTGAGGCAAATAGAGGCAAGGGAGTGATGTCAGTGAAACCTGGGCTTTTCATGCGTTCTTTGTCTCCACCAATCTGCTGGTAGGGGAACACAACGCACTTGTTTGGGCTGGTCTAGCAGGACGAGTGATGAGACATGCAGGACTGATTCTAATGGGTAAAATCAGGGATCACAAATACCATATTGCATTGTAATGCAAATTTAAAACCAGAACTAGCAAAAAATCTCACTCCTGGAATTGGCAACTCTGAAGATATGCTACTGCCTTTGATGGAAGTATCTATTGACAGGTTTGTTGGTTTGTTTATTTTTGCAGGGTTTATATACGGCTTTTCACCAGGTTAAAGCGGTGTATGTAGAAGAAAAACAGTAATTACATAGAACAATTATCTATATACAATAACATAGCACATTTAACTATATACAATGAGTAGCTTGGAGGAATGGATTTTATATGTGCAGGGGGTGGGATGTTCTGTAGGGTAGGGTATTGTGATATCAGGATGAAATATGTATACATGAGATATGTTTGGAGGGAGATTGTTTGGGGATGTGTGGAGTCAGTGAATTGGAGGGTGGGATTAGGTTGTTTGCCTAAAATGTTCAGTGAAAAAATGAGCCTTTAGGTATTTGTGAAAGGTATGGAGGTCATATTGCATCTGGTAGTATGTTCCATATGGATGGTGCGTATAACTTGAAGGCTCTTCTACATGCTTGTTGATTATGCTTTACTATGGTATGGAAGATAGTAAGTTTGTTCCTTGTGGATGATCTTCTGGCTCTGTTAGGCTGTGGAATTTTGAATAGGATGTGGAGATGAGTGGTGGGGCGGCAGGGGATGGCTTTGTGGGTCAGGAGGAGGGTCTTGTATTTCATTTGGCTGCGGAGTGGGAGCCAATGGAGCTGCTTGAAGATGGGTGTGATGTGGTCCTGCTTTGTAGCTCCCTGAAGAATGCACGCTGTTGTGTGTAGAGAGGTGCTAAGGTAGATTGTCATAAGCCCTGGTAGATGGAGTTGCAGTAGTCGAGGTGTGGTATGATTAAGGCTTGGAGAGCTGAGTAGAAGTCTGATGGCTCAAGAGTGGGCTTAGGCATTGCAGGGTTTTGGCCTTGTAGTAGATTGCTCTGGTTGTTTTATTTATTCATGGTTTGAAGGAGAGGTGTTGGTCAAGAGTGATGCCCAGATATTTTACCTCAGTCTGAATTTTACTTGTGTGTTGTTTAAGGTTAGGGAGGTATGGGGGTAAATGTAGAATTCTTTGTAATAAATAGGGCTTTGGTGGTCCTGTAGTTGTTGATTGCTAGTTTTTGTTTTCTAGCCAATGGGCAACATTCAGTGAAGCATTCTTGGTGATTTGTGCATGAGGGTTGTTTCATGCTAAATGGTCCATACAGCATGATGTCGTTGGCGTATATGTGGAAGTTTATGTTGTGAGATTTGATGACTGAGCAGAGAGGTTGCAGGTAGATGTTAGAGTAGTGCCGACAAGCTGGATCCTTGGGGTACACCTTGCGTGTGGTGGTAGGGAGTTGATACGTTTGTTCCCAGTTTTATCTTTTGGTTAGGTAGGAATGGAATCATTGGAGAACTGTGTTGCAGATTCCAGTGGACTGAAGACGTAGAAGGAAGATGTTGTGACTGACAGTGTCAAATGCGGCTGAGATATCTAGGAAAATTAGAAGGAATCCTTGGGTAGAGTCTTGAATGCCCTTTATTAGGGTATTGATAAGGGAAACCATCAGTGTTTCTGCTCCGTATAGGGGGTGGAAACCGTGTTGTTGGGCATCAAGGAGGGTGTTTTTGTCTATCTTGACAATTATTTATTTATTTAACAACTGGTTTTGGTATACGGTTTTTCTACCAGTCAAAACGGTTTACATCGAACAGTGTGCATGCAAGTTACGTCAAAACTATGACACTGAACAGTGTACAAGCAAGAGAAAAGGGGCTGCATGCGGTTTACATTAAAACTTTTAAAAATGATGAACAAAATGATAGAAATAAGACTTGTAGTAATTAACATTACAGATTGGGATATCATTGCTGGAGATGGTGTTACATATGAATTGGAGTGTCGTCACTTGGATGTCTGATTAGGGAGGAGGGGAAAGGAGGATGTTCTGTGAGAGGTGGGTGTTCCTGTAGAGGGTCAGAGGAGTTGTGCCATAATGTTCTTCAAAGAGGTATGTCTTGAGGTGTCTTTTGAAGGCTTGGTATGACTGGATGCTCCGTAGTGTGAGAGGTAGAGCATTCCAGAGGGTGTGAGCATAGAGTGCAAAGGCTCTCATGCAAGCGCATTGTGTACTCTTACGTACTTGAGGTGGCAGGTGAAGGAGGTTGAGCATGCTTTATCTGCGTGGCCTTCTGGTGCTGGGACATCTGATCAGTGTTAGGAGATGATCAGAGGTGGTGTTATTTTGGGTCTTGTGGATGATGGTAAGAACTTTGTGTTTAATTCTTGATGCAATAGGAAGCCAATGAAGGGATTTCAGTATGGGAGTGATGCAAGTGTGTCTGGAGGCTCCGATAATGGTGCTGCTATGGTGTTCTGAGATAGATGCAGTGGTATGATGGAGGTTTTGGGGAGTCCTTGATAGA
Source organism: Ichthyophis bannanicus (assembly GCA_033557465.1). Lineage (NCBI taxonomy): Eukaryota > Metazoa > Chordata > Amphibia > Gymnophiona > Ichthyophiidae > Ichthyophis > Ichthyophis bannanicus. The sequence continues at coordinate 842,762,384 of CM066036.1, read as the reverse complement.
TGGAGTTGCAGTAATCGATGATGGGGATGATGGAAATCTGACATACTGTGCGGAAATTCTCTTGGGAGAGGAGACTGCATAGGCTGGGAAGGGTTCTGAATTTGAAGTAGATATTCTTGGTGTTCTTGATGTGTGCCTGGAAGTTGTCGCTGATCCAGAAAGACAATGAGATATTTGATTTGTGAGTTGACCTGTATTTCGGTGTCGTCAATCTTGATGGTAGAAGGGGGGCATGAAATTAGGGTCCTTGGTAACAAAGGATCTCAGTCTTGCTGAAGATGACTGCAAGGTTGTGAAGCTGAAGCCAACAGAGTATATCTTTGAAGTAGGCACTTAAGTTAGAGTAGCCTGGAGCAGTGGTGTGGAATGGAGTACATACCATTATGTCACCTGCGTATAATTGATACCCAGTATTGAACTTCTGGATAGTAGTGCAGAGAGGGCTGATGTAGATGTTAGAGTAGGGAGGAGAGTACAGATCCATGGGCAGCCTTCTCAATGATTTTCACCATGAAGGGGAGACTGGCAATTGGTCGGTAGAAGGCTGGGTCTGTGGGGTCGAGGTCTGACTTCTTTTAGGTGGGGTGTATGGAGGAGAGTTTAAAGCATTCCAGCATTTTTCCTTGCTGGAGTGCAGATTGTGTGATTTTTGTGAGCATAGGGCCGAGTTTTTCTTTTTTTTTTTTGCTACTTTAATCCAACTAACTGGGCATGGGTCAAAAGGAGAAGTTGTCGTGTTGAGTGATGAGATGTCTGATGTTTTTTCTGCTATTTCAAAGGAGGACCATACAATGGTGTCTGGGGTTTGGGTGGGGGTGGAGTTGCTTGTAGTGGGATGCCAGTTGTTGTGGGGTGATGCTGCGATCTAAGTTGGAGCTCCTGGGTGGTCCTGTATGTCGATTAATAATGTTGAAGAATTCTCATTTTTGTGCAGGTTCTACTACGAGGGAACATGGGATGAGGGTGAAGGGGGATAGATTCAGGAGTGATATGCGGAAATATTTCTTTACGAAAGGAGTGGTGGATCCATGGAATAGTCTCCCAGTGGAGATGGTAGAGATGAGGACAGTAACTGAATTCAAAAAAGCATGGGACAAACACAGAGGATCTCTAAAGAAAAAGGGGACTGTTGTAGTTGTTGATATGGAAGGACAGACTAGAATAGGCCACATGGTCTTTTTCTGTCATCATATTTCTGTATCCAAGTTATGCCTGCCTTAGCAGTCTCTCTGACCTGGTGGCAGGACCACTGCAACTTAAGGGCTGGCCTGTCATTCCAAGCCCCACCGCTGTAGCATGTCCTCACCATGGACGTGTCCAAGATGGGCCGGGGGTCCCACTGCAATCACCTGCAGTCACAGGGGCCATGGTCACCGGGGGAGAGTACCTCGCAGATCAACCTGCTCGAGCTCCGGGCCATCTGTTATGCCCTGCAAGTCTTCTAGGACCATCTGGAAGGAGATGGACAACCAAGTAGCAAAGTTCTACAAAAACAAACAAGGGGCCCGGGATCGTACTATCTCTATTGGGAGGCAGTGCACATTTGGAACTTCGCGCTAGGGAGGAACATTTCAGTCAGGGCAGTGTACTTGTTGGGCCAGGACAATATACTGGCCGACTGCCTGAGTTGCATCCTCCAACCCCACGAATGGAGGCTGAACCCAACTGTTCTGAAGGAGATCTTCTGGCAGTGGGGCATCCCAGGGATCGATCTCTTCACCAGTCCGGAGAATGCACGGCTGCCACGGTTCTGCTCCAGGAAATCAGCCTTGGATCAGAAGATGGCGGATGCCTTTCTCCTCCCATGGTCTAGGGGCTTCCTGTAGGTGTTCCCACCGATGCCCCTGGTGCTCAGGCCCTTCTGAAGATTCAGGCAGAGGTGTCCTCTGTCCTCTTTGTTGTGGCGAGGTGGCCAAGGAAGCCCTGGTTCCCCCTGCTGCTGCAGCTGTCCTGAGGGGATCGCTAGTCATTGGGGTGTGTCCTGGACCTCCTCTCACAGGAGGACGGTATGCTGTGACATCCCAACCCTCCAGTCCCTGGCTCCAAAGGCCTGGCTGCTGAGAGGATAGCCATCGCACATTGCCGCCTGCCCTGGCTGGTGGAGGATATCTTGCTGGCCTCACGTAAAGACTCTATGCACTGGGCTTACACCTTTAAGTGGTGCAGGTTATCTCTCTGGTGTGTGGGCAAGGCCTTAACCCTTTCTCCTGCGCAATAGCGGAGGTATTACGGTACCTCCTGCATCTGTCAGGCACGGGCCTGAAATCCAACTTGGTCAGAGTTCACCTCTGCACCATCTCTGCTCACCACTACGAAGTGGAGGGCCATGCCATATCTGTTCACCCCTGTGTAGGCCGGTTCATAGGGGGGCCTTCTCCTCTCGTGGCCCCGGTCCACTCACTGCTGGTGGCATGGGACCTCACTGTGGTCCTAGGGAAGCTCATGGGGTCCTCTTTTGAGCCCCTGGAGACCTGTCCTCTCAAATACCTTTTGCGTAAAGTCATCTTCCTGGTGGCGCTTAACTCTGCCAGGCATGCGAACAAATTACAGGCGCTGATAGCGCGTGAGCCCTACACCAAATTCCATAGGAACAGGGTCATCCTTCAGACGCACCCAAAGTTCTTATCAAAGGTGGTCTCAGCTTTCCAACTGAACCAGGAGGTGGTGCTACCCTACTTATTTCCCAGGCCTCCCGCCTCCAGAGCGGAGGCCTCCCTGCACACGCTGGACTGCAAGCGTGCCCTGTCCTTCTCCATCCAAAGGACTCAGCCTCATCGCAACTCAATGCAGCCTTTTGTGTCTTTCTGTCCCAGTCGCCTGAGAGTCACAGTCTCCCCCTCTCGGTGGGTTGCCGACTACATCGCGTTCGCCTACCAGCAGATGGGGTGCTCTCTGGAACGTCATGTGACAGCTCACAATGTATGGGCCATGGCAGTCTCCATGGCCAGCCTGCAGTCAGTGCTCTTACAGACATCTGCCGGGCCACCACCTGGTGCTCTATGCACTCATTTGTGGCGCAATACTGTTTTGGAGAAGACCTCCCGGAGGGATAGTGCCTTCGGCCAGGCTGTACTCTATCACTTCTTCAGTGAATAATGCAACTCCTTCCCTTCAGCCCCCTGTGTCCAGGCTACTGGAGTGGGGATTGCATCTTCGATGCTGCTGCTGCAGTGTCAGGCTTCCAGCCAACCAGCACACCCTGCTGCCCTTTATGGTCCACTTTTTTGGTCGCCCATGACTTTTACAGGTTTTTTTTTCAGTAGCCTGTAGCTTGGGAGTCCCATATGTGAGGACTGACTTCCCAGAGAAAGCATAGTTCCCAGAGAAAGCGTAGTTTCTCACCTGTAACAGGTGTTCTCCGGGGACAGCAGGAAACAGTCCTCTCAACCCTCCCTCCTCCCCTTGGAATTGTTTTTCGTTTTATCATTTTTTTGCCATCTTGTGTTATAATGATATACTGAGGCAAGATTTAACCTTTGAGCGGGAAGATAGAAACAGAAATATGGCGACAGAAAAAGACCACATGGCCTATCTAGTCTGTCCTTCCATTTCTACAACTACAACAGTCCCCTTTTTACCTTTAGAGATCCTCTGTGTTTGTTCCATGCTTTTTTGAATTCAGTTACTGTCCTCATCTCTACCACCTCCACTGGGAGACTATTCCACAGAAATATTTCCGCATATCACTCCTGAATCTATCTCCCTTCACCCTCATCCCATGTCCTCTCGTAGCAGAACTTGCTTTCAATTGAAAGAGGCTCTCTCCCTGAACATTTATGCCACGGAGGTATTTGAACATCTGAATCATATCACTTCTATCCCGCCTTTCCTCTAAGGTGCATATATTAAGATCCTTAAGTCTGTCCTCATAAGCTTTATAATGAAGACAACTAATCATTTTAGTAGCCACCCTCTGCACCGACTCCATCCTGTTCACATCCTTTTGAAGGTGCGGTCTCCAGAATTGCACACTATACTCCAAATGAGGTCGCACCAAAGACTTATTCAGAGGCATTATCACCTCCTTTTTTCTGCTAGCCATTCCTCTCCGTATGCACCCAAGCAACTTTCTAGCTTTTGCCGTCGCCTTTTCTACCTGTTTAGCTACTTTTAAGGTCATCAGACATAACCACGCCTAGGTCCCGCTCTTCTTTAGTGGACAAAAGTACTTCACCCCCTATACTGTATTGCTCCCTTGGATTGCTACAGCCCAAATGCATGACCTTACTTTTTTTAACATTAAATCCCAGCTGCCAAATTCTAGACCATTCTCCAAGCTTAGCTAGATCTCTCTTCATGTTATCTACACCTTCCTGGGTGTCTACTCTATTGCAGGTTTTGGTATCATCCGCAAAGAGGCAAACCTTACCGCTATATCACTAACAAAGATGTTAAAAAGAATGACTGCGCATGCACGGTATAGTTCCCATATACTTTCTTTGAAAGCTGGGAAGTGGATCTGTGCGAACTCAGTCAACACCAACATCACTCATACGTGAGAACTGATGTCTGCTGTCCCCGGAGAACACCTGTTAGAGGTGAGTAACTATGCTTCCCTCTCCGTCCCCTCAGGAACACTTCCAGACATTATCACCCATGGTTTCACCACGTCCTCACCCTTCACCACCGGCAGCTCTGCCATGCAGAGTGTCAGTGGTGCAAATATCCCTCACCCACCACCCTTCACTGCTATAAGTTGGCCTATCATTACTACCACTCTCAAATTCATCTACCCAAGAAGAATTATTATTCCTCTCTCATTTCCTCCTCTGATAACTCCTCCCAACACTTATACTCTATTTTTGTGTCCCTCTCTAAGCCTTCAACCTTTTTCTTCTCTCCCTCAGATTCTTTGTTCCTCCGCTGCAGCATTTCGCTAGTTCTTTCAGCTCAAAGCTTTCCTCCTTATGATCTTCCTTTGCTGACTGTCCCTCACCCTTCTCTCCTCTACCATCCCTCCTCTCCTGAATCCCCTGACAGATACTCCTTCCTTGCTTTCCAGCTCTTTATTGTCTCATACTTGGTCATCCTTATCTCCAGGAACAAGCAGGAATGAGTCTTCACATATGGGTATGACGGGACCGACGGAGTCTGCGCGGGAACGCTCCCCAGCGTCCAATTAGAACGCTTTTGGGAGCATCCCACCACGCCTGCGTGCTGCCTTCCCGCCTTTCCCAACTGCCTCTCCTCAGTTTTCGTTTTTCTGCGGAGCCGGCAGGACGTACTCCTGTCACCGCAGAAAATTCTTCCTTAATTTTTGTTTTTTCTTTTTTCTTGTGGTCGCATCTGCCTTCCCTCGATGCATCGGTACCGCCGGTGTTCTCTTCTTTCTTTCTCCTACAAATTTTTTTTCCTTTGTAGGGAATTTTTCCCTGTATAGTGCCTGAAGGTTTTTCGGCCTACTAGGCCTCTCCACTTTCCTTCATGGAAACGCCAGCCACTATCCCTAAAACATGTTTCAACTGTGGCGGTACCAAGTTAGTTTTAGACACCCATAACTGGTGCCTTCCATGTTTGGGTCCTGACCACTATCTGCTGGAGTGTCCCTCCTGCAGTAGTATTTCCAGAAGAAGTCTTCAGCATCGAGCTCAACTCGATACCCGGTTCCCGTCAGACCTGAGGGTACCAGCTACAACTTCTTTTTCACAGGATCAGGTAACCCAACAAAAGTCTGTAAAGACTAGCCAGTCCTCGGGTGGTAGATCTCATGTTCAACATCGAGATGCCTCTGGCCTTGCTCCTGAGGACATTTTGGCTTTAAAACCCCGGTGGGAGTCTTCGGCCTCCAAAGCATTAACGGGGTTTCAGGTTGTTCCCTGGGTTTTTACCTCTGAGAACATACCTGAGCCATGCTCGGTGGTGGTATCCGCTTTGAGTGGTGCCGGTACCCCGGCATCGGCAATGGTGTTGGATGAAACACTCCACACCGATGATCGCAGTCTAGCAGTCTCGGTATCTTCGGTGCCACTAGAGCCGCTACAGACTGATCTTCCAGCATCGGTATCGATCCCGGTACCGATTCTGGCATCCACGTCTGTACTCTCCAGGTCTGTTTCGATAGTTTCGCTGCTTTCGATGCAGAGTCTAGAATCGATCTCTAGCCTGGACGATTGGGTACCAACTCGTCTCGGTATCGACCTCGGACGGTGCCGAAGACATTGTTCCGGAGATCAAAGTCTACTGCTCTCGGTACCTTTGGTACCGTTAGTCGCCTCAGACTGATCTTCCGATGTCGGTACCGGCTGCGATACCACTGCCGGTACCGTTTTCTACGTTCTCATCAGTACCGGTGCCTTCCATGCTTACTTCCACAAGCTCGCTTCTCTCAGTACCAAGTTTGGAGTCCATCCCTGGCATGGATAGTTTTCCACCGATTCGTCGTGGTACCGGCCTCGAGCGGTACCGTCGACTATCCTTTCAGGACAACTCGATGCTCCACCCTTTTCGGTCTGGTACTCCATTGGATCAATCCATTAGTGCCAACACTAGATCTTCAACAGATCTAACCTTTACTCCTCATGATAGAGGATCCCCTTCTGGGGAAATTTCTTTTCAAGCATTCTTGCTTGATATGGCAAGGATACTTGCCATTTCTATACCTGATCAAGATCCTGCATCAGGGGATTCAGAGCTTCTGCATATCCCTGAGAACCCAAAGGAGGTCATCATGCTTCCTTTGCATGAAGTCTCACAGGATCTTTTACTTAGAATGTGGGAAACTCCTTTAAAGGTATCCCCACCTTCAAGGGCCACTGACTCTCTGTACAAGGGTCCCCCTTTTCCAGGTTTTCAAAAGACTCAACTTCCACATCATTCTATTTTTGTGGAATCAGCAATGAGGCATGTTAAGAGTGCTAAAAAGCACTCTTATCCGCCAGGTCGTGAGTCTAGAACTTTAGATGCCTTTGGACGTAAAGGCTTCCAGGAATCCATGTTTTCAACAAGCATTCTCTCATATTTTCTATATGGGATTATCTCTTGAAGAGGTCACCAACAGTTTACTGTTTTTGACTCCTTTTCTTCAAGATCTCAAAAGAGCGGACTATTCTTTACTGGTTACTCATATTCAAAATATCTCTAGGTTTCTTACTCGTGCTACCCTGGACTGTTTTGAGTCTGTTAGGAAAACTTCTGCTATAGCCATAGGGGCACAATGCATGACCTGGCTCCAAGGTTCAATCTTGGACAAATGGGTACAAGAAAGGCTGGGAAATACTCCTTGTACTGGGGATAATCTCTTTAACAAAGAGACTTTACGCCAAGCTGCTCAGTTAACCACTGACACTATTGCTTTCAAAGGATTGTCCACACCTTCTTCTATCCCAGGTGCTAGGAAATCTTCTACCAAACTTTATTCCCCCAAGGGGAAAAAGTTTTATTCATTCTCTGCCCATCATGCAGCTGTTTCCAAACAAGGGAAACATCAAACCAGGCTAAAGAAACCACAACCTCAACCGTCTCGGCAAACCCAGCAGCCGCAGGGCTGCTGATAGACTCTTCACCTAATCCTGTTTTGAGATTTAGAACCTGTAGTTTGCTTCTTCCCATCACAAGCATCTACATCGGTTCCATCCTAAATTTTACACATGTCTCTCTTCAAAGAGACATCCTGACTTTTAGCTCATAGAGCTTCTTAACATGATTATGCTTTACAGATAGTAAAGTTACTCCTCTTCCTCCGAAGTAGACAGAGGAGTAACAGCTGTCAATAAGGGTGTTATGCCTTTACCTTTGACTTTTTCTCCTGTAACAGCATATCTCATTTTACCTTTTCAAAGATTTACCCATCGTAAGTCTTTTTTCAACTCTGTCCCTCTTACTAAGACCTTTTGGTCTGTAAGAGTGATACTACTTCACTGAAGGCTTATCCCTAAGCCCCTCAGTTTTCTTTCAGAGTTGTCTCCCCCTTTGTGGCAGCTTCTCAGACAATGACGGAGTCTTACCACTCCTACTTATGTCTGTAGGACTTTTTCCAATCTTGGGGCCTAAGATTTGCTCTGCTGCCCTAACAATAGTTAGAAGTGCAGGGGCTCTTAGTGGTTAAACCACTAACTTGCTGACCAAGCAACCAGGGCTTGATCTCCAATAACAATCTTTTCTGGCCTTAGTACTAAGTCCCAGATAAGCTGACAACCTTTTCTGGTTATTGTTGCAGACACATCAGCATACCTTCTAGCCTTAGCCTTCCCCAATCTTTGGGCTTTGGCAGAGTAGTTCAGGTTACATACTGGCTCTTAAACAGCCAGTTTTTTCTTCTAATCAACCTGGAACATGCTCTCTGCATCTCTACAGAGCAGCTCTGCACTATGGACCCTTGCTAGAGAGCAAATAATTCCAGATGGTTAGGAAGGGCTTTATCTAGTCATGACTACTGGGTTCTTCCCTACCCTTACCATTTCCTTTAAAGTTTCCTTCTTCAATAAAGGACACAGGCCTTTAATTAAGCGAAGACCTAAAGAATTATCCAATCCCGTGGGTGGGATCACACTTCGAGTGGACCCCTTCACCAGGGATGGCTTTCTTTTATTAACAGCCATTCCTTGTCTTGTTTTTTCCTTCCACCCTCAATTCTTCATGGGGAAATTCATATTGAACGCAAGAATGCACCATACTCATTTTGCCCTCATAGAAGGGTAAATATGGTATCTCATTTAATTGCATCTTTTTCTCCAGCTGCCATGCTGGAGTTATGGAAGGATTCAGACTTACTGTCTGCATACTAAAAACATCCTTTCCATTTTTCATGGAAGCCTCCATTCCTGGTTAGTCAAGGGCTAGAGTTCTTAGAGGACTCAAGACTTCTCCTTGTCAGTGAGAGCACTCCCTTAGCTCTCCCACTCATAACCAGGAAGAATGGATTCTCTAAACATCTTCTCAAGCAGGGTTTTTTTTTCCTTCTTGTTATCAGATGAATCTTTCTCTTTCCACATATCCCTATGTGGGAACATGGCTATAGATATATATATATATATATATATATATATATATATATATATATATATATATATATATACACATATGCCTGTCTGTACTCATAATTTCCTTACGGCCCCGACAGATAGTCACTATCCCTTTCAATGCTGCTCCAGCATGCTTAGGGTTCTTAATAACAACCACTTCCCTGTGGTAGTTAAAGGGTTTTTGTACCATGACCTTCAGTTTAGGTACATTGAAGCCCTCCATATATCCTCTTTTTTCCTAAATGACTTCAATTAGGAGGGACATTCTGAATCTTCAGAAAATAGGAGGCTACAATGCCTCATACTTCTGTCCTTCTTTATTATCAGATATAGGGATCTTCAAAGCCCCCCTTTTCCTATAAGAACTATGTCTCTTTAAGGGCAAAAGAGCTGGGGCAAATCTAATAGGGACTTCTGCGTTTCCCGCAAAGGTCCTACCTCATTAAACTACCCCAATTTCCACAGAATTTTTCTTCTCACCCTAAAGGTTCTGTCCTCAACCTGTCTTTTGCACAGTTTATTCACCTCTGCTTACATTGAGGTACTCCTTGGGGATATTCTGCTGGTTCATATTATCAGATCCATATGAACCTCCATAACCTTTTACAATACCATCAGGTGAGGTCCATATTGGTGTATTGCACTTCAATATTTACTAATAAATATCACCTGCACAGGGACTCCTATCTAGGCGTCCTGTTTGTTCGAGCTGTTCCACAGCACATCTTTTTTTAGTTCAACTCCTACCCTCCATCCCCAGGATACTTGAGGTTCTGTCGAATAGCATGCCTTTCTCAGATTCGCAACATGCTGGGACTCCTCCAGGCATCTTAGCTTGGGAGTCCCCATATGTGAAGACTCATTCCTGCTTGTTCCTGGAGATAGCACAGTTACTTACCTGTAACAGGTGATCTCTGGGAACAGCAGGAATAAGTCTTCACAACCCACCCACCTCCCCTAGGAGTTGTATCTCTCTATCTCTATCTTTCTCCTCTTTCTCTCTTTGTCTCAGCTTTAAAACTTAACTGAGGAGATGCAGTTGGGAAAGGTGGGAAGGCAGCACGCAGGCGTGGTGGGATGCTTCCAAAAGCGTTCTAATTGGACGCTGGGGAGCGTTCCCGCACAGACTCCGTCGGTACCGACGTACCCATACGTGAAGACTTATTCCTGCTGTTCCCAGAGATCACCTGTCACAGGTAAGTAACTGCTTTCTCCAGGGACAGCAGGAATCAGGCCTCACAGCCCTCCCTCCTTCTCTTGGAGTTGCTGTCCATTTTTTGCCATCATCTTGGGTGGGGCTGTAGCTATGGAACCTGACTGAGCAAGATGGCACCCTTCTGCGGGAAGGGGGACCACGTATGCGTGGTAGCATTCCCCAAAGGCTTTCTTTGAAAGTTGGGGAAATGCTTTGTGCGGGCTCCATTGGTGCCGACATCACCCTTATGTGAGGACTGATTCCTGCTGTCCCTGGAGAACACATGTTACAGGTGAGTAACTATGCTTTCTCTTCAATAGTTGTGCTTCTGCCTTCCTGTCAATGCCAGTACCAGCATAGCCACTACCAGTCCCATTTCTATCTTTATTTTATTATTTTTTGCAGTTTTTACCACCAAATTAAGTCTACCAGCCTATAATGCCTTTACTTCCCACAGAGGTTCACCCATAAGGCATGGATAAACCACATAGCGGTTTTAAAAACTGTAGAGTGCTTGGCCACAATTTCCATCACAGACACACATGAATGGTGTCTAAAGTGTTTGTGTCCCAAGTACCAACCCACTACCTACTGCTTCTGTAAACAAATGACAAAGAGGGGCCTGCAAAACAGGCACAGACAATATGGAACTTTGTTTGTCTCGGACTCTGTTTCAGTGGCTTCCACATCATCGAGAGCCTCTACTTCCTTGCGTGCATCGCAGGTATCCCTGAAGTCCAAGCATAAGGATAAGTCCAAATCATCGATATCTGCATCTAAGTCCGATGCCGATATTACAGGAAAATCCCATAAGCATCGAGACTCCCTACAGGGTGCCTCAGATGCTGACTGGCCAGCCAAACAGCCCCAGCAGGAAGATACTTCCTCCAAAGCACAAGTGGGGCTCTGGGACGCTCCCGAGGTATCGACCTCCAGAGAGTTACCGGTGACATGCTCTGGCACCGTGGCCCAAAGCCCCATTTCTGAATCCACCCAGGCATCAGCACATGCTGACTATCGAAAGAAGTTTGGTGGCACTCCTGGCAGTCTCGATTCCAATATCTTTGAGAGCATCGGGAGTGCAATTTTCGGCACCTAGCCTCCAGCCATAGACTCAACCACCAGAACCCTCAGCATTGACATTGATGCCTTCTCTGGCACCGGTCAGCCGGTATCGTTCAGCAACCTCAAGCTGACAAACCGCTGGATATAGATGTATTGGTGTACTGATCGACATCGAGCCACATCCAAGGACCATCAATATTTCGACTTCCTTCCAGACTCAGACTCCATTTCATCTGAATCTAAGCAAGAGTCGCTAGATTTCTGAGACCTGCCTGATGTCCTGTCAGACCCATCTCTGCCTCATGAGCGACTTCATCTGGGACATGTCAGCGGGTCTTTCCATCACTGTGTCATCCGAAAAGGAACTGAGGGCAAAGAGAAATTCTCCAGTACCCTCCAACGCCCAAAAAAGCAGCTACCCTGCCGGTGCATTGCATCCTTCCAAGATCTGATGTTCTGCATATGGGAGGCCCCACTCATGGTGTCACCAACCAATAAGAGGCTTGATACAATGTATCGGGTACCTGAGCCTCCAGGTTTCCAGAAGCCTCAATTACCCACATCATTCTGGAATCGGCAATGCACTGATTAAAAAGTTCCAAGAACCACTTTTCAGTTCCACTGGTTCGAGAGTCGAGAACACTTGATGCTTTTGCTAGATGCTGCTTCCAGGCATGCATGCTAGCATCTAGGATTAAATCCTACATGCTCTATATGGGCATGTTCCTTAAAGACATCTACTGGGATCTGGATGCTTTTACTCTTTTGATTCCAGACGACAAGCGGAGTGCTTATCGCACACTCATCCAACATAGTCAAAATACATCCAAATTTCTCATCTTTTGATACCTTTGAATTGACCAGTAGGGCATCCTCTTTCTGTATTTGATCCCGCAGGATGGCTTGGCTACAGGCCTCAGACCTAGAACAATGAGTACAGGATAAATTAACCAACATTCCTTATATGGGGGATAATCTATTCAGTAAGGGCTAGAGAGAAAAGGCAGGAGAGTTTGAGATGGATGATCTCACCCTGAAACATCTCTCCAGAAAAACTTCTGATCCCTCCGAGAGGAAATCCTTTCCCAAAAAGCCATTCTACCTCAAGAAGAAGTACTTTCTCAAGGAACAAGCAGGAAGTCAGTCCTCACATATGGAGTGATGTCGACAGAGCCCCATGCTGAGCAAATCCCAAGCTTTCAAAGAAAGCCTTTGGGACTGCATCACGCATGCGTGGTCCCCTTCCTGCCCAAGGGTGCCATCTAGCGCAGTCTCCTTTTCTGCGGAGCCCAGTGGACGTCGTCCTAGTTCCCCCGTGGAAAAAGTGTTAAAAGTTGAAAAATTGTGTTTTTCTTCTTTCCGGTTCGATGCTGGTTCCCCTTCCCACCTCGTGTTCGGTACACCGATATAGAGTCCAGTCTATTTTTTAGTTTTTGTCCTTAGTGACTAGCGTTCACGCTCTTTTTTTTCTTTTTAGCTGGCAGCCTGGTCCTTTGACCGTGTAGAGGCCCTTTTTCCCCCGATGGCTGCCAGCGGGTTTAAAAAGTGTGATCGGTGCACGAAACTTGTGTCTCTCACCGTCACGCACGACTGCCGTGGTCTGTGGCCCGTGCAAAAAGATGTCTTCCAAGGCATTGAGGAGCAGGCAGCAGCAACAACATGACAGGATTTTTCTCGAGTCCGCACCCGCATGGGCCCGGACCTCGTCAGAGGCCTCAACCTCTTAGGAACTGTCTGATCCCGAGCAGCGTCGGGTGTCCTCTGAAAGGGGGTCTCCCTCACGGGAACATCGGAGGAAGAAAAAATCCATGAGGGTGGTGTCTGAGAGCTCCGAACGGCCTGGTCCTTCGTGGGATCGGTCGTGGAGCCTGGCTCACCGCCCGGATCCTCTGAGTCAGAGAGGCCTGCCAAACGTCCTCGAAAGGACCCGGAGACGCTGAGGAAGGTAAGCACTGTCCTTGTTGACTCTCCTCCGGGAGAGCCAGCGTCCGAGCCGGGGGCTGTGGAGCCTCCTGAGCTCGGCTTCAGGTTGGCGGCCTTGGAGCGGGCGCTGATGGCTGATCTCACACGTCATTCCGCTGCGACCACCGGGACTTCGACGTCCAAGTCTACCCTGGAGGCTGAGCTGATCCTCGAGACAATGAGGTCTTGAGTCGATCCTCGGCCGAGGTCCCCATCGACCTCCCATTCGGGACCAAGGTCGTCGACACCGATTCCCTCAGCATCGGGGCGGTCGAGGCTGAGGCCTTCGAGGCCGGAGCTGATCGACTCCTTCTCGGAGTCCGGCTGGGAGACGGAGGACGAGGAGTCCCCGGGCACCCACCGTACCAAGTACGTCCCGTCAGACTCCCCGGGTTCTGAACCTCGGAAACGGTCACCCCCGGAGGACACCTGGTTCTTAGACTTCGTCTGGGACATGTCAAAGGCTTTGTCATTCCCGGCGGATCCCGAGGAGGAGCCTCAAGCCAAGGAGCTCGAGGTCCTCCAGTATGACTTTCCTCCAAAGGAAGCCCTTACTGTACCGGTGCCCCACATTCTGGAACGGCTGATGCTCCGAATGTGGGAGACACCGGCCTCAATGCTGGTTCTCAGCAGGCAAATTGATTCCATCTATTGAGTTTGCAAGAGCCCTGGGTTCCAAAAGGCACACCTGCCACACAACTCTATGGTTGTGGAATCGGCCATGCGCTGGCTCAAGAGCCAGAAGACGCACTCCTCGTTGCCTCCTGACCGGGAGGCCTGTAACATGGATGCTCTCAGTAGAAAGTGCTTCCAGGGTTCGATGCTGGCATGCCGAATCCAGACGTACCAGCTGTACATGGGCATGTACCTGCAAGACCTGGCAAAGGAGGTTGCCAGATTATCCGCTGGTCTTTCCGAGGGACCTTCCAGCACTTCCAGGTTTTGTCCACTGGGATCCGAGAGTGCTTGAAGTTTGACTCGAGCAGCTTACGATGGCTTCGAGGCTTCAGCCCGGGTAGTGGGGGCCGGCATCAGTGCACGACGCCAGGCATGACTACAGTCATCAGACCTGGAGCCATGGGTTCAGGACAAGTTGGTCGATGTCCCTTGCCAAGGTGAGAACCTCTTTGGCAAGCCCATGACTGAGAAGGCTGCCGAGATCGAGTCCAAGTACCTGACCCGGACAAGACTTCGAAAAGACTTCTGCCCCTTCTAAGAAGAAGAGCTCGGGTAAGAAGCCCTTTTTCCCAAGGAAAGGATCAGCTTACCAAACTACCCCACGTATCAGGCCAGCCCAGCTCCCCAGCAGGGGCAGCAGGCCAAGGGACGGGGGCAAGACCCGCATAAGCAAAAGGCCCCCAGGCACCGGCTCTGGCCCAGCCGGGAGGGGGCTTTTGACTCCCACAGCGTAGTCTCTCTCCCAAAGGAAGCAAGGCCGTGCACAGGATGAAGGCTGACCCTGTATGCCCACAGGTGGCCAGCCATTACAACAGACACCTGGGTCCTCCAGATAATCCAAATGGGATATCGGTTACATCTCACCCAGGTGCCTCCCTCTTACTTTCCAGGGGAGCCTCTCAGACCCCCTCTTCACAGGCACCTCCTCATGAAGGAGTTAGCAGGTCTTCTCGAGGATCAGGCGGTAGAACAGGTGCCCCACCACCTGCAGGGCACAGGCTTCTACTCCAGGTGCTTTCTGAGACCAAAGAAAACTGGAGGCGTAAGACCTATCCTCGACCTGCGAAACTTAAACAAGTTCCTGGTGAGGGAAAAGTTCAAGATGCTTTCACTTGGAATATTGCTGCCTTACCTACGCCAGGGAGACTGGCTATGCTCCTTACATCTCAAAGATGCGTATACACACATCTTGATTCATCCAGACCACAGACAATACCTAAGATTTGTAGTGGGAGGAAATTATTTTCAGTACAGAGTGCTTCCTTTTGGCCTAGCCTCGACACCCAGGGTATTCACAAAGTGCCTTGCGGTGGTGGCGGCCTTTCTAAGGACTCAAGGAGTATTCGTCTTCCCCTACTTAGGCGACTGGCTCATCAGAGGCCAGTCAGCTCTAGAGGCCCAACAGGCTACGTCCCGCACTATCCAGTTACTTCAGCACCTGGGCTTTGTGATCAACTACACAAAGTCCACTCTGGTTCCTTCTCAAGGACTGGAGTTCATAGAGGCAAGGTTAGACACCCTTCAAGCAAGGTCTTATCTACCAGAGGAAAGGGCTCAAAGACTGGTAGCCCTAGTGTAGCAAGTGAATCGCAGATCCCGCATCTCAGCAAGATACTTTCTGCGCCTTCTTGGTCACATGGCCTCCATAGTGCATGTGACACCCAATGCTCGGCTTCACATGAGAACAGCTCAGTGTTGGCTCAGGGACCAATGGATACAAGCCACAGGCAGACTCGGGGACAACATCAAGGTGTTCCATTGCCTGATACAGTCTTTGAAATGGTGGCTTCATCCTCACAACCTTCAGGAGGGAGGAGTGCCTTTTCAGCCTCCCACACACTCGAGAGTGCTGACTACGGATGCATTCCTGCTGGGATGGGGTGCGCATTGCCAACAGGTTTGCACTCAAGGTGTGTGGTCTCAGTGGGAGAGCACACAACAAATCAATCTCCTAGAGCGAGCGATCCGCCTGGCTCTTCGGACCTACTGCCAAACCCTGGCTCATTAATCTGTCTTGATTCAGACAGACAACCAGGTAGCGATGTCCCATGTGAACAAACAAGGGGGCACAGACTCTCGTATCCTGTGTCAGGAAACCCTGGACCTATGCTCCTTCGCAGTCAGCCAGGGTATGTTCCTCAAGGCGGTTTACTTGCCAAGTCAGGAGAACTTCCTAGCAGACAAGCTAAGCAGAATTCTCCAGCCGCACGAGTGGCAACTGCATCCCAATGTAGCCCAGCAACTCTTCCAGTGCTGTGGGCAACCATCCATAAATTTGTTTGCGAGCCCTCAAAATCACCAGTTGCCCCGTTTCTGTTCCAGACAGCCGCATCCACACAGGGTAGCTGCAGATGCTTTCCTAATATCCTGGTCGGTGGGCCTCCTATATGCATTTCCTCCTACGCCATTGTTGGCTCGGACCTTATTCAAGATCCTTCAGGACAAGACCTCTGTCATCCTGGTGGCCCCCATGTGGCCGAGACAGCCTTGGTTTCCTCTCCTCCTACAACTAGTGGAGGAGACTCCAATTCCTCTGGGATTTCCGCCCAATCTCCTGTCGCAGGACAGGGGCTCACTTCTGCCTCCCAACCTCAGGTCCCTCAGCCTGATGGCATGGCTGCTGAAAGGTAGTCCTTACACCACTTCTCCTCCCAAAAAAGAAAGAGGATGTGCTGCTGGCCTCTAGAAGGCAATCAACTAGGAAAACCTACGCATTTAAGTGGCGTAGGTTGGAGGTATGGTGTACTCAGCAGAGTGAGAACCCATTCTCCTGCCAGGTGGCTGTGGTGCTGCAGTACCTGCTTCACCTTTCAGATTGAGGCCTTAAGTCAAACTCGGTCCGAGTTCACCTTAGTGCTTTATCAGCACACCACGCTCCAGTGGAAGGGCAACCTCTCTCTGTCCACCCCTTGGAGTCCAGATTCCTGAGAGGTCTGCTTCTGCTGAAACCCCCGGTCTGCCCCCCCGGCGACTGAATGGGATCTGAATCTGGTCTTGCAGAAGCTTACTCGCCCACCCTTCAAACCGATGGCTACTTGCCATCTTCGCTTCCTTTCTTGAAAGACTCTTTTCTTGGTGGCACTCACATCGGCTAGACGAGTGAGTGAGCTGCAAGCTCTGGTGTCCAATAGACCGTTCACACAGTTCTATAGGAACAGGGTGGTGCTTCACATGCACCCCAAGTTCCTGCCGAAAGTGGTCTCCTCTTTCCACCTCAACCAGGAGTAGGTGCTTCCGACCTTCTTTCCCAGGCCCCATGCCAGCCGGGCAGAGGCAGTTCTGCATACCCTGGACTGTAAGAGGCGTTGGCCTTCTACTTGGAGCGTACGCGGGGACATAGAAGAGCTCCTCAGCTCATCATCTCTTATGACCCCAGTAAGCTGGGGATGCCTGTCTCCAAGCGTATGTTGTCCACCTGGGTGGCGGATTGCATCGCCTGGGCATACAGGGCGGCCGATCTCCCATTGCAGGGTCGAATCACGACCTGCCCACCTGGGTCAGGGCTAAGGCCGCATCAGTGGCTCACTTCCACTCTGTGCCGCTGGCAGACATCTGCCAGGCCGCAACCTGGTCTTCAAGCCAGACTTGCAACTTATTACTGCCTGGATAGGGAGTCCCAACCGGACAGTGCTTTCGGCCAGGCTGTATTCCGTAATTTGTTTGAGGTTTAGGCAACTCCTACCCTCCAACCCTTTGGTGTTAGGCTACCGGAGTGTTACATTCTTGGTTGAACTCCTATCATGGCTGCTGCGGCTCTTCTAGAGGGCGCCTATTTTTCAGTTATGGGTTCTCGGTAGTCTATAGCTAGGGAGTTCCATATGGGAGGACTGACTTCCTGCTTGTTCCTGGAGAAAGCATAGTTACTCGCCTGTAACAGGTGTTCTCCAGGGACAGCAGGAATCAGTCCTCATGAACTCCCTCCTCCCCTGGAGTTGCAGTCCTTTGATTAATTTTTATCCTTCTGCCGTCTCTTTAGCTATGTCATTTGACTGAGCAAGATGGCACCCTTGGGCGGGAAGGGGACCATTCATGCATGCATGATGCAGTCCCAAAGGCTTTCTTCGAAAGTTGGGATTTGCTCCGCATGGGGGATCTGTCGATGTCACCCCATATGTGAGGATGAATTCCTGCTGTCCCTGGAGAACATCTGTTACAGGTGAGTAACTACGCTATCTTTCTTATACACCACCTACTCCCTACCACCCTCAGCAGCCGCAACAAAGGCAACAGACCTCTCGCCAGCAGAAGAAGCCTAAGGCTGCAAAGCCTCAGCCTCCAGCACAGTCTCAATATGTGCCTGGCTTTTGAGACTCATGCAGAGCATTGCCAAGCTACCTCTGGTGGAACGTCAACCCACCCATATAGCAAACAGACTTTTCCATTGTGCCCACAGGTGGCACCTCATCATAACAGAGAAATGGACTTTTGATGTCCAAGACGTCCCCTGGAGGCTGAGCTGATCCTCAAGGTCTTCGGCCTCGAGCTGAACCTCTAGGTCCTTCAGCCTTGAGTTGATCCTTTGCCGAGGTCACAATCTGAGTCCCGCTCAACAGGACCGTGGTAATCCCTGGCAAGTATGCCAGGCGATTGCCGCAGGGCATTGGGGGCTCCCGAGGCCCACAGAGCAGCCCTCCTTCGAGTCCTTGATAGACTACTTTGAGTAGAAGATGGAGGGCGAGGAGTCACCTGATACCCATCGCCACCGCAACTTCCCAACTGACTCTCCCATCTCAGAACCTCGACGGCTGACCTCGCCCGAGGATATGGGCTTCCTTGACTTTGTCAAGGACATATCTAAGGCCCTGGCATTCCCGACGGAATCGGAGGATGACCCACGGGTGGATGAGTTGGAAATCCTCCTGTACGAGGCACCTCCACGGGAATTGCTCACAATGCCCATCCCTCCCATCCTGGAATGACTGATGCTACGAATATGGGAGACACCGGCTTTGCTACCGGTGGTGAGCAAGTGGCTCGGCTCGACTCAATGTATCGAGTCCACCTTTGCCCGGGCTTCCAAAAGTCATAGCTGCCGCATAACTCCATGGTGGTGGAGTTGGCCATGCATTGGCTGAAAAGCCAGAAGACGCACTCCTCAGTGCCCCCATGGCAGGGAAGCCCGCACCCTGGACGCCCTCGGCATAAAGTGCTACCAAGGCTCAATGCTCATCGGCCACACCCAGGCCTACCAGCTGTACATAGGCATGTAAAATCAGCAAAATCCACCCTTTCCTTTCTGAACACACTACTAAAATGCTTATCCTTAATCACTTCCCGTCTTGACCAATGTTCCCTCTAATTTTCTGTAGGCTGTGTGCGCATAAAATATCAGCTGTGTGCAGCTTTTGAAGGAAGGTAAAATTTTTGTGCGCCACATAACGACACGCGGAGTTATATACTTTAAAATTTGACTACACATCAGAATACAGTATGTACACCACATTGATTTTAATCAAATTAAATGAAAATAGACGATTACTAAATGAAGTGGGAAATTTCTAGTAATTACAATCATAACTTTTAAATTTTAAAACGGCTGTGTTGTTTTCTATCAGAATCAGAGCCGTAATTTTTGTGCGCTCTGTTGTAAAGTATGTGCGCTCGCGCACACGCGCACACCTTAGAGGGAACAGTGGTCTTGACTATTGTAACCTACTCCTTACTGGTCTCCCTCTGAATCATGTCTCTCCCCTTCAATCTGTTTAACACTCTTGCTGCGTGACTAATCTTCCACCAGCCTCGTCATGCACATATTACTCCTCAAGTCACTTCATTGGCTCCCTATCCGTTTCCGCATCCAGTTCATACTTCTCGTGCTGACCTATAAATGCATTCACTCTGCGACTCCTCTCTACCTTTCTTTTCTTATCTCTCCTTACAATCCCCCTCGGGAACTCCGCTCTTCTAGCAGACTGCTTCTATCTGTGCCCTTCTCTTCTACTGCTAACTCCAGATCGCTCCTTTCACCTTGCTGCGCCTTACGCCTGGAACAAACTACCTGTGTCTGTACGCCAGGCACCTTCTCTAACCCTCTTCAAATCCAGGCTGAAAACTCACCTCTTCGCTGCTGCTTTTGGATCTTGACCCACTTGATCTCCTTTTTCTTTCCCCTTGCTTTATCCCTGCCTACACCTTCTGTGTTTGTCCTGGCTAGATTGTAAGCTCTGATGAGCAGGGACGGTCTCTTACATCTCTGTGTAGTGCTGCGTACGACTTGTAGTGCTATATAAATGCTCAGTAGTAGTAGTAATAGACCTGGCGAAGGAACTCACCGGGTTCTCAGCTGGTCTCTTTGAAGAACCCTTGCAGCGGTTCAAGAACCGGCCAAGGTAGTCCATGAATGCTCCAAATTCAGGTCTTGAGTGGCCTATGAGTTTGAGTCGGCAGCTCGAGTAGCAGCGGTGGGCATTGGTGCATTCCGCCAAGTTTTGGTTGCAGTCGTCCGACCTCGAGCAGTGGGTTCAGGACAAATTAGTCAATGTCCCCTGCCAAGGAGAGAACCTCTGGCAAATCCTTGACCGACAAGGCTGCTGAGCTGGAGACTGAGTTCATGATGAGAACCAGGCTCTCCAAAAAGACCGCTGCCTCTCCCCGACGGAAGGGCTCGGGTAAAAAGTTCTTTTACCCGAGGAAGGGAGCTGCTTACAGAAACTACTCACCTTATCAGGCCTCCCCAGCTCCCCAACAGGGTCAGCAGGCCAAGGGACATGGGCATGGCCCTCATAAGCAGAAGGCTCCAAAACCCCAGGCACTGTCTCCGGCCCAGCCAGGGGGGGAGTTTTTAACTCCTTGAGCATAGGAATACGATCGGGAGGAGGATGGGGTATGCAGTATCCTCGTAAGGAGGTGGATCGTAATGCCTATCTTCATTTTTCCAGCTGCCATCCATTATGTCTTCACAAGAATTTACCTGTTCTCCAGGAACAAGCAGGAAGTCAGTCCTCACATATGGGTGACGTCGGCACCAACGGAGCCCTCGTGCGGAGCAAATCCCCAGCTTTCAGAGAAAGCCTTTGAGAGTTGCCATCACGCATGCGCGGTCCCCTTCCTGCCCAAGGGTGTCATCTTGCTCAGTCTCCTTTTTTTCGCGGAGCCCTTCAGACGTAGACCACAGTGTCCCTGAGAAAAGTTGATTATTTTTCCTGTTTCCTTCGACCAGTCGACACCGGTACCTCTTCCTGCCTTTGGCTCGGGTACGCCGGTATCGAGTCCGCGTCTCTCTTCAGTTTTTGTCAGTTTTGACTTGCGGCGTTCGTGCCTTTTTTCTTTTCACTGGCAGCCTGGGTCTTTGACCTTGCAGGGGCCCTTTTTCCCCTGATGGTTACCAGTGGGTTTAAGAAATGCGATCGGTGCGTGAAACTTATGTCCCTCACCAATACACACGACTGCTGCATCCGGTGCCTCAGGCCCAACCACAACCCGATGGTCTGTGGCCCGTGTAGGAAAATGTCCTCCAAGGCCCTGAAGAGCCGCCAGCAGCAGCATGATAGGACTTTTTCTGAGAGCTCAGACCTCGTCTGAGGCCTCCACGTCTCAGGGGAAACATTCCGAGCCTGAGCAGTGTCGCGATTCCTCATAAAGGGGGTCCCCCTTGAGGGACACAAGAGGAAGAAGAAATCCTCAAAGATGGCATCTCTGGATGGCTCCGAGTGTCACGGCTCCTTCCGGGGCCTGTCATGGAGCCCCGAGTGCCGGTCCAGATCTTTGGAGAATGAGCGCCCGGCAAAGGTTCCTCGTCGGGAGACGGGAACCGGCGTCGGACCCTACCATGTTGGGGCCCGAGCTGGCAGCAGCGGAGCCTATTGGACTCGAGTTCAGAATGGTGGCCTTGGAGTGCAGTTTCACTGCCTTCATGGAGCAGCAGTGGGTGCTGATAGCCGACCTGTCTGGTTCATCTGCCCCAACCACCGGGCCCTCGACGTCCAAGTTGAACACGGAGACCGAGCCGATCCTCGAAGCCTTTCGGGCTCAAGTCGATCCTCGGCCAAGGTCTCACTCGACGACCTGTTCGGGACCGAGGTGGTCCCCGCCGAGCCTAATGGCGTTGGGGTGGTCGATGCCAGGGCCCTCGATGCCTGACGAACCCCTCAATTTCTCCTCGGAGGCGTCGGCATTGGAAACCAAAGACGAGATGTCCCTTCTAATTCCCCAGTATCCGACCCTTGGAGAATGTCCCATCCAGAGGACATGAGGTTCTTGGACTTTGTGTGGGACATGTCCAAGGCTTTGGCGTTCTCCACAGAGTCCAAGGAGGATCCTTGAGCCGACGAGCTTGAGATCCTCCTGTATGAGGCCCCCCCCCCCCTCGGGAGGCCTTACTGTACCCGTGCCTCCGATCCTGGAACTACTACTTCTCCGTATGTGGGAGACACTGGTGTCGGCGCCGGTGATCAGCAAATGGCTCAACTCAATGTACCAAGTCTGCCGGAGCCCTGGGTTTCAAAAGTGTCAACTGCCGCACAACTCCATGGTTGTGGAATCGGCCATGTGCAGGCTGAAGAGCCAGAAGACGCACTCCTCGGTGCCTCCCAGCAGGGAAGCCCACAACTTGAATGCCCTCGACAGGAAGTGCTTCTAGGGTGCTATGCTGAATTGTCGGATCCAAGCATACCAGCTGTACATGGGCTTGTACTTGAGAGACCTGGCGAAGGGAACTCGCCAGGTTCTTGGCTGGTCTCTCCGAGGAGCCTTTGCAGTGCTTCAGGGGCCTGTCCAAAGCTGCCCGTGAGTGCTCGAAGTTTGTCTCGGGCGGCCTATAACGGGTTCAAGTCGGTGGTCCGGGTAGCCGCAGCTGGCATCGGTGCATGCCGCCAGGCTTTGCTGCAGTAATTGGACCTCGAACAATGGGTTCAGGACAAGTTGGTTGATGTCCCATGCCAAGGGGAGAATCTCTTTGGCAAACCCATGACCGAGAAGGCCGCAGAGCTGGGGACTGAGTACATGAGGACATGGCTCTCCAAGAAGACCTCTGCCCCTTCTAAGAAGGGCTCGGGTAAAAAGCCCTTTTACCCGAGGAAGGGTGCTGCTACCCCCATTATCAGGCCTCCCCGGCTCCCCCAACAGGGGCAGCAGGCCAAGTGGCAGGGGCATGGCCAGCGTAAGCATAAAGCCCCCAAACCCCAGACACCGGCTCCGGCCCAGCCTGGGAGTGGCTTTTGACTCCTGCAGCATGGCCCCTCTTCCAACAGGAGCCAGGTAGACCACAGGAGGCAGGCTTGCTTTGTATGCCCACAGGTGGACAGCCATTACCATCGATGCCTGGGCCTTGCTGGTAGTCCGGGAAGGCTATCTTCTTCACCTAGCCCAGGTGCCTCATTATTTCCAAGGAGAGCCCCTCAGGTCTCCCCTTCACTGGGATCTTCTTCTGAAGGAGTTAGCAGGCCTTCTCAAGGATCAGGCAGTAGAACCGGTGCCCCACCACCTGCAGGGTAGGGGCTTCTACTCCAGGTACTTTCTGGTGCCAAAAAGGACAAGAGGCCTCAGACCCATCCTCGACCTGTGCAACCTCATCAAATTCCTGGTGAGGGAGAAGTTTGAGATGCTCTCCCTTGGAATATTGCAGCCTTACCTCCGCCAGGGAGACTGGCTATGCTCCTTAGACCTAAAAGATGCAATATACACATCCTAGTACACCCAAGCCACAGGTAATATCTGCGCTTTATGGTGGTGGGCAATCACTACCAGTACAGGGTACTCCCCTTTGGCCTCGCCTCGGCCCCCAGGTTGTTCACAAAGTGCCTTGCTGTGGTTTCCGCCTTTCTCAGCCTCCAAGGGCTCTTTGTCTTCCCCTACCTCGACGGATGGCTCATCAGAGGCACCTCAGCCATCAAGGTCCACCAGGCCACAACTCGCATCATCCAGGTGCTGCAACACCTAGGGTTCGTAATCAACTACCCCAAGTCCAGCCACACTCCGACTCAACAGCTGGAGTTCATTGGGGCCAGAATCAACACCCTTCAGGCGAAGGCCTATCTGCCTGCAGGCAGGCTTATGGCTCTGGCAGGACAAGTGAGTTGTAGGTCTGTAGTGTCAGCAAGACCATTCCTGCGCCTCCTCAGGCACATGGCTTCCACAGTGCATGTGATCCCGGATGCCCACCTCCACATGTGGACCGCTCAATGGTATCTCAGAGACCAATGGTCTTAGGCCACAGGGCGCCTCCGGGACAGGGTCAAAGTGTCCCGGTGCCTGGTATGCTCCCTGGCCTGGTGGCTCCAACCGCATCACTTGGAGGCAGGAATGCCTTTCCAGGCTCCTCTACACACGAGGATCCTGACCACAGATGCATCCCTGCTGGGCTGGGGGCCCATTGCCAGGGTTTCCGTACTCAGGGAGTGTGGTCCCCGAGTGAGAGGACCCAACAAATCAATTTCTTGGAACTCCGTGCCATCCGCCTAGCCCTAGAGGTTTTCAGGTAGCTTCTGGCCCATGAACCTGTCTTGGTGCAGACAGACAACCAAGTGGCCATGTTCTCTGAGAACAAATCAGGGTGGTATGGGGGTCCCGTCCCCTCTGTCAGGAAACCCTGGACCTGTGCTCGTTTGCACCCCGGCATGGTATTGGTCTCCAAACAGCCTACCTGCCGGGCCAGGACAACTGGCTAGCCGATAGGCTCAGAAGGATTCTCCAGCCCCACGAATGGCAGCTGGACCGTGGGGTAGCCAGTTGGCTTTTCTGGACCTGGGGGCAGCCAGTGATGGACCTATTTGTGAGTCCGGACAATCACCAGTTGCTCTGTTTCTGCTCCAGGCAGCTGCACCTGCACAGGGTGGTCACCGATTCTTTTCTGTTATCATGATCCGTGGGCCTTCGGTATGCATTTCATCCAACGCCTCTGGTGGCCAAGACTGTTCAAGATTTTCCAGGAAAGAGCTTTTCGTTTCCTATGACCCCAGTAAGCTGGGGTAGTGGTATCAAAACGTACGCTGTCCACCTGGATAGCAGACTGTATTGCCTGGGCATACAAGGTAGCCGAGCTTCCAATGGAGGCTCGTGTTACGGCCCATAGGGTCAGGGCCATGGCAGCATCAGTGGCTTATTTGCGCTTTGTTCCTCTGGCAGACATCTTCCGGGCCGCCACCTGGTCCTCAGGTCAGAGCTTCGCAACCCATTATTGCCTGGATAGGGAGTCCCGACAGGACACTGCCTTCGGCCAGGCTGTAATCCGTAACCTTTTCGAGGTCTAGGCAACTCCTGCCCTCCGACCCTTCTGTGTTCAGGCTACCGGAGTGCTATTCCCTTAGTTTGCATTGCTATTGTGGCTGCATGCATCTCTTGGGTTCTCGGTGGCCTATAGCTGGGGAGTCCCATATGTGAGGACTGACTTCCTGCTTGTTCCCGGAGAAAATGTAGTTCTCCAGGAACAAGCAGAAAGTCAGTCGTCGCATATGGGTGACGTCGACGGAGCC
Source organism: Ichthyophis bannanicus (assembly GCA_033557465.1). Lineage (NCBI taxonomy): Eukaryota > Metazoa > Chordata > Amphibia > Gymnophiona > Ichthyophiidae > Ichthyophis > Ichthyophis bannanicus. The sequence continues at coordinate 842,737,116 of CM066036.1, read as the reverse complement.
CCCATGCGGAGCAAATCCCCAGCTTTCGAAGAAAGCCTTTGGGACTGCATCGCGCATGCGCGGTCCCCTTCCCGCCCAAGGGTGCCATCTTGCTCAGTTTCCTTTATTCCGCGGAGCCCAACGGACGTCATCCTAATTCCCCCGTGGAAAAAGTAGATAAAAGTTGGAAAATTAATTTCCTGCTTAGCCGGTTCGACGCCGGTTCCCCTTCCCGCCTCAGCTCAGTACACCGGTATTGAGTCCGGTCCATTTTTTTGTTTTTGTCCTTAGAGACTAGCGCTCGTGCTCTTTTTCTATTTATCTGGCAGTCCGATTCTTTGACCTTGCAGGGGCCCTTTTTCCCCCAATGGCTGCCAGCGGCTTTAAGAAGTGTGATCGGTGCACGAAACTGTCGTCTTTCACCGACATACATGACTGCTGCCTCGGGCCCGACCATGACCCCGTGGTCTGTGGCCCATGCAAGAAGATGTCTTCCAAGGCCTTGAGGAGCAGGCAGCAGCAACATGACAGGATTTTTCCTGAGTCCGCACCCGCCTGGGCCCGGACCTTGTCAGAGACCTCGATCTCTTGGGAGCTGTCTGATCCCGAGCAGTGTCAGGTGTCCTCTGAGAAGGGGTCTCCCTCGCGGGAACACTGGAGGAAGAAAAAATCCATGAGGGCGTCGGCTGAGAGCTCCGAGCGGCCTGGTTCCTTGTGGGCTCTGTCACGGAGCCCGACTCACTGCCCTGGATCCTCGGAGTCGGAGAGGCCTGCCAAACTCCCTCGAAAGGAATCGGAGATGCCGAGGAAGGGCAAGCCCTGTCCTCATTGAGGATTCTCCTCTGGGAGAGCCGGCGTCGGGACCCGACCCAGGGGCTGCGGAGCCTCCTGAGCTCAGTCTCAGGTTGGTGGCCTTGGAGCGCAGCGTGTCTGCCTTCATGGACCAGCAGCAGGCGCTGATGGCTGGTCTCACACGTCCGTCCGCCCCAACCACCGGGACTTCGACATCGAAGTCAACCTCGGAGGCTGAGCCCATCCTCGAGACACTAAGAACTCGAGTCTATCCTCGACCTCCCATTCGGAACCGAGGTCATCGACGCCGATACCCTTCACGTCGGGGCGGTCAAGACCAAAGCCCTCAAGGCCGGAACCGCTTGACACCACCTTGGAGGAGTCCGATTGGGAGACGGAGGATGAGGAGTCTCCGGACACCCACCGTACCAAGTACGTCCCGTCAGACTCCCCGGGGTCTGAACCTCGGAGGTCACCCCTGGAGGACACCCGGTTCTTGGACTTGGTCCGGGATATGGCAAAGGCTTTATCTTTCCTGGCGGATGCTGAGGAAGAGCCTCGAGCTGAGGAGCTCGAGGTTCTCCAGTATGACTTTCCTCCGAAGGAAGCCCTTACTGTACTGGTGCCCCCCATTCTGGAACAGCCGATGCTCCGCATGTGGGAGATACCGGCCTCAGTGCCGGTCCTCAGCAGGCGAATCGATTCCATCTATCAAGTTCGCAAGAGCCCTGAGTTCCAAAAGGCACAGCTGCTGCACAACTCCTATTTTTCAGTTATGGGTTCTCGGTAGCCTATAGCTAGGGAGTCCTATATGTGAGGACTGCCTTCCTGCTTGTTCCTGGAGAAAGCATAGTTACTTGCCTGTAACAGGTGTTCTCCAGGGACAGCAGGAATCAATCCTCATGACACTCCTTCCTCCCCTGGAGTTGCAGTCCTTTGATTAAAATTTTATCCTTTTGCCGTCTTTTTAGCTATGTCATTTGACTGAGCAAGATGGCACCCTTGGGCGGGAAGGGGACCGTGCATGTGTGATGGCAACTCCCAAAGGCTTCTCTGAAAGTTGGGGATTTGCTCCGCACGAGGACTCCGTCTGCACCGACGTCACCCATATGTGAGGACTAATTTCTGCTGTCCCCGGAGAACACCTGTTACAGGTGAGTAACTAAGCTTTAGCCAATACCTCAGAGCTAGACAAATTTGCTCAATGGAAGGAGCCTTTTTACAAGAAACAGGACTACTTGATGCCCATTTTAAATTATGGGGTTATCCTCGATCTGATGTGAAGTGGGCCTTTCTGAGCACTTTTTGCTCAGCGTCCCCTGTTGCAATATCAATCTAAGGACTTTGAGGAATGTCTTACCTGTGTGTTACCATATGTGATGGGTGTCAATAGGATTACTTAGATTCTTTGTAAGCACTGGTCTGTTGCTGTTACATCCTTGTCTGTCGGTTCCACTAAGGATAGCTTTCACAAGAGGTAGAAATATGGATGAGCTTTTTACTAATTTTCATAGATCTGTACCATCAAGTGTGAGTGTTCAAATAAAGGGTCATTACCCTTGTTCTAAATGTAATTGGTGTACGTTGGAATTGATAGGAGCCAGCTGGGCACGCAATGATGGTAAAGTATATCATTCCCAAACTCATTACACACATGAAACGAAGTCTCTTATATGGGAGAAAAGACCTCAGACTAATGCATTACCTCTCACTATGTGGCGAAACAAATCACCATAGGGGATTAGAGCTTCATGCATCATCAGTCCCAAAAGCTCCCCTATATGCTATTTAATAAAAGTACAAAAATGTACTTTTTTAAACTTTTTTTCTTAGAATTATGTGGTATATATATGTGGTTCCCTGTAAGTATTAGCGTGTGTGTCTCATATCCCCTCGTGTTAAATGTATCCCCCAATTGACCGCTTTGACCCGGTGAAAAGCGGGATATAAATACAGCTAAATAAATAAATAAATATGTGATACAATTAATTTCTGTCTTCACAAGAAACTCATATTCCATTCAATTACATACCACATCAGAAGGAAACACAGCATCGTATTCTGAAAAGAACACAAGATTTCAAAGTCAAATCATTTTCCCTTACAGCCATAGATAAAGATTCTTCTTATCTTTAAGGTCTCAGGCTTCAGCGCCGCTCTCCAAAACGTCAGCATTCAATGCCGCTCCTCTAAACTTCAGCGTCAATCCTTTAACTTCAACAGCTTCTTCTTCAACATCCTGTAAACACATTTCCGTCTGAAGCTAACCATTAATGGATGTTGAAGAAGAAGCTGTTGGAGTTAAAGGATTGACACTGGAGAACGAGGATGAGGAATCCCTGGACACCTGGTCGCCACTGCGATGTACCCTCAGACCCGTCTTCCTCTGAGACCCGGCACCAGTCCCTGCCCGGGAATATGGCCTTCCTTGACTTTGTGTGGACATGTCAAAGTGGTGGTGTTTGATATCGAGTCGAAGGAGGACCCTCGCACAGAGGAGCTTGAGATCCTCCAATACGAGGCCTCTCCAAAGGAGGCACTTAGTTCCCATTCCCCCAATCCTGGAATGGCTGTTCCTCTGCATATGGGAAAAGCTGATGGCTGGACACTATGTATCGAATCCGCCAGAGCCCAGGCAGAAAGCACAAATGTCTCACAACTCCATGATGGTGGAGTTGGCCATGCATTTGCTCAAGAGCCAGAAGAGACACTCCTCGGTGTCTCTGGGTAGGGATGCCCCCGCACCTTGGATATCCTGGGCAGAAAATGCTACCATGGCTCGATGCTCATCGGTCGGCTCAAGGCATAAGAGCTGTACATGGGCATGTACTTAAGGGACTTGGCGAAGGAACTTGTTGGGTTCTCGGCTGGTCTCTTCGAGGAACACTTTCAATGGTTCTGAGACTGTCCTCTGCTGTCAGAGAGTGCTCCAAATTCATGACTTGAGCAGCCTATGGTGGCTTCAAGTCGGCGGCTAGAGTGGCTGCGGCAGGCATTGGTGTCCAATGCCAGGCTTGTCTACAGTCTTCCGACCTGGAGCAATGGATTCAGGACAAATTGGCCAATGTCCCCTGCCAAGGAGAGAACCTCTTTTGCAAACCCATGAGTGATAAGGCTGCAGAGTTGGAGTCCGAGTTCTTGATGAGGACAAGACCCTCCAAGAAGATTGCTGCCCTTCCCTGACAGAAGGTCCCAAGTGAAAAGCCCCATTACTTGAGGAAGGGAAGGGCTTATGAAAACTACCCTCAGTATCAGGCCTCCCCAGTAGGGTCAGCAGGCGAAGGGACAAGGACATGGCCCTCATTATCCCAAGATTCCCAAAGCACATGCTCCAGTTCAACCTGGTGGGAACTTTTGACTCCTTGGGCATAGCCTCTGCCCCCACAGGAAGCTGACCCCAGCAGCCCACAGGGGGACGTCTGATCCTCTTTGCCCACAGGTGGCCAGCCATCACCCATAGACACCTGGACCCTCTAGGTGGTCTACTTCCTCCACTTGGAGCAGAGCCCCCCCCTCCATTCTTCTTGGGAGAGCCTACCAGGACTTCTGTCCACCAGACCTTGCTACTGCAGGAGCTCGCAGGCCTTTTCTACTGTAGGGTTCTACTCTAGATACTTCCTCGTACCAAAAAAAACAGGGGGCCTAAGACCCATCCTAGATTTGTGGGACCTGAACAGGTTCCTGGTGAGGGAGAAGTTCAAGATGCTCTCCCTTGGGGGGGACACTGCTGCCATACCTCCATTAGGGAGACTGACTATGCTCCTTGGACTTAAAGGATATGTATGTATACATTCTTATCCATCCCAGTCACAGACAATACTTCATGTTTGTGGTGGGGATGCCCACTACTAATGCAAGGTCCTACCCTTTTGGCCTGGCCTCCGCCCCAAGTGTCTTCACCAAGTGCCTAGCAGTGGTTGCAGGCCACCTCCGTCTCCAAGGAGCCTTTGTCTTCCCCTACCTGGACAACTAGCTCATCAGAGGGGGATTGGTTGCTGAAGCGCAGCAGGCCACGGCACCCACCATCAGTGTCCTATAGCACCTGGGGTTCGTCATAAACCACCCCAAGTCTCACTGCTTCCCGACGCAATGTCTGGAGTTCATAGGAGCCTGACTAGACACCCTCCAGGCCAGAGGGTTCCTACCCCAAGACAGTGCTGACTGCCTCAGAGTGCTAGCTGCAGATGTACAGTGTAGATGCACAGTTTCTGCTCACCTTCTGATACGCCTGTTGGGCCACATGGCATTCATGATCCATGAAGGAGTGGAGGAGGGAGGAGTAGCCTAATGGTTAGAGCACTGGCTTGGGAACCAAGAGACCAGGGTTCGATTCCCACTAGCACTCCTTGTGGCCTTGGGCAAGTCACTTAACCCTCCAATGCCTCAGAAGAACCCAAGCTATCAATGTCCCTGTTTAATGTACATTACCAAGTTTGTTACAGTGTAAACCGCTTTGTTAAATAAATGACACCTCGGACGCCCGCCTCCACATGAGGGTGGCGAAATGGTGCCTCTGCTCCCAGTGGCCTCAGGCCACCGGGTGGCTACAGGTCAGGATGATGATGACCCGCCAACTTGCAGACTCCATCAGCTGGTGGCAGGCTCTGCAGCACCTCCAGGGATGCCCTTCCAAGCCGCCAATCTCCAGAGAGTCCTTACCACGGACGCCTCCTTGCTGGGGTGTGGCACACACTGCGAAGATCTCTGCACCCAGGGCACCCGGTCACAATCAGAAAGCCAACTGCAGATCAACCTGCTGGAGCTTCAGACCATATTCCTGGCTTTCCAAGCCATTCGTCACCGCCTGCAGCCCCAGGTATTGCTGGTCCAAATGGACAATCAGGTGGCAGTGTTCTTCATGAAAAAGCAGGGGGGTACAGGGAGGCGGTAGCGCTCTGTTCCTTTGCGCTCTGCAGTGGGATGCTCCTGTAAGTGGTGTGGCCACTCGGTTCTTTGAACTCTGGGGGTCCCACTGATGGACCTCTTTGTGAGTCCAACCAACTCTAAGCTGCCCCACTTCTGCTCCCACCAGCACCCACCAGCCGCACCCCTAATGGATGGCATCAGATGGGTTCCTTATCCCTTGGATGGAGGGCCTTCTCTATGCCTTCCCGCACTCGCTGCTGATTGCCAAGGCTCTTTTCAAGGCTCAGTATGACAGAGCATCGCTGATGTTGATCGTTCAAGCCCCTGACTACCTGCCACCCACGGTACCTCTCATGAAAGATCATCTTCCTAGTGGTGCTTACGTCTGCTCTCAGGGTCAGCAAGCTTCAGGCATTAGTGGCGGATCCGCCATACACAAGGTTCTATAAGAACAGAGTGGTGCTTTGCACATATCCCAAGTTTCTTTCCAAGGTGGTGTCCCCATTTTACCTCAGTGAAGAGGTGGTGCTCCCCACCTTCTTTCAGTGGCCTTACACTGGCAGAGTGGAAACCATCCTTCATACCCTGGATTGTAAGAGGGCCCTGTCCTTCTGCCTTCAGTGTACCCAGGGCTACCACAAAGCCTCTGTTTTTTGTCTCCACTGACCCCAGTCAGCTGGGGGAGGCGGTGACCAAACGAACTCTGTCCACTTGGTTGGTGGACTGAATTGCCCTTGCCTATGAGCAGGCTGGGCTCTCGCTGAAGCACCGGGTCATGACACAGTGTCGGGGCCATGGCAGAATCTGTGGCAAAACTACGTTCTGTTCCTCTGTCGGACATCTGCCGGGCCGCCAACTGATCTTTGGTCCACACCTTTGCAGCTCATTACTGCCTGGAGAGGGAGTCCCAACGGGATAGCACCTTCAGCCAGGCTGTACTATTTCATCTGTTCGGGGTGTAGGCAGCTCCTACCCTCCGACCCTTCTGTATTCCGGCTTCTGTAGTGCTGGTTCTCACTGGACACTAGGGTCTCTGGGAGTCTTTCCTTAAGACTCAATTGCTGCCGCTCACAGCTCACCTTTTCCTGTTCTCCCGTGGCATTTCTACAGGTTTTTCGGTAGCCTATAGCAAGGAGTCCCATATGTGAGAACTGACTTCCCATTTGTTCCTGGAGAAAACATAGTTACTCATCTGTAACAGATGTTCTCCATGGACAATAGGAATGAGTCCTCACAACCTTCCCTCCTCCCTGTGGAGTTGCTTCTTTATCATTTTTGTCTTTAGCTATGTCATTTGACACTCCACCTATACCAATACTATCCCTCTAATTATATTAAGATTCTGATATACTCTGCAGAATTGCCTGTTGTCTTACACTTTGTTTTCTTACTAAAGCTTACAGAGGTGATTAGAACTTTTTGGTCTCAGACTTAAATCGGCACTACTTTGTCTTTCATTCATAAACAGTGTGCCCTTTTTGCATCAACGACCTTTCTAGTTCTTAATCTTCTCCAACCAATTGTTAACTTAAATCAATTTCTGCATTTATAAATTTTTAATTCGGTCTTAATTTACTCAAATTCTTCAATATGCATCAAATGTGCTTATCTTAAAGGCACTTGTCCTTCACCCCAACGCCACCTTTCAGGTACCGTCTTTGCGTTTCATCTCTTCATCAGGGTTTTTTTTCTGCACTATCTTTGTTTTTGCTTTTCTAATATGGCTTCTACCGTGCTGCCTCCTGCGTGTCTTCCAAAGCCCACTGGCTTTCACTACAACGCCGCACAAAGTGTAAGACAACAGGCAATTCTGCAGAGTATATCGGAATCTTAATATAATTAGAGGGACTGTATTGGTATAGGTGGATAATAAAACCCTCTGTTAGCAGACCTACTACTAAGTGGTAATACACAAACATGTCATTTGACTGAGCAAGATGGCACCCTTGGGCAGGAAGGAGACCATGCATGCATGATGCATCTCCCAAAGGCTCTCTTTGAAAGCTGGGAAGAAGCTTCCGCACAGGGCTCTGTCGACATCGACGTCACCCATATGTGAGGACTGATTCCTGCTGTCCCCAGAGAAATCTGTTACAGGTGAGTAACTATGCTTCCTGACTACAAACTATAATGCATTTTACTACACAGGACTCCCTTGAGCCAAAGCTATGTTGGACTTATTAGCTGGTGTCATCTGCAAAGACGTTTTTGTAAGCTAGTATTGTGAAGTGTATTATAATGGGGATTTTGTAAGGTGAAGAGCCTTAGACCCTTGAGACTGGCATAAGCTGATGGTCTCTTCCCTCCTCTTTCACGCTTAGTGACTTATTAGTGAACCATATTTGGAGGTGTGACTGCATATACTTTCTCTCTGAAGTCTTCACTTGAAGAAGAAAGGTGCACATTTGTCAAACATGAGTTAAGAGATTTTCACAATACTGTAACGCTGAATCCAAGCAACAATGTCACTTCTGTTTTCTTTTAAGCTTCTGCTGTTAGTACAAAGTCTGTGTCTACCTCGGGATCTCTGCAGCGATCTCGCAGTGACATCGATGTGAATGCAGCTGCCAGTGCTAAGTCAAAAGCAGCAGGTTCTCCAGCTTCTGCTCCCTTCAGCTCTGCTGCGGCCTTACCTCCAGGATCTTATGCATCACTAGGTAAATCCATGTACTGTCTGAATGTACCTTTACATGTATGCTGCTCCTTTTCAGAGCTACAAGTAATAGTAATTTTAAAGAGAGGGCTGTAAGGAAAATATCCGAGCTGGAGAAAAATACAAACATATCTTCTCTTGAGGAGAGTAAAGATTTGCCCCACCTTTCACTGTTCGTGTAAGTGGCTGAGATTGGGATATCTCCAGGAACAAGCAGGAATATAGTCTTCACATATGGGTACCGACTGAGCCTGCACGGGAACGCTCCCCAGCATCCAATAGGAAAGCTTTTGGGAGCATCCCACAGTGCCTGCGTGCTGCCTTCCCGCCTTTCCCAACTGTCCCTCTTCAGTTCTTCGTTTTCCGCAGAGCCGACAGGTCGCACATCCTGTCACCGCAGAAAATAATTCCCTTTTATTCTTTTTTGTAGTCGCGTCTGCCTTCCCTCGACGCTACACCGGTACCGCCGGTTCTTCTTTCTTTTTTTCCAAAAAAACCAAAACAAAACCCCTTTTCTTCTGGAGTCTTTTCCAGGTATTTTCTCCTCAGGTGCCACACGCCATTTTGGGCACTAGGCCCAACCTTTCCTTTAAAATGGAAAAACCCGCTTCGGGTTTTAAAAAGTGTTCCAAGTGTGGCGGTACCATCTCTGCAACCGACACCCATGAGTGGTGCCCAAATGTTTAGGTCCTGACCACTCTATTTCGGAGTGTGTTACCTGTGGGATGATGTCAGAGGGGCCGGCAGAACCGAACTGCTAAACTTAGCACCCTTTTTCCCTCCAATGCAGTCTCTGTGGCATCGACGTCTTCCAGGGCTTCGTCTTCCTCCCATGGATCTCAGGTAACTAAACATAAATTTAGCCGGTCCTCAAAGGGTAGATCTCCCTCTAAGCATCGAGATGCCTCTGGCGTTGCCCTTGAGGGACTTTCACTGGCAAAATTGCCCCGGCGGGAGGCTTCGGCTTCCAAAGCACTAATGGGGCTCCAGGATGTTCTCAAGGCTTCAACCTTGGCAGAACTACTGGTGCCATGCTCTGGGGTACCGGCTGCTTCATCCGGTACTGATACCCAAGCATCGGCAGCGTCGATAGACCAGAGATTCTTGGCTATTGAACGCAGTCTAGTGGCTCTTCTCACAGCCTCGATGCCTCTGAAACCACTTCAGACAATTCAATCGGTACTGGCACCGGTACCGACTGCATCGACATCGGCAGGTATTCTACCGGGATCGAGTCATGCTTATCCATCCGGTATCGACAAGTTGGTACCGGACCCCTCCGATGTCGACTTCGATCGGTACCGGTACCGTGCCTTGCACGATCACCCGGATCGGAGATACTTTGCATCTTCAGATGAGTCTGAAGACTCTGAAAGCCCTGCCGATACCAGAGTACTTCTTCCTGAGGATGATTCTTCTCCTCAGCGTAGGATGTCTCCAACAGAGGATATGTCCTTTCAAGATTTTATCTGAGATGTGTCTCGAGGTCTTTCCATCACAGTGGCTCCTGAAAAAGACCCTAGGGCAAAGGAATTAGAAATCCTACAATACCCTAAGGCTTCTAAGGAGGTAACTACCTTATCTATTCATGAGATCTTGCATGATCTCATGTTAAGGATGTGGGAAACAACTCTAACCACATCTCCTCACTCTCCAATACTCGACACCATGTATCGAGTTCCTCCTTGTCCTGGGTTTCAGAAGACTCAATTACCACACCATTCCATGGTGGTGGAATCAGCTATGAGAAGGACCAAGAGTGCAAAAAGGCATGCATCTAATCCTCCAGGATGTGAGTGTAGGACTCTTGACGCCTTTGGGCATCGAACCTTCCAGGCTTCCATGCTTTCTGCTAGGATCAGTTCCTATATATTATATATGGGAATGTTCCTTAAGGAAGTCACAGAAGATTTAGAGCTTGAGTCCTCTCCTTCCTGATAAGAGTCAGGATTTCCTTGCCCTTGTCAAACATGTTCAGGATGTTTCCAAGTTTGTAAATCGTGCAGCCTTTGACTGCTTTGAGTGCATAAGCAGAACCTCTGCCATTGCCATAGGTGCACGTAGGATTACCTGGCTTCAGGCATCTGACTTGGAACTTAGGGTACAGGATAAACTAGGGAATATTCCTTGCACAGGAGAGAATCTCTTTGGCAAGAATTGGCAGGAAAAAGCTAATGAAATAGATGCTGACAATATCACTTTGGATAGATTGTCTAAGTCTACAGCTGATCCTATAAGGAAAAAATCCTACAAGAAACCATTCTTCAGTAAGAAGAAGACGTTTTATCCCTTCTATACCCAGCAGGGGCATCGTTTAGGTCAGTCTGCCCAAAAGGTACAGCAGCAACAACCTAGGCAAAGAAAAACAAAAGCTGCTACGCCTCAACCGGCTCAGCAGACTCAGCCTCCACAGGGGCTTTGACTCCTATCTAGAGAACTTTGCCTTCCTGGCCCTGAACGTCCGAGAGCCTTCCACCATTCCAGGAAGGTTATGTCATTTTGCCCCCAGATGGGGTCAGATGACAGCAGAAAATTGGACTCTGTCTATTGTAAGAGAGGGGTACAAGCTTCATTTTCTCAGCATGCCCCCTCCTACAATGGTAAGTCTGTTCAATTCTCAGACCTCTCTCAACGACCAATTAGGTCAAGAGATCACTATGCTTCTTGCCCAAGGGGCAATAGAAGAGGTACCCATTCTCCAACAGGGTACAGGGTTCTACTCTCCCTATTTCCTTATTCCAAAGAAAACAGGAGGACACAAACCCATTTTAGACCTCAGAGAATTGAACAAATTCCTGTTCAAAGAGAAGTTCAAAATGATTTCTCTAGGAACTCTGCTGCCATGCCTTCAGAGTCAGGATTGGCTTTGTTCTCTAGATCTCAAGGATGCGTACACTCATGTTCTCATCCATCCAACTCATCAAACGTTCCTTAGCTTTCTATTTCACTGGAAGCACTACCAATACAGGTTTCTTCCTTTTGGCCTGGCCTCGGCACCAAGGGTGTTCACAAAATGCATGGCTGTGGTGGCAGCATTTCGCACCCTAGGAATATTCGTCTTCCCTTACTTAGACTGGCTCATTCGAGCCCCTTCAGAGCCAGAGGCCAGGGTTGCTCTCTCTCGCACAATGCGCATCCTTCAGTATCTGGGACTTGCAATAAACTTTCCAAAGTCCAACCTTGCTCCCGCTCAGTCCCTAGAGTTTATAGGAGCTCTGCTGGATACCAGACGGACAAGGGCCTACCTTCCACAGGCCCACTGCCTTCGCATTGTGCAGTTAGCTTCCCAAGCAGTGCTAAAACCTCACTTCACTGCTCGGGAGATGTTACAATTACTAGGCCACATGGTATCCACCGTGCATGTGGTTCCTTATGCTCGCCTTCATATGAGGGCAGCCCAGTGGACTCTATCCACTCAGTGGACTCAGGCGTCAGGTTGCCTGTCAGACAAAATAGCAAACTCTGATTGCCTTATTTTATCCCTCCAATGGTGGCAGTCACCCCAAAACCTTTTGGTGGGGGTCTCCTTTTCAGCAACCCCCACCCCAAGCCACTCTAACAACAGATGCCTCACAGGTGGGTTTGGGAGCCCACCTGCAAGGCCTCTCTACCCAAGGTACCTGGACTCCACAGGAGACCTATCTACACATCAGTCTTCTGGAACTCAGAGCAATCTTCCTTGCTCTTCAAGTATTCCCCACCCAGCTCAGCTGCAAGACAGTTCTAGTTCAAACGGACATTCAAGTAGCCATGTTCTATGTGAACAAGCAGGGTGGAACAGGCTCTCTGTCGCTATGCAATGAAGCTTTGAGACTATGGGCCTCGCCAGAGAGTATCAGATTCATCGATTTGTGGTGTATCTTCCAGGCATTCAAAACTCTTGGGCAGACAGACTCAGTCGAGTTCTTCTTCCACACGAATGGTCTCTCCATGCAGACCAGGTGGCCAAAATTGTTCAAATTTGGGTAACCCCGGACATATACCTCTTTGCAAGTCCGCTTAATGCCAAACTTCCCCGGTTCTGTTCCAGAATTCCGGTTCAGGGTTGTCAGGCTAGGGATGCTTTCCTCCTCCATTGGAGCCGGGACTTCCTGTATGCCTTTCCACCCATTTCCCTAATTCCCAAAACCCTGTTCAAGCTTCAGAGAGACAGAGGTCATATGATTCTCATAGCTCCACATTGGCCACGGCAAATGTGGTACCCTCTGCTCCTACATCTCTCTCAAGCTCCGCCTCTGGAGTTAAGATTTCCAGATCTCCTTTCTCAGGAGGACGGGATGCTGTGGCATCTGAATCCCCAGTCTCTGCATCTCAGGGCCTGGTTGCATGGTCTTAACCTTTCTCAGTAGGTAAAGGATATCCTTCATGCTTCCAGGAAGCCTTCCACAAGATGCTCTTATGCTTTTAAGTGGAAAAGGTTTACCATATGGTGCTCACAGAAGGGTCTTGATCCTCTTGTGATATCTCTGGAATTATTACTGGAGTATCTCCTTCATTTGCCTAATACAGGGCTTAAGACCAATTCAATGAGTTCATTTGAGTGCTATTGCAGCTTCTTTCAAGCCTCTAAATGGACAACCTATTTCCTCTCATCCTCTCATAGCGAGATTTATGAGAGGTCTTCTTTTAACTAAGCCTCCCATTAAGCCACCACCAGTGGCATGGGACTTTAATCTGGTTCTTGGGCAGCTCATGAAGCGACCTTTTGAACCATTAGCTACTACCTCTTTGAAATTCCTTTCCTGGAAGGTCATCTTTCTTATTGCAATCACATCAGCACGTCGCATCAGTGAATTGCAAGCATTGGTGGCTGATCCTCCTTATACAAGGTTCCGTCATGATAAGGTAGTCCTTAGGACTCATCCACACTTTATTCCAAAGGTGGTATCACCTTTTCATTTAAACCAAGCGGTTTACCTTCCTGTACTTTTCCCCAAGGCCTCACGCCTCAAATGCAGAAAGGAATCTTCATACTTTGGATTGTAAAAGGGCTTTGGTCTTTTACTTGCAAAGGACACAGCAACATAGAAAGTCCTCTCAACTCTTTGTTGCTTTTGATCCTAGTCATTTGGGACTTCCAGTCTCCAAAAGAACACTGTCCAGGTGGATTGCACAGTGTATTTCTTTTGCCTATGAGAGTAAGAACCTTCCTCTTGAAGGCCATGTCACAGCTCACAATGTGAGAGCCAAGGCAGCCTCTATGGCTCATCTTCATTCTGTGTCTATCGACCACATCTGTCGAGCAGCTACTTGGGCTTCGGTTCATACCTTCACAGCCTATTACTTCTTAGACAAGGACTCCCGCCGGGATGCCTTGTTTGGTCAGGCTGTTCAACACCTGTTCCATACTTAATCAACTCCTACCCACCATCCCTGGTAGGATGCCAGAGATCCATGGGGGGAAGTGGAGCCCTTTCACAGGGTCACACAACTTCTGGGGCCTTCTCCCTGGCATCTGCAGCTAGGGAGTCCCCATATGTGAAGACTACATTCCTGCTTGTTCCTGGAGATAGCATAGTTACTCACCTGTAACAGGTGATCTCCGGGAACAGCAGGAATTTAGTCTTCACAACCCACCCACCTCCCCTAGGAGTTGCATCTCTCTATCTCGCTCTTTCTCACTTTCCCTCTCTCTTTGTCTCAGCTATAAACTCAACTGGAGAGAGGCATTTGGGAAAGGTGGGCAGGCAGTAGGTAGTCGCTGTGGGATGCTCCCAAAAGCTTTCCTATTGGACGCTGGGGAGCATTCCCACGCAGGCTCTGTCTGTACCGACGATACCCATATGTGAAGACTAAATTCCTGCTGTTTCCGGAGATCACCTGTTACAGGTGAGTAACTATGCTTTCTCTACATCCTCAGTGAGGATGAGAAGAATAATGCAACAGCAAAACTAGGAAAGGAACCCAGGCAGATTGCTTTTATATGGTGCCCTAGAGTTTCTGAGTGATAAACTGTATAGTAAATAAATGCGTAAACCTGTTGCCAAAGAAGAAAATGAATAATTTCATTCTTGTTCTATTCTGTACAGCATAAGGGCTTTAACTTAGAGGTATCCCTCACTGCCTCAGCTGAAGGTTGCTTTGTATGCTGGTTGTATGCGGCCTATAAATTTGTTAAATAAAGTAAAGCTAGAGTAGACTTGCCTTTAGACCTCATTGATTCTTCTCATTTGCTTACGTTGTCTTGCAGGCTCCATACATTTTATTTTCCTTTGCTGAAACCACTGCTGCTGTCTAAACGCTATTCTGTGCATCACAGATCAGCGCTAGAGCATGCTTGGTATTGCTACTGGAAAAGTGATGCGGGAACGATAGAAGCAAGGTCGAGTGTTGGCCAGTTGACTGTTAAATATACGAAAATGCTTCTGATTTTTCATTTGCCTTTAAACCATGTTTTGTTTTTATTGAAATACATAGCTCTGAGCTTATAGTGAACGAAGCAAGGATCCTCGCTTATTGATGTTACTAACTGTTCCATGTTAATCCCTTCCCTTATTTTTTTTTAAATTTGCTTAAAGATGGTACTACCACTAAATCTGAGGGTAAGAAGTTTGTTTCTGTAACAGAAGTCTGTCTTCGCTGTGCACTCAACCTTAGTCTCTGTGCCCACTGGTTGTCTTCAGAAAGTCTTTTTACTGGTTCCCATCTGTGCTCACTGGTCACTTGCATGAATTGTTGCATGGTTGTAGTTTTGTTAGCTCATTTCAACACTTCTTGTTCTCGTGTTTATATACAAAGCTGTTCACTGAGTTCAGTGCTTTAGTGATTGTCATTTCATTTTTTCCTCGTTTTTTCCCTTGGCTGTCACCAGTAGCTCAGCATACAGCATCATCCTCATGAGTGCCCCCACCCCGCCATCTTGTTAAATGACTTTATTCTGTGAAAGCACAGACATAGCTGAGTTGACTATAATTTTAACAGGCTTATGGAGGATGAGAGACTTTGACATACTGCATCACAGCTTAGCTGTATTCTGTACTCCCTTTCTTTCTTGAGAATGCTTGTGCCCTGTGACCTCTAGTGGTCAAATGAGCAAACTGTCTCTGTGCATTGTATTGCTCATGAACCTGGATGCCTTGCAGAAGTATGCGAGTGCTGCCTTCCATTTGTAAGAATTACTATGGGTATGATTTATGAAATGCTCCTGGTCCAAACTTATTTTTTAAATTAGTTATGAATGCAGACAGCTTTCTTTTGCTCATCCTGTATCCATTGCTGACCATAAACACGCACCCACACACCCACCAAACCGGACTCATTCCCACACTGCTGGACTTGCTATCTCCCAGTTCCAATGGCTCGATCAGCACACAAAGTATTCCATTGCAAGGACAGCATGGAAGTAAGCTCCTCCCTGCTGCATACCTCAACCGCTTGTGTCCACGGAACAGAGGACTCCATTTCAAGGACAGCGTAGAGGTAAGCTGCTCCCCACTATATACCTCATCCACCAGTGTCCACTGGGGCGAGGACCACTTCCTACATCACATCACATCCAAAAAGCAGCACCACAGAAACTGGGACTCTGATGGCATCCATTCACCTCCACCTGACATTGCACCTAAGAACCAACACCACGGAAACTGGGACTCTTAAGACCACATCCATTTGCCTCTACCAAGCACCAACCCTCTAGGGCAGCGTTTTTCAACCACTGTGCCGCGGCACACTAGTGTGCCGTGAGATATTGTCTGGTGTGCCGTGGGAAAAATTCCAATTTCATCCGTAACATGTGGCCTCGGCTCACAAATTAGGGTTGCCAACCGGCCGGTTTTCAGCCGGCCTGGCCGGTTTTTCCATGGCCAGGCCGGCTGCCGGCACAGTTGTAAACCGGCCATTGAAAAGCCATTTTTTTGCTCTGACCGCAAGATCGGGAGCGGCCAGAGCAAAAAACCGGCTTTTGTGCCGAAGTCCGCAGCGCGAACGCGATCGCGATTCCCTATAGCAGTGCAGCCGCTGGTTCTGCTTTGTACAGAGCAGCGGCTGCACTACACTTACATTGAAAAGTAAAGAGAAACTGTGTCAGGAGCCCTCCGATCATGCAGAGCCCGAGGAAGTGATGTCATGGGGGCGGGCTCCTCACAGGCTGTCTTTGCTTTTCAAATTAACTTTAGCTGCAATAAAGTTAATTTGAAAAGGAAAGACAGCCTGTGAGGAGCCCGCCCACATGACATCACTTCCTCGGGCTCTGCGATGACCGGAGGGCTCCTGACACAGTTTCTCTTTACTTTTCAATGTAAGTGTAGTGCAGCTGCTGCTCTGTACAAAGCAGAAGCAGCGGCTTGGGCAGAGGGGGTGTGTGTGTGTGTGAGTGAACCAGCAAGGGGGGGGGGAGTGTGAGTGAACCAGCAAGGGGGGGGGGGAGTGTGAGTGAACCAGCAAGGGGGGGGGGAGTGTGAGTGAACCAGCAAGGGGGGGGGAGTGTGAGTGAACCAGCAAGGGGGGGGGGAGTATGAGTGAACCAGCAAGGGGGGGGGGAGTGTGATTTTAACAGCAGTGGAGGGGGGGTGGTTGTGTGATTGAACCAGCATGGGGGGGGTGGCGATGGTGTGAGTGAACCAGCAGGGGAGGGAGGGTAAGTGAGTGAGTGACCCAGCAGGAGGGGTGAGTAAGTGACAGGGGGGTGGGTGAGTGAACCAGCAGTGGAGGGGGGGGGGTGGTGTGAGTGAACCAGCAGGGGAGGGGGGTTTGGTGTGAGTGTTTGATTCCTATTCAAGAGAATTACTTTATATATAGTCAATATAGGCACAGAGGTAAATTTTTTTAACATTTTCTAATGGTGGTGTGCCTCGTGATTTTTTTCATGAAAAAAGTGTGCCTTTGCACAAAAAAGGTTGAAAAACACTGCTCTAGGGAACCCATCACCTACTCACAAAAAGCCACTACAAGAAATTCTTCCTTCAAGAACTCACACCCACTAACTTTCTAGAATCATGCTGCCGCTATTTCCAGATCATACTGCTAGACCAGTCCAGACAAGCGGGTTATGTCCCCCTGCTAGCAGATGTTAGCGACAGAGAAAAAAACACTCCAGAGCTGTGATTGGTTGGGCTGTGCATGACATAGGAGTGCCCCTAGAGGATCTAGCCAGTATTTCTCTGTCTCTAGCAGATGAAGGAATTAGACTAGTTCGTCTATTAGATTTATTTTATATTTAACTCCTGGATGCACCAGAGCACACAAGAGGTGTTTTCTCTGGGTTTCCCAGGCTTCCCTTCTTGATAGCTGTATTTCTGTAATCAGGAGCTCAGCCCTGCTGTATTCCTGATTTCCTGTCAGTGCAGCTCCCCTTTTCTCCATTCCTCCTCAGAAACACTTTCCAGCCCCTGCCAAGAGGTTCTAAGCGGCTGGAGGAGGATCCAACTGTCATTCCTGTCCCTTTCAGTCTCTGTAATTGACCTTACACCGACTTGAAAGTTTCTTTTCTCCTCTGTGGGACCTCAGCTCCTCTGTGGGACTTCAGCTCCTCTGATTCCAGCACAGTGAGTAACTGACATTTTCCTTTTCACTGCCGTTTTCAGCGATTCGGGGCTTGACGGGGTTTCAAGTTTTAAGGTGCTGGCAGCACTCCTTGCCTCTTCCCCACCAATTTCGCCGTCTTTTGAAGTTTTTGGAGCAAAGGGTTGCTTTATTTTTGCTTTTAAAGTTGCCGGCGGCCATTTTGAAAACTCGGGATAGCTTTTTTTCTTCTTTCTTTTTGGCGGGAGCAGCTCTGGGCTGGCATTTTATGTCTAATTCTCATCAGAGAAACACATTACCCTTCTAGGAATGTTTCCAAGGAAGAGTTTTAAGTGGACCTTTGTTCCCTTCTCAAAAAAAAAAAATACAATAGAAGATTTACACTTAACATGCCTGCTTCTCTGCACAGATGTATCGGATGTAATAAGAAGCAGAAAGACTTAGTTAATCGCATGTGCTCTTTGTGTACAATGCATCCAGGGGAGTCCTCTTCCACTGTGCTACCGTCTGTGGATATCAGCGCTTTGTCACCGCCGTCATTAGAAGGGCTGCAATCCAGTCTACCTGCAGAAGGATCCCAATCTGCTCCAAATTTGCCTCCACAGACTGCTGAACTCTCTTCGGTTTCGGCTGACAGACAGTTTCTGGCACTTTTTCGTCAGGCATGGAGCCTGTGGTGTTCTGAATCCTCCGGAATACCTGCCTTACCTGCTTCCGCTCCAAGCAGGGATATTGTGGGGTCTCGCAAGCGCTCACGTAAGTCTGCAGACCTTAAGCTTACTCTTTCCTCCAGGGACATTTTGTGGGGCTTCCGAGATGTTCCTGATGCCCATAAAGAGCTTAAATCTTCAGAGGGCAGTCCTGATTCATCTGAATGGGAAGATGGGGAATATTTCCCCTCAGATTCTTCACTCACACTTCAGGAGGACTCTAAAGATATCCGACTCTTTTGGAAAGAGGAGTTACCGGCCTTAATTGCTCAGGTGATAGAGGCACTACGCCTGGCCGACACGCCTGATCCACAAACTTCCCAGGCTCCTTTACAGCCTGATCCTATTTTGCAAGGTATTCGTAAACCTTCCAAGGCTTTTTCCTTTCCAGCGGAGTTGCAGCAAATGGTATCTCGGGAATGGGACTCTCCAGAATCGTGTCTCGGCACTGCACACCGTATTGGGCAGTTGTATCCTTGGTCTCCTACTGACCTCGACCGTTGGCTGTCATACCCAAAGGTGGATGCTTTGGTGACTGGGGTCACTAAACATACAACTATTCCAGTTGAGGGCGGAGCGGCACTCAGAGATCAACAAGACCGTAAAGTTGAAAGCCTTCTGAAAACAGCCTTTTCATCCTCCACTCTTTCTCTACAAGTTGCGGTTTGTGGAGGTTTGGCGGCTCGGGCCTCCCTCCAGTGGATTCAGCAACTTTCTGACGAGCCAGAATTAGAGTGCCTTGAATCTGTCGCTGCATTCCTGGCAGATGCCTTTTATGATCTTCTACGGCTGTCAGCTTGCTCCGTGGCGGCGGTTACAGTGGCTAGAAGATGGCTATGGTTGTGTCAGTGGGCAGCGGATGTTGCTTCTAAGACTCGCCTGTCTAAGTTGCCTTTTAAAGGGAGACTCCTTTTCGGCGAAGATCTTGATAAATTGGTGAAAGATCTCAGAGAGGTGAAGCCGCAATGTTTACCTGAGGGCAGACCTAAGGCATCTTCTCGTCGTGGCTCTCGGTCCCACAGTTTTCGCCAATTTTCTAAATCTCAGGATTCACGAAGATACCGTTCTTTTAAGCCAGATGCTGCTTCTGCTTCTGTCCATCACTATGGTCAGAGAGTGCAGTCCTTTCGAGGAGCCTGCAGAGGGACAGATACCTACTCTGGCCCAGGGAAATTTACTGGAACCTCCCGACCTTCCCGCTGACGGGACGCTCCACCCACTCGAGATCCTTCTGCCCATAGGAGGACGGTTATCTCTTTTTTCTCGACAGTGGGCACTCATAACTTCAGATCGCTGGGTCCTTGATATAGTTACTCACGGCTATTCTCTTGAATATTACCAACCCATTAATGATGCCTTCTTGGTCTCTCCAGGACGCTCGTCGGGAAAACGGGTGGCCATTCAAACTACTGTTCAGAGACTTCTCTCCTTAAAGGCCATTTGTCCAGTCCTTCCGTTAGAAAGAGGGCTAGGCCGCTATTCCATCTATTTTGTGGTGCCTAAGAAAGATGGATACTTTCATCCAATTTTGGACCTCACAGGCGTAAATCGCAGCCTTCGAGTACCACACTTCCAGATGGAAACCCTACGATCAGTCATTCGATACGCCAGGGAGCGTTTCTAGCTTCCTTATATCTCGCGGAAGCGTATTTTCATATTCCCATTTGAGAAGACCACCAGCGCTTCCTGCGTTTTTCAGTTCTAGGCCAACATTTTCAGTTTTAAGCTATGCCCTTTGGCCTAGCCTCGGTGCCTCCAACCTTCTCAAAGGTGATGGTGGTTGTGGCCACAGCCTTATGCAAGCAGGGCATCAAAGTGCACCCATACTTGGACGATTGGCTCATTCGTGCGGATTCTGTTCCAGAGGCTATCAAAACTGTTTCCACAGTAGTGGCCTTTCTTCAGCAGCTCGGTTGGGTGATCAACCAGACCAAAAGTTCCCTCCATCCGTCTCAAGAGATCAAATTTCTTGGAGCACGCTTCGATGCCGGTCAAGGGCGTGTATTCCTGACTCAAGCCCGTTTTATAAAGTTGACCTCTCAACTCCGCATTCTTGGCTCAAACAGTCTACTATTGCCCGATGGATACACCGTACCATTGAATCGGCCTATAATTCTCCAAGGCAAGCCGGTGCCTCCTGCTCTTCACGCACATTCGACTCGGGCTCAGGCCATGTCTTGGGCTGAGCAATCGCACGTAGTCCCTCTTGATATTTATCGAGCGGCAACTTGGTCTTCCTTGTCTACCTTTGTCCAGCATTATCGTCTGGATGTTCAGGCACGTGAGGGCAGTTGTTTTGGGGCTAGTGTGCTGTCGGCGGCTCTCTGCCCACCCTGGGGTTCATTAGCTTGGGTACTTCCCGCTTGTCTGGACTGGTCTAGCAGTATGATCTGGAAGGAGAAATTTCACTTACCGTTAATTTCCTTTCCTGGAATACTGCTAGATCAGTCCAGAATCTGCCCCATTATCAGTGTCACGACTGCTGGTGCAGAGGAGTCGACGTTCGATTTACTTCAGACATAAGCAATATTGTATGCTGGAGAAAGTCCACAACAGTGGATTCAGATTTTTTCTCCAAAGAATGATGTTTGATCCTCCTCCAACCTTCTTGGTTCAAGTTCAATTTTTTGTTGAATTACTGGTTACCTGTACATAGTTGAGTTCATTAGTCCTGTTTTTCTCTTTGCATTAGTGCATTAGTGCTTTTTCAAAAGAATACTGGCTAGATCCTCTAGGGGCACTCCTATGTCACCCAGAGCCCAACCAATCACAGCTCTGGAGTGTTTTTTTCTCTGTCTCTAACATCTGCTAGCAGCGGGACATAACCCGTTTGTCTGGACTGGTCTAGCAGTATTCCAGGAAAGGAAATTAACGGTAAGTGAAATTTCTCCATATCACTCTTTACACCTTGCTTGCACTCCTCCTACTAGCTACCGCCCACAACATATATACACACCTCACATCCCACCATCTATCACAGATACACCACCTCCACTATATAACGGACACTAAACACCAACACCCCAGACTACATAACACACATCACAAACATACCAATCGATTGCTAACACATCCCACCTACCACAGTGCACAGCACCCCTTTGCAAACACTCAAATGCGTACTCATAAACTCATGCTCAGCGAGGAACAAAATCCCTGTCGTCGGAGACCTACTGGAAACCCAGCAACTTGACATCCTCTGCATAACTGAAACCTGGCTTGCAGACACGGACATCGTTCTCCTGAACAAACTCCTACTAGAAGAATTCACTCTTCCACTGCTCCCAATCTCACCGAAGAGGTGGAGGAGTCATGGTCACAGTCAAGCCACAACTACAATTCAGGTACCACACGACTGAAAGCACAGATGAAACAAACTCCCTCACCATAACAAACAAACAATTGACAATCTACCTTACCTACAGAACACCAACCTCCTCAATCACTGGTCTATCAAACATACTGGAGAAAGTACTTGTGAATACCAAATCTTCTCGTCCTAGGAGATTGTAACCTCACCTCCGTCCAACCAAAAAGCGTCACCTCTTTCCTCGATGCCATGGCAGCCATGGACCTCTCACAGATCGTTCTATCCCCCACACATAAAAAAGGTAATACTCGACCTAATCTTCACTAAGAACCACACAATACACACAGACCCCCCCCCTCATTGAATACAAATCTATCCAGTACCCTGGTCTGACCACAAACTAGTTACCTTCTCTCTTCCCCTCGAGCACCCAACACCCCCAATCCATCCATCAACATACAAAAAGATGCTTCAAACAATTCAACAAGGACATCTTCCTCGGAAACATTCTTCCGCAACTGGATACAGGAACAAATGACCCCAACACACTCATAAACAACTGGAACCTCATCATTGGAAACTCCTCCACCGTAGCATCAAACCTAACAAGACCAATAAAAAAAACCTCCCCAAGACTCCATGGTACACCCCAAACCTCTTAAAACACAGCTATGAAGACTCGAACACAAATTGCGTAAAACAGCCCTCATTGAAGACCGAACTAGACCCTCACTAGACCCTACCTGTCCTCCTAACTATCAACCAATCTCACCTCTCCCCTTCATTTTTAAACTACTTGAACATGCAGTTTACCGCTGTTGCCTTACTTTCTCACCTCTCAAACCCTTCTGGATCCTCTACAATCTGACTTTCGTCCTTTACATTCTACCGAAACGGCTCTTGCCAAAGTCTTCAGTAACATGTTCCTGGCAAAATCCAAGGGCCTTTACTCAGTCCTCATCCTTCTTGACCTTTCTGCTGCTTTTTACACTGTTGACCACAACCTTCTCCTTGATACCTTGTCCCTCACTTGGTTTTAAGGGCTCTGTGCTATCCTGGTTCTCTTTTTATCTCTCCCATCACTTCTTCAGTGTTTGTTCTGGCGGATCCTCCTGTACTGCTATCCCACTTTGTTTGTGTACCCCAAGGGTCTGTTTTGGGTCCACTCCATTTCTCTCTCTATACCCAGTCCCTTGGTGCACTCATCTCTTCCCATGGCTTTCAGTACCATCTTTACACTGATGACTCCCAGATCTATCTCTCTACACCTGAAATCTCTCTGGCAGTCCAGGTCCGGATTTCTGCCTGCCTTTCTGACATTGCTGCTTGGATGTCTCACCGCCGCTTGAAATTGAACATTGCCAAAACTGAGCTTCTTTTTTTTCCCCTCTAAACAGAGGTGGCCCAAGGGGTGTGCGGGGCCATGTGCGGAGACTCGGTACAGGGCCTAATTTGCATAAATATTTGCATAATGTTAACATGCACTAACTTTTAGTAAACATGTCTCTTAATGAGTGTATGGCTAAAGAAAGACGATCAGATTTCTACATTACTATACTCCAGTGCATACCGCCAGGCACATTAGGAAGTACTACAAACACTGCCCATTTAGAACCCATAGCAAACCCACCATATAACAGACTACCAGGACTCATAAATCACCAAACTCTACCTATCAAAAAGCAACACTGCAAATATTAAACCAATACATCTCAGAGAATACCAATACATCTCCTACTGGGGAAAGAGAACAAGTGGCACTGTCAAATAAAAACTACATAAATAGAATACCTCAGCTCGGTTACACCATCGGAACATAGACCATCACCAAACAAAGAACAAGGGATCACAATTTAGAAATAGGAAGACAGTAATTAAACTGGGAACCCCAAAACCAAACTTGGAATGTACAACAACACAGCAGAAATAAAACTATAAATTAATATCTCCAGGAACAAGCAGGAATGTAGTCTTCACATATGGGTATCGTCGGTACCGACGGAGCCTGCGCGGGAGCGCTCCCCAGCGTCCAATTAGAAAGCTTTTGGGAGCATCCCACAGTGCCTGCGTGCTGCCTTCCCGCCTTTCCCAACTGCCTCTCTCCAGTTCTTCATTTTCCGCGGAGCCAGCAGGTCGTCGTTCCTGTCACCGCAGAAAACTTTTCCTTATTCTCCTCTTTTTTTTGTGGTCGTGTCTGCCTTCCTCGACGCTATACTGGTACCGCTAGTGGTTCTTTCTTAAAAAAAAACAAAACAAAACACCTACTATTTTTTTCCAAACTTTTCTTTTCCAGGTGCACGCACCATTTTGGGCCTTAGGCCCAAAATTTCCTCTACTGTGGAAAAACCCGCTTCGGGTTTCAAAAAGTGCACCAAGTGTGGCAGTGCCATCTCCGTCACCGACACCCATGAGTGGTGTCTCAAATGTTTAGGTCCTGACCACTCCATCTCGGAGTGTATGGCTTGTGCCATGATGTCCAAGAGGGGTCGACAAAACCGAGCTGCCAAGCTCAGCACCCTTTTTCCCTCCGATGCAGCTTCTGTGGCATCGACGTCTTCCAGGGCTTCGTCTTCCTCCCATGGATCTCAGGTAACTAAACATAAGTCTGGCCGGTCCTCAAAGGGTAGATCTCCTTTCAAGCATCGAGATGCCTCTGGCATTGCCCTTGAGGGTTCTATACCTGCAAAATTGCCCCAGTGGGAGGCTTCGGCTTCCAAAGCATTATCGGGGCTCCAGGATGTTCTCGAGGCCTCAACCTCGGCAGAACTACTGGTGCCATGCTCTGGGGTACCGGCTGTTTTCTCCGCTACCAATACCCAGGCATCAGCAGCATCGATAGACCAGAGGTTCCTGGCTATTGAACGCAGTCTGGCGGCTCTCCTTGCGGCATCGACGCCCTCGGAACCGCGTCAGACGGTTCAACCGGTATCGGTACCGACAGCATCGACATCGGTGTCTGCTTTGCCGGCACCCAGTCATGCTATGCCTTCCGGTACCGATACACCGGTACCGATTCCCTCCGGTACCTTCGGTCGGTACAGGTATTGTGCTCTACAGGAGCATCCGGACAGAAGGTACTTTGAATCCTCAGAGGAGTCTGAGGATTCTGACAGCTCTGTCGGTACCGGAATACTTCTTGCAGAGGAGCCTTCCTCTCCTAAACGTAGGATGTCTCCTCCAGAAGATATCTCCTTTCAGGATTTTATCAGGGAGGTGGCTCAAGGTCTTTCCATTACTGTGGCTCCCGAAACAGAGCCCAGGGCAAAGGAGTTGGAGATTCTACAATATCCCAAGGCTCCTAAGGAGGCAGCTACTTTGCCTATCCATGAGATCTTGCATGATCTCATGCTAAGAATGTGGGAAACACCTCTTACCACCTCTCCTCACTCTCGTAGACTGGATACCATGTATCGAGTCCCTCCTTGTCCTGGTTTCCAGAAGACTCAGCTTCCTCACCACTCTATTGTAGTGGAATCAACTATGAGAAGGATGAAGAGTGCAAAGAGGCATGCCTCTAATACTTCAGGATGTGAGTGTAGAACTTTGGATGCCTTTGGACGTCATACTTTCCAGGCTTCCATGCTTTCTGCCAGGATCAGTTCCTATATTTTATATGTGGGAATGTTCCTTAAAGACGTCACAGGAGATTTAGAGGTTTTGAGCCCTCTTCTTCTTGAAGATAAGAGGCAGGATTTTCTCACACTGGTTAAACATGCCCAGGATGTTTCTAAATTTGTCAATCATGCAGCTTTTGACTGTTTTGAGTGCATAAGCAGAACCTCTGCCATTGCCATAGGTGCACGTGGAATTGCTTGGCTCCAGGCATCTGATTTGGAGCTCCGGGTGCAGGACAAACTGGGCAATATCCCTTGTACAGGTGAGAATCTCTTCGGCAAAATTTGGCAAGAGAAAGCCAATGAGTTGGATGCTGACAACTCCACTTTGGATAGCTTATCCAAAGCCACAGCTGATCCTGCAAGGAAGAAATCTTTCAAGAAACCATTCTTCTCAAAAAAGAAGAGGGTTTATCCCTCTTATTCCCAGCAGGGACGTTCTGCAGGTCAGCCTGCCCGAAAGGATCAGCAACCACCTAAACAAAGGAAAGCAAAGACTGCTAAGCCTCAACCATCTCAGCAGTCTCAGCCTCCACAAGGCCTTTGACTTTCATCTAGAGAACTTAGCCTTCCTGGCCCTCAATGGACCAGAGCCTTCCACATTCCAGGAAGGTTGTGTCACTTTGCCCCCAGATGGGGGCAGATAAGAGCAGAACATTGGACTCTCTACATCATAAAAGAGGGGTACAAGCTTCATTTTATCTGCATTCCCCCTCCCACAATGGTAAGACAGTTCAATTCTCAGACCTCTCTCATCAACTGTGCTGCTTACCCATGGGGCAATAGAAGAGGTACCCATTCCTCAACAGGGTACAGGGTTTTACTCCCCCTATTTCCGTATCCAAAAGAAAACAGGGGAACACAGACCTATTTTAGACCACAGAGAATTGAACAAATTCCTGTTCAAAGAGAAATTCAAGATGATTTCTCTGGGAACTCTGCTGCCATACCTTTAGAGTCAGGATTGGCTTTGTTCTCTAGATCTCAAGGATGCGTACACTCTTGTTCTCATCCATCCAACTCACAGAAAGTTCCTTCGGTTCCTCTTTCAAGGAAAGCACTACCAATACAGGGTGCTTCCTTTTGGCCTGGCCTCAGCACCAAGGGTGTTCACGAAATACATGGCTGTGGTAGCAGCATTTCTTCGCACTCTAGGAATATTCGTCTTCCCCTACTTAGACGACTGGCTTATTCGAGCCCCATCAGAGTCAGAGTCCAGGATTTCTCTATCTTGCACAATGCGTATCCTTCAGTATTTGGGTCTGGTCATAAACATCCCAAAATCCAGTCTAACTCCTACTCAGTCTCTAGAGTTCATAGGAGCTTTGCTGGATACCAGAAGAGCAAGGGCCTATCTTCCCCAGGCCCATTGCCTTCGCATGGTGCAGTTAGCTTATCAAGCAGTGCTAAATCCTCATCTCACTGCTCAAGAAATGTTACAACTACTAGGCCACATGGCATCTACCGTGCATGTGGTTCCTTATGATCGCCTCCATATGAGAGCAGCCCAGTGGACTTTATCCACTCAATGGACCCAGGCGTCAGGGTGCCTGTCAGACAAAATAGCAAACACAAATCACCTTATTTTGTCCCTCCAATGGTGGCAGTCCACTCAAAACCTGTTGCTGGGGTCCCCATTTCAACAACCTTTACCCCAGGCAACTCTCACAACAGATGCTTCACGAATGGGTTGGGGAGCTCATCTGCAAGACCTCTCCACCCAAGTCACCTGGACTCCACAGGAGACTCATCTACACATCAGTGTCTTAGAACTCAGAGCAGTCTTCCTTGCTCTTCGAGTGTTCCACACCCTGCTCAGCTACAAGACAGTCCTCATTCATATGGACAATCAAGTAGCCATGTTCTACGTGAACAAGCAGGGAGGAACAGGCTATCTGTCGCTTTGCAACGAAGCTTTGCGACTATGGGCCCTCGTCAGAGAGCATCAGATTCATCTCCTGGCAGTGTATCTTCCAGGTATCCAAAACTCTTGGGCAGACAGACTCAGTCGAGTTCTGCTTCCTCAGGAATGGTCTCTATATGCAGACCAGGTGGCCAAGATTTTTCAAATTTGGGGAACCCCGGATATAGACCTCTTTGCAAGTCCGTTGAATGCCAAACTTCCCCGGTTCTATTCCAGAATTCTGGCTCAGGGTTCTCAGGCCAGGGATGCTTTCCTCCTTCATTGGGGTCAAGACTTCCTTTATGCCTTTCCACCCATTCCCCTGATTCCCAAACCCTGTTCAAGCTTCAGAGAGACAGAGGGCGTATGATTCTCATAGCTCCACATTGGCCACGGTACCTTCTGCTTCTACATCTCTCTCAAGCTCCCTCTCTGGAGTTAGGCTCTGCTCCAGATCTCCTGTCTCTGGAGGGCGGAATGTTAAGACATCCCAATCTCCAGTCACTGCATCTCACGGCTTGGTTGCTGAAGGCCTAGATCTTCAGGATCTTAACCTTCCTCAGCAAGTAAAGGATATCCTTTATGCTTCTAGAAAAACTTCCACAAGACGCTCTTATGTTTTCAAGTGGAAAAGGTTTACCATATGGTGCTCGCAGAAGGGTCTTAACCCCCTTGCGATACCTCTGGAATCATTACTGGAGTATCTCCTTCATTTATCCAATGCAGGACTTAAAACAAACTCAGTAAGAGTCCATTTAAGTGCTATTGCGGCTTCTTTCAAGCCTTTAAATGGACAACCTATTTCCTCCCATCCTTTCATAGCAAGATTTATGAGAGGCCTTCTTCTAACTAAGCCTCCCATTAAGCCACCACCGGTGGCATGGGACTTAAATCTGTTTCTTGGCCAGCTCAAGAAGCCACCTTTCGAACCCTTAGCTACTGCCTCGTTGAAATTCCTTTCTTTGAAAGTTATCGTTCTCATTGCAATCACATCAGCACGTCGCATCAGTGAGTTGCAGGCACTAGTGGCTGGTCCTCCTTATACAAGGTTCCATCATGACAAGGTAGTCCTTCGGACTCATCCACACTTTATGCCAAAGGTGGTCTCGCCTTTTCATCTTAACCAAGCAGTCTACCTGCCTGTGTTTTTTCCAAGGCCTCATGCATCAAATGCAGAAAAGAATCTTCATACTTTGGACTGTAAAAGAGCTTTAGCCTTTTACTTACAGAGAACACAGCAACATAGAAAGTCCTCTCAACTTTGTTGCTTTTGATCCTTCTCATTTGGGACTTCCAGTCTCCAAGAGAACACTGTCCAACTGGATTGCACAGTGTATTTCGTTTGCCTATCAGAGTAAGAATCTTCCTCTGGAAGGCCATGTCACAGCTCACAATGTGAGAGCCATGGCAGCTTCAATGGCTCATCTGCACTCTGTGTCTATCGACGACATCTGTCGAGCAGCCACTTGGGCCTCGGTTCATAACTCCACAGCCCATTACTGCTTGGACAAGGACTCCCGCCGGGATGCCTTGTTTGGTCAGGCTGTTCTCCAACACCTGTTCCATACCTAATCAACTCCTACCCACCATCCCTGGTTGGATGCCAGAGATCCATGGGGGGGAAGTGGAGCCCTTTCACAGGGACACACAACTTCTGGAATCTCTCCCTGGCATCTAAAGCTAGGGAGTCCCCATATGTGAAGACTACATTCCTGCTTGTTCCTGGAGATAGCAGAGTTACTCACCTGTAACAGGTGATCTCCGGGAACAGCAGGAATTTAGTCTTCACAACCCATCCACCTCCCCTAGGAGTTGTATCTCTCTGTCTATCTCTTTCTCTTTCCCTCTCTCTCTCTTTGTCTCAGCTTTAAACTCAACTGGAGAGAGGCAGTTGGGAAAGGCGGGAAGGCAGCACGCAGGTGCTGTGGGATGCTCCCAAAAGCTTTCTAATTGGATGCTGGGGAGCGTTCTCGCGCAGTCTCCGTCGGTACTGACGATACCCATATGTGAAGACTAAATTCCTGCTGTTCCCGGAGATCACCTGTTACAGGTGAGTAACTATGCTTTCTTCTTGTACTAAACAAAATGCATACATTAAAAACACATTTCCCAGAGCTGATATATTCCAGTTAATAAATTCAAAATAAAGTATTTTTCTACCTTTTGTTTGTGCGTTTTATTTTTCAGTTGCAATTGCTCCAGTCACTTTCTTCTGGTATCTTCTTGTCTTCTGCTAATGCTCCATTGTCTGCTGTCCGTTTGTCCTTTCTTCTAGTTTTTTCCATTCTCTCTCTGCTTTAACATACTGATCTTTCCCCTTTTGCTTTTTCCTCCATCTTTTTCTTTATTCCTTTTTCATCCACTCTAATTTTACCCTTCCATCCTCAATCCCCACTTATTCTCCCAATACCTGGCCAATCATAGATTTTTCTTCCCTCCCACACAAAATATTTTTTCCCCTCTCCATTTCACTCTCCCAGCCCCATTCCATTTGAGCCCTCCCCAGCATCTGCTCCCTTCTAGTTCCAGCCCCACCCAGCATCTGTTCCCTTCTAGTCCCCACATCAGACAATTCCAGTTCTAGCCCTCATCAGCCCATTTCCAGTCCTAGCTCCCCCATCAGCCCATTTCCATTCCTATCCTAGCCCCCCCCATCAGTGCGTTTCCAATCCAAGCCCCCCATCAGCCTATATCCAATCCAAGCCCCCCATCAGCCTATTTCCAGTCCTATTCTAGCCCCTCCATCAGTCCATTTCCAATACAAGCCCCCCCATCAGCCCATTTCCATTCCTATCCTAGCCCCCCCCCTCAGTGCGTTTCCAATCAAGCCCCCCATCAGCCTATATCCAATCCAAGCCCCCCATCAGCCTATTTCCAGTCCTATTCTAGCCCCTCCATCAGTCCATTTCCAATACATGCCCCCCATCAGCCCATTTCTAGTCCTTTCCTAGCCCCTCCATCAGTCCATTTCCAATTCAAGCCCCCCCCCCATCAGCCCATTTCCTATTCAAGCCTCCCCCCATCAGCCCATTTCCAATTCAAGCCTCCCATCAGCCCACTTCCAATCGTAGCCCCCCATCAGCCCACTTCCAGTCCTAGCTGCCCCCCATCAGCCCATTTCCAATCGTAGCCACCCATCAGCCCATTTCCAATCGTAGCCCCCATCAGCCCACTACCAGTCCTAGCCCCCTTCAGCCAACTTCCATTCCGATCCTAGCCTATCCTCTCCATCAGCCCATTTCCAGTCCAAGCCCCCCCCACCCCATTCAGCTCATTTCCAGTTCAAGCCCCCCTCCACATCAGCTATTTCCAGTTCGAGCCCCCCCTCCGCAGCCCATTTCCAGTCCTAGCTCCTCCCCCCACAGCCCATTTCCATTCCAAGCCCCCCTCCCTATCAGCTATTTCCAGTTCAGGCCTCCCTCCACAGCCCATTTTGATCCTAGCTCCCCCCCCCCCCCACAATTTCCAGTCCAAGCCCCCCCACCATTCAGCCCATTTCCAGTTAAAGCTCCCCTCCACTCAGCCCATTTCCAGTCCTCTCTCCCCCCCACAGCCCATTTCCATTCCAAGCCCCCCTCCCCATCAGCTATTTCCAGTTCAAGCCTCTCTTCACTCAGCCCATTTTCAGTCCTAGCTCCCTCCCCACAGCCTATTTCCAGTTCAACCACCCCCACAGCCCATTTCCATTCCAAGCCCCCCTCCCCATCAGCTATTTCCAGTTCAAGCCCCCCCTCCACTCAGCCCATTTCTAGTCCTAGCTCCCCCCCACAGCCCATTTCCAGTTCAAGCTCCCCTGGCTATCTAAAATGCTTTAGTGGGAGCCGGAGAGGCCCCGGCTCACCTCTAACAGCTGCCGAAATGAAGCGTGTCTTGTTCCTTCACTAAACAGCTGTACTGAAGTTTAGAATGCTGCCGCGCTGAGGTCAAAGGGGACTTCCTGTTTCCCGGCGCTCAGTGCAGCAGCGTTCTAAACTTCAGTACAGCTGCCAAAGAGAAGGAAAAAGACGCGCTTCACTTTGGCAGCTGTTAGAGGTGAGTCAGGGCCGGGAGAGTGTTTGACTGGGGAACAGAAGCGGCTTGAGATCTTCCTGCCGCGGGAGCGGTTTGCAGATGCCTGGACTTTTTACCATTCGGGCAGGCACAAGGAGAGCGGTCCCGGCTGTGGAGGACCCCCCTCCCCCTGCCTTTACTTAATCCGGCAGCTCCTACACACGGCCGCATGGCGCGGCTCAAGGGGCCCTTCGGCGCATCTGAGGAGCCGTGAAGTTTTGGTGCTGTAATTGCCATGGGGAAGCGGAAAGCGAAGTCAACTGCCAAGTCTCAAGTTAAAACATCGGGAGGTAAGACTGTGGGCCTCATGGATAGGCACCTGGCTTCCCTGCCTCCCGCTCTATCTTCTCTGGAAGGGGCTTCGTTAAGCTCTCATTCGCGGACACCACCACAACTCCCTTTGCCTCATTTCTCTTCGACGCCATTGGATTTGTCCCTTGGAGTGGCTCCCCCAATTCCACATCCTGTCTCTCCAAAATGCTGTGAGGGTATGATTGTTGCCCCATTGACTGGGGAAGTGACTCTTAAGGATATTTGGTCTGCTATAAATAATATTGATGTACGTTTGACCATTACGGTATCTTCTCTTTGTCAATTTATGCATGCTGTGGTTGATAAACTGCAACATACTGAACAACAGTTAGTTTCTTTTTCCAAGTTCGTGGCCAAGACTGATTTTTCATTTCAGTCTTGCACAGATGAGGTTGCATTATTGCGTGATTCTCTTTCTCTTTCTTATCGACTGGAGGTTCTTGAAAATCAGTCTCGGGCCAGAAACTTGCGTTTTTTGAATTTTCCAATTACACATCTGTTATCCTCGGATGTTTTGTTGCAAAAATACTGTACTGAGGTCCTTAAGTTACAAGGAGAGTTAGATATTCTTCATATGTATTATTTACCTGTTCGTCCTTCTCCTGTAGATAAAGACCAGGACTCTTTAGTGTCAGTAGATCTCTCGATTGGACAGGATCTTACAGCTTTTTTGCAGGATTCTGTTGATGATATTCCCAAACGTGCCACCTTGGTGGTGACCTTTGGGTCTGAATATAGTAAATTGTCTGTTTTGCGGGCTTATTTTAAACACCGAGAAATTGTCTTTTGTGGTCAAAAGCTTCTAGTATTTCCGGATGTAGGCAGAGTTACCCAGGTTAGGCGTAAGCAGTTCCTGGCATTAAAATCTCGTGTGTTGGCTGTGGGGGCTACTTTCTTTTTAAAATTTCCTTGTCGTTGTATAATTACTTTTGAGGGTCAAACTTTAGTGTATACTGATGTTTCTCAATTGCAAGCATTTGTGTCTGAGAAAGAGGTTAGTTGAGTTTTGTTGTGGTGAGATTAAGCTGTTTCCATTGTGGAGTTTTTTTTTTAAACTCCTTTTTTCCTTTGTTTAATTCTTAATGCACTCTTCCATGATGTGGGTATTGATGGGTTTATATAATTTTTTTTGAATATGTAATTTGTTTTCTTTAATATTTATTATTGTTGTTCAGAAAAAGTTAAATAAAAGTTATAAAAAAAAAAAAGGTGAGCCAGGCCCTCTCCGGCTCCCTCTAAAGCCGCCCTGCCTGCCGGTGTTCAGTGCAGGATGTTGTTGGTGTGGGGCCCCCTGAAACGCGGGGCCCTGTGCAAGCAACATTCTTGCCCAATGGACAGGCCAGCCCTGCCTCTAAACCCTCCTATCCCCTTTCTCCTTTCTCAGCTCTCTAATCTTCCATTTCCTTAGCTCGCAGTCTTGGGGTTGTCTTTGACTCCTCTCTCTCCTTTTCCACACACATCCAACTGATAGCTAAAACCTGCCTTTTCTTTCTCTACAGCATCGCCAAAATTCACCCATTCCTTTCTGAACACACTTCTAAGGCACTTACTTAACTACTCTTTAGTCACCTCCTATCTTGACTGTTGTAACCTATTCCTTGCTGGTCTCCCTCTGATTCCTTTCTCTCCTCTTCAATCTGTTTAACACCCCTTCTCGGGAACTCCGCTCTTCTAGTAGATCACTTCTATCTGCCCTTTTCTTCTTTTGCTAACTCTAGACTGCTCCTTTCACCTTATGCCTGGAACAAACTACCTGTACCTGAGTCTGTACGTCCAGCTTCATCTCTGGCTCTTTTGAAATCCAAGCTGAAAACTCACCTCTTTGCTGCTTTCAATTCTTGATTTGCCTAATTTCCTTTGTGTTTCCTTATCATTCCCCCTAGGTGTATTCTATGTCTACAGCTACTGTGTTGACTGTCTTGACTAGATTATAAACTCTAATGAGCAGGGACTGTCTTTTACTTGTGTCTGTTCAGCGCTGTGTATGTCTTGTAGCGCCATACAAATGTTCAGTAGTAGTTGGAAGAGTAGTAGTAGTTATTATCTGAAACTGCTAGGCAAGTAACGTTCTTCAACTGACAATGCTGAACATTACTACCATACCAAACTAACCAATAACACACACAACCGACCAAGAGAATTCTTCAACATTATTAATCGACATACAAGACCACCCAGGAGCTCCAACTTAGATCGCAGCATCACCCCACAACAACTGGCATCCCACTACAAGCAACTCCACCCCCACCCAAACCCCAGACACCGTTGTATGGTCCTCCTTTGAAATAGCAGAGAAAACATCAGACATCTCATCACTCAACACGACAACCTCTCCTTTTGACCCATGCCCAGTTAGTTGGATTAAAGTAGCAAAAAAAAAGAAAAACTCGGCCCTATGCTCACAAAAATCACACAATCTGCACTCCAGCAAGGACAAATGCTGGAATGCTTTAAACTCTCCTCCATACACCCCACTTAAAAGAAGTCAGACCTCGACCCCACAGACCCAGCCTTCTACCGACCAATTGCCAGTCTCCCCTTCATGGTGAAAATCATTGAGAAGGCTGCCCATGGATCTGTACTCTCCTCCCTACTCTTTAACATCTACATCAGCCCCCTCTGCACTACTATCCAGAAGTTCAATACTGGGTATCAATTATACGCGGGCGACATAATGGTATGCACTCCATTCCACACCACTGCTCCAGACTACTCTAACTTAAGTGCCTACTTCAAAGATATAGTCTGTTGGCTTCAGCTTCACAACCTTGCAGTCATCTTCAACAAGACTGAGATCCTTTGTTACCAAGGACCCTAATTTCATGCCCCCCTTCTACCATCAAGATTGACGACACCGAACTACAGGTCAACTCACAAATCAAATACCTCATTGTCTTTCTGGATCAGCGACTGAACTTCCAGGCACACATCAAGAACATCAAGAATATCTACTTCAAATTCAGAACCCTTCCCAGCCTATGCAGTCTCCTCTCCCAAGAGAATTTCCACACAGTATGTCAGATTTCCATCATCCCCTTCATCGATTACTGCAACTCCATCTATCAAAGACTCCCCAAAACCTCCATCATACCACTGCATCTATCTCAGAACACCATAGCAGCACCATTATCGGAGCCTCCAGACACACTTGCATCACTCCCATACTGAAATCCCTTCATTGGCTTCCTATTGCATCAAGAATTAAACACAAAGTTCTTACCATCATCCACAAGGCCCAAAATAACACCACCTCTGATCATCTCCTAACACTGATCAGATGTCCCAGCACCAGTAGGCCACGCAGACAAAGTATGCTCAACCTCCTTCACCTGCCACCTCAAGTACGTAAGAGTACACAATGCGCTTGCATGAGAGCCTTTGCACTCTATGCTCCCACCCTCTGGAATGCTCTACCTCTCACACTACGGAGCATCCAGTCATACCAAGCCTTCAAAAGACACCTCAAGACATACCTCTTTGAAGAACATTATGGCACAACTCCTCTAACTGACCCTCTACAGGAACACCCACCTCTCACAGAACATCCTCCTTTTCCCTCCTCCCTAATCAGACATCCAAGTGATGACACTCCAATTCATATGTAACACCACCTCCAGCAATGATATCCCAATCTGTAATGTTAATTACTACAAGTCTTATTTCTATCATCATTTTGTTCATCATTTTAAAAAGTTTTAATGTAACCCGCATGAAGCCCCTTTTCTCTTGCTTGTACACTGTTCAGTGTAAACCGTTTTGACTGGTAGAAAAACCGTATACCAAAACCAGTTGTTAAATAAATAAATAAATAAATGTCAAGACCATATTGACAAAAACACCCTCCTTGATGCCCAGCAACACGGTTTCCACCCCCTATACGGAGCAGAAACACTGATGGTTTCCCTTATCAATACCCTAATAAAGGGCATTCAAGACTCTACCCAAGGATTCCTTCTAATTTTCCTAGATATCTCAGCCGCATTTGACACTGTGAGTCACAACATCTTCCTCCTACGTCTTCAGTCCACTGGAATCTGCAACACAGTTCTCCAATGATTCCATTCCTACCTAACCAACAGATAAAGCTGGGAACAAACGTATCAACTCCCTACCACCAGACGCAAGGTGTACCCCAAGGATCCACCTTGTCGGCACTACTTTTCAACATCTACCTGCAACCTCTCTGCTCAGTCATCAAATCTCACAACATAAACTTCCACATATACGCCAACGACATCATGCTGTATGGACCATTTAGCATGAAACAACCCTCATGCACAAATCACCAAGAATGCTTCACTGAATGTTGCCCATTGGCTAGAAAAAAAAATCTAGCAATCAACAACTACAGGACCACCAAAGCCCTATTTATTACAAAGAATTCTACATTTACCCCCATACCTCCCTAACCTTAAACAACACACAAGTAAAATTCAGACTGAGGTAAAATATCTGGGCATCACTCTTGACCAACACCTCTCCTTCAAACCATGAATAAATAAACAACCAGAGCAATCTACTACAAGGCCAAAACCCTGCAACGCCTAAGCCCACTCTTGAGCCATCAGACTTCCACTCAGCTTTCCAAGCCTTAATCTTACCACACCTCGACTACTGCAACTCCATCTACCAGGGCTTATGACAATCTACCTTAGCACCGCTCTACACACAACAGCGTGCATTCTTCAGGGAGCTACAAAGCAGGACCACATCACACCTATCTTCAAGCAGCTCCATTGGCTCCCACTCCGCAGCCAAATGAAATACAAGACCCTCCTCCTGACCCACAAAGCCATCCACTGCCGCCCCACCACTCATCTCCACATCCTATTCGAAATTCCACAGCCTAGCAGAGCCAGAAGATCATCCACAAGGAACCAAACTTACTATCTTCCATACCATAGTAAAGCATAATCAACAAGCATGTAGAAGAGCCTTCAAGTTCTCCAGGACCAAGCAGGAAGTCAGTCCTCACTTATGGGGTGACGTCGGCGCCGACGGAGCCCTCGCGGAGCAATTTTCCCCAGCTTTCAAAGAAAGCCTTTGGGAATTGCAGCGCGCATGCGCGGTCGTCTTCCCGCCCGAGGGTGCCATCTTAGCCAGCCAGTCTTCTTTTTTCCGCGGAGCCCTGCAGACGTCCCCGTCTTGTCCCCGCGAAAAAGTTGATTTTCCTCTTTATTTTATACTTTTTTCTTTCGGTTCGACGCCGATCGTTTTCCCGCCCGGACTCGCGAGTCTCGAGTCCTCTAGCGTTTTTTCGGTTTTTCTGACTTAGTCAGCTTTCATTTTCGTTTTCCCTGGCAGCCCGGTCCTTTGACCTCGCAGGGGTCCTTTTTCCTCCGATGGCTGCCAGTGGCTTTAAGCGGTGTGGTCGGTGTGACCGAAATATGTCACTAACCGACACACACGACTTTTGCCTCCGCTGCTTGGGCCCGGATCATGAGGAACTGATCTGTGGGCCCTGCAGCAAACTGTCCTCGAAGGCGTTGAGAAGTCGGCGGCATCAGCGCGAGAGAATCTTCGCTGACCCCAGCCGTACCCGGACCTCGTCGGAGGCCTCCGTGTCAAAGGGCTCCAGCTCGGACCGTCGCCGGAGCTCCTCCGACCGGGGTTCTCCCTCCGGGGACCATCGTCGGAAGGAATAAACCCGCGCGAGGGCGGCCGTCGGTGGACGCTCCTGGCTCCGCGAGGGCCAGGTCGCATAGCCCCGACAGCCGCCCCGGGTCCTTGGAGAAGGAACATCTCCCGAAGCGACCTCGCCTGGAGTCGGAGATGCCTGCCCGTGTAAGTCCTGTAGTCCTTCTGGACTCGCCTCCGCGACAGCCGACGTCGGGCCCGACGCCGTCGGGGCCCGAGTCGGGGGCTGCTGGGTCACCTGAGCTCGGACTCAGGTTGACGGCCTTGGAGAGCAGACTGTCTGCCTTCATGGACCAGCAGCGGGCACTGCTCGCTGGCCTCGCTGGCGCCGCTGCCCCGACCGCCGGGACGTCGACGTCCAAGTCGACCCCAGAGACCGAGCCGATCCTCGAGTCAATGAGAACTCGAGTCGATCCTCGGTCGAGGTCACCCTCGGCCTCCCGTTCGGGACCGAGGTCGCCGACGCCGACTCCCTCGACGTCGGGGCGGCTGGCGCCGCACCCTGCCCGGGCCGACCCCACCGAGTCCTCGTCGGAGTCGGTCTGGGAGTCTGAGGAGGAAGAGTCACCTGATTCTTTCCGGACTCTGTGTGTCCCATCGGACTCACCGGGGTCCGAGCCTCGGAAGCAGTCCCCCCCGGAGGATGCCCGGTTCTCTCGGACTTCGTTAGGGATATGGCCAAGGCTTTGGCCTTCCCTGCGGATCCCGAGGAGGAGCCTCGAGCCGAAGAGCTCGACGCCCTCCAGTATGACTCTCCCGCGAGGGGAGCACTTTACTGTGCCGGTTCCTCCTATGCTGGAACGACTACTCTTCCGCATGTGGGAGAGTCCGGCCTCCTCGCCGGTCCTGAGCAAGCGGGTCGATTCTATCTATCGGGTCCGCAAGAGCCCTGGCTTTCAGAAGGCACAGCTGCCACACCATTCCATGGTAGTGGAATCGGCCATGCATCGTCTTAAGAGCCAGAAGATGCACTCCTCGGTGCCTCCTGGAAGGGAGGCCCGTAACCTGGATGGCCTTGGCAAGAAGTGCTTCCAGGGCTCTATGCTCGCATGTCGTGTCCAGACTTACCAGCTCTACATGGGCATGTATCTCCGGGATCTGGCTAAAGAGCTAGCCGGATTCTCCGCTGGTCTCTCCGAGGAGCCCTTGCGGAGGTTCCTAGCCTTGTCCACGGGCATTCGGGAATGCTCAAAGTTCATGTCCCGAGCAGCCTATGATGGCTTTGAGGCCTCGGCTAGAGTGGCCGCAGCCGGCATCGGTGCCCGCCGACAGGCTTGGCTTCAGTCGTCGGATCTTGAGCCCTGGGTACAGGACAAGTTGGTCGATGTCCCTGCCGAGGCGAAAACCTCTTTGGCAAGCCCATGGCGGAAAAGGCTGCACAAATTGAGACTGAGACTCTCACCAGGACCAGGCTTTCTAGGAAGACCTCCGCCCCTTCCCAGAAAAAGAAGGGCTCGGGAAAAAAGTCCTTTTACCCGAGGAAGGCGGCTGCCTACAAACAGTACCCCCATTATCAGGCCCTGCAGCTCCCCAACAGGGCCAGCAGGCCAAGGGACGGGGGTAACGGGTCCCGTAGGCAGCAAGCCCCCAAGCCTGCACCACCGGCCCCTGCTCAGCAGGGTGGGGGTTTTTGACTCGCTCAGCATAGCCTCTCCCCCCCCGCTGGTTTCCTCCCAGCACCGGAGGCCGGCTGGTTCACTTCGGCCACAGGTGGTCCAGCATCACCGCAGATGCCTGGGTACTTCAGGTCGTGCGAGAAGGCTACCTTCTCCACTTCCATCAGGTCCCTCCCTCCTATTTTCCGGGGAGAACCTTCGCGCCCCCCTCTGCACAGGGAGTTGCTCCTTCAGGAGTTAGCAGGTCTTCTGCAGGAACAGGCGGTGGAAACCGGTGCCCCACCACCTGAGAGGTCAAGGCTTTTATTCAAGGTATTTTCTGATACCAAAGAGAACAGGGGGCCTCAGAACCATCCTGGACTTGCGCAACCTCAACAAGTTCCTTGTGCGGGAGAAGTTCAAAATGCTTACCCTTGGAATCCTTCTGCCCTACCTCCAGCAGGGAGATTGGCTATGCTCCTTGGATCTAAAGGATGCCTACACGCACATCCTCATCCACCCAAGCCACCGCCAATACCTAAGGTTTGTGGTGGCAGGAAATCATTACCAGTACAGAGTACTGCCCTTTGGCCTATCCTCCGCACCGCGAGTCTTCACAAAATGTCTCGCGGTCGTGGCGGCCCATCTCCGGCTTCACGGCCTCTATGTCTTTCCGTACCTCGACGACTGGCTCATCAGAACAGCGTCCGCTCAGGAGGTCGCCAACGCCACGCGCCGCACGGTGACTCTGCTGCAGCACTTGGGCTTTGTCATAAACTTCGCAAAGTCCACTTTGCTCCCCTCACAGGATCTCGAGTTCATCGGCGCAAGGCTGCACACTCCTCGGGCACGAGCGTACCTACCGCTCGACAGGGCGCAACGGCTCATGGACCTAGCCGACCGCTTTCGCAGCAGCCAGCCCCTGGTCTCCGCCAGGCGCTTCCTGAGACTGCTCGGCCATATGGCTTCCACCGTCCATGTGACCCCCAATGCCCGCCTGAACATGCGGTCTGCTCAATGGTGTCTCCGCCAGCAGTGGCGACAAGCCACAGGCGGCCTGGCGGACCTGGTGCGCGTCTCCGAGCCGCTGCTCTCGTCTCTCCGGTGGTGGCTCCGGCAGCCGAACCTGATATTCGGAATGCCTTTCCAGTCACCTCAGCCGACCCGGGTGCTGACCACCGATGCATCCCTCCTGGGCTGGGGAGCGCATTGCCAAGAGGCACGTACTCAGGGCCTCTGGACCATGTGGGAGTCTGCTCAGCAGATCAACTTCCTGGAGCTCAGGGCGATCCGCCTAGCTCTCAAGGCCTTCTCCCACCTGACTTCCCAACAGTCCGTCCTTGTCCAGACGGACAATCAAGTTGCCATGTTCTACGTGAACAAGCAGGGGGGCACGGGCTCCTTCCTCCTCTGCCGGGAGGCACAGAAGCTCTGCTCTTGGGCCGTCAGTCACGGCATTCTCCTCAAGGCAGTTTATCTCCCGGGCCAAGAAAATTGCCTTGCAGACAAACTCAGCAGGGTCCTCCAGCCGCACGAGTGGCGTCTGGATCCCTTGGTAGTTCAGAAGCTCTTCCTCAAGTGGGGTCTCCCCACGGTGGATCTCTTTGCCAGTCCTCACAACCGGCAGCTTCCTCGCTTCTGCTCTCGTCAGCCACACCCCCTTCGGGTGGCGGCGGACGCCTTTCTGATCTCGTGGTCGGGGAGCCTTCTGTACGCTTTCCCTCCCATCCCGCTGGTCTCTCGGACTCTTTTCAAGGTTCTCCGAGACAAAGCCTTCATGATCCTGGTGGCCCCTCGCTGGCCCAGGCAGCCGTGGTTTCCGCTCCTGCTGCAAATGGCGGTGGAGGATCCAATCCCTCTGGGGGTACAACCGGATCTCCTCACTCAGGATCAGGGGTCCCTTCTGCACCCCAACCTCAGGTCTCTCAACCTCATGGCCTGGCTGCTGAGAGGGTAGTCCTTGCTCCCCTTCTCCTGCCGGCGGAGGTGGAGGAGGTCGTCTTAGCTTCGCGACGGCCTTCTACCCGCAAATGCTACGCCCTTAAATGGCGTCGCTTTGCAGTCTGGTGTACCCAACAGTCTCAGGATCCCTTCTCCTGCCCGGTGTCGGTGATCTTGCAGTACTTGCTGCACCTCTCTAATCTGGGACTTAAGTCCAACTCCGTCAAAGTTCACCTCAGTGCTCTTTCAGCACATCATGTGCCAGTGGACGGCAGACCTCTCTCCAATGACCCTCTCGTAGCGAGGTTTCTCCGAGGTCTCCTTCTACTTAAACCACCTCTGCGCCCGCCAGCGCCTGACTGGGACCTGAATGTGGTTTTGCAGCGGATCACCTGTCCGCCTTTTGAACCTATGGCTACCTGTTCTCTCCGTTTTCTGTCTTGGAAAACACTGTTCTTGATAGCCCTCACTTCCGCTAGGCGCGTAAGTGAATTGCAGGCCCTCGTGTCTGATCCCCCTTACACTCGGTTCTACAAGAATAGGGTAGTCCTACGGACTCACCCAAAATTTCTGCCTAAAGTGGTCTCCCCTTTTCACATCAATCAGGAGGTGGTACTTCCAACCTTCTTTCCCAGACCACACTCCAGCCGAGCTGAAACGGTCCTCCATACCCTGGACTGTAGAAGGGCATTGAACTTCTACCTTGACCGTACGCGGGAGCACCGTAAAGCTGCTCAGCTTTTTGTGTCTTTTGACCCCAATAAATTGGGGCTCCCGGTCTCCAAGCGTACTCTGTCCATCTGGGTTGCGGACTGTATCTCTTGGGCTTATGGGGCAGCCGGACTCTCCTTAGAAAGTCGAGTCACGGCTCATTGCGTTCGGGCAAAGGCCACGTCAGTGGCTTACCTCCGCTCTGTTCCGCTGGCAGACATCTGCCGGGCCGCTACTTGGTCTTCGAGCCAGACTTTTGCGGTCCATTACTGTCTCGAGAGGGAGTCCCGTAGGGACAGTGCTTTCGGACAGGCAGTCCTCCGTAATCTCTTTGAGGTCTGAGCAACTCCTACCCTCCATCCCGGATGTGGGCTACCGGTGGGTGATAATTCAGCGAAGATTCTATCCTTCTGTGCTGCTGAGCTAGAGGGAGCTCATTTTTGTGCTTAGGGTCTCCGGTAGCCTTGAGCTTGGGAGTCCCATAAGTGAGGACTGACTTCCTGCTTGGTCCTGGAGAAAGCGTAGTTACTCACCTGTAACAGGTGTTCTCCAGGAGCAGCAGGAATCAGTCCTCACTACCCTCCCTCCTCCCCTTGGAGTTGCAATCGTCTGCTTATGTTCTTTTTGCAAATTTTTATGCTGTCTTTTTTAGCTATGTCATCTGACTGGCTAAGATGGCACCCTCGGGCGGGAAGATGACCGCGCATGCGCGCTGCAATTCCCAAAGGCTTTCTTTGAAAGCTGGGGAAAATTGCTCCGCGAGGGCTCCGTCGGCGCCGACGTCACCCCATAAGTGAGGACTGATTCCTGCTGCTCCTGGAGAACACCTGTTACAGGTGAGTAACTACGCTTTATACGCACCATCCATATGGAACATACTACCAGATGCAATATGACCTCCATACCTTTCACAAATACCTAAAGACTCATTTTTTTACTGAACATTTTAGCCCAACAACCTAATCCCACCCTCCAATTCACTGACTCCACACGTCCCCCAAACAATCTCCCTCCAAACATCTCATGTATACATATTTCATCCTGACATCACAATACCCTACCCTACAGAACATCCCACCCCCTGCACATATAAAATCCATTCCTCCAAGCTACTCATTGTATATAGTTAAATGTGCTATGTTATTGTATATCGATAATTTTTCTATGTAATTACTGTTTTTCTTCTACATACAGCGCTTTGACCTGATGAAAAGCCGTATATAAACCCTGCAAAAATAAACAAACCAACAAACCTGTCAATAGATACTTCACCAAAGGCAGTAGTATATCTTCAGAGTTGCCAATTCCAGGAGTGAGATTTTTTGCTAGTTCTGGTTTTAAATTTGCATTACAATGCAGTATGGTATTTGTGATTCCTGATTTTACCCATTAGAATCAGTGCTGCATGTCTCATCACTCGTCCTGCTAGACCAGTTCAAACAAGTGGGTTGTGTTCCCCTACCAGCAGATTGGTGGAGACAAAGAACGCATGAAAAGCCCAGGTTTCACTGACATCACTCCCTTGCCTCTATTTGCCTCAGTCACCAGAGGGTTTCTTTAGTATTTATTTGTCTCCAGCAGATGGTTGATAGATTTTCTCCTTTCTGTAGAGAATCTGAAGATTGAGAGGAAAAGGTTAATTAAATGCTCATGAATGACCACTTTGAGGGTGACACTCTCACTTGAGCATGGCATAGGAGGCTCCACTAAACTGCAGTCTTTTTGGTAGCCATAGAAAGAGGGAAAATTGGTTCAGCTCCACACGCTTATCATAAGAGCCTGTTGAGCAGCCAGAAATGCCTCCTCTCTCCTCCTCTGTCACCGCCTGTTCTCTCCCGAAGATTGCAGAAGGCTCTCGGAGGGATTTGCCTGCTAGCCACTTTAAACAGTGCTGCAAAGCTATTGAAACAGTTTCAGGGGAATAGAACTGAGCTTGGCATGGATTCTCTGCCTGTGGCTCTCAGAGTGTAAGTACCAAGGCTGGAGTGGGACTCTCCCAACCTCCCTGCCTAATGGGCTAACAGCATGTAAGAAGATCTATGCTCTCCTGGAGAAACTGTGTTGGGAAGTTTGATATCCCCAAGGTCAATGCGCAGGTCACAGTAGTTATCAGACAGAACACCATTTCTTTGGAAGGCGAATCAGCCTTGAGGGCTTTTCTGGACAAAAAGGAGGATGTGGTGTTGAACTAGTTGGCTGTGGCAGCTGCTATTCTTCGGTTGGTAGGATGTGCCAGCCTGATGTCACGAGCCTTGCTTCAGTGGATTCAGTCTCTTTCGCCAGATGATACTACCCCTCTTTTGGAGTCTGCTATGGCCTTCATTTCTGATGCTATGCATGACTTGGTGTGTTTGGCAGCCAGGGAT
Organism: Ichthyophis bannanicus; assembly: GCA_033557465.1. NCBI lineage: Eukaryota > Metazoa > Chordata > Amphibia > Gymnophiona > Ichthyophiidae > Ichthyophis > Ichthyophis bannanicus. The sequence continues at coordinate 842,693,218 of CM066036.1, read as the reverse complement.
AGTGCCCTCACGACTGTGTCACGGAGTTGGATTTGGATTTGGATTTGGATTTGGCTCTGGCACTGGGCAGGAGACACATCTTCCAAAGTCCAGTTGGCCCAATTCTTTTTAACATCTTTGTTAGTGATATAGCAAAAGGGCTGTCGGTTAAGGTTTGCGTCTTTGCGGATGATACCAAAATCTGTAATAGAAGGTGTAGATAACATGAGGAGGGATCTAGCTAAGCTTGAAGACTGGTCTAGAATTTGGCAGCTGGGATTTAATGTTAAAAAATGTAAGGTCATGCATTTGGGCTTTAGCAATCCAAGGGAGCAATATAGTATAGGGGGTGAAGTACTTTTGTCCACTAAAGAACAGCGGGACCTAGGTGTGGTTGTGTCTGATGATCTTAAAGTAGCTAAACAGGTAGAAACGTCGATGGCAAAAGCTAGAAGGATGCTTGGGTGCATACGGAGAGGAATGGCTAGCAGAAAAAAGGAGATAATGCCTCTGTATAATTCTTTGGTGCGACCTCATTTGGAGTATAGTGTGCAATTCTGGAGACCGCACCTTCAAAAGGATGTGAACAGGATGGAGTCGGTGCAAATGGTGGCTACTAAAATGATTAGTGGTCTTCATTATAAAGCATATGAGGACAGATTTAGGGATCTTAATATGTACACCTTAGAGGAAAGGCAGGATAGAGGTGATATGATTGAGATGTTTAAATACCTCCATGACATAGATGTTCAGGGAGAGAGCCTTTTTCAATTGAAAGCAAGTTCTGCTACGAGGGGGCATGGAATGAGGGTGAAGGGGGATAGATTCAGGAGTGATACGCGGAAATATTTCTTTACGGAAAGAGTAGTGGATCCGTGGAATAGTCTCCCAGTGGAGGTGGTAGAGATGAGGACAGTAACTGAATTCAAAAAAGCATGGGACAAACACACAGGATCTCTAAAGGTAAAAAGGGGACTGTTATAGTTGTTATGGAAGGACAGACTAGACAGGGCATGTGGTCTTTTTCTGTCGTCATATTTCTATGTTTCTGTGTTTTAACTGGCTTTTAGGGGAAAGCTTCTTTTTGGAGCTGTTTTAGAGAAACTGGTGAAGGACCTAGGTGAGACAAAATCTTCTGCCTTCCGGAAGACAGGTCCAAGGGGCCTATGAAGCAGACAGGTACCCCTTTCTCGTCCTCCTCTGCCTGTCCTTGAGGGTGCGCTGGCTCAAATCCTGAGGTTCTCGAGACTCTTGTCACTGCTGATCTGTAAAACCTTTCTTCCCTTCTGCTTATAGGCTTTGGGCTCATTTGCAGTCCTTTTGTGGAGCATGTGGGCCCAGGGACTCTGTCCCCTCCAGAGGAGGACCTTCCCAGGCTGCGCATTGAAGGTTTGGGAGCTCATTCGCTGTTTCTTCCAGTTGGAGAAAGGCTTCATCTTTTCTTTCAGGAATGGACTCTGGTTACCAAAGATTGTTGGGTGCTGGACACCATTCAGTTTGTGTCCTGGAATGCAAAGAGCTGATTCTGGATGACTTTCTTTTCCTCTCGTGGGTCTGTGATCAAAAGTGCCGCTGTGTGGACCACCTTGGACAGGTTACTGCTCCTAAAGGCAGTGGTGCCTATCCCACCAGAAGAGTAGGGCAAAGGACAGATACTCATCTATTTTGTGGTGCCAAAAGAACTGTTCTTTTTGACACATTTTGGACTTCAAAGGGGTTAACGAGCACTTACATGTACTGTGCTTCTGGATAGAAACCTTGCGCTCTATGATTTAAGCAGTGTGCCAAGGGTAGCTCTTGACTTCTCTGGATCTGGCGAAGGCATATTTTCATATCCCGATCCAAGTGGATAAGCAAAAGTATCTGCATTTTTCAGTGCTTGGTGCTCACTCTGTTTGCCGCCCCTCCATTTCAGGCTATACACTGCCCCGAGGACCTTCTCCAAGGTCATTGTGGCGGCGACCGTGGCACCAAGGGATCTATGTCTATCCGTATCTGGATGACTGGCTCATCTGGGCCCGTTCCCTTTCAGAAGCATCTCTGGTGGAGTCCGGAGTGGTATCACTTTTGGAAAGCCTCGGCTGGGTGATCAGTTGGTGAAAGAGCCACCTCTTGCCTTCCCAGTCCTTGGAGTTCCTGGGAGCACATTTCGGCACGCGAATGGGCAGAGCTTTCCTGTTAGAGGAGAAGGTTAAAAGACTGTTGGATTACCTTGCACTGTTGTGTGCACAGCAGGCTCCCAGAGTCTGGGATGATCTTTAGCTCCTCAGATTGATGGCAGCAACCATAGAAATGGTGTCAGGGGCATTGCTTACATGTGACCGATCTGGCAGTCCTTGCTGACTCTATGGTCCCCAAGTTCTCAGGAGTTCACTGCTGATGATGGTGTAGGCCAGCCTGTGCTGTAGTGTCAGCAGCCCTGTTATCTGAGGAAGGGCATGCCACTTTGGAACCCCGCACGGGAACACTCCCTAACATTCAATAGGAATGCTTTTGAGAGAATCCCACCATGCATGCGTGCCTGCCTTCCCAATAGTTCTCCTTAGTCATCCTTTTTCCGCGGAGCCATCAGGACTTTGTCCTAATCTTGCCGTGAAGAGACTTCTTTAACTTTTTCGGTGCCTTCCTGGTATTCTCTGCTTGCCTTCCTGTATGTCTGGAGCGGTACAGCATCGTTGCGGTACTCTTTTTTTTTTCTTTAATTTTTGTTTTTCAAAGAGATTTTTTTCCTTTGTATTCTTTGGTCGTTTGGGCCACCATTGCCCAATTTCATTTGGCCTCCATTTTTTCAACGATGAAAAAAAATCACACGGTGGTTTCAAAAAATGTTCTAGGTGCCGCAGTTCCATCTCGGCAACCGACCAGTGTGACTGGTGTTTGAAGAGTTTAGGCCCCGACCATGAAGTTACTTCATGTGCCCACTGTAAACATATGATGGCACAGGGGCTTAAGAACTAAGCAGTAGTTTAAGCTGTTTCGGTCAGACTCTGCTGCTTCAGCACACTCCTTGAGGGGCCTTCATGCGCATCAAAGGCTTCATCAAAACTGATGTCGAGGGCTGACCTGAGCCCGTGGAGCCCTCAACTCAATGTGGGGGGATGGCAGACGGGAGCGCTCGTTAAAGCAGCCCTGGAGAGAGGAGTCTTCTGTGGCATCGAGGGATCGACGTGATCCTCCGACTCCATCATCATTTGGGATTCCCCTGTCAGGGACCCTACACTGGATTCAACTTCTTTGAGGCTGGTGCAGGCTGCAGAGCTGTCTGGCTTCGAGGCCAGGATAAGAACATAAGATATGCCATACTGGGTCAGACCAAGGTCCATCAAGCCCAGTATCCTGTTTCCAACAGTGGCCAATCTAGGTCATACGTACCTAGCAGTTTCCCCAAAAGACATAGGTCCCACAATGCTTGTACTGGGTCAGGCATTGATATCCTGGGTCCCTTCTTAATGGTTTATGGCCCTTTCCCCCAGGAACTTGTCCAAACCTTTTTTAAACCCAGCTACACTAACAGCCTTTACTACATCCTCCAGTAACAAATTCCACAGTTTGATTACCGGTTGAATGGAAAAATATTTTCTTTTATTAGTTTTAAATAGTTTACCCTGTAGCTTCATTGCATGTCCCCTAGTCTTTGTTTACATTATCACAATATAGAATCGATCTACATTAACCCGTTTCACTCCATTCATTAATTTATAGACTTCTATCATATCTCCCCTCAGCCTTCTCTTTTCCAGGTTAACCCTTTGAAGGCCTACTTAAAATTTTTAATCCACATTCTGCAGCCGGGTTAATTTTTGCATATTTCAGGAAAATTGTACCCGCCTTATTCAATATGTTCTAATAGTGATTTTCCTTCTGCTATGGTCATGTATTATATACCATTTGATAGGAATATTTAGTCAGAATTTTGGATCCCGAGAGTTTTGGGCTCGGCCTGGAAAGGGTTTAGAGAGCCCTAACCTTTGTAGCCTTTCTTCATAGGAGTATCCTTCCATCCCCTTTACCATTTTGGTGGCTCTTCTCTGAACCTTTTCTAATAACGCTATATCCTTTTTAAGATACGGCGACCAGAATTGCACACAATATTCAAGGTGCGGTCTCACCATGGAACGATATAGAGGCATTATAATATCTTTTGTTTTATTTTCCATTCCTTTCCTTATGATACCTAGCATTCTTTCTCCAGGACCAAGCAGGAAGTCAGTCCTCACATATGGGTGACGTCGGCGCCGACGGAGCCCTCGCGGAGCAATTTTCCCCAGCTTTCAAAGAAAGCCTTTGGGAATTGCAGCGCGCATGCGCGGTCTCCTTCCCGCCCAAGGGTGCCATCTTAGCCAGTCTGATGACAATCAGGAGGTGGTACTTCCGACCTTCTTTCCCAGGCCACACTCCAGCTGAGCTGAAATGGTCCTGCATACCCTGGACTGTAGAAGGGCATTGAACTTCTACCTTGACCGTACGCGGGAGCACCGTAAAGCGGCTCAGCTTTTTGTGTCTTTTGACCCCAATAAATTGGGGCTCCCGGTCTCCAAGCGTACTCTGTCCATCTGGGTTGCTGACTGTATCGCTTGGGCTTATGGGGCAGCCGGTCTCTCTCGTTAGAAAGTCGAGTCACGGCTCATTGTGTTCGGGCGAAGGCTACGTCAGTGGCTTACCTCCGCTCTGTTCCGTTGGCCGACATCTGCCGGGCCGCTACTTGGTCTTCGAGCCAGACTTTTGCGGTCCATTACTGCCTCGAGAGGGAGTCCCGCAGGGACAGTGCTTTCGGACAGGCAGTCCTCCGAAATCTCTTCGAGGTTTGAGCAACTCCTACCCTCCATCCCGGATGGGGGCTACCGGTGGGTAATAATTCAGCGAAGATTCCTTCCTTCTGTGCTGCTGAGCTAGAGGGAGCTCATTTTTGTGCTTAGGGTCTCCGGTAGCCTTAAGCTTGGGAGTCCCATATGTGAGGACTGACTTCCTGCTTGGTCCTGGAGAAAGTGTAGTTACTCACCTGTAACAGGTGTTCTCCAGGAGCAGCAGGAATCAGTCCTCACAACCCTCCCTCCTCCCCTTGGAGTTGCAATCATCTGCTTAAGTTTTTTTGCAAATTTTTATGCTGTCTTTTAGCTATGTCATCAGACTGGCTAAGATGGCACCCTTGGGCGGGAAGGAGACCGCGCATGCGCACTGCAATTCCCAAAGGCTTTCTTTGAAAGCTGGGGAAAATTGCTCCGCGAGGGCTCCGTCGGCGCCGACGTCACCCATATGTGAGGACTGATTCCTGCTGCTCCTGGAGAACACCTGTTACAGGTGAGTAACTACGCTATTTGCTCTGTTGGCTGCCGCTGCACACTGGGCCGAGGGTTTTAACATGTTATCCACAATGACGCCTAAATCTTTTTCCTGGGTGGTGGTTCCTAATGTGGAACCTTGCGTAGTTTGGGTTGTTCTTCCCTAGGTGCATAACTTTGTACTTGTCCACATTAAATTTCATCTGCCATTTTGATGCCCAGTCCTCCAATTTATCAAGATCCTATTGCAATTTTCCACAATCCTCTTGGGTTTTAACAACTTTAAATAGTTTTGTGTCATCTGCAAATTTGATAACCTCACTCGTTATTCCACTTTCCAGGTCATTTATGAATAGGTCAAAAAGCAACGGACCCAGCACAGATCCCTGGGGTACACCACTATTCACCTTTCTCCATTGGGAAAATTGGCCATTTAGCCCTACTCTCTGTTTTCTATCTTTTAACCAGTTCCTTATCCACAATGGTACACTGCCTCCTATCCCATGATTCTTTAGTTTTGCCAAAAGTCTCTGATGAGGGACCTTGTCAAAGGCTTTCTGAAAGTCCAGGTACATTATATCAACCGACACACCTTTGTCCACCTGTTTATTCACACCTTCAAAAAAACATAACAGATTAGTAAGACAAGATCTTCCTTGTCTAAAGCCATGTTGGCTGTCTCCCATTAGATCATGACTATCTACATGCTGAGTAATTTTGTTCTTTATGATGGTTTCTACCATTTTTCCCCTACTGATGTCAGGCTCACCGGTCTGTAGTTTCCCGGATCACCCCTGGAACCCTTTTTAAAAATTGGTGTTACATTGGCGATCCTTCAATCTTCAGGTATTACAGATGATTTTAATGATAGTTCACAGATTACTAATAGCAGGTCTGCAATCTCATATTTCAGTTCTTTCAACACCCTCGAATGTATACCATCCGGCCCAGGTGATTTGCTACTCTTCAGTTTAGCTAATAGTTGTAATACATCTTCCCGATGTATCGATATTTCCTTCAATTCTTCCGCACCTTTAAATACCACGTCAGTCATGGGTAACAACGCTACATCTTCCTCAGTAAAGACTGAAGCAAAGAATTCATTCAGTCTCTCCGCTATCTCCTTGTCGCCTCTTAGTGCCCCTTGAACCCCTCTATCATCTAATGGACCAACTGACTCTCTCACAGGTTTTTTGCTACGAATGTACTTGAAAAAAATCTTTATTTCGCGTTTTTGCTTCCGCAGCAAGCTTCTTCTGAAATTCTCCCTTTGCCTGCCTTATCATTGCCTTGCATTTGACTTGCCAGTGCTTGTGCTGTTTCCAGGTTTCGTCGTTTGGCTCTTTTTTTCCATTTCCTGAAAGATGCTTTTTTGGCAACAGCCTCTCTGACCTCACCTTTAAACCATGCTGGCAGTTTTTTGGACTTCCTTCCAGTTTTCTTAAAGCATGGAATACAGCTGGTCTGGGTTTCCAAGATAGTATTTTTCAACACCCAAGCTTGATGTAAGTCTTTAACCTTTGCAACTGCTCCTTTTAGCTTTTTCTTAACTATTTTCCTTGTTTTAGCATAGTCTCCCTTTCGAAAGTTAAAAGGTAGTGCTGTGGATTTCCTTACTATCCCTCCTCCATTAATTAAATCAAATGCGATCTTGCTATGATCACTATTGCCAAGTGGCCCCAACACCTTTACCTCTTGCACTAGAACTGGTGTTCCACTAAGGACTAGGTCCAATATGGCTTCCCCTTTGGTCGGTTCATGAACTAGCTGCTCCAAGAAGCAGTCATTTATTTCATCTAGGAACTTTATCTCCCTAGTATGTCCTGCCGTGACACTGACCCAGTCGATACTGGGGTAATTGAAATCACCCATTATTATTACTGCGCTGTAACTTTTGTTAGCTTCCTTGATTTCTTTGAGCATTTCATCATCCATTTGTTCATTTTGGCCAGGTGGTCGATAGTACACCCCCACTGCCATCGCCTTCACTTTTTTACATGGAATTTCAATCCATAGAGATTCTACAGCAAATTTTGTTTCCTGCAAAATTTTAATCCTTTCTGACTCAATGCTCTCTCTAACATAGAGCGCAACCCCTCCATCAATTTGATCAGCTCTATCATTACAATATAGTTTGTACCCAGGTATCGCAGTGTCCCACTGGTTGCCCTCCTTCCACCATGTCTCTGAGATTCCAATCATATCTAACCTCTCATTTAGTGCTATATATTCTAAGTCTCCCATTTTATTTCTTTGACGTCTAGCATTTGCATACAAAGCATTTTATAGACTGTATTTTATTCATATTAATCTGGCTATTGGTAGGTATGGGTAATTTGGGATCTTTAAGCTCTGTCTGCTCCATACTCGAGGGCATTTGGGCTACTTTCCTCTTTTTTTTGGAACCTCTCTGCTTTTAGTAGTATCCTTCAAGGATACATTCTTCCAAACCATGCGCTCTTGGGCGACTGTCGGCTTTCCCCTATTATCTAGTTTAAAAGCTTCTCTATCTCCTTCTTAAAGGTTAGTGCCAGCAGCCTGGTTCGATCCCGGTTAAGGTGAAGCCCATCCTTTCCCCAGAATGTTCCCCAGTTCCTAACAAATCCAAAACCCTCATCCTTGCACCATCGTCTCATCCACGCATTGAGACTCCAGAGCTCTGCCTGCCTTTTGGGTCCTGCTCGTGAAACGGGAAGCATTTCGGAGAACACTATCCTGGAAGTTCTGGATTTCAACTTCCTACCTAAAAGCCTAAATTTAGCCTCCAGAACCTCCCTACCACATTTTGCTATGTCATTGGTACCGACATGTACCAAGACAGCAGACCCCTCCCCAGCACTATCTAAGACCTTATCTAGGTGGTACGTGAGGTCCGCTACCTTTGCACCAGGCAGGCATGTTACCAGGCAATCCTGATGTCCACCAGCCTCCCAGCTATATAAATGCCTAATGATCGAATCACCAACTATAATGGCTGTCCTAACCCTTCCCTAATGTTCACATGGCCCTTGAGAAACTTCCTTGGTGCGAGAGGGTTTTACATCACCTGGAGGACAGGTCCTAGTTACAGGATCACGTCCTGCCACACCAGGGTGATGCTCTCCTGTCACGTGACTTCTCTCCTCCATGGCAACAGGGATGCTGCCAGACTGGAGGTGGGACTTCAGATCTATATCCCTGTAGGTTTCGTCTATGTACCTCTGTCTTTCTTATGTCTTCCAAGTCTGCTACTCTAGCCTCTAGAGAACGGACTCGTTCCCTGAGAGCAAAGAGCTCCTTGCACCTAGTGCACACGTAAGACCTCTCACCAACTGGGAGAAAATCATACATGTGACACTCAATGCAAAAGACTGGAAAGCCCCCATCTTGCTGCTGGACTGCTGTCTGCATCTTAGTTTTAAGCTTGTTTTTAGATCTTTAAGTTCTTTACTTACTAAGGTTTGCTATGGATATTTATACTAATAAAACTGTACTTAATATTTTTAATGTACCTTGTTCACTTGAAGCTTAATTAACTTCAGGCCCTTAGTGTATTACTGATTTGGATAACGAGCTTCACCTGAGAGCACCTCCTTTCCTTTAAGATGTGTAAGTACCTATAAAGCTACAATTATCCCAGGGGTGGGTGGGTGTTGGGGAGGGAGGGAAATAACACTTATTACAAGAGGCCTGCTACACAGTACCCTGTCCTGTGCTGCTGAGGTAAGCTGCGACCAACTTCCTGAGTGATTAACAGTCTTTGCTTGGATAGAAGGATTCTTTCAAAATGGCCTTTTCTTTTATTTCTAAATTTTCAGAATTACAACAAGCAATAATACATGTCACAGAGAAAAAATACAATAATTCAAAATTCCAAATTGCACCTGACACTCCAGCCCAAATATTAGGGGAGAGAGGATCCTAGTAATGAGGCTATAATGATAAATCGAAAACTTAAAAGGAAACAATTCCCTAGGAAAAAGCTACTGCGTGATGCATTAACAAATCTAGCGTTCCAAGATGAGTCGATCTAATTAGGCTCCACCGGTACCGGGACCGGTTCAGGAACAGCTCTAAAATAAATCTAGATGAAGCAGACTTAATTACACATTTACATGGAAACCTTAAGACAAAGGAATAACCCAGTGAAATTACCTCAGGGCGCATAGAGAGACATAATTTCATTTTTTCCTGAGTTACATAGGAAACGTCCAGGAAAGCCCAGACTTTCTGACCAAAAAAAAGTTTATCAGAATTCCTAAAAAACATTTTTAAGGTCCAAACTTTATCAGGTTCCAAAACAAACGCCCTGTCCTGTGCTGCTGAGGTAAGCTGCGACCAACGTCCTGGGTGATTAACAGTCTTGCTTGGATAGGAGGAGTCTTTCAGAATGGCCTTTTGACCTTCCACCTGGTGTTAACACCTATTGAAAAAGTTTCACAGGTCTCTTGCCCCCTAGTTGAAGGCCTCTTTGTAAAGGTCTCTAGAAGACTTTATTTGTTGCTCAGAGTACTGACCCTGTTTTGCCTTTTATGCTAAGTTATATTCTGATTTGATTTAAATTACAGCTCTTTGCTGTTGCTAGGCTCTGACTTATTATGAAATTTAACCTACAAGCTCTCTGCTGGGTTCTAAATTAAACCAGAAAGCTCTCTTCTGTGTTTTAAATTTAAACTAAAAGTACTTTGCTGATACTAGGCCCGGAGTGACTATTAAATTTGAACAAGCAGCTCTCTGCTGGGTATGAAATGTAACCAGAAAGTTCTCTTCTGTGTTTGAAATTTAAACTTAAACTGCTTCTACTAGGCCCTGACTGATTTAACAGAAACACTGGGTTCACAGATTAATTAGCTTTAATACAAAGACGTCCTTTCAGAAAATTCCCAGAAGTATATACTCACAATTGCAGATCTCTCTCCAGAAGTAGCAGTCCCTTTTTCTAGTCTTGGAGTGCAGTTTCTCTGTGTTCCTAGAGGCACAGTGGGTCCCAACCCCCAGTCACTCTGGGTCGCCTGTGCCCCTCATGGGGACTTCCTCGATGAGGAAGTCCCCTGAGGATGCACTTCCCATCCTCGAGAGGTTGTCTTGGTCCGTGTTGAAGCAGTCGGTGACCAACATGATGCTGCAGGACCTTCGCCAGAAGTCATCGACTCCAGGTCGATTCAAGACTGCAGGGCACTCGCCAATTCCTCTGGCTCAGAGTCAGCTTGAGAGATGGGCAAGGAGTCCCCTGACACCGTACTCCACTGGAACATCCCCTCTGACCCCTCTCCGCCACATCGGCGGAGGTCCCCTCCAGAGGATCTTGCTGCCTTGGAGTTTGTGAGGGAGATGTCCCAGGCACTCGCCTTTGTGGCGGTGCCTGAAGATGAGCTGTGTGCGGAGGATCTCGAGATCCTCCAGTACGAGACCCCCTCCTCAGGAGGTGCTGATGGTGCCCGTGCCCCCAATCCTAGAGCAGCTGTTCTGGATGTGGGAAACCTGGTGACAGTGCTGATTGTGAACCGTCACCGATTCGCAGTATCAAGTTGGCAGGAACCCCGGGTTCCAGAAGACACAATTAAAACACAATTCCATGGTGGTGGAGTTTGCTATGCGTCGCATTAAGAACCATAAGGTGCACTATTCGGTTCCCCATGGCAGGGAGGCCCGTAGTATGGATGCCTTTGGCAGGAAATGTTTCCAGGGCTCTATGCTCACAGCCTGGATCAAGACTTATCAGCTGTACATGGGCATGTACTTGAGGGACTTGGCAAGGGAGCTCTCCGGGTTCTTGGCTGGGCTATCAGGTGAGCCCCTTGAGCGTTTCAGGACTCTGGTATCATCGGTCAAGGAGTGCTCCAAGTTTCAGACTTGGGCAGCCTTCAACGGCTTCGAGTCAATGGCTCGTGTAGCTGCGGTGGGCATTAGTGCCTGCCACCTTGCCTAGCTACAGTCCTCCAATTTGGAGCAGTGGGTTCCGGACAAGTTGGCCGATGTCCCATGCTGGGGGGATAACCTCTTTGGCAAACCCATGACTGAGAAGGCTGACAAATTTGAGAAGGAATTCATGACCAGAACCAGGCTGTTGAAGAACATGTCTGATCCTTCCTGTAGGAAGACTTCGGGGGAAAAAGCCCTTCCAACCGAAGATCAAGGAGGCTTATGGAAACTACCCCAGGTTTCAGGCCTATCCCGCTCCTCCGTCAGGGTTCAGCAGGCCAAGGGACAGGGGCATGACCCCCGTAAGCCAAAGGCTTCCAAACCCCAAACAGTGCCCTAGCTGCAGCCTGGAGGGAATTTTTGACTCCTTGGGCATAGCCTCCCTCCCTCAGGAGGTAACAGGCCCAAGATTCACGGGAGAGCGGCTGGTCCACTTTGCACACTGGTATCCCTGAATCACTATGGACACCTGGGTGTTGCAGGTGGTCAAAGAGGGGATATCTCCTCCACTTTACTCAGCAGCCTCCTCCCTTTTTCCCAGGGGGATTACACATGGATCCCTTGCACAGGGAGCTTCTGCAGAAGGAGCTCAGGTCTTTACTTTGAGGATCAAGTGGTAGAATCTGTCCTCCACCACCTTTAGGGCCGGGGATTCTACTCCCGCTACTTCTTGGTCCCCAAGAGACAGGGGGTTTCAAGCCCATCCTAGATCTTCAGGACCACAACCTCTTCCTGGTGAAGGAAAAGTTCAAAATGCTATCCCTTAGAACCTTTCTGCCTTACCTCCTGCAGGGAGATTGGCTATGCTCTTTCGATCTCAAAGATTTGCTGTGATGATGTTTGTAAACCGCCTTGAAGTAAAAGAGAAGGCGGTATAGAAATCCTGTTAAATAAATAAAATAAAGCAAAATACCCACATTCTGATCCATCCAAGGCCCTGTCAGTATTTATTTATTTAAAAGGATTTAATATACCACTTTATCTTTAAATCAAAGCGGTTATCACATCAAAACAATCAGGAGTGGGAGGGTGAATATATGCAGTGGATACATCGACTTGTGTGGTGTGGGTGAGCAGTGTGAATGATTAACTGGTGAGCTATATACATTGTGAGCTATGAACAGGGGCTATATACAGGTAGCAGGGGGGGATGCAGGGGTCATGCATAGGTTGGAGAAGGCTGGTAGCTGGCTCACGTGAAGTCCTTAGTGTTCTATGAAGAGTGTTTTGAGCAGCTTTCTGCAGTCCTTGAGGTCTGTGGTTGATCTCAAATCATCAGGGAGAGAGTTCCATAGAGCGGGTGCCGCCAGGGATAGTGCTTTTCTTGAGGTGTCTTGTCTTGTTCTGGCGAATTACGTTTTGTCGTAGGGGGCTGCCATTATCAGTACAGGATGCTCTCCTTTGACCTTGCTTTGGCCTCTCGGGTGTTCATAAAATGCCTGGTGGTCATGGCTGCTTGCCTCCGGTTCCTCGGGGTATTCGTGTTCCCATATCTGGGTGACTGGCTTGTGCGGGTCGGCTCACTGGAGGAAGCACGCAATGCGACACAGCGCACTCTAGGCCTACTGCAACACCTGGCTTTGTGGTGAACGTCCTGAAGTCTCACCTATTCCCCACCAGTGCATAGAGTTCATTGGGGCTCTGCTGGACTCCACCTGGGTGAGAGCCTTCCTGTCACTAAATCGGGCACAACGCCTTGCCGCCCTGGCAAGAGATGTACAGAGGGCACACCAGTGACAGCCCGTATGATGCTCTGCCTCTTATGGCACATGGTGTCCATTGTCCATATGACCCTTTTTGCCTGCCTGCGCATGCGGCAGGCTCAGTGGATGCTCAGTGCCCAGTGGACGCAAGCTTTAGGTCGCCTAGAGGACCGCATGCAAGTCATGCCGGCCTTAGCAACCTCTCTGACCTGGTGGCAGGGCCGTCTCAACTTCAGAGCTGGTCTGTCCTTCCAGGCTTCATCAATGCAGTGTATCCTCCCCACAGATGTGCCAAAGCTGAGCTGGAGAGCCAACTGTGATCACCTGCAGTTGCAAGGTCCATGGTCACCAGATGAAAGTGCCTCTCAGATCAAACTGCTGGAGCTTCGGGCAGTCTTTCATGTTCTGTGGGTCTTCAAGGACCATCTGAAAAGACAGGTGGTTCAAGTCCAGATGGACAACCAGGTAGTGATGTATTACATCAACAAGCAGGGGAGCATGGGCTCATACCACCTCTGTTGGGAGGCGGTGCGTCTCTGGAACTTTGCAACAGGGAGGAACATCTCCCTCAAGGCGGTGTACTTGCTGGGTCAGGACAATATACTGGCCAACCGCCTGAGCCGCATCCTCCAACCCCCAAGTAGAGATTGAACCCCATTGTACTATGGGAGATCTTCCGGTGATGGGGTACCCTGGAAATAACATCTTTGCCAGTCCAGAAAATGCACAGTTGTCATGCTTCTGTTCTCGGAGGCCGACCAGGAGGCGGGAGGCAACGGATGCTTTCCTCCTCCCTTTGTCTCAGGGCTTTCTGTATGCATTTCCACCAACACCCCTGGTGCTTGGGGCCCTCCTCAAGATCCAAGCGGAGGCGGCCTCCATCATCTTCATTGCACCCAGGTGGCGGAGTATGACCTAGCCGAAGTCACTATCTCTCCAGGGGGGTCTCCTCCAAACAGTAGTGCACAGCAAAGTTGTGCACAGAGGACCAGATGGCATTCCTGCAGATGTCCAGCAAGGGCACTGATCGCAGGCTGGCCACTGAGGCTGCCATACCACACATATTGTGAGCTGTCACATGATGCTCTAGAGAGAGCCCCACCTGTTGATAAGCAAAAGAAATGCAGTTGGCCACCAAAAGATGAGGATGCACTCTGAAACTGCAAACCCAAGTTGACTGGGGTCAAACGAGACAAAGAGCTGCATTGAGCTCTTCAGGGAATAATGCAACTCCTTCCCTCTAGTCCTCTGTGTCCAGGCTACAGGAGTGGGGATTGCATCTTTGATGCTGCTGCTGCAGTGTCAGACTTCCAGCCAACCTGCAACATTACGAAAGTGTCTAAAAACACACCTATTCATTCAGCACTTTGGAGAGAAACAAGAATGCCCAAACACGTCTGACATAATCTATACTCTAACTGGACCAATATGATACACTGTTAACCACAGAACAGTTACAATACTAATCTACTGATGATCACACTACATGCTTTCTGTATGAAACCATTTCATATACTCTTTGATTGAACTCAACTGACACTTTCACTTCCTTGCTTTATTACCTGTATTATCAATTAACTTTACTGTTTAACTTGTTACCCACAATATCCTTGAAGCCATCAGTTATCAACTAATTATGTTATAGTTTTGTTTTGTTGCATGTAGGACTTCTAAATTAAGTTTTATGTTATATGTATCCTTCTCTTGTTGGTTGTAAACCGCTTTGATTTATTGACTAAGTGGTATATAAAAACAAACAAACAAATCACTGGAGGAGTCTGTGGAAGCTGATTAGTCAGAAAGTTTAATTGTGTCTGGGCAAATGTGGTCCTCCTTTAGGGACTTGACAGAAAATGAAATTGGGGAGGTTATTGGGCAATTGCAGATCTGGACCCTGGATCTATTCTGGACCCTGGTGCTTTGAAATTAATGAAGTAAAGGAAATAGGAATTTCTTCCCTTATTTCACGCCTTATTTCACTGCTTGAGAGCTCCTTGGCCTTGGGGGAGGTTCCCTGAGCAGTAGTATGTCTTATTTAGAAAAAAATTCTTCTTTTGGACCCCTCACTCCTACAGTCATAGGCCTGTTTCGAATCTGTTGGGTAAAACTCTGGAGATGCTGGAATTCAGGAATCTATCTGACTGTGGAAGATGGAGGGTTATTCAGTGAGGTCAGTCTGGATTTTGGAAGGGTTTCAGCACTGAGACGGTTTTGGTCTCTGTGCTGGGTAGGATATCATGAAAACCTGGCCCTTTTACATCCCTTGAGGACAGAGATCAAAGACTAGGCTTGGAGAGATGGACTGCAGAGGAAAAGGTGCTGGAATGGTTTGGGTCTTGTTTACATGAATGGGTATTTAAAATAAATGTGGGGATAGTACCTCTGAGTGGCTTATGATTACATCCCAATCATTACTAACTCTTTCCTCTCATTTTCCCCCACCCTTCATCTGGTGTCTCCTATCTCTCTCTGCACCCTTCATCCACCATCTCCTTTCTCTCTTTTTCCTACTCCATCCAGTATCATCCATCTGTCTTCTTTATTCCCTGGGTGTCCATTATCTCTCCTCTGTCTCTTTACACCTTTCATGGCCATCTCCTTCTGGCAGCCATTTCCCGTCTGCCTTTCTGCTCCCCCATTGTCCAGGATCTCCCCTGCTTACTGTCCTTCATATCCAGCACCTCCCCTCTGCCTCCCTATTTCCCTGTGTCCAGTATCTCCCTTGTCTTTAGTTCACTTACTGTGTCAATCTCTCCATCTGCCTATTCACCCACATCATGTCAGCAGCTCTTCTGTCACCTTGTTATCTCTCTCCCACCACCCCCTCTCTACATACCTAGTCTTCCTTCCCCCTCCTCCAATCCAGCATATCCATTCTGTTACCCTATTCCTTCTCCTCTATCCACCTTCCCAGCCCACCATATTCTCTTTCTTCTCTCCTGCAGTCCAGCAACTTCCCGCCCCCTTCCCCATTTCTAGTTTGTCCCTCTACAATCTGCAGCTTCTGGGACCTGCTGCAGACAGTGAAAAAATAAAACCGAAAGCAGGTGTGGGACCACTCAATCCAGGCACCCCAGTGATATCTGTGCTGGTACGCCGTTCAGCAACAAGAAGTCTGTCATAGGGGGCAGGACTGGCACAGCCATCTGCAGCTTGCACGTGGATTGAGAGGTCCTGCGCCTGTTTTTTTATTTTTCCACTGCCTGTCATGGGTCCCAGAAGCAGCAGCTTGCAGCAGGTCGAAAATGATGAGGTGGAAAGGAAGATGCAGGTATGCTAGACTTGGGGGTGAAGGCACTTTTTTACCCGAATTCCAAGTAAAACTGGTAGGCAAGGTACTGTAAATATTGGTGCTGTCTGCTGGTTATACTCAGCCAGGGAAGTTATAGGGGCTGGGAAGCCTCTTATATGGGGTGCCTTTGGTAATACATTTCAATCCATCAATAAATAAAATGTGCCTTAGAAATTGACAGAAATAAGTCGGTTCGTATTTACATATTTCTTTTTTTTATATATTGATTTTATTTTTTACCTAGCTAAATTTTCTGCAATTTGCAGAAAGAAAAGATCCATACCAAATCTTCTGTAAAACCTTTTGCTCAATAAACCACTGTTTTAAAATGGAAAAGATAGAGAGCACCAGAGCTCTTTAATAGAGCCAGAATTTTAACATCATTGATGATATATTTAAAACTCTTTCCTATTGATTTTGCTTAAAATTTGCTATCATGTTAATGCACACCGCTCCTGCAGGAGAACTTTAAGCCATCCAGTCAGCAATGGCATTTTAAAAAAATTAACGTAAATCTTGCATATTTTCATATAAAATTCTGACCTGTTATACAGGACATTTATTTGCCTCCTTTTCTCTGTCCTTTTAATAGAAGATAAAACCCACACGCAGGTACTTCACCAATAGTAAAACTACAGTGGTGTGAAAAAGTCTTGCATAGGTAGTGCTGAATGGTAGTTTTTAGTTGTTTAGATCACAGTGACAAAAAGCGTTACAATTTATAACCCTTTCTGCATGCCATTTTCTTCCCTTTTGTCTTTTCTACCAATCCTACAAATTTGTCATGACTTGAGCTTTTTTATGACTGTTTAAATACCCATGTTCATTTGGTTGTGAACCTGTGTACAAAGATTCAGTGTATGCCCAAAAAGTTGTGTTTTCTGTTCCGTGTATGTTGGCAGAGTGTATGTTTTCTTTTTAATTTTATTAGCCCTGAAAAGGGCTATTTTTTGTTGTTTATTACTTGGTGGGCCAGCTCTTGCTCTTTCTCACCAGGCGACATCTGTCTGGCATGGAGTGGACCAGTCTGACAAAGTGTTCTCACGTTATATTGTGATTCCAGGCTGTAATCAGTGACTCAATCAGCTCTTGCTTGGTCTGCGACTGCTTCTTGGTGATTTCAACTGAGCTTATACCAGCAATTCTCAATCGGGTTGAGATAGAGTGATTGAGCTGGCCAGCCAATGGTTTGAACGTCATTTATTTTCTTCGTCTGTGACCGTTTTCACTCGGTGGCAAAGTGCATTGTCATCCTGGAAGAAATATCTGCCAGGAAACAGTTGCTCAGCTGATGGCAGCATGCATTTCTGCAGAATTCCTATGTACTTCGCTGCATTCACCATCCCGTCAATGATATGGAGTCTTCCAACATCACTGGCTGCCATGCATCCCCAGGTCATGACCTTGGTTGGATGCTTCATGGAGCTATTCAAGCACTCTGGTTTGTACTCTTCATGAGGAAACCACCTCACATAGATTTTTCCCTGGTCACCAGAATGCAGAACATGCTTTTGTCACTGAACAGAACTTTCTCCCAGTCAGCATTGCTTCATTTTTGAGTACTTGGATGCCCACTCAGTGCGTCTCTTCTTCTGTTCCACCGTTAGTAGCGGCTTCCTCCATGCCTTACAGATCTTCAACCCATACTCTAAGCATCATATCCTCACAGTGGAAGTGCAAACTGCAAAGTAACACTTCTCTTTCCATTCCCGCAGAAGCTCAGGGGAGGTTAGCTTGCGGTTGCCAAGAAATGTCCTTATCAAGGCCCTGTTGTCCCTCTTGGTTACACTGTCGATCTTGTATATTTCCCGTCTCCTTATGCTTCTGCAGAATGTGGACAACCATGCTCTGATTACAGCCGACCTTTGCTGCAATCTGTGGGCTGGAATACCTCTCCTTGTGCAAAACCACAACCTGGACCCAGTTCTCCATTGATAAAAAATATGACCTCTTCACCATGCCAAGACGTTGAGCATCAGATGTGATACACAGCAGTTGATCTACATTAAGTTCAAACCCTGTGTGCCGCCAGAATACCATGCACTGATTGGCCATCAAATATAACTTCCTATTGGCTGAGGAAGCGCAGTATTCTATTGGTTCATTTTGATCCTGCGTTGACACAGAATCCGATTGATTGTACTGGGACGTTGTTTCCTCATGACAGCCATACAAAAGGTCACAGACAAGTAATTTTACATGCAGAAATGGCTGCTGAATTAAATTTCTAACAAAACAGTATACAGTAAGCCAGGATTCTGTCAAAGAATTCGGAAAGATTGTCAAAATAAAACTGAGAATAGCTTGATCATGCAGTCTATGCAAGACTTTTGCACATTACTGTACATAGGTTATATAGTTTTCAATGTTAAGTGATAATACATTCTATAAAACACTATATATATATTTTTTTTTTTTCATTTATTGAGTCTTTCCTTATATAGAGAGAATTTTAATTTTCTGTTTGATTGTATTCCATAGGTCGTATCCGCACAAGACGGCAGAGCTCTGGAAGTGCCACCAGTGTGACCTCGTCTCCTGCTGATACCCGGGGTCGTAGTCGAGCTAAAGTGGTTTCACAATCCCAACGTGAGACAGTTTCTGCAATTTTTGGTGGTTTTGTTTTTTGCATGTTTTTTATAGCTAATTTTGTTGTCAACTTTAGAAGTGTTCATTGTTGCCCCATGTTGTGTTTTGAAGCATGTTGAAATTACTCTGCTGGTGTAACATCTGTCACATGTCTGTAACATGATACTGTCCCTTTTGTTGCTTTTGGCTCCCATCTTTCTATGTATTTCGTGTTGACCTCTCAATTGTAGGGTAAATACTAGTTTCTTTATACAACCCCTGAAAAAAATTGAGTAAACTATACTTGTTTCTTTGAGAAGTATTCTGTAATGATTGCAGTGCCTTGCCATCATACCATCTGAAACTAGGATTTCTGGAAATCTCAGAAGTTAAGCAAGGTTAGATCACGATAGCACTGGGAGGGGGAAGACCTTAGAAAAGAATGGGGTGCTATCAGCGGCATAAAGAAGGGCAGGTCGTCTTGTCAGTATAGAACTAATACTCCAGCATGGTATAAGGAGGTAGAATGCTAAATTCAAGCTTTTGAGATAAGGTCCTGTTTACTTTAGATTTTCAAGAGACATGCATGTCTAAAAGTCGCATTCATCTAGTTTTCCTTTCTGGAAGAGGCTTCTTCCAAGCGCTGGAACTTTCCCAAAGTGGCATTGGAATTGAGGCCAGCTGTGTTTTTTTTTAATTTTTTTATATTGGTGTTTTTCTGAATAAGAGCACTACTTTGGACCTTAACGCCTCATTCATGGTGCTTGTACTGTTTGCCTTTTTTCATTCTTCATCTTCCATTTAGGCTTAGGCTGGATTTGTTCAGGTCTCTTATTTATTTTGGGGTTAAATTTATAAAAGGATGCCTAATTTTTTAGGCAAGTAAGTGCATAAATTAAACCAATCTTAAAAGGAAACACATTTTTTATTTTATTTATTTCTTTTTTTATACCATGCTCTTTAGAATCAGTGCGGTTTACATGTATACCAACAGGTACTTTTTATTCCCTTGTCCCCGAAGGGCTCACAGTCTAAGTGTACCTGAGGCAATGGAGGGTTAAGTGGCTTGCCCAAGGCCACAAGGAGTGGCCATGGGACTAGACCCCTCCGGCCTGAGGTTGCTTGTCCCCATGCGGGAATTGAACCCCTGGCCCTCTGGCCTGAGGTAACCTGTCCCAAACACTGAGCCAGTCCTCCTCCCCACATGTGCATACTTTCCCTTTTTAAAATTACCCTATGAATGATATCTGCACACAGTCACACATGTCCTTAGGCACGTACAACCTTCCTACTATTACTACTTAGCATATATATAGCACTACAGGCATATGAAGTAAAGTATGTATACATGTAAGAGACAGTCCCTGCCCATCAGAGTTTACAATCTAATCAAGACCAACAGCATCACAAAACTGAGGACTAGAGTATGGTAAGATACACATAAGTGAGAGTGAGAGGCATCAGAATCCAAAAGCAGCCTCGAAAAGTTGGGGTTTTAGCCTGGATTGGAATAGGGCTAGCTTTTTTCCAGGCATATGGAGCAGCAAGGTGATCTCCAGGAACAAGCAGGAATGTAGTCTTCACATATGGGTACCGACGGAGCCTGGGCGGGAACGCTCCCCAGTGTCCAATAGAAAAGCTTTTGGGAGCATCCCACAGCACCTGCGTGCTGCCTTCCCGCCTTTCCCAACTGTCCCTCTCCAGTTCTTCGTTTTCCACGGAGCCAACAGAAAATTTCCCTTCTTATTCTATTTTGTGGTTGCGTCTGCCTTCCCTCGACACCATACTGGTACCGCCGATTCTTTATTTTTTTCAAAAAAAACAAAAAAAACCCCCTTTGTTTCTGGAGTCTTTCTCCAGTAATTTCTTCTTGGGTGCCATGCGCCATTTTGGGCAATAGACCCAATTTTTTTCCCTCAAAATGGAAAAACCCGCTTCAGGTTTTAAAAAGTGTTCTAAGTGTGGCGGTACCATCTCCGTCACCGACACCTGTAAGTGGTGCCTCAGATGTTTAGGTCCTGACCACTCTATTTCAGAGTGTGTTGCCTGTGGGATGATGTCGAAAAGGGGCCGGAAAAAACGAGCTGCTAAACTTAGCACCCTTTTTCCTTCCGATGCAGCCTCCGTGGCATCGACGTCTTCCAGGGCTTCATCTTCCTCCCATGGATCTCGGGTAACTAAACATAAATCTATCTGGTCCTCAAAGGGTAGATCTCCTTCTAAACATTGAGATGCTGCTGGCGTTGCCTTTGAGGGACTTTCACCGGCAAAATTGCCCCGGGCGGGAGGTTTCAGCTTCCAAAGCACTAACGGGGCTCCTGGATGTTCTCGAGGCTTCAATCTTGGCAGAACTACTGGTGCCATGCTCTGGGGTTCCGGCCGCTTCATCCGGCACTGATACCCAAGCATCGGCAGCATCGATAGACCAGAGGTTCTTGGCTATTGAACGCAGTCTGGAAGGCTCTTCTCACGGCCTCGATGCCCCTGAAACCGCGGCAGACAATTCAACTGGTACTGGCACCGACTCCGGTACCGACTGAATTGACATCGGCAGGTATTCTACCGGGACCGAGTCATGCGTCTCTATCCGGCATCGACAAGTCGGTACCGGACAACTCCGATTCCAACTTCGATCGGTACCGGTACCGGTACCGTGCCTTGCACGATCACCCGGATCGGAGATACTTCGAATCCTTGGATGAGTCTGAAGACTCCGAAGACTCTGCCGATACCAGAGTACTTCTTCCCAAGGATTCCTCTTCTCCTCAGCGTACGATGTCACCGCCAGAGGATATGTCCTTTCAGGATTTTATCCGAGATGTGGCCCGAGGTCTTTCCATCACAGTGGCTCCTGAAAAAGAACCTAGGGCAAAGGAATTAAAAATCCTACAATATCCTAAAGCTTCCAAGGAGGCAACTACCTTACCTATTCATGAGATCTTGCATGATCTTATGTTAAGGATGTGGGAAACACCTCTAACCACATCTTCTCATTCTCGAAGACTCGACACCATGTATCGAGTTCCTCCTTGTCCTGGGTTTCAGAAGACTCAATTACCACACCATTCCATGGTGGTGGAATCAGCCATGAGACGGATAAAGAGTGCAAAAAGGCATGCATCTAATCCTCCAGGATGTGAGTGTAGGACTCTTGACGCCTTTGGACGTTGATCCTTCCAAGCTTCCATGCTTTCTGCTAGGATCAGTTCCTATAGTTTGTATACGGGAATGTTCCTTAAAGAGGTCACAGGAGACTTAGAGCTTATGAGCCCTCTCCTTCCTGATGATAAAAGGCAAGATTATCTTGCTCTTGTTAAACGTGCTCAGGATGTTTCCAAGTTTGTGAATCGTGCAGCCTTTGACTGCTTTGAATGCATAAGCAGAACCTCTGCCATTGCCATAGGTGCATGTAGAATTGCCTGGCTCCAGGCATCTGACTTGGAAATCTGGGTATAGGACAAACTGGGGAATATACCTTGCACAGGAGAGAATCTCTTTGGCAAGAATTCGCCGGAAAAAGCTGATAAGAGAGATGCTGACAATATCACTTTGGATAGATTGTCTAAATCTACAGCTGATCCTGCGAGGAAAATATCCTCTAAGAAACCATTCTTCAGCAAGAAGAAAAGGTTTTATCCCTCCTATACCCAGCAGGGACATCATTTAGGTCAGTCTGCCCAAAAAGGGACAGCAGCAACAACCTAGGCAACAAAGGAAACCAAAACCAGCTAAGCCTCAACCGGCTCAAAAGACTCAGCCTCCACAGGGGCTTTGCCTTCTGTCTAGAGAACTTTGCCTTCCTAGCCCTGAACGACCCAGAACCCTTCACCATCCCAGGAAGATTGTCATTTTGCCCCCAGATGGGGTCAGATAACAGCAGAAAATTGGACTCTGTCTATTGTAAGAGAGGGGTACAAGTTTAATTTCCTCAGCATGCCCCCTCCTACAATGGTAAGACAGTTCAATTCTCAGACCTCTCTCAACGACCGGTTAGGTCAAGAAGTCACTATGCTCCTTGCTCAAGGGGCAATAGAAGAGGTACCCATTCCCCAACGGGGTACAGGGTTTTGCTCCCTCTATTTCCTTATTCCAAAGAAAACAGGACGACACAGACCCATTCTAGACCTCAGAGAATTGAACGAATTCCTGTTCAGAGAGAAGTTCAAA
The DNA here is from genome assembly GCA_033557465.1 of Ichthyophis bannanicus. Lineage (NCBI taxonomy): Eukaryota > Metazoa > Chordata > Amphibia > Gymnophiona > Ichthyophiidae > Ichthyophis > Ichthyophis bannanicus. The sequence goes on along the minus strand of CM066036.1, from coordinate 842,670,329 downwards.
ATGATTTCTCTAGGAACTCTGCTGCCATACCTTCAGAGTCAGGATTGGCTTTGTTCTCTAGATCTCAAGGATGCGTACTCTCATGTTCTCATCCATCCAACTCACCGAATGTTCCTTCGATTCCTGTTTCAAGGGAAGCACTACCAATACAGGATTCTTCCTTTTGGCTTGGCTTCTGCACCAAAGGTGTTCACAAAATGCATGGCTGTGGTAGCAGCATTTCTCTGCACCCTGGGAATATTCGTCTTCCCTTACTTAGACGACTGGCTCATTCGAGCCCCTTAAGAGCCAGATGCTAGGGTTGCTCTGTCTCGCACAATGCGCATCCTTCAGCATCTGGGACTTGTCATAAACTTTCCAAAGTCCAACCTTGCTCCCACTCAATCCCTAGAGTTTATGGGAGCTCTTCTGGATACCAGACAGACAAGGGCCTTCCTTCCACAGCCCAGCTGCCTTTGCATTGTGCAGTTAGCTTCCCAAGCAGTACTAAAACCTCACCTCACTGCTCAGGAAATGTTACAGTTGCTAGGCCACATGGCATCCACCGTGCATGTGGTTCGTTATGCTCGCCCTCCATATGAGGGCAGCCCAGTGGACCTTATCCACTCAGTGGACTCAGGCATCAGCTTGCCTGTCAGACAAAATAGCAAACTCAGATCGCCTTATTTTGTCCCTCCAGTGGTGGCAGTCACCCAAAAACCTTTTGGTGGTGTCTCCTTTTCAGCAACCCCCACCAAAAGCCACTCTAACAACAGATGCTTCACAGGTGGCTTGGGGAGCCCACCTGCAAGGCCTCTCTACCCAGGGTACCTGGACTCCACAGGAGGCCTATCTCCGTATCAGTCTCCTGGAGATCAGAGCAATCTTCCTTGCTCTTCGAGTATTTCACACCCAGTTCAGCTACAAGACAGTCCTAGTTCAAACGGACAATCAATTAGCCATGTTCTATGTGAACAAGCAGGGCGGAACAGGCTCTCTATCGCTCTGCAACGAAGCTTTGCGACTGTGGGCCCTCACCAGAGAGCATCAGATTCATCTCTTTGTGGTGTATCTTCCAGGCATTCAAAGCTCTTGGGCAGACAGACTCCGTCGAGTTCTGCTTCCACACAAATGGTCTCTCCATGCAGACCAGGTGGCCAAAATTTTTCAAATTTGGGGAACCCCGGACATAGACCTCTTTGCAAGTCTGCCGAAAGCCAAACTTCCCCGGTTCTGTTCCAGAATTCTGTCTCGAGGTTGTCAGGCCAGGGATGCTTTCCTCCTCCATTGGGGTCAGGACTTCCTGTATGCCTTTCCACCCATTCTCCTAATTCCCAAAACCCTGTTCAAGCTTCAGAGAGACAGTCATATGATCCTCATAGCTCCACATTGGCCACGGCAAATGTGGTGCCCTCTGCTCCTACATCTCTCTCAAGCTCTGCCTCATGAGTTAGGATCTCCTCCAGATCTCCTTTCTCAAGAGGACGGGATGCTGTGGCATCCCAATCCCCAGTCTCTGCATCTCAGGGCCTGGTTGCTGAAAGCCTAGAACTTCACGGTTTTAACCTTTCCCAGCAGGTGTAGGATATCTTTCATGCTTCCAGGAAACCTTCCACAAGACGCTCTTATGCATTCAAGTGGAAAAGGTTTACCATATGGTTTTCGCAGAAGGGTCTTAACCCTCTTGCGATACCTCTGGAATCATTACTGGAGTACCTCCTTCATTTATCAAATGCAGGGCTTACATAAGAACATAAGATATGCCATACTGGGTCAGACCAAGGTCCATCAAGCCCAGTATTCTGTTTCCAACAGTGGCCAATCTAGGTCATATGTACCTAGCAGTTTCCCCAAGAGACACAAGTTCCACAATGCTTGTACTGGGTCAAGCATTGATATCTTCGGTCACTTCTTAATAATGGTTTATGGACCTTTCCTCCAGGAACTTGTCCAAACCTTTTTTAAACCCAGCTACACTAACAGCCTTTACTACATCCTCCGGTAACAAATTCCAGAGTTTGATTACACGTTGAGTGAAAAAATATTTTCTTTTATTAGTCTTAAATAGTTTACCCTGTAGCTTCATTGCATGTCCCCTAGTCTTTCTATATTCTGATAAGGTAAACAATCGATCTACGTTTACCCGTTCCACTCCGTTCATTAATTTATAGACTTCTATCATATCTCCCCTCAGCCGTCTCTTTTCCAGGTTAAAGAGCCCTAACCTTTTAAGACTGATTCGGTGGGAGTCCATTTGAGTTCTATTGCAGCTTCTTTAAAGCCTCTCAATAGACAACCTATTTCCTCTCATCGGGAGATTTATGAGAGGCCTTCTTTTAATGAAGCCTCCCATTAAGCCACCACCAGTGGCATGGGACTTGAATCTGGTACTTGGGCAGCTTATGAAACCGCCGTTTGAACCATTAGCCACTACCTCTTTGAAATTCCTTTCCTGGAAAGTTCTCTTTCTCATTGCAATCACATCAGCACACCGCATCAGTGAATTGCAAGTGTTGGTGGCTGATCCTCCTTATACAAGGTTCCATCATGATAAGGTAGTCCTTAGGACTCATCCACACTTTATGCCAAAGGTGGTTTTGCCCTTTCATTTGAACCAAGCGGTTTACCTTCCTGTCTTCTTTCCAAGGCCTCACGCCTCAAATGCAGAAAGGAACCTTCATACTTTGGACTGTAAAAGAACTTGGGCCTTTTACTTGTAAAGGACACAGCAACATAGAAAATCCTCTCAACTCTTTGTTGCTTTTGATCCTAGTCATTTGGGACTTCCAGTCTCCAAGAGGACACTGTCCAACTGGATTGCACAGAGTATATCTTTTGCCTAAGAGTAAGAACCTTCCTCTTGAAGGCCATATCACAGCTCACAATGTGAGAGCCATGGCAGCTTCAATGGCTCATCTTCACTCTGTGTCTATCGACGACATCTGTCGAGCAGCTACTTGGGCTTCGATTCATACCTTCACATCCCATTACTGCTTAGACAAGGACTCTCGCTGGGATGCCTTGTTTGGTCAGGCTGTTCTTCAACACCTGTTTCAGACTTAATCAACTCCTACCCACCATCCCTGGTAGGATGCCAGAGATCCATGGGGGGAAGTGTAGCCCTTTCACAACTTTCTGGGGCCATCTCCCTAGCATCTGCAACTGCTAGGGAGTCCCCATATGTGAAGACTACATTCCTGCTTGTTCCTGGAGATAGCATAGTTACTCACCTTTTACAGGTGATTTCCGGGAACAGCAGGAATTTAGTCTTCACAACCCACCCACCTCCCCTAGGAGTTGTATCTCTCTATCTTTCTCTCTTTCCCTCTCTCTTTTGTCTCAGCTATAAACTCAACTGGAGAGGGACAGTTGTGAAAGGCGGGAAGGCAGTACGCAGGTGCTGTGGGATGCTCCTAAAAGCTTTCTTATTGGACGCTGGGGAGCCTTCCCGTGCAGGCTCCGTTGGTACCGACGATACCCATATGTGAAGACTAAATTCTTGCTGTTCCTGGAGATCACCTGTTATAGAGGAGTAACTATGCTGAATGAACAAAGTCTGGGGTTGGCAGTGGCAGAGAAGGGCACAGATAAAAGGGATCTGCCAGAGGAACGGAGTACCCAATGAGGGGTTTAGAGTGAGATAACATAGGAAGGATATGGAGGAGCCACAGAATGAATGCACTTATGGGTCAGGAAGAGAAGTTTGAACTAGATGTGTAAACGGACATGGAGTCAGTGAAGTGACTTGAGGGGTTATGTGAGCATAGCAACCCTGGCAGAAGATAAATCATATAGCTGAGATTTGAACAAATTGAAGAGGAGAGAGATAATTCAGAGGAAGATCAGCGAGGAGTAGGTTGCAGTAGTCAAGATGGGAGGTGACTAGAGAATGGATAAGGGTCTTAGTGTTTTTTAGAAAGGAAGGAAAAAATTTTGCTGATCTTATAGAGAAAATAGTGAAAGGTTTTAGCTGTCTATTGGATGTTTGCAGAGAAAGACAGAGTAGAGTAAAGAAAAACCCCAAGGTTGCGAGGTAAGGAAATAGGGAGGAATATAATGTAATCCACAGAAGTAGAGAAGGGAGGAAGAAGGGAGATTAGGTTTAGGGGGAAATAGGGAGCTCAGTTTTGGCCATGTTCAATTTCAGACTGTGGTGAGACATCCAGGCAGCAATATTTGTTAAGTAGGTAGAGTTCTGGGCATGGATTCCAGGAGAGATTTCAGGTATAGAGAGGGTAGATCTGAAAGTAGTCAGTGTTAAGATGGTACAGAAAACCATGGGAGGAGATAAATGCATCAAAGGACTGAGTGTAGAAAGACAGAGCACTGAGGTACACTAACTGGGATGGCAATAGAGGAGGATCCACCAGGGGTATGCTTACTAATCGGTGGTAGCAGCTTCCGTGCAATATCTGAGCCGCAGCCCCATTGAATTCAGTGAACCGCTTGTTTGAGTAGTTTGAAGCAAAGATGAGGAGAGAGAGAGAGGCCAGTAACTAGAAGGACAGGTAAGGTCTAGTTAAGGGTTTTTGAGGAGAGGTATAACCACAGCATGTTTGAAAGATATAGGAACAGTTGTAGTGGAAAGTGATAGGTTAAGGAAATGACAGATGGAAGGGATGACAGTGAAAGAGAGAGAGCTTAGACAGATGAGGAGCAGGTAGTGAGTTTGGAGACGTTTCCAGGTTTGTTTTAGGCACTTATGCACTTATTGTAGAAAATGTGTGCATGAGTTAAGACTCTGCATCCAGGAACATCTCTGATCCGGTTAATTAAACTTATGTGTATACAGGGTGTATATGCATAACCTGATCCACAGAATCCCTGGACAATTTTATACAAGACCACTTGTGTGTAAAATGCAGTTTTGTGCCCTGAAATGCCATATAAAATGACCCTCTTAATTTTTTTCTTCAAGTTTTTTTTTTGTTTGATTTTTTTGGAGAAGGTTCTTTACGAATTTCTTTATTGCATGGGTGCTGTTTTTGTTTTTAGCTTCAGTTCTAGCTGAACTTTTTTAGATTACATTAATATATAGCAAATGATGGCAGAATAAAGACCATCTGGCCCATCCACTCTGCCCAGTTATTCTGTCCACACTAATAAGGATGCCTCCCAATTTCCTTCCAAGTTGCAAGATCTCCTGCAAGATTTCTGCCTATCCCAGACAGGGAAGGAATATAGCTCAGAAGCTCAAGGTGGGTTACATTCAGCTACCTTAGGTATTTTTTGCTGTCAGTGGAAGGCTTACAATCTAAGGAGCATGTTTACTAAAATGCTGCAAGTAGTGTGGGACACAGGCACGGTTTGTGTGCATTTTTACAGCAGCAGGGGTGGAACAGCTGCAGTAGACATATGGGATTGGCTGTGGTAGGGAAGTAATACTGCGTTAGCGCAGAAGTTGTGAGTTAGTAGTGACCTCACATCGAGTGTGCATGCCTGCTGTAAGTACATCTAATCAAAATAATAAAATCTTTTTCAAATATTTCTGAAACAAAATCAAAGATGACAAGCAATGAGTGCGAAGAAAATTTAAAAGCTGTAAATTTCTTGTTCTAGAGGCATTCTCCTTTAGTTCCATCTGACAGTGTATCACCAAACTGTACGTCATCAGAGATGACCCTGCAGTTTGCAAAGTAGTCAGCTGAATCTCATACTGTACTTAATAAAAGTAGGAATCTGCAGCAGACACCTTAGATTCATGTTCAGAAAGTTTAGTCTCTCTATTAGTAGTAAATTACGAAAACTGCTTCATAGAAGCTTCAAAAGACGCTTCCAACTGAGTAACAATTTCCCAGATCTCCTTTAAAGAAATCCCCTTAGGGGCAGAAGCAGGAGATAAGGAAATTTGAGCCAGTGGAAAACTGCCTTAGATGTAAGTCCTGAAAAGGTCAGAACTTAATTGCAGGGAGACCTCCCCGCACGACATTGAGGTTGTACACCCTCCTTACTAAGAGTGGTTTTGGTCTACTCTCTGATCGGAAAAGGCAAACTTGGTGGGGACGCAACACCTGATATAAAGAAGCTGTTAGGAGCAGGGCAGTACTTACTGAAGATGTCAGTATTTGATTCCCAAATAGTCTTAACATTACACTCTTGTCAGACCCAAGATGTTAATGATTTTCTTGTCACAATGTAACAACCCAATCCTCTTCTTCTTCACCGTAGCTAAAAGAGTACTTTGCTGTTTCCATGCTCTAATAGTGGGTACACACTTACGAACATATGTCCATGGCTGCATCCCATGGTGGGGCCTTGATTTTGAAGACCCAAGTAACGTCAAATCAGGGCACCCAACCCAAATGCCAGCAAGAGTCCCAGGAAGCACGAGAGGAAAATCACAAGTTCTCCATACATAGGCATTCTGACCAGTAATCTATAACAACTTGCAAAGGCTTCTCTAAAAAGTCAAATCTTTATGAATTTATGAAATGCCTCCATGCGAATCTGGAAAGAAGCAAAAAAATTGTGGATGCTTTCCAAGATGCGTTACTTAGACAAATTGTGATGGAACCAACCAGGGAAAGCTCAATGCTTGATTTAGTGCTCACCAACAGTGATAGCATGTTGAATGTCCGGGTGTGTGCCCTTGTGAGCAGCAGCGACCATCACACGGTGTGGTTTGAGATAAAAGCCAAGGTGCAGTCCAATCATAGCAAGTTCAAAGTCCTAAACTTCAAAAACACTGACTTCAGTAAAATGGCCAAGTACCTGAAGGGGAAGTTGGCAGGGTGGGAGGGGATAAGGGAAGTGGAATTGCAATGGGCTAAACTAAAGGTGGCAATAAAAGGGGCAACAGATAAATATGTAAGGATAGTAAATAAAAACAAGAGGAGAAGGAAACCTATTTGGTTCTCCAAAGAAGTGGCTGCTCAAAGGCAAAAAAACACAGCTTTCACAAAATTCAAAAGCTTGCAGAGGAACACAGAAAGGAATACAGGATCAAACTAAGAGACAAAAAGAGAAATAAGGAAAGGAAAATCAAAGGCAGAGGAAAAGATGGCTAAAGATGGAGTGGAGGAGTGGCCTAGTGGTTGGGGCAAGGTACTTCAGGCCGGAAGGTCAGGGGTTCAAATCCCACTAGAGGACAGCAACCTTGGGCCGGAAAGACTGGAGTTTCTAGTCCCACAGGTGCTCCTTGTGGTCTTGGGCAAGCCACTTAACCCTCCATAGCCCATGTTCCCTGTAAAATAGTTATCTCAAAGTTATAATGCCCTGTTCAATGTAATTTCAGTTTGTTCAATGTAAACCGCACTGATGCAGAATAGCGCGGTATATAAGAGAATAAAATAAATAAATGTGAAGTGTGGCGACAAAACTTTCTTCAGGTATATTCGGGAGAGGAGGAAAATCAGAGATGGAATTTCAGGACTCAAGTGCTGGGAATGGACTCGTGGAAAGTAACATTGAAAAAGCGAAATTGCTAAACAAATACTTCTGCTCTGTTTTTACTAAAGAAAATCCTGGAGACGGACCACCTGTGACTCCCAAATATAAAAATGAGAATGAAGTAGATACCACACCATTCACAGAAGATGATGTGTTAGAACAACTTGCAAAACTGAAAGTGGACAAGGCCATGGGACCGGATGGGATACATCCCAGGAATACTGAAAGAGCTCAGAGAGGTTATTGCAGGGCCATTAAAGGATGTTTTCAACAGATCCTTGGAAACAGGAGAAGTTCCTCAGGACTGGAGAAGGGCTGATGTGGTACCTCTTCACAAAAGTGGTGACAGGGAAGAAGTGACAAACTACAGGCCCGTGAGCCTTACCTTGGTGGCGGGAAAAGTAATGGAGACGCTCCCGAAAGAGCGAATAGTGGACTTTTCTCAAAACCAACAGGTTGCATGATCCGAGCAACATGGTTTTGCCAAAGGACGATCTTGCCAAACAAATCTGATTGAGTTCTTTGACTGGGTGACCAGAGAACTAGATCAAGGGCAAGCGATGGATGTCATCTACCTGGATTTCAGCAAAGCCTTTGATACTGTTCCTCATAGGAGGTTTATCAATAAACTCACTGGTTTGGGGATGGGTCCAGAGCACTGTTCCCTCTAAGCTGTGCGCGTGTGCGCGCGCACACACTTCGCCGAGCGAGCGCACATACTTTACAACAAAGCGCACAAAAATTACGGCTCTGATTCTGATAGAAAACAGATGTCTTAAAATTTAAAAGTTATGATTGTAATTACTAGAAATTTCCTGCTTCATTTAGTAATCGTCTATTTTCATTTAATTTGATTAAAATCAATGTGGTGTACATACTGTATTCTGACGTGTAGTAAAATTTTAAAGTATATAACTCCTAGTGTCATTATGTGGCGCACAAAAATTTAACCTTCCTTCAAAAGCTGCACACAGCTGATATTTTATGCGCACACAGCCTACAGAAAATTAGAGGGAACACTGGTCCAGAGGTGATGAACTGGATCAGAAATTGGTTGGCTGACAGATGACAGAAGGTGATGGTAAATGGAGCTCACTCGGATGAAAGGAGGGTGATTAGCGGGGTGCCCCAGGGTTCGGTCCTGGGCCCGGCACTGTTCAATGTATTTGTGAGTGATATTGCTGAAGGACTGAATGGAAAAGTCTGTCTTTTTGCAGATGACATGAAAATTTGCAAGAGTGGACTCCCCTGAGGGAGTGGATAACATGAGGAAAGATCTACAAAAGCTGGAAGAATGGTCTAATTCTTGGCGATTAAGATTTAATGCAAATTGCAGTGTCATGCACTTGGGAAGCAGAAATCCAAGGGAAATGTACACGATAGGGGGCAAGAGGTTGGTGTGCACAGACAGGAGAAAGATCTTGGTGTGATTATTTCTGAGGATATAAGGTGGCAAAAAAGTGTGACAATGCAGTGGCAAAAGTCAGGAGGAGGATGAATTGCATACAAAGAGGAATTACCAGCAGAAAGGAAGAGGTACTAATGCCACTGTTATAAGTCACTGGTGAGGCCTCACTTGGAATACTGTGTTCAGTATTGGAGACCATGGGGTTCTTTTTGTTCTGCTTATTATCTTTCAGGTATTGATTGTTTCTGTTCTTCTCCTTTGCCTCTTTCCTTCTTCACATGTGCATATTTAGGTCTTTAGTTTCCTCTCATAGGGCTTTTAATTCAGTACCTTTCTCTGGATTACCTATTCTCTGTCTATACTCTTTTAAGATACAGCCTTCACAGCTTGGTGATACTTAAGGTGAGGTTTCATCAACTACCCAGAGTGAGATAATCACTTCCATATTCCTACTAGACCAGTCCAGACAAGTGGGTTGTGTTCCTCTACCAGCAGATTGGTGGAGACAGAGAACCATTGCAATGACCAGGTTTTGATGACATCACTCCCATGCCTCTATACGCCTCAGCCACCAGAGGGGGCCCTTCAGTATTCTTTTGTCTCCAGCAGATGGTGGATGGATTTTCTACACTCTGAAGAAAATCGGAACAACTGAGAGGAAAAAGATAGACTTTGCTTGTGAGCAACCATCTTGAGTGTAACTTTCTCACTTGAGCACGGTGTAGGAAGCTCCACTAGACTGCCATCTTTTCAGTAGCCATAGGAGGAGGGAAATTGTTTCAGCTCCACACTCTTACCATGATAAGAGCCTGTTGAACAGCCAGCAAATTGGAAGGATTCGGAAGCATTCAGCAGCTTCACACAATGCAGAAGCTTTCCTTCTAGCAATGGTCTCCTTACAATACACTCAACTGATCAATACCCCGACACACAGACACGGATCATCACCAGACAACATATTCGCAATCAACTATCTACTTGACAGAGGTAACATATCAACACCCTCAGTCTCCCCTGTGCCGTGATCAGACCATCACATAATTAAAATAAATATTGTGCCACAAGGGGGAAAGCAAAACGAGACCCGGGACAACCCACCTGTACACAGAAGATTCAAAAGCTTCGACAGGGACCAATTTCTTCAGGACACTCTACCTCACCTGAACTCTGAAACAGATGATCTAGATGAGCAAATCAGTAAATGGAACAGTACCATCAATGCTGCCGCCAAAGCCACTGAATACAAAGCCAAGAAAACTCGCTGCACCAGATCCCATCACACACCCTGGTACTCAAAAGTCATACGAAACGAAAAGAGGGACCTAAGGAGACTAGAACGGCGATGGAGACGCACCAGATCTCCCAACACTCAGGCCCTATACCTAACGAAGCAAAGAGACTACAACAAACTCATCAACCAAACAAAAAAAGAATACCACACAAACATTATGCTCAAATCCAACAACAAACCAAGAGAGCTTTTCGGAATGGTGAAAACTCTTACCAAATAACAAGAAAAATTCCATACCTCATCACAACCAACAACAAGCACAACCACCAAACCAACCACCTCCTTAAAAACCTGGGACAAATTCAGCACCCCATCCACAGAGCAGCTCTCACACATCATCGCTGCACTCAACACAAGCACGGCACCAACAGACCCCCATGCCCAGTGACATGGATTAAAGCAACAAAGACAAACCTCATCCACACCATACACAACATGGTGCACAGTTCACTGACCCAAGGAATCATGCCAAACCAGCTAAAGCTAGCTACAATAAGACCAATCCTGACGAAATCCCCACTGGACAAGAGCAACTCAGCTGCTAACAAGACCCATCTCAAGCATACTGCTACTGGCAAACATTATTGAAAAAGCGGTACAGCATCAGCTCCAAGACCACATTGACAACCATGCACCACAGGACATCAACCAACACGGTTTCCGTCCCAACCATGGAGTCAAAACACTCCTGTTATACCTCTTTAACAACATAATACACCTCATAGACAACTGCAAGAATGGAATGCTTATGATCTTCATAGACATCTCATCAGCGTTCGACACAGTGGATCACAGAACTCTACTAGCAAAACTACAGAACATTGGACTTCACGGATCCACCCTGAGGTGGTTCGACTCATTCCTAACGGACAGACAAATACAGGTCAAGGTCAGCCCCAACACATCCCGACCCATAAAAGTCAAGCAAGGCGTCCCACAAGGATCCACCCTATCGGCGCTATTATTTAATCTCTACATTCAACTGATCTGCAACATCATGAAAACACAAAATACAATACACAATCTATGCTGACGACATCATGATATACACACCAGTCACCCTCAACAACCCAGACCACCAAAATAACAGACTGTCTCATGCATATGACCAATTGGTTTCAAGACAACAACCTGACCATAAACTACAGCAAGACCGAGGCACTTATCACCCGAAACACCAACTTCGTCCCTCCACCCGCCATCAAGATCAACACAATACCCATAAAACCAGAAGTGAAATACCTCGGAGTGACTCTCGACAAAGAACTGAACCTACAATCACACATCAGCAGAAAAACCTAAAATGCGTACCACAAGATCAAACTAATCCGATGCCTCAAGCCCCTCCTCTCTTAGGAACACTTCCGCACAGTCTGTCAGGCACTAATAACTCCAATCCTAGACTTCTGCAACCCAATCTATCTCGGCCTAACAAAGCAGACACTCAGGCCACTGCAAATAGCTCAAAACACAGCAGCACACATAATATCTGGCTCATCAAGACAAGATCACATCACCCCCATTCTAAAAAATTTCCACTGGCTCCCAATCAGCTTCCGCATCAGATATAAGACAGTCATAAACATATTCAAAATCAAATAGACCTCAGCACTCAGCCTACAACCACTCATAAAATCCAACAGCAGTACAAGACCGAGGAGGAGAGGCACCTCCAACCTCATCAATACACCAAAAGACTTCACCAAGGTACACAAGGGCATAGCAAAACGAGCTCTATCGCTGGCTGCACCTGCAATTTGGAACACCCTCCCTGATGACCTACGATCGACAACAGACATCAAGGACTTTCGGAAACAGCTCAAGACGTTCCTCTTCATCGAGCTCTACGGTGACGTCACATAACCTGCCTGCCAACCAGAACTACAGATCCCCCCCTCCCTTATCATTCATGTACATAGTATTGTAAAATAGTGCACGCTGTAAATAGCCCACCATGAATCAATGCCACCCTACACACACACACATTCACTGGTTATCGCTGCATGCACACACAAAAAGTCAGTATTCTTCGATTGTTTGCTTTATAGACCATCTTGATTACAGGAGAAGGCGGTATAGAAATCCTTTTAAATAAAATAAATAAATAAACCTCAGTGTGCTCTCCCTGCCCTGCCCCCCCCCCTTTCTCTGTTCCCCCTGCTCTCCTCCGAAGATCACAGAAGGCTCCCAGGGATATCTGCCTGCCACCTTAAAACTCAAGTGTCTGAAAAACAAGAGACACTGTTCCAGGGGAGTAGCACTGAGCCCAGCATGAGTTTTTTTTCTGCCTGGGGCTCTCAGGGGGTGGGTACCAAGGTTTAACTTTGTCATTGTCCTTGTTGGGGGCTCCCAATTCCGTCTGTCTGGGGCGCAATTTGGGGTGGACCCCTGGCTACCATTGGTGTGGCATAGAGGTCTCCCGCCCTTTTCTGCACACATTAGTAGTGTTTTTACTCTTGTGTGCCTTGCGGTCACATGGCCCTAGTGTGCTTTCTGCCCGAGGGGCTCCAATGCGCATTCCTACCCAAGCACCTGCTTTGTGTGTTGCTGTGCAAGCACTGTTTCTCCAGGACCAGGCAGGAAGTCAGTCTTCACATATGGGTGATGTCGGCGCTGACGGAGCCCCCGTGCGGAGCATTTCCCCAGCTTTCAAAGAAAACCTTTGGGAATGCAGCGCGCATGGCGGTCCCCTTCCCGCCCAAGGGTGCCATCTTGCTCAGTCTTCTTTTTTCCGCGGAGCCCGACGGTTGTGTGTCTTAGTCACCAGTTAAAAGTTGATTTTTTTCCTTCGAAGATTCGTGGTTTTTTGCCGGTTCGACGCCAGTTCCCCTTCCTGCCTGGGCACGGTACACCGGTATCAAGCCCGGAGCTACTTTTTTGTTTTTCGTCCTTTGAGACTAGCGTGTTCGCTTTTTTTCTTTTTCACTGGTAGCCCGGTCTTTTGACCTTGCAGGGGCCCTTTTTCCCCCGATGGCTGCCAGCGGGTTCAAGAAGTGTGATCGGTGTAAGAAACTGATGTCTCTCACCGACACACACGACTGCTGACTCCGGTGCCTCGGGCCCGACCATGACCCAATGATCTGTGGCCCGTGCAGCAAAATGTCCTCTAAGACGCTGAGGAGCCATCAACATCAACGAGAAAGGATCTTCTCTGACTCCGCGTCCGGCCGGGCCCGGACTTCGTCAGAGGCCTCGACGTCTCGGGAGCCTGACCCCGAGCATCATCGGGGCTCCTCTGAGCGGGGGTATCCCTCACAGGAACAGAAAAGGAAGAAGAAACCCGCGAGGGCGGCGTTGGTGGACGCTCTTGGTCCCTCGAGGGCCAGGTCGCATAGCCCCGACCGCCGTCCCGGGTCCTCGGAGTCGGAGAGGCCTACCAAATTGCCTCATGTGGAGCCGGAGTCCCTGAGTCACGTGAGTGCTGTTGTCCTCGTGGACTTTCCTCTGGGGGAGCTGACGTCGGCCCCGATGCCGTCGGGGGCTGCTGAGTCTCCTGAGCTCGGACTCAGGTTGACGGCCTTGGAGAGCAGCTTGGCTGCCTTCATGGAACAGTAGCGGGTGCTGATCGCTGGTCTGACTGGTGCATCTGCCTCGATCACCGGGACCTCGATGTCCAAGTCGACCCCGTAGGCCGAGCCAATCCTAGAGTCAATGCGGTCTCAAATTGATCCTCGGCCAAGGTCTCCCTTGGCCTCCCGTACGGAGCCGAGGTCGTCGATGCCGGTATCTTCAGCGTCGGGGCGGATGGCATCGGTGCCTGCCCGACCGGAGCTGCTCGATTCCTCCTCGGAGAGGTCGGAGTGGGAGATGGAGGACGAGGAGTCCCCGGACACTTTCCGGACCCGGTGCGTCCCATCAGACTCACCGGAGTCCGAGCCTCAGAGAAGGTCCCCCCGGAGGATACCCGGTTCTCAGACTTCGTGAGGGACATGGCCAAGGCCTTGGCCTTCCCCGCGGATCCCGAGGAGGAGCCTCGAGCCGAGGAGCTCGAGGCCCTCCAGTATGACTCTCCACCGAAGGAGACCTTTACTGTACCGGTTCCTCCAATGCTGGAATGGCTGCTCTTCCGCATGTGGGAGGCACCGGCCTTGGCGCCGGTTCTCAGCAAATGCGTCAATTCCATTTATCGAGTCCGTAAGAGCCCTGGGTTCCAGAAGGCACAGCTACCGCACCACTCAATGGTTGTGGAATCGGCCATGCATCGTCTGAAGTGTCAGAAGATGCACTCCTCGGTGCCCCCCGGCAGGGAGGCCCGGAACCTGGATGCCCTCTGTAGAAAGTGCTTCCAGGGCTCTATGCTGGCTTGCCGTGTCCAGACTTACCAGCTGTACATGGGCATGTACCTCCGAGACCTGGCAAAGGAGATTGCTGGGTTCTCTGCTGGCCTCTCCGAGAAACCTTTGCAGAGGTTCAAGGCTTTGTCATCGGGGATTCGAGAGTGCTCGAAGTTTATATCTCGAGTAGGCTATGATGGCGTTGAGGCTTCGGCCCGAGTAGCAGCGGCCGGCATCGGTGCATGCCGTCAGGCCTGGCTACAGAAACTGCTAGGTACGTATGACCTAGATTGGCCACTGTTGGAAACAGAATACTGGGCTTGATGGACCTTGGTCTGACCCAGTATGGCATATCTTATGTTCTTATGTTCTTATCGGACCTTGAGCCATGGGTCCAGGACAAGTTGGTCGATGTCCCTTGCTGGGGTGTGAACCTCTTTGGTAAACCCATGGCTGAAAAGGCTGCAGAAATCGAGACTGAGACTCTCACCAGGACAAGGCTGTCCAGGAAGACGTCTGCCCCTTCTCAGAAGAAGGGGGGCTCAGGGAAAAAGCCCTTTTACCCGAGGAAGGCCTCTGCCTACGAATCCTACCCTCAATTCCAGGCCTCTACAGCTCCCCAACAGGGTCAGCAGGCCAAGGGGCAAGGACATGGGCCTCATAGGCAGAAAACCCCCAAGCTGCCAGCTCTGGCTCTTGCACAGCAGGGAGAGGGGTTTTGACTCCCACTGCATAGCCTCTCCCCCACAGCTGGCTCCACTCAGCACAGGAGGCCGGCTGACACTGTACGCCCACAGATGGTCAGCTATAACAGGGGATACCTGGGTACTGAGCATAGTCCAAAAGGACTACTTTCTCCACTTCAACCAGTTACCTCCCTCCTATTTTCCAGGGGAGCCTCCAAGACTCCCTCTGCACAGGAACCTCCTTCAGGAGTTGGCAAGTCTTCTACAGGAGCAGGCGGTGGAACCGGAGCCTCACCACCTGATAAGATGAGGCTTCTATTCCAGGTACTTTCTGGTACCAAAAAGGACAGGAGGCCTCAGGCCCATCCTAGACTTGCGAAATCTCAACAAGTTCCTGGAGAGGGAAAAATTCAAGATGCTTACCCTTGGAATACTGCTGCCCTACCTCCAGCAGGAAGATTGGCTATGCTCCTTAGACCTGAAGGATGCTTATACTCACATCCTCATTCATCCAGACCACAGACAATATCTCAGATTTGTAGTGGGAGGAAATCATTTTCAGTACAGAGTACTTCCATTTGGCCTAACCTCCACACCCAGGGTTTTTACCAAATGCCTGGCGGTGGTGGCGGCCCATCTCAGAAACCAGGGCATCTTTGTCTTTCCATACCTGGACGACTAGCTCATCAGGGGTCAGTCTCCTCAGGAGGCCAGACAAGCCACTCTTCGCACTGTCTCTTCTCCAGCACCTGGGCTTCGTCATAAACTTCGCAAAGTCCACTTTGCGCCCCTCACAGGACATAGAGTTCATAGGGGCAAGGTTGAATACCTTACAAGCATGGCTTATTTGTCCGGGAACAGGGCTCACAGACTGATGGCTCTGGCCCAGCAGTTTCGCAGTGGATCTCTGGTCTCTGCCAGACATTTCCTGAGGCTTTTGGGCCACATGGCATCTACGGTCCATGTAACTCCAAATGCTTGTCTGCATATGCGGCGTGCTCAATGGTGCCTCAGAGCTCAGTGGATACAGGCCACAGGAGACTTAAGAGACAGAGTAAGTGTGTCCAAACTACTAGCGGCCTCCCTGCAGTGGTGGCTGCATCTCCCGAACCTGATCAAAGGGGTGCCTTTCCAGGCACCACCACACACACAGGTGCTGACGACCGATGCTTCTCTTCAAGGTTGGGGTGCACATTGCCAGGGGGCATGCACTCAGGGCCTCTGGTCCCCTTGGGAGGCCACACAGCAGATCAATCTGTTGGAGTTGCGAGCTATTCGATTAGCTCTACAAACTTTCTCTCATGTCCTCTCTCACCAGTCTTTCTTGATTCAGACGGCAACCAAGTAGCAATGTTCTATGTGAACAAACAAGGAGGCACTTGCAGTCAGGCATGGCATGTTTCTCAAGGCAGTTTATCTACCTGGCCATGAAAATTACCTGGCAGACAGGTTGAGCAGGATTCTACAGCCTCACGAATGGCATTTGAATCCCCTAGTGGTCCAGCAGATCTTCCTAAAATGGGATTTTCCAACCATCGATCTCTTTGCCAGTCCACTGAACCGTCATCTGCCCAGGTTCTGTTCCAGACAACCGCATCCTCTGCGAATAGCAGCAGATGCCTTCCTAATCTCTTGGTCTGCGGGCCTGCTGTATGCGCTTCCTCCAACGCCTCTAGTGGCCCGAACCCTATTCAAGGTTCTTCGGGACAGGGCCTCGCTGATCCTGGTAGCCCCCAGATGGCCGAGGCAACCGTGGTTTCCACTCCTTTTGCAATTGGCGGTGGACTCTCCACTCCCTCTGGGGGTGCAACCTAATCTCCTGTCTCAGGATCAGGGATCTCTCCTGCACCCCACCCTCCAGTCCCTCCATTTGATGGTCTGGCTGCTGAAAGGGTAGTTCTAGCCCCCTTACTTCTACCTAGGGAAGTGGAGGAGGTGGTTTTGGCCTCTCGGAGTCAATCCACCCGGAAATCTTATGCCCTCAAGTGGCGTAGGTTCTCCACCTGGTGTGCTCAGCGCCAGGAGGATCCATTTTCGTGCCTGGTACCAGTGGTGCTGCAGTATCTGCTTCACCTGTCGGACCTAGGCCTTAAATCCAACTCTGTTCGGGTCCACCTCAGTGCTCTGTCAGCGCACCACTCGCCGGTGGAGGGCCAGTCTCTGTCGGTCCACCCCTTAGTGGCCCGCTTCCTCAGAGGCCTGCTTTTGCTCAAGCCTCCGATTCGTCCACCAGCCCCTGAGTGGGATTTGAATGTGGTCTTGCAACAACTTACTCGCCCACCGTTTGAGCCGATGGCTACCTGTCATTTACGCTTCCTTTCCTGGAAGGCATTGTTCTTGGTGGCTCTTACCTCGGCCAGGTGTGTGAGTAAACTACAGGCTCTGGTTTCTGATAGACCATACACACGGTTCTATAGGAACAAGGTGGTCTTACGGACTCATCCTAAGTTCCTTCCAAAGGTTGTCGTCTCCTTCCACCTCAATCAGGAGGTGGTTCTTCCGACCTTCTTTCCCAGGCCGCATGCCAGCCGGGCTGAAATGATCTTGCATATCCTAGACTGTAGGAGGATGTTGTCTTTCTACATTGACGTACGCAGGGGCATCGAAGGGCTGTTCAGCTCTTCGTATCTTTTGACCCTAATAAGCTGGGGTTACCTGTCTTCAAGCGTACCCTGTCCATTTGGGTAGCAGACTGTATCGCCTGGGCGTACAGGGCAGCCGGCCTCTCCTTGCAGGGTTAAGTCACGACCCACCATGTCAGGGCGAAGGCTGTGTCAGTAGCTCATCTCCGCTGTTCCGTTGGCAGACATCTGCCGGGCCGCTACTTGGTCTTCAAGCCAGACTTTTGCGGCCCATTACTGCCTCTAGAGGGAGTCCCTCAGGGACAGTGCTTTCGGACAGGCAGTACTTCGTAATCTCTTTGAGGTTTAGGCAACTCCTACCCTCCGGCCCTTGTGTTGGGCTACCGTTCAGGGGCGTTCTCAGAGAAGATTCTTATCACGCAGTCTTTGTCTTGCCAGGATCCTTATCTGTCTTTTTCAGAGGAGGCAATCTCCATTCGTTCTATACCTTCCCTTTTACCCAAGTTGATTTTTCCCTTTCATGTGAACCAAGTGGTTTGTCTGCTGTCCTCTTAAGGAGCAGTGTCAGGGAAAGTTTAAACATCTTCGCTTTGTGGATGTCTGAAGGGTGCTTTGCTGGTACTTGAAAGTTATGAATTCCTTTCATAAATCGGATCATCTGTGCTTTTTGCTGGCCCACGCAAGGGTGACACTGCTGCTAAGTCTATATTGGGATGCTGGATTAAGGAGGCCATTGCGTAGATGTATCTGTTATGGAACCAGCCAGTTCCGGAGGGTTTGTGCACTTATTCTACCTGAGTGCAAGCGTCCTTATGGGTGAAACTGAGCTCGGTGGCCCCTGCAGACACATATCAGATGGCAACATGAGCATCTTCTGATTTCTCACTTAACATTCATATTATCAATAGGAACTGTTTTTTTGAAAAAAAATCAGGGGTTTACTTTTGGTTGGAGCATTCTATGTAACTGTAGAAAGATTTCTGTTCAGGGTTTAGTTGTCTGGTTTATGTAGGGTCTCTTGTATTTGGGCCCCACTACATCATGGAACATCAGAGTGGTTCTCACACAGCTGATGAAAGTCCTGTTTCATTCACCAAACTCTTGTTAACTCAAGTGCTTGCCCTGGAAAGTTGATTTTGTTAGTGATAACTTCAGCTGCAATTTCAGTGAGACCGAACCAGAGATCATTTCTATTCCATGAAATTATAACAGGAAGTAAATTGGGCAAACAAGATGGGCCATAGGGACCTTACCTGCCATCATAGTCTGTGTTTCTTTGTTTCGATTGGCCAGTCTGACCTATATGGATTGTGTGCATCATTTTCATTCAAAGGTACTGCAAAATATATTTTTTATTCTTTCCCACTAACAAAATGAAGCTAAAAACACTGGTCTCAGTGGCTTTTGAGCCACACAATGATGTAAAAGCTTTGAGGAAGGTTTTGAAGCTTGGTAGAAACTCTGGATTAGGTGACCACATCACTATAACTCTTATGATGCTTCTAGAGAAGAGTGATTACAAATAAGTAGCTACTCTTTCTCTTGACACTCTCTAGCAGAGCAGGGATGTTAATTTCAGTTTGACAGCCAGATTCCAGAGTATGTTTATAATCTAGCCTGCCCAAAATGCCTCTCTGGAATCCATGAGATTAATATTTAAACACAGTGACTGGCGGTTAAAGAGAGTGCAGCTGAATACGCATACTATCTGCAGAAGCGGTGGTGCTGAATATGCATATGTCAATAAATCACACACAAATCCCAAACCAGGGTCAATCAAATCAAAATCAAGCATACAAAATATCAAACCTACTAAATCTAAGCTCCTCTTATTTATAGAAAAAAAGGTTTTATTGGATTCGTTGTCAAGACGGTATTCACATTCAATCCTCAAAAATGACCCACCAGTCCTTTATATTAAAAAGTATTAATATTAAAAAAAAGTCCATATCATAAAGAACATTTTGAGGCATATTCATCATTTGGAGCTTCAATCAGTCATTAAAGAGCAGCACATAAATGTCCTTTTAGCTTTCCACAGAAAACTGTATATGAAAGTCCATTAGCTTTCTGCTGAAAAAAATACAGGAAAGTCCACAGGAAAGTCTGACGCGTTTCAAATCCTCTTCACATTTATGGGGTTCTGTGTTGGTCTAAGACGCCCAACCACAAAGTACTGCTTCAGTTCACTGCCAGCACCATTTTAAAAACATGGCAGTAAATGCATTACCCAGCCATGTTTTTAAAATGGTGTTGGCAGTGAACTGAAGCAGTACTTTGTGGTTGGAAGTCTTGGACCCTGATGCAGAACTCTATAAATGTGAAGAGGGCTTGAAACGCGGTACTCTGTCGGACTTTGATGTGGACTTTCCTCTATTGCTTTTCAGCAGAAAGCTAAGTGGACTTTTATGTGCTGCTCGTCAACGATTTGTTGATTACCCTCCATAAAATGAATATGCCTTGAAATGTTCTTTATGATATGGACTGTATTTTTAATATTAATGCTTTATATTGAAAAGGACTGGCGGATCGTTTTTGAGGGTTGGATGCGAATACCCTCTTGACAATGAGTCCAACAAAAGTTTTTTCTAGAAATAAGAGAGGCTTTGAATATTTTTGTGAATTCGAATATACACATGGAATGGTCAGTGCCTCTGCTGTATAGAGTGTAGCAGTATTCAGCCCACTATCTGTATAGCTATTCAAATAAATTTAGGACAGCCGTTTGGCAGTACTAAATTTATCCAGATAGTTACTGTATACGGATAGCGGACTGAATATCGCCACTCTCGGTAGCGTTATTTGGAACACCCATCATCTTTCCTGGTGCTACCTGCAAAGTGCTGTGGTGGTTGGTAGTAATTTTCAGCATCACTATATATGGATAGTGCCAATGAAAATTGATAGAGCACTTATCTGAATTACAGCTGTCTGGTTAAGTGTTTTGAATATCAACCAATCTCTAACTGGGGATTCAGAAAAGACGACTCCTTTAAATATCCTTGGTTAAATGTCCTTGCTTTGAGCAAGAGTGAATAATAAAAATATTATATGGAACACCAATCCAGGAGTGATTTATTGTGGTTCCAGTTTTACCATCACACCAAAAAATACCAAACACCACAAAGGGAACAATACAGTCAAACCAAAAGACCCTTAGCTATATCAGTTTATGATCTTATAAACCATATTAATACCCAACCCAATTAAATATATTCATATCAAAAAGTGACTTAGCAGGAATCAGTATTTCAAAATGTAATTAAGGGAGAAAAAGACCTCAGGGCGGCAGTATATGCCTCTTTGTGGCAGCAAAACTATCCATAGGGGAAGTTGAATAAATCGCATCATTGGTCTTGAGACTTTTTTTTTATCTAATCAGAATTGGGCTGTTTTGAAGTGATGCTCCACCCATCACCCATTTTTAGTTTTTTGAGTTTCAGATTGGTTTCTAGTAAGTGAGAGTTACTTCAATCTGATTGGCCACCTATCCTTTAAAAACAGTGATGTCAGACGCCAATATCTGAAGCAGGAGTTCTCTGGTCTGAATTGTATGTCCCTGAAGAAGCCCTAAGTGGGAGAAATGAGGATCTTTGTTGGGCAGATTATTTTCTATATGGGACATTGGCAGATTGAAAGATTGGAACATGACTGAAAGATAAGTGAAGCATTATTGTTATACATTTTGATTGCTATTTGATACTATCATACTGTTTTGTTCTTATTTAGGGCAGTGACGTATGCTGGTTGGCTTTGAGCTGTTCCGTGATAACAGCAGTATAAAGTGGAGTTCTTTGATCTTTAATTTGCTATATGATGAAGTGAGGAGCTTTTTATGGCTTAACATTTAAAGCTTTGGTTGGTGGAAAAGTGCTTTTCCATTAATTGGTGGTTTGTACTTATTTAATAAAGTTTAAGGAGTTTTTTTAAGACTAATGATGCGATTTATTCAGCTTTCCCTATGGTAGTTTTGTTGCTCCCTTAACTAAATTTTGAAATATTGATTTCTGTTAAGTCCCTTTTTGTTATGAATCTATTTAATTGGGTTGGGTATTGATATGGTTTATAAGACAGTACGTAGATGTAGCTAAGGGTTTTCCAGTTTTACCATGCCACATGATCTCTTGTTAGTATCTTTGCATACTTACCTGTTCTCCAGGACCAAGCAGGAAGTCAGCCCTCACATATGGGTGACATCGACGCCGATGGAGCCCCCTGCAGAGCATTTCCCCAGCTTTCTAAGAAAGCCTTTGGGAATGCAGGCACGCATGCGCGGTCCCCTTCCCGCCTAAAGGTGCCATCTTTGCCAGTCTCTCTTTTTCCGTGGAGCCCGTCGGACGCTTGTCCTAGTCACCCAGAAAAGTTGACTTTTTTCTTCAGCGATTCTTCGCTTTTTCCCCGGTTCGACGCCGGTTCCCCTTCCCGCCAGGTTCGGTACATCGGTATCGAGAACGCAAGAGGAAGAAGTGGCTCGCGAGGGCGTCGTCGGAAGAGGTCCCTGGCTCCTCGAGGGCCAGGTCTCAGACCCCTGACCACCACCCCGGGCCTTTGGAGCCGGAGAAGCCGACCAAAATGCCTCGTGTAGAGTCAGAGCCCGTCAGACACGTAAGTCCTGTAGTCCTCGTGGACTCTCCTCCGAGGGAGCCGGCATCGGGCCTGGTGCCGCCGGGGCCCGAGTCGGGAGCTGCTGTGTCTCCTGAGCTGGGACTCAGGCTGTGACAGCCTTGGCGTGCAGATTGTCTGCCTTCATTGAGCAGCAGCGGGTACTGATGACCAGCCTCGCTGGTGCATCTGCCCTGACCTCCTGTTTGGAACCGAGGGCGTCGACACTGGTGCCTTTGGCATCGGGCGGGTGCCACCGAGACCCATGCGGTCGGAGTCCCCCAACTCCTCCTCGGATGAGTCTGCTTGGGAGACGGAGGACGAGGAGTCCCCCCGATACCTTCCGGACTCTGTGCGTCCCATCGGACTCACCGCAGTCCAAGCCCTGTAGTAGGTCCCCTCCGGAGGATACCTGGTTCTCGGAGTTTGTCAGGGATATGGCTAAGGCCTTGGCCATTCCCGCAGACCCCGAGGAGGAGCCTCTAGCCGAAGAGCTTGAGGCCCTCCAGTATGACTCTCCTCCGAAGGAGGCTTTTACTGTGCCGGTTTCTCCAATGCTGGAGCAGCTCCTCTTCAGGATGTGGGAGGCACCGGCCTCGGCGCCGGTTTTGAGCAAGAGAGTTGATTCCATCTATCGACTCAGGAAGAGCTCTGTGTTTATTTATTTATTTATCTGCATTTATATCCCGCTTTTCACCGGGTCAAAGCGGTTGGGGGATACATTTAACACGAGGGGATATGAGACACATACACTAATACTTACAGGGAACATGGGCAATGGAGGGTTAAGTGGCTTGCCCAAGACCACAAGGAGCACCTGTGGGACTAGAAACCCCAGTCCTTCCGGCCCAAGGTTGCTGTCCTCTAGTGGGATTTGAACCACCGACCTTCCGGCCTGTAGTACCTTGCCCCAACCACTAGGCCACTCCTCCTTCCAGAGGGCGCAGCTGCCGCACCATTTCCATGGTGGTGGAATCGGCCATGCATCGTCTGAAAAGCCAGAAGATGCACTCTGTGGTGCCTCCCGGCAGGGAGGCCCGGAACCTGGATGCTTTCGGCAGAAAGTGCTTCCAGGGCTCGATGCTTGCTTGCCGTGTCCAGTCTTACCAGCTGTACATGGGCATGTACCTTCGGGACCTGGCCAAGGAGATGTCCGGGTTCACGGCTGGCCTGTCCGGGGAACCTTTGCAGAGGTTCCAGTCCTTGTCTACAGGTATCCGGGACTGCTCTAAGTTCATGTCCTGAGCGGCCTACGATGGCTTCGAGGCTTCAGCCCGAGCAGCGGCAGCCGGCATCGCCGCCCGACGCCAGGCATGGCTGCAGTCATCGGACCTCGAGCCTTGGGTTCAGGACAAGTTGGTCGATGTCCCTTGCCGAGGTGAGAACCTTTTCGGCAAACCCATGGCCGAGAAGGCTGCTGAGCTCGAGACTGAGCACCTTACTCAGACCAGACTGTTTAGAAAGACCTCTGCCCCTTCTCAGAAAAAGAAGGGCTCGGGTAAGAAGTCCTTTTACCCGAGGAAGGCGGCTGCCTACAAACCTTTCCCTCATTACCAGGCCTCCCCAGCTTCCCAACAGGGGCAGCAGGCCAAGGGGCAGGGACGTGGGCCCTGTAGGCAGCCAACCCCCAAGCCTCCGGCTCCTGCTCCTACACAGCAGGGAGAGGGTTTTTGCCTCCCTAAGCATAGCCTTTCCTCCTTTGCTGCCCCCTCTCTGCACAGGAGGTTGTCTGGCCCTATTTGCCCACAGGTGGCCACCAGTAACAGGAGATGCATGGGTTCTGAGCATAGTCCACAAGAGCTATATGCTCCATTTCCAACAGTTCCCTCCTGCTTACTTCCCAGGAGAGCCTCCAAGGCCTCCCTTACACACAGACCTTCTCCTTCAGGAGCTTCAAGGCCTGCTTCTGGACAAGGCGGTGGGGCCTGTCCCTCCACACCTGAAAGGGCAAGGGTTCTACTCCAGGTACTTCCTAGTACCAAAGAGAACAGGGGGCCTCCGGCCCATTCTCGACCTCAGGAACCTCAACAAGTTCTTAGTGAAAGAAAAGTTCAAGATGCTTACTCTTGGAACACTTCTGCCCTACCTCCAGCAGGGAGATTGGCCGTGCTCTTTGGATCTAAAGGATGCGTACACTCACATCCTCATTCATCCAGACCACAGAAAGTATCTCAGGTTCATTGTGGGAGGAAACCATTACCAGTACAGGGTACTGCCCTTTGGCCTCACCTCCGCACCAAGAGTCTTCACAAAGTGCTTGGCTGTAGTAGCGGCCTACCTCAGGAATCAGGGGTATTTGTCTTCCCCTACCTGGACGACTGGCTTATCAGGGGTCAGACTTACCAGGAAGCCAGACAGGCCACCTCCAGAGTGCTGTCCCTCCTGCAACACCTTGGCTTTGTCATAAACTTCGCAAAGTCCACTTTGCTCCCCTCCCAGAACCTAGAGTTCATAGGAGCAAGGCTGGACTTCAGGGAGGCGAAGGCCTTCTTACCAGAGGACAGAGCACAGAGGCTCATCACCTTGGCACACCAATTTCTCACTGTGCCAAGGGTGTCTGCCAAGCTTTGCCTACAGCTTCTGGGCCACATGGCATCAACAGTGCATGTGACCCCCAATGCTCGTCTTTATATGCGGCCGGCCCAATGGTGCCTCAGGACTCAGTGGCAGCAGGCCACAGGGCACCTCACGGACAGAGTGCGGGTGTCCAAGTCATTCCTGGACTCCCTTCAGTGGTGGCTACACCCCCCCCCCCAACTTACTACGGGGGGTGTCCTTTCAAGTTCCTGTCCCCACTGTGGTGTTGACCCACGGATGCCTCTCTGCAGGGCTGGGGTGCTCATTGTGCAGACAAGTGCACCCAGGGCCTGTGGTCTCCTGCGGAGGCCACTCAGCAGATCAACCTATTAGAGCTTCAAGCCATTCGCTTAGCCCTCAAGACCTTCTCTCACACCTTGGCTCACCAGTCTGTTCTGATACAGACAATCAGGTGGCCATGTTTTATGTGAATAAGCAAGGGGGCACTGGCTCCAGACTCCTTTGTCAGGAAGCACAGGCCCTTTGCTCTTTTGCGCTCAAACACAGCATGGTGCTCAAGGCGGTCTACCTGCCAAGTCAAGAGAACTTCCTAGCAGACAGGTTGAGCAGGATTCTGCAGCCCCACGAATGGCAGCTGCACCCATTAGTGGTTCAACAAATTTTTCTGAAATGGGGACTTCCAACCATAGATCTTTTTGCCAGTCCCCTGAACCACCAGTTACCCAGGTTCTGTTCCAGGCAACCGCATCCCCTAAGAGTAGCAGCGGATGCCTTTCTCATTTCCTGGAACCAGGGCCTTCTCTATGCGTTTCCTCCCATGCCTTTGGTGGCCCGGACTTTGTTCAAGATTGTAAGGGACAAGGCCTCGGTGCTTCTGGTAGCTCCCAGATGGCCGAGGCAACCCTGGTTCCCACTTCTGCTTCAACTGGCGGTGGACACCCTACTGCCTCTGGGGTTACAGCCCGATCTATCTCAGGGTTTCCTTCTGCACCCCAATCTCAAATCTCTCAATTTGATGGCCTGGAGGCTGCAAGGGTAGTGTTAGCTCCCTGGGGCCTGCCTCAGGAAGTGGAAGAGGTGGTATTATCCTCTAGAAAGCAATCCACCAGGAAAACCTATGCCCTGAAATGGAAGAGATTCTCCTTGTGGTGTCAACACCAGGCAGCTCCCTTCTCCTGCACTGTACCAGTGGTGTTTCAATATCTCTTGCATTTGTCCAATCAGGGCCTTAAGTCTAATTCAGTTCAGGTACACCTCTCTGCTCTAGCAGCTCACCACTCACCCCAGCCCTGCAGAGAGGCATCCGTGGTCAACACCACAGTGGGGACAGGAACTTGAAAGGACACCCCCCGTAGTAGGTCCACAACCCTCCCTCCTCCCCTTGGAGATGCAGTTGTACATAGTTTATTGTTATGCTTTTTAAGTGCTGTTATTAGCTATGTCATTTGACTGGCAAAGATGGCACCTTTAGGCGGGAAGGGGACCGCGCATGCGTGCCTGCATTCCCAAAGGCTTTCTTAGAAAGCTGGGGAAATGCTCTGCAGGGGGCTCCATTGACGTCGGTCACCCATATGTGAGGACTGATTCCTGCTGCTCCTGGAGAACACCTGTTACAGGTGAGTAACTACTCTTACCTTAGCTGATACAACGATGGTAGGATAGTAACGTTAACAATGGTGCACCATCCATTCCCTTTATCAAGCTGTCCTAAAGTGTGCAAATGTTGAAATGAACAAGTATAGTTAGCAGCAGCTGTAGTGAAATGTACTGTATAGTAGGCCTGATTGAAAGTGAAATGTGCTGTTGAAAATCACATATTTTCTAAAAGGTAAAAATGTGAGAATTCTACAGTATTGTGCAATTGGAGCAGTTTCCAAGATGTGGGGATAAAGGTTTGTTAACGGGAGAATGAGAAGCCTCTGAGGATGTCACTACCCCCTTCCCTACACCCAAACCCTGATCCCATTGCATTTCTTTGGATATTGCACTTCATGAGTGTTAATACACAGTGTTTGTGGTGTTAACTGGCAAGGTTCTGGGATTTCATAATATAAGAGATAATTACAGCTCAGCTGCAGTCATGTGAAGAAGTTCACTAGCAAAATGTAGATTATAGATAACCATTGCATTGCATGCTGAGCTTCTTTAATACATCTTTTAATTCACCTTTTGCCTGTCCTTTGGCCGCTTTCACATTCAAGGATCCAGATCAGCTAATCCTGCTGGTGGTAAGAGATTGATTTTCCTCATCTGTCTTTCTCACTCTTGCTTCTTTTTGATAGTGTTTGGTCTTGTGTGATTTTATGTGTTTGCTCTACGTGCACAGTATCTTATGTCCAAGAGTTATTTTATGCACTTGAGGCTATCTTTATTGCTCGTGCAAAGAATGCTGTTTAAAATAAAAATCTGAAAAAAATTATTTTAATAGATGCAGTTTATTCATTTCAAAATTTAAAAATTATGTTCTGTTTTTATACAGATTCCTAGTGTCTTCTGATTGCCACATTCTTTAATCTGTGGGGTTGTTTTTTATTACCATTTGAATAACTTTAAGCACCCATTCAAGAGATGACCTGAAAATATTGTCCAGAAATCTTTAAGCACATTTATTTGATTGGAATATGGTATAGCCCTACCAATCAGTATCTCTGAGCAGCTTAGAAGTAAGGGATAGTATTCTAAAACTATTTGGACTATTAATCATGCCAAAATAACTGACACAGTCGCGATACATTGTTATCTTTCTAAACTAAATGCCATTGATAAATGTGTAATTTTTTATCATTCCTCCAGTCCAGTCCCCACCTGTCGGTATTCACCTCTCTCCAGCAGCTTGGAGAATGAGCATGTCACACTTTCTGAGCTGCCCATAGATAACTTACTGGCACCTCCCACCAGTTCCAGTATCTCATTCTTCAAGCAGCTGGTGAGATGTGTTCCCTCTCGTAGGATTCACTGAAGGAACAACTAAGGAGTTTATTGATTTTCAGTTGAATAGTTTTTTTTTGTGTTCTGTAGATCTATTTTAAATTTGCTTTTAAGTTCTTCCAAAAAAAAATTACTTAGGCAAAGAAGAAGAATCTTTTCAGCTGGAACAGGCAGAGGTCAGCTAAGTGGGGAAGGTAAATTCCCCCTGGCTATGATTCTTGCTTCAGCAGCAGCTGGCATTGACAGGCGTGAGGCTTCGGGGTAGGTTTTTCCCTGAGGGGTCTTGGCACACTTTCCTCTGCCTGATATCGCTTATGCTCACAGCACACCTGCGTGGTCGGCAGAGAAGCTCTCTGCATCAGTTGCTGTTGCGAGCTGAGGGTTTGCCTGCTCACACAGCCCAGGTAATGACAGCAAAGGGCTTTGTTGCTGCTCACTTGGGCCGTGGCAGTTAAAGGAAACCATGGTGGAGTGCAGTGCAGTGCTCCCCAGCTTGAGTGGGAACAGCACCATTTTGTTGACATTTCCCGCCACGTGTAGTGTGGGCTCTGGGGTTGGGCTTGTACGCTCAGGGATCCGTGACACGCTTTTTGTTTTTTGTTTTCCTTGGGACCCGGGGAGATTCACTCAGGTTTGCACATGTTTTACTTTGTTTTCCTTTGATTTATTAGTGTCCCTTGCTAGCAGCAGAAGTAAAAGAAAAAACAAAAAACCGAGCAGGTTAAGGAGGAGAGCTCTATCAGAGCTGATTAGTTTATTTCCTGGCTTCGGTGGAGATGTGTAGCGTCTCTTTGGCAGCGCTTTATGCCCTCCAGACTGGTGTGCCTCAGTTGCCATTCCCGCAGGGGCGTGGTCTCCGCGGCTAGTTTCTGCAGGGGTTGCGAGGCAGTGTCTCACTCCCTGGAGCAGGGCCCCAGTGGAGAAACAGGTGAGCAGGCTCTTGAAGGCCCCGAGGGTGGGGGCTTTCACAGGTGGATCCTCCCACCCATGATTGGGGACCAGGAATCGAGTGGGAGGCCTCCGGTGTCTCCCAAATCCTCTACCTCTAAGCTCTCCTCTAGCCTGCCTCCTGCGGGGGTGCTTCCAGGGTTTTCTTTTGCCCAGGTTTGTCATCCTCGTGTACAAGGCTTTTTGCATGAAGCAGAAGGGGCAGGATGGTTCAGGAGGATCCCCCAATGGGCACAGTAAATTCAGAATTACGGACTCCCATGCTGGGGCAAGGGTGGAGGGCGAGCCCAAGCCTTGCCAATGCAGGGTGGAGAATGGCCCATGGGAGGATATGGGGTCTGCCCATTCGGGAGAGCTGGAGGACCCAGATGGTGAGACTGCTGGCGATGCCCAGCTTATGGAGCTCGAGGACAGGGAAATTCCTTAAGAGGAGGAATCCTGCATAGTGTGCATTTTCCACAGGGAAGATCTGACTCTGCTCGTTGCCCACTTCACCTGGGCTCTCAGTATGGATCTGAGTGCTCCAGTGGAAGAGGACCCGCTCGAAGATACATTGTTCCAGGCAGTGTGCTTGATGCAGATGGTTTTTCCCTTTCATCGAGTGGTTAAACAGATGATTCAGGATGAGTGGAACGTGTCCGAAGCAGGTCTGCGGGGAATGTGAATGTTGACTCTTTTGTATCCCCTTCCGGATCAGGCTAAGGACCAGTTCTGTTCTCCTTGAGTGGACATGGCATAACAACATAAGATATGCCATACTGGGTCAGACCAAGGTCCATCAAGCCCAGTATCCTGTTTCCAACAGTGGCCAATCTAGGTCATACGTACCTAGCAGTTTCCCCAAAGGCAGAGGTTCCACAATGCTTGTATTGGGTCAAGCATTGATATCACAAAAAAGACAACCATCCTGGTCAAGGGAGCGTTGGCATTAAAGGATGTGCAGGACAACAAGCTGGAGACTCTGCTCAAGCAGGTGTTTGACATTAATGCCCTGTCCTTGCGGGTGTCCATCTGCGGAGCCTTTGTAGTGCGTGCCTGTTTACGCTGGACACAATCTGTTTTGGACAGTACAGGGGAGCCCCGTCCGTTGCCTCCGGAGGCAGCAAAATTGGAATCCAGAGTGGCGTACTTCACAGATGCCATTTATTACCTCATTAAGTGTCTTTCCAAGTGGATGGCCTTGGCAGTAGCCGCCCGCCACTTCCTCTGCCTGTGAAACTGGGCAATGGATGTTTCTTCAAAAACAAGGCTGAGTAAGCTTCCATTTAGGGGGGAATTCCTTTTGAATGAGTATTTAGAAAAGTTGATGAAGGATCTCTGGGAGTCCAAGGGTAGTAGCCTCCCTAAGGATAAGCCTAAGCTGTTTCAGGTTGCAGGCCTGCTGAGGGGCCAGTCCAGGGATTTCTGGGCAGTGCTTTTTGCTCCGTTCCAGAGAGGTGGTTTTCAGGGACAAGCCTTTCGAGAGTTTCAAGGTGCCAGCAGGGGTTTCTACTCTCCTGCAACCTCAACCAACAAGAAGATCCAACGATGCCAGAGTGGTTCAGAGGGGGTTGGGTCCAGTGGGGGGTGGCTGAGGGAATTTTACGCCACCTGGACCTGGATCATAACCAACCAATGTGTACCTGAGATCATTCGAGAGGGCTATGCACTGGAATTTGCCTGGCCTCTTTCGAACACCTTCATCACTTCCCCCTGCAAGGCGCCGCGGAAACTCGAGGTGCTGAGGGACACTCTGTAGCACTTAGTCGCACTGCAAGCGCTAGTGGAGGTACCAGAAGGCCAACGAGAATGTGGTCGATACTCCATTTATTTCATGGTTTCCAAAAAAAGACTGTTCTTTCAGACCTATATTGGATTTCAAGCATGTGAATTGGTGGCTCAAAGTTCCCCGCTTCCACATGGAGAGACCCTCTGATCAGTCATCGTAGTGGTCCATGAAGGAGAGCTCTTGACCTCCCTTGATCTCACAGAGGCGTACTTGCATATTCCCATTGAGGAGGAGCATCAACAGTTTCTATGTTTTGCTGTACCCATGGGTCATTTCCAGTTTTGGGCCTTGACATTCAGTTTGGTGACAGCTCCTTGTACATTCACCAAGGTAATGGTGGTGGTGGCAGCCGGACTCCGGCAAAAAGGAGTTTTCATCCATCGCTATCTGGACAATTGGCTGATCCAGGCCAAGTCCCGCAAAGAAAACCTGAAAGACATGGAGTGCATGTTCACCTTTCTTCAAGGTCTAGGCTGGGTCATCAGTGTGGCAAATAGCTGACGCCAACCATCACAGAACTTGGTGCATCTGGGGGTCAGGTTTCGGATGGATGTGGGCAGTGTGTCCCTACCATTGGAACAAATGGTCACTCTGCAGGCTCAGATTAGACGTTTCCTCTGCATGGCCTTGCTGATGGCATGGCATTATCTGCAGGTGCTGGGCTCGATGGCAGCATTGATCGAGTTGATGCCCTGGGCACGCATGCACATATATCCCTTGCAGCAGGCGCTGTTGCGGAGATGGTCAACTCAGCAACAAGAGCTGTCTCAAGCATTGCTTTGTCCATGGGCAGTCCGGACATCACTCCATTGGTGTCTGCAGCAGGACAAACTGCTGGCGGGGATGCCTCTGGAGGTGCCGCAATGGGTCCTCTTAATGACGGATGCGAGCCTGTTGGGTTGGGGGGTGCACTGCGTGGATCAGATAGCGTAGGGAGTATATGGACACTGGAGGAGAGCAATTGGCCGATCAGTCGGTTAGAAATGAGAGTAGTGTACCTGGTGTTCCAGACCTTCCATGACTTCCTGCAGGGGAAGGCAGTGTGTGTGTGTTCTCAGACAACGTCACCACAGTGGCATACATCAATTGGCAAGGAGGCCCAAGCAGCATACAGTTGGAGGAAGTAGCTTTTTTGTTGGCATGGGTGGAGGACAATTTACAGGCTCTCCCGGTGGCCCATGTAGCCAGTAGGGACAATGTCACCGCAGACTTTATTAGCTGGGTTCTATTGGATCCCGGGAAGTGGACTCTCAACGAGCATGTCTTTGCAGTGTTGTGCAGCATTGGGGGCAGCCAGTCATAGACCTGATGGACACTTTTCAGAATGCCAAGGTGCATTGCTTGTACAGCAGAAGGTGGGTGAGAATGTTGGAGGACCTTTGTGCACTGGCACAGCGCTGGCCAGTGGGTCTTCTCTACATCTTCCCCCCATGGGCCCTGATACGAAGAGTAGCTCAGTGAATAGAGGCGCACCAGGGGCTGGTGGTGCTAGTCGCCCTCGATTGGCCAAGGGAGACCGTGGTATGCAGACCTAATCAAGTTGACGGTC
This sequence comes from Ichthyophis bannanicus, assembly GCA_033557465.1. Lineage (NCBI taxonomy): Eukaryota > Metazoa > Chordata > Amphibia > Gymnophiona > Ichthyophiidae > Ichthyophis > Ichthyophis bannanicus. Next base: position 842,638,387 of record CM066036.1, on the reverse strand, counting down.
GATCAGCCCTGGCGCCTCCCCGTTTGCCAGGACCTACTAGTACAGGGTCCCTTCCGGATGCCTCAAGTGGCTCTGTTCTCGCTTATGGCATGGCTTTTGAAAGGGCTCGGTTGAGAAAGCGGGGCTATTCTACTGCAGTTATCTCAACGCTGCTAAGAGCCCATAAGTGTTCCACTTCCCTGGCCTGTGTTTGCATCTGGTGAATCTTTGAGGCATGGTGGGTGGACTGTGTCTGCTGTCCACTTTCGGCCTCTGTACCCTATATCCTGGTGTTTTTACAAGCAGGCTTGGACAAGGGTTTGGCCTGCAGCTCGTTACATGTGCAGGTGGCAACAATAACCTGATGCAGTCAGATTCAGGGGGTGTCCCTGACTTCACACCTGGACATGGCTTGTTTTTTTGCAGGCTGTGAGGCATCTTCATCCACCAGTCCTGGTGCTGTCAATGCTGACGGAGGTGCCTTTTGAGCCTTTGGGGGTTGAGTACTTTGAAGGACTTGACCCTTAAGACAGTCTTTTTAGTGGCTATTTGCTCAGCCAGAAGGATTTTGGAGCTCAAGGCGTTGTCGTGTCTGGCGCTGTTCCTCTGCCTTTCCAAGGAGAAGATGATGGTGCGGCCAGTGCCTTCATTTCTCCCAAAGGTGCTGTCGGTTTTTCACCTTAGTCTGTTACTCTTCCCGTGTTTGCGAGGGTGGAGGATCCACTTCTTCGGTGACTGGATGTCCGGCGCGTTTTGCACCAGTGTCTGAAGCAGACAGAATTGTTTTGCAGGTCAGATTGTCTCTTCTGTTTGGAGGCTCACATAGAGGTGAAGCAACTTCAGAGGCCTCAATATTTATTTATTTTATTTAACAAGTTTTTCTATACCGCCTTTAGCCAAGGTAGTTTACAGAGAACAACAATAAGTAAACTCTATTGAGATGCAGTTACATCGAACTTAAGAAAAAGTCAGCTTGGTTTAACAAAACAGGGGAATAGTAAATTACAATTTGGTATGGTACAAAGTGAGTTGTGAGGTGTTATGTGATATCATTAAGGCTGTAATGTTCAATGAAGAGGTTGGTTTTTAGTGTTTTCTTCAGGTCCTGTGCAGTCTACATTGTTCTTATGTGATCTGGGAGTGAGTTTCAGATTGTGGAAGTGAAAAAGGCAAATGCTCTGTTGATTATTTGCTGGGAGCATTTTGTCTTTAGAGGTGGGATGGCTAGTAGGATTTTATTTGACGATATTCGTGCCCTTATAGCAGGTGGCTTGCTGATGAGTCAAGGCAGGGGGCTGAGGAGTTGTGCAGAATCTTGTGAATAGTTCTAATGATCTTGTATTTTCTCCTTTGGATTATTGGTAGCCAGTGTAAGCTCTTGAGGGTGGTGTAATGTGTTGATGTCTTGAGGTGCTTGTTAAGATTCTGGCAGTGGTGTTTTGAGCTGTTGTTGTTAAGTGCCGTCGAGTCTGAGTCGACTCATGGCGACCCTCTGGATAGCTATCCTAAATTGTGTTCGGTCTTCAGTCAGGCGGCTCATTGTTGACAGGCTGGTACCCGTAGCTGCTGTTATTGTAGTGATCCATCTCATTGCTGGCCTTCCTCTTTTGCGTTGACCTTCTATCTTGCCAAGCATGATGTCTTTCTCTAATGATCTCTCTCTTCGCATGATGTGTCCGAAGTATGAAAGTCGAAGTCTTGTCATCTGAGCTTCTAAAGAAAGCTTAGGTTTGATCTCCTCTAGTACCGACTGGTTTGTTCTTCGGGCAGTCCATGGTATACACAGTATTCGCCGCCAGCACCATAATTCAAAGGCATCAATTTTCTTCCTGTCTGTCTTTTTCACTGTCCAGCTTTCACATCCATATGATGTTATTGAAAATACCATGGCTTGAACAAGTCGAATCTTTGTATGGAGAGAGACATCTCTGCTCTTGAGAATCTTATCTAGGTCTTTCATAGCCATTCTGCCAAGAGCAATGCGTCGTATGATTTCTTGACTGCTTGTTGCTTCTTTATTGATAGTTGATCCAAGTAGGTTAAAGTTGTTCACGATTTCAATTTCTTCTCCTTCAACGATGAACCTGTTGATTTTGCCAGTTGTCATGATCTTTGTCTTCTTTACATTAAGGTGCAGGCCCATTTTGAGACTGTTCTTTGATTGTGAGAAGCAAATGTTTCAGATCATCTTCACTTTCAGCCAGTAATGTGGTATCATCAGCATAGCGAAGGTTGTTGATGAGTCTTCCACCAATCTTCACACCTCTGTTGTCTTCATACAGTCCTGCTTCTCTGATGATTTGTTCTGCATATAAATTAAACAGGCAGGGGGAAAGTATGCAGCCTTGTCTTACACCCTTGCTTATTTTAAACCATTCTGTTTCTCCTTGTTCCATTCGAACTGTTGCTTCTTGATCAATGTACAGATTGCGCAAGAGAACGATCAGGTGTTCTGGTATACCCATTCTTCTTAATGTGGTCCAGAGTTTCTCATGGTTTACACAGTCAAAAGCCTTGCTATAGTCGATAAAGCACAAATAGAGCTAGCTGGACTGAATAAAGTGCATGTTTCGGGAGGCCATGGAACAGTATGTTTCCATAGCCTAGATGTGTTATGGTAGATTGAAATACTGTTCTGTAGTCCTCATGGTTAAGTAAGGGTCATAGGTGATGGAGTGATTTCATTTTAAGGTATGCTTTATTGGCAGTCGTCTTGATATGAGAGTGCATGTTGAGGCCTCTGTCAAGGATTATCACCAGATAGTTGACTTTGTCTTGTACTGTGAGTTCAGTATGTTGAAGTGTGAGCTTGTTTGGGGGAAAGAAGGAAGAGTCTCTTGTGACCAGTAGTACTTCGGTTTTGCTGCTGTTTACCGCTAAGTTCAGGCTTGTGAGGAAGTCTGAGGTGGCTGAGAAGTAATCTAAGATGTTAGAGAAGTCTGGAGTTAGAGTGTAAAAGGACATGTAGAACATATCATTGGCATATAAGTGAGTGTGAACGTTGAATTTCTTGAGCAAGTGCAGATAAGGCTGATTCTTGTGGTATGCCTTGGTTTAGGTTGAAGTAGTTGGATTTACTGGAACCACTATTTACCTGAAGTTGCCTGTCAGAGAGATATGATGAGAACCATTCTAATGTGTTTCTGCAGAGGCCTATTTCTTTGAGCCTGGTGAGAAGGGTTTGGTGGAAGATGGTATCAAAAGCAGCAATAATGTCAAAGAATATGGCAAAGCCTTGGTGGGGCTTGTCAAGGCCCTTGATGAGTGTCGAAGAGAATGTCTACGCCGTGCCGACTGCAGAAGCTGTGTTGCTGGGGGTCCATTGGTGCATGTGTTTCAACATAATCTTGAAGTTCGAGTAGCACTGTTTTTCTATTACTTTGGCAAGGAAGGGGATGCTTGCGATGGGACAATATGAGCTTGGGGAGGACTGGTCCAGTGTTTCTTCAGGATAAGTCTTACTGAAGCTTGTTTCAAGGCAGGAGGTAAGTATCCTTGGGAGAGGGAAGAGTGTACAATGTTTTGTATTATTGTGGAAAATTCAGTTTGGAGTGATTTTATCCATGAATCTGGACATGGGTCCAGTGGTGAGGTGGTAGTATTGATATCTATGATGTCTGTGAGCTCTTGTATTTGAATCAGTCTGAAGGTATCCCAATTGTGTGGGTGAGATAGCTTATCCAGTGGGGGTAGTTGGGTTTTGGGAGGGGTGGTATCGAGGAGAATTGTCTGTTGTATAAGTAGTCTGCCATGTCTGCACACTGGATGAAGGAGGCCATCTCCTCGGCATACCTTCTGCGGCATAGAGCATTGCCCGGGGGGTTGAGGGCCCACTCTACCACGTGCAAGCGACGTCATAGGTGGAATCCAGCTTGGTGCCGCCGGAGAAGATTTGTAAGGCGGCGATGTGGTCGTTCTTACATACGTTTGTGAAACACTATCGTTTGGATGTGCAAGCAGGGGGGGATGTGCGTTTTGGGTAGGCAGTGCTTTAGGCTTGGCTTGTGGGTCCCTCCCGAGGTTGATAGTGCTACGGTACATCCCATAGGTAGGGACTGGACTGGAGGAACGATAATGAAGGTGAAATTAGGTTGGTCTTGCTAATTATCTTTCCTTGAGTTACTCCAGTCCAGTCCCAAACCCTCCCGGGTTTTCTTTTGCAAAGTGTGTATGGCATTCCCGGACCTGAAGAATTCTATCACCGTGTATTTGAGTAGAGAGTCATCAGTGGGCATCGCCTTAGGAAAGTCGCCCAATTTCCTTCCAGGAGAAGACTGCTGGACGGGTCAGGTCACGTAAGTGTATTATCGATACAATTTATTCTTAGGGGACAGGGTTTTCTGTTTGTTGTAGATAGTTTAATAGATTCATTGGTAAGGTTATTTGGGATAGTATGCACAAGTTAATTTGGTTTATATCTTTAAAAAAAGGAGATTCTGCTTAATTGTTGCTCCTGTGAGTCTACTTTGTCAATAGGATACAGGAGCTGGTGGGAGATGCTAGCTGGCTATCTATGGGCAACTCAGAAAGTGTGACATGCTCAGTCTCCAAGCTGCTGGTGAGAGGTGACAAACCCACATGTGGGGACTACACTGGAGTAACTCAAAGAAAGACAATTAGCAGGTAAGACCTAATTTCACCTCCAGTAATTATATACAGATTGCTATATCATTCAGACTTAATGAAAATAAAGCTTTAACTGAGGTGTAATTATTGCTCAGTTTTCAGATTACTCTCTTAAATGTATATGTAATTATAAATATTTTCATTTTATCGGTTCCTTTTATTTCCAAGCTAGACAAGTCCAGACAAGTGGTTATGTCTGCTTGCCAGCAGATGGAGACAGACTAAAGGCTTCTGTATATAGTTTGTTGCAGCCAAAGAGTCATTCAGTATTCTCTGACAGCTTCAAGTGTACCTTGTATCCTGTGTACGCAGAAGACCTGGTGGGAGTGGGAGCATAATCTGGTTCCACTCACGGACTGACTGTAAGATGCTTCTGCATTAAAAGACAGCACCTTGAGGTGCACTCTTTAATGTAGCGATTAGCACAGAGGTTTTTTTTAAGTGATGTTTTCTCAATACTGTTTGTCCAGTATGTGTTTTGCCATCAGTCTTTTGATCCTTGTTAGGATCATAGGATCATAACCTACAACCTCTACTAGACTATAACCACTTCCACACTCTGTCAAGCAATAATCACTCCACTTCTAGATTATTGCAACCTAATATTTCAAGGACTACCCAAAAGCACAACCCAATCCCTGCAACTAGCACAAAATATTGCAGCCCAACTAATCACCGAATCCAAAAGACAAGAACACATCACTCCAGTCTTAAAATCTCTTCATTGGCTACCCATACAATCCCTAATAAAGTACAAATCAATGATGACATTCAAGACCATGCACAACCAGTCCGCTGACTGCTTAAGACAGCTAATCCAGACGATGCCAGATACTCGATCAAGGAGGGCATAACATCAAAACACTCTGTTAGCCACATCTATCAAGACCAATACTTCACAAACAGCACTCCAAAGAGCATTCAAATACTTCAGCCTGTCCCTCTGGAACTCACTCCCTCACCAATTAAGATCAATTAAGGACTCCTCTGACTTCCCTAAAAAGCTAAGAACACACCTGTTCACCGAATACTTTGGTACAGCACTGGGCACACAGCCTTAACACTGGAATACCCCTGCTAATCACCCCTCCCACATTATTGTATGCTACCTAAACTGAGTACCCCATATTACAAATGTAAATGGAATGTTATACAGTTTGAATGTTACACAGTTCAACTTTGTGATGTATAAAGTTGTAATGTCAACTGTTCTATATAAAACTGTTCTGTTCAATATAAACTGTCTTGATAACACGGAAAGGCGGTATATAAGAAATGCTAAATAAATAAATAGTAAGGACTGACAGGTGATTAAATTGCCATCGCAGGCCTAGTTGTTTAATGTCTGTCGATTGAGGGTAAGATCTCAGAGATTCATCTGAACTTTGGCCTTATCAATGTGCACGAGTTTAAAAAAAAAAAAGACATTTGTACTGAGTGAACATGATTTAGGTATAGTATGCATAACTAAAACATGGTTGGGGGAAGGCGAATGTCTAAAATGGGAGCGTTATACTTGGGGAGGTCTAGCCTTTATTTAAAAGTTGGCTGTAAAAGTTTGTTTAGGGAATATTGATGCTTTATCCCATGTTGAATGTTTCTTGGTCAAGTTAATTAATCCCTGGATGTTATCAGTGTTGGAGCCGATAATGTATCTGCCCTGCTGAATTTAATTTCTGATTTCTCACTACAATATAGCAAGCTTCTGATTTTAGGAGATTTCAATATGCCCACCAATTGCCATATAGGAGGAGGCACCCATAAAATGTTTATGGCTTCCATGGGTGACTTAGGGCTCAGCAAATGATCTTCGAGCCTACCTATAAACTTGGTAATACTTGGTAATACTTTAGACTTGTTTCTTTTTCTATTCCAGGCACTGATACCCAATTGGAGGAAGTATAATGTGATTCTAGTCACATGCTCAGATCACAGCTTTATTTTTTTCACTCTAAAATGATCAATCATTGTTTAAAAAAAAACCTACATAGAGAGAAGGTAAAAATACAATATCATTAAAAGGATTTCCTTTTCGTCCCTCCAGTCCAGTCCCGCACCTTAGGGTAGTGCACATCTTCCAGCAGCTTGGAGACTGAGCATGTCACAACTTTGATGACACCAGACTACTTATACAGCTGGCACCACCTACCAGCCCCCAGTAAGCTCAGTTTCCAAGCAGCTGGTGCAGGTGATCCCAGAGAGTGGACTTACTGAAGGGACAGCTGATTAGGCTGTTTTGGGGTTGTGTTTTCCTTTATTTTTCTTTAGTTTTTCTTTTTCTTTATTTTGGCTTACTTCATTGGAGCTCTCCTCCCCCTCCCTCTCCTGGCCAGGGGTCGGTCGAACAGGGGCACCTCCTGAAGTCCCCTTGCTGGTCTAACACATTTTATGGTTCTTGCTGCTTTAAAAAAAAAAAGTGTGTTAAGGTCGGCAGCAGTAGCGGCTCCCGAACCCGGTTTCGGCGGGTGAGGAGCGCTTTGTGCAGGAGAGGGACAGGCCAGTCGGGAGACTGGTGCAGAAGCGGATATCTCTTCCTTTGGCTCCCACCTCTGTGCCAAAGCCGCGAATCGGCTGAGTACCGAGGGGTAGAGAGTTCTGCACCACTGCTCAGGCTCTGCAGGGGTGAGTAGCCGAGGCATTTCCTGAGGGAGTTTATTGTTTTTTCAACGGCGCAGTTGGGCTGCTTTTTCGGGGAGGCCAACAGACTGCATGGCAGAGGGCCGCGGTTCAGCGCAGCAGACAGACGGACATTTTCTAGGGTGAGAAACTGACAGGCTTCGTTGTCAGCTTTATCTTTTTCCTTTCCTTTTTCTGCCGTGTTTATTTTCTTTTTGCGTTTTGGGGAGCCTCAAGGGTCCAGCAGACCCTTGTGTTATCTGCTGGGCTCTTTATTTTTTGGTTTGGCATTTTAAGAAAAAAAAAAGAGCGAAAAGAACAGAAGACAGTCCTAGGGCGGTTTTCCTTTTTTGTAGCAAGGGAAGGTATGCCGGGGAAGTCCCAGTATGTTGCCTGCAAGGCGCGCAGGAGCACAATCTCCGCGGAAGGGGTTTGCCATGGGTGTGCAGTGGAGGCGCACACAGCAGGGCGTGCTATGCAGGAGGAAATGGAGCCCCCGGAGGAATCCGTCTCACGGCTCTCGGCTTCATCGTTGCCGGTGGGGGTGCAGTCCTTACTCAAGGAGGTGGTTGGGCCCTTATCACTGTTGCTCCAGCCTTTTCAGCGGGACCTGGCCTCTCCAGGGCCCTCTTCCTCCCAGGTGCGGGGGGAGAATGTCCTGGGAGATTTTTCCCCCGAGTTTGTTTTGCTGCTTCACAGGGCTTTTTGTCTAAAGCAGCAGGGGGCGGACCCGGCGGGCAGCAGCAGGAAGAGGGCGGCAGCAGAGAGCCTGCAGGGGGCTGAGGCTGGATTAAGTCAGCTCCTGGCTAAGAGACTGCTTGAAGGAGAGTCGGCTGAGGACTTAAGGTCTCTTCCCTCAGACTGGGAGGCCGAGGAAGGTGTGGAGCCTGAAGAGCTGGAAGAAGGGTGTGGCAGCACTGATAGCATGCAATAAATAATACCCGGAGTCAGTTCAAGGATCCAAACCAATTTATTGTGCACAAGGCCCAAGCATCAAAGGACTGAGCAATGGCGAACAGGAACAACTTCCTTAAATACAAGCTTCACAGTTTGATACAGGCAGACTTTCTATTGGTCCCAACGCCCCCTGCACCTATCCATTCGGGGACCCCCTCACTGGGCCCTGTTCCCCCTTCTCAGGCTATGCTAACACAGGCTCAGTTTCTAGACATAATACATTCCCTGCTACAAGGTCACTGCATCAGCATAAAAGCATGGAATAAAGGATTAATACAAACTTATCAAAAGCAGTTTAGAGCGGTTTAAGGCAGATCCTCAGCCTTCACTGACTTTGGTCTTTCTCAGCACTACTATTTCTAGCAGTGGGGGTGGGGACTCCGGCCTAGCTTGCAGGCTCATACATGTACAGGCTATTATATAGGCCATAGCCTACCACATTCCCCCCTTTAATTATTCTCACCCGCAAATTAGAAAGGGTGAGAATTAAATCACATATTATACTTGTGTAACAGCATCATCTTGGGGTATATAGGATATAGGATAATATTGCCACATAGCCAACACTTTAGTTGCTGTCTGCCTCTTCACAGTGCTATCAATAACTGAGGTTATAGTGCGCAAGCAATGGGGTAGGAGACATGGGAGAAACAAGCACACAGCCAATATTAATAATACAACTAACACAAGAGTTTTCAGGCCACACAGTCCTGAAAACATGGAACCAAACCATCCATCAAGCTCCAGTCTACGCCATTTCTGGACTGGCACATAGGCTTGCTTCCGCATCTGTTCGGCTATGTCTTCGACAACTTGGCCTTCATTTTCAATCTGCAAACAACGGTTAGTTAAATTCAATTTTCCATACACTCCACCGTCAGCTGCTAACAAATAATCTAGTGCTAAACAATGTTCAGGAGCATTTACACCTGACCACCAGGACGTCTTTTTAGTGGTGGCATTATAAAACCTCTGGCTTAGACAAGTAATCTTTATTCCAGTCTGAGTAGTAGTAATGCAGGCTGCACAAGGGGGAAGAGTAAGGCAAAAGTCATTCCAAGGGACCCCAGGGTTGTCTTTCTCCCATGGCTTCCACTGCACCCTGGCTCCCACGACGTGTGACAGGAGTAGGGTTGTAGATTCTTAGTCTCTTACAGTTCTTACAGTAGTGGTTGTCGCCGCAAAGTGAGCCGCAATGGAGTTTCTGGGTCATTTACGGAAGTTCATTGACCAAGTTCAGGAGCGGCTGCTGGCTTTACTCGACTGTGATGGATCCAAGGTTCAAGCTCTGCAACTTTAATTGCTGTTGGGGTTAAGGTCCCTTCCAATGCGGTGTCCTTCTCCACTCCGTGATCCACACCGAGACCCCAGACTTGAGAGGATGTAGAGGTTGATGGGCAGCTGATGACTCTGCAAAACAGGACTTAAAACCAATAGTTCTTGCCTAGTAATTTCAGATCCAATCTGTTACATATCGCCTTTTGTTCCTTGTACCATAGGCGGGGGTCGCCTATACAGAATCTCAAAAGGGGAAACTCCTAAAGACTTAGTAGGGGCTAAACATATCCTGAGAAGGGCTATAGGAAGAACTCAGAACTGGGGCTATTTCAGGTGAACTTCTCGGCAAAGTTTAGATAACTGAGATTTCAGGGTTCCATTCATACGTTCTATTGTTCTTAAATTCTGAGGTCTGTAGGCAATATGCATCTGATAATGTTAATATCTCGGGATCATACTTAATGGACTTCCTTCCTGAGGTTATCAACCCTCATTCTTTGTACAGGGCCCCATGTGCATGCAAGGTTGTAAGGGCATACTTGGAATCTGTGTAGTGTGTTAGTGCTCTAGTGAGGTCTATCAGTTCAGCTTTCTGTGCTGCAGCTTCTGGGGCCAGAGCTGTGGATTCAACTACCAGATCAAGGGTCACCACCGCATATCAGGCACAACAATGTCCATTAATGATGACAGGGCTGCTTCCATCTACAAAGAAAGTCCGTTCAGGGTTCTCCAAAGGAACAGCAGCCAAATCCAGGCGACTTGAGAATACAGTGTCCATAGTTTCTAGACAGTCATGATCAGGGGGGCTAGGACCAATTGGTAACAACGTAGTAGGATTTAAAGCTTGACTGACCATCAATTGTACAACATACTTTGATACTACAACATCCGTGAATGCGTGAGCCAAAAAAACTTCCTTTGTGTTCCATAAGGGTCAGAACAAAGTGCGGTACAGTAACTTGAAGATTTTGTCCTGGGGTGAGCTTGTCAGCTTTGCTCACTAGGAGGGGCTGTAGCTGCAACAGCTCTCAAACAAGGGGGCCAGCCTTTTGCAACTACATCCAATTGTTTTGACAGATAGGCTACTGGCCTTTGCCAAGATCCAAGAGATTGAGTCAACACTACTAGAACATTTCCTTGTGACTCATGGACATAGAGACTGAAAGGTATTCTGGACATCTGGTAGACCCAGAGCTGGTGCTAACATCACATCAGAGCGGTTTTTCAAAGATCGAAAGGCTGCATCCTATGCAAGTCCCCATTCCAATGGAGACTTTTCCATTCCTTTGATAGCTTGATACAAGGGTTTTGCTAGCAGCGCAAAATTGGGGATCCATGTACGACAGTACCCTGCGGCACCCAAGAAGGCTCACACTTGCCTCCTGGTGGCTGGAGCGGGAATACTGCATACAGCTTCTTTGTGTTCTGGTCCCAGGCATTGAATTCCGCTGGACAACTGGAATCCCAGATGTTTAACTTGTTTGACATAAGCACGCTTTGGCTCTTGAGACTGTGTATCCAGCCTCATTAAAAGGTACAAGAGTTCACTGGTGGCTTGTAGACATTCACTTTTTGGAGTTGGTGGTCATTCACATACTGAAGAAGAACCCTGTGTCCTGGGTTCACATAGTAGCTTGGGGTAATCAAGTCCAGGTGAGTTGGCCCCGCCATCCTGTTGTGGGGTCTTGCCATTCAAAAGCAAACTAAAGTTGACTGGTAGGGGCAGAAGAAGGCCTCTTTCAGGTTCAGGACAGTGAAATGAGTAGCTTCAGCGGGGATCAGTCCCAAGAGAGTATAAGGATTTGGTACCACTGGGTGTATAGTCTCAACTGCATCCTTTACCCGCCTTAGATCTTGTACTGGGCAGTAATCCCCTGTCCCAGATTTACTTAACTGGGAGAAGGGGGGAGCATTCCTTGAGAAGTCCATACTGCAGTTTCATCAGATGGCAGTGGATACCTTCAATAGCTGGTCGAGAAAGAGGATTCTGCTTCACCTGCACTGGTTCCGCTCCTGGCTTGAGGGTGACGATGACAGGGGCTATGTTCTTCGCTAGGCCAGGTGGATTATCTTCTGCCCATACTTCAGGTGGAGCTGAGAGGTTGGTGGGTATTCAGGAGCTAATTGTCTTGGCTGGAGATGTACTATAGAACTGCTACTCTTCTTCTCGGGGAACAGTCAGCACCATCAATCCAGCAGGTTTTGGGTTCACAGTCATTTGCATTTCTCCCCCTTCAGCAAAGGATATCTGTGCCTGAAGCTTAGCAAGCATATCTCGGCCCAAAAGTGGAATAGGGCATTCAGGCATATACAGGAACTGGTGCGCTATTTTCTGTTCTCCTAGTTCACACATGCGGTTCTGCAGGAATGGCTTGGTGGCCCTGTTCCCAGTGGCTCTGACAATGGTGATGCATCGAGACTACAAAGGGGCTACTGAGTGTTCTGTTCCTGTATTTACCATATATTGGTCCCCTATTTGCACACAGACCATAGGCTCCTGGGGACTCAGGGTGAACTTGGAGTCCGGTCTGGCCTAGTCTTCATCCATGTCATAGCCTGTTGCAGCTGCCACTCCCTCAATAGCTTTTTCCCTCTCTTGCTGGAACACTGTGCTCGGTTTATTCTTCCATGACTGTGAAATCAAGTACTCCCTCCTCCCCTCCTGGGGGTGGAGTCAAGATAAATGCGGGCATTCACTTCTCTAGTGTCCTTCTTCTCTGCAATGGGTGCACTGATTCGCACCCAGTGGGGACCGATCATTTTCACGACCCCTTCTTTCAGCTAGGAAACCTCCTCCACGTCGTTCAACATCAAAATGGTACTTTCTGAGCAACTGCCATTAACTGTCATGCCCGCAAATCCATCCAGTTTCTGCAATGTCTGGTTTATATCTCTCTGGGACTGACTGACAAAAACTGCATTTACCATACGCATACCATTCTCCTGGGCTGCTGGATCACATGGGGTATATAGGGAGGGCTGCCTGCAATATTTGGATTCCACTTGGGGCCATCAAGACTGATGGGTCTGCATAATACTGTCCATCAAATTCTACGGTTCTCAGGGTAGGGGGCATAATGCATTTTTCAATTCAGTAAATCAGTGGTATGAAAGGTGAGTAGGCCCTTTTACTGTACTTCTGAAGGTATACAGCAATCGGGACTGTCTGGGTTCTACTTCACGTTTTCGGGCGCTGGCTGTGAGTGACCCTGAACTGGCAAATGAATGCCCGCTTGTAGTGTAAACGGACACTTTATCTTTTTCCCTTCATAAACATTTAACATTTTTTGCACACTCTGATGAACACGGCCAAGTCCCAAGCCCTTGCTAAAATTCCTTGTCATACATTTCAACAGAATCCGCCCCTTCCCCCCACATGATGAAGGGGGCGGGCTGCATTTCCCTGTGGACTAAGCATAATGGATTTGTGTGCTCATTCTAAATAACAACTGTCTGAACCTATAACTTTAACTAAGACTGTACTTCTGAAACTGAGACTTTAAAAGACCCTTTCAAAACACAGTACACATCTTACAGTTTGGGAAAGACAGGCATTATCTTAACAAGTTAAACAGTAGGTCTCTCAAAGCAGCCATAAATTACTAGACAAAGCAGCTGTAGACACTAAATAAATCCTAAACAAATACAGTTACAGCTCGTTTTGTTATTCCCATAAGTTATGAACAAATACTTATGCAGTCAAAACCAGATATATCAGAGACAAATTTTCAAGCATTTTTTCTAGTTACTGGCTCGGGATGTCTCATAGTCCTATCAGGGGTCTTAACCTCTACTTCGTAGGTCAAAGGGAAAACAAAAGCAGTCTCATTAATTTCTCTATCATTTCTTTTTGAACAGTGTTTGCTAACGACTGGAACATAAAATACACAAGACAAGGTTAAGCCCATAAATGCATTGAGGAACTCAAACACTCGAACGGGGTTAATAAGAACGATATATAATACATGACCATAGCAGAAGGAACATCACTATTAAAACATATTGAATAAAACAGGTACAATATTCCTGAAATAAGCACAAATTAACCCAGCTGCAGAGCGTAGAATAATTGAAACCATCAAAGCGTTAAGTAAAGGATACATTCCTGTCTTTGTCTCCGGGCTGTGTGAAAGACACGCCCCCAGCCCTCTCTGAGACTCACGTAACATCAGTGAGACAGCTGTCTTTGTAAAGACTCCTGAGTTTCTACTGTAATCATTTTCCTTAAAAGGTAAAAACAACAGACACGAAGACAAACACCACCAAACACTTTCGCCTTTCTTGCGACCTGCACTAGTCAGGAGGCAGCACCTCGCTTGGTCTGTATCCAAGACCACATTCACACACACAGACAATCAAGATAGAATAAAATCCGGACGTTCCCAAAAAACCTGACTGACTGAGGGGTTGGGTGGGTTCAGTCTCTGCTTATACCTTTAAGACTTCTGAGACTTACTAGGACCGCCCCGAGAGGGATCAGACTCTAAAGCGCTATTCCAGAATCCCGACTGACAGACAGACTGACTGATTAGCAGAACAGGTTCTACTCACAGGATCATGGGTTGAATCCCGGACTCCCCTCAGGATCGAGGTGTAGGCTGGCCAGAACCGGCCACCAGCGGAGGCAAGGAGGAGCCCTCCCCGATACAAGAGGATGGGTGGCGCCGAAGGCCCTCTGCAATCAGCCAGGGGCGGCTCCAGGCCGGACAAAACCTATTGAGGCGAGAAGTCGTGGTATATCTACGTGAATACCATCACACTACTCGCATTTCCCGGACAACTCACCAAGACATGTGGCAGCACTGATAGCATGCAATAAATAATACCCGGAGTCAGTCCAATTTATTGTGCACAAGGCCCAAGCATCAAAGGACTGGGCAATGGCGAACAGGAACAACTTCCTTAAATACAAGCTTCACAGTTTGATACAGGCAGACTTTCTATTGGTCCCAACGCCCCCTGCACCTATTCAATCGGGGACCCCCTCACTGGGCCCTGTTCCCCCTTCTCAGGCTATGCTAACACAGGCTCAGTTTCTAGACATAATAAATTCCTGCTACAAGGTCACTGCATCAGCATAAAAGCATGGAGTAAAGGATACAAACTTATCAAAAGCAGTTTAGAGCGGTTTAAGGCAGATCCTCAGCCTTCACTGACTTTGGTCTTTCTCAGCATTACTATTTCTAGCAGTGGGGGTGGGGACTCCGGCCTAGCTTGCAGGCTCATACATGTACAGGCTATTATATAGGCCATAGCCTACCACAAAGGGAGATCCCACAAGAGGAGGAGCCCCGAATTGTGCGAGTGTTCCGTAGAGAAGAGTTAGCAGGGCTCATAGTGGAGTCCCCCAATGCGCTCAATATGTCAAGAGGGAGTGCAACAGAAGACGAGGCTCTAGAGGACCCCATTCTTCAGACCATGCGCAAGCCTCAACAAGTGTTCCCCCTGTATAGAGTGATTAAATAGATGAGCCTGGATGAATGGGACCTTCTGGAGGCAGGGCTTAAGGGGTCTCATACAATGACCCGTTTGTGCCCATTGGCAGATCAGGAAAAAGAGATATTCTGCTCGCCAAAGGTCGACGCTGAGGTGTCGGCGATAACCAAGAAAACCTCCATTCCTGTGGAAGGCAGTACGGCCCTCAGGGATGGTCAGGATAGGAAGTTGGATGCCCTATTGAAGCAAGTGTTTGATGTGAATGCCCTGTCCTTGCAGGCCTCAGTGTGTGGGGCATTAGTGGCACGGGCATTCTTGCGGTGGGTGCAGGACATCCATGAAGCGTCGGGAGAGTCCCCAGAGCTGGGGTCTGCAGTGATGCTTGAATCAGGGTTGGCTTACTTAGCAGACGCCTTCTATGATCTGATTAGGGGTCTGTCCAACAGTATGGCCTCATTTGTGATGGCTTGCCGCTACCTTTGGCTCCGTAATTGGTCAGCAGATGTTTCCTCTAAGGTCTGCCTGAGTAAGCTGCCTTTCAGAGGGAAGCAATTGTTTGGAGAGGATCTCGAGAAGCTGGTCAAGGGGGAGTCAAAAGGGGAGCGGCTGCCTGAGGATAAGCCCAAACAGGGCCATGGGTCTGACTCAGGTAGGAGTCAATCCCGGGAGTTTAAACATTTTTGGACAGTGCGCTTTGCACCATTTCAGAGAGGGCAATTTGCTCCCTGGGGACAGCCCTTTAGGGGCTTTCGTGAAGCAGGTAGAGGTTATTACTTGGCTTCCTCTGCAGCCCACAAGAAAAAACAATGAAACGAGGAGGGTCCAGGCAGGGGTGCAGCCCTTGGGAGGCAGGTTGCAGGACTTCTTCCCTGCCTGGGCCCTAATTATGTCAGACCAGTGGGTCCTGCAGCTGGTGTGGGATGGTTACACGCTGGAATTTGCCAGACCGCTGCCGCCTGCCTTCATTTGCTCTCCCTGCGGAACATGCTAGACAGGCTGCTGCGGTTGGGGGCGATAGTTCCGGTGCCAGCGGGGCAATGTGATTCAGGTCGATACTCCATTTATTTCATCGTCCCAAAGGAGGAGGGCTCTTTTTGGCCTATTCTGGATCTCAAGCAGGTAAACTGGTGCCTGCGGGTTCTGAGATTTCATATGGAAACCCTCAGGTCGGTAATTATGGCTGTGAAAGAAGGCGAGTTCCTAACCTCACTGGACCTCACCGAGGCATATCTGCATGTTCCCATCCATCCGGATCATCGCCAGTTCCTCTGCTTTGTGGTGCCAATGGGGCATTTTCAGTTTCAAGCCTTGCCCTTTGGGCTCGCAACGGCCCCTGGATGTTCACCATGGTGATGGTTGTGGTGGTGGCAACGTTGTGGCGCGAGGGCATACTAGTCCACCCATTCCTAGATGATGGGCTCATTAACACAAAATCCGAGCAGGAAAGTGCGCAGGCCATGGAGCACATGGTCAAGTTCCTCCGGAATCTAGGATGGGGTCATCAATGTATCCAAAGGTCATCTGACTCTTTCACAAGACTTTGAGTACCTGGGGGCTCACTTCGACATCCGAGCCGGCAGAGTTTTTCTACCACAGAAGAGGGCAGAGGCGCTGCAGCTGCTGGTCCGAGAATTCCTCCGCATGGCGGAACCTATGGCATGGCACTATCTCCGGCTGTTGGTGACCATGGCGGCGATGATTGAGTTGGTCCCATGGGTGCAGGCGTACATGAGGCCATTGCAGAGCGCTCTGCTGTGGAGATGGTTGCATCAGTGACAGTCCCTTTCGCATCCATTGCCGTGTCCTTGACAGGTACATTCAGCTTTCAAGTGTTGGCTCCGCAAGGAGCATCTGATGGCGGGGGTCCTGTTTGAGTTACCGTGCTGGATTCCCTGACAAGGATGCCAGCCTCTCAGGCTGGGGAGCCCACTGCGAAGGGCAGGTGGCGCAGGGGAGCTGGTCCATGGCAGAATGGACATGGTCCATCAATCTCCTGGAAATGAGAGCTGTTCTCCTCGCGTTGCACGAGTTTCTCTTACTCCTCCATGAGAAGGCAGTTCACGTCTTCTCAGACAATGCCACCGTGGTAGCATATATCAATCGGCAGGGGGGCGGCACGGAGCGTCACGTTGGAGTGCGAAGTGGAAAGATTGATGAGTTGGGCAGAATCTCATCTGCAGGCCATTTCAGCGGTGCACGTGGCCGGGGTAGAGAACGTGATGGCTGATTACCTCAGTCGGGTGCGCTTGGATCTGGGGGAATGGCAGCTGAACCAGGAAGTCTTTGAGCAGCTTGTACGCCGGTGGAGGCGCCAGTCATAGACTTGATGGCGACCTTTGCATCGGCCAAGGCATGCAGGTTCTTCAGCCGGTGGAGGGAGAGAATGTCGGAGGGCCTGGATGCACTGGTACAGAGATGGCCCTGCCGGAGTCTTCTCTGTCTTCCCTGCATGGGCCCTCATAAGGCGAGTGATATAGAGAATGGAGGCCCACAGGGGGCTGGTGGTCCTGATTGTCCCAGATTGCCCCAGGCATCCATGGTACGCAGATCTAGTGTGGCTGAAGGCGGCCAAACTGTGGAGACTTCCAAGCAGGCCAGACCTGCTGTTTCAGGGCCCGGTTCTTGTGCCCCAAGTGGATCGGTTTTCACTTATGACATGGCTCTTGATAGGGCTCGGTTGAGAAAGCGAGGTTACTCCCCATAGGTCATCTCCACATTTCTTAGGGCCAGGAAGAGGTCCACGTCATTGTCTTACATCCGAGCATGGAGAATTTTTGAAGCATGGTACACACAGAAAGAATGTAGGCCATTGTCGGCCTCTGTTCTGGTGGTGTTGGAGTTCCTTTAGGCGGGGCTTGACAAAGGACTGGCATGTGGCTCTCTGTGGGTGCAGGTGGCTGCATTGGCATGTTATCGAGGCAAGATCCAGGGAGTCTCCTTGGGAACACATCTGGATGTGGCTAATTTCTTAAGGGCAGTTAAGCAACTCCGTCTGCCTTTGCGGTCCCTGGTACCTCTTTGGGATCTCAATCTGGTTCTTTCAGGGTTGCCAGGGGAGCCCTTCGAGCCACTAGCTACTTGTACTTTGAAGGACTTAACTTTGAAGATGGTGTTTTTGGTGGCTATATGTTCTGTCTGCAGGATCTCTGAGCTTCAGGCATTGTCATGTAGGGAGCCTTTTCTTTCCTTTTCTAGGGAGAAAGTGGTTCTGCGGACAGTGCCCTCTTTCTTGCCCAAAGTTGTTTTGCTGTTTCATCTGAATCAGCCAGTCTCTCTCCCGGGACCAGACGGGAACCAGGCGGATCCACAGTTGCGCTTTCTCGACATTAGGCGAGTTTTGAGAAGATATCTGAAGAGAATGGCTTCCTTTCGAAGATCGGACCGGCTTTTCATCTTGTTTGGTGGACCGCATCAAGGGGAAGCAGCGGCGAAGTCCTCCATTTCTAGATGGATTAAGGAAGCAATTGCATCGGCCTATACGTTGCGGGGCAAAGTGGTCCCGCAGGGCCTATGGGCTCATTCCACCAGGGTGCAGGCTGTCTCCTGGTCGGAGTGGAGTTTGGTGCCTCTAGGGGAAATCTGCCAGGTGGCCACCTGGTCGTCTCTGCATACACTTATGAAGAATTACAGATTGGATGTGCAGGTGGCGGGAGATGTAAGCTTTGGTTCAGCAGTACTCCAGGCCAGGCTCGCAGGTCCCTCCCGTGGTTAAGTGGCTCTCTTACATCCCTAAGGTGCGGGACTGGACTGGAGGGATGATAAGGAAGGTGAAATTGGGCCTTACCTGCTAATTGTCTTTCCTTGAGGAACTCCAGTCCAGTCTCGGAACCCACCCATCTGTTTTCTGAGGCAGTGCTTGCTATCCCGGGCCTGAAGAATTGCAGCGACACAAAGGCCTAGGGCGCTGGTAGCAGTGTCAAGATACTGAAAGGTAGCATATGCTTGTTCCTGTATCGGACTTGGCAAGGTAGCCTGTCCCATCTTCCTTGGTGGGTGGGTAAGGGGCTTGTAGAACAGTTCAGCTGTCTTTGGTTGGTGGACTCCCAGTTTAAGGAGGGGAGCCAGAGAGGGAGTTCCTGGGGAGATTTGCTGACTCTTGTGGGGGGACTCCAAGACAGGTTTTTAAGGTTTCAGGTTTGAGTTTTTCCGTTTGTTTCTGATAACTTATTTTGCTGCTCTTGTGAGTCTGCTTTGTCAATAGGTTACTGGGAGACTGGTGGGTGGTGCTAGCTGTATAAGTAGCCTGGTGTCATCAAAGTTGTGACATGCTCAGTCTCCAAGCTGCTAGAAGAGGTGCACTACCCTAAGGTGTGGGACTGGACTGGAGTTCCTCAAGGAAAGACAATTAGCAGGTAAAGCCTAATTTAACCTTAACAGGTGAGGATTTGGGTAAGATGCTTACTATCCTAGCCCTCATTTTCAACCTTTCACCTTAAAAGAGGGAGGACTAAAATGGGCAGACTTTTAGATAATGTTTGAGTGGGATGTCCCAGCACAGAGGAAGATTAATAAGGGTTGGCTTTATAATGTTCTTATTCTTTGCCAGCAACTAACACAGAGCATAAATTACGAAAGTCAGGCTCTGAGCAAGATAAGAAATTTTGCAAATCAGGGGAATTATATTATCAGAAACAAATTATCAAAAGCAAAATGAGGTATCTTAACAATAAACTATCAAGATCAAACAATGATTCTCGGCAATTATTTAAATTAAAAGAGCTAAGGGTGCCAACTGTGCTCCCAGAGCACAGAACCCTTCTCTTTCTAGTGAGCAACTTATTGACTTTGAAAGCTTAAATTGGGGCAGGATTGACTCTCAGGTTAGATTGTTGAGCCTGATACTACAGTAGATAGAAACTGTGGCCAATTAGCAGGGGCAAACATTCTGGAAGAACAGATGTGTACCACGCTCTAGAAGTGTCAGCATGTCACTCAAATATGAGCTCTGATATTGTTAAGGCTCATGAACTCATACAAGAGAGATTTATCAGTGACGATTTACCACTGATTCAGCATTCTCTTGGACAACAGGAGCTGTCTGGGCCAAGTGGTTCAAATCATGCATCTCAAACCGCAAACTTCATGTAGAAATAGACCAAAACACATCACAACCATTCCCCCAAGACCAAGGAATACCTCCAGGTTCAGCTCTCTGCCCTCCTTTTCAACCTATATCTGCAACCAATAAGTAACATTTTCAGAAAATTTGATATTGGATATTGCATCTACTGTATGCTGACGACATTATGTTGTCCCTCCCCGTAGACATAAACAATCCTACCTGTCACAAGCTATCGGAGTGCATTAATGAAATGGAATCATGGCTAAAAGACAACAACCTTAATGTTAACTACAAAAAAACAGAAGCCGTATATATTTCGAAAAATCAAAACCATACACCCTTTCAATCCATCACGATTAATAATGTACGTCCTGTCAAACAAGAGGTGAAATACCTCAGCGCATAATACTGGATCAATCTCTCAGCATGCTCCCCCATATAAAACAAAGAGCAAGAACAATCTTTTTTAAGCTAAAAACTATCCAACATTGCTAGACATCAGTGATTTAAAATCTGTAGTTCAGGCCCTCATCATACCACATTTTCACTACTGTAATAGTCTATTACAGGGTCTACCAATCAAAAGCACAAACATACTTCAGAGAGCTCAAAATATCACCGCCAGAATAGTTTCCAAGGCCCACCTCACCGATCATATAACACCCATCCTATATAACTTACATTGGCTCCCAGTCCTAAGCCAAATAAAATATAAGCTACTAATTGTAACATTTAAATTAATCAATAACATTTCCCCATCTTTTCTAGCAACCCTCCTCCACACCCAACCAGATACTAGAGTCCACAGACAAAATGCTAGCAACTCCCTTGTAATCCTCCACTCTATCCGCAAGACAAAACAGTCTACAAGCTCCAGAGCCTTCACATATACTGCCCCCAAACTCTGAAACGCGCTACCTCTCACACGTCACTCAATCAAAGACCTCCAGACATTTAGAAGAGACCTCAAAACATACTTTTCTACTCATTACAGAAACTCAGATTTGAACCCAAATACAGACATGTCCTCACAAACACTCAGCACACACACCCCTGAACTACACCCACCTCCAACAATCACAAACTCAAATGTAATTCTTCTAACCTAAAATTTTGTACATAGCCTAATCTCCAGGAACAAGCAGGAATGTAGTCTTCACATATGGATATCGTCGGTACCGACGGAGTCTGCGTGGGAACACTCCCCAGCGTCCAATTAGAAAGCTTTTGGGAGCATCCCACAGCGCCTGCGTGCTGCCTTCCCGCCTTTCCCAACTGCCTCTCTCCAGTTCTTTTCCGCGGAGCCAGCAGGTCGTCGTTCCTGACATTGCAGAAAATGTTTTCTTATTCTCCTTCTTTTTTGTGGTCGTGTCTGCCTTCGACGCTTTACCGGTACCGCCGGTTCTTTCTTTCTTCCTTTTTAAAAAAAAAAAATATATTTTTTCCAAACTTTTCTTCAAGTGCACGTGCCTTTTTGGGCCTTAGGCCCAAAATTTCCTCTATCTTGGAAAAACCCGCTTCGGGTTTCAAGAAGTGCACCAAATGTGGCGGTACCATCTCCGTCACCGACACCCATGAGTAGTGTCTTAAATGTTTAGGTCTTCACCACTCCATTTCAGAGTGTATGGCTTGTGCCATGATGTCCAAGAGAGGTCGACAGAACTGAGCTGCTAAGCTCAGCACCCTCTTTCCCTCCGATGCAGCCTCTGTGACATCGACGTCTTCCAGGGCTTCGTCTTCCTCCCATGGATCTCAGGTAACTAAACATAAGTCTGGCCGGTCCTCAAAGGGTAGATCTCCTTCTAAGCATGCCTCTGGCATTGTCCTTGAGGGTTCTGTACCGGCAAAATTGCCCAGGTGGGAGGCTTTGGCTTCCAAAGCATTATCGGGGCTCCAGGATGTTCTCGAGGCCTCAACCTCGGCAGAACTACTGGTGCCATGCTCTGGGGTACTGGCTGCTTTCTCCGGTACCAATACCCAGGCATTGGCAGCATCGATAGACCAGAGGTTCCTGGCTATTGAACGCAGTCTGGCGGCTCTCCTTGCGGCATCGACGCCCTCGGAATCGCGTCAGACAGTTCAACCGGCACCGACTCTGGCACCGGTATCGGTAGCATTGGCATCAACATCGGTGCCTGCATTGCTGGCACCCAGTCATGCTATGCTTTCCGGTACCGATACACCGGTACCGATTCCCCCCGGTACCAGCTTCGGTCAGTACGGGTATCGGGCTCTACAAGAGCATCCGGACAGAAGGTACTTTGAATCCTCAGAAGAATCTGAGGATTCTGACAGCTCTGTCGGTACCGGAGTACTTCTCCCAGGAGCCTTCCTCTGCTAAACGCAGGATGTCTCCTCCAGAAATCTCCTTTCAGGATTTTATCAGGGAGGTGGCTCGAGGTCTGTCCATTACTGTGACTCCTGAAACAGAGCCCAGGGCAAAGGAGTTGGAGATTCTACAATATCCCAAGGCTCCTAAGGAGGCAGCCACTTTGCCTATCCATGAGATCTTACATGATCTCATGTTGAGAATGTGGGAAACACATCTTACCACCTCTCCTCACTCTCGTAGATTGGATACCATGTATCGAGTACCTCCGTGTCCTGGCTTCCAGAAAACTCAGCTTCCTCACCACGCTTTTGTAGTGGAATCAGCTATGAGAAGGATCAGAAGTACAAAGAGGCATGCCTCTAATCCTCCAGGACGTGAGTGTCGAACTTTCGATGCCTTTGGAAGTCGTACTTTCCAGGCTTCCATGCTTTCTGCCAGGATCAGTTCCTATATTTTATATATGGGAATGTTCCTTAAGGAAGTCACAGGAGATTTGGAGGTTTTGAGTCCTCTTCTTCCTGATAAGAGGCAGGATTTTCTCACACTGGTTAAACATGCCCAGGATGTTTCTAAATTTGTCAACCGTGCAGCTTTTGACTGTTTTGAGTACATAAGCAGAACCTCTGCCATTGCCATAGGTGCACGTAGAATTGCCTGGCTCCAGGCATCCTATTTGGAGCTCTGGGTGCAGGACAAACTGGGCAATATCCCTTGTACAGGTGAGAATCTATTCGGCAAGAATTGGCAAGAGAAAGCCAATGAATTTATTTATTTATTTATTTAACATTTTTTATATACCGCACTATTTACATCAGCGCGGTTCACATGTAACACAAATGTCCAGTGTGGGGAAACTACATTGGACTTACAATAAACAGGAATTTGATATGCTGATAACTCCACAGCTGATCCTGTAAGGAAGAAATCTTTCAAGAAACCTTTCAAGAAACCATTCTTCTCCAAGAAGAAGGTTTTATCCCTCTTATTCCCAGCAGGGACGTTCTTCAGGTCAATCTGCCTGAAAGAGTCAGCAACCACCTAAACAAAGGAAAGCAAAGACTGCTAAGCCTCAACCGTCTCAGCAGTCTCAGCCTCCACAAGGCCTTTGACTTCCATCTAGAGAACTTAGCCTTCCTGGCTCTCAATGGACCAGAGCCTTCTACCATTCCAGGAAGGTTGTGTCACTTTGCCCGCAGATGGGGGCAGATAACAGCAGAACATTGGACACTCTCCATTATAAAAGAGAGGTACAAGCTTCACTTTCTGTGCATGCCCACCTCCCACAATGGTAAGACAGTTCCATTCTCAGACCTCTCTCATCAACCTGTTAGATCAAGTGGTCACTATGCTTCTTGCCCAAGGGCCAATAGAAGAAGTACCCATTCATCAACAGGGTACAGGGTTTTACTCCCCCTATTTCCTTATCCCAAAGAAAGCAAGGGGACACAGACCTATTTTGGACCTCAGAGAATTGAACAAATTCCTGTTCAAAGAGAAATTCAAGATGATTTCTCTGGGAACTCTGCTGCCATACCTTCAGAGTCAGGATTGACTTTGTTCTCTAGATCTCAAGGATGCGTACACTCATGTTCTCATCCATCCTTCCATCTCACAGAAAGTTCCTTCGGTTCCTTTTTCAAGGAAAGCACTACCAATACAGGGTGCTTCCTTTTGGCCTGGCCTCAGCACCAAGGGTGTTTACGAAATGCATGGCTGTGGTAGCAGCATATCTCCAGGAACAAGCAGGAATGAGTCTTCACATATGGGTATCGTCGGTACCGATGGAGCCTGCGCGGGAATGCTCCCCAGCATCCAATCAGAAAGCTTTTGGGAGCATCCCACAGCGCCTGCATGCTGCCTTCCCGCCTTTCCCAACTGTCTCTCCTCAGTTCTTCTTTTTCCGCGGAGCCAGCAGGTCGTGTTCCTGTCGCCGCAGAAGAATTTCTTTATTTTTCTTTATTTCTTTTGTGTTGCGTCTGCCTTCTTCGACGCTCCACCGGTACCGCCGGTCTTTTCTTCTTGTTTAAAAAAACCACAAAAAACCACATCTTTTCTCCGTTTCTTTTTTCTTCAGGTGCACTTGCGTTTTGGGCCTTAGGCCCAAAACTTTTTTTTCCTTAACATGGAAAAGCCTGCCTCAGGATTTAAGAAGTGCACAAAATGTGGCGGTACAATCTCCGTCACCAACACCCATAACTGGGAGTCTAAAATGTTTAGGTCCTGACCATTCCATCACAGATTGTATGTCCTGTTCTATGATGTCTAAAAGAGGTCGGCAGAACCGAGCTGCCAAGCTCAGTACCCTGTTTCCCTCTGATGTGGTTTCGGTGGCATCGACGTCTTCCGGGGCTGCTTCTTCACATGGATCTCAGGTAACTAAACATAAATCCAGCTGGTCCTCGAAGAGTAGATCTCCTTCTAAGCATCGAGATGCCTCTGGCGTTGCCCTCAAGGATTCTGCACCGGCAAAATTACCCCGGCGGGAGGCTTCGGCCTTTAAAACATCATCATCGGGGTTCCAGGATGATCTCGATGGCGTGGCCTCGGCAGATCTCCTGGTGCCATGCTCTGGGGTACCGGTGGCTTCCACCGGTACCAACTTCCAAGCATTGGCGGCGTCGATGGATCAGAGGATTCTGTCCATAGAATGCAGTCTGGCGGCTTTCCTTGTGGCATCGACGCCCGTGGTACCGCAACAGACTACCCCACCGGTATCGGCTCTAGCATCGCCATCGGTACTGATCGCGGTACCGGTGGCATCAACATTGGCATCGGTGACCGCTATGCTGGTACTCTGTCCTCTGAAGCCCTCCGGTACCGATACCCCGGTACCGGTTATTCCTGATACCGATCCCAGTCGGTACGGGTATCGGGCTTGCAAGAGCATCCGGACAGACGATACTTCGATTCCTCTGAGGACTGAGGATTCTGAAGAGTCGGTCGATGCAGTGATGCTTCTTCCACAGGAGGAGTCCTCCCCTAAACGAAGGATATCTCCTCCAGAGGACTTGCCTTTTCAAGACTTCATCAGGGAGGTGGCTCGGGGCCTTTCCATCACGGTGGCCCCTGAGACAGAACCCAGAGCCATGGAGTTAGATACCTTACAATATCTTAAAACTCCTAAGGAGGCAGCTACCTTGCCTGTTCATGAGATTTTGTATGATCTCATGTTGAGGATGTGGGAAGCACCTCTGACCACCTCCCCTCATTCTCGCAGGTTGGATACCATGTATCGTGTCCCTCCTTCAGGGCCGGCCCGTCCATTGAGCAAGAATGTTTTTTGCACAGGGCCCCGCGTTTCAGGGGGCCCCGCGCAAAAAAATCTTGCATCCCATTAAAGTTTTAAAAAAATCATAAACCGGCTACGGCTGCCGCTGCCGCCGTGGCAGCGGCAGAATGGAGAATCCCGCGGGGCCCATTTACAGTCCTTACCACCCCCCCCCCCCAATCAGCCCAACTAAGTTTTAAAAAAAAAAAAACAGAAACCGGCTGCTGCTGCCGCTGTGGCAGCGGCAGAATGGAGAATCCCGCGGGGCCCCCCTGTCCGGCAGTCTTCTCTGTGGCCTCCGTCGGCTGTCAGAGCTGCGCGAAGAGAGAGAGCTTCTCTCGCAGCTCTGTTAATCACGCCGCGGGGCTGATGGGTATTACCAACAACCCCCCCGCGGGATTAACATAGCCGCGTGTAAGGGAAACTCTCCCTTCGCGCGGCTCTGAAAAGCCTGCGCTGAGGCCGCATCAAAGACTGCCGGACAGGGGGGCCCCGCGGGATTCTCCATTCTGCCGCTGCCACGGCGGCAGCGGCAGCAGCAGCCGGTTTCGGGGTCTTTTTTTGTTTAAACTTAGCTGGGCTGGGGGGGGGGTAAGGACTGTAAATGGGCTGATGGGGGGGGAGGGAGGGGGTAAGGACTGTAAATGGGCTGATGGGGAGGGAGGGAGGGGGGGTAAGGACTGTAAATGGGCTGATGGGGAGGGGGGTAAGGACTGTAAATGGGCTGATGGGGAGGGAGGGAGGGGGGGTAAGGACTGTAAATGGGCTGATGGGGAGGGGGGAGGGGGGTAAGGACTGTAAATGGGCTAGGGGGGAGGGGGGTAAGGACTATAAATGGGCTGATGGGGAGGGAGGGGGGTAAGGACTGTAAATGGGCTGATGGGGAGGGGAGTAAGGACTGTAAATGGGCTGATGGGGAGGGGGGGAGGACTGTAAATGGGCTGAGGGGGGAGGACTGTAAATGGGCTGATGGGGAGGGGGGTAAGGACTGTAAATAGGGAGGGAGGGAGGGGGGTAAGGACTGTAAATGGGCTGATGGGGGGGGGTTAGGACTGGTAATGGGCTATAGGGGGTTCGGACTGGAAGTGGGCTGATGGGGGGGGGTAAAGACTGGGAATGGGCTATGGGGGGTTAGGACAGGTAATAGACTATGGAGGGGCTAAGACTGGAAATGGGCTGATGGGGGAAGTTAAGACAGGTAATGGGCTCTGGGGGGCTACGACTACAAGTGGGCTGATGGGGGATTAGGACTGGAAATGGGCTATGGGGGGGTTAGGACAGGTAATGGGCTGATGGGGGGGTTACAACAGGTAATGGGCTATGGGGGGGCTAAGACTACAAGTAGGCTGATAGGGGGTTAGGACTGGTAATGGGCTGTGGGGGGCGTTAGGACTGGTAATGGGCTGGGGGGGGTTAGGACTGGTACTGGGCTATGGGGGGGCTAAGACTACAAGTGGGCTGATGGGTTAGGACTGGTAATGGGTTGATGGGGGGGTAAGACTGAAAATGGGCTGATGGGAGGGTAAGGACTGGAAGTGGGCTGATGGGGGGGTTAGGACTGGTAATGGGCTATATGGGGTTCGGACTGGAAGTGGGCTGATGGGGGGTTAGGACTGGTAATGGGCTATAGGGGGTGCGGACTGGAAGTGGGCTGATGGGGGAGCTAGGACTGGTAATGGGATGGGGGGTTGCTAGGACTGGAAATGGGCTGAGTGGAAGGGGGGCTTGAATGGCAAATAGCTGATGGGGACAGGGGCTTGGAATGGAAATGGGCTGAGTGGAAAGGGGGCTTGAACTGCAAATAGCTGCTGGGGAGGGGGGCTTGGAATGGAAATGGGCTGTGAGGAGAGGGAGCTAGGACTGGAAATGGGCTGAGTGGGGGGGGGGGCTAGGACAGGAAATGGGCTGATGGAGGGGCCAGGATAGGACTGGAAATGGGCTGTTGGGGGTGCTAAGGTTGGAAATGGGCTGTGGTGGGGGCTTGAATTGAAATGGACTCATGGAGGGGCTAGAACTGGAAGTAGGCTCATGGGGGGCTTGGATTGGAAATGGGCTGAGTGGAGGGGAGCTAGGATTTGACATGGGCTGATGGTGGGGCTAGGAAAGGAATAGAAATGAGCTGATAGGGGGCTGGGATTGGAAATGAGCTGATGGAGGAACTGATAGGACTGGAAATGGGCTGATGAGGGGCTGGGATTGGAAATGAACTGATGGATGGACTCGGATAGGACTGGAAATGGATGGGGGAGCTAGGACTGGAAATGGGCTGATGGTGGGGCTAGGATAGGATTGGAAATGGGCTGATGGGGGACTAGGACTGGAAATGGGCTGATGCAGGGACAAGAAGGGAGCAGATGCTGGGTGGGGCTGGAACTAGAAAGGAGCTGATGTTGGGGGAGGATTAAAATGGGATGGAGCTGGGAGAGTGAAATGGAGAGGGAAAAATATTTTGCGTGGGAGGGAAGACAAATCTACAGTTGGCCGGATATTGGGAGAATAAGTGGGGATTGAGGAAGGAGGGATAAAATTTGAGTGGATGAAATAGGAATGAGGAAAGAGCAAAAGGAGAAAGATTAGCATGTTAAAGCAGATGTAGAGAGAGAGAATGGGAAAAAAAAAACAAGACAGAAGAAAGGACAAATGGACAGCAGATGGAGAGTTAGCAGAAGACACGAAGAAACCAGAAGAAAGTGGCTGGAACAATTGCAACTGAAAAAAAATGCACAAAAGGTAGAAAAATATCTCTTTATTTTGAATTTATTAACTGGAATATGTCAGCTCTGGGAAATGTGCATCATTAATTTTTGCGCTTTGTTTAGTACAAGAGGAAATTAATTTATAGTTTTATTTCTATAGTGTTGTTGTATATTCCAAGTTTGGCTTTTGGGGTTCCCAGTTTAATTATGGTCTTCCTGTTTCTAAATTGTGATTCCTTGTTTGGTGATGGTCTATGTTCTGCATGTGTAACTGAGCTGAGGTATACTGTTTATGTAATTCCTATTTGACATTGCCACTTGTTCTTTCCCCAGTAGGTCATGTATTATTGTTCTCTGAAATTTATTGGTTTAATATTTGCAGTGTTGCCTTTTGATAGTTAGGGTATGGTGCTTTGTGAGTCCTGGTAGTGCTGTTAGGATACGGCGGGTTTGCTATGGGTTCTAAATGGGCAGTGTTTGTAGTAGTTCCTAATGTGCCTGGCGGTTGGTACTGGATTATAGTAATGTAGAAACCTTTTAGTCTTTCTTTATCCATATACTCATTAAGAGGCATGTTTACTAAAAGTTAGTGTATGGTAACATTATGCAAATATTTATGCAAATGAGGCACCTTATGCAAATGAGGCCCCGCACCGAGTCTCCGCACATGGCCCCGCACCCCCCTTGGGCCGCCCCTGCCCTCCTTGTCCTGGTTTCCATAAAACTCAGCTTCCTCACCACTCTATTATGGTTGAGTCTGCTATGAGAAAGATTAGAAGTGCTAAAAGACATGCCTCTAATCCTCCAGGATGTGAATGTAGAACCCTGAATGCTTTTGGAAGAAGAGTCTTCCAAGCTTCCATGCTTGCTTGCGAGAATTAATTCCTATAGTCTTTACATGGGAATGTTCTTAAAAGAAATCACTGATCATTTGCAGACTTTAAGTCCTTTCATTTCTGAAGATAAAAGACAGGACTTTCTCACTTGGCTCAAACATGCCCAGGATATCTCCAAATTCTGCAACCGTGCAGCTTTCGACTCCTTTGAATGTGTAAGCAGAGCCTGAGCTATTGCCATAGGTGCACGTAGAATTGCTTGGCTTCAAGCATCTGATTTGGAGATCTGGGTTCAAGATCAATTGGGAAATATCCCTTGTACAGGTGAAAATCTGTTTGGTAAAGATTGACAAGCAAAAGTCAATCAGATGGATGCTGAAAATTTTGCCTTAGACTATCCAAATCCACAGCTGCTCCTGCTAAGAAAAGGTTGTTCAAGAAAACACCTTTTTCTAAAAAGGGAAGATTCTATCCTGCTTATGGTCAGCGGGCATCTTCTGCAGCTCAGTTCCCTACCAAACGTCAGCAATCATCCAAACAGAGCAAAGCAAAGGCTGCTAGGCCTCCACCGACCCAGCAACCTCAGTCCCCTCAGGGCCTTTGACTTTCCACTAGAGAACTTAGCCTTCCTGGCTCTGGAAGGACCAGAGCCCTCCACCATTCCAGGAAGGTTATGTCATTTTGCTCCCAGGTGGGGGCAAATTACAGCAGAGCATTGGACACTCTCCATCATAAGAGAGGGGTACAAACTCCATTTTTCAAGCTTGCCCCCTCACACAAGAGTGCACCAGTTCAATTCTCCAACCTCCCTCCTCAACCTCTTGGGACAGGAGGTTGCCACTCTTCTCACCCAGTGGGCAATAGAGGAAGTGCCTCTTCAACAACAGGGCACAGGTTTCTACTCCCCCTATTTTCTTATTCCAAAGAAAACAGTTGGCTACAGACCCCCATCTTAGATCTCAGAGAATTGAACAGATTCCTAGTCAAGGAAAAATTCAAAATGATTTCTCTGGGAACTCTGCTGCCATACCTTCAGAGTCAGGATTGGCTTTGTTCTCTAGATCTCAAGGATGCGTACACCCATGTTCTCATCCATCCAAACTCACAGAAGGTTCCTTTTTCAAGAGAAGCACTATCAATACAGAGTGCTCCCTTTTGGTCTGGCCTCTGCACCAAGGATGTTCACAAAATGCATAGCAGTGGTAGCTGCATTTCTGCGCACACTGGGAATATTCGTCTTCCCTTATTTGGACGACTGGCTCATTCGAGCTCCCACTCAGTCAGAGGCCAAGAGTTCTCTAGCCTGCACAATGAGTATTCTTCAGTATTTAGGGCTGATAATAAACATCCCAAAATCCAATTTAACCCCTACTCAGTCCCTGCAGTTTATAGGGGCGTGGCTGGATACCACAAAGGCAAGGGCCTATCTCCCCCAGGCCCGTTGCCTTCGCTTGGTACAGTTAGCTTCTCAAGCAGAGTTAAAGCCTCACTTAACTGCTCGAGAGATGTTACAGTTACTAGGCCACATGGCATCCACCGTGCATGTGGTACCATATGCTCGCCTTCACATGAGAGCAGCTCAGTGGACTTTATCCACCCAATGGACCCAGGCATTAGACTGCCTGTCAGACAAAATAGCCAACACAAGTCGCCTCATTTTGTCCCTCCAGTGGTGGAAGTCCCCTCAAAACCTGTTGCTAGGGTCCCCCTTTCAGAAGTCTCTACCCCAAGCAGCTCTCACAACAGATGCTTCTCCAGTGGGGAGCTCATCTACAAGACCTCTCCACCCAGGGCATCTGGTCTCCACAGGAGAGTTGTCTACATATCAGTCTCTTGGAACTCAGAGCAATCTTCCTTGCTCTGCGAGTGTTCCACACCCTGCTCAGCTGCAAGATAGTACTTATCCACACGGACAATCAGGTAGCCATGTTCTATGAGAACAAGCAGGGCGGAACTGGCTCTCTGTTGCTTTGCTACAAAGCTTTGCGACTGTGGGCCCTCGCCAGAGAGCATCACATCCATCTTCTGGCAGTTTATCTTCCAGGCGTTCAAACTCTTGGGCAGACAGGCTCAGTCGAATTCTGCTTCCACACGAGTGGTCCCTACATGTGGACCAGGCGGCCAGGTTTTTCAGATTTGGGGAACCCCGGACATAGACCTCTTTGCAAGTGGAATGCCAAACTTCCCCGGTTCTGTTCCAGAACTCCGACTCAGGGAGCTCAGGCAAGGGATGCTTTCCTCCTTCACTGGGGTCAAGACTTCCTGTATGCCTTTCCACCCATTCCCCTATTTACCAAAACCCTGTTCAAGCTTCAGAGAGACAAATACCACATGATTCTCATAGCTCCACCTTGGCCACGGCAAGTGTGGTACCCTCTGCTTCTACATCTCTCTCAAGCTCCCTCCCTCGAGTTAGGGTCTGCTCCAGATCTGCTATCTCAAGAGGACGGAAAGTTATGGCATCCCAATCCCCAGTCTCTGCATCTCAGGGCTTGGTTGCTGAAGGCCTAGATCTCCAAGATCTTCATCTTTCTCAACAGGTGAAAGATGTTCTTTATGCTTCTAGAAAACCTTCCACTAGACGTTCTTAAGCTTTCAAGTGGAAGAGGTTTACCATCTGGTGCTCTGAGAAGGGTCTTAATCCCCTTGCCATACCCCTGGAATCTTTGCTGGAGTATATCCTCCATCTGTCTAATGCAGGCCTTAAAACAAATTCAGTAAGGGTCCGTTTGAGTGCTATTGCAACTTCCCTTAAGCCTCTAAATGGACAACCTATTTTCTCTCATCCCCTTGTAGCAAGGTTCATGAGAGGCTTCCTTTTAACAAAGCCTCCCATTAGACCACCTCCGGTGGCATGGGACTTGAACCTGGTTCTTGGTCAGCTTATGAAAGCCGCCTTTTGAACCTTTGGCTACCACCTCCTTGAAATACCTTTCTTGGAAAGTTATCTTTCTCATTGGAATCACATCAGCACGTCGTATTAGTGAATTGCAAGCACTCGTAGCTAATCCACCTTATACAAGGTTCCATCATGACAGGGTAGTCCTTAGGACTCATCCACAATTTATGCCTAAGGTGGTCTCGCCCTTTCACCTCAACCAGGAGGTCTACCTACGTGTCTTTTTTCCAGGGCCTCATGCATCAACTGCAGAGAGGAATCTTCATACCCTGGACTGTTAAAGAGCTCTGGCTTTTTATTTACAAAGGACACAGCAACATAGAGTCCTCTCAGCTCTTTGTTGCCGTTGATCCTTCTCACTTGGGACTACCAGTCTCCAAGAGAACACTATCTAACTGGATTGCCAAGTGTATTTCTTTCGCCTATCAGAGTAAGAACCTTTCTCTGGAGGGCCATGTCACAGCTCACAATGTGAGGGCCATGGCAACCTCAATGGCTCATATGAACTCTGTGTCTATTGACGACATCTGTCGAGCAGCCACTTGGGCCTCGGTTCATACCTTCACAGCCCATTACTGCTTGGACAAGGACTCCCGCCAGGATGCCTTGTTTGGTCAGGCTGTTCTCAAACACCTGTTCCATATTTAATCAACTCCTACCCACCATCCCTCATGGGATGCCAGAGATCCATGGGGAGAAGTGGAGCCCTGTCCAAGGGACACACAACTTCTGGGGTCTCTCCCTGGCATCTAAAGCTAGGGAGTCCCCATATGTGAAGGCTCATTCCTGCTTGTTCCTGGAGATAGCACAGTTACTTACCTGTAACAGGTGATCTCTGGGAACAGCAGGAGTTTAGTCTTCACAACCCACCCACCCCCCCTAGGAGTTGCATCTCTCTATCTCTTTCTCTTTCCCTCTCTCTCTCTTTGTCTCAGCTTTAAACTCAACTGGAGAGAGGCAGTTGGGAAAGGCGGGAAGGCAGCACGCAGGCGCTGTGGGATGCTCCCAAAAGCTTTCTAATTGGACGCTGGGGAGCGTTCCTGCTCAGGCTCCATCGGTACCGATGATACCCATATGTGAAGACTAAATTCCTGCTGTTCCCGGAGATCACCTGTTACAGGTGAGTAACTTTGCTTTACAGGACGATAATAAACTAAGTTTGTAGCCAAATGTATATCCAACTGTTTTGTTATTCCCAAAAAGTTACTATACTCCAGTGTGTAAATAGTTTCCCCTGTTCATCCAAGTTTTACTGTCCTGTTATTAGTAAACCCAGAACTATGTTCACGTTCTGTTTCTCTCTGTTCCATGTAAACCGCGCTGATGCCGAATAGTGCGGTATATAAGAAATTGTAAATAAATAAATAAATATGTGAAAAGTTAAACCATTGTTCTATGTAAAATGTTCTGTTACCGCCCTGATTTTTGGAAGGGCGGTATAGAAAAATCAAATAAATAAGTGTTAGTCCTCCAAAAAATCATAAGTAGTTTCATCCTGCCATCATCCTGAAAGTAGGGCTGGTTATTACTTTGGTCAAATTGGCTTCTGCCATTTTGCTAGACAAAGTTCCTTGCTTATTTATAATCAAATTTAGTCAACTTCTGGCCTCTTTTGTAGCCCACTTGATAAATCTTGTTTACTCAAGGAAGGGAAAATTGCCAGGGAATTGAAGTAAGCAATCATAAATCCCATTCCTGAGAAAGTTGGGGTGGGGGGGGGGGAAGAGAGTCAGTATTCTAATTTTCGCCCTGTATCAAAACTTTCCTTTTTAGCAAACAGCTTAGGTGATGTTAAATCAACTTGCAGAATTTGTAAATACTATTCAAGCATTACATGCCTGTCAGGATATAGGCAATCTCCAGGAACAAGCAGGAATGAGTTTTCACATATGGGTACGTCGGTACCAACGGAGCCTGCGCGGGAACGCTCCCCAGCGTCCAATCAGAAAGCTTTTGGGAGCATCCCACAGCGCCTGCGTGCTGCCTTCCCGCCTTTCCAACTGTCTCTCCTCAGTTGTTCTTTTTCTCGGAGCCAGCAGGTCGTGTTCCTGTCACCGCAGAAGAATTTCCTTATTTTTTCTTTATTTCTTTTCTGTACGCGTCTGCCTTCCTCGACGCTGTACCGGTACCGCCGGTTCTTATTCTTTTCTTAAAAAAAAAAAAAAGACCTATTTTTTCTTCAGGTGTGCTTCAGTTTTGGGCCTTAGGCCCCAAACCTTCTTCCTTAAATATGGAAAATCCTGCCTCAGGTTTTAAGAAGTGCACAAAATGTGTCGGTACTATATCCGTCACCGACACCCATGACTGGTGTCTCAAATGTTTAGGCCCTGACCATTCCATTAAAGATTGTGTGTCCTGTTCCATGATGTCTGAGAGGTCGACAGAACCGAGCTGCCAAGCTCAGTACCCTGTTTCCCTCTGATGCGGCTTCGGTGGCATCGACGTCTTCCAGGGCTTCTTCTTCCTCACATGGATCTCAGGTAACTAAACATAAATCCAGCCGGTCCTCGAAGGGCAAATCTCCTTTTAAGCATCGAGATGCCTCTGGCCTTGCCCTTGAGGATTCTGCACCGGCAAAATTACCCCGGTGGGAGGCTTCGGCTTCTAAAGCATCATCATCGGGGTTCCAGGACGATCTAGATGGCGTGGCCTCAACAGATCTCCTGGTGCCATGCTGTGGGGTACCGGTGGCTTCCACCGGTACCGACTTCCAGGCATTGGCAGCGTCGATGGATCAGAGGATTCTGTCCATGGAACGTAGTCTGGCGGCTTTCCTTGTGGCATCGACGCCCGTGGTACCACAGCAGACTACTCCGCAGGTACCGGCTCCGGTATCGCCATCGGTACTGATTCTGGTACCGGTAGCATCGACATCGGCATCGGTGTCAGCCATACCGGTACCCTTCCCTCTGCAGCCCTCTAGTACCGATACCCCGGTACCGATGATTCCCGATACCGACCCCGGTCGGTACGGGTATCGGGCTTTGCAAGAGCATCCCGACAGACGATAGTTCATTTCCTTTGATGACTCTGAGGATTCTGAAGAGTCTGTCGATGCAGCGATGCTTCTTCCACAGGAGGAGTCCTCTCCTAAACGAAGGATGTCTCCTCCAGAGGACTTGTCTTTTCAAGACTTTATCAGAGAGGTGGCTCGGGGTCTCTCTATCACAGTAGCCCCAGAGTCAGAGCCTAGAGCTAAGGAGTTAGATATTCTACAATATCCTAAAACTCCTAAAGAGGCAGCTACCTTGCCTATTCATGAGATTCTGTATGATCTCATGTTAAGGATGTGGGAAGCACCTCTAACCACCTCTCCTCACTCTCGCAGGTTGGACACCATGTATCGTGTCCCTCCTTGTCCTGTTTTCCATAAAGCTCAGCTTCCTCACCACTCTATTGTGGTTGAGTCTTGAATGAGAAAGATTAGAAGTGCCAAGAGACATGCCTCTAATCCTCCAGGACGTGAATGTAGAACCCTGAATGCTTTTGGTAGAAGAGTCTTCCAAGCTTCCATGCTTGCTGCGAGAATTAATTCTTATAGTCTCTACATGGGAATGTTCTTAAAAGAAGTCACTGACCATTTGCAGACTTTGAGTCCTTTTATGTCTGACAATAAAAGGCAAGAATTTCTCTCTGGGCTCAAACATGCCCAGGATTATTTAATTATTATTATTTTTTTATTATTTAACATTTCTTCTATACCGCGCTATTAAAATCAGCGCGGTGTACATCGAACAAAAGTACTGCAATGCATACAAGCAACGTTGAGTTTACAAAGAACAGGGAATTGAACAGGGGATAGAAACCGGGGAAACTAAATACATATCAACTCGAAACTATGTACAATACTCTAATGTAAGTGGGTGTTGCATTGAATTTGTGGAGATGAAGATTAGTGGTTGGTTGGGCTTGAGTGGGGACTACCTATTGTCTGTGGTGTTGACGTGCAGGGGCGACTGGGGTATGAGGGAAGCTTGCTGGTTGTGCTTCTGTCACCAGAAGTTTCTGGGTAGCATTTTGTGAACAGGTGGAGTTTTAAGGCTTTTCTGAATAGGATGAGGCTTTTAATTCCACGGATTTCGTGGGGGAGTGCATTCCAGTTTAAAGGGGCGAATATGGAGAAGGCTCTGTTAGAGGTAGCCTTTGTGCATGTGGTCATTAGCTTGGGGACTACTAATGTGTTCAATGCAGTAGACCTTCTGTT
Organism: Ichthyophis bannanicus; assembly: GCA_033557465.1. Classification (NCBI taxonomy): domain Eukaryota; kingdom Metazoa; phylum Chordata; class Amphibia; order Gymnophiona; family Ichthyophiidae; genus Ichthyophis; species Ichthyophis bannanicus. Next base: position 842,602,198 of record CM066036.1, on the reverse strand, counting down.
TCTATTTTCCAGGGTACTATGGACTAACTTGCTGATTGGCGTAGGGGGGTAGTTATTTAGGGCTTTGAAGGTGAGGACCAATGACTTATATTGGAGCCTGGCATGTAAAGGTAGCCAATGTAAATCCTTCATGATGGGCTTTATGTGATCGGATCTTGACGATCCGGAGAGGACTCTTGCGGCTGCATTCAAAGCTAAGCGGAGCGGGTTTAAGGTTGATTGTGGGAGGCCCTGGAGGATGATGTTTGCGAAATCAAAATGTGGAAGGACTAATGCCTGGAAGGTTGTTCGGTAGTCTGTGAAGTCCAGTAGGTGTCGGAGGTGACGTAGGGTTCTGATTTTATGGTATATTGCCTTTGTGGTGTTTTTCACATGTGCTGTCATATCCAGGTGCTGGTCCAGGGTGATGCCGAGGTAACGGATTGTGGATTTGGACTTCAACTCTACATTGTTGGCCAGTAGTGATGAGGGAGGTGTGAATTTGTGGTTCCTCGTGACAAATAGGACATCTGTCTTGCCGTGATTAATCCGTAGGTTTTGTGACAACAGCCAGTCGGCTACTGCTTCGAAGCAACTAATTATTGGGGAGAGCACTGGTTGGTCTGTCAAGAACGGCATGTAAAGGAGGATGTCATCAGCGTAGGCGAGGCATTTTACGTTGAAGGATCGGATTAAGTCACATATCGGCTGCATATAAATGTTGAACATTAGTGATGATAAGGATGATCCTTGGGGAACACCCTGTGTTTGCAGAAATGGTTCGGAGGATGAGTGGCTGGCCTTGACTTGTTGCCACCTATTGGATAGGTAGGATTCACACCATTTTAGAGCTGTGCTTTGGATACCCCTTTTCTCTCAAGCGTTGTAGAAGTATGTCATGACTCACCGAATCAAAGGCGGCGGAGATGTCCAGGAAAATAAGGACAAAGCCTTGCTGGATATTGTTGATTCCTGTGACCAGATCGTTGAATAGGGTTGTAAGGACAGTGTCGACTCCATGTGCTTCTCTGAATCCGTGTTGGGCGGGATCCAACGGTGCTTCGGTGTCGATATGTTGCTGGATTTGTTGTTGAGCAGCTGGATATCTCCAAATTCTCCAACCGTGCAGCTTTCGACTCCTTTGAATGCGTAAGCAGAGCCTCAGCTATAGCTATAGGTGCACGTAGGATTGCTTGGCTTCAAACATCTGATTTGGAGACCTGGGTCCAAGATGAATTGGGAAATATTCCTTGTACAGGGGAAAATCTGTTTGGTAAGGATTGGCAAGCAAAAGCCAAACAAATGGATGCTGAAAATTCCTCTTTGGATAGACTATTCAAATCTACAGCTGCTCCTGCTAAGAAAAGGTTGTTCAAGAAAACACCTTTTACTAAAAAGGGAAGATCCTATCCTGCTTATAGTCAGAGAGCATCTTCTGCAGCTCAGTTCCCTTCTAAACGTCAGCAATACTCCAAACAGACCAAGGCCAAGGCTGCGAGGCCTGCTCCAGCTCAGCAGTCTCAGTCCCCTCAGGGCCTTTGGATTTCTGCTAGAGAACTTAGCCTTCCTGGCTCTAGAAGGACCAGAGCCCTCCACCGTTCCAGGAAGGTTATGTCACTTTGCTCCCAGATGGGGGCAAATCACAGCAGAGTATTGGACACTCCATCATAAGAGAGGGGTACAAACTTCATTTTTCCAGCTTGCCCCCTCACACAAGAGTGCACCAGTTCAATTCTCCAACCTCCCTCCTCAGCCTATTAGAGCAGGAGGATGCCACTCTTCTAGCCCAAGGGGCAATAGAGGAAGTGCCTTCTCAACAACAAGGCACAGGGTTCTACTCCCCCTATTTTCTTATCCCAAAGAAAACAGGGGGCTTCAGACCCATTTTAGATCTCAGAGAGTTGAACAGATTCCTAGTCAAGGAAAAATTCAAGATGGTTTCTCTAGGAACTCTGCTGCCATACCTTCAGAGTCAGGATTGGCTTTGTTCTCTAGATCTCAAGGATGCGTACACTCATGTTCTCATCCATCCAACTCACAGAAGGTTCCTTCGGTTCCTTTTCCAGGAGAAGCACTATCAATACAGAGTGCTCCCCTTTGACCTGGCCTCTGCACCAAAAGTGTTCACGAAATGCATGGCAGTGGTTGCTGCTTTTCTGCGCACCCTGGGAATATTTGTCTTCCCCTATCTGGACGACTGGCTCATTCGAGCTCCCACTCAATCAGAGGCCAAGACTGCTCTAACCTGCACAATGCGTATCCTTCAATACTTAGGGCTGGTAATAAATATCCCAAAATCCAATTTGATCCCTACTCAGTCCCTGGATTTTATAGGGGCATTGCTGGATACCACAAAGGCAAGGGCCTTTCTTCCCCAGGCCTGCTGCCTTTGCTTGATGCAGTTAGCTTCTCAAGCAGAGTTGAAACCCCTACTAACTGCTCGAGAAATGTTACAGTTGCTAGGCCATATGGCTTCCACCGTTCGTGTGGTACCATATGCTCGCCTTCACATGAGAGCAGCTCAGTGGACTTTATCCACCCAATGGACCCAGGCATTAGGCTGCCTGTCAGACAAAATAGCAAACACAAGTCGCCTCATTTTGTCCCTCCAATGGTGGAAGTCCCCTCAAAACCTCTTTCTGGGGTGTCCTTTTCAACAGCCTCTACCCCAGGCAACTCTTACAACAGATGCTTCTCCAGTGGGCTGTGGAGCTCATCTTCAGGACCTCTCCACCCAGGGCATCTGGTCCCCACAGGAGACTTGTCTCCACATCAATCTTTTGGAACTCAGAGCAATCTTCCTTGCTCTACGTGTTTTCCACACCCTGCTCACCACAAGACAGTCCTTGTCCACACGGACAATCAGGTAGCCATGTTCTACCTAAACAAGCATGGGGGAACTGGCTCTGTCGCTTTGCAACGAAGCTCTGCGACTATGGGCCCTCACCAGAGAGCATCACATTCATCTTCTGGCAGTCTGTCTTCCAGGGGTTCAAAACTCTTGGGCAGACAGACTCAGTCGAGTTCTGCTTCCACACGAGTGGTCCCTACATATGGACCAGGTGTCAGACATTTTTCAAAATTGGGGAACCCCGGACATAGACCTCTTTGCAAGTCCGTGGAATGCCAAACTTCCCCGGTTCTGTTCCAGAAGTCCGGCTCAGTGGGCTCAGGCAAGGGATGCTTTCCTCCTTCACTGGGGTCAAGACTTCCTGTATGCCTTTCCACCCATTCCCCTAATTCCCAAAACCCTATTCAAGCTTCAGAGAGACAGAGGCCACATGATTCTCATAGCTCCACATTGGCAACGGCAAGTGTGGTACCCTCTGCTTCTACATCTCTCTCAAGCTCCCTCCCTAGAGTTAGGGTCTGCTCCAGACCTCCTCTCTCAGGAGGACGGAAAATTGTGGCATCCCAATCCCCAGTCTCTGCATCTCAGGGCTTGGTTGCTGAAGGCCTAGATCTCCAGGATCTTCCTCTTAACAAGTGAAAGATGTTCTTCATGTTTCTAGAAAACCTTCCACTAGACGTTCTTACGCCTTCAGGTGGAAAAGGTTTACCATCTGGTGTTCTGGAAGGGGTCTTAACCCCCGGTCAATACCTTCAGAATCGTTACTAGAATATCTCCTGCATATGTCTAATGCAGGCCTTAAGACAAATTCAGTAAGAGTCCATCTGAGTGCTATTGCAGCTTCACTCAAGCCTCTAAATGGACAACGTGTTTCCTCTCATCCCCTTGTAGCAAGGTTGATGAGAGGCCTCCTTTTAACAAAGCCTCCCATTAGACCACCACCAGTGGCATGGGACTTAAATTTGGTTCTTGGACAGCTTATGAAGCTGCCTTTTGAACCTTTAGCTACTACCTCCTTGAAATACCTTTCTTGGAAGGTTATCTTTCTCATTGCAATCACATCAGCACGCCGCATCAGTGAATTGCAAGCACTAGTAGCTAATCCACCTTATACAAGGTTCCATCATGACAAGGTGGTCCTTAGGACTAATCCACATTTTATGCCTAAGGTGGTCTCGCCTTTTCACCTCAACCAAGTGGTCTACCTGCCTGTCTTTTTTCCAGGGCCTCATGCATCAAGTGCAGAGAGGAATCTTCATACCCTGGACTGTAAAAGAGCTTTGGCTTTTTACTTACAGAGGACACAGCAACATAGAAAGTCTTCCCAACTCTTTGTTGCTTTTGATCCTTCTCATTTGGGACAACCAGTCTCCAAGAGAACTCTTTCCAACTGGATTGCCCAATGTATTTCTTTCGCCTATCAGAGCAAGAACATTTCTCTGGAGGGCCATGTCACAGCTCACAATGTGCAACCTCAATGGCTCATCTGAACTCTGTGTCTATCGATGACATCTGTCGAGCAGCCACTTGGGCCTCGGTTCATACCTTCACAGCCCATTACTGCTTAGACAAGGACTCCCGCCGGGATGCCTTGTTTGATCAGGCTGTTCTTAAACACCTGTTCCATGCTTAATCAACTCCTTCCCAACATCCCTCATGGGATGCCAGAGATCCAGGTGGGGAAGTGCAGCCCTGTTCCAGGGACACACAACTTCTGGGCTCTCTCCCTGGCATCAAAAGCTAGGGAGTCCCCATATGTGAAGACTCATTCCTGCTTGTTCCTGGAGATAGCACGGTTACTTACCTGTAACCGGTGATCTCTGGGAACAGCAGGAATAAGTCTTCACAACCCACCCACCTCCCCTAGGAGTTGTCTCTCTCTCTCTCTCTATCTCTCTTCCTTTCCCTCTCTCTCCCTCTTTTTCTCAGCTATAAAACTCAACTGAAGAGAGACAGTTGGAAAGGCGGGAAGGCAGCACGCAGGCGCTGTGCGATGCTCCCAAAAGCTTTCTGATTGGACGCTGGGGAGCGTTCCCGCGCAGGCTCTGTCGGTATCGACGTACCCATATGTGAAGACTTATTCCTGCTGTTCCCAGAGATCACCTGTTACATGTAAGTAACTGTGCTTTACCATAGAAATGAGACTTATCCTAGTAGCTATCACAGACAGCATTAAGATGAAAACAGTTTAAGGATTTGACATGCTGTGGGCACATTTGACACTTTCACACAATCTGCTTTTGAGCCCGTTACAGAGCATTGGATTAAACTCTATCACTTTAACTACTTTAGCTTCTATTTGTCAGGGAGAACATGTGGGGTTTATTGGAATCCGTCTCATCCTCCTTTAAGGAAGTGATGTGGGGCTCCATTCTTTCCTCTGTTTTCAATTTATACCAAGTATTGCTGGCTATATGTCCAGACAAATGTGGCACTGAGTTTCACTTTTTTGTGGATGACAGGCTTAAATGAAAGACAACCCACTGGAGATGCTATCTCAGCTGAATCATGCTTGGAGATTATGCATGCCTGGCTGCATAGATAGAAGTTAGTTTTGAATTTAGAAAAGGCAGTAGCAATGCAGATCTGCTCGGAATCCATGAGCCTAAGTGTCCAGTGTTACAAATAGCTTATATGGTCTTGGCAGATCAGCACAATGGTCTGGTTCTGTTTTTATCATCTTTGGATGATTTAGCAGCTTAAGCCCTTTTTTTTTTGCTTCAGACTTGATCTAAATAGTTCATGTGACTGTAACAAGTTGCCTGGACTGTTGTAATTCACTTTACTTGAGATTGCCTGAAAAGGCTGCAGCTTATACAAAACACTGCCACTAGACCAATAACTGGAAAAAGAAGTTTGATTATATTACTCAGATCTTAGCCAGTTTGAATTGGAACATCTTTTTTGAGATCATATATTTGGTTCATAAAGCCTTCTACATAGGTATTCTGTTTTATTTGACAAGGAGGTTAATGGAACATGTCACTATTAGACATTTGTGCTCCACTCTGCAGCTCTTGTGTTAGAGCTGCTGGCACTGTCAATGCTGTGTTTATCTTCCATAAGAGAGAGTATTCAGTTATGCAGGTCCACACCCGTGGAATATCCTGCCCTGTGACCAGGGGCAGCCCAAGGGGGGTGCGGGGCCATGTGCGGAGATTAATTGCGGGACCTCATTTGCATAAGGAACCTAATTTGCATAAATATTTGCATAATGTTAACATGCGCTTTTAGTAAACATGCCTCTTAATGAGTGTCTGAATAAAGAAAGACTAATAGATTTCTACATGACTATATTGCAGTGACAACCACCAGGCCCATTAGGAAGTACTATAAACACTGACCATTTAGAGCCCATAGCAAATCCACCGTATCATAATATTTATTTATTTATTTATTTATTTAGCAAACATTTATATACCGCTACTTCCAGCGATCAGCAGCGGTCTGATTACACAAGGAGAACATTAGGAGGACTGTCAATCAGTACAGTAAAATTTGGGTGTGTACAGGTTGATCAGGAGGGTAGGCACATCACACGAGGGGTTTGTTAAGTATATGAGTACTAATTACATATATACATATATACATTATACATAAACGAGCAGGAGTACATAAATATGTTCTGGACTTAGACCCCCTTAGGTGAATTCAAATTATAATGATTCTGGAAAAGATGAGTCTTGAGGTTTTTCCTGAAGACAGTTAGGTCTTTGCAATCTCGTAACTCTGGCGGCAGATGATTCCAGAGTGTAGGTGCTGTGTATGAGAACGCTCTATTACTAGTATTGGTTTTAACAGTTCTTATATCAGCTGGAATGAGGAGGGTGTTGGAGTTGAAGGTTCTTTCGCTTCTGTTGGGTGGTTGTGAGCATATCAAAGTGGAGAGGAAGGATGGAGCAATGTTATGTAGGAGCTTGAAAGTGGTCGTGAGTGATTTGTATTTTATACGAGCCGTGATGGGGAGCCAGTGGAGCTCAATCAATACCCGGGTGATGTGATCAGCAAAGCCTTTTTTCGTGATGACCCTAGCGGCTACATTCTGCGCCATTTGCAGAATGTTCAGAGTTTTCTTTGGGAGACCCTGCAGGATGGCGTTGCAGTAGTCGAAATGTGGCATGATGAGTGCCTGGGCAATGGTCCTGAAGTCCTGAGGTTCGATAATGCTCCTTAGCGGTTGAAGGACTCTAAGCTTGTGAAAAACGGCTTTGTTTGTTTTGCGGAGGTGTTTCTCCATTTTTAGATTACTATTGAACGTTACTCCCAGATATTTTATTTCCTCCTTCGTTTGGTAAGTATTGTTACATAAGGTGATTGTTGCGGGGGGATCGAAGTTTGGCTTTCTGGAGATGTACTATCGGGACTCACAAAGCACCAATCCAAGTACTATCGGGACTCACAAAGCACCAAACCCTACCTATCAAAAGGCAACACTGCAGATATTAAACCAATACATTTTAGAGAATACCAGTACATCTCACTGGGGGAAAGAGAACAAGTGGGACTGTCAAACAGAAACTACATGAACAGAATACCTCAGCTCGGTTACACATGCAGAACATAGGCTGTCACCACACAAAGAACAAAGGATCGCAATTTAAAAATAGGAACATAATAATTAAACTGGGAGCCCCAAAAGCCAAACATGAAATGTACAACACTGGAGAAATAAAACTATAAATTAATTTCCTCTTGCATTAAGCAAAAACGCGAAGATGTTAGCAATACACACTTCCAAGACCTGACATATTCCAGTTAATAAATTCAAAATAAAAAGTATTTTTCTACCTTCTGTTTGGGATTTTGTTTTTTCATTTGCAATTACTCCAGTCACTTTCTTCTGGCTTCTTCATGTTTTCTGCAAGCTATCCATTTGTTCTTTCTTCTCTCTTAGATTTTTTCCATTCTCTCTCTATATCTGTTTTAACAAACTGATCTTTCCCCTTTTCTTTCCTTATTCCTTTATCATCCACTCAAATTTCACCCTTCCATTCTCAATCCCCACTTATTCTCCCAATATCCAGCCCATCGTAGACTTTTCTTCCCTCCCACACAAAATATTTTTCCCCTCTCCATTCTCATTCCCCATCCCCAACCCTTTCTATTCCTCCCCCAAAATCAGCTCCCTTATATTTTAGTTCTAGACCCACCCAACATCCGCTTCCTTCTAGTCCCAATCTCCCAAGCCCCCACATCAGCCCATTTCCAGTCCTATCCCCCATATGCTTTTTTTCCAGTTCCATTCCAGCCCCCCATCAGCTCATTTCCACTCCAAGCTCCCCATCAGCCCATTTCCAGCCCTATTCCAACTCCCCTCAGCCCGCTTCAGTCCTATTCCAGCCCCCATCAGCCCATTTCCAGTCCTAGTCCCCATTAGCCATTTCCAGTTCTATTCCAGCCCATCACCCATTTGCAGTCCAAGCTCCCCCATCAGGCCATTTCCAGTCCTAGCCCCCCATATGCTCTTTTCCAGTTCCAGTCCTAGCCCCCCATATGCTCTTTTCCAGTTCCAATCCTAGCCCCCCATATGCTCTTTTCCAGTTCCAATCCTAGCCCCCTCGTCAGCCCATTTCCAGTCCTATTCCAGCCCCATCAGCCCATTTCCAGTCCTAGTCCCCATTAGCCATTTCCAGTTTTATTCCAGCCCATCACCCATTTGCAGTCCAAGCTCCCCCATCATCCCATTTCAATTCCTAGCCCCCCCATATGCTCTGTTCCAGTCCTAGCCCCCCATATGCTCTTTTCCAGTTCCAATCCTAGCCCCCTCGTCAGCCCATTTCCAGTCCTATTCCAGCCCCCATCAGCCCATTTCCAGTCCTGGCCCCCCATATGCTCTTTTCCAGTTCCATTCCAGCCCCCCATCAGCCCATTTCCACTCCAAGCTCCCCCGTCAGCCAATTTCCAGCCCCCTCGTCAGCCCATTTCCAGTCCTAGCCCCCCCATCACAGCCCATTTCCAGTCCAAGTTTCCCCCATCACAGCCCATTTCCAGTTCTAGCCCCCCCACCATTACAGCCCATTTGCAGTCCTAGCCCCTCCATCACAGTCCATTTCCAATCCAAGTCCCCCCATCACAGCCCATCCAGTCCTAGTCTCCCCCCATTACAGCCCATTTGCAGTCCTAGCCCCCCATCACAGTCCATTTCCAATCCAAGTCCCCCCATCACAGCCCATCCAGTCCTAGCCCCCCCCCCCAACACGGCCCATTTGCAGTCCTAGTCCTCCCCCCCATCATGGCCCATTTGCAGTCCTAGCCCCCCCCCCCCCCAATTAGAGGCCATTTCCAGCCCCATTTCTCCCTCCCTCCATAGCTCATCCAGTCCTAGCCCCCCCCCCCCCTGGAACAGCCCCGTGGCCATCTAAAGGGCTGGAGAGGGAGCCAGGGAAGCCTGCGCGAGGCCCTGGTTCCCTCTGCACAGCTGCTAGCATGAGGAGTCTTTTCCCTCACGCTAGCGGCTGTATCTGTGAAGCCGTGAATCCTGGGAAAGGTTAAAGGGCATTGCCTTTAACCTCTCCTGGCATTCGCTGCTTCACAGATACATTTATTGCAGGACATGGAGAACATCCTTCTCGCCTCGCGCAAAGACTCAAAAAAATTATGCTTATGCCTTCAAGTAGTGCAAGTTTTTCGTATGGTGTAAGAGCAGGTTTCTGAACCCCTCCTGCTCTATAAAATCAGTTTTGTGTTATCTTTGGCACCTGTCAGACTCTGGTCTAAAGTCCAACTTGGTCAGAGTACACCTCTGTGCTGTAGCTACTTATCATTGACCTATAGTTGATCAACCAATCTCTGCTTACAACATAATGGGTCGCTTTATGCGAGGCCTCCTACTATCCTGTCCCCCCATTAAACCACCCCCGGGCACCTTAAAGCGGTGCTCGGACAACTCCTCGCACGCCTCTTTGAGTTGCTTAACTCCTGTCCGCTCAAATTCCTTAAAGGTCATTTTTCTGGTGGAGCTTACTTCTGCATGCAGTCAGCGAATTGCAAGTGTTGGTGACGCATCATCTGTGCACCAGGATTTATAAGAACAGGGTACTTCTCCAAACTCACCCGAAATTCCTTCCTAAGGTAGTTTCTGCTTTTCATATCAATCAGTTGGTGGTGTTACTCACCTTCTTCCCAAGACCTTATGCCAACAGAGCTGAGGCCTTGTTGCACAACTTGGACTGTTAAAGAGCACTGACTTTCTACCTGGAGAGGACGAAAGCCCATCACCGTTCTTCCAACTGTTTGTTGCCCTTGACCCAATAGGATGGTGGTGGCAGTGTCTAAATGCACCCTGTCTATTTGGGTGACAGACTGCATCTCTTTCGCTTACGCTCAGGCTGGGCTGACTTTGGAATGCCATGTCATGGCTGACGGTGCCAACACTATGGCCACTTCACTGGCCAACTTGTGTTCCGTTTCCACAGTGGAGATCTGTAGGGCTTCTATGTGGTCCTTGGTCCACACCTTCACAGCCCATTACTGTCTGGATGGAGATTCCTGGCATGACAGCAACTTTGGCCAGGCCATATTCCGGCATCTCTTTGGAATTTCATTATTTATTTTTATTTATTTATTTCTATACCGCTTTATCTTGGAATCAAGGCGGTTTGCATTTATCAAAACCATTTACAATAAACATGTTTCTAAATGAACATGGAGGGGATAATGATACAATAAACAGTTAAAATCTAACTGATGAGATCATATTATTTAATACAATGTATTATAAATTTATTGTAATTGTGTGGATTAAGCAATTGTAGCAGATCCTGTAGTGTTACTGTATGGTATTAAGTTGTGGTTCCTGGTGCAGGTAGGGACATTTTCTTTAATTGAGAGTTTGGTAATGTTTATGTAGGATCCACATTATTGTTAATTTGATTGTTCCCACTGACCCATCTTGTCCATCCAAGCTACCGTAGAGTCGATCTTATGGTGATGTTCCTGGTGGATGCCGACTTCGAACCTCTCAGTGATTGTTTTGCTGCTTGTTCTTGGTTTGTTTGTTTTTCTGGTTGCCCTATTGGGCCTTTTACATGTTTTTTCGGTAGCCTGTACCTAGGGAGTCCCATATGTGAAGACTGACTTCCTGCTTGGTCCCGGAGCAGGAATCAGTCCTGACTGCCCTCCCTCCTCCCCATGGAGTTGTTTTCTGTTTTGGCTTAATTAAGCTGTTGTCATACTGAGGTAAGATGGCTCCTTTGGGCAGGAGGACTGGCACGCTTGTGTAGAGCACCTTCCAAAAGCTTCCTTTGGAAGCTGGAAAGCATTCGCATGCAGCTCCATCAGTGATGTCACCCATATATGAGGACTGATTCCTGCTGATCCCAGAGAACATCTGCTACAGGTGAGTACGCTTTTTTGTGATGCAGCAACCAGAACTGCACACAATAATCAAGGCGCGATCACACCATGGAACCATACAAAGGCATTATATTCTGTTTAATTCTCCATTTCTTTCTTTATTATTCATGGCATTCTATTTTCTTTATTGGTTGCTGCTGCACACTTTCAATATATTATCCATAATGACACCTAGATCCTTTTCCTGAGTGGCAATTCCTAAGGTGAAACCTTGCATTATGTAGCTATAGTTTGGGTGGTTGTTCCCTACATGCATAACTTTACACTTGTGCACATTAAATCTCATCTGATATTTTTATGCCCAGTCTCCCGGTTTCTCAAGATCCTCTTGTGATTTTGTGTCATCTGCAAATTTGATCACCACACTTGTTCCCATTTCTATGTCATTTATAAATATGTTAAAAAGCAGTGTGCCCAGTACAGATCCCTGGGATACTCAACTATTCACTTTTTTTCATTGAGAAAATTGACCATTTAACCATATTCTCTTTTTTTATCTTTTAACCAGTTCCCAATTCCCCTTAGGACATTGCCTCCTCCCATGAGAGGGTTTGTCAATCCAGATAGACTATCAGCTACTCTCATCTATCTATGTTTAACCACAACTTCAAGAAATGTGGCAGATAGGTAAGGCAAGACTTCCCTTGGATAAATCTGTTGGCTTTGTCCCAATAAACCATGACTATCTATATGTTTAGTAATCTTGTTCATTCTAATTGTTTTTACTATTTTGCCTGGCACTGACATCAAGTTCACAGATCTGTAGTTTCCTGGATCACCCCAGGAACCCTTTTTAAAAATCTGCATTATGTTAGCCACCTTCCAATCTTCAGGCACCCTAGGCGATTTTAATGATAGTTTACAAATTACTAGCAGTAGGCCTGCAGTTTAATTTTTCAATTTCTTCAGCAGCCTGGGGTATATACTTCTAGTCCAGGCAATTTTCTACTCTAGTTTGTGAAATTGCCCTATGACATCCTCAAGGTTCACAGAGATTTTTTAATTCCTCCGAATCATCACCTTTAAATATCTTTTCTGGCATGAGTATCTCCCCTACTTCAATTTTAGTAAAGAATACATTTAGTTTCTCTACTATGGTCTCCCTTACTGCCCCTTCTACTCCTCTATTATCTAAAGGTCTGACTGACTCCCTTACAGGCTTCTTGCTTTGAATGTATTTGAGAACCGTTTTTGTTTCCATGGCAAGCACTGTTTTTGTTCACTGTACATATATCAAGTCGCAAGGACAGATCAAAATATAAATTACAAAAGTAAATTTACAATCTGCCCTGAACCAGGGCTCAAACATGTCTCCTCCATGGGCATGTCCAGCTCTTACCCATCATTGTTTGCGGGCAAAAATTGCATGAGTCACAGGGGAAAGTGATCTTTCAACAATTTGAGGAGTGTGATGCATTCTGTTAAACACACAGTCTCCAATATTTTTCCCCCGTTTGTATGCTATGGTGGGAAATACAACATCATGGCCAACTGACTGGAAAAGATCTGTGTTTATACCAGTACTAAAGAAAGGTGATCCAACTGACTGTGGAAATTATCGCACAATCGCTCTGATCTCACATGCCAGCAAGATTCTACTGAAGATTATTCAACAGACTACAACCATACCTGGAACAAGAACTACCTGAAGTGCAAGCAGGGTTCAGGAAAGGGCGAGGAACGAGAGACGACATCGCAGATGTGAGATGGATCCTTGAAAAGATTAAAGAATACCAAAAGGATATCTATTTGTGCTTTATTGACTACAGCAAGGCTTTTGACTGTGTAAACCAAGAGAAACTCTGGGCCACATTAAGAAGTATGGGTATACCAGAACACCTGATCATTGATCAAGAAGCAACAGTTCGAACGGAACAAGGAGAAAGAATGGTTTAAAATAAGCAAAGGCATAAGACAAGGCTTCATGCTGTCCCCCTACTTATTTATGCAGAACAAATCATCAGAGAAGCAGGATTGTATGAAGACAACAGAGATGTGAAGATTGGTGGAAGACTCACCAACAACCTTCGCTATGCTGATGATACCACATTACTGGCCGAAAGTGAAGATGATCTGAAACATTTGCTTCTCATGATCAAAGAACATAGTCTCAAAATGGGCCTGCACCTTAATGTAAAGAAGACAAAGATAATGACAACTGGCAAAATCAACAGGTTCATCGTTGAAGGAGAAGAAATTGAAATCGTGGACAACTTTAACCTACTTGGATCAATTACACAGGTACACTAAAAATTTTTTTTTTAAACTGCCTCTGTTTCGATTGATTTTTACGTTTTTTGGTGCGCTGAATCCAAATCTGGTAACCAATTTGCTCCATCACGTACAGATTTTTTGCTACATTGGGTTAGCAGTTTGAGGTGAACGTTTCAGATTGAGTGCGATCGAGATAAAAGTTTCTTGGATGAATTCTTTATACTAATTGTTTAGTAGTTATTCAAATAAGAATAAAGAAAATTGTAACAAGGCAGCACATAAGAATAGAGTAATGTCAACAAAACACACTGTGATGGTAGCAAAATTGTCTGCACTTAAAACAGCCACATACATGTGCACAAACATTGAGCATATAAGAGCGAGGTTAGACACAAAGCAAAGCAAAGAAATGTGCGAAAAATGTTGTACAGGTATGTATGTAAGAATAGAAAACGCAAACCGCACCATTGCAATACATGAAGACAAACACCCGATGGTGTGAAAATAAAATTCTAATAAATGAGATCCGACACTGTGGTAATAACTAGCAAATTTTTATTTCAAAGTTTAGTAAAAACACGATATTTGTCAACACAGTTTAGATTTTAAAGTCATTCTTGGGTCAATCAATCTCCTGGTGGGCCCGTTTCTTCTTCCCCCGAATGCTTCTCTTGGTGCGCTGCTTGGCGTATTTTTCATCTGGGGTTTCCCGCAGCAGCAACCAGCAGAAATCAGCCATCATAGTGGTGTTCCATCTTCCTTGGTACCTTCTCTCTGCGTCCTTGATGTCCTGGTGAAACCTTTCACCTTGTTCTTCACTGTACGCCCCCACATTTTCGGGAAAGTAGTTCACATGGGAGTGCAAGAAATGGACTTTCAGGCTCATGTTACAGCCTTGTTCTTTGAAGGCATTGAGCATCCTGGCAACAATATCCTTATAGTTCTCATCCCGCCTGTTCCCCAAGAATTTGAGAACAACATCCTTGAAGGAATCCCAGGCTTCTTTTTCCTTCTCAGACATCGTTTCAGCGAATGCTCCATCTGAAATGAGTTTCCTTATATCAGGGCCAACAAACACTCCTTCCTTTAGCTTTGCTTCAGAAAGTCGGGGGAACTTTGAGCAAAGGTACCGAAAGCACTCACCATCTTTTGGAAGGGACTTGATGAATTGCTTAATGAGACCCAACTTAATGTGGAGAGGTGGTAATAGAATTTTATCACAAGGTACCAAGCTCTCATGAAGAACATTTTTCTCACCGGGTCTCAAATACTCCCGAATTGGCCAGTCTTTTTTCCCCCAGTGTAGGTCGCGGGCCCGGCTATCCCACAAGCAAAGGAAGCAGGGATATTTGGTGAAACCGGATTGCTGCCCTAATAGCATTGATAGAATTTTAAAGTCTCCACAAATCATCCACTTATGCTCATCATAACGAATCTTCTGAAGAATCAGGGCCAAATTCTCGTATTTTTCTTGGAGAATAACAGAGTGAGCAATAGGAACTGAAGCGAATGTGTTGCCATTATGAAGAAGAACACCTTTTATGCTGTCTTTTGACGAATCAATGAACAGCCGCCATTCAGCAGGATCATACTTGAGTTTAAACTTTTCCATCACTCCGTATATATCGTTGCAAAATACCAAATCTTCCTCTTTGCTGAAATACTTCAAAAATTGTGTCTCGCGGTTGCGGTACCAATAAAAAGTTGTTCCTGGTGATAATAGATTTTTCTGTTTAAGCCGAGAACCTAGCAGTTGGGCAGCATCTTTTGGGAGTCCTAAATCCCGGACTAAATCATTCAATTCAGCTTGAGAGAAAAGTTAAGGTTTCGGATCTGGTTCAGTTTCAAACTCGGAAGTACTGGACTCATCGGGAAAAGCCATCTGATGAGTCTCATCATGATCAGAACCGTCCACACAAATATGATCCAAGGATTTTGGTGGTTCTGGCACAGGTACTTCGTTGCTATGAGGCATAGGCCTAATTGCTGAGGGAAGGTTGGGGTAACTTATTACGTTCTTATTTTTTAAGTTGTATCCCTTCACAATGCAAGAGCAAAAATAGCAGTCACTGCTGTGGTCTCTTTGTTCACGCCACATCATAGGTATTCCGAAACGAAATGCTTGTTTTTTACCTTTCATCCATAAGCGTAGATCTTCCTCACATGTCTTGCACACTTTGTGAGGAGCCCACGGTTTGTCTTGATCGCCTAACTTCAAACCGAAATAGGCAAAATATACTTTTTTAATAAATGCAGAAATGTTCCTCTGCCGCTTTTTCACGGTATATTCCCCACAAATAAAACAAAAACTGTCCGGAGAGTTGAAGCAACCTCTGGCTCTGTGAGCCATCACAAATACACAGCACTGCAAACTACAACTGTAGTGAACCACTTCGGAATAAAGCTGGATTACGACTGAGCAAACAAAAGGTAATAATGAACTTGCAAGAAACTGAAATTTGACAGGAACGTTCATGTCGCAACCACCGTGTTTGAGCGAGCGAACGAGGCGAGGCGAACAGGAAAGAACATGCGCCAGCGCGAGTACTGTATTTAGCCCCCCGCCTCCCAATTGTCCTGTTAATGTATAAAATGAATACAAAACACTCTAAAATATCATGAGGGAGTGTTTCTAGTTAGTTAACCATTACAACCTCTATTTTGGGCCAAGAAAATAAACTGCAGTCGGCTAAAAAGAATTATGTGAACATTCCTTATATGGGTAAGAAATCTAATTTTGCAAGAAAACGTGACGTGATGGAACATTTTGGCTATTTTTCCTGGATTCAGCACCCCAAAATCTATAGGAATCAGTTGCAAAACTGGAGGCAGTTTTTTGGTAGTGTACCTGTGTTATCAATAAAGAAGCAACAAGCAGTCAAGAAATCAGAGGACGCATTGCTCTTGGCAGAATGGCTATGAAAGACCTAGACAAGATTCTCAAGAGCAGAGATGTCTCTCTCCATACAATGATTCGACTTGTTCAAGCCATGGTATTTTCAATAACATCATATGGATGTGAAAGCTGGACAGTGAAAAAGATAGGAAGAAAAGGGATGCCTTTGAATTATGGTGCTGGCAGCGAATACCGCATATACCATGGACTGCCTGAAGAACAAACCAATCAGTATTAGAGGAGATCAAAACTAAGCTTTCTTTAGAAGCTCAGATGACTAGACTTCGACTTTCATACTTTGGACACATCATGCGAAGAGAAAGATCATTAGAGAAAGACCTCATGTTTGGCAAGGTAGAAGGTCAACGCAGAAGAGGAAGGCCAGCAATGAGATTGATCAATGTAATAACAGCAGCTACGGGTACCAGTCTCAACAATGAGCCGCATGACTGAAGACCAAACTCAATTTAGGACAACTATCCAGAGGGTCGCCATGAGTCAACACCGACTCGACGGCACTTAACAACAACAACAACAACATGCCAATGTTCATAAATTTTTTAACCAAATCCTTTGCAATACTGTTATAGGGTAAAACATAGATTGATTCATGTGCTTTTCTTTCCTCCCTGTATCCTAACAGAAAGGACCTTTGCACAAATTTTGTTCTTTTGTATGCTTTTTTTCAAAATCCCATTAGGGTAACCTCTTTTTTAAAAATCTGTCTTCTAATATCTGAACATGATTTAAGAATACTTATTTGAGTACTTGCTATACCTTTAGTGGCAGGAAAGCCTGCATCTCAGTGATTTACAATATCGAAAAAATATTAACAGCTATAATACACAACATCACACTTCTAAACATAACAATAAAAGACAAGAGAGGAAATGCATAGAACAAAATAAATTCATTCAAATTCATTTTCTTGAGAGCAAGTATGCTTCATTCTTAAAAATTGTCCAATCAATAGGGCTTATTTCATCCACCCTGAATGACAACCAGTGTAATACAATAACATGTTTTGATCTGTGCTCTTTCTAAACAAAGTTGTTTCCAACTTATGTCAACTTTGGATTAGAATATCCAAAAATTTAATTTTCTCTGGTTAAAAATTCATCTGAAACTGGATATTGGGTCTGTTTAACCAATCAAAAAAGACTTTTAAATCTTGTTCCGTCCCTTTCCACAAAAATAAGTAATCCAAAAACCTCAGCCAAAGTATAAACGATGACATCCATCTTGAAGGATATACTTATTTGCCTCAAAATGTGCCATGTATAATGTTGCTATTGATTGGGCCATAGTTGTCCCCATGACTACTCTACAGTAGTGGTCAAAAAATGAAGGCAGGTATCTTTTTCTACAATTTATTGTTAAATAATGTACTGTGGAGATGTCACACGTGCTTACTTATTTAATCAGCATGGCGATTAGTCACACCATGCGTCTGGCGTCCATTTTAGTTTACTTACACTCTGTAGTAGGTTTCTTGGATGAAGTTTTGAATTTTTACAACTAGGAAAAGATTGAAAGTTACATGTAAAATATACAATCAAGATGGGTAGAAAGTGCGATATTAATGACTTTGTAAAGGGACAAGTTGTCACACTCCATGCTGAAGGATATTCGCAATGTGCTATTGCAAAACATTTGCATATATCAAGTTGTGCAGTTCAGAATGTTCTGAAATCAGGTGGCTGTACACGTCATTCGAAATGTGGGCACAGACAGATAACTACTGGACGAGATGACCAATTCCTCAAAAGCATTATTACATCTAGTCCACATATTTCATCTCAACGTGTGGCTCAGTTAGCTAATGATCAAGGAATAAAGATAAGTGCCAGATCTGTCCGACGACGGCTTGTGGATGAATTCATACTCCTGGGCAGAAGACCTGCCAAGAAGCCTATGATGACCAGGAAACAAATTGCTGCCCGCATACAGTTTTATAGCAAGATGAAAGACAAATCTGCTGAATGGTGGGAGAGGGTAATGTTCACAGATGAAAGTACATTTCAACAAGTACGTGGGAGTGGTTACAACTACATCCGTCGACCAGCAGGTGAGAGACTAAATCCGAAGTACATGATCAAGACTGTTAAACACCCACCATCGGTCATGGTATGGGGTGGTATCTTGGCGAATGTACGATGTGGCCTGCACATTTTTGAGAAAGGTGAAAGAGTAAATGCTGCAAAATACATATCCGTGCTGAATAGTAAAGTTAAAATACACATGAATGTTTCTGGCACAACTATATTTCAGCGGACTTGGCACCGTGCCACACTGCAGAAACAGTCAAAAAATGATTCATGGACAACAAGATCGAATTGCTACCAAGTTGGCCATCAAACTCTCCGGATCTCGATGTAATTGAAAACTGTTGGAATCTTATGAAGAAAAAGGTGGCAGCACACCGTCCAACTTCAGAAGCAGATTTAAAGGACATACTCAAGCATGTATGGGTCAACGAAATCACTCCGGCATACTGTAAAACGCTAGTTAACCGTATGCCTACAAGAATCCAGGCTGTGCTGAAAAATCATGGACACACTATCAAATATTGACACACATATTGTTTCCTGAATAAAACTTTGAAAATGACATATCTTTGGTTCTTAAAGCTTTTGACCATGAAAGTGACTAACACATACTTTTCTAATAAAATTCTGATATTTTGGACTCTGCCTTAATTTTTTGGCCACTACTGTATAGGTTTGCAAATAAAACCTCTTCTTGTATTGAAAATTGTGCTCAAGCACCATCTGCAGTAGTGATTAAAAAAAAAAAGACTTTTGAGAAGAAGGCAACAAAAATTATTTGGAGCTTGTGCCAGAAGACACATGAGAAGAGACTTGAAGACCTAAATATGTATACTCTAGAGCAATGTTCCCTCTAATTTTCTGTAGGCTGTGTGCGCATAAAATATCAGCTGTGCAGCTTTTGAAGGAAGGTTAAATTTTTGTGCGCCACATAACGACACTCGGAGTTATATACTTTAAAATTTGACTACACGTCAGAATACAGTATGTACACCACATTGATTGCACTTGAAAGTATTGTAGAACTTGTGAAAACCATAAATACACAACAACTTTTTAATTTTAAGAACGTCTGTGGTGTTTTCTTTCAGAATCAGAACCGTAATTTTTGTGTGCTCTGTTGTAAAGTATGTGCGCTCACTCGGCGAGGTGTGTGCGCGCGCACACACGCACAGCTTAGAGGGAACAGTGCTCTAGAGGAGAGGAGGGACAGGGGAGATAAGATAGACATGGGGGTTATTCTTCTGCCTCCGAATAACTTCCCCACCGGTTGTGTGGGGAAATTAGATGGGGGCGGGGAATGGGCAGCCTGGGGGAGGAGTCTGGTTGGGCAGTGGGCGATCGCTGGCCCTGGACATACAGGGCCGATTCTAATGTCAGCCTTGTACATCCAGGGCTGGTGACATGTTTTTTTACCAGGCCTTAGGAGGCCAGATCGGGGGTTGGGCTGTGGGGAATGACCACTTTTTTTCAGGTGGCTGGCATTGCGGCTCTTCAATTGAAGAGGCTTAACTGAGTTAGCCAGGGACAGTCCTGCACATGCAAGCCGGGACTGCGATTCAGTCCGGCCTGCATGTGCAGGACTGTCCCTGGCTAACTCAGTTAAGCCTCTTCAATTGAAGAGCCGCAATGCCGGCCACCTGAAAAAAGTAAGCGATTCTGATCCCACGGGGCTAGACATGCCCTGTGGGATCAGAATCGTGATCTCCTTCTGTACCTCCGGTTCAGACCGAACGTACAGAGGGGATCTACGTCTGTGACAAAACCGGGCCCATAGTAACATAGTGTATGATGACAGATAAAGACTAGTATGGTCCATCTGGTCTACCCAATAAGGTGGCTAGAATGGTTATACCTGCTGTTCCGAGCTGAATACCCCTTCTCGTGCCTTTGATTAGGGTTGTGCCAAGCATACCATGTAAGTCACCCCCTCTTATTTGTTGAAGTATAAAAGATATTTGTTTTGATTTAAATACTTAGAATATTAATGAACAAATCTTTTTTCAAAGAAAGGGGTAGCTGTAAAACTAGAGGGTATGAAATGATGCTGCAAGGAGGTAAACTTAAAAGCAGCGTCAGGAAATATATTTTCACTGAAAGGGGTGGTGGATGCCTGGAATGCCCTCCTGATGGAGGTGGTAGGGACAAAAATATTTGACAGAATTCAAAAAGGAATGGGACAGACACAGAAGATCCCTATATAGCAAGATGAAATTAAAAAAAATTAAATATCTTTTAGACCAATAAATTGAGCGGGTGACTGGCATAGAGTGGCAGGCGATACCACTCTAGCCATCTTACTGGGCACACTAGATATTGGTCTATCTCCAGGAACAAGCAGGAATGAGTCCTCACATATGGGTACGTCGGAACCGATGGAGCCTGCATGGGAAAGCTCCCCAGCTTCCCAGAAAGGAAAGCTTTTGGGGCATCCCACAGCGCATGCGCGCTGCCTTCCCGCCTTCCTGACCAACTCTCCTCAGTTCTTCTTTTTCCGCGGAGCCAGCAGGTCGTGTTCCTGTCACCGCTGAAGAAGTTATTTTAATTTGTTTTTTTGGCCGCGTGTCTGCCTTCCCCGATTCCGGACCGGTACCGCCGGTCTTTTTTCTTTATTTCTTAAAAAAAAAAAAAACATATCTTATTTTTCCCCACTTGGTGTGTTTGTTCTGTGAGGCCTCTAGGCCTTCACAGAATTCTCCCTCATGGAGAAACAAGCCTCTGGTTTTAAAAAATGCACCAAGTGTAGCGGTACTATATCAGTCACAGACACCCATGAATGGTGTCTTAAATGTTTGGGGCCTGACCACTCCATTCCGGATTGTCCATCCTGCTCTCTGATGTCCAAGCGTGGCTTACAGAACCGAGCAGCCAAGTTTCATATGCTGTTTTCTACAGATACTCCAGCATCAGCATCCTCCAGGTCTTCCTCTCCTGATGGATCTCAGGTAACCAAACATTCTTCCGGCAGGTCCTCAAAGGGCAAATCTCCCTCTAAGCATCGAGACGCCCTTGGGCTTGACCCTGAGGACCCTGCCCCAGCCAAACAACCCCGGCGGGAAGCTCCGGCTTCCAAAGCTCCTCCTATGGGGTTACAGGTTGACATCGATGGCACGGCCTCGACCGATCACCTGTTAGACTGCTCTGGGGTACCGGCCCATACCGGTACCGACATCCAGGCAGTCGTGGCGTCTATGGATAATACCGTTCAATCCATGCAGCAGGCCATAATGGCTTTTATTAAAGCTGCAACGCCCTCGGTACCGCACCCAGCGGTTCCGCTTCCGTTTCCGGTACCACAACCGGTACCCAGAGCATCCACTTCCACCAGGATACCGGTCCCGGTTCCGGGGTTTATCCCGATACCGATCCGGTTCCGGGTACGCCCGATGTGGATACCGGTCGATACGCGTATCGATCTTTGGAAGCTAATAGACGATACTTCGAGTCTTCTGATGATTCTGATACCTCAGAAGACTCTGCTGAAGTATCTCTTACTCTTCCTGAGGAGCCCTCTTCTCCAAAGAGGAGAATGTCTCCTCCAGAGGATTTGTCCTTTCAAGACTTCATTCTTGAACTAGCCAAGGGGCTCTCAGTTTCAGTAACCTCTGAAAAAGAACCTAGAGCAAACAAATTAGATATTTTGGGATACTCTAAGGTTCCCAAAGAGGCAGTCACCTTGCCCATCCATGAAATTCTTCAAGAACACATGATGGACTTATGGGAGACTCCTCTCATCTTATCTCCACATTCTCGTCGTTTGGACACCATGTATCATGTCCCTCCTTCTCCTGGTTTTCAAAAAACTCAGCTTCCTCACCACTCTATTGTGGTACAGTCAGCTATGAAAAGGATAAAGAGTACCAAAAGACACCTTCCACTCCCCCAGGAAGAGAATGTAGGACTTTGGATGCTTTTGGTAGGAAACTCTTCCAAGCCAGTATGCTTATTGCCAGAATCAATTCATACAGCCTCTATATGGGCATGTTTCTGAAGGAGATTGCACTGAAGATACACCATTTCCTCCCCTTTATCCCAGAGGATAGGAAGGAGGAATTCCTTCTTTTGTTAAAGCATACCCAAGATGTTTCAAAGTTCTCCAACAGAGCTGCCTTTGACTCCTTTGAGGGTGCTAGCAGAGCCTCAGGCATTGCCATAGCTGCTCGCAGAATTGCTTGGCTGCAGGCCTCTGACCTAGAACCCTGGGTCCAAGATGGGTTGGGCAATCTGCCCTGTACAGGTGAAAATCTGTTTGGCAAGGAGTGGCAAATCAAAGCCACTCAAATGGATGCAGAGAATGCTGCTTTAGATAGACTTTCTAAGTCTACCTCTACCCCTGCCAAGAAAAAATCTTTTAAGAAGCCTTTCTACAAAAAGACCAGATTTTCCACAAATACTGGCCAACAATCTTCCCAAGTTCGCTTTGCTCCTAAGCGTCAGCAATCTAAACAGGCCAGGGCAAAACCTGCAGGGACTGCTACAGTTCAGCAGTCCCAACCTCCTCAGGGTTTTTGACTTACTTCTAGAGAACTTAACTTTTCTGGCTCTACAACAGCCAGAGCCTCTCACCATTCCAGGAAGGTTAACTCATTTTGCTCCCAGATGGGAGCAAATCACATCAGAACAGTGGACCCTCTCTATCATCAGAGAGGGCTACAAACTACATTTCTCCAGCCTTCCTCCCCATACCATGGTGAGACATTTCAATTCTCCCCCATCTCTCCTGCACCTGTTGGGTCAGGAGGTGACCACCCTTCTTGCCCAAAGGGCAATAGAAGAGGTTCCTCTTCTTCAACAGGGGTCAGGGTTTTACTCCCCTTATTTTCTCATTCCCAAGAAAACAGGGGGATACAGACCCATTCTGGATCTGAGAGAATTGAACAAATTTCTATGCAAGGAGAAATTCAAGATGCTCTCTCTAGGTACTCTCCTTCCATACCTGCAGAGTCAGGATTGGCTTTGTTCTCTAGATCTAAAGGATGTGTACACGCATATACTCATCCATCCATCCCACAGAAAATTCCTACGGTTTCTTTTCCAAGGAAAACATTTCCAGTACAGAGTACTCCCCTTCGGTCTAGCCTCTGCTCCAAAAGTGTTCACCAAATGCATGTCAATAGTGGCTGCATTTCTATGCACCCTGGGAATTTTTGTTTTCCCATACCTGGACGACTGGCTCATCCGAGCTCCATCTCAGTCCGAGGCTCAGACTTCCTTGGACCACACCAGACGCATACTGCAGTATCTGGGACTTGTCATCAATCTGCCAAAGTCTCAACTCACCCCTGCTCAGTCCCTAGAATTCATAGGGGCCTGGCTAGATACCACCACTGCAAGGGCCTATCTTCCTCAAGCCCGTTGCCACCGTCTAGTGCACTTGGCCTCTCAAACCCAGTCCAGAAACCACTTGACTGCCAGGGAGATGCTACAACTGCTAGGCCACATGGCATCCACAGTTCATGTGGTGCCTTATGCTCGCCTGCATATGAGAGCAGCTCAATGGACTTTGTCCACCCAGTGGACTCAAGCATCAGGAGCTCTCTCAGACCAAATAGCAACCTCAAAACATCTCTTTTGGTCTCTCCAATGGTGGATGTCCACCCAAAATCTGTTGTTGGGGGCCCCCTTCCAACCTTTGTTACCCCAAGCAACCCTCACAACAGATGCCTCCCAAATGGGTTGGGGAGCTCATCTCCAAGACCTCTCCACTCAGGGCACTTGGTCTCCACAGGAGACCACCCTTCATATCAACCTTTTGGAACTGCGAGCAATTTTCCTTGCTCTCAAGGTCTTTCATACCCTCCTCAACAACATGACAGTCCTTGTTCATACCGACAATCAAGTAGCCATGTTTTACATAAACAAACAAGGAGGGACTGGCTCTCTGTTGCTTTGCAACCAAGCTCTAAGATGTTGGGCCTTCGCCAGAGAGCATCAAATCCATCTCCTGGCAGTATACCTCCCAGGAATCCAAAACTCTTGGGCAGACAGACTCAGTCGAGTTCTGCTTCCAGACGAATGGTCCCTGCACATGGATCAGGTACTCAGAATCTTCCAGGAATGGGGGACCCCGGACATAGACCTATTTGCAAGTCCGTGGAATGCCAAACTTCCCCAGTTCTGTTCCAGAATTCCGTGTCAGGGAGCTCAGGCCAAGGATGCCTTCCTCCTTCATTGGGGTCAGGAATTCCTCTATGCCTTTCCACCCATTCCTTTGATTCCCAAGATTCTGTTCAAACTTCAGAGGGACTAAGGATCTATGATCCTCATAGCTCCACGCTGGCCACGCCAAGTGTGGTACGCTCTACTTCTGCATCTCTCCCAAGCCCCCTCCCTGGACTTGGGAGCTGCCCCAGACCTTCTGTCTCAGGAGGAGGGGACTTTGTGGCACCCAAACCCCAAGTCCCTTCACCTCAGAGCTTGGTTACTGAAGGCCTAGACCTTCAAGACTCCAATCTTTCTCAGCAAGTGAGGGATATCCTCCATGCCTCTAGGAAACCTTCCACTAGGCGTTCTTATGCTTTTAAATGGAAAAGATTTTCCATTTGGTGTGCTCAAAAGGGTCTTGACCCTTTAGCACTACCTTTAAATTCTTTACTGGAATATCTCCTGCATCTCTCCAATGCAGGCCTTAAAACGAATTCAGTACGGGTCCATTTGAGCGCTCTTGCAGCATCCCTTAAACCTCTCAATGGACAACCT
Organism: Ichthyophis bannanicus; assembly: GCA_033557465.1. NCBI lineage: Eukaryota > Metazoa > Chordata > Amphibia > Gymnophiona > Ichthyophiidae > Ichthyophis > Ichthyophis bannanicus. The sequence goes on along the minus strand of CM066036.1, from coordinate 842,577,156 downwards.
GTTTCCTCTCATCCTCTTATTGCAAGATTTATGAGAGGCCTAACTTTAACTAAGCCTCCCATTCGCCCTCCTCCGGTAGCATGGGACTTAAACTTGGTTCTTGGTCAGCTTATGAAGCCACCCTTTGAACCCTTAGCCACTACCTCCTTGAAATTTCTTTCTTGGAAGGTTATTTTCCTCATTGCAGTCACCTCAGCTCGCCGTATCAGTGAACTGCAAGCCCTAGTGGCTAATCCCCCTTATACAAGGTTTCATCATGATAAGGTGGTCCTTAGGACTAATCCCCACTTTATGCCTGAAGTGGTCTCCCCTTTTCATCTTAATCAAGAGGTATATCTACCTGTCTTTTTTCCGGCTCCTCATGCATCCAGTGCAGAGAGGAACCTTCATACTCTGGATTGTAAAAGAGCTCTTGCCTTTTACCTCCACAGGACACAGCAACATCGAAAGTCTTCTCAGCTTTTTGTTGCTTTTGATCCTTCTCATTTAGGACTTCCAGTCTCTAAAAGAACACTGTCCAATTGGATTGCTCAGTGTATCACTTTTGCTTACCAAAGTAAGAACCTTTCTCTAGAGGGCCATGTCACAGCTCACAATGTGAGAGCCATGGCCACCTCTATGGCTCATCTTCACTCTGTATCCATCGATCAGATCTGTCGAGCAGCCACCTGGGCCTCGGTTCATACCTTTACAGCCCATTACTTTTTGGACAAGGACTCCCGCCAGGATGCCTTGTTTGGTCAGGCTGTCCTCAGACACCTGTTCCATTCTTAATCAACTCCTGCCCACCTTCCCTGTATGGATGCCTGAGATCCATAGGAAGATGAGCACCCCTTCTGGGTCTCATACCCTTGGGGGGGGGGGGGATCTCCCCGGCATCTTAGCTAGGGAGTCCCCATATGTGAGGACTCATTCCTGCTTGTTCCTGGAGATAGCACAGTTACTTACCTGTAACAGGTGATCTCTGGGAACAGCAGGAATTAGTCCTCACAACCCACCCACCTTCCCTAGGAGTTGTATCTCTCTCTCTCTCTTTCCTTTCCTCTCTCTATTGTCTCAGCTTTAAACTCGAACTGAGGAGAGTTGGTCAGGAAGGCGGGAAGGCAGCGCGCATGCGCTGTGGGAGGCCCCAAAAGCTTTCCTTTCTGGGAAGCTGGGGAGCTTTCCCACGCAGGCTCCGTCGGTTCCGACGTACCCATATGTGAGGACTAATTCCTGCTGTTCCCAGAGATCACCTGTTACAGGTAAGTAACTGTGCTTTATCTGCATCCTATATGTTTGTAATTTCATTTACCTTATCAACTCAAATACATTGTATATAGTTTTTAATCATATATATATCATCATATGTATTCCCTTTATGTAAATAGTTTTGAGTTACGAACCTAATGTTACCTTTTCTACATGTTCAATGCACCCTACTATTGTTTTATGTAACCTGCTAATTTTTGTTTTATGTAAACTGCTAATTTTGCAGAATTTAAATGTTTAATGTAAACCGCTGCTGATCACTGGAAGGAGCGGTATAGAAGTGAGTTCAAATAAATAAATAAAATAAAAATAAATCTGTTACTGTGTAAATCCCTTAGGGATCCTCTTAGGTAATAGTGTCCAATGGCAAATTGTTTGCTATAGCCATCACTTTTGGTTATGCTATATCTGTATACAAGGCTTTTACATCCAGTGTAACCAGCCACAACTCATCTTGTAACTTAATTTGTTGCAACGTGGTCAAAACTTAGTGGTATCCTTCACATATGACTTCTCTTGCCAATTGATTAAAAATTACCCCCCCCCCTCCCCAAAACAATGCCTGAATGCCTTCCAGACACTGTGGGTCTCCCTGGTGGATTGAGTAATGACTTGTGAATCTTTTTTAACAACATAAAAAAATCAGTATCAGCGGATGCTCATTAATTAAAAAAACAAACAACCCCCAACCTTTTTTGTCAAAACATTATTCTGATGTGCTCGATCCACCTCTTACTTAATCAGATTTTTTTAAATTTTTATTTTATTTCCAAAGCAGGGTCCGAAAAGATGGTAATTCATAATATTTTTCATCAGACAACTGGCGCTGTACTTCCTTATGGTAACCTTCCCATCTGTATGATAACTGTTCATCCTTTGTCCACTGTCCTTATAACCCAATCATTTCTGCTGGATAATTTTCTTAAACTTTCCACTGGGTTCCTGTTCATTTCCTAAATGTGGATATCACCTTTGATTCCAGCTGAGTCAAATCCTATAATAAAAGTTAAAATAGTTCTATAAGTGGTTCTCCGGGAACAAACAGGAAGTTAGTCTTCACAAATGAAGCCCTCGCGGAAGCATCTCCCCAGCTTTCAAAGAAAGCTCTTGGGAGATGCTACCACGCATGTGTGGTCCTCTTCCCGCTCAAGGGGTGCCATCTTGCTCAGTCTCCTTTTTTCTGCGGAGCCTTTCAGACGTCCATCTGGTTTGCCCCAGGTAAAAGTTGATTTTTTTTGCCTGAGTTTCATACTCACCTCCGGTACTGCACTGGTACTCTTCCTGCCACCCAATCTCACTGTCTCAGCATCGAGTTTGGATCCCTTTTTGTAGTTTTTCAATTTTGGTGTCTTCACACCTTTTTTTCTAACTGGCAGCCCGGTGGGTCTTCGACCTCACTGAGGTACTTTTTCCGCCCCCCCCCCCCCCATGACTGCCAGTGGCTTCAAGAAGTGTGATCGGTGTACTAAAATTATGTCTGACTGACACACACGACTGCTGCCTTCGCCGCCTTGGGCCATACCACGACTCTACAATATGTGGTCTCTAAGATATCCAGCAACGCCTTCAAGAACCACCAGCAGCAGCACGATAAGTTTTTCCCCGAGTCCCCAGTACCTCCGAAGGCCAGGGCCTCATCTGAAGCCACGACTTCTTGGGCTGGACCCTCTTAACCCGAGTGGCACCGTGGTTCTTCAGAGAGCGGATTTCCCTCAATCTGCTCAGCTTTTCGTCTCATACGACCCAGTCGTCTGGGGGAGGTGGTGACCAAACATATACGGTCTACCTGGGTGGCGGACTATATCACCCTGGCCTACAAGCAGGTGGGGCTCACGCTGGAAGGCCATGTCACGGCGCACTGTGTCAAGGCCATGGCAGCCTCGGAGGCAAACCTGCGCTCTGTCCGATGATGGGCATCTGCCAGGCTGCCACCTGGTCTTCAGGCCATAACCTCTTAGCCCATTACTTGTTCCCAGAGAAAGCGTAGTTACTCACCTGTAACAGGTGTTCTATGGGGACAGCAGGAATCAGTCCTCACAAACCTTCCTCCTCCCCTTGGATTTGCTTCTTTATCATCTTTTATGTTTTGCCATCTTTTAGCTATGTCATCTGAGCAAGATGGCACCCTTGGGCGGGAAGGGGACCACGCATGCGTGGTAGCATCTCCCAAGGGATTTCTTTGACAGCTGGAGGGATGCTCTGCGAGTGCTATGTCGGTGACGATGTCACCCATATGTGAGAAATGATTCCTGCTGTCCCCAGAGAACACCTGTTACAGGTGAGTAACATATATATTCCTGTGTTATTCCTTCTCCCCTCCTTTATCCCCCTCCTGATACCATCCCCACTCCCTCCCCCCCCCACCGCTCCTTTCCCTTCCCCTTCCCCCCTTTTCGCTCTTCATTCATTTATTCAATTCCCACTCAACCATTCCTGCAGCCGTATCCCTTCCCCATGTCCCCTATCACCCTTCAGACTTATTGATAGCATGTATCTAGAGCCCCTTCCACCTTCATCTGCCACTCTCACCCTCTCACAGCCTTCCATGTTTCCAACCACATACACACCTTCTTCCAGTGTTCCTCCCGTGACCCCCCTTTCCCCTGCCTTTGCTCCATCAAGCGGTGCATCAATCCCACCTCTGCCACCCTAAGAACAAAGCCGGCCAGCTGTGGTATACCCAACTCCCACCCAGTGCTGTGCTATCTCACATCGTGCAGCTACGAGACAATGATGGATCACCCCACAATCTCTCTTTGGAATGTCCTCTGCCAAATGATGCAGTAAGCAAATCTCTGGTTTCCTTTGCAATCGATATCCTGTCATGCTATAAATCATATCTAGAATATCTATCCAGTATGCTTGTACCCATGCCCACTTCCACCATATATTCAGCCAATCCCCTCTCTCTTGACATCCCCTCCAGCATTGGTCATTGTGTCCCCATACAGCTCTTTTTTCGCACTGGAGTCCAGTACCAATGAAACAATACTTTATAAGCATTTTCTTTTACTTGTGTTGCGAGGGAAATACTTGCCACCGTCCGTATTATCTTGTCCCAAATCTCATCATTCCAGCTTACCCCCAAGTCTTCCTCCCATTTTATCATATACCCCAGTTTACTCTCCCTGCCCTTCATTAATCCTTTGTAAATTCTGGACAAAACTCCTTTTTGGCCTAAGTTCCCAAACAGAGTCTCAAACCACCCCCTATTTCCCCAAAGGTCCTTCCACACCATCTGCTGCCTCACAAAATGGTTCAATTGTATATAGGCATAGTAATCACTATCCTCCAATCTGTATAAATCCTTAATGCCCTCAAACTCTAGCATGTCCTCCTTGCTCACCATTTGAGAGATGTGTGTTAGCCCTGCCCTTGCCCATCTGCGCAAAATATTCCCCCCTGGTCACTGACCCTTCTCAAAACAGGCCGCCATGGCCATGCCCTGTGAATATGCTTTGTCTCGTACTAATAATTTTCTATTGCGTTTCCACACTTGCAAACTATGTACTATTAGGGTTTTGATATTTATTTTCTGCGCTGTTGCTCCCCCTCCACTCTATCCAAGCTCCCACTCCTTATTGAAGCTGCTTCCATTTGAACCCACTGTTTCTTTGTTCCTCGGTGCCACTCATATATCGTTTTCAGTTGTGCTGCCTCATAGTATTTTCTAAAGTTAGGCACCCCCAACCCCCCCCCTCCTTTAGCTCTTTGCATTACTGCCATCGCTACTCTCGACCGTCTATTTTGCCAGATGAACCGATTAACCTGTCTTTGTAGCTGTTTTAGCTTGCTAGACGGTACCTTTATTGGCAGTGTCTGGAACAAAAACATGAATCTTGGCAAAAGCATCATCTTTATTGTGGCAATCCGGCCGAACCATGAGAGGTATCCCTGCCCCCACCCATCCAGCAAGCTCTCTACCTGCCCCATTAGCTTTGGATAATTTAATTTATATAATGTTTCTATCCTATTACTTATGCGAATGCCAAGATACCTAATACTTTCTCTTGCCCATTTAAATTGATATTTCTCTTGTAGTATGCCCTGTGTGGGCCCTGTAACTGATAAATTTAATATTTCTGATTTGGTCCAGTTAATAGTGAAACCTGATTGCCTGTCAAATTCTTCTAATTCCCACAGTAATATTGGGATAGAAAAGCGAGGCCGGACTACACTCAAGATGATATCATCTGCAAACAGAGATATTTTATAGTCTCTCTGCCCTATTTTTATTCACCAAAAACAAAAAACCTGGGTGACCAAGAAAGCCCGTATTTCCAAAAATGAAATTAAAGCCAAGAATTAATTTTTTTGTCGGAGGGGCCAGCCAAGCAGAAGGAAGCACACCTTGTGCCGTTGTGGCCCGTCCTTTTAATTAAATAAGATATAAATCTTAATCTTTCATAAAAAAGGCAAAAGATGCATAACTTAGCTGAATCCGTAGCAAAAGGCTGTAAGTTGAATAAGCGGGAAGACGACGTGACACGTTTCGGGGAAAACACATCCAATCCCCTGCTTCAGGTCAAAACCGCCATGAATAGTAACATCAGCCCTGTTGAACCCGGAAGGGTAGGAAAACGGCCTTTAAATGGAGCCGATTACGAGCAGTTCCGCCAAAAATGCCACATATCAATCACATCAGCTGTCACCAAAAGACCAATCAGAGGTTAGATCTGGGGAGGGATCATATCATCAAGCTCCACCCCCGCAACCAAAGATTGACTATCATGTGAATGATTCATAAATTAGTAAACTGTGTGCCAATCAATCTGTAGATTCAGCCCCTTCGGGCTCACAGAGTCCAAACAAAAGATCCATTTCTGCTCCAAATTCTGGAGTGATTGCAAACGATTTCCCCCTCGTGGGTGAATGGGTATGAAATCCAAGACTCGCCAATGAAGATCATGAAAACTGTGAGATAGTCGTAGACAGTGCTCAATCATGGGGGCTGTAAGGGTTTTAGTTCTCAATCGTGAAGCATGTTCCGCCAGGCGTATTTTAAAGGGACGTGAAGTGCGGCCAATGTAATAGAGAACAAGGACACACAATCAAGTACACAACAAAACTAGTTGTGCAGTCCGTCCGCCAACGAGAGCGGTGGGCCAAAGATGTATGACCATCTGTCCACGTCCCGCCAGAAATAGTATTGGAACAATATACGCATGATCCACATGGGAAATGGCCAGGAAATGCGTTAGATGTCAGAGGACTATCCAATTCAGCTGTAGTATGCACTAAACTATCCCGTAAATTCATTTGACGGGAATATGCTATCTGAAGCTGGCCCCGAAAGCAAGTATGTAAATGGAGAATAGGCCAAAAACGGTGCAGAATTCTCATTACTGTAGAGGAACCAATCATGTAGGGAAAGACCCCCGTGATCTTATCATGGGGTGTCCCAGAAGTCCTAGCACAGAATAGCCATTCTCTGTGGCAGTGCAAAGCCCGTTTATAAGCCAAAAAAATTGATCTTTTTGGATAACCCCGTAGCAATAAACGCTGGCTTAAATCGTTCGCATGCTCTTGGTCGGTTATCACGTATGGGCCCCAGCTCCCTATGAGCTCTCTCAATTTGCAGAGACTCACTCTCCCCAGTCTCTTCCATGGCTGCTTCTTGTAACAGTGCTCCAAACACTTTTTTAATGACTTCTTCAGTTTTTGATATTGGGGACCCTCCGGTAGACCTCTCACTCTGAGATTACTTTTCCTTGAGCGATCCTCTAGATCCTCCGCCTTCGCCTTCATTTCTTCTTGGGCGTGCTTTAACTCAGTCCATCCTTTTTGCAGCTCCTCTAATGCCCCCCCCCCCCCCCGCTGTTCCAACTGGGTTTCTGCTTCTTCATCCCGGTTTCCCAAGTCTATTATATCCTGTCGCAAGGATTGCAATGACTCCTTTAATTCAGTTGTGACCCCATTAATCTCCACTTTAAGATCTTCTTTTAGCTCATTTAGCCACTGCTTGATCATGTCTGCAACCCCCGAGTTCCAGGAACCCCCACTCTCCTCCAAATTCTCAGGGTCCGGCGCTGGTGTTTGTTTCCCTTCCTTCTCTCTTCGCACTGGGGCATACGAGGACCTAAATTCCGACAACTTTTTCTTCGCAGACAGACCACTTTTAGATATATCCATCTTCCTTCCTTCTTCCTTCTTCTTCCTTCCCCAGATCTCTGTATGTCTACTGCCTTCTGGAGTCGCTGCTTGTTCCTGTCCCCTTGCCCTCCTGATAGGTTGTTTAATTTCTTAATGATTCTTAGGGGTGCTCTAACCCCTTTTTGCCGGATTCGGTGGCCGAGCCCTTCCAGAACACCGCCGTTTAGTCTGTTGACGTCACCGGACGTCAACAGCTTCATTTCTTAGGGCTCAAAAATCAGTTATTTTCATCCTTTCTTGGACTGCAAATGAGTTACTGGACCTTGCCAAACTGTAAGTCTGCCTTAGTCAGCGTACCCTACGACCTCTGCCTCTGTTTCTGGATTCCTCCACTTTTTCCTCTAAAAAGGGTTCTTGATGAATCCTCGGATGTCTAGCTTGATTAGAATCTTCATCACTGTATTCTGATTCTTCCGATGACTGTGCAGATGATACCAGTCTTGGAGGTGCTGCTTTGACATCATTCATGGATATACATTTCCTTTGTGATAATCCGCTTCATCCTATTCGGAGCACTAGTTGGTTTGATGCTTAGGTGGAGTGGCCCACAGCATATTTCTTGAGAAGTGAATTATCATTTTTAAACAATGTCCAGACCTGATGTAAACTCTTAACCCTTGCAGTTCTCTCAGATCAACCTTCCTGTGCCTGAAATCTCTCCATGAATCCAGGCCCAGATCTCTGTCTGCTTATCTGTCTGGATGTCTCACTTCCGTCTGAAACTGAACATGGCCAAAACTGAGCTCCTTATCTTTCCCCCAAATCCATCTCCTCCCTTCTTCCCTTCTCCATTTCTGTGGAGGATAATACACTCCTCCCTGTTTCCTCACTTGCTACCTTGGAGTCATCTTTGACTCTACTCTCTCTTTCTCTGCACACATCCAACAGGGCTAAAACCTGTTGCTTCTTTCTCTATAAGATTGACAAAATTCATCCCTTCCTTTCTACACACACTACTAAGACCCTCATCCACTCATTAGTCACCTCCCATCTTGACTATTGTTACCTGCTCCTCATTAGTCGCCCTCTGAATCATCTCTCTCACCTTCAATCTGTTCAAAACTCAGCTGCACAGACAGCTTATCTTCCGCCAGTGTCGCTATGCTCATGTAACCCCTCTTTTCAAGTCATTTCAGTAGCTCCCTCTCCTTTTCCACATCCAGTTCAAACTTCTCCTACTTACCTATAAATGCATTTATTCTGCGGCTCCTCACTACCTTTCCTCTCTTTTTTCACTTTATACTCTCTTTTTGGGAACTCCACTCCTCTGGCAGACCCCTTTTATTTGTGCCCTTCTCTACAACTGTCAACTCCAGACTTCGTTCATTCCACCTTACTGCTCTCTATGCTAGGAACAAACTACCTGAGTCGGTGCGTTGGTCTCCTCCTCTGGCCCTGTTCAAGTCCAGTCTGAAGACCCACCTCTTTGAAGTTGCTTTTGGATTCTGATGCTCCTCATTCTCTTGTCTACTACTTATGTGTATCTTGTCATATTCTAGTCCCCAGTTTCACAATGATTTTTCATCTTAATTAGATTATAAGCTCTGATGAGTAGGGACTGTATCTTACAGTGCTGCGTACACCTTGTAGCATTATAGAAATGATTAGTAGTAGCATACTCTAGTCCCCAGTTCTGCTATATTTTGTCTGCCATTTGTATGTACAGCTCTGCATATGCCTTGTAGTGCTATACAAATGATCAGTAGTAGTAGCAGTTATACCTCTTTTTTCTTAACCATTGCCCTCATTTTATCAGTCTCCCTTTTGAAAGTTAAATGCTGGCTCAGTAGATTTCCTTACAATCCTTCCTACATTTATTAAATCAAATTTGTTCATATTATGATCACTGTTGCCAAGCAGCTCAGATATTGTTACCTCTTACCAGATCCTATGTTCCATGTAGGGCTAGGTCTAAAATAGCTCTTTCTCTCTCTCTCTCATATTGGTTCCTGAAACAACTGCTCGATGAACACCCATTATTACTGTTGCCAATTAGCTTCCATAATTTCGGTGAACATATCTGTTTGTTTGATATACCACACCTTCACATCTGCAGCAGGACAGTGTACAATTACAACCAAACAAACATTTCATCATTAGTCTGCTCATTCTGCCCTGGCGGACATAGAAAAGTTCCACAGCGCAGGGGTAATCGGGACTCTCACAGTAATACACATCAAACCTTTATTAGTCCAGGAAGACAGTAGTTCCCCTCCCCTCCCCTGCTGTTTTTCCCCTTCTCACATGAAATTTCTAGCCATAAAGATTCTGCAGTGCATTTGGTTTCCTGTAGAACTATTATCTTGTTTAACTCGATGCCCTATTTGCCATAGAGTATTGCCCCTCCACCCATTTTATCTACTCTATTATTATGATATAATTTACATTCTGGTATCATAGTGTCCTATTGGTTATTCTCCTTTGACCAGATCCCTGAGATGCCAGGTATTTACCTGTTCATTCAGTGCTATATATTCTAACTCACCCATCTTATTTTTTAAACATCTAGCATTTGTTTAAAGGCATTTCCAAGTATGTTTTTTGTTCATATTTACAACCTGCTTATCAATTGACAGTATAGTGTGGAATCTTTTAATTCTGTCTGCTTTTTACTTAAAGGCACCTGGACTACTTTTACGTTAATTGTAGCCTCTCTATTGGGATGCCCTATCTTTCCTGTTATATTTGTATTCTTCAAAGATGCATTATTCTGAACCATGCGTGGATTTAAGGTATGAGCTGTAAGAAGTTCTTCAAAATTTATTTCTGGAAGTGTAGCTTCTACACGTATCTCCCCTTTCACCTCCCCCTTCACCTCCCCCTGGAGTAATTTATTTATTTAATTAATAGGATTTCTATACCGCCTTTTCCTTGAATCAAGGCAGTTTTCACAGAAAACAGTCACAATAGTGTTTTGGGGTGGTCATGCAGTGGTCTAGAGTGAGTGTGTGTGAGTTAGGGTGTATTAAATTCGTGTTGAGCTATTTACATTGTGCGCCATTATACATTCTGATGACTATGTGGGGGGGGGGGGTTTGTTTCCAGTGATCTGGTTACAATGTGTGCTATTATACTTTCCTATATACAAGTGGGGGGGGGGGGGTTGATCTTCGGTTTTGGTCTGATTGGTGGGTAGGTCATGTGACATCCCCATAGTGTTCAATGAATAGTGTTGTCTTTAGTAGTTTCCAGAAGTCTCTGCTGTCTGTAGTCAGTCGAAGTTCATGTGGTAGGTTGTTCCAAATTGTTGGTGCAGCCAGGGAAGGGGCTCGTTCAGAGGTGTACTTTCGGACCTTGGTGATCTCTTTTGGTGTGTTGACGCGGTTGGACGTGCCCCTTCTCCTCAGTCGTGTACTGTTGTCAGGTTGTATGAGTGTCTGTAAGCTGAGGGATGATGATTGTTGCTTGATTTTGAATATGTTTATGATTGTCGTATATTTGATGCGTGAGGTGATTGGAAGCCAGTGTAGGTCTTTCAGGATTGGTGTGATGTGGTCCTGTCTTGATGTGCCGGCTATTATGCGTGCTGCCGTGTTTTGTGCCAGTTGCAGTGGTCTGAGGGTTTGTTTTGGGAGGCCAAGATAGATTGGGTTGCAGAAGTCTAGTAGTGGGGTTATTAGAGCCTGGCAGACAGTGCGGAAGTGTTCCGGGGCGAGGAGGGGCTTGAGATGTTGGATTAGGTTCATCCTGTGGTAAGCATTCTTGGTGGTTTTGCTTATGTGAGATTGTAGATTCAGTTCGTTGTCCAGTTTTACTCCGAGGTATTTTACTTCTGTTTTTATGGGTATGTTTGTGTTTCTTATCTTGATGTTGGGTGGAGGGACAAAGTCGGTGTTTCGCGTGATGATTAGTGCCTCGGTCTTGCTGTAGTTTATGGTTAGGTTGTTGCTTTGGAACCAGTTGTTCATTTGTATGAGACAGTTTGTTATTTTGGAGTAGTCCGGGTTGTTGATAGTGATGGGTGTGTATATCATGATGTTGTCGGCGTAGATTGTATACTGTATGTTGTGATCTCTCATGATGTTGCATATTGGCTGAATGTAGATGTTAAATAATAGTGCTGATAAGGCGGATCCTTGTGGTACTCCTTGCAGGACTTTTATGGGTTGAGATGTGTTGGGGCCGATCTTGACCTGTATCTGTCTGTCCGTTAGGTATGATTGGAACCATTTCAGCGTGGATCCGTGAAGTCCAATGTTCTGTAGTCTTTCCAGTAGAGTTCTGTCGTCCACTGTGTCAAATGCTGCTGAAATGTCGATGAAGATCATTAGTATTCCGTCCTTGCAGTTGTCTATGAGACGGAGTATGTTGAAGAGGTATAGCAGGAGGGTTTCAACTCGGTGGTTGGGGCGGAAACCGTGTTGGTTGATGTCTAGCGGTGCGTGGTTGTCAATATGATCCTGTAGCTGATGCTGTACTGCCTTCTCGATTATTTTTGCCAGTAGAGGTATGCTTGAGATTGGCCTGTATGCTGCTGTATTGCTCTTTTCGAGTGGGGATTTCTTCGGGATAGGTCTTATTGTAGCGAGCTTTAATTGATTTGGCATGAATCCTTGGGTCAGAGATCTTTGCACTATGTTGTGTATGGTGTGGATGAAGTTTGACTTGGTGGCTTTGATCCATTTCACTGGGCATGGGTCTGTTGGAGCTGTGCTTGTATTGAGTGTGGTGGTGATGTGTGAGAGCTGCTCTGTGGATGGGGTGTTGAATGTGCCCCATGTTTTCGGGGGTGTGGTTATCTTTGTGGGCGTGTTGGGTTTTGGCTGTAATGAGGAGTGAAATTTTTCTTGGATGTGGTCTGCAAACTCTTGTGGGTCTATTTGGATTTCGTTTTCGGTTCTCTGTTCCTTGGTGAGGGTTTTCACTATTTCGAAGAGCTCTCTCGGCTTGTTGTTGGATTTGAGTATGATGTTTGTGTGGTATTCGCTCTTTGGTTGATGAGCTCATTGTATTGCTTTTGCTTTGTTAGGTATAGTTCATGTGTATTAGTTGACTTGGTGTGTCTCCATCGCCGTTCTAATTTTCTGAGTTGCCTCTTTTCAGCCCGTATGCTTTTTGAGTACCATGGCTTGTGATGTAATTTGTTGCAGCGAGTTTTCTTTTGTCTATATTCAGTGGCTTTGGCGGCATTATTGATGATGATGTTCCAGGTTGTGATTTGAGTTTCTAGGTCCTCTGCTTCTGGGTGCAGGTGTGGTATAGTGTCCTGAAGGAATTGATCCCTGTCGAAATTTGGGATCTAGCAGAAGGTTACAATGCAAAATGCTGCCTTTATATACAAAGGCCAAAGTAAGGCATGTATGTTTTGATCTCAAACACTTCTCCTCGACAGAAAATCTTACATATTGAGACTGGTTGAGGGGGAATTGCATATCAAAATCACTGACTGGATACACTGACAAAGGGACATTACAAGGGCATCTGTCACCAGAAAGTGCTAACTTCACAAGGTCCAAGGTTCACAAAGGATACCTATGCTAGGTAAATGTCAGCACTTGTCAATACTGGCTTCACTAGGTAATCATTAAGGCTGACTGAGTATGAAGATCATCATACATGAATGCTGTCTGTGTGAAATCCAGTGCTCATCAATGCCATCTATGCTGGGTAAAATGCTGGCACTCATCAAGGCTGGCCATACTAGGCAAGATCTGACGCAGTTCAGAGCTGGCTGTTCTAGGCTGAGGCTACCTTTCGTCATTGTTGACTCGATCAGATAAGATCGACATTTATCAGAGCTGGTTATTCTAAGGCTGAGACTGGGGGCTGGTGCAGCCAGTGCTACACATGAACTTCGCAGGTGTCTGCACTGGATAAAGACAAACTGACTAGATTATAAGCTCTGATAAACAAGGACCATCTTTTACATGGTGCCTGTACAGTGCTGCGTATGCCTTGTAGCGCTATACAAATGATCAGTAATAGTAATTGTTGATGCTCACAGCATTGGAGATGATGCAGGATGAAGGCCATTCTCCTTCAGAATTGTACCATTTTGCTTAGAAGCCAGTGTTTGTGCAGCAGGCTATTGCTCATTGAGATTAGCCGTATTGCCTAATGATGAAAGTACAGCTAAGGAATACAGGTTGCATAAGATGTGTGCCAGCCCTGATCCCCTTCTACATCCTGCCTTGATGAGCACTGGCACACATCTTATGCAACCTGTATTCGTTTGTTGTACTTTCATCTAGTGCAATCAGCTCCCATGAGCACTAGTCTCTATTTCAGTCTGACCCAGTGTCATTTTGATGGGCAGTGATCATTAGGCAATACGGCTATAAATGTTTATAAGCGCAAAGGCTAGTCTGACCTGAACTGTCTGGGATGCGCCTTTGGAATCTGGATGTTTATGGTTATCTTTATGCTTGTATTACATTCATGATGATGTACCTATAATTAAAAAAAATAAATCACAATTGATTTTGTTATAAAATAGGATATTTAAGATTGACATCAGAGTGGCTCTTAGCTTTGACAGGGGACTACTGAGTGACTCCTTGGCTGCACCAGGTTGTATATAGAAGTCAAGTAGTTTAGCTCCGTCTTCATCTGCTGGCAGGCATACATATTCCACTTATGTGGGCTAGTCTGGAAGGACTCAAGGAACCACAATTATCAGGTAAACAATTGAACTTTAATATCCCTTCCTGTTTATTATTAGTTGAGGAAGCTTCCTCTAAGTCTTGAATTGACTAAAGCTGCTTCACAGCCAGCTGAGGACACCCATGTTTCAAGTGGCAACTGACCACTTCATTGCATACCCCAGTGCTTGAGCACACTGTCTGTAGTTGTCTAGAATGACTGATCCTGAGAGTGACTTTTCATTATGTAAGATTAAAGTTGCTTCCAAGCCATAAAGCGAATTTCAATAATAGTAGTGTAAGTTTTTTCATTAAAATTAGAATTGATACAATTTTTATTTTAATTAATACTTAAATTAGGAAAAATGGTTTCAAAGCATATTCTAAAATTTCCAGTATTAACATTCAAATTCTATTTTTAGCTGGCAGCCGATCCAGTTCACCTGGCAAGCTTCTGGGAAGTGCGTTTGGAGGATTGCCAAGCGGGGCTCAGCGAGTTCCACTGGTGGCGCCATCCTCAGAAAAACGCAGCAAGATCCCCCGCAGTCAGGGATGCAGTCGTGAGACGAGCCCAAACAGAATAGGACTTGGTAAGAGTGCTTGCATGGGATTCCTGGAGTTCAGGTGGTTTCACTAGCATGTATAAATTTTTGAAAGCTGTAGTTTCTCACGCATAGCTCAAAAATTTGAAGTGGTGTCCATTTGGTGGCTGATAGCTTGCCATATTTGAGAAGCAGAGCAAGCAGATCTGTGTAGGGTCCTTTATTCTGGGCCTAAGTACAGTGGTTCCCAATCCTGTCCTGAGGGATCCTCTGCCAGTCAGGTTTTTATGATATTGATGATAATCATATGAGAGATTTGCATGCACTGCCACTACTCAATGCAAATTTCTCTAATACATCTTCATGGTGGAGATCCTGAAAACCTATCTGGCTAGGATCCTCTAGGACAGGTTTTAGGAATCCCTTCTTTAGTATTTCAAAGAAATACTGATCTTTAGCTTCCTGATCCAATTTGAGAACAGAGTAGCCCTTTGAACAAACTATAGATTTAAATTCTGCATGCCTACCATAACCAGAAAATACACTACTGTCCTTAGAAACATCATTTAAGATGTTAAGTTAGAAACTTGATAAATTTGACTGCAGATACTTCAATTTAAAAGTATCATTGTAACGATAGAGAATTGTTTGAATGCTGGATTTCAGTAGAGCCACAGCTTTTATTTAACTTGTGTAGAACTACTCTGTAATGCAAAACGATGATCACCTGTCTTGGAGGATTAAAGTAGAATGGATGGCCAGCTTGATCCTGGAGAAAAAAACCCAAAAAATATATATAATATGATAATAAATTTTAAAGACCACTCGGGTCCCTTTTTCAGAGCATCCCTCAACTGTGTTGAATAAAAGAAAAGTCCACCTTATTTTTATTTTTTGTAAATTTAATGTGTTTTAAGCTCTTTGTGTAATTTTTGGTATCAGTCTCTTTTGAAGCAGTTGCATTATATCGCCCTTCCTCATTCACCTCCATTATAATCATGCTTCCCATAGCCCCATCTCTTTAGAACACTCAAAAGGTTAGACCTTTGGAGATAGTATTGTACTGATTGTTGATTGTCTTCCAATCACGTGCCTTAGAACATAGTTCGGTCACTGAAACCATTAAGTCATTCAACAAATTTCCTATGCTCAGATGCCACTCTGCATGGAGGAGAAGTTAACTGTTGAAAGAACCCATCTAGTCCTCCTTTGCTTTTACCTGATTGTGTTATGTAATGGCAGAATGACTGTTAAAATTTTAATCCCTGATCAAGAGGGAATCAGCATGTCTTGTGGTCTGTCAGATTTCTCTAAAAATCTGTTTCTTGCCAGTGTTGGCGACAGAATGTTGAGCAAGATAAACTTGTCCTTTTGTTCTCCAGGAACAAGCAGGAAGTCAGTCCTCACATATGGGTGATGTCTGCACCGATGGAGCCCTTGCGGAAACATCCCCTCAGCTTTCAAAGAAAGCCTTTGGGAGATGCTACCACACATGCGATGTCCCCTTCCCACCCAAGGGTGCCATCTTGCTCAGTCTCTTTTTTTTTTTCCCCACAGAGTCCTTCAGACGTCCGTCTGGCTTGTCCCTGGAAAAAGTTGATTTTTCAGCCTGAGTTTCATACTCTCTTCCGGTACTGTACCACTACTCTTCCTGCCACCCGACCTTGCTGTCTCGGCATCGAGTTCCTGTCCTTTTGTAATTTTTCCCTTGGCGTCTTTGCGCCTTTTTTCCAACTGGCAGCTCGGTGGGTCTTCGACCTCACTGGGGTACTTTTTTCCCCATGGCTACCAGTGATTTTAAAAAGTGTGATCGGTGTGCCAAAATTATGTCTTTAACAGACACACACGACTGCTGCTTTTGCTGTCTTGGGCCAGACTATGACCCCACAGCATGCCGTCTCTGCATAAAGATGTCCAACAAGGCCCTCAAGAACCACCAGCAGCAGCACGATAAGTTTGTCCCCTGAGTCCCCGGTACCTCTGAAGGCCCGAGCCTCATCTGAAGCCACGGCATCACAGGCAGCTCTACGGAACCCGAGCGGCACCGTGGTTCTTTGGAGAGGGAGCCTCCCTTGAGGGAACCCAAGAAGAAGAAGAAGACCTCAAAGGCGGCGACCCTGAATGGATCCGACAGGTTGGGTGTGTCCCAAGCCAAGTCCCACAGTCTGAGACACTCATCTGAGGGATCGGAGAGGCGCGGCCTGCAAAGGTCCCCTGAAAGGACTTGACCTCAGACCAGCCTCTGTTGCCAGACACCATCCTTGTCGAGGATTCGTCTTCAGGGGAACCGGCATCGGGCCCGATTCCTTCGGTGCCCATGCCGATGGCTGCGGAGCCTTCTGGCGTGGAGTCCAGAATGGCAGCCTTGGAGCACAGTTTGTCTTCATGGACCAGCAGCAGGCGCTGTTGTCCGGTACGACCAGTTTCTCCACCCCGACCACCAGGCCCACAACATCGAAGACGTCCCTGAAGGCCAGCCAATCCTCGAGACTCTTTGGCCTCGATTCGATCCTCTGTCGAGGTCTCGATCCAATTCCTGCGCGATGGGGCCTTGATCATCCCCAGCCAAGTGCGCTCGATACCAGCCGTGGGGCCTCTGAGAGCCACGGGCTGGGGTCAGCCCAGTGGCCCGCAGACCAGCCTTCCATCGAGTCCTTGACAGACTACTCCAAGTGGGAGATTGAGGACGAGGAGTCGCACGACACCCATTGCCATCACGACATCCCCTCTGACTCTCCCACTTCAGAGTCCTGGCGGCAGTCTCCGCAGGAGGACATGGCATGCCTTGACTTCGTCAGGGACATGTCTAAGGCCTTAGCGTTCCTGATGAATCGGAGGACCACCCGCAGGCGGAGGTGCTAGAAATCCTCCAGTATGAGGCCCCTCTGAGGGAATCGCTTAGTGTCCATCCTTCCCATCCTGGAATGGCTAATGCTCCATATGTGGGAGACACCTGCATTGATGCCGTGAGCAAGCGTCTCGACTCGATGTATCGAGTTCGCTGGAGCTCAGGCTTCCAGAAATCACAGCTGTCGCACAACTCCATGGTGGTGGAGTCGGCCATGCGTCGACTGAAGTCAGAAGATGCACTCCTCGGTGCCCCCTGGCAGGGAGGCATGTACCTTGGATGCCCTCGGCAGAAAGTGTTACCAGGGCTCAATGCTCATCGGTCACATCCAGGCCTACCATCTGTACATGGGCATGTATCTGAGAGACCTGGCAAAGGAAATTGCAGGGTTATCAGCTGGTCTGTCTGAGGAACCCCCTGCAGTGGTTCAAGAACCTGGCCAAGGCCTTCCATGAGTGCTCCAAGTTTGTCTCGGGCAGCCTATGACAACTTCGAGTCAGCAGCTCGAGTAGTGGCGGCAGGCATTGGCGCCCGACACTAGGTTTGGCTACAGTCGTCCGATCTCGAGCAATGGGTTCAGGACAAATTGGTCGATGTCCCATGCGAAAGAGAGAACCTCTTTGGCAAACCCATGACTGACAAAGCTGCCAAGCTGGAGACCGAATTCATGAAGAGGACAAGGCTCTCTAAAAAGACAGCTGCCCCTTCCTGATAGAAGTGCTCTGGTAAAAAGCCCTTCTACCTGAGGAAAGGGGCTGTTACAGAAACTACCCCCCTTTTCAGGCCTCCCAGGCTCCCCAGCAGGGTCAACAGGCCAAGGGACATGGGCATGGCCCTTGTAAGCAGAAGTCTCCCAAGCCCCAGGCGTGGGCTCTGGCTCAGTCATGGGGGAGTTTTTGACTCCTTGGGCATAGCCTCTCAACCCCAAGGAGGTCAGCAGCCCACGGGGAGGGGGGAAGGGAGTCTGATCCACTATGCCTAAAGGTGGCTAACTATCACCACCGATTCCTGGGCACTTCGGGTGACTTCCATCTGACTTAGACACCTCCGCCTTACTTTCCAGGACAGCCCCTCAGGTCTCCACTTCACCGGTATCTTCTACTGAAGGAGCTCGCAGGTCTTCTCGAGGGCAAGGCGGTGGAACCAGTACCCCACTATCTCAAGGGCAAGGGGTTCTACTCCAGGTACTGCCTCATGCCAAAAAGGAAAGGAGGCCTAAGGCGCATCCTCGACCTGTGCAACCTGAACAAGTTCCTTGTGAGGGAGAAGTTCAAGATGCTCTCCCTTGGAACATTGCTGCCTTACTTCCAGCAGGGAGATTGGCTATGCTCCTTGGATCTGAAGGATGCTTATACGCACATCCTCATTCACCCCAACCATAGGCAGTACCTGCGGTTCATGGTGGAGGGGGGGGGCCCACTACCAATACAGGGTGCTGCCCTTCGGCTTGGCCTCCACCCCAAGGGTTTTCACAAAATGCCTGGCAGTCATAGCTGCCTTCCTCTGCCTCCAGTGTGTCTTGGTCTTCCCCTGCCTGGACAACTGACTCATAAAAAAAGGCCCTGCACGCACCATCCCAGTCCTGCAACACTTGGGGTTTCTGATAAACTACCCCAAGTCCCACCTCCTCCCGACACAGTGTCTGGAGTTCATAGTGGCAAGAATGTATACCTTCCAGGCAAAGGTCTTCCTGCCCGAAGATTAAGTCGACCATCTCAGGGCCCTTGTACTGGACATACGGCACTGCCCCTTGGTACCTGCTCTGCTCCTGCTGCGCCTACTTGGGCACATGGCCTTTGTGATCCATGTAACCCCAGATGTTCACCTCTACATGAGGACCACACAGTGGTGCCTTTGGGACCAGTGGACACAGGCCACGGGACATCTCTGGGGCAAAGTCTTAGTGACCCGCCAGCTGGCGGACTCCCCAAAACTTTGAGGTGGGGATGCCCTGCTAAGCTCCAAGCCCCCTAAGGGTCCTCACCATGGATGCCTCCCTGCTTGGCTGGGGAGACCACTGCAAGGAACTCCGCACCCAGGGCAGCTGGCCGCAGGACGAGAGAAACCAGCAGATCAACCTCCTGGAGCTATGGGCCATATACTTAAGCAGTGGCAAAAGGCTCAGAGGGCTATGTCACCAGGTGGTGTTGGTCCAGACGGATAACCAGGTGGCAGTGTTCTTAGTGAACAAACAGGGGGGGGGCACAGGATCTCGTGCTCTCTGCCAAAAGGCAGTGGTCCTCCTGCTCCTACACAGTCCAGCAGGGTATACTCCTGTGGGCGGTATACTTGCCAGTCCAGAACAACTCACTGGCCGACAGATTGAGCAGGGTCCTCCAGCCACACAAGTGGCAGCTGGACCCCAGTGTGGCCGACCGGCTCTTTCAGCTCTGGGGGGAACCCGAGATAGACCTGTTCCCCAGTCCGGACAACTATCAGTTGCCCCACTTCTGCTCCCGGCATGCCCACCCCTCCAGGGTGGCGGCAGGCACGTTCCTCGTCTTAGTCATAAGGCCTCATGTACACCTTCCCACCCACACCACTCATTGCCAAGACATTGTTCAGGACCCATCGTGACACAGCCTTGCTCTTCCTGATAGCCCCTCGATGGCCCATGGTTCCCGCTACTCTTCCGGCTATTGCTGGAGACTCCCATCCCATTGGGAAACTCTCCAGGGCTCCTGTCTCAGTAGGGGGGCTCTGTTCTGCACCCCAACTTGGGGTCCCTATTGCTGACAGCATGGCTGCTCAAATGGTGACTCTAGCCCCTTTCAACCTCTCAGGTGAGGTAGAGAAGATCCTGCTGGCCTCTCGTAAGGCTTCCACTAGGAAAGCATACACCCTCAAGTGGCGCAGGTTTTCAACTTGGTGTGCAGAGCACTGGACCGACCCATTCTCCTGCCCGGTGGTTCTGGTGCTACAGTACCTTCTCCACCTTTCGCATTCCGGACTTAAATCAAACTCCATCAATGTGCACCTCAGTGCCCTGGAAGCACATCACCACCCGGTGGATGGCAAACCCCTCTTGGTCCAGCCGCTGGTGACCCACTCTTATTGAAGCCCCATGTTTGCCCTCTGGTGACCGAGTGGAACCTCAGTGTGGTATTGGGGCAGCTTACTTGCCCGCCTTTTGAGCCTCTGGTTACCTGCCACCTGCAATACCTCTTGTGGAAGATGGCATTCCTGGTCCTGCTCAACTCCGCTCACAAAGTTAGCGAGCTTCAGGCCTTCGTGGTAGAGGCGCCATAAACCAAGTTCTACAAAAACAGGGTAGTGCTCCGCACACACCCTAAATACTTTCCGAAGGTGATGTGATATCCTTCCACCTCAACCAGGAGGTGGTACTTCTTCCCAAGACCTCACATCAGTGGGGTGGGGGGGGGGGAGATGGTCCTTCACACCCTGGACTGTAAGAGGGCCTTGTCTTTCTACATCCAACATACTTATGACCACCACAAAGCTGCTCAGCTTTTCATCTCGTACCACCCCAGTAGACTGGGGGATGTGGTGACCAAACGTATGAGCAGACGGGGCTCGCACTGGAATGCTGAGTCATGGCGCACCATGTCAGGGCCATGGTGGCCTCAGTGGCAAACCTGTGCTCCGTCATGATGGTGGACATCTGCTGGGCAGCCACCTGGTCTTCAGTCCATACCTTTGCAGCCCATTACTGCCTGAAAGGCAGTCCCGAAGGGAGAGTGCCTTTGGCCAGGCTGTGCTCCATAATCTTTTTGAGGTTTAGGCAACTCCTACCCTCCGACCCTTCTGTGTTCAGGCTACCGGAGTGCTGGTTTCCATTGGACACAGGGGTCATTCTGTAGTTTGTAGCTATGGACTCAATTGCTGCTGCTCACAGCTCCCCTTGAGGGTGACCATATTTTTTGCTATGGGCTTTCAGTAGCCTGTAGCTGTGGAGTCCCATATATGAGGACTGACTTCCTGTTTATTCCTGGAGAATGCGTAGTTACTCACCTGTAACAGGTTTTCTCCGGGGACAACAGGAATCAGTCCTCACAACCCTCCCTCCTCTCCATGGAGTTGCTCCTTTACCATCTTTTATTTTATTTTTGTCGTCTTTTAGCTATGTCATCTGACTGAGCAAGATGGCACCCTTGGGCGGGAAGGAGACCACAAATGCTTGGTAGCATCTCCCAAAGGCTTTCTTTGGGGGTATGCCTCTGCAAGGGCTCTGTCAGTGCCGATGTTATCCATTTGTGAGGACTGATTCCTTCTGTCCCCAGAGAACATCTGTTACAGGTGAGTAAATACGCTGTCTTTCCCTTCACTTTTTTTTTCTTAATCATTACACCAAGTGGTAGTTGGGTTTCTTTC
Organism: Ichthyophis bannanicus; assembly: GCA_033557465.1. Taxonomy (NCBI): domain Eukaryota; kingdom Metazoa; phylum Chordata; class Amphibia; order Gymnophiona; family Ichthyophiidae; genus Ichthyophis; species Ichthyophis bannanicus. The sequence goes on along the minus strand of CM066036.1, from coordinate 842,555,449 downwards.
TGTGCATGCTCAATACCTTTTTCTGGAAAGCTTACCAGGTAGTCTTCTATTAATGCACACGATGCCGGTCACCTGACCCCTATGTGTAGCATTCTGTTCAATACCTGTTGTCAGAAATTGAATATTGCAGGTAATTTCTTCAGTCCTACTTATATTTGAGCAAAGGTTTAAATAAAAAGTTTAACATATCTGATATATTTGATTTTATTTTTATCCTGTGTCTGTGTTAATGACATTGACCGTATGATTATGAATTCTGAGTTAAATATGCTTTTAAAAAGTTAAATAACTACCCATTTAACATTTCTGGGGCAATTCTCAAAGAGATTTCCCTTGTGTGGAAAAGGGGGTGGAAAAGGGGGAAGAGGCAAAGTTGAGGAGGAAGGAGATCTAGTCAAGTATGTGCAAGGAGTTTGAAGTCCCTGCATACTTTGCGTTTGAGAACTGACCTCCTCATATTGCACATTTGTGTTACCAAATAGGCTTATGAAGGAGAACCTGATATTTACTTATAGATGTTTCCTGGATAAAACTTTTTTCATGTAATCGTGTTTATCAGATGTTTCAGTTTAACTGTATTCAACTCTCAGCCTTTCTAATAGTAATTTACATATATGGCCTCTCCCCATTTTTTGGTGTTATGTTCGCATTAGTACTGTGCGCTTTGGAAAATTTTAATATCTGTAGATACTGGTAGACTATTAGTTCTTAACCTAGTTCTTTCGATATACCTAGCCAGTCGAGTTTTTGAGGTATCCTTAATGAAAAGTCATAAGATAAAATTTCATTTATTTATTTATTTACATTCTCTTATATACCGCGCTATTCTGCATCAGTGCAGTTTACATGGAACAGGGCATTATAACTTGGAGATAACCCTCTATAGCCCATGTTCCCTGTAAAATAGTTAAGTGGCTTGCCCAAGACCACAAGGAGCACCTGTGGGACTAGAAACCCCAGTCCTTCCGGCCCAAGGTTGCTGTCCTCTAGTGGGATTTGAACCCCCGACCTTCTGGCCTGAAGTACCTTGCCCCAACCACTAGGCCACTCCTCCACTCCATGCATCACTCTTGTATATGCAAATCTTTGAGGATATCTTGAAAACTCGACTGGCTGGGTGTGTCCTAAAGACAGCATTGAGAATCACGGGTCGATGTATTGAAAATGTTTATAATATTACATCTTGCTTTTTATCCTGTTGCTTTGTACCTCACTAATCACAGATTAGGCCATGGCTTACAGGTCCAGTGACAGGCACCTGTTGGGGGGAGGAGTTGATGGCATCAAAATGTATTTGCCAGGGGAGAATGTGCGGGACAGGTATTGCCATAAGTAACTAAGAGAAATATTGAGATGTTTTCTAAAAACATTTCTTTGTTGCAAGAATGAAATGCTGAGGTTGTAGAGAACTTAAGCTTTAGTGTAACATTTTTGTCTGTCATGCTATTCAGTTTCATTTAGATAACTGTAATGCACAATGTGTGTGAAGCAGAGAATGAGAAAAATCCTTTAGTATATTTAGTCCAAAATTCCAAAACTGATTTAACTTAAGAATATTTAGCATAAACATTTAGCATTGTATTTTGCTCTCCCTTCTGAATGGTATCTGTAAGAAAATGTCTTATGAAGGAGAAATTTGTATTGTGAAGCTAGAAGCTGAATACACTTTTTGAAATTTTGATCAGAATATCCTTGTTGGAACCAAATATAGATTTCTAGTTAAGGTTTTCTGATAGTTTTAGCATTATCTTGCATGTGAGTATATATTTAAATAGGCCTTTCTTTTAGATTGATCCTCCAGTTTCTGGCCCCTGCCTTCTCTTTTAGAAAAATCTGAATTGGCTGATGCTGATGAGAACTAACAATGCGATTGATTAAGTTGTCATGTGACTTGCTTGGAAAGCTTTCTGTCCTTTTAATAAACTTGTTCGCCTTCTCTGACAACTCTCCATGCTGCATGCTAGCACGGAGCAGCCGTATCCCTCGACCCAGCATGAGTCAGGGATGCAGCCGCGACACCAGCCGCGAGAGCAGTCGAGATACAAGCCCTGCTCGGGGCTTTCCTCCACTTGGTGAGTATACTTGGGCATCAGAGCTTTAGCAATGAGCTTGCCTTTGCCCCCTTCCAGTTGCCTGTTCAGGGCACAGTGCAAGGTGGAATGTTCTTGCTTGCTCTCCCTTTGCTTTATTTATCTTTTCTCCCATTGCCCCATCCTCCCCCAACTCGATTAACTTCTGTTTTATGCATGTTTCAGCAGTGGATGAAATAAGATTTGTTTTGGTACTGAAACCTTTAAATGAGAAATGGGATAATTCTAATTAATTGACCTCTTTCTTGAGTATTTGTTGGATCTCTAGTCGTTCATGGTCCTTCAATAGATAATTGAAAAATAGACAATCAATGCAAATACTGGTGTTGAAAGTACACCCTCAGAACAACATAGTTTAATAATTCATGAACTAATCTCTATTGAAAATGCAGTGGTGGCACTGATAAATGTCATATTTGGCATGCTACCTGTATACCCAGAGCTTGCTATAGATCTGAAATTGCACTGCTCTTTTGAATAGAGGATACAATAGAATTATTTCTAAATATTAATTTTTGTGTTGGTCAGAAAAGAAGTGTGTAAAGTATTGGATAGTATTCAATATTATGTCATGTAGTTGTGCTGAAAGTTATTCATGAAACAGCACACAAAGTAAATTATATCTGGACTTAACTTCATTTCTCAAATAATACTTTGAAATGTGAGGTTACAACAGTCATGGTTTTATATTTCAAAGAAAATTATAACTTGTATGGAAGAATTGCATGAGAGAGTTTGCCAACCATTTTGCATGGGATAATTTCTCCATGGATTTGCATGAGATATAATATTAAGCTAAGAAATATTTTTTCAGATGTATAGTAGAAAATGATGTCCTGCAGCTCCAAAACCTGAATTCAGAAAAGACTGTAAGCATTTTGTGATCTTTAGTCACCAGAAATTGGGAAATATACTATACCAGACACCAGTCTACAGTTGAAACGTGTATCTATTTCATGACTCATCTTGGAAAGAGTAAATTTAGACATGTTGAGATCCTGTTATATAAATTCCAATTTGTATAAATGGACTGAATAATAAATTGGTGCATGAGAGAACTGGAGTGTTTGTAGGCTGAGATCTTTTCAAAAAACAGCAAAAAAGATGTATAAATTTTAGTTCTCTGTAGAACAGCAGGGTAAGTTCCTGATCGTGTAACCAGTCTAGTCCCGGACCTCTGGGTTCCCTATCTCACCCAGCAGCTTGGAGACTGAGAAAACTCCTCCTTTTTATGATGTCACCGGTATATCCACTCGGAATCCGCCTCTTGCCATCAGTTATCTCAGTCTCCAAGCAGCTGGATAGACTGGAGCCCGGAGGGCTGGGCTCTCTGGAGAGACAATTAAGTCTGATATTTTCTTGGTTGATTAAGTGTTCTGGTTTATTTAGTCTAGTTTGGGGAAAGAGTTAATCCTGAAGACTGTGCCTTTAAATTTGGCGACAGGTTTCTCTCTCTTCTTCTTACCCCCCCCCCCCCCCTCTGTTGCTTCTGGTTCGCCTCGTTCAGGATAAGCAGGGAACCTAAGCAGGAGCTTCGTAGCTGCTTGCTGCGGGGCAGGGAGCTACATTTTAAGAGGGACAGCCCCGGAGGTCAGCCTTGCCAGCACCGCACAGAAGCCTGCCTGTTAGTGTGCTGGCAGGCTCAGGGAGACCGCACGTTGCTTTCTGCTGTGCGAGTGTAACTCCGGCGGCATCAGACACTCTCTGCGGTCAGCAGGAGACTGGCCCGGTGAGTATTTAGCTGCTGGGTGATCCCGGCCGCGGTAATTTTGCGGGAGCAGTTTTATTTTTGATCCGGGGGTTTGGCCTGAGCGTTTTGGCGCGAAAAGAATTTCGGCGGGCCTAGCCACGTGGCGGCATCACGGGAACCCGCGGATGCTGCCTGCCGTTGTTTAGCACTCTTTTCTGGCCTTCTAAGGGGCCCGTGCAAGCCCACCTAGAGACTTCTCTTGCGATTCTTTAATATTATTATTAGATTTTTTTTTTGTGGAGCTGGGATTTAGTTTGTAACAAAACAAAACAAAAAAAAAAGGAAAACTGCTCTGGGCTAGGTTCGCAGCGCTGTGGGTGTGTGTGTATGAGAGCCAGTTTAAAGGGATAGCAATTAGTTTCTCGCTTGCCATGACCTCCAAGCCACTTTGTTTAGTCTGTGGCATGAAAAAAGGCTCTTCTTCAGGTGTTTGTAAATCCTGTGTGAGGGAGCCAGTTGCCATGGAGCCTCCCAGAGAAGAGAAAGGAGAAGCTCCAGAGGCAGAGTCAGAGAGCTCGGGGTCCCTGTTACAAGAGGAGGTCCTGGAGGAGCCGGTGGCTGGGCCTTCTTCGGCGCCTGTCACTCCTCTCCCTCAGACACCTTTACCAAAAGACTTAGCAGCAATTTTTCAAAAAAGTTTGTTGCACTGCTTCAGCATGCTTTCTGTGCCAACACTCAGCAGGCGAAAGAGCCTGAGGCGATAAGCGGAGTTAAGAGAGCAGCTGCTCCTCTTCAGGGTGGGGGCCCTCCTAGTGGAGCCAAGAGACCGCGCTCGGGGAGGGGGTTCCCTGCGGAGTCGTCTTTAGCCTCAGAGGGGCCTCTTTCAGATGACGAAGCCCGGGCTCTTGAGGTAGAGGAAGAGCTAGAGGAAGGTGAGCTGTCCGAGAGAGAGGATCAGGCAAGGGTGGTACGCGTCTTCCGGAGGGAAGAACTGCCAGTGTTGATTGTAGAGGCTTTGAAGGTTTTGAATATGCCGGTCCCAGGGGCAGCTGAAGACGAGACCCTGGAAGATCCGCTATTGCAGGTTTTCAGGAAGACCCAACGTGCGTTCCCGGTACATAGGGTGTTTCGGGAGATGATTCAGGAGGAGTGGAACGTGCCTGAAGCTCCCCTAAAGGGGTCCAGAGTCATGGGTCACCTTTATCCTCTATTAGATCAGGATAGGGAGGTTTTTAAGTCACCCAAGGTGGATGCAGCTGTGTCGGCGGTTACCAAGAAAACTACCATCCCGGTGGAGGGTAGTGCAGCCCTTAAGGATTCCCAAGATAGGAAGTTGGATGTTTTATTACGTCAGGTGTTTGATGTGAATGCCCTCTCGCTTCAAGCAGCTATCTGCGGAGCGTGGGTAGCAAGAGCCTGTCTTCGCTGGGCTCAGCGAGTGCAGGAAAGCCAAGAGGGTGAAGACTCTGGAGAGGCAGGTAAGCTAGAGTCGGGCACGGCCTACTTGGCAGACATTCAGTATGATCTTATGCGTGGTTTGTCGAAGAGCATGGCGTCAGCAGTGGCGGCGCGAAGGTACTTGTGGCTGCGCAACTGGGTGGCGGATAGTTCCTCCAAGGCTAGGCTGAGCAAGCTCCCTTTCAAAGGGTGCCTTTTGTTTGGGGAGGACTTAGGCTTGTCTTCTGGCAACTTACCTCCCTTGGATTCCCCTAAGTCTCTTACCAATTTCTTTAAGTCGAACCGGCAGGGTCCGGCTGGCAGGGGACAGCAGCGAGACTTTCGCCAGTTTCGGACCCAGAGATTCAATCCGGGTCAGAGAGGACGTTTCTCTAATAGAGGTCAGGGCTTCAGGGGTTTTTGAGGGGCTGGATGGGGATTTGGCTCTTCTTCCTCCTCGTCCTTCTCTGCCAAAAAAGTAGCAATGAGATACGGGGGGCCCGGTCACCCTTGCTACCGGTAGGGGGACGGTTGCAGGAGTTTTATTCTGCCTGGGCCCGAGTAACGTCAGATCAGTGGGTCTTAGAGGTGATTCGAGAAGGGTACGCTCTGGAGCTTCTAAGGCCGGTGAGGGAGGCCTTCGTGCGGTCTCCCGGAAAGTCGCCTGCCAAGTGCGCGGCATTGCGGGAGATGGTTCAAAGGCTTCTAGAGCTCAAGGCTATAGTGCCTGTCCCGCCAGACCAGCTCGGCGGCGGTCGTTACTCCATCTACTTCGTCATTCCAAAAAAGGATGGAGGCGTCCGCCCGATCCTGGATCTCAAAGGAGTGAATCGTTGTCTCCGGGTATCGCACTTCCATATGGAAACGCTGTGATCGGTGATTGTGGCGGTGCAAAAGGGAGACTTCCTTACTTCGCTGGACTTGTCAGAGGCCTATCTCCACATTCCAATCCGACCGGAGCATCACAAGTTTCTCAGATTTGCAGTCCCGTTCGGTCATTTTCAGTTCTGGGCGTTGCCTTTCGGGTTGGCGACAGTGCCGCGAACCTTCACCAAAGTCATGGTGGTGGTGACGGCGACCCTAAGGGAAGGAAGACATCTTAGTGCATCCGTATCTGGACGACTGGTTGATTCGGGCGAAGTCAAGGACCGAGAGCGTGGCGGCTACTGCGAGAGTGGTGGCCTTCCTGGAAAAGCTCGGTTGGATTGTCAACATGGCCAAGAGTCACTTGGTGCCCTCTCAAAATCTAGAGTATTTGGGAGCTCGCTTCGACACAAAAGCCGGAAAGGTGTTCCTAACAGCGGAAAGAGCGCAGGGACTTCAGAAATTGGTCAGCCGGTTTCTTCAATACAAGGCGCCCTCGGCGTGGCATTATCTTCAATTGTTGGGCACGATGGCCGCGGCCATAGAGACGGTCTCGTGGGCGAGAGCCCACATGAGGCCCTTGCAGAGAGCATTACTTCGCCGTTGGTCACATCAACAGGACCCGCTGTCCCGGAAGTTGCCCTGTCCGGAGGAGGCTCGTCAGTCCCTGCACTGGTGGTTGCTCCCTCCATCATTGGAGTGCGGGAAAGCGCTGGACACGCCGTCCTGGATATCGGTGATGACAGACGCCAGTCTCTCGGGCTGGGGCGCTCATTGCCAAAGCATGTTCACGCAGGGACAGTGGTCGGTCCAAGAGCAAACGTGGTCAATAAACAGGCTGGAATTAAGACCGGTGGCTCTAGTGTTGCAGTCGTTCCAGGAGCTGCTCAAAGGCAAGGCGATCCGAGTGTTTTCAGACAATGCCACAGCGGTGTCTTATGTCAACAAGCAAGGCAGAACCAGCAGCGTGGTGCTGGAAGTCGAAGCCGGAGCCCTGTGCGATTGGGCAGAGGCGAATCTGGATCTGTCAGCGGCGCATGTCGCAGGGGTGGACAATGTGCAGGCTGATTTTCTCAGTTGGGTAAGAGTAGATTCAGGGGAATGGGTCCTTCATCCCGAGGTTTTCGAGATGATAGTGCGCAGGTGGGGCACGCCGGTCATGGACCTCATGGCCACTTTCTCCTCGGCGAAGGTCAGCCGGTTCTTCAGCAGACGAAGGGAAAGGATGTCAGAGGGCTTAGATGCTCTCATTCAAGAGTGGCCGGTAGGGCAGCTGCTGTATGTGTTTCTGCCGTGGGTGCTGATCGGAAGAGTGCTGCAGCGGATCGAGGTGTTCCGGAGTCACGTAATCCTAATAGCTCCGGATTGGCCTCGCAGGCCCTGGTATGGGGATCTAGTGAGGCTAGTGGTGGCCAAACCTTGGCGGCTTCCTCCTCGGTCGGACCTCCTAGCGCAGGGGCCCCTACTCATGCCCCACGTGGATCGATTCTTGCTTACGGCCTGTCTCTTGAAAGGGCGTGGTTGACAGCAAGAGGGTACTCAGCGGCGGTCATTTCTACCCTTTTGAAAGCCAGAAAACGGTCCTCCTCCCTAGCTATGTCCGCATCTGGAGAGTCTTCGAGTCCTGGTGCGTGGTCAGGAACTGTGAGCCTTTAAAATCCTCCGTCTCGCAAATCTTGGATTTTCTGCAGGATGGTTTTGAGAAAGGGCTAGCGGCGGCGTCGTTGCGGGTGCAGGTGGCGTCGTCGTGCTACAGAGGCAAGATAGGGGGTCGGACGCTGGGTTGTCATTGGGATATTAAATGTTTCTTGAGGGCGGGGTCGCTGCTGCGGCCTCCAACTAGGCAGATCATTCCAAAGTAACAATAACACAATAACACAAGTTCATCCAAATAGCTCTAATCCCGTTCCTATCTAACAAGATGCCTTTTCATGTAATATTACTATCATATGTATATAGTTCAATGTCTATTATCCTTTGTTACAATTACCCCGGTTTTCCAAGTTTTTCTTCCTGTTCCATGTAAAAACAGATATATGTATCTTATCTGATGTTTTGTAGTTCTATGTAAACCGCGCTGATAATAAATAGTGCGGTATATAAAAATGTTAAATAAAAATAATAAATAAATAAATAAATAAAGTGGCATTTGCCCTCGGTGTTAGACGCGCTTGAGCGTGCGCCATTTGAACCGCTATCCCGAGCGACAATCAAGGATCTCACCTTAAAGGTAGTGTTTCTGGTAGCTATATGTTCGGCACGGAGAGTCTCGGAGTTACAAGCGCTCTCATGCAGAGAGCCCTATCTTACCTTTTTTCCTTCGAAGGTGGTGTTGAAGACGGTGCCGGCCTTCCTCCCGAAGGTGGTTTCGCCTTTTCATATGAATCAGGAAATTTCCTTACCAGTCTTCTCGCAGGGCGCCGGCGCGTCGGGCTCGAGAGGGCTGCACCTGTTGGATGCCCGCAGGGTGATAAAAAAGTATCTTCAGCAGACAGCCAGTTTTCGCAAGTCAGACAAGCTTTTTGTCCTCTCTTCGGGTCCTAGAAAGGGTGAAGCGGCATCGAAAGCGTCCATCGCAAGGTGAGACCATTGCGTCGGCCTACATGTTGAGAGGTAAGGCAGTGCCGCAAGGGCTTAGGGCACATTCCACTAGAGCGCAAGCCTCCTCGTGGGCAGAGGTGCGCTTGGTGCCGCCGGTGGAGATTTGCAAGGCAGCGACTTGGTCGTCCTTAAATTCGTTTGTGAAGCATTATCGCCTCGACATGTACACGGCGGAAGAGACTTCTTTTTCCTCTGCAGTACTGCAGGCGGGTCTTCCAGGGCCCTCCCAAGTGTGAATTTTTTCACTGCTTTGGTACCTACCCAGAGGTCCGGGACTAGACTGGTTACACGATCAGGAAGGTGAAATTAGACTTACTTGCTAATTGTAGTTCCTGGAGTGTAGCCAGTCTAGTCCCGTGTCCCTCCCCGGGGTTTGTAGTTCTCTATTGGCTCAACTCTTTGGACCACTTACAGGTAAGAGTGTTATTTGTGTTCTACATGGTAGACGTAGTAAGTGGGATTACAAAAAAAAAAAAGAGGAAAGAGGGATAAGCGTGAGGCGGCTGAGGCGGGTTGTCCTTTCTATTGGAGGAGGAGTTGCCTGCTTCAGTTAGTCACAGTCTATCGCAGGAATTTTGTCAGTTCTGCAAGTTGCTGGTTTCTTGTTTGTTTAAGGGTTGGTTAGTACTTTCATGGGTACTTTAGTAGTTTCTCCAGTTAAGTTCTTACTTGTGTCTCCGGTGAGTCTGCTTTGTCAGTAGGTTACTGATGGCAAGAGGCGGATTCCGAGTGGATATACCGGTGACGACATAAAAAGGAGGAGTTTTCTCAGTCTCTAAGCTGCTGGATGAGATAGGGAACCCAGAGGTCCGGGACTAGACTGGCCTACACTCCAGGAACTACAATTAGCAGGTAAGTCTAATTTCACCTTCTCATGTATAGGTGGCATCACTGATGGAGCCTTTGTGTGGGAGATCCTCCCCAATTCCCTACAGAAGCCTTTGGAAAGGCTTCATTGTGCATCCCACCTGCTGTTGCCATGCCATTTTGTCTCATTCTCTTTTTCGGCTCATAGCACACCAGTTGTCCCAAACAGTCTGTGTCATACTTGATTTCTGTGAGTTTTCTTCACAATATTTTTGCTTGTTTGTTCAGTTTTTCAATCTGATACCTGTTGTCATGTGCCCCTTGTTGTGCATTTTCTCTTTTTAGTGTCCTTTAGTCAGGATTTTTGGTCATTTTAGTTACCTTTTCTTTTTTTGAATCACTGCTTAGATCTCAGATAATTCAGTCACTTTGATTTTTTTGATCATCGAGGAGTTTGATTTTGCCGTGGCTATTTTTCTGGGTGACATGTCCTAAAAGCTTGCCAGTGAGTTTAAGGAGTATGCCAGGTGCTCCAGGACTCATACCCCTTACGGACACTCACAAATGGTAGCTGCAGTGTCTGAGGCCTGACCATAAGCCACTACCTTGTGGTTTGTGTTGACAGATGACAGAAAGAAGGTGTGGTAGTGTGGCATGCGGTCTGAAGGGGTTGTCTTTAAAACACAGGCCCGACAGCAGTTCAAAGAAAACAAAAGCAGTTTTAATTCTGTCTCAGCTTGGTAAACCCCAATAAAGCAAACCCAAAATAAATAAAACAGTTCAGGTAAAATAAAATTAACTGTATTTCTTTCTCAGCTTGTTAAACTCCTTAAGCTGGTTCTCTCAGCCGTTCCTCAAATCTCAGTAAAAGTTCCTAACTTAGAACTCCTTTGCACAGCTTGTCTTGGAAGGACTTCTGGCTCCATAGGCCTCTCTCCCTCCTGCAGCCTGCTGTATTCTTAACCTCTCCCTGTAAGTCATGCTCTCCCAGCCCTGAACTCTGGGCTGCAGACTCTAAGGGGACTGTTGATACTCCCTTTGGAGAGGGACAGGTAGCATTCTATAGACCCCATCACAGAGGGCTTCAGTGTCTTGAAAAGCAGAGCAAATGTATTTTTGGCACTGAGAAGTCTGAGCCATCGACTCGGTGACTTGACAGGCTGCACCAGATGCTGGTAGAGCATCAACATTGAGTGGTCCTTAAGTTCAGTGGGAACAGAGCATCCCATAGGTTGCCTGGCACCAGTCACCAACTGATGCCTCCCAGAATTAGAGAGGATTCATGCTCATCTTCACTGGGGTCAAGAACTTAGGACATCAAGCATTGGACGGAGGCTTTTCCGCATCACAGCCAAAGTACATTGAAGTGCAATACCGAGAGCACTGAGGGCTTGCATGCTCAACCCTCAAAGCAGCTCCATCATAAAGAAAGTTCAACGTCGTTGGTATTGGAGGGGCAGTACCAGCTTTCACAAAGTCTAGATCAGTCTGCCAATAAACCCCATCAGATTCTGGGAACATTGGCTAAAACCGCTGCAGGCCCTATGCCTTCAGAGATGGCAACCATGGAGAAGTGGCTGATGAAGAATATCGAGGAGAGAATATCGATGATTTTCTCAATATGCAAGCTTAAGGTTCAGTCAGCCTCAAGTATGGTGCATTAAGAGGTTAATTCCATCTTCAGCACCTGCAGTAGAGGCATTGTCATCAGGGCACAGACACCAATACCTGACTCACCAGTGTCACTTTCCAGTGCATCGGCAGGTGATTGCCCTTCGAAGCATCGGGAGTTGTTGGTGCATTGGCACCCCCAAAAAGACTCTAGATCTCTAAAGGCGCACGGAGAGCCTTGTGGAGGCTCATATGTCATTTGAGTATCTCTCTGAATTAGTCAGACTGTTGGGATTCCAATTATAATTCTGAATATCTGTCAGAGGATGAATCTCCAGAACTTCCCTCAGATCCCTCGCCACCCTCATAAGTGATGAAAGTCCTCTTCTGAGTAGTTATCGTTCCACAGTTTTGTCAGGAATATGGCTAAGGTCATACCATTTTTTGTTAGAAATAGAGGAGAAGCCCAAGGCTGAAGGATTGGATATCCTTTAATTCTCCATTGCCCACAAGAAAGTGCCGACAGTGTCTATGGACCGCATTCTTCAGCATTACAGATGAGAATGTGGGAGATCCCCTCACTGTATCTCCACTGAGTAAGAAGGTTGACTCTATAAAGTCCAGAAGGTTCCTGGATAAGAGAAGCTTTGATTTCCGCACCACTCCATGATTATTGAATCTGTTCTCAAAAGAGCCAAAAGTTCCAGACTGCACTCCATGGTACCCCTGGGAAAAAAGCTTGGACTTTGGATTGTTTAGGGAGAAAGTTACTTTTTGTGGTGCGGAATGGCAGACACACCACAAAAAGTAAAGATTTTCTGCGTTGACAGGAATTGCTCCCTGTCAGCTCCGTGGAAAACGAAAAACTGAGGAGGGAGAGTTGGAAAGGTGGAAAGACAGCAGTGCAGGCGCAGTGGGATGCTCCCAAAAGCTTTCCTATAGGACGCTGGGGAGCGTTCCCGCGCAGGCTCCGTTAGTGCCGTCACTGTATGTGAAGACTACATTCCTGCTTGTTCCTGGAGATACACATGCACACCCAGTCTATATAGAAAAACTGCTATAACCGCGAGGCATTTTGCGAATACCCGAGTGGCAGACATGAAGCCAAAGGGGAGTACACAGTATGTCATAGGGACTCTGCTCTTCCATTGAGATGCTTTAAACGTTGCCCTAGAGGAGAATACATTGGCCAAACAACCCCGGCGGGAGGTCCTTCCCTCCAAAGCATTATCGAGTTCCCGAGGTGTCCACCTCCTGGAGAACGTTTGGTGCTGTGCTCTGGGGTCGTGGCCCGCTCTTCGGGTACCGATACCCAGGCATCGGCTTCCTCCATGGATCAATATATTGTAGCCATTGAGCGGAGTCTTGCGACATTGCTTGCGGCCTCGGTACCACTAAAGCCTCTACAATCGGTTCCGCAGCCATCGGTACCAGTACCGGAGGTATCAGCATCGACCATTGCGCCGCTCTCCACGCTACCACCCATGCCGGCCCTGGAATCGGTGTCCAGCACAGAGGGTCAGGTACCGAGGTATTCTGATGCTGATTTCGATCAGTACCGTCGTCAGGCCGGGCAGGAGCACCCAGCCTTTCGATACTTCCAGTTGTCCAATTCCGATTCTTCTGACGAATCCATCGGTACCAGAGAGGCTCTTCCGGAAGATCCTGCTCCTTCCCCACAATGCTGAATGTCTCTACCAGAAGACATGTCTTTTAAAGACTTTGTATGGGATGTGGCTCGGGGCCTCTTGATTATGGTGACCTCCGAGAAGGAACCAAGAGCTGAAGAACTTGAAATTCTTCAATATCCGGCAGCCCCTAAGGAGGCTGCAACCTTACCCATTCATCGGATATTGCATGACCTCATGCTTAGGATGTAGGAAACACTTTTAACGGTGTCTCTGCATTCTCGAAGACTCAGTACCATGTACCAGGTACCGCAGTGTCCCGGTTTCCAGAAGACACAGTTACCACACCGTTCCATGGTTGTAGAATCGGCAATGCGTCGAATTAAGTGTTAAGACACATTCATCTAATCCCCTGGGCCGTGAGGCAAGAACTCTCGATGCCTTTGGCCGTCAATGCTTTCAGGCCTCCATGTTGCTGGCCAGAATAAGTTCATACATACTCTACATGGGTATGTTTCTTCGGGAGGTGACCAAAGATTTGGAACTAATGGCTCCTCTTCTCCCAGACGACAAGAGGGCTGATTTCCTGACACTTGTTAAACATTCCCAGAATGTTTCCAAGTTCATGAACAGAGCAACTTTTGATTGTTTTGAGTGTATTAGCAGGACCTCTGCTATTTCCATCGGTGCATGTCAGATTGCTTGGTTACAAGCATCTGATTTAGAACAGTGGGTGCAAGATAAGCCGGGGAATATTCCTTGCATGGGAGGAAACCTGTTTGGCAAGGATTGGCAAGATAAAGCTTCTCAGCTTGAGTCCGAGAATATCATCCTAAACAGGCTCTCTAGGACCACTGCCAACCCAGCTAAGAAAAATACGGTTAAAAAGCCCTTTTTCAACAACAACAAGAAGTTTTATCCGTCTTACACTCATGCAGTCCACTGTCCGGTCCATGCTTCCCAGAAGAGACAGCAACAACCGAAGCAACAAAGGAAGGCTCAGGCCCCCAGAGCTCAACTAGCTCAGCAGACCCAGCCTCCACAAGGTCTTTGACTTCCTGCTAGAGCACTTAGCTATCCTAACCCTGGAAATCCCAGAGCCAGTGTACATCCCAGGCAGACTGTGTTACTTTGCCAAAAGATGGCACCAGGTAACTTCAGAACATTGGACTCTCTCCATAGTGACAGAGGGGTACAAACTTCACTTCCAAAGTATGCCCCCTCCCTCCACTCCAAGAGAGTTCAGCTCCCGGCCCCCTCTTACCACACTCTTGAGCCAGGAGATCACCACCCTTCTCGCCCAGGGTACGATAGAGGAAGTGCCATCTTCCCTACAAGGGCTGGGCTTCTACTCCCCCTACTTCCTTATACCAAAAAAGACAGGAGGATACAGGCCCATTCTGGACCTCCGAGAATTAAACAAGTATCTTTTCCGAGAGAAATTCAAAATGATCTCTCTCGGAACACTTCTCCTGTACATACAGAGTCAGGATTGGAACATGCTACCGGTGTCTGTACGCCAGGCACCCTCTCTAGCCCTCTTTAAATCCAGGTTGAAATCTCACCTCTTCTCTGTTGCTTTCAGATCTTGACTTGTGTCGTGACTAGATTGTATGTACTGTGATAAGGCAGCTTATCAGAACCCAGAGAATAGTGACAAAGGAAAGGAATTTACCCTAATCAAGGGACCTGTTTTGTCAGGTCAGGGGAATAATACTGCATGTTTTCCTAAAAGACAGGTTATTCCAGGCTGCAATGGCCTGCAGAAAGCCCATAGTGGAGATGAGGAGGAGGAGTATAAGCCCAGATTGAGAAACCCTTACATCACTCCTAATTACTCAGCTGCCAGGAGGGAGTTTGACCACCAACACCTGAGGAGTGAAAGGGAGGGGTTGGAAACTGGGAACTTTAAAACTAGAACAGAATATTCAGAAGAAAGGAGGAAGGAGGAGAAGGAAAAGGAGAGAGGAGCTCAGAGAGATTTGTGTTCTTGGAGAGATTCCTGTGAGAAGCCAGCTTCAAGGGATTGGAGAAATCCAGGGGTTTGGAGAACTTCAGCTAGGAACCCTAAAGCAGCCGGTAAGAGGACAGAAGCAGCTGAAGGGAAAAGGAACACGAATACCTTTTGGAAGAGGTATGGAGCAGATGCCCTGAGGTCCAGAAATAGACTGGAGGACAGGTCATAAAAGCTCAAATGCATACTGGCCAGAGTATCTAAGAGGACAGCCTAATGCCAGCTTTAACTCAGGTATGAACTTTGGATGTTTGTCTAACCTAGAGCAATGCAAAGTGCTTAGAAACAGTTCCTGTCCTAATGGAGGTCAGTCAGTAAAACCCTTTGAGCCAGATCCTGATATAGAACCCATGCAGATAGAAGAACAAGATATAATTCCAGAGGAAGACGATTCTTTCATGGACTGTTCTTTATGCAAAGTTGCTAGCACAAGGAAATCCTGAAAGTGGATCAAACATAAAAGGAAATGTTCTAGTAACTGGCACACCAGAAAGTTTGTGTGGAAAGAGAGAAGGTTTTGGAAGAAGTGAAATACTTGTGCAGAGAAGCTGAAAAGCTGTTGACTGAAGCTTGTTACCCAGCTGATATAAAAGCAGAGCACAGCTTAGGTTGTGCAGACGTTGGATATAAAAAGTTCTATGAATGTGGAAAAGAAAAGCTGTTTTGTGAAGAAGCTTTTACTTTTGATTTGCTATACATCAGCACTGCTGAGCGAGAGACTTTCCGTTGTTTAATGGACTTTACAAGTTACTTGCATAAGCTTTCAGTTGTATTGTTACTTTGAATATAAATCCTGGAGAAGACATCCTAAGGTGTTACCAAGTGAATCTGTATGAATTTTGATTTACCTCATAAATAAATTCTGTCATTGCCTTAACACTCGAGCCAACTGCCATAGTCTTCATTTACCTCAAAGGCAAGCACCGCCTGACTGGATTACCATTACCATAATCCTTTGCAGGATAGTCAGTCTGGAACATTGCCAAAGTGGTGAATTCTATATAACAAGCACGCCCCTCCATACATATGTAAGGGGCTATGGGCGTGACAGTACCGTGTTTTGTCTTGACTTGATTGTTAGCTCTATGTTTGTCTTGATTAAATGATGAGCAGGGACTGTCTCTTACATGTCTGTACAGCACTCCGTATGACTGGTAGCGCTATATAAATGCTCAGTAGTAGTAGTAGTAATAGGATTGCAGGCGGTTCCTTTGGTTCCTTTTTCAGGGAAGACATTACCAGTACAGGGTTCTTCCCTTTGGTCTGGCTTCTGCCCCAAGAGTCTTCACAAAATGCATAGCAGTAGTAGCAGCATTTCTAAGAACTCTAGGGATATTTGTCTTCCTTTACTTAGACGACTGCTTCATCCGAGCATCGTCAGCTCCAGAGGCCAGCTCTGCCCTCTCCCACACAATGCAGGTTCTTCCACATTTGGGGTATGTAATAAATCTTCCAAAATCCCATCTCACCCCTTCTCATACCTTAGAGTTCATAGAGGCTCTTCTAGACACGCAGCAGTCGAGGACTTTCCTTCCACAGGTAAGCTGCGCTCAAATAGTTCAACTAGCTTGAAGTTTAATGTGGACAAGTGCAAATTATGCACCTAGGAAAGAACAACCCACACTATGGTTACACGATGCAAGGTTCCACATGGGAACCACCACCCAGGAAAAAGATTTAGGAGTCGTCATGGATAACATGTTAAAACCCTCCGCCCAATGTGCAGCGGCGGCCAAGAAAGCAAATAGAATGCTAGGTATCATAAGGAAAGGAATGGAAAATAAAACAAAGGATATTATAATGCCTCTGTATCGTTCCATGGTACGACCGCACCTTGAATATTGTGTGCAATTCTGGTTGCCGTATCTTAAAAAGGATATAGCGTTATTAGAAAAGGTTCAGAGAAGAGCCACCAAAATGGTAAAGGGGGATGGAAGGCTACTCCTATGAAGAGAGGCTACAAAGGTTAGGGCTCTTCAACCTGGAAAAGAGACGACTGAAGGGAGATATGATAGAGGTCTATAAATTAATGAATGGAGTGGAACGGGTAATCGTAGATCGATTGTTTACGCTATCAGAATATAGAAAGACTAGGGGACATGTAATGAAGCTACAGGGTAAACTACACAGGTACACTACCAAAAAACTGCCTCCAGTTTTGCAACTGATTCCTATAGATTTTGGGGTGCTGAATCCAGGAAAAATAGCCAAAATGTTCCATCACGTCACGTTTTCTTGCAAAATTAGATTTCTTACCCATATAAGGAATGTTCACATAATTTCTTTTTAGCCGACTGCAGTTTATTTTCTTGGCCCAAAATAGAGGTTGTAATGGTTAACTAACTAGAAACACTCCCTCATGATATTTTAGGGTGTTTTGTATTCATTTTATACATTAACAGGACAATTGGGAGGCGGGGGCTAAATCCAGTACTCACGCTGGCGCATGTTCTTTCCTGTTAGCCTCGCCTCGTTCGCTCGCTCAAACACGGTGGTTGCGACATGAACGTTCCTGTCAAATTTCCGTTTCTTGCAAGTTCATTATTACCTTTTGTTTGCTCAGTCGTAATCCAGCTTTATTCCGAAGTGGTTCACTACAGTTGTAGTTTGCAGTGCTGTGTATTTGTGATGGCTCACAGAGTCAGAGGTTGCGTCAACTCTCCGGACAGTTTTTGTTTTATTTGTGGGGAATATACCGTGAAAAAGCGGCAGAGGAACATTTCTGCATTTATTAAAAAAGTATATTTCGCCTATTTCGGTTTGAAGTTAGGCGATCAAGACAAACCGTGGGCTCCTCACAAAGTGTGCAAGATATGTGAGGAAGATCTACGCTTATGGATGAAAGGTAAAAAACAAGCATTTCGTTTCGTAATACCTATGATGTGGCGTGAACAAAGAGACCACAGCAGTGACTGCTATTTTTGCTCTTGCATTCTGAAGGGATACAACTTAAAAAATAAGAACGTAATAAGTTACCCCAACCTTCCCTCAGCAATTAGGCCTATGCCTCATAGCAACGAAGTACCTGTGCCTGAACCACCAAAATCTTTGGATCATATTTGTGTGGACGGTTCTGATCATGATGAGACTCATCAGATGGCTTTTCCCGATGAGTCCAGTACTTCCGAGTTTGAAACTGAACCAGATCCGAAACCTGAACTTTTCTCTCAAACTGAATTGAATGATTTAGTCCGGGATTTAGGACTCCCAAAAGATGCTGCCCAACTGCTAGGTTCTCGGCTTAAACAGAAAAATCTATTGTCACCAGGAACAACTTTTTATTGGTACCGCAACCGCGAGACACAATTTTTGAAGTATTTCAGCAAAGAGGAAGATTTGGTATTTTGCAACGATATATACGGAGTGATGGAAAAGTTTGAACTCAAGTATGATCCTGCTGAATGGCGGCTGTTCATTGATTCGTCAAAAGACAGCATAAAAGGTGTTCTTCATAATTCTTATTTGAATAACTACTAAACAATTAGTATAAAGAATTCATCCAAGAAACTTTTATCTCGATCGCACTCAATCTGAAACGTTCACCTCAAACTGCTAACCCAATGTAGCAAAACATCTGTACGTGATGGAGCAAATTGGTTACCAGATTTGGATTCAGCGCACCAAAAAACGTAAAAATCAATCGAAACATTAGAGGCAGTTTAAAAAAAATTTTTTTAGTGTACCTGTGCTATTTAAGACAAATAAGAGAAAATATTTTTTCACTCAACGTGTAATCAAACTCTGGAATTTGTTACCGGAGGATGTAGTAAGAGCTGTTAGTGTAGCTGGGTTTAAAAAAGGTTTGGACAAGTTCCTGGAGGAAAGGTCCATAAACCATTATTAAAAAGGGACCCAGGATATCAATGCTTGACCCAATACAAGCATTGTGGAACCTGTGTCTTTTGGGGATACTGCTAGGTACTTATGACCTAGATTGGCCACTGTTGGAAACAGGATACTGGGCTTGATGGACCTTGGTCTGACCCAGTATGGCATATCTTATGTTCTTAGCTTCTCAAGCATTTATGAAAATCTCCCTAACTGCTCGAGAAATGCTTCAGTTGCTCGGTCATATGGCTTCCACTGTACATGTGGTTCCCTATGCTCGTCTACATATGCGGACAGCTCAATGGACCCTAGCTTTGCAGTGGACTCAAGCATCAGATCGTCTGGGGGACAGAATCAAGAACTCTGGATGTCTCGTTTCGACTCTCCAATGGTGGCAATCACCAAAAAAGCCTAATCGTAGGATCACCTTTTCAGAAGCCACCATACCAGTCCACCCTAACGACGGATGCGTCCAAATTGGGTTGGGGAGCTCATCTGGACAATCTCTCCACTTGAGGTCTTTGGACTCAGCAGGAGGCTCAGCTTCACATAAACCTGCTAGAACTCAGAGCCATCTTCAATGCTCTGAGTGTTCCAGGACTACCTTCGCTCCAAAACAGTTCTAGTCCAGACAGACAATCAGGTAAACATGTTCTAGGTGAACAAACAGGGTGCAACAGGTTCTCAGGCGTTGTGCAACGAAGCCCTACACCTATGGTCCTTTGCCATACGCCTTCAGATACACCTACTAGCGGTGTATCTCCCTGGCAAGCAGAATCTCCTGGTAGACAAACTCAGTCGAGTACTTCTGCCACACGAATGGTCTCTCCATTCAGAGCAGATTGCTCGTATCTTTCAAATCTGGGGAACCGCAGATATAAATCTGTTTGCAAGTCCTCAGAATGCCAAACATCCCTGCTTCTGTTCCAGAATTCCTGCTCAGAACAGTCAGGCAATGGATGCTTTCCACCTCCACTGTGGTCAGGACTTCCTATATGCCTACCCACCCATTCCCCTCCTTCCCAAGGCTCTTTTCAAGCTTCAGAGAGACAGGGCCATATGATCCTCATAGCCCCACGCTGGCCACGACAGATGTGGTACCCACTGCTTCTACATCTCTCTCAAGCCAAACCTCTAGAGTTGGGATGTGCTCCAGATCTTCTATCCCAGGAGAATAGGACGCTTCTGCCTGCACTCAGGGCTCTACTCAGAGAAGAGATCTCCAATCTGCTTTCCCAAAGAGCCATTGAAAGGTTGCCACAGCATCAACTTTAAGAAGGCTTCTACTCTCCTTACTTCCTGATCCCAAAGAAGTCTGGCGGGTACAGGTCAGGGGCGGCTCAAGGCAATCTGCTGCCTAAGGCGAAGGATAAAATGGCCCCACTCCCCCGTAGAGGGGGGCGGGGCTTTTTCAAAACGCCAAATAGGGACTGAACCAAACCAAAAAGCCAGTTAGTCTATATGGAGGAAATGCAAGATGTTTGCACACCAAGGAAGTAAAAGAGAGCGAGAACCACAGCACAGTTGATAAAACTAAATTATAACTAATTTTTATTTTGTTGTAAACTGTGTTATGGTTCTTGATTTTTATTTTTCAACATATATTTTGCATCCACAAAAATCCCCTTCAACAGCGGATGCAGAGCAGAACCAGGACATTCACCCACAGAACTCAATATCTTAAAAAAAAAAAAATCTGATTCTGATCATCACACTAACAACAAACATTCTCCAGTACCAGGCATATTGTGAACTAATACAAAACCCTACAAAAAAGTCACTGAATATCTATAGAGCAAATATACCATACCATACCATACCATATATCAGCACCAACTTCCAAAACTCACATAAGGAGCCCATCCAAAAAAAGCATCACTGTAAATACTACAGTGGGCCTGGACATCCATACACCTATTTGAAAAGCTGAACAAGTCAAATTACTACAGTACAGTATAGATCTTTATGCACAAAATCTCCAGAAAGAAGCAGGAATGTAGTCTTCACATATGGGTATCGTCGGTACCGACGGAGCCTGCGCGGGAATGCTCCCCTGCGTTCAATTAGAAAGCTTTTGGGAGCATCCCACAGCGCCTTTGTGTGCTGCCTTCCCACCTTTCCCAACTGTGTCTCTCCAGTTCTTCATTTTCCGCAGAGCCGGCAGGTCGTACTTCCTGTCACCGCAGAAAATATCCCATTTATTCTTCTTTTTTGTGGTCGCGTCTGCCTTCCTTCGACGCTACACCGGTACCGCCGGTTCTTCCTTTCTTTTCCTTTAAAAAAAAAGAAATCTTTTCCTGGAGTCTTCCAGCTTTTTTCTCCTCAGCTGCTATGCGCCATTTTGGGCCCTAGGCCCAACTTTCCTCTACAATGGAAAAATCCGCTTCGGGTTTTAAAAAGTGTTCCAAGTGTGGCGGTACCATCTCCGTCACTGACACCCATGAGTGGTGCCTCAAATGTTTAGGTTCTGACCACTCTATCTCCGAGTGTGTTGCCTGTGGGATGATGTCGAAGAGGGGTCGGCAAAACTGAGCTGCTAAACTTAGCACCCTTTTTCCCTCCAATGCAGCATCTGTAGCATCGACATCTTCCAGGGCTTCGTCTTTCTCCCATGGATCTCAGGTAACTAAACATAAGTCTAGCCGGTCCTCAAAGGGTAGATCTCCTAAGTATCGAGATGCCTCTGGCGTTGCCCTTGAGGGACTCACACCGACAAAATTGCCCCGGCGGGAGGCTTCGGCTTCCAAAGCATCATCGGGGCTCCAGGATGTTCTCAGGGCCCCAACCTCGGCAGGACTACTGGTGCCATGCTCTAGGGTACCGGCTGCTTCGTCCGGTACCGATACCTAGGCATCGGCGGCGTCGATAGACCAGAGATTCTTGGCTATTGAACGCAGTCTGGCGGCTCTTCTCTTGGCATCGAAGCCCCCGAAACCGCTTCAGACAATTCAACCGGTACCGGTACTGGTACCAGCACCTACATCGGTACCGGGGGCAATTGCATCGATGTCGGTAGGTGGACTACCGGTACCGACACATGTTGTGCCCTCCAGTACCGGATGTGGCTCGAGGTCTTTCCATCATAGTGGTTCCTGAAACAGAGCCTAGGGCAAAAGAATTGGAGATTTTACAGTATCCTAAAACTCCCAAAGAGGCAGCTACTTTGCCTATTCATGAGATCTTGCATGATCTCATGCTAAGGATGTGGGAAACACCTCTCACCACTTCTCCTCATTCTCGTAGGCTCGATACCATGTATCGAGTTCCTCCCTGTCCTCGATTTCAAAAAACTCAGCTGCCCCACCATTCCATGGTGGTGGAATCAGCTATGA
The DNA here is from genome assembly GCA_033557465.1 of Ichthyophis bannanicus. Taxonomy (NCBI): domain Eukaryota; kingdom Metazoa; phylum Chordata; class Amphibia; order Gymnophiona; family Ichthyophiidae; genus Ichthyophis; species Ichthyophis bannanicus. The sequence continues at coordinate 842,533,547 of CM066036.1, read as the reverse complement.
GAAGGATCAAGAGTGCAAAAAGACATGCATCTAATCCTCCAGGACGTGAATGTAGACCTCTTGATGCCTTTGAGCGTCGAACCTTCCAGGCCTCTATGCTTTCTGCCAGGATTAGTTCCTACATTTTATATATGAGAATGTTCCTTAAGGAAGTTACAGGAGATCTAGAGCTTATGAGCCCTCTCCTTCCTGATAAGAGACAAGATTACCTTGCACTTATCAAACATGCTCAGGATGTTTCCAAATTCGTAAATCGTGCAGCTTTTGATTGTTTTGAGTGCATAAGCAGAACTTCTGCTATTGCCATAGGCACACGTAGGATTGCCTGGCTCCAGGCATCTGTCTTGGAACTTTGGGTACAGGACAAACTGGGGAATATTCCTTGCACAGGAGAAAATCTCTTTGGCAAAAATTGGCAAGAGAAAGCTAATGAGCTAGATGCTGATAATCTCATCTTGGATAGATTATCAAAATCTACAGCTGATCCTGCAAGAAAAAAGTCCTATAAAAAAACATTCTTTACTAGAAAGAAGTAGTTCTACCCCTCCTATACCCAGCAAGGGCATCATTCAGGTCAGTCTGCCCGAAAGGGTCAGCAACAACCTAAACAAAGAAAAACAAAGGCTGCTAAGCCTCAACTGGCTCAGCAGACTCGGCCTCCACAGGGGCTTTGACTCCCATCTAGAGAACTTTGTCTTCCTGGCCCTGAACGGGCCAGAGCCTTCCACCATTCCAGGAAGGTTATGTTATTTTGCCCTCAGATGGGGGCAGATAACAGCAGAAAGATGGACTCTGTCCATTGTAAGAGAGGGATACAAGCTTCACTTCCTCAGCATGCCCCCTCCTACAATGGTAAGACAGTTCAATTCTCAGACCTCTCTCAACTCCCACTTAGATCACGAGGTCAGTCGTCTCCTTGCCCAAGGGACAATAGAAGTACCTATTCATCAACAAGGTGCAGGGTTCTATTCCCCCTTTTTTCTTATTCTAAAGAAAACAGGAGGGCACAGACCCATTTTGGACCTCAGAGAATTGAACAAATTCCTGTTCAAAGAGAAATTCAAAATGATTTCTCTGGGAAATCTACTGCCATACCTTCAGAGTCAGGACTGGCTTTGTTCTCTAGATCTCAAGGATGCGTATACTCATGATCTCCAGGAACAAGCAGGAATGAGTCTTAACATATGGGTATCGTCGGTACCGACGGAGCCTGCACGGGAATGCTCCCCAGCGTCCAGTAAGAAAGCTTTTGGGAGCATCCCACAGCGCCTGCGCGCTGCCTTCCCACCTTTCCTAACTGCCTCTCTCCAGTTCTTCTTTTCCGCGGAGCCAGCAGTTCGTGTTTCCTGTCACCGCTGAGGAATTCCTTATTTTCTTTTATTTTTCTTTAGTCGCGTGTCTGCCTTCTCGATTCCGCACCGGTACCACCGGTCCTTTTCTTTCTTTTAAAAAAAAAAAAACTTCTATTCTTTTCAGTGCATTTTTCTTCTGGGGCCTTAGGCCTACAGATATATTTTTCCTCATGGAAAAACCCGCTTCCGGGTTTAAAAAGTGCATGAAGTGCAGTGGCACTATTTCTGTCACTGACACCCATGACTGGTGTCTAAAATGTTTAGGTCCTGACCACTCCATTGCGGATTGTGAGTCCTGTTCTATGATGTCTAAAAGAGGGTTACAGAATCGGGCAGCTAAGCTCAGTACCCTGTTTCCCTCCGATGCAGCTTCCGTGGCATCGACGTCTTCCAGGGCTGCTTCTTCATCCCATGGATCTCAGGTAACCAAACTTAAATCTGGCCGGTCCTCAAAGAATACATCTCCCTCTAAGTATCGAGATGCCCCCGGGCTTACTCTTGAGGATAGCACACCGGCAAAATTACCCCGGCGGGAGGCTCCGGCTTCCAAAGCACTACCTATGGGGTCACAGGTTGACATCGATGGCTCGGCCTCGACCGATCACCTGTTACAATGTTCTGGGGTACTGGCAGTTTCTACCGGTACCGACATCCAGACATTGGTGGCGTCAATGGATCAGAATATTCTGACCATGCAGCGTGCCATCACGGCATTCATTCAAGCTGCGACGCCTATGGTACCACAACAAACTCCGTTGTCGGTACCTGTACCGATTCCGGTACCGGACCCGATATCGGTCCCGATACCAGTACCGCTTGCATCGACATCAGCATCGACCGCAGCGGTACGCTATCCAGTGATGCCCATCAGTACCGACCCGGTACCGATTACTCCCGATGTCGATACCTCCCGGTACGTGTATCGGGCTCTACGAGAGCATCCAGATAGTCGATACTTCGATTCCTCTGAAGACTCTGATTCTTCAGAGGCCTCAATTGAAGCATCGGGCATCCTTCCTCAGGAACCCTCTTCTCCAAAAAGGAGAATGTCTCCTCCTGAAGACTTGTCTTTTCAGGACTTCATTAGGGAGGTGGCCAAAGGCCTGTCCATCTCCGTGACCTCTGAGACTGAACCTAGAGCCAAAAAATTGGATATTCTACAGTATCCTAAGGCTCCTAAAGAGGCAGCCACCTTACCAATACATGAGATTTCTTTATGATCACATGCTGGGCATATGGGAGACTCTTCTTTCCACTTCCCCTCATTCCAGAAGGTTGGACACCATGTATCGTGTTCCTCCTTGTCCTGGGTTTCATAAGACTCAGCTTCCTCACCACTCTATTGTGGTAGAGTCTGCTATGAAAAAGATCAAGAATACAAAAAGGCACTCCTCTGCTCCTCCAGGAAGAGAATGCAGAACTCTAGATGCCTTTGGCAGGAAAATCTTCCAGGCCAGTATGCTTGTAGCCAGAATCAACTCCTGTAGTCTCTATATGGGGATGTTTCTAAAAGTTACAGATCATCTGCAAACCTTTATCTCCTTTTATGTCAGAAGATAAGAGAGAAGAATACATCACCTGGCTTAAACATGCACCGGATGTATCCAAGTTTTCCAACTGTGCAGCCTTTGACTCTTTTGAGGGGGCCAGTAGAGCCTCGGCTATTGCCATAGGTGCACGCAGAGTTGCTTGGTTGCAAACCTCTGATTTGGAATCCTGGGTACAGGATGGTCTAGGTAACCTTCCCTGTACAGGCGAAAACCTGTTTGGCAAAGATTGGCAAGCAAAGGCCAACCAAATGGATGCTGAAAACTCTGCTTTAGATAGACTTTCAAAGTCTACTACTGCTCCTTTTAAAAAGAGGTTGTTCAAAAAGGGATCTTTCCCAAAGAAAGGAAAATTTTCTTCTTATGGTCAGGCCTCTTCACAAGGTCGTTTTGCTACAAAGAGACAGCAACAACCAAAACAGGCCAAGACCCAGGCTGCGAGGACTGCTACGGCCCAACAGCCTCAGCCTCCTCAGGGCCTTTGACTTTCTACTAGAGAACTCAGCCTTTCTGGCTCTAGAACATCCAGAGCCTCTCACCATCCCAGGAAGGTTAGCTCACTTTGCTCCCAGATGGGAACAAATTACAGCAGAGCAGTGGACCCTCTCCATCATAAAGGAAGGGTACAAACTTCATTTCTTAAACCTTCCTCCTCACACCATAGTGAAACAGTTCAATTCTCCAACATCTCTCCTCAACCTTCTAGGTCAAGAGATTTCTACCCTTCTTGCCCAAGGGGCAATAGAAGAAGTACCCCTTCTTCAACAGGGCTCAGGGTTCTACTCCCCCTATTTCCTCATTCCAAAGAAAACGGGGGGCTACAGACCCATATTAGATCTCAGAGAATTGAACAAGTTTCTATGCAAGGAGAAATTCAAGATGACTTCTCTCGGAACTCTCCTTCCACACCTCCAAAGTCAGGGCTGGCTTTGTTCTCTAGATCTCAAGGATGCATACACCCATGTTCTCATCCATTCAACACACAGAAGATTCCTTCGGTTCCTTTACCAAGGAAAGCACTACCAATACAAAGTGCTTCCTTTCGGTCTGGCCTCTGCTCCAAGAGTGTTCACAAAATGCATGGCAGTAGTAGCTGCATTCCTGCGCACTCTAGGAATATTCGTATTCCCATATCTGGACGACTTGCTCATCCGAGCTCCATCCCAGTCAGAGGCCCAGACTTCCCTGGCCTGCACAAGGCGTGTTCTTCAGTATCTGGGACTGGTAATCAACATTCCAAAATCCCATCTCACCCCTACTCAGTCTCTAGAGTTCATAGGGACCTTACTAGATACCACAACTGCAAGGGCCTACCTTCCCCAGGCCCGTTGCCTACGCTTGGTGCAGTTAGCCTCCCAGATTCAGTTAAAATCCCATTTAACTGCTCGAGAGATGTTGCAACTCTTAGGCCACATGGCATCCACGGTGCATGTGGTTCCCTATGCTCGCCTTCACATGAGAGCAGCTCAGTGGACCCTATCCTCCCAATGGACCCAGGCATCAGGTTGCCTGTCAGACAAAATAGCAACCTCCAGTCGCCTTTTTTGGTCCCTCCACTGGTGGAAGTCCGCTCAGAATCTGTTGCTGGGGTCCCCCTTTCAACAGGTGTTACCCCAAGCCACCCTTACAACAGATGCCTCTCCAAGGGGTTTGGGGGCTCATCTACAAGATCTCTCAACCCAGGGCATCTGGTCTCCACAGGAGACATCTCTTCATATCAACCTCTTAGAGCTCAGAGCAATCTTTCTGGCTCTCAGAGTCTTCCACACCCTGCTCAGCTACAAGACAGTCCTCATCCACACGGACAACCAGGTAGCCATGTTCTACGTGAACAAGCAGGGAGGGACTGGCTCTCTGTCGCTTTGCAACGAAGCTCTGAGATTGTGGGCCTTCGCCAGAGAGCATCAAATCCATCTCATGGCAGTATATCTTCCAGGGGTTCAAAACTCTTGGGCAGACAGACTCAGTCGAGTTCTGCTTCCGCACGAATGGTCCCTCCATGGGGACCAGATAGCCAGAATTTTTCAGATTTGCGGTACCCCAGACATATACCTGTTTGCAAGTCCGTGGAATGCCAAACGTCCCCAGTTCTGTTCCAGGATTCCATGTCAGGGGGTTCAGGCCAGGGATGCCTTCCTCCTTCATTGGGGGCAAGACTTCCTCTATGCATTTCCACCTATTCCCCTAATTCCCAAGACTCTGTTCAAGCTTCAGAGAGACAAGGGGACTATGATCCTCATAGCACCACTTTGGCCACGCCAAGTGTGGTACCCCCTCTACTTCTGCATCTCTCTCAAGCTCCCTCCCTAGACCTGGGGTCTGCTCCAGATCTCCTCTCCCAGGAGGGGGGAACCTTGTGGAACCCAAATCCTCAGTCTCTTCATCTCAGGGCCTGGTTGCTGAAGGCCTAGACCTTCAAGATTTACAACTTTCTCAGCAAGTGAAGGATATCCTTCATGCTTCCAGAAAGCCTTCCACCAGACGTTCATATGCTTTTAAATGAAAAAGGTTTTCCATTTGGTGTGCAGAGAAGGGTCTCAACCCTCTTGCAATACCTTTGAATTCTTTACTAGACTATTTGCTGCATTTATCCCATGCAGGCCTTAAAACAAATTCAGAGTCCATTTGAGTGCTATTGCAGCATCCCTTAAGCCTCTCAATGGACAACCTATTTCCTCTCATCCTCTTATAGCAAGATTCATGAGAGGCCTTCTTTTGACTAAACCTCCCATTAGACCACCTCCAGTGGCATGGGACTTGAATCTGGTTCTTGGCCAGCTTATGAAGCCACCCTTTGAACCATTAGCCACTACCTCCTTAAAATTCCTTTTCTGGAAAGTTATTTTTCTCATTGCAGTCACCTCAGCTCGCCGTATCAGTGAGTTGCAAGCTTTAGTGGCTAATCCTCCTTATATAAGGTTCCATCATGACAAGGTAGTCCTCAGAACTAATCCACACTTTATGCCTAAAGTGGTATCACCTTTTCATCTGAACCAGGAGGTGTTTTTACCTGTCTTTTTTCCAGGACCTCATGCATCAAGTGCAGAGAGGAATCTTCATACCCTGGATTGTAAAAGAGCATTTGCTTTCTACTTACACAGGACACAGCAACATAGAAAGTCCTCTCAACGTTTTGTTGCTTTTGGTCCTTCTCATTTAGGACTTCCAGTCTCTAAGAGAACTCTGTCCAATTGGATTGCTCAGTGTATTTACTTCGCCTACCAGAGTAAGAACCTTTCTCTGGAGGGCCATGGCAACCTCTATGGCTCATCTAAACTCTGTGTCCATCGACCAAATCTGTTGAGCGGCCACCTGGGCATCGGTTCATCCCTTCACAGCCCATTACTGCTTGGAGAAGGACTCCCGCCGGGTTGCCTTGTTTGGTCAGGCTGTTCTCAAACACTTGTTCCATACCTAATCAACTCCTACCCTCCATCCCTGACTGGATGCCTGAGATTCATGGGTAGAGGTAGAGCCCTTCCCAGGGACTCACAATCTGGGTGATCTCCCAGGCATCTCTAGCTGGGGAGTCCCCATATGTGAAGACTCATTCCTGCTTGTTCCTGGAGATAGCACAGTTACTTACCTGTAACAGGTGATCTCTGGGAACAGCAGGAATAAGTCTTCACAACCCACCCACCTCCCCTAGGAGTTGTATTTCTCTATCTATCTTTCCTTTCCTCTCTCTCTCTTTGTCTCAGCTTTAAAACTCGAACTGGAGAGAGGCAGTTAGGAAAGGCAGGAAGGCAGGACGCAGGCGCAGTGGGATGCTCCCAAAAGCTTTCTTACTGGACGCTGGGGAGCGTTCCCGCGTAGGCTCCGTCGGTACCGACGATACCCATATGTGAAGACTTATTCCTGCTGTTCCCAGAGATCACCTGTTACAGGTAAGTAACTGTGCTTTCTCATCCATCCAACTCACCGAAGGTTTCTTAGCTTTTTATTTCAAGGGAAGCACTACCAATACAGAGTTCTTCCTTTTGGCCTGGCCTCGGCACCAAGGTTGTTCACAAAATGCATGGATGTGGTGGCAGCATTTCTCCGCACCCTAAGAATATTCATCTTCCCTTACTTGGGCGATTGGCTCATTCGAGCCCCATTAGAGCCAGAGGCCAGGTTTTCTCCATCTCGCACAATGCGTATCCTTCAATATTTGAGACTTGTCATAAACTTCCCAAAATCCATCCTAGCTCCCACTCAGTCTCTGGAGTTCATAGGAGCCCTGCTGGATACCAGACAGACAAGGGCCTATCTTCCACAGTCCCGCTGCCTTCGCATTGTGCAGTTAGCTTCCCAAGCAATGCTAAAGTCTCACCTTACTGCTCATGAAATGTTACAATTGCTAGGCCACATGGTGCATGTGGTCCCTTATGCCCGCCTCCACATGAGGGCAACTCAGTGGACTCAGGCGTCAGGTTGCCTGTCAGACAAAATAGCAACCTCAGATCGTCTTATTTTGTCTCTCCAATGGTGGCAGTCACCCCAGAATCTGTTGGTGGGGTCCCCTTTTCAGCAACCCCCACCCCAAGTAACTCTAACAGATGCCTCACAGGTGGGTTGGGGAGCCCATTTGCAAGGCCTCTCTTCCCAGGGTTCCTGGACTCCACAGGAGACCGATCTACACATCAATCTCCTAGAGCTCAGAACGAGTGTTTCACACACAGCTCAGCTACAAAACTGTCCTAATTCAAACGGACAACCAGGTAGCCATGTTCTTTGTGAACAAGCAGGGCGGAACAGGGTCTCTGTCGCTCTGCAACGAAGCTTTGCGACTGTGGGCCCTCGCCAGAGAGCATCAGCTTCATCTCCTTGCAGTGTATCTTCCAGGCATCCAAAACTCTTGGGCAGACAGACTCAGTCGAGTTCTGCTTCCACACGAATGGTCTCTCCATGCAGACCAGGTAGCCAAAATTTTTCAATTTTGGGGAACCCCAGACATAGACCTCTTTGCAAGTTCACTGACTGCCAAACTTCCCCGGTTCTGTTCCAGAATTCCGGCTCAGGGTTGTCAGGCCAGGGATGCCTTCCTCCTCCATTGGGGTCAGGACTTTCTGTATGCCTTCCTACCCATTCCCCTAATTCCCAGAACTTTATTCAAGCTTCAGAGAGACAGAGGGCATATGATTCTCATAGCCCCACATTGGCTACAACAAGTGTGGTACCTTCTGCTCTTACATCTCTTTCAAGCTCCATCTCTGGAGTTAGGATCTGCTCCAGATCTCCTATCCCAGGAGGACGGGATGCTGTGGCATCCCAATCCCCAGTCTCTACATCTCAGGGCCTGGTTGCTGAAAGCCTAGAACTTCATGGTCTTAACCTTTCTCAGCAAGTAAAGAATATCCTTTATGCTTCCAGGAAACCATCCACAAGACGCTCTTATGCTTTCAAGTTAAAAAGGTTTACCATATGGTGTTCGCAGAAGGGTCTTAACCCTCTTGCAATACCTCTGGAATCATTACTGGACTATTTCCTTCATTTGTCTAATGCAGGGCTTAAGACCAATTCAGTGAGAGTTCATTTGAGTGCTATTGCAGCTTCTCTCAAGCCTTTAAATTGGCAACCTATTTCCTCTCATCCTATCATAGTGAGATTTATGAGAGGCCGCCTTCTAACTAAGCCTCCTGTTAAGCCTCCACCGGTGGCATGGGATTTAAATCTGGTTCTTGGCTAGCTCATGAAGCCGCCTTTTGAACCATTAGCTACTACACCTTTGAAATTCCTTTCCTGGAAGGTTATTTTTCTTATTGCAATCACATCAGCACGTCGCATCAGTGAATTGCAAGCATTGGTGGCTGATCCTCCTTATACAAGCTTCCATCATAAGGTAGTCCTTAGGACTCATCCCACTTAATGCCAAAGGTGGTTTCACCTTTTCATTTAAACCAAGCAGTTTACCTTCCTGTTTTTTTCCCAAGGCCTCATGCCTCTAATGCAGAAAGGAATCTTCATACTTTGGACTGTAAAAGAGCTTTGGCTTTTACTTGCAAAGGATGCAGCAACATAGAAAGTCCTCTCAACTCTTTGTTGCTTTTGATACTAGTCATTTAGGATTTCCAGTCTCCAAAAGGACACTCTCCAACTGGATTGCACAGTGTATATCTTTTGCCTATCGGAGTAAGAACCTTCTTCTTGAAGGCCATGTCACAGCGCACAATGTGAGAGCCATGGCAGCCTCTATGGCTCATCTTCACTCTGTGTCTATCAACGACATCTATCGAGCAGCTACCTGGGCCTCAGTTCATATCTTCACAGCCCATTACTGCTTGGAGAAGGACTCCCGCCGGGATGCCTTATTTGGTCAGGCTGTTCTTCAACACCTGTTCCATACTTAATCAACTCCTACCCGCCATCCCTGGTAGGATGCCAGAGATCCATGGGGGGAAGTGGAGCCCTTTCAAAAGGGCACACAACTTCTGGGGTTTCTCCCTGGCATCTGTAGCTAGGGAGTCCCCATATGTAATGACTACATTCCTGCTTGTTCCTGGAGATAGCATAGTTACTCACCTGTAACAGGTGATCTCCGGGAACAGCAGGAATTTAGTCTTCAAAACCCACCCACCTCCCCTAGAGTTGTATCTCTCTTTCTCTCTCTTTTTCTCTCTCCCTCTCTCTCTTTGTCTCAGCTTTAAACTCAACTGGAGAGAGACAGTTGGGAAAGGTGGGAAGGTAGCACGCAGGTGCTGTGGGATGCTCCCAAAAGCTTTCTAAATGGATGCTGGGGAGCGTTCCCACGCAGGCTCCGTCGGTACCGACGATACCTATATGTGAAGACTAAATTCCTGCTGTTCCCTGAGATCACCTGTTAGAGGTGAGTAACTATGCTTTCTCCAGGACCAAGCAGGAAGTCAGTCCTCACATATGGGTGACGTCGGCGCCGACGGAGCCCTCGCGGAGCAATTTTCCCCAGCTTTCAAAGAAAGCCTTTGGGAATTGCAGCGCGCATGCGCGGTCGCCTTCCCGCCCAAGGGTGCCATCTTAGCCAGTCTTCTTTTTTCCGCGGAGCCCTACAGACGTACCCGTCGTGTCCCCGCTAAAAAAGTTGATTTTCGTGAGTTTTTCTCTTTTTTCCTATCGGTTCGACGCCGGTCGTTTTCCTGCCCGGACTCGCGACGCCGTTGCGAGTCCTTCTCTTATTTTTCGGTTTTTCTGATTTTTGGTCAGTTTCATTTTCGGTTTTTCGCTGGCAGCCCGGTCCTTTGACCTTGCAGGGGCCCTTTTTCCCCCGATGGCTGCCAGTGGTTTCAAGCGGTGTGGTCAGTGTGACAGAAATATGTCACTCACTGACACACACGATAATTGCCTCCGCTGCCTAGGCCCAGATCATGAAGAAATGATCTGTGGAGCCTGTGGCAAAATGTCCTCCAAAGCGTTGAGAAGTCGGCGGCACCAGCGGGATAGAATCTTCGCTGACCCCAGCCGTACCCGGACCTCGTCGGAGGCCTCGGCATCCAGAGGCTCCAGCTCTGACCATCGCCGAAGCTCCTCCGACAGGGGTTCTCCCTCCGGAGACCATCGACGGAAGGCAAAACCCGCGAGGGCGGCGTCGGTGGACGCTCCTGGCTCCGCGAGGGCCAGGTCGCATAGCCCCGATAGCCGTCCCGGGTCTTTGGAGAAGGAGCACCTCCCGAAGCGACCTCGCCTGGAGTCGGAGTTGCCTGCTCGGGTAAGTCCTGTAGTCCTTCTGGACTCGCCTCCGAGAGGTCCGACGTCGGGCCCGACGCCGTCGGGGCCCGAGTCGGGGGCTGCTGGGTCACCTGAGGTCGGACTCAGGTTGACGGCCTTGGAGAGCAGACTATCTGCCTTCATGGACCAGCAGCGGGCACTGATCACTAGCCTCGCTGGCGCCGCTGCCCCGACCGCCGGGACGTCGACGTCTAAGTCGACCCCGGAGACCGAGCCGATCCTCGAGTCCATGCGAACTCGAGTCGATCCTCGGTCGAGGTCACCCTCGGCCTCCCGTTCGGGACCGAGGTCGTCGCCGCCGACTCCCTCGGCGTCGGGGCGGCCGACGCCTCCGCCTGCCCGAGCCAACCCCACCGATTCCTCCTCGGAGTCGGCCTGGGAGTCTGAAGAGGAGGAGTCACCTGATTCCTTTCGGACTCGGTGTGTCCCCTCGGACTCACCTGAGTCCGAACCTCGGAAACAGTCCCCTCCGGAGGATGCCCGGTTCTCGGACTTCGTCAGGGATATGGCCAAGGCTTTGGCCTTCCCTGCGGATACCAAGGAGGAGCCTCGAGCCGAAGAGCTCGACGCCCTTCAGTACGACTCTCCCGCCCGGGAGCACTTTACTGTACTGGTTCCTCCCTTGCTGGAACGACTACTCTTCCGCATGTGGGAGAGTCCGGCCTCGTCGCCGGTATTAAGCAAGCGGGTCGATTCCATCTATCGAGTCCGCAAGAGTCCTGGCTTCCAAAAAGCACAGCTGCCACACCATTCCATGGTAGTGGAATCGGCCATGCATAGGCTTAAGAGCCAAAAAATGCACTCCTCGGTGCCTCCTGGCAGGGAGGCCCGTAACCTGGATGGCCTTGGTAAGAAGTGTTTCCAGTGCTCTATGCTGGCTTGTCGTGTCCAGACCTACCAGCTATACATGGGCATGTATCTCCGAGACCTGGCTAAAGAGCTAGCCGGATTCTCCGCTGGATTGTCCGAGGAACCTTTGCGGAGGTTCCTGGCCTTGACATCTGGTATTCGGGAATGCTCCAAATTCATGTCCCGAGCAGCCTATGATGGCTTTGAAGCATCGGCTCGAGTAGCCGCAGCTGGCATCGGTGCCCGCCGACAGGCTTGGCTTCAGTCGTCTGACCTTGAACCTTGGGTGCAGGACAAGTTGGTCGATGTCCCCTGCAGAGGTGAGAACCTCTTTGGCAAGCCCATGGCTGAAAAGGCTGCACAAATTGAGACGGAGACTCTCACCAGGACTAGGCTTTCTAGAAAGACCTCCGCCCCTTCCCAGAAAAAGAAGGGCTCGGGAAAGAAGTCCTTTTACCCGAGAAAGGCGGCTGCCTATAAACACTACCCTCAATATCAGGCCTCCGCAGCTCCCCAACAGGGCCAGCAGGCCAAGGGACGGGGTAACGGGTCCCGTAGGCAGCAAGCCCCCAAGCCTGCACCACCAGCGCCTGCTCAGCAGGGTGGGGGTTTTTGACTTCCTCAGCATAGCCTCTCCCCCTCAGCTGGCTCCTCCCAGCACCGGAGGCCGGCTGGTTCACTTCGCCCACAGGTGGTCCAACATCACTTCAGATGCCTGGGTGCTTCAAGTCGTGAGAGAAGGATATCTTCTCCACTTCCATCAGGTCCCTCCCTCTTATTTTCCGGGAGAACCTCCTCGACTCCCTCTGCACAGGGACTTACTCCTTCAGGAGTTAGCAAGTCTTCTTCAGGAACAGGCTGTGGAACCGGTGCCCCACCACCTGAGAGGTCAAGGCTTTTATTCCAGGTATTTCCTGATACCAAAAAGGACAGGAGGCCTCAGACCCATCCTGGACTTGCGCAACCTCAACAAGTTCCTCGTGAGGGAAAAGTTCAAGATGCTTACCCTTGGAATCCTTCTGCCCTACCTCCAGCAGGGAGATTGGCTATGCTCCTTAGATCTAAAGGATGCCTACACGCACATCCTTATCCACCCAAGCCACCGCCAATACCTAAGGTTTGTGGTGGCAGGAAATCATTACCAGTACAGAGTACTGCCCTTTGGCCTATCCTCCGCACCGCGAGTCTTCACAAAATGTCTCGCGGTGGCGGCGGCCTATCTCCGGCTTCACGGCCTCTGTCTTTCCGTACCTCGACGACTGGCTCATCAGAGCGTCGTCCTCTCCGGCAGTCACCAACGCCACACACTGCACGGTGACTCTTCTGCAGTACTTGGGCTTTGTCATAAACTTCGCAAAGTCCACTTTGCTCCCCTCACAGGATCTCGAGTTCATCGGCGCAAGACTGCACACTCCTCAGGCACGAGCTTTCCTGCCTCTCGACAGGGCTCAACGGCTCATGGACCTAGCCGGCCGTTTTCGCAGCCAGTCCCTGGTCTCCGCCAGGCGCTTCCTGAGACTACTCGGCCATATGGCTTCCACCGTCCACGTGACCCCCAATGCTCGCCTGAATATGCGACCTGCTCAATGGTGCCTTCGCAAGCAGTGGCAACAAGCCACCGGCGGACTAGCCGACTTAGTGCGCATCTCCGGGCCGCTGGCCTCTTCCCTACAGTGGTGGCTTCATCGGCCGAACCTTGTGCTCGGAATGCCGTTTCAGTCGCCTCAGCCGGCTCAAGTGCTGACGACTGATGCTTCCCTCCTGGGTTGGGGAGCACATTGCCAGGGGGCATGTACTCAAGGTCTCTGGACCGCATGGGAGTCTGCTCAACAGATCAACTTCCTGGAGCTCAGAGCAATCCGTCTGGCGCTCAAGGCTTTCTCCCACCTGACTTCTCACCGGTCCGTCCTTGTCCAGACGGACAATCAAGTTGCCATGTTCTACCTGAACAAGCAGGGGGGCACGGGCTCCTTCCTCCTCTGCCGAGAAGCTCAGAAGCTCTGCTCTTGGGCCGTCAGTCACGGCATTCTTCTCAAGGCAGTTTATCTCCCAGGCTAAGAGAATTGCCTGGCGGACAAACTCAGCAGGATACTCCAGCCGCACGAGTGGCGTCTGGATCCCTTGGTAGTTCAGAAACTTTTTCTGAAGTGGGGCCTCCCCACGATGGATCTCTTTGCCAGTCCTCTCAACCGGCAACTTCCTCGCTTCTGCTCTCGTCAGCCACATCCCCTTCGGGTAGCGGCAGATGCTTTTCTACTCTCATGGTCGGAAAGCCTTCTCTATGCTTTTCCTCCCATCCCGCTAGTCTCTCGAACTCTATTCAAGGTTCTCCGGGACAAAGCTTCCATGATCCTGGTGGCTCCTCGCTGGCCCAGACAGCCGTGGTTTCCACTCCTGTTGCAATTAGCGGTAGAGGATCCGTTCCCTCTGGGGTTTCAACCGGATCTCCTAACACAGGATCAGGGGTCTCTGCTACACCCCAACCTCAGATCTCTCAATCTAATGGCCTGGCGGCTGAAAGGGTAGTCCTTGCTCCCCTTCTCCTGCCGGCAGAGGTGGAAGAGGTCGTCCTAGCTTCTCGGCGACCTTCTACCCGCAAATGCTACGCCCTTAAATGGCGTCGCTTTTCCGTTTGGTGTGTACAGCAGTCTCAGGATCCCTTCTCCTGCTCGGTGTCGGTGATCTTGCAGTACCTGCTCTACCTCTCTAATCTGGGACTTAAGTCCAACTCCGTCAAAGTCCACCTCAGTGCTCTTGCAGCACACCATGTGCCGGTGGACGGCAGACCTCTTTCCAGCGACCCTCTCGTAGCACGGTTTCTCCGAGGTCTCCTTCTACTTAAACCACCTCTGCGCCCGCCAGCACCTGACTGGGATCTAAATGTGGTTTTACAGCGGATCACCTGTCCGCCTTTTGAACCGATGGCTACCTGTTCTCTGCGTTTTCTTTCATGGAAAACCTTATTCCTGATAGCCCTCACTTCCGCTAGACGCGTAAGTGAATTGCAGGCCCTCGTGTCTGATCCCCCTTTCACTCGGTTCTACAAAAATAGGGTAGTCCTACGGACTCACCCAAAATTTCTTCCAAAAGTTGTCTCCCCTTTTCACATCAATCAGGAGGTGGTACTTCCAACCTTCTTTCCCAGGCCTCACTCCAGCCGAGCTGAAAGAGTCCTGCATACCCTGGACTGTAGAAGGGCATTGAACTTCTACCTTGACCGTACGCGGGAGCACCGTAAAGCTGCTCAGCTTTTTGTGTCTTTTGACCCCAATAAATTGAGGCTCCCGGTCTCCAAGCGTACTCTGTCCATCTGGGTTGCTGACTGTATCGCTTGGGCTTATGGGGCAGCCGGACTCTCCTTAGAAAGTCGAGTCACGGCTCATTGTGTTCGGGCGAAGGCTACATCAGTGGCTTACCTCCGCTCTGTTCCGCTGGCAGACATCTGCCGGGCCGCTACTTGGTCTTCGAGCCAGACTTTTGCGGTCCATTACTGTCTCGAGAGGGAGTCCCGCAGGGACAGTGCTTTCGGACAGGCAGTCCTCCGAAATCTCTTCGAGGTTTGAGCAACTCCTACCCTCCATCCCGGATGGGGGCTACCGGTGGGTGATAATTCAGTGAAGATTCCTTCCTTCTGTGCCGCTGAGCTAGAGGGAGCTCATTTTTGTGCTTAGGGTCTCCGGTAGCCTTAAGCTTGGGAGTCCCATATGTGAGGACTGACTTCCTGCTTGGTCCTGGAGAAAGCGTAGTTACTCACCTGTAACAGGTGTTCTCCAGGAGCAGCAGGAATCAGTCCTCACAACCCTCCCTCCTCCCCGTGGAGTTGCAATCATCTGCTTAAGTTTTTTTGCAAATTTTTATGCTGTCTTTTAGCTATGTCATCGGACTGGCTAAGATGGCACCCTTGGGCGGGAAGGCGACCGCGCATGCGCGCTGCAATTCCCAAAGGCTTTCTTTGAAAGCTGGGGAAAATTGCTCCGCGAGGGCTCCGTCGGCGCCGACGTCACCCATATGTGAGGACTGATTCCTGCTGCTCCTGGAGAACACCTGTTACAGGTGAGTAACTACGCTTTCCATGTTAACAGAACACCTGGCCTTAGTCACACACTCAGAACACAGACCCTCATCAAGTACAGAATAAGTGCCTACAATCTAAAGTAAAAATAAAAATATGTAGACAAAATTTAAACTGAAACCCCAAGAAGCCAGACTCCGCATGCAGTGCACATCAGATAAATAAGAGATGCAGTTCCCCCATACTGTGTAAAATGTGAAGATAGCACAAAGTCCAATCACTAGAATGAATTAAAATTATTTTTTTTTCTATCTTGGTTGTCTGACCATTTTATTTTCTGATCATGCTGGTCCTGATCTGAGGCTTCTGCTTTCCTGTCTTCTCTTATCTCTCTTTCTGTGGTTTATGATCCATCTGACATTTTTTATCTCTTCTTTTGTTTTCTTCACTTCCTTCCATCAGCCTATTTCCAGTCTCGGTAACCCTCCCCAGCATCAGCCCCCTTTCCAGTCCTCCACTCCCAGTACCTTCCAGTGTCAAGTGCCTTGTATTCCCAGGACTGCCTCTGGTGTCCATTCCCTTCCAGTCCCCCTCCTTCCCCACTGTCCAGCCCCTTCTAGTCCAAATACCATTGCAGTTATTGGTTCACTTCCACTCCAAGTGCCACCCCCCCCCCCCCGTCAGCTCCCTTCCAGTCACCCTACCCTCTGTCTATCCCCCTTCCAGTGCCATCCTCAAGTGTCAGCTCCCTTCCAGTCCCCCTTCAGTACCAGTGGAGGAGTGGCCTAGTGGTTGGGGCAAGGTACTTCAGGCTGGAAGGTCGGGGGTTCAAATCCCACTAGAGGACAGCAACCTTGGGCCGGAAGGACTGGGGTTTCTAGTCCCACAGGTGCTCCTTGTGGTCTTGGGCAAGCCACTTAACCCTCCATAGCCCATGTTCCCTGTAAAAAATAGTTATCTCCAAGTTATAATGCCCTGTTCAATGTAATTTCAGTTTGTTCAATGTAAACTGCACTGATGCATTATAGCGTGGTATATAAGAGAATGTAATAAATAATAATAATAATAAATAAATCCCCAGGTGTCTGCTCCCTTCCAGCCCCTCCTTCCCCCCATATCAACTCCCTTCCTGCCCTCATTTATTTTATTTGTTACATTTTTCTATACTGCCCCTTCCAGAGATCGGGGCGGTTTACATATAACTTTTTACATACAACAGTTGTTTTTAGAACTATTTACATAAAAACTTGCAACACTTAACAACTTAACATATTATTTAAAACTATGTTCATGCTGTTTAAAGGCGAATGTTGCCTGTACCTTGGGTTGGGGTATATGGTTAGTGTGCCTGTGAGTTCTTGGAGGTGTTTTGTGTTCCGTAGTGTGTGCAGTGAAGAGGCATGTTTTGAGTGATTTTTTTTAAACTGCTGTAGATCCTTGATTGAGTGGACTGATAGAGAAAAGGCGTTCCAGAGGGAGGGGGCAGTGAAAGTGAATGCCCTGGAGCTTGTGGCTTGCTTCGTTTTCCTGAATGTGTTTGGGATCTCAAGTGAGTGCAGTGCATTTTCTTTTCTGGTTCTTGTGTTTGGTGGGATCTGGATGAGTGTAGAGCGAATGGATGGGGCTATATTGTTCAGTAGTTTGAAAGTAGTTGTGAGTGTTTTGAACTTTATTCAACTTGCTATTGGGAGCCAGTGGAGGCTCCCAATATCAAATCGTCTTCTCCCCCGTGTCTGCTCCCTTCCTGCCCCCACCTCCCCTCCGCTGGCTCCTTTCCTGCCCCCTCCATCCCCTGGCAGATCCTCTCATCATCCGTTCCATTCCCATTCTCCCATCCCCCCTGCATCAGCCCATTTGTAGCCCTAGCCCCCAGTCTTCCAGTGCCAGCAGCTCTCTCCTCCCCCCCCCATAAGCCCATTTCCAATTCCAGCCTATTTCCATTCCTATCCTCCTTATCAGCCCACTCCAGTCCTAGCCCCCCCCCCAATCAGCCCATTTCCAGTTCTAGCCCCCCCATCGGTCCATTTCTAGCCCACCTAATCAGCCTATTTCCAGCCCTAACCTCCCTGATCAGCCCATTTCCAGTCCTAGCTTCCCTTAAGTGCCCTTTTCCTGTGCTAGTCCTTCCATCAGCCCATTTCCTGTGCTAGTCCTTCCATCAGCCCATTTCCTGTGCTAGTCCTTCCATCAGCCCATTTCCTGTGCTAATCCTTCCATCAGCCCACTACTAGTCCTAACCCCCCCCATCAGCCCATTACCAGTGCTAGCCCCTCCTGATCAGCCTATTTCCAATCCTAGCCTTCCTTAAGTGCCCATTTTCAGTTCTGCCCCCCCCCCAATCAACCCATTGCCAATGCTAGCCCTTCCATCATCCCACTACCAGTCCTAACCCCCCCCCCGATGAGTCCATTGCCAGTCCTAGCCCCCCTAATCAGTCCATTGCCAGTCCTAGCCCCCCTAATCATCCTATTTCCAGTCCTAGCCCCCCTAATCATCCTATTTCCAGGCCTAGTCACCCTAATCATCCTCTTTCCAGGCCTAGTCACCCTAATCAGCTCATTTCCAGCTCTAGCCTCCATTAAGTGCCCATTTCCAGTTCTAGACCCCCCATCAGCCCATTGCCATTGCTAGCCCGTCAATGTAATGACCAGACATATGCATTTTGTCGGATGTTTTTTGTTACATGTAAACCGCGCTGATTGCAAATAGTGCGGTATATAAGAATTGTAAAATAAAATAAATAAATAAATAATCAGTCCATTGCCAGTCCTAGCCCCTTTGATCATCCCACTTCCAGGCCTAGTCACCCTAATCAACTCATTTCCAGTCCTAGCCTCCATTAAGTGCCTATTTCCAGTCCTAGCCCCCCCATCAGCCCATTGCCAGTGCTAGCCCTTCCATCAGCCCACTACCAACCCCCACCCCCCCCATCAGACCTTTTTTGGTGCTAACCCCACCCTCCCCCCCAATCAGACCTTTTTTGGTGTGCTATCCCACAGCCCAGCCCAGCTCAGCTCATTGCCAGTCCAAGCCCCCCCCCCTCCCCCTTGGAAGAGCCCTGCACTTCATAATCGATGCCCCGGCTCACCTTTGCAGAGCCACAAGAAGGAAAAGCATTTCTCTTCTTTCCCACGGCTCTGTTAAAGTTGAGCCCGCCGGCACTGAGGGTAAATGACAGGAAATGCCTCATTTACCCCCAGCGCCGGTGGGCTCAACTTTAACAGAGCCACAGGAAAGAAGAGAAACGCTTTTCCTTCTCGCTACTCTGCAAAACTGAGCCAGGTTTCCGGGAGGGCTCTTCCGGGGTAGGGGGAAGGGGGGGGGCAAGGCCCGAGGGTGGTTTATTCTGCCGCTGCCAAAAAGCAGCAGCAGCAGCTTGTCTAGTGCATTTTTTAAATTTAAATTTTGAAGGCAAAGTGAGGCGGTCTTTTTGGGGGCATTTTTTGCAGCCCCCATAAAGTTGGCACCTGAGGCCACTGCTTCACTCGGCCTCATTATAGAGTTGTTGCTGGCACAGGCCCATCCTCGATCTCAGGAATCTCAACAAGTTCCTGGTCAAGGAAAAGTTCAAAATGATTTCTCTGGGAATTCTCTTCTCTTATCTGCAGGAACAAGACTGGCTATGTTCCCTAGATCTCAGACGCATATATCCACATCCTAAATCTGGTAACCAATTTGCTCCATCACGTACAGATTTTTTGCTACATTGGGTTAGCAGTTTGAGGTGAACGTTTCAGATTGAGTGCGATCGAGATAAAAGTTTCTTGGATGAATTCTTTATACTAATTGTTTAGTAGTTTTTCAAATAAGAATAAAGAAAATTGTAACAAGGCAGCACATAAGAATAGAGTAATGTCAACAAAACACACTGTGATGGTAGCAAAATTGTCTGCACTTAAAACAGCCACATACATGTGCACAAACATTGAGCATATAAGAGCGAGGTTAGACACAAAGCAAAGCAAAGAAATGTGCAAAAAATGTTGTACAGGTATGTATGTAAGAATAGAAAACGCAAACCGCACCATTGCAATACATGAAGACAAACACCCGATGGTGTGAAAATAAAATTCTAATAAATGAGATCCGACACTGTGGTAATAACTAGCAAATTTTTATTTCAAAGTTTAGTAAAAACACAATATTTGTCAACACAGTTTAGATTTTAAAGTCATTCTTGGGTCAATCAATCTCCTGGTGGGCCCGTTTCTTCTTCCCCCGAATGCTTCTCTTGGTGCGCTGCTTGGCGTATTTTTCATCTGGGGTTTCCCGCAGCAGCAACCAGCAGAAATCAGCCATCATAGTGGTGTTCCATCTTCCTTGGTACCTTCTCTCTGCGTCCTTGATGTCCTGGTGAAACCTTTCACCTTGTTCTTCACTGTACGCCCCCAGGTTTTCGGGAAAGTAGTTCACATGGGAGTGCAAGAAATGGACTTTCAGGCTCATGTTACAGCCTTGTTCTTTGAAGGCATTTGAGCATCCTGGCAACAATATCCTTATAGTTCTCATCCCGCCTGTTCCCCAAGAATTTGAGAACATCCTTGAAGGAATCCCAGGCTTCTTTTTCCTTCTCAGACATCGTTTCAGCGAATGCTCCATCTGAAATGAGTTTCCTTATATCAGGGCCAACAAACACTCCTTCCTTTAGCTTTGCTTCAGAAAGTCGGGGGAACTTTGAGCAAAGGTACCGAAAGCACTCACCATCTTTTGGAAGGGACTTGATGAATTGCTTAATGAGACCCAACTTAATGTGGAGAGGTGGTAATAGAATTTTATCACGAGGTACCAAGCTCTCATGAAGAACATTTTTCTCACCGGATCTCAAATATTCCCGAATTGGCCAGTCTTTTTTCCCCCAGTGTAGGTCGCGGGCCCGGCTATCCCACAAGCAAAGGAAGCAGGGATATTTGGTGAAACCGGATTGCTGCCCTAATAGCATGGATAGAATTTTAAAGTCTCCACAAATCATCCACTTAAGCTCATCATAACGAATCTTCTGAAGAATCAGGGCCAAATTCTTGTATTTTTCTTGGAGAATAACAGAGTGAGCAATAGGAACTGAAGCGAATGTGTTGCCATTATGAAGAACACCTTTTATGCTGTCTTTTGACGAATCAATGAACAGCCGCCATTCAGCAGGATCATACTTGAGTTTAAACTTTTCCATCACTCCGTATATATCGTTGCAAAATACCAAATCTTCCTCTTTGCTGAAATACTTCAAAAATTGTGTCTCGCGGTTGCGGTATCAATAAAAAGTTGTTCCTGGTGACAATAGATTTTTCTGTTTAAGCCGAGAACCTAGCAGTTGGGCAGCATCTTTTGGGAGTCCTAAATCCCGGACTAAATCATTCAATTCAGCTTGAGAGAAAAGTTAAGGTTTCAGATCTGGTTCAGTTTCAAACTCGGAAGTACTGGACTCATCGGGAAAAGCCATCTGATGAGTCTCATCATGATCAGAACCGTCCACACAAATATGATCCAAAGATTTTGGTGGTTCAGGCACAGGTACTTCGTTGCTATGAGGCATAAGCCTAATTGCTGAGGGAAGGTTGGGGTAACTTATTACGTTCTTATTTTTTAAATTGTATCCCTTCACAATGCAAGAGCAAAAATAGCAGTCACTGCTGTGGTCTCTTTGTTCACGCCACATCATAGGTATTCCGAAACGAAATGCTTGTTTTTTACCTTTCATCCATAAGCGTAGATCTTCCTCACATGTCTTGCACACTTTGTGAGGAGCCCACGGTTTGTCTTGATCGCCTAACTTCAAACCGAAATAGGCGAAATATACTTTTTTAATAAATGCAGAAATGTTCCTCTGCTGCTTTTTCACGGTATATTCCCCACAAATAAAACAAAAACTGTCCGGAGAGTTGACGCAACCTCTGGCTCTGTGAGCCATCACAAATACACAGCACTGCAAACTACAACTGTAGTGAACCACTTCGGAATAAAGCTGGATTACGACTGAGCAAACAAAAGGTAATAATGAACTTGCAAGAAACTGAAATTTGACAGGAACGTTCATGTCGCAACCACCGTGTTTGAGCGAGCGAGCGAGCGAACGAGGCGAGACGAACAGGAAAGAACATGCGCCAGCGCGAGTACTGGATTTAGCCCCCCCGCCTCCCAATTGTCCTGTTAATGTATAAAATGAATACAAAACACTCTAAAATATCATGAGGGAGTGTTTCTAGTTAGTTAACCATTACAACCTCTATTTTGGGCCAAGAAAATAAACTGCAGTCGGCTAAAAAGAAATTATGTGAACATTCCTTATATGGGTAAGAAATCTAATTTTGCAAGAAAACGTGACGTGATGGAACATTTTGGCTATTTTTTATGGATTCAGCACCCCAAAATCTATAGGAATCAGTTGCAAAACTGGAGGCAGTTTTTTGGTAGTGTACCTGTTATCTATTGAGGGAAAAAAATATTTTCTCCAGTTAGTCTTAAATGTGCTACATTATAGCTTCATTGCATGTTCCCCAGTCTTTCTACTTTTTGAAGAAGTAAACAACTGTCATATGTTTCTCTGTTCCATTCCCCTCATTATTTTATAGGCCTCTATCATATCTCCCCTGAGCTGCGTCTTTTTCAAACTGAAAAACCATAACCTTTTTAGCTTTTCCTCATAGGGGTATCCTTCCATCCCTTTTGCCATTTTGGCCACACTGTACCTTTTTTAATTTCGCTATATCCTTTTTTTTTTTTTAGATATGGTTACCATAACTGCCCCCAATATTTAAGGTGGTGTTGCACCATGGCGTGATACGGAGGCATTATAATATCCTTGGTTTTATCGTCCATTCCTTTTCTTATGATTACTAGTATTCTATTTGTTTTCTTGTCCACCGCTGCACAGTGAGCAGAGGGTTTCAATGAATTATCCACGATGACACCTAGATCCTTTTTCTGGATGGTGATTCCTAAGGTGGATCCTTGCATCGTGTAACTGTAGTTTGGGCTGTTCTTCCCTAAGTGTATAACTTTGCACTGTCCACATTAAATTTTATCTGCCATTTGGACACCCAATCTCCCAATTTCTCAAGGTGGTCCTGCAATTTTTCAGAATTTCTCTTGTGATTTAGCAACTTTGAATAGTTTTGTGTCATCTGCAAATATGATCACCTCGCTCATTGTTCCCCTTTCAAGGTCATTTATGAATATGTTAAAAAGCCTCAGGCCTAGCACTGTTCTCTGGGATACTCCACTATTCACCTTTCTCAGTGAGAAAATTGGGCATTTACCCCTACCCTCTGTTGTCTATCTTTTAACCAGTTCCCAATCCACAAAAGTACTCTTATCTCCTATCCCATAACGTTTTAATTTCCTCAAGAGCCTCTCATGAGGGACTTTGTCGAAGGCTTTTTGAAACTGCAGATACACTGTACGAACCAGCTCACTTTTATCTACCTGTTCACACCTCCAAAAAACTATAACAAATTAATGAGACAAGACTTTCCTGGGCTAAATCCATGTTGACTTTGTTCCATTAAACCATGATATTCTATATGTTCAGTAATTCTGTTTTTTATAAGGGTTTCTACCATTTTGCTTGGCATGGATGTCCCACTCTCACAAGTCTTTAATTTACCAGATCAACCCTGGAACCCTTTTTAAAAACTGGTGGACAGAGTTAATTGAAGACACATGCAGCATTGCTAGGAAAGGGGAAGTGCTGCTGTTAGGGGATTTCAATATGCCAGATGTTGATTGGCACATTCCTGCTGCAGTATCATCTAGAAGTAAAGAGATCCTGGATTCTCTACAGGGAGAACTATTCAGGCAATTGGTAACAGACCCCACACGTGAAGGGGCCATACTGGACTTGGTGCTTACCAATGGTGAAAGTATTTCTGATGATATAGTGGGAGATCATTTTGCATCCAGTGATCACCAGATAGTGTGGTTCAGTATTAGGACTAGGGCTGTTAGAATCCATTCAAAGATGAGGGTCTTAGACTTTAGGAAGACTAACTTTGCGAAAATGGGCCAATACCTCAGGGAGTCGTTAGCAGAATGGGAACAGTTGGGAGATGTAGAAAAACAGTGGGCAAAACTGAAAGGGGATATTTTAAGGGCAACCAACCTTTTTGTTAAAATGGTAAATAAAGGTAAAAGGAAAAGGAGACTGATATGGCTTTCGAAAGAAGTAGCTGAAAAGGTGAAGAAAAAGAGGGAGGCCTTCATGACATGCAAGAGATCACAGAGAGAGGAAGACAGGCATCTATATTTGGAAAAACTTAGAGAAGCTACCAAAGAAGTAAGGAAAGCAAAGATTCAAAAAGAGGAGGAAATAGTCAATGCAATAAAATGGAGGGATAAGACATTTTTTAGATATGTTAGTGAGAAGAGGAAGGGCAAAAGTGGTATTGTCAAACTCAAGGGTGAAGGGGAGGAATATGTAGAAGCTGAGGATAAAGCAGAATTGCTTAACAAATATTTCTGTTCTGTGTTCACAGATGAAGAACCAGGAGCAGGGCCTCAGAAAACGCCCATAAACAGGAACAGAAGCGAGGGGATCTTGAACAATTTTCAGAAGACTGTGTTCTTGAGAAACTAGCTCAACTTAAAGTAGACAAAGCGATGGGACCGGATGGGATACACTCTAGAATACTGAGGGAACTTGGGGACGTTCTAGCAGCTCCACTGACTTACTTTTTCAATGCCTCGTTGAAGTCGGGAGTGGTGCCAAAGGACTGGAGAGAGGCTCATATAGTGCCTTTACACAAAAGCAGAAGTAAGGATGTGGTTGAAAACTACAGGCCAGTTAGTTTAACTTCGGTGGTGAGTAAATTATTGGTTCTCCAGGACCAAGCAGGAAGTCAGTCCTCACATATGGGTGACGTCGGCGCCGACGGAGCCCTCGCGGAGCAATTTTCCCCAGCTTTCAAAGAAAGCCTTTGGGAATTGCAGCGCGCATGCGCGGTCCCCTTCCCGCCCAAAGGTGTCATCTTAGCCAGTCTTCTTTTTTCCGCGGAGCCCTACAGACGCTGTCTACAAGTCACCGCTGAAAAGTTGATTTTCTTTCTTTATTTTAGTATTTTCTTCGGTTCGACGCCGGTCCTTTTTCCGTCCGGCCTCGCGACACCGGTTGCGAGGCCTCCCCTTCTTTTCGGTTTTTCTGTCCTTCGTGACAAATTCGCGCTTTTTTCACTTTTCCCTGGCGGCACGAACGTTTGACCTCGCAGGGGCCCTTTTTCCCCCGATGGCCGCCAGTGGTTTTAAAAAGTGTGTTCAGTGTAAGAAACGTATGTCTCTTACTGACACACATGATTGCTGCCTCCGTTGCCTGGGCCCAGATCATGAAGAAATGATCTGTGGAGCCTGTAGCAAGATGTCCGCGAAATCCTTGCGGAGTCGGCAGCATCAGCGGGAGAGAATCTTCTCTGACCCCAGCCGTACCCGGACCTCGTCAGAAGCTTCGGTGTCCAGGGAGTCTGGCTCTGAACACCGTCGGAGCTCCTCTGAGAGGGGGTCTCCTTCCCGGGAACATCATCGGAGGAAGAAACCCGCGAGGACGGCGTCGGTGGACACTCCTGGCTCCGCGAAGGCCAGGTCGCATAGCCCCGATAGCCGTCCCGGGTCTTTGGAGCTGGAGCGGCCGTCCAAGCAGCCTCGTCTGGAGATGGACTCGTCTGCTCACGTAAGTCCTGTTGTCCTCGTGGACTCGCCTCCGAGAGGTCCGACGTCGGGCCCGACGCCGTCGGGGCCCGAGTCGGGGGCTGCTGGGTCTCCTGAGTTCGGACTCAGGTTGACGGCCTTGGAGAGCAGCCTAGCTGCCTTCATGGACCAGCAGCGGGCATTGATCGCTGGCCTCGCTGGCGTTTCTGCCCTGACCGCCGGGACGTCGACGTCTAAGTCGACCCCGGAGACCGAGCCGATCCTCGAGTCCATGCGGGCTCGAGTCGATCCTCGGTCGAGGTCCCCTTCGGCCTCCCGTTCGGGGCCGCGGTCGTCGACGCCGACTCCCTCGGCGTCGGGGCGGACGGCGTCTGTGCCCGCCCGGCCAGAGCCGCTCGACTCCTCCTCCGAGGAGTCCGCCTGGGAATCCGAGGTGGAAGAGTCACCTGATTCTTTTCGGACTCGGTGTATTCCTTCGGACTCCCCCGAGTCCGAACCTCGGAGACAGTCCCCTCTGGAGGATGCACGGTTCTCGGACTTCGTGAGGGATATGGCCAAGGCCTTGGCCTTCCCTGCGGATCCCGAGGAGGAGCCTCGAGCCGAAGAGCTCGATGCCCTCCAGTATGACTCTCCTGCAAAGGAGCATTTTACTGTACCGGTTCCTCCGATGCTGGAACGACATCTCTTCCGCATGTGGGAGAGCCCGGCGTCGTCGCCGGTATTAAGCAAGCGGGTCGATGCCATATATCGAGTCCGCAAGAGCCCTGGCTTCCAAAAAGCACAGCTGCCGCACCATTCCATGGTGGTGGAATCGGCCATGCATAGGCTCAAGAGCCAGAAGATGCACTCCTCGGTGCCTCCCGGTAGGGAAGCCCGCAGCCTGGATGGCATCGGTAAGAAGTGTTTCCAGGGCTCTATGCTTGCTTGTCGGGTCCAGATTTACCAGCTGTACATGGGCATGTATCTCAGGGACCTGGCTAAAGAAATAGCCGGATTCTCTGCTGGTCTCTCCGAGGAACCTTTGCGGAGGTTCCTGGCCTTGTCCACTGGTATTCGAGAGTGCTCAAAGTTTATCTCTCGAGCAGCCTATGATGGTTTTGAGGCATCGGCTCGAGTAGCCGCAGCCGGCATCGGGGCCCGCTGACAGGCTTGGCTTCAGTCATCCGACCTCGAGCCCTGGGTGCAGGACAAGTTGGTCGATGTCCCCTGCAGAGGTGAAAACCTCTTTGGCAAACCTATGGACGAGAAGGCTGCACAACTCGAGACAGAGACTCTCACCAGGACTCGGCTCTCCAGGAAAACCTCTGCCCCTTCCCAGAAGAAGAAGGGCTCGGGGAAAAAGCCCTTTTACCCGAGGAAGACGGCTGCCTATAAACACTACCCTCATTATCAGGCCTCCGCAGCTCCCCAACAGGGTCAGCAGGCCAAGGGACGGGGTAACGGATCCCGTAGGCAGCAAGCCCCCAAGCCTGCGCCACCGGCCCCTGCTCCGCAGGGTGGGGGTTTTTGACTCTTTCAGCATAGCCTCTCCCCCTCCGCTGGTTTCTCTCAGCACGGGAGGCCGGCTGGTCCACTTTGCCCACAGGTGGTCCAACATCACGTCAGATACCTGGGTGCTCCACATAGTCCGAGAGGGCTATCTTCTACACTTCCACCAGGTACCTCCCCCCTACTTTCCAGGGGAGCCTCTGCGACCCCCTCTTCACCAGGACTTACTCCTTCAAGAGTTGGCAAGTCTTCTTCAGGAACAGGCGGTGGAACCGGTGCCCCACCACCTGGGAGGTCAAGGCTTTTATTCCAGGTACTTCCTGGTACCAAAGCGAACTGGAGGCCTCAGACCCATCCTGGACTTGCGGAACCTCAACAAGTTCCTGGAAAGGGAAAAGTTCAAGATGCTTACCCTTGGAATCCTGCTGCCCTACCTCCGGCAGGGAGATTGGCTATGCTCCTTGGATCTAAAGGATGCCTACACTCACATCCTCATCCACCCAAGCCACCGACAATACCTAAGGTTTGTGGTGGCAGGCAATCATTACCAGTACAGGGTACTGCCCTTTGGCCTATCCTCCGCACCCCGAGTCTTCACAAAATGTCTCGCAGTGGTAGCGGCTTATCTCCGACTTCAAGGCCTCTTTGTCTTCCCTTACCTAGACGACTGGCTCATCAGAGCACCGTCCTCCACGGAGGCCACTCACGCCACGCAACGTACTGTGACTCTGCTCCAGTACTTGGGCTTTGTCATAAACTTCGAAAAGTCCACTTTGCTCCCCTCTCAGGATCTCGAGTTCATCGGCGCCAGGTTAAACACGCTTCAAGCGCGAGCCTTTCTGCCGCTCGACAGGGCACAGCGGCTCATGGCTCTTGCCAGCCGCTTTCGCAGCCATTCCCGGGTCTCGGCCAGGCACTTTCTGAAACTGCTCGGCCATATGGCTTCCACGGTCCATGTGACCCCCAATGCCCGCCTGAATATGCGGCCGGCTCAATGGTGCCTTCGCTCACAATGGCGTCGGGCCTCGGGGAGACTAGCGGACTCAGTACGAATCTCCAGCCCGCTGGTCTCTTCCCTACGGTGGTGGCTTCATCTGCCCAACCTAGTGCTCGGAATGCCTTTTCAGTCTCCTCCGCCTGTTCAGGTACTGACGACCGACGCTTCTCTGCTGGGTTGGGGAGCACATTGCCAAGGGACATGTACTCAGGGTCTCTGGACCCCGTGGGAATCTGCCCAGCAGATCAACTTCCTGGAGCTCAGAGCGATCCGCCTGGCTCTCCGGGCCTTCTCCCACCTTACCACTCGCCAGTCCGTCCTCGTCCAGACGGACAATCAAGTGGCCATGTTCTATGTGAACAAACAGGGGGGCACGGGCTCCTTCCTTCTCTGTCGGGAAGCACAAAAGCTCTGCGCTTGGGCCGTCAGCCGAGGGATCCTCCTCAAAGCTGTCTACCTCCCAGGTCAAGAAAATTACCTGGCAGACAAACTGAGCAGAATCCTCCAACCACACGAGTGGCGATTGGACCCGTTGGTGGTTCAAAGGATCTTTCTCCAGTGGGGCCTCCCCACGCTGGATCTATTTGCCAGTCCTCTGAACAGGCAACTTCCTCGGTTCTGCTCTCGGGAACCGCATCCCCTCCGAGTAGCGGCGGATGCTTTTCTGCTCTCATGGTCCACGGGCCTTCTGTATGCCTTTCCTCCCATGCTGCTGGTGTCTCGAACACTTTTCAAGGTTCTCCAGGACAAGGTTTCGATGATCCTGATAGCTCCCCGGTGGCCCAGGCAACCGTGGTTCCCGCTTCTGATGCAACTGGCGGTAGATACTCCGTTGCCTCTGGGGTTTCAACCCGATCTCCTGACCCAGGATCAGGGGTCTCTCCTACACCCCAACCTCAGATCTCTTCATCTGATGGCCTGGCTGCTGAAAGGGTAGTCCTTGCTCCCCTCCTGCTGCCTCCGGAGGTGGAAGAGGTCGTGCTAGCTTCCAGGCGACCCTCTACCCGGAAATCCTACACCCTTAAATGGCATCGCTTCTCCACCTGGTGTACTCAACAGTCTCAAGACCCTTTCTCCTGCTCGGTGTCGGTGATCTTGCAGTACTTGCTTTCCCTCTCCAATCTTGGACTTAAGTCCAACTCGGTCAAAGTTCACCTTAGTGCTATTTCTGCACATCATGTGCAGGTGGAAGGCAGGCCTCTTTCCGGCCACCCTCTCGTGGCACGGTTCTCCCGAGGTCTCCTTCTCCTTAAACCACCTTTGCGCCCCCCAGCCCCCGACTGGGACCTGAACGTGGTTTTACAGCGGATCACCTGTCCGCCTTTTGAACCCATGGCTACCTGTCCTCTCCGTTTTCTTTCTTGGAAAACCTTGTTCCTGGTAGCACTCACTTCCGCTAGACGCGTTAGTGAACTGCAGGCCCTAGTGTCTGATCCCCCTTACACTAGGTTCTACAAGAACAGGGTAGTCCTGTGGACTCACCCTAAGTTTCTTCCAAAAGTGGTCTCCCCTTTTCACATCAATCAGGAGGTGGTGCTTCCGACCTTCTTTCCCAGGCCACACTCCAGCCGAGCTGAAATGGTCTTGCATACCCTGGACTGTCGGAGGGCGTTAACCTTCTACCTTGATCGTACGCGGGAGCACCGTAAGACTGTTCAGCTCTTCCTGTCTTACGACCCTAATAAATTAGGGCTCCCTGTCTCCAAGCGTACTCTGTCCATCTGGGTAGCTGACTGTTATCGCTTGGACTTATGGGGCGGCAGGCCTCTCGTTGGAAAGTCGAGTCACGGCTCATCGGGTTCGGGCGAAGGCTGCGTCAGTGGCTTACCTCCGCTCTGTTCCATTGGCAGACATCTGCCGGGCCGCCACTTGGTCTTCGAGCCAGATGTTTGCAACCCATTACTGTCTCGAGAGGGAGTCCCGCAGGGACAGTGCTTTCGGACAGGCAGTCCTCCGTAATCTCTTCGAGGTTTAAGCAACTCCTACCCTCCATCCCGGATGTTGGGCTACCGGTTGGAGATTAGTCAGAGAAGATTCCTTCCTTCTGTGCTGCTGAGCTAGAGGGAGCTCATTTTTGTGCTTAGGGTCTCCGGTAGCCTTAAGCTTGGGAGTCCCATATGTGAGGACTGACTTCCTGCTTGGTCCTGGAGAAAGCGTAGTTACTCACCTGTAACAGGTGTTCTCCAGGAGCAGCAGAAATCAGTCCTCACAACCCTCCCTCCTCCCCGTGGAGTTGCAGTCATTTGATTTAGTTTTTGCAAATTTTTTGCTGTCTTTTCGCTATGTCATCAGACTGGCCAAGATGGCACCTTTGGGCGGGAAGGGGACCGCGCATGTGCGCTGCAATTCCCAAAGGCTTTCTTTGAAAGCTGGGGAAAATTGCTCCGCGAGGGCTCCGTCGGCGCCGACGTCACCCATATGTGAGGACTGATTCCTGCTGCTCCTGGAGAACACCTGTTACAGGTGAGTAACTACGCTAAACGCTGCTGAAAGAGAAAATAGTGAGGTTTCTGGAGTCCAGCGGATTACAGGATCCGAGGCAGCATGGATTCACCAGAGGCAGGTCTTGTCAGACATATCTGATTGATTTCTTTGACTGGGTGACCAGGGAGTTGAACCGAGGGAGAACCCTAGATGCGGTGTATTTAGATTTCAGTAAAGCCTTTGACACTGTTCCTCACTGTAGACTTATAAACAAACTGAGCACCCAGGGGATGGACCTTAAAGTTACTGCTTGGGTTAGAAATTGGTTGGGTGGGAGGCGACAAAGAGTATAGGTAAATGGAGCTCATGTAAGCACACCAGTGTTTTCTGATTGTGCAGATCTGTTACTTGTAAACCGCACTGAAAACAAATAGCGCGGTATATAAAAGATGTTAAATAAATAAATAAATAAATAAATTCCGAGGAGAAGGATGTTACCAGTGGTGTACCCCAGGGATCGGTCCTTGGTCCGATTCTTTTTAACATCTTTGTTAGTGATATAATGGAAGGGCTGTCGGGTGAGGTTTGCTTCTTTGCGGATGATGCCAAAATCTGCAATAGAGTAGACACCCAGGAAGGTGTAGATAACATGAGGGGGATCTTGCTAAGCTTGAAGAATGGTCTAAAATTTGGCAGCTGGGATTTAATGTTAAAAAATGTAAGGTCATGCATTTGGGTTGCAGCAATTCAAGGGAGCAATATAGTATAGGGGGTGTGAAGTACTTTTGTCCACTAAAGAAGAGTGGGACCTAGGCGTGGTTGTGTCTGATGATCTTAAAGTAGCTAAATAGGTAGAAAAGGCGACGGCAAAAGCTAGAAGGATGCTTGGGTGCATACGGAGAGGAATGGCTAGCAGAAAAAAGGAGGTGATAATGCCTCTGTATAAGTCTTTGTTGCGACCACATTTGGAGTATAGTGTGCAATTCTGGAGACCGCACCTTCAAAAGGATATAAACAGGATGGAGTCAGTACAGAGGGTGGCTACTATAATGGTTAGTGGTCATCATTATAAAGCATATGAGGACAGACTTAAGGATTTTAATATGTACACCTTAGAGGAAAGGTGGGATAGAGGTGATATGATTAAGATGTTTAAATACCTCCGTGGCATAAATGCACAGGGGGAGAGCCTCTTTCAATTGAAAGCAAGTTCTGCTACGAGGGGACATGGGATGAGGGTGAAGGGGGGATAGATTCAGGAGTGATATGCGGAAATATTTCTTTACAGAAAGAGTGGTGGATCCATGGAATAGTCTCCCAGTGGAGGTGGTAGAGATGAGGACAGTATCTGAATTCAAAAAAGCATGGGACAAACACAGAGGATCTCTAAAGGAAAAAATGGGACTGTTGAAGTTGTTGATACAGAATGACAGACTAAATAGGCCATGTGGTCTTTTTCTGTCGTCATATTTCTATGTTTCTATGTTGGCTGCTCACCAATATTCAGGTATTATAGATGATTTTAATGATAGTTCTCAAATTACTAATAGTAGGTCTTAAATTTCATTTTTGAGTTTTCGCAGCACCCTGGGATGTATACTGTTTGGTCCAGGTGATTTGCTGCTCTTCAGTTGCTGTATTACATCCTCGAGGTTTATCGAGATTTGTTTCAATTCCTCTAGTACATCACTTTTAAATATCATTTCTGATATGGGTAACTTTCCTAAATGTAACCATAAAGTGAGGTGAATCAATCCATGATACTACACCATGATGATGTAGTAAAGGGTTGGTTTATTTCTTCAGAACAGACCACTCACATCTCGCTCTACATTACCATGTTTCATCATGTGACTTCCAAAGGGATGTTGTTGAGATGGTAAACCCATGAAAAAAACAGCATAAATCCAACCACTAAATGTGTCTAGCATATAATTGTTCAAATATCCGAACTATCTGTGTACTTTCAGCAGTTTGGCAAAAGTCATTACCTTCTAAATTTCTCCATTTCAAATTATATTCATGACAGATGCACCCAGACAGGGCTGGGGAGCCTCATGTATATGGGTTCCAGACCTGGCTGAGGAACCCCATGTAAAAGGGTTCTATACTCTGACTATGATCTTTAAAGGAGAAAATTAATCAGATTAATTTTTATGGATTTATGAGCAATTTGGAATGTTTTAAGGCTTTCATAGATCAAGTTGCAATGCATTACATCAACAAGCAGGGAGGAACAGGATCTTACCTTCTGTCTTGGGAAATTGTTATGTTAGTATGTTTGTTTATTAAATTGCTTAATATACCGCCCATCACAACAGCGTCTGAGCGGTTTACAAATACATCGAAAAGCTGCTAGAAAAGGAAAAAAACGCCAATGCAGTTTGATAGGAAAGGATAGAGTAAAGCTGTGAAGGGACAGAGAAAGAGAGCAAGGGCTGGAGGAAAGGGCATGTAACTGGGCCATCCCTCGTGGGATGAGTCTCAGACATTTACCGGGTAGCCAAGGGCAGCATTCTGACAGACAAACTGAGTCGCACATTAAACTGCATGAGTAGGTCCGGGATTCAGAAGTGGCTCTGATGATATTTCATTAGAGGGACACACCCCAGAACAGTTTTTCTTCAGGATAGGGACACATGAAAGATTAGATTAAATGCCTTCTTCCTAGATTGAGGATAAGGGTCTGTACGCGTATCCTCCAATATTCCTAATAGTGAAGACTTTCCTGAAACTCGGTTGATTCCATCTATCGAGTCCGCAAGAGCCCAGGGTTCCAGAAGGCACAGCTACCGCACCATTCCATGGTTGTGGAATTGGCCATGCATCAGCTGAAGAGTCAGAAGATGCACTCCTTGGTGCCTCCCGGCCGGGAGGCCCGGAACCTGGATGCCCTCGTTAGAAAGTGCTTCCAGGGCTCTTTGCTTGCTTGCTGTGTCCAGACCTACCAGCTGTACATGGACATGTATCTTCAAGACATGGCAAAGTTGATTGCCGGGTTCTCTGCTGGTCTCTCCGAGGAACCTTTGCAGAGGTTCACAGCCTTGTCAACTGGGATCCGAGAATGCTCAAAGTTTGTCTCGAGCAGCTTATGATGGCTTTGAGGCTTCGGCCCGAGTAGCCGCGGCCGTCATCGGTGCACGCCGTCAGGCCTGGCTACAGTCATCGGACCTTGAGCCATGGGTGCAAGACAAGTTGGTTGATGTCCCCTGCCGAGATGAAAACCTCTTTGGCAAGCCCATAGCTGAAAAAGCTGCAGAACTCGAGTCTGAGATTCTCACCAGGACAAGGCTGTCCAGGAAAACCTCTGCCCCTTCTCAAAAGAAGAAGGGCTCGGGGAAAAAGTCCTTTACCTGAGGAAGTCATCTGCCTACAAAACTTACCCTCAGTACCAGGCCTCCATAGCTCCCCAACAGAGTCAGCAGGCCAAGGTGCAGGGACATGGGCCCCGTAGGCAGAAAACCCCCAAGCCACCGGCTCCTGCACAGCAGGGAGCGGGGTTTTGACTCCAGTGGCATAGCCTCTCCTCAGCTGGCCCCTCTCAGCACAGGAGGCCGGTTGACCCTGTATGCCCACAGGTGGTCGGCCATAACAAGGGATACCTGGGTGCTAAGCATAGTCCAGAAGGGCTATCTGCTCCATTTCCACCAGGTACCCCCCCTCCTACTGTCCAGGGGAGCCTCTAAGATTCCCCCCCCCCCCAGGAACCCACTCCTGCAGGAGTTAGCAAGTCTTCTAAAAGAGTAGGCGGTGGAACCGGTGCCCCAACACCTGAGAGGTCAAGGCTTCTATTCCAGGTACTTTCTGGTACCAAAAAGGACAGGAGGCCTCCGGCCCATCCTAGACTTGCGGAATTTAAACAAGTTCCTGGAGAGGGAAAAGTTCAAGATGCTTACCCTTGGAATACTGCTGTCCTACCTCCAGCAGGGAGATTGGCTATGCTCTTAAGACCTAAAAGATGCTTATACTCACATCCTTATTCATCCAGACCACAGACAATATCTCAGATTTGTGGTGGAAGGAAACCATTTTCAGTACAGGGTACTCCCTTTTGGCCTAACCTCCGCCCCCAGGGTTTTTACTAAGTGCCTGGCAGTGGTAGCGGCCTACCTCAGGATTCAAGGGATCTTTGTCTTTCCATACCTGGACGACTGGCTCATCAGACCAATCACAGGAGACCAATCAAGCCACCTTCTGCACTATCTCTTTTCTCCAGCATCTGGGGTTTGTCATAAACTTCGCAAAGTCCACTTTGCACCCCTCACAGAGCCTGGAGTTCATAGGAGCAAAACTGGACACCCTGCAGGCAAAGGCTTTTTTGCCTGTGGACAGGGCCCACAGACTAATGGATTTGGCCAGATAATTCCGCAGCAATTCTCTGGTCTCCGCCAGACAATTCCTGAGGCTTTTAGGCCACATGGCATCCACGGTTCATGTAACTCCAAATGCCTGTTTGCACATGAGGCCAGCTCATTAGGGTCTCAGAACTCAATGGCTAGGGCCACAGGAAGCTTAAGAGACAAAGTGAGGGTGTCCAAACTACTAGCATCTTCTCTGCAGTGGTGGCTTCTTCTTCCGAATCTGGTGCAAGGAGGGCCTTTCCAGGCCCCTCCACACTCCCAGGTGCTGACAACCGATGCTTCTCTTCAGGGTTGGGGTGCACATTGTCAGGGAGCCTGCAGTCAGGGCCTGTGGTCTCCTTGGGAGGCCGCACAGCAGATCAATCTCTTGGAGCTGAGAGCTATCCGCTTAGCCCTGCAGACTTTCTCTCATGTCCTCTCTCACCAGTCTGTCTTAGTTCAGACAGACAATCAAGTTGCTATGTTCTATGTCAGCAAACAGGGGGGCACAGGGTCCCACCCTCTCTGTCAGGAAGCACAGGACCTGTGCTCCTGGGCAGTCAATCATGGCATATCAGCCTCACCCACAGGCACAACACAAAACTCCCACAACTAGACAAAATGATGTGAACCCCACCATGTTGCAAGTTTGTAAATAGTTACCCTTGTTATCCAAGTTCTAAATACCTGTTCATTGTAAACACAAAGTACCCAAGGAAATGTGTAGTTCTATGTTTATTGTAAACCGCACTGATGTTGAATAGCGTGGTATAAAAGAGACTGGAAATAAATAAATAAATAAATAGTTCTCAGGGCGGTCTATCTCCCTGGGCAGGAGAATTGCCTGGCAGACAGATTGAGCAGGATCCTACAGCCACACGAATGGCAGTTGAATCCTCTGGTGGTTCAACAAATCTTCCTAAGATGGGGTCTTCCAAACATAGATCTTTTTGCCAGTCCACTGAACCGTCAACTGCCCAGGTTCTGCTCCAGAGAACCGCATCCTCTGAGTAGCAGCGGATGCGTTTCTCATTCCGTGGTCTACCGGCCTCCTATATGCGTTTCCTCCCACGCCTCTAGTGCCCAAGACACTGTTCAAAGTGATCCAGGACAAGGCCTCGGTGATCCTGGTAGCCCCCAGGTGGCCCAGGCAACCATGGTGCCCACTTCGGTTGCAACTAGCGGTGGACACTCCTCTTCCTCTGGGGATGCAGCCTGATCTCCTGCCTCAGGAGCAGGGATCTCTTACACCCCAACCTCCAGTCCCTCAATCTGATGGCCTGGCTGCTGAAAGGGTAGTTCTAGCACCCTTACTGCTGCCTAGGGAAGTGGAGGACGTGGTCTTGGCCTCCAGGAGGCAGTCCACCCAGAAATCTTATGCCTTCAAGTGGCGTAGGTTCTCCACCTGGTGTGCTCAACACAAGGAGGATCCTTTCTCATGCCTGGTACCAGTGGTGCTGCAATATTTGCTTCACCTTTCCAACCTGGGCCTTAAATCCAGTTCTGTTAGGGTCCATCTCAGTGCTCTCTCAGCGCACCACTCACTGGTGGAGGGCCAGTCTCTCTCAAGCCACCCTTTGGTGACTCGCTTCCTCAGAGGCCTGCTTTTGCTTAAGCCTCCGGTTCGTCCACCTGCCTCTGAGTGGGATTTGAATGTGGTCTTGCAACAGCTTACTTGCCCACCATTTGAGCCTATGGCTACTTGCCCTTTGCGCTTTCTCTCCTGGAAAGCATTGTTTTTGGTGGCTCTTACCTCAGCAAGGCGAGTGAGTGAACATCAAGCTCTGGTGTCAGATGCACCATACACTAGGTTCTGTAGGAACAGAGTAGTCTTGCGGACTCGCCCTAAGTTCCTTCCAAAGGTTGCCTCCTCTTTCCACCTCAATCAGGAGGTGGTTCTTCCGACTTTCTTTCCCAGGCCGCATGCCAGCCGGGCTGAGATGGTCTTGCATACCCTGGACTGTAAGAGGGCGTTGTCCTTCTACCTTGATCATACACAGAGACACCGAAGGGCTGTACAGCTCTTCGTCTCTTTTGACCCTAATAAGTTGGGGTTGCCTATCTCCAAGCGTACCTTGTCCATCTGAGTGGCAGACTGTATTGCCTGGGCATACAGGGCAGCCGGCCTCTCGTTGCAGGGTCAAGTCACGGCCCACCGTGTCAGGGCGAAGGCTGCGTCAGTGGCTCATCTCCGCTCTGTTTCGTTGGCAGACATCTGCAGGGCCGTTACTTGGTCTTCAAGCCAGAGTTTTGCGTCCCACTACTGCCTCGAGAGGGAGTCCCGCAGGGACAGTGCTTTTGGGCAGGCGGTACTCCGTAATCTCTTTGAAGTATAGGCAACTCCTACCCTCCGGCCCTGATGTTGGGCTACCGTACGGGGGCGATATCAGAAAAGATTCTTTTCACACATGCTGGGGCTCTAGAGGAAGCTCATTTTTCAGCTTTGGGTCCCCGGTAGCCTTAAGCTGGGGAGTTCCATATGTGAGGACTGACTTCCTGCTTGGTCCTGGAGATAGCGTAGTTACTCACCTGCAGCAGGTGTTCTCCTGGAGCAGCAGGAATCAGTCCTCACAACCCTCCCTCCTCCCCCCCTTGGAGTTGCGGTCATATCTATATTTCATTTTTGTTTTTTGCTGGCTTAGCTATGTCATCTGACTGAGCAAGATGGCAACCTTGGACGGGAAGGGGACCGCGCATGCGCGCTGCATTCCCAAAGGCTTTCTATGAAAGCTGGGGAAATGTTCCGCACGAGGGCTCCGTCGGCGCCGACGTCACCCATATGTGAGGACTGATTCCTGCTGCTCCTGGAGAACACCTGTTACAGGTGAGTAACTACGCTAAATTACACATCCAACTCAGAAGAGTTAGGTGCCATTGTGAAAATTTATCCCCTTATAACATATTGCAACCTACAAAGACTCCCAAAGATACTAGCAATGCATTAAGTGAGTAAAAGTGATGACTCAATTATAGTAGGACGGAGGTGGAAGTATGTGATCTTTTCAAAGTAGGTTATGTTGGGATGGAGA
Source organism: Ichthyophis bannanicus (assembly GCA_033557465.1). NCBI lineage: Eukaryota > Metazoa > Chordata > Amphibia > Gymnophiona > Ichthyophiidae > Ichthyophis > Ichthyophis bannanicus. The sequence continues at coordinate 842,496,196 of CM066036.1, read as the reverse complement.
GATGAGAATGTGCTTTGTTTTCTCAGGGCTAGTTAGTGGTTTGGTTTCTTAAGATCCCAGAATGCTTTATGAAGGCATATATAACATGACCAGCAGGTTGGGGAGAACATTTTTAAACAGTCTACTGAGTTATTCATGGGGGATAGAGCAGACATACGAGGGAAATGAGAAAAAATATATAAAACTATCTCTTTCTGTTGTGACTTTAGCGACAAGGAGAACTTAGTTTAGTTCAGGGATTGGCAAACCTTTGGGCCGCAGGATTGCAGGCGGGCCCGGTCAGATGGTGGGGGGGGGGGAGACTTTCAGGGGAAACCTCCTTATTCACTGACAGTCTGACAAACCAACAGTTATACTTACAGTCCAGTCATATGCCTCCTGCTGTTGCTGCCATGGGTCAAGACCCAACTCATCACCATGTTCTGGCTTGTTGTGGCCTACAGGCCATAGGTTGTTCACTTCTGGTCTAGTTACTAGAGGCACAAAACAGAAATAAAACCACACAACCCCGAGTGTACTGGGCACAGAAGGCCCAAAGCAATGGTCATTCCCTCACAGTTTGCTTGAATATTGAGACATTCTTTATGCTGACCTGGTGAAGGGAATTTTAAGATACCAGAGTGAGTCACACTTATTTTAAGTTCGTACAATAAAAAAAAGCATTATATTCATCCGGTTTGTTGATCTCCTTTTCCTACACAGGGAAAATATGAATTAAACATTGCATTATAAAGTCCTGAAGATAATCGGGCACAAGAAATCAAAAGAATCCATAGACTGATGTGAGAGTAGAGAGATAATGAAACAGGCAATTTTCACAATCTCCAGGAACAGGCAGGAATGAGTCTTCACATATGGGTATCGTCGGTACTGACGGAGCCTGCGCGGGAACGCTCCCCAGCGTCCAAAAGGAAAGCTTTTGGGAGCATCCCACAGCGCCTGTGCGCTGCCTTCCCGCCTTTCCTAACCGCCTCTCTCCAGTTCTTTTCCGCGGAGCCAGCAGGTCGTGTTCCTGTCACCGCTGAAGAATTTCTTTATTTTATTTTATTTCTTTGGTCGCGCGTCTGCCTTTTCGACGCTGGACCGGTACCGCCGGTTTTTTCTTTCTTTATTCTAAAAAAAAAAAAACCCTACTGTTTTTTCTCACTTCAGTGCATTTTCTTCTTTGGCCTTAGGCCTAGGGCATTTTTCCTCATGGAAAAGCCCGCCTCTGGGTTTAAAAAATGCACGAAGTGCAGCGGCACTATTTCTGTCACTGACACCCATGAATGGTGTCTAAAATGTTTAGGTCCTGACCACTCCATTGCGGATTGTGAGTCCTGCTCCATGATGTCTAAAAGAGGTCTACAGAATCGAGCAGCTAAGCTCAGTACCCTGTTTCCCTCGGATGCAGCTTCGGTTGCATCGACGTCTTCCAGGGCTGCTTCTTCCTCACATGGATCTCAGTTAACCAAACTTAAATCCAGCCGGTCCTCGAAGGGTAGATATCCCTCTAAGTATCGAGATGCCTCCGGGCTTGCCCTCGAGGAATCCGCACTGGCCAAATTACCCCGGCGGGAGGCTCCGGCTTCCAAAGCTTTATCTATGGGGTCACAGGTTGACATCGATGGCTCGGCCTCGACCGAGCACCTGTTGCCATGTTCTGGGGTACCAGTGGTTCCCACTGGTACCGACATCCAGACATTGGTTGCGTCAATGGATCAGAATATCCTGACCATGCAGCGTGCCATCACGGCATTCATACAAGCTGCGACGCCTTCGGTACCGCAACAAACTCCGTTGCCGGTACCGGTACCGACATCGGTTCCAGTGCCGGTACCGATTGCATCGACATCCGCTTCGGTGTCGACTGCAGCGGTACACTGTTCTGTGATGCCCATCGGTACCGAACCGGTACCGATCACTCCCGATGTCGATACCACCCGGTACGCATATCGGGCTCTGCAGGAGCATCCAGACAGGCGATACTTCGATTCCTCTGAAGACTCTGATGAATCAGAGGTCTCTGTCGAAGCATCGGTGATTCATCCTCAGGAGCCCTCTTCTCCAAAAAGGAGAATGTCTCCTCCAGAAGACTTGTCTTTTCAAGGCTTCATTAGGGAAGTGGCCAGTGGTCTTTCCATCTCAGTGGCCCCTGAGACAGAGCCTAGAGCCAAAAAATTAGATATTTTACAATATCCTAAGGCTCCTAAAGAGGCAGCCACTTTACCAATACATGAGATTCTTTATGATCACATGTTGGGCATATGGGAGACTCCTCTCACCACTTCCCCTCATTCTCGCAGGTTGGACACCATGTACCGTGTTCCTCCTTGTCCTGGCTTTCATAAGACTCAGCTTCCTCACCACTCCATTGTGGTGGAGTCTGCTATGAAGAAGATAGAGTACAAAAAGGCACTCTTCTGCTCCTCCAAGAAGAGAATGCAGAACCTTAGATGCCTTTGGCAGGAGAATTTTCCAGACCAGTATGCTTGTTGCCAGAATCAACTCCTATAGTCTCTGTATGGGAATGTTTCTAAAAGAAGTTAAAGATCACCTGCAAACTTTATCTCCTTTTATTTAAGAAGATAAAAGGGAAGAGTTCCTCATCTGGCTCAAACATGCCCAGGATATTTCCAAGTTTTCCAGCCGTGCAGCCTTTGAAACTTTTGAAGGTGCCAGCAGAGCCTTGGCCATTGCCATAGGTGCAAGCAGAGTTGCTTGGTTACAAGCTTCTGATTTGGAACCTTGGGTTCAAGATGGACTAGGAAACCTTCCTTGTACAGGTGAAAACCTTTTTGGCAAAGATTGGCAAGCAAAGGCCACCCAAATGGATGCTGAAAATTCTGCTTTAGATAGACTTTCAAAGTCTACTTCTGCTCCTTTTAAGAAAAGGTTGTTCAAAAAGGGATTTTTTCCCAAAAAAGGGAAATATTATTCTGCTTATGGTCAGCAGTCATCTACTGCAGGTCGTTTTGCTACAAAGAGACAGCAACAACTGAAACAGGCCAAGCCTAAGGCTGCTAGGACTGCTATGGCCCAACAGCCTCAGCCTCCTCAGGGCCTTTGACTTACAACTAAAGAGCTTGGCCTTTCTGGCTCTAGAAAATCCAGAGCCTCTCACCATCCCAGGAAGGTTGGCTTACTTTGCTCCCAGATGGGAACAAATCAGAGCAGAGCAATGGACCCTCTCCATCATAAGGGAGGGGGTACAAACTTCATTTCTTAAACCTTCCTCCTCACACCATGGTGAGACAGTTAAATTCTCAGACATCTCTCATCGACCTTCTGGGTCAGGAGATTACTACCCTTCTTGCCCAAGGGGCAATAGAAGAAGTACCCCTTCTTCAACAGGGCTCAGGGTTCTACTCCCCCTACTTTCTTATCCCAAAGAAAACAGGGGGCTACAGACCCATATTAGATCTCAGAGAATTGAACAAGTTTCTATGCAAGGAGAAATTCAAGATGATTTCTCTCGGTACTCTCCTTCCATACCTTCAGAGTCAGGATTGGCTTTGCTCTCTAGACCTCAAGGATGCATACACCCATGTCCTCATCCATCCAACACACAGAAGGTTCCTTCGGTTCCTTCATCAAGGGAAGCACTACCAATACAGAGTGCTTCCTTTCGGTCTGGCCTCTGCACCAAGGGTGTTCACAAAATGCATGGCAGTAGTAGCTGCATTTCTACGCACTCTAGGGATATTCGTATTCCCATATCTGGACAACTGGCTCATCTGAGCTCCATCCCAGTCAGAGGCCCAGACTTCTCTAACCTGCACAAGCCGTATCCTTCAGTATCTTGGACTTGTAATAAACTTTCCAAAATCCCATCTCACCCCTACTCAGTCTCTAGAGTTCATAGGGGCCTTGCTGGATACCACAACTGCAAGGGCCTATCTTCCACAGGCCCGTTGCCTACGCTTGGTGCAGTTAGCCTCACAAATTCAGTTAAAATCCCATTTAACTGCTTGGGAGATGTTACAACTGTTAGGCCACATGGCATCCACTGTGCATGTGGTTCCTTATGCTCGCCTTCACATGAGGGCAGCTCAGTGAACTCTGTCCACCCAATGGACCCAGGCATCAGGTTGCCTGTCAGACAAAATAGCAACCTCCAGTCGCCTCTTTTGGTCCCTCCACTGGTGGAAGTCCACTCAAAATCTGTTACTGGGGTCCCCCTTTCAACAGGTGTTACCCCAAGCAACCCTTACAACAGATGCCTCTCCAAGAGATTGGGGAGCTCATCTTCAAGATCTCTCCACTCAAGGCATCTGGTCTCTACATATCAACCTCTTAGAGCTCAGAGCAATTTTTCTAGCTCTCAGAATCTTCCACACCCTGCTCAGCTACAAGACAGTCCTCATCCACACGGACAACCAGGTAGCCATGTTCTACGTGAACAAGCAGTGCGGGACTGGCTCTCTGTTGCTTTGCAACGAAGCTCTGAGATTGTGGGCCTTCGCCAGAGAGCATCAAATTCATCTCATGGCAGTGTATCTTCCAGGGGTTCAAAACTCTTGGGCAGACAGACTCAGTCGAGTTCTGCTTCCACACGAATGGTCCCTCCATGGGGACCAAATAGCCAGGATCTTCCGAATTTGGGGAACCCCAGACATAGACCTCTTTGCAAGTCCGTGGAATGCCAGATTTCCCCGGTTCTGTTCCAGGATTCCGTGTCAGGGAGTTCAGGTCAGGGATGCCTTCCTCCTTCATTGGGGGCAAGACTTCCTCTATGCCTTTCCACCCATTCCCCTAATTCCCAAGATACTCTTCAAACTTCAGAGAGACAAGGGGTCTATGATCCTCGTAGCACCACATTGGCCACGCCAAGTGTGGTACCCTCTACTTCTGCATCTCTCCCAAGCTCCCTCCCTGGACTTGGGATCTGCTCCAGACCTCCTGTCCCAGGAGGAGGGAATGTTGTGGCATCCAAATCCCCAGTCTCTTCACCTCAGAGCCTGGTTGCTGAAGGCCTAGACCTTCAAGATTTGCATCTTTCTCAGCAAGTGAAGGATATCCTTCATGCTTCCAGAAAGCCTTCCACTAGACGTTCCTATGCTTTTAAATGGAAAAGGTTTTCTATTTGGTGTGCAGAGAAGGGTCTTAACCCTCTTGCAATACCTCTGAATTCTTTACTAGAGTATTTGCTGCATTTATCCCATGCAGGCCTTAAAACGAATTCAGTAAGAGTCCATTTGAGTGCTATTGCAGCATCCCTTAAACCTCTCAATGGACAGCCTATTTCCTCTCATCCTCTTATAGCAAGATTCATGAGAGGCCTTCTTTTGACTAAACCTCCCATCAGACCACCTCCAGTGGCATGAGACTTGAATCTGGTTCTTGGCCAGCTTATGCAGCCACCTTTTGAACCCTTAGCCACTACCTCCTTGAAATTTCTTTCCGGGAAGGTTATTTTTCTCATTGCATTCACTTCAGCTCGCCGCATCAGTGAGCTGCAAGCCTTGGTGGCTAATCCTCCTTCTACAAGGTTCCATCATGACAAGGTAGTCCTCAGGACTAATCCACACTTTATGCCTAAAGTGGTCTCACCTTTTCATCTGAACCAGGAGGTTTATTTACCTGTCTTTTTTCCAGGATCTCATGCTTCAAGTGCAGAGAGGAATCTTCATACCCTGGATTGTAAAAGAGCTCTTGCTTTTTACTTACAAAGGACACAGCAACATAGAAAGTCCTCTCAACTCTTTGTTGCTTTTGATCCCTCTCATTTATTTTATTTTATTTATTTATTTAACATTTTTTATATACCGCACTATTTACATCAGCGCGGTTCACATGTAACACAAATGTCCAGTGTGGGGAAACTACATTGGACTTACAATAAACAGGAATTTGAACTTGGAGAACATGTCAAACTATGTACATCACTCTTCGATCTATCTATGCATGTATTTAAAATCCATTGTGAGGTGTAGAGTTAAGGTCGGTCAGGTGATTAACCGGGAGAGGAGGGACGGAGGGTCGGAGAGGGCGATTGGATGGATGGTGGGTAGGGATGAGGTGTGGCTACGTAATGTCTTCTAAGTTGGGGAAGCATTGCAGGAAGAGGTAGTGCTTCAAAGCCTTTCTGAATTGGTGAAGGTTGTTTATGGCACGGATGTTGGTTGGTAGGTTGTTCCAGCATGAAGGTGCTGATAGCGCAAAGGCGCGGTCTCTGGTGGTTTTCGTACATTTGGTGATGGGTTTCGGGAGTATTAGGGAGTTGGTGGCGGCGGATCTTCTCAGTCTGTTGGGTGGGGTGAGTTGAATAAGTTCAGAAAGGGCGCTGGCTGTGCATTTGTTGATGGCTTTGAAAGTTATTGTTAAGATTTTGAAGGTGATCCTATGGCGTACTGGGAGCCAATGTAGCGTTTTCAGGATGGGGGTAATGTGCTCCCTTCTAGAGGCTTGGTGAAGGGTTCGGGCTGCAGTGTTCATTGCTAGCTGCAGCGGTTGAAGAGTGCACTTCGGAAGGCCGTGGAGAATGGAGTTCGCATAGTCGAAATGGGGCATCACCAGTGACTGAAAGACTGTTCGAAAGTCCTCTGGCTCAAGTAGAGGTCTGATGTTACGTAACATACGGATCTTGTGGTAAATAGCTTTTGAGATGTTGCTTATCTGGGCGTTTAAGTTGAGATGTTGGTCGAGCGTTACTCCAAGGTAACGGATCGTTGACTTTGTGAGAAGTTCGGCGTCACGTACTTTCAGTGAAGGTGGCGGGGTAAATTCTTGATCTCTGCTGATGAAAAGTACATCCGTCTTTTTAAGGTTGATTTTGAGCTTCTGCGAGTGTAGCCAGTCTGTGACTGCGTTGAAACATGAGGATAATCGGGATAGGTCTGGGTGATCAGTATGTATTGGGGTGAACATGAGGACATCATCGGCATAAATTAGGCAGTTTATACCAAAGGACCTGATGATGGAGCAGATAGGCTGCATATAGACGTTAAAGAATAGGGCAGAGAGTGAGGAACCTTGAGGGACACCCTTCGTTAATGGGAATGGGGTGGAGGTTGAGGTACCGGAGCGGACGTGTTGCCATCTGTCATGTAGGTATGAGGTACACCATGCGAGGGCGGTGCCGTGGATTCCCTTTTCGACCAGGCGGGCCAGAAGTAGATCATGACTGACGGAGTCAAAAGCCGCTGCAATGTCGAGAAAGATGAGGGCGAATCCTTGTTTGGCGTTATCTATCCCCGTTATCAGAGTGCTGAGTAGAATTGTGAGCAAGGTTTCTACACCATGTTGCTCGCGAAACCCGTGCTGGCAGGGATCGAGGGGTGAATTATCTTCGATATGTTGGCTCAGTTGACGGTGTACTATTTTCTCTGAGATTTTAGCTAGAAGCGGTATACTGGAGATGGGTCTGTATGAGTCCATCTTTGTGGGATCCAGTTTATTGTTCTTGAGCAGTGGTCTGATTGAAGTTTGTTTTAGGCTTCGGGGGAAGATGCCTGTCTGGAATGAGGTACCGATCAGTTTAGTCAAGAAGGTGCTGAGTTCAGTACGTAGGGTTTTTATCCAGAATGCTGGACATGGGTCGTTTGGTGCCGTGGTGGTGTTTATGTTCAGAATGATGTCTTGTATTTCTCTTTCAGTTGGGGTAGTAAAGGTGGAGATGGAGCATTGGGTAGCTGTCGATACTTGTGTAGGTACAGGTGGGTGGGAAGGAGCCGGCGTAATGTCTTGTAACCTGGATCTGGCGGGTAGGGTGGCCTGGTTTGCTTTGGTTTGCAGGTAATCTGCATATTTTTGTGGGTCAGGTTGGTTTGCCTGATCAGTCTTCCAGTCTCTAAGTGAACTCTGTCCAATTGGATTGCTCAGTGTATTTCTTTCGCCTACCAGAGTAAGAACCTTTCTCTGGAGGGCCATGTCACAGCTCACAATGTGAAGGCCATGGCAGCCTCTATGGCTCATCTAAATTCTGTGTCCATCGACCAGATCTGTCGAGCGGCCACCTGGGCCTTGGTTCATACCTTCACAGCCCATTACTGCTTGGACAAGGACTCCCGCCGGGATGCCTTGTTTGGTCAGGCTGTTCTCAAACACCTGTTCCATACCTAACCAACTCCTACCCTCCATCCCTGGCTGGATGCCTGAGATTCATGGGTGGAGGTAGAGCCCTTCCCAGGGACTCACAACCTGGGTGATCTCCCAGGCATCTCTAGCTGGGGAGTCCCCATAAGTGAAGACTCATTCCTGCTTGTTCCTGGAGATAGCACAGTTACTTACCTGTAACAGATGATCTCTGGGAACAGCAGGAATAAGTCTTCACAACCCACCCACCTCTCCTAGGAGTTGTATCTCTCTATCTTTCTTTCCTTTCCTCACTCTCTTTGTCTCAGCTTTAAAACTCGAACTGGAGAGAGGCGGTTAGGAAAGGCTGGAAGGCAACGCACAGGCGCTGTGGGATGCTCCCAAAAGCATTCCTTTTGGACGCTGGGGAGCGTTCCCGCGCAGGCTCCGGCGGTACTGACGATACCCATATGTGAAGACTTATTCCTGCTGTTCCCAGAGATCACCTGTTACAGGTAAGTAACTGTGCTGTACCCACACTGGGACAAAGTGCATGGGTTCTTTTTAATCCCATGTTTTTGCACCATTTCTTAGAGAGGAAGTACACATGTACTTTACCTTTGAAACTTGCCAAAGGTATATCATAGCTTCCCCCAACACCTTATTTTTATACAAGTAATTTGTTTGATGGAAAGCGCATGTAGATTTGATAATGCAGTCTTCGCATGTTATTTTTCTCACCCAACCTAAGCACCTTTTGGAATGCTTTCAGTATTGAAAGAGCTGTTTTCAAATGACTGATTAATGCAGGTAAAAATGTGTTTTATCCATGGAATAAGCATTGAAAACTGTTGTTGAAGAGGAGTTGAAAGCACCAGAAGTCATTAAAAGGGTTTGTGTGTCTTCAATTTAACAAAATTGCTGTGAATTTACTTTAGATATCTTGGGAATTTGTTTTCACACACATTCAACCATGTGGTCTTTGTCAGCATTTTTCTCTGTTTCTATAAAGGGATTGTAAAGCTTAGTAGTTGATATAAAAGGGCAGACTTGATAGGTCTTTATCTGCAGCCATGTTTCTCTGTTTCTATAAAACATCAGCCATTTTCTTTTGGTATTTTGTTAGTTTTATTTACTTATTAATTGCCTATATTAGCGATTCATCCAATATCGTAATGTAGACAACTTGCATTGTAATAGCATTGTAACGGTAGTAAAATGACAAATATGTCTGCATAAGAAATAATTAGGTCCACCAAGAAACTGCACTCTGGCAAGGAGGCAGCAAGAAACCAGTCTATGACGTGGCAGAAGGGCAAAAGACCTTTATTAATCCAACTGAATTGAGTGTGCCTAACCCGACACTGGCCGTGTTTCGTATATAACTTCCTCAGGGGTATGTTGTTGTTGAGTGCCGTCGAGTCAGAGTCTACTCATGGCGACCCTCTGGATAGCTATCCTAAATTGTGTTCGGTCTTCAGTCAGGCGGTTCATTGTTAACAGCAGCTACGGGTACCAGTCTGTCATTGTATCAATCCATCTCATTGCTGGCCTTCCTCTTTTGCGTTGACCTTCTATCTTGCCAAGCATGATGTCTTTCTCTAATGATCTTTCTCTTCGCATGATGTGTCCAAAGTATGAAAGTCGAAGTCTTGTCATCTGAGCTTCTAAAGAAAGCTTAGGTTTGATCTCCTCTAGTACCTACTGGTTTGTTCTTCGGGCAGTCCATGGTATACACAGTATTCGCCGCCAGCACCATAATTCAAAGGCATCAATTTTCTTCCTGTCTATCTTTTTCACTGTCCAGCTTTCACATCCATGTGATGTTATTGAAACTACCATGGCTTGAACAAGTCAAATCTTTGTATGGAGAGAGACATCTCTGCTCTTGAGAATCTTATCTAGGTCTTTCATAGCCATTCTGCCAAGAACAATGCGTCGTTTGATTTCTTGACTGCTTGTTGCTTCTTTATTGATAGTTGATCCAAGTAGGTTAAAGTTGTTCACAATTTCAATTTCTTCTCCTTCAACAATGAACCTGTTGATTATGCCAGTTGTCATGATCTTTGTCTTCTTTACATTAAGGTGCAGGCCCATTTTGAGACTATGTTCTTTGATTGTGAGAAGCAAATGTTTCAGATCATCTTCACTTTCAGCCAGTAATGTAGTATCATCAACATAGCGAAGGTTGTTGATGAGTCTTCCACCAATCTTCACACCTCTGTCTTCATACAGTCCTGCTTCTCTGATGATATGTTCTGCATATAAATTAAACAGGTAGGGGGAAAGTATGCAGACTTGTCTTACACCTTTGCTTATTTTAAACCATTCTGTTTCTCCTTGTTCCGTTCGAACTGTTGCTTCTTGATCAATGTACAGATTGCGCAAGAGAACGATCAGGTGTTCTGGTATACCCATGCTTCTTAATGTGGCCCAGAGTTTCTCATGGTTTACACAGTCAAAAGCCTTGCTATAGTCGATAAAGCACAAATAGATATCCTTTTGGTATTCTTTAGTCTTTTCAAGGATCCATCTCACATCCGCAATGATGTCTCTAGTTCCTCGCCCTTTCCTGAACCCTGCTTGTACTTCAGGTAGTTCTTGTTCCAGGTATGGTTGTAGTCTCTTTTGAATAATCTTCAGTAGAATCTTGCTGGCATGTGGGATCAGAGCGATTGTGCGATAATTTGTACAGTCAGTTGGATCACCTTTCTTTAGTATTGGTATAAACACAGATCTTTTCCAGTCAGTTGGCCATGATGTTGTCTTCCATATTTTTTGGCAGAGCCTTTTAAGTATGGTAACAGCTGCATCAGATTGCTGCAATACTTCTGTAGGAATGCTATCAATGCCTGGTGCTTTGTTCCTTGATAAGGCTTTCAATGCTGCTTCAACTTCTTCTTTCATCACCAATGGTTCCCAATCATAAGGTACAGGTTGAAACGGCTGTTGGTCCACTTGATCTTTATCTTATAAAAAATCTGTATATTCCTTCCACCTTTTCTTGATCTTCTCGGCATCATTCAACATAGAACCTTGAGCATCTTGTAACATTCCAATTCGAGGCTGGAACTTTTTTTTAACTCTCGTATTTTTAGGAAAGCCGATCTTGTTCTTCCTCTAATAGTTTCTGCTTCTATTTCCTTGCAAGTGTCATTGTAGTACTTTTCCTTGTTCTGTCTTGCTGCACGTTGGAAATCTCTGTTGAGTTCTGCGATTGTCTTTTTCTCCTCTGGCTTTAGCTTCTCTGCGTTTCTGGGCAATTTTCAGAGTTTCTTCCATCATCCATTTTGGCCGCTTTTGCTTTTTCACCTTTTGTAGAGATTTCTCGCTTTCTTCCAACACAACCTTCTTGATGTCATTCCATAACTCTTCCGGAGCTCTGTCATTTGTATCTAAAGCAGCAAATCGATTTTGCAGGCAGTCTTTAAATTCCAGTGGTATATTCTCAAGGTCATATTTTGCTGCATTCATGAGTGGTTTGCTCTTTTTCAACTTTAGCTTGAGTTTGCATACTAGTAGTTGATGATCTGTACCACAGTCAGCTCCAGGTTTTGTCTTTGTTGATGTTATAGAACTTTTCCATCGTTGACTTCCACAGATGTAGTCAATTTGATTTTTATACAATCCATTGGGTGAAGTCCATGTGTACAGTCGCCGCTTGTGTTGCTGGAGGAAGGTGTTTGAGATGAATAGATCATTGGTCTTGCAGAATTCTATCAGTCTTTCTCCAGCTTCATTTCTGTTGCCAAGTCCATATTTTCCAACTACTTTGCCTTCTTCTTTGTTGCCAACATTTGCGTTCCAGTCACCCATGACTATCAGGATATCCTGTTTGCATGTTCTGTCAATTTCAGCTTGTACTTGTTCATAGAACTCTTTAATTTCATTCTCTTCTGCAGCTGTTGTTGGGGCATATACTTGAATTATAGTTGTGTTGATAGGCATTCCTCGTAGACGAATAGAGAGTAAGCGTTCGCTGACTGCATTGTATTTCATTATAGTTCTTGCAAGTTTCTTCTTTATTATAAATGCAACACCATTTCTTCTTTGTCTTACATTTCCAGCATAGTAGACCATGTGATCATCTGATGCAAAGTGCCCGATGCCAGTCCATTTCAGTGGTATATGGCTCACTATAAATAAACATGTAAAACAAAACACAAAAATATATATATATATGTAATATATATACAAAATATATAATAAATATAGACTTTAAAATCATATCTATAAGAATAAAAGATATTAAATACCATATTAAAAAAATATATTAAAGAAAGCTGGAATGACATGAAAAAAGCATTGCACTTATACAAACCAATTATAGATAACCATATATGTAAAAGTGTTAAAAATAAAATGCATGAAAAATTATATGAATCAAAACTTGAATACCATATACAAAGTTTAAAATCACATAAATAGTGAATCACGTGGAACCCATGTTAAAACAGAAACAAAAACAAAGAGGAGGAAGATAAGCAAAGCAAGATAAATTTATAACACATCAAATATAAACAAGAAAAACAAACATATGTAAATATATATGAGACACAAGTAATATATCCTTAATTAGATAAGGACATTAAAGACAAGAGTGAATCAGTGTAAAAAATATATAATGTTACAAACTATGACACATTTTGAAATAGGAACCACATAGGGGGCCAACAAAAAAGCTAAAAACCGTAAATTCAACTGTAAAGATAAAACGATAAAATAAAGTTAGTAAAATATAATATAGATTAAAAATAAACACCAAAAATGAAGGAAAAATGTAAAGAATAAATAATAATAAAACATACCGCTATATTGTTACTGAAATATGTAAAAATCCACTCTTTTACCAAACACCGTCGGCAGGCACCGCAGCACCAGATTGCACCAAACTAGCCCTGACCCAGGGTAATTGTAACCTCTATAAGGATAAAAATGTATAAGTTAATAAATATCATATGCATAAAATGTGTATTGACCATAAATAATATCAATTAACAATGTGCATATGAAAAAGGGCTGAAAAAAGGGGGGGGGGGGCGAAAAAAGCTTGGCAAGACTTAGAGGACATGGATCTGCCGAGGGATCATACCAATCAAAAAAATGATGATAAATATGTAAGTGGTAATAAACTAAGGCATAGATATAATAAAAGGTACAACTGACACCACGGTATCTATACACACGTTATTGCCAAACATTTAACCATACACGGGACTTCACACATACGACGTGGCGATTTACAAACATGTCACCTCAAAAAAATGATCTAATGAGGGAGGACATACATTAGAACCGTACGTCACTAAACAACATGACATTAAAAACCATTTTGCAAGGACCAAATTATAAAAACATAGTGCAATTAAAAGAAGAGCTAAAGCGAAGACATGCGCGCCAGAGCGGTGGGGATCTTGACAGCGTAAGTCAAAACAAATATAACTTGCAATGCCACCTATACATGATTGGTAATACCAAAAATAGCAGATCCCGCTGAAAAGGTCCAAAGCTAACCGCACATGAAAAAATAAAACACATAAAAACCGCTAAGAGTCAAACCTGTGTGAAGCACAATCCTGCCAGCACCGCCGTAGTTTTAAAAGTAAATGAATGCAAAGAGGACGCTCACGCATGCGTCAAAGGCTTTTAAACATCCCATACGGCTTTAATCCCCCCCCTCCTTTTTTTGGACCTTTTTAATATGCACGTTCTTAATTGATATTATTCTTGGTCAATACACATTTTATGCCTATGATGTTTATTAACTTATAAGTTTTTATCCTTATAGAGGTTACAATTACCCTGGGTCAGGGCTAGTTTGGTGCAATCTGGTGCTGCGGTGCCTGCCGACGGTGTTTGGTAAGAGAGTGGATTTTTACATATTTCAGTACCGATATAGCGGTATGTTTTATTAGTGGTTGGGGCAAGGTACTTCAGGCCGGAAGGTCAGGGGTTCAAATCCCACTAGAGGACAGCACCCTTGGGCCGGAAGGACTGAGGTTTCTAGTCCCACAGGTGCTCCTTGTGGTCTTGGGCAAGCCACTTAACCCTCCATAGCCCATGTTCCCTGTAAAATAGTTATCTCCAAGTTATAATGCCCTGTTCAATGTAATTTCAGTTTGTTCAATGTAAACCGCACTGATGCAGAATAGCGCGGTATATAAGAACATAAGATATGCCATACTGGGCCAGACCAAGGTCCATCAAGCCCAGTATTCTGTTTCCAACAGTGGCCAATCTAGGTCATATGTACCTGGCAGTTTCCCCAAGAGACACAAGTTCCACAATGCTTGTACTGGGTCAAGCATTGATATCTTCGGTCATGTCTTAATAATGGTTTATGGATCTTTCCTCCAGGAACTTGTCCAAACCTTTTTTAAACCCAGCTACACTAACAGCCTTTACTACATCCTCCGGTAACAAATTCCAGAGTTTGATTACACGTTGAGTGAAAAAATATTTTCTTTTATTAGTCTTAAATAGTTTACCCTGTAGCTTCATTGCATGTCCCCTAGTCTTTTTATATTCTGATAAGGTAAACAATTGATCTACGTTTACCCGTTCCACTCCGTTCATTAATTTATAGACTAATATCATATCTCCCCTCAGCCATCTCTTTTCCAGGTTAAAGAGCCCTAACCTTTTTAGCCTTTCTTCATAGGAGTATCCTTCCATCCCCTTTACCATTTTGGTGGTTCTTCTCTGTACCTTTTCTAAAATCGCTATATCCTTTTTAAGATACGGCGACCAGAATTGCACACAATATTCAAGGTGCGGTCTCACCATGGAACAATATAGAGGCATTATAATATCTTTTGTTTTATTTTCCATTCCTTTCCTTATCATACCTAGCATTCTATTTGCTCTGTTGGCCGCCGCTGCACACTGGGCTGAGGGTTTTAACATGGTATCCACAATGACGCCTAAATCTTTTTCCTGGGTGGTGGTTCCTAATGTGGAACCTTGCATCGTGTAACCATAGTTTGGGTTGTTCTTCCCTAGGTGCATAACCTTGCACTTGTCCACATTAAATTTCATCTGCCATATTGATGCCCAGTCTTCCAATTTATCAAGATCCTCTTGCAATTTTTCACAATCCTCTTGGGTTTTAACAACTTTAAATAGTTTTGTGTCATCTGCAAATTTGATAACCTCACTCGTTATTCCACTTTCCAGGTCATTTATGAATATGTCAAAAAGCAGCGGACCCAGCACAGATCCCTGGGGTACACCACTATTCACCTTTCTCCATTGGGAAAATTGGCCATTTAGCCCTACCCTCTGCTTTCTTTTAACCAGTTCCTGATCCACAATAGTACATTGCCTCCTATCCCATGACTCTTTAGTTTTGCCAGAAGTCTCTGATAAGGGACCTTGTCAAAGGCTTTCTGAAAGTCCAGATACACAATATCAACTGACTCACCTTTGTCCACCTGTTTATTCACTCCTTCAAAAAAACATAACAGATTAGTAAGACAAGATCTTCCTTGTCTAAAGCCATGTTGGCTGTCTCCCATTAGGTTGTGACTATCTACATGCTGAGTAATTTTATTCTTTATGATGGTTTCTATAAGAGAATGTAAGTAAATAAATAAAATTATATCTCCAGGAACAAGCAGGAATGAGTCTTCACACATGGGAGACGTCGCCGACGGAGCCCGCACGGGAAAATGCTCCCCAGCATCCAATCAGAAAGCCTTTGGGAGCATCCCCCGCTCCTGCGCGGTGGCTTCCTGCCCTTCCCACTGCCTCTCCCCAGTTTTTCGTTTTCCGCGGAGCAGGCAGGACGTCCCTCCTGCCACCGCAGAAAATTTTCCTTTTTTCTGTAGTCGCGGCTTTCCCGCCGACGGTGGCACCTCCGTGCCCCCCTTTTTTTCTTTCTTTCTTTTAATTGTTTTCATTTAAATTTCGTCGCCCCCTTCGGGCACTGAGGACCGGGGCATGGAGCCTTCTTCCCCCCCCAGCCTCACGGCGGGGACTTAAGTTTCCACGTGGACTCCAATGCCCGGTGCCTCTCCTGTTTGGGGCCTGACCCTTTTTCCCCGGATTCCCCGGGCTACAGTGTCGGGAAAAGACTCTCCCTCTTTCGGGTATCCCTCGACGACGTTTTCATGCCAAAGGCGCGGTCGTCAGGTTGTCCTTCTCTCCAGGATCAGGTAACCACACAACAGTCTGTTAAGACTAGCCAATTCTTGAGGGGCGAGTCTCATGTGCGGCATGGCGACAGCTCCGGCCAACCCCTCAAGTCCTCCTTGGCTGATATACCCCGGCGGGAGTCCTCGGGCTCCAAAGCATTTACGGGGTTTTGGGATGTTCCTGAGGTTTGCTCCTCACAGAACATTCCCGAGCCATGCCCGAGGGAGGTACCCGCTTCGAGCGGTGCCGATGCGTCGGCGTCGAGTGTTTCACTCTTCGCCAGGGATCGTCAGCCGGTGTCCTCGGCGCCTTCGGGGCCGATCGGCTTGACCGGGTCTGACCTCACTACATCCAGATTTTCAGGTATGATGTCTGGCTCTTGTTTACAACCTTCATGGTATATCATCATCGCCGTTTGTTCTACATTATCGTCAGTTTTGTTTCGTGCTTTCGTTTTTAAGCTTAGTACAGCGGTGTTATTTTTACATAGTGATTACACAGGACTCCTGTAGCCTCAATGAGTACTGCCGTTTTTACTTTTTCACAATAAATGTTTTTAAGTCATAAATACTCTCACTCCTTAATCAGTACAGTCGGGTATTCTCCCGCTTCCTTTTACTAAGTGTGGTTTCAGTCTCATAAACAGTTTATTTCAAATATAACACAATCTGTTTTCTCCTCTACAATTAGAATAGCGGCTCCTCTTGCCCTACATTAGGACGACACGATCAACGCGCCTTTTGAGTCTGGGTCAGTTTACATGCATTTTCATTCATTATTCCTTTATATTCATATAATATGATTTTTATGCATTATAACTCCACAGCACCATGATGCTTTTTAAACGTTTCACAAAAAAGCTTAGCTTTATCACGTTATAAAGTACTGTTTTTAACATCTATCGCTACGGCGTCATGCCGGTGTAGACTCAAAACATGGATTGCTAATCGCTAATACTAGTCATCACGTGCCATTCCTCCCCACATGTCTTCGGTTTTTTATGAGTAGTTAATTGATTTTAAACATTTGGATTACCTCCTACATTTCATGCTTACAAGTACTATAGGGAGTTTTATACAAGTGGTGCATATATTGACACCATCATCGATTCAATTTAACATATTTTAATATGCTGTTTCAAATAGTCATCGCTTCAAGTTGATTGTCTAGTATGGTTTTAATGTTCAACAGGGTGACGGTCTTATTAGACAAGGGAATTTCTTGGCTATTTATCCAACTGGTTCCCCTAACAACTTTATGTAAGGCAAAGTAACTTCCACTGCATTTTTCCATCGCAATATATCAGGTATCTAGATAAAGGTGGATAAACCAAAGGTCCAACAGATAATTTTCAGGTCCTTACCACTCCCGTTTGAGACTGTCCCTTAGTACCATCAATTTTAAGTAAGGGGCACCGCAACAGTCAGGAGCATTACAAGAATAGATCAACTACAATTGTTTTTTCATACTATCTCATGATAATCACGTACTTAATATACACTACATGTTTTCATGAATACATTTCTACATAGATTAACATGACATACACACAAATATTTTTATTAGCCTATCTGGTTTAATCTCTTTCCATTCTCCCGTTTGTTTCTTGTTTTGTTTTTTTGTTTTTTTGTTTTTGTCAATGTTTGATATTTCACTCAACAGTTCATTGAACAATTCTTGAACATGATGCAAACAAATCAATAAATCAACTCAGGTTAGTGGCCCTATTGAGTTTTCTAACATCTTAATTATATTATAAGGATCAACAATATCCTCTGAATGCTCAATGGGATAGTTTTCTATCTATTTATTATTACTATTATTATTATTATCATTTTTTGTTTTACCATATTATATTATTTTTTCAATTTCATTTTTACTATTATCATTATTATATCATTATTTTGGTTCATTATCTTCATATTTCTTTTTTGCAAGTATTATTATGCTCTAACAGCAGCAATTTGTGGTTTAATATCTATTCGCTATAGACTCAATTTAATATATGTATTTTACCATGTTACCAATTTTTACATATTCAGTTGTTTTATTATCATTTTGACTTTTCAACACAGCATCATCCCTTTTATGCATTTATTATTATTATTATCATCATTATTATTATTATTGTTATTTTTATTTTTAACACACGTTTATTACATACACCAATTATTAATCTGGTGGTCTGCCTGATCCTTGGTTTCAATCCTCATGTCCTGCGTCTCCCTAGTAATTTTTCAGAGTTTTTACTGTATATTTATGTGATCCCCATAACTATTTTAAAGGACTTATAGCTAATGTATACTGCTCTATATCAGTTTACACAGTTATAAGGGTAATCACTTTGGCAATTGCAATGATTTACTTATTTTTTAATATATTTATGGTATTAATCTAATTGTTCATGTTTTCCATGTATTGTTTGTTATATTATTTATTCCATTAATTATTTATATTTTTAATTTAACATTATGTACTATTCCCCTGTTTTTAAGCTTTGTACCCCCTGAAGAAGGCGTCCCACGCCGAAACGCGTCGGGGTCTCTGACCTTCATCATTAAAGGCTCTACAAACATCCACATCTTCGTATCTTGCTCCTTTGTGTTTCCTAGCTGGTAGTGCAAGACACTCTGCTCCTTTTTGTGTGTTTCTCACTACATCCAAGCCATGCTCGGGCGTGGTAGCCGCTCCGGGCAGTACTGAGCCCCTGGCATCGGTGTCGGTGTCGAGCGCTCTGCTCCTCACCGAGGATCGTCGGCTGCTGTCCTCGGTGCCTCCGGGGCCGATCGACTCAGTCCAGCCTGGCGTTCCTTCAGCCCTGCCATGCGCGTGGGCGGTACCCGCTTCGGGCAGTACCGGCCCCTCGGTGTCGCTGTCGAGCGTTCCGCTCCTCACCGGGGATTGGCGGCTGCGGTCCTCGGTGCCTCCGGGGCCGACCGACTCGCGCCGGTATGGCGTTCCTACAGAGGTGGTATCTGCTTTGGGCGGTGCCGACCCATCGGCGTCGATGTCGAGTGACCCGCTCCCCTCTGGGGATCGCCAGCCGCTGCCCTCGGCACCTCGGGGGCCGATCAACTTGACAGACGGCCCTACGTTTAGGTCATGCGCGGGGGTAGTACCCGCTTCGAGGGCGCAGGCGTCGGTGGTTCTGCCCCGCGCCGGGGATGGTCATCTGGCCTCCCTCCCCTCGGGGCCGCTCGCTTCGACCCGCGCCGGGTCGCCGGTATCCCAGCCCTGCGCAAGGGTGGTGCCGGGTTCGAGCGGCGCCGCTCCGCCGGCGACGGCAGGGGCGTCGAGCACGAGGGACCACCATCGACCTCACCCGGGGACCTCGGGGTATGTCGGCCAGCGCACGGGCGTCTCCCCGGCATCGACGCAGCCGTCGAGGGCCCCGTCCTTCCCTAGAGAAGGGGCCTCGGGGTCTTCGACCCATTCTGGGTCTGCGCCGCCCCACTACGGTACTCCGACGTCGGCGCAGGGGCTTTGCACTCCCCCCCCCCCCCGCAGGGAATCGTCGTCGGGTGACCGGGGTCCCCTCGGGGATGGGCCGTATGCCCCGGAAGGATTTCTCTCCGGGTCGGACGGGTTGCGAGAGGGAGCCCGGCGCAGGGCAGTGCCCGCCGATCGACATCGGTTCCGGCGTCAGATGACCCCCTCTCCTCCGAACACCGTCCTCGGGGGCCCTTGATGTTCGCGGCACCGGTCGGCACGGTTCCGATCTGTGCTCCGGGATCTCCACCACCGGCGCAATCACTCCTGCCGGGGGCCTCGAGGACGGAGTCGATCTCCTCGCTCGGTTCGATGCCCAGCCTGGAGTCGTCGTCCAGCCTTGAAAGCCTGGCCACGGCACGTCTCAGGATCGGCCCCTGTCCTCTCCCGCAGCGCAGAGCAGAGTCCGCTGGCCCCTGCCCTCCGGTGGCCGCGGATTCGCTCCAGTCATGGGGGGAAGCGCCGCCCCCGGGTTCGGGGCCGAGGCCGGTTCCTGCGGCGCCGTCGGTGCCATCGACTTCTTCGATGCCTAGCTTGGAATCAATTCCAGGAGCCGACGACGCCATGTTGACTGCCCCGATCCGGGTCGGTTGGTCCCCTCCTCTGCCCAGCGGGCATCGGCCCGAGCGGCCTCTTAGTGCCCGGGTGACCTCTCCCGCCATAACTGCTCCGGCAGAGCCGCCTTTTCAGGATTTCCTCCTTGACATGGCGGACTTGCTGGCCATCCCTATCCCGGATCCGAGCCCAGGCCCTGCGGAACAGGCAGCAGCGATGCTTCCTCTGCATCCTGCCCTGCAGGATCTCCTGCTGGGGGCTTGGCGGTCGCCTTTGAGGGTTCCGGCGCCGCCGACTGCGATGCAGGCTCTGTACCGGGTGCCTCCGTCCCCGGGTTTTCGGCAGCACCAGCTTCCACATCGGTCCCTTGTGGTGGAATCGGCGCTGAGGAAGGCCGGAAGCAAGGAGAGGCATGCTTCTCTCCCTCCAGGCCGCGCCTCGAAGACGCTAGATACTCTAGGACGTCAAGCCTTCCAACTGTCTATGCTGGCGGCCAGAATTATTTCATATATATTTTATATGAGTCTGTCGCTTCGGGAGGTCACCGAGAGGTTATCTCGGTTATCCACCTTCGTATCTGCAACCAAGGTCTTTGAATATTCCCTGCATCATTATCATTGCAGGAATATCTCCGGGTTCCTTTCTCGTGCTTCGCTGGACTCCTTCCGGTTGGTCAGCAGAGCCTCTGCTGTTGCCATTAGAGCACGCCGCACGGCATGGTTGCAGGCGTCCGAGTTGTGTCGACGGGCACAGCACATCCTGGGTAATTCTCCCTGCGATGGAGATCACCTCTTCAATAGCGAAGTCTTACATCAGGTCGCACAGTGCTTCGCTAACCTTCCCAGAGTTAGCAGCCAGCCTAGGGCCCGGCTTCCCCCCGGTGGTGGTAAACGCCTCTCCAGACCCCCCTTCCCTAGGAAGAGGAAATGTCAGCCCTCCGCCCACCCTCCAGGCGCGCCCAAGCAAGGGACCTCTCACCCCGGGTTGATGTCCCCGGGCCCGCGCCAGGACTCTCATACTAAGCATTTTTAGGCTCAGGTGGGCAGCTGCCTGCTCTTAACCTCCTTACCAGAAGTTTAGACTAGAGCTCTACTCTGGGGCTCGTCCAGTTGGAAAATGTTCGGGGACTTATCTAGGGGTTCAGGTCTTCTCCGTGGGAAAGGGAAACCACCTTACGCCGTGATCGCTCTGGCCCACGGTCACCCTACTTACTCTTCGGTACGTCCCCGAAGCCCTCTCAGCCAGTATCCTCTTGCTGATTGTTTCCGTACTGGAATTCCCCTCCAGCCGCTATAGTCCCCCTATACTCTCCAGGGACTATACCCTCATGTTCCCCGATTGTGCGGGGGACAATTTCTACGCGCAGGTCCTGGGGACACATTAGGGCCTCCAACCCCTGCGACATTCTACCGGACTGATGCTATCTCCGTCCCCCGCGCTACCGCGCTCTTAGCTCGCCGATCTGCCCTTGCCCTCCGGGAAAGATCCCTCCCCTGACGGATCTTGCGGCCACCTCTCCAGGTGGACGTTCTGGGGATCGATGGCAGATCCGCCTTACCTGAGTGCTGCTCATGGCGGCAGGCCCCCCGGCGTGCCTGCGTTAGTACCGGAGGGGGCGTCCCCATGTCCACCGGGTTAGATATACGAGATATCACCTGCTTGGCAGGCGCCTTGGGGGATCCCCACAGTACCTGTGTTTACCGCTTTTCCCCCTATGGCCGGTACTCACCCCCCCCCCCCCCAAGGGGGTCCGGCCAGTCCGCCTGCCTAATCCCCGTCGGGCCGCAGACTGGTGGCACCCTACTGCTGTGAAGTCAACAGTCCCCTTTTCAGTTAGGTCCTCCTCCCGGAGGCCGGACCCTTGTCTCCCTATCTCTCGCTAGGGCAGACTGTGTACCCCTTCTGCTCCGGGGTACACCTCTACTCTTTTCCGGGATAGGCTCGCTAGTTCGGCCTGTCTTCCACTGTTGGTCCTCTGAGTTATGGACTCTACTCCTAAGGGAGTGCTCAGCTTGCCCTGAGCCCCCTGGAAGACCTGCCGTCCTTCTCCTGACCCAGCTGACGCCTGGATCCCATGGCCTTCCGGATTTGGAACTTCCACCCCGCTGCGGTGAAGTTTCCTTGATGACCTCGCTACTGCATCTACAGTGCCTTCATCACAGGACTACTTCCGACAACCCGGTGGGTAAGCAGTACAGGGTTCTAAACCATTAATTCATTAAAACTTAATGGCCGGTAAGCTCTGTATGGTACTAGGTCATTTACTCATTACATGCTTAATGATTCTCTTCATGCACCCCTTTGACTACTCCCGTAGCCTGGGTTTTTTTTTTGCTGTATCCTAATGGTACCTGTTCTGCACTCTAAAGACTGGCCTCTCTAGTCTTTGGATTCGCTGTTCCTCTATTCAACTCCTGCCCTCCATCCCTCAGGGGATGCCGGAGATTCAGGCTGGGCAAATGCCATCCCGTCTGGGCTGTGCTTATGGGATCTCCCCGGGCATCCTAAGCTAGGGAGTCCCCACGTGTGAAGACTCATTCCTGCTTGTTCCTGGAGATAGCACAGTTACTTACTTGTAACAGGTGATCTCCGGAACAGCAGGAATTAGTCTTCACAACCCGCCCACCTCCCCTGGGAGTTGTATCTCTCTTTTTCTCTATTCCTTCCTCTCCTCTCCTGCCGGCTCAGCTATGAAACTCAACTGGGGAGAGGCAGTGGGAAGGGCAGGAAGCCACCGCGCAGGCGCGGGGGATGCTCCCAAAGGCTTTCTGATTGGATGCTGGGGAGCATTTTCCTGTGCGGGTTCCGTCGGCGACGTCTCCCACGTGTGAAGACTAATTCCTGCTGTTCCGGAGATCACCTGTTACAGGTAAGTAACTGTGCTTTATTCTTTACATTTTTCCTTTATTTTTGGTGTTTATTTTTAATCTATATTATATTTTACTACTTTATTTTATCGTTTTATCTTTACGGTTGAATTTACGGTTTTTAGCTTTTTTGTTTTTGTTTTTTTATTTTTTTTATTTTTTATTTCAAAATGTGTCATAATTTGTAACATTATATATTTTTTCCACTGATTCACTCTTGTCTTTAGTGTCCTTATCTAATTAAGGATATATTACTTGTGTCTCATATATCTTTACATATGTTTGTTTTTCTTGTTTATATTTGATGTGTTATAAATTTATCTTGCTTTGCTTATCTTCCTCCTCTTTGTTTTTGTTTCTGTTTTAACATGGGTTCTACGTGATTTAATATTTATGTGATTTTAAACTTTGTATATGGTATTCATGTTTTGATTCGTATAATTTTTCATGCATTTTATTTTTAACATTTTTACATATATGGTTATCTATAATTGGTTTGCATAAGTGCAATGCTTTTTTCATGTCATTCCAGCTTTCTTTAATATATTTTTTAATATGTTTTTTAATATCTTTTATTCTTATAGATATAATTTTAAAGTCTATATTTATAATATATTTTGTATATATATTACATATATATATTTTTGTGTTTTGTTTTACGTTTGTTTATAGTGAGCCATATACCCCTGAGGAATTTATATACGAAACACGGCCAGTGTCTGGTTAGGCACACTCATTCCAGTTGGATTAATAAAGGCTTTTTTCCTTTCTGCGACATCTTAGACTGGTTTCTTAAGAAACAATTAGAACAGTGAGATGAAGTTTGAGAGGCAAAATTATATCCTAGTAATAACAATCTATGGTGTCAGTAATGTGCACCTTGAAACAGTGCATTAGAACATTCACATAACAGAAATATGATATAACATTGGCAGAATATAAATGATATACCTTAATAGGCAGCATGATAGAACATTCCAGATAACATAGATAAGGTAGTAACAGTCTCAGTGTCAGCACAGTATAAATGATGCATTCCTCTGGGGGATCAGCAATTGCCTAGGTTGGGAAACTGAGTAAAAAAGCACTTTTTTAAGCCAGATTTGAACTTCAGAAAAGATTCCTCAGTTCTCGTTTCAAAAAGGAAAAAGGTCTATAGGATAGGGGGCAAACAGGCAAAGGAAGTGCAATGGTTGACTTCAAGATGTATTTTTAAGGGTGGAAGAACCATCATAGGTAATCTTAATGGGAGCGACATGAATGTGGGGGGAAAATAGAAAGTAGGGCGATCAGCTAGGTTTTCGAGCATACATATATGATTGTCCCCATGAGCTAATATCAAGAACTTAAATTTAATTCTGTCTGACATTGGGATCCAAAGCTAATCCCCCAATGGGATATATATTCTGCAGATCTCTGTAAAACGAAATTGTAAAATTGACAATATACTTATGAGGGAAAAAATGTTACCTGATACAGGGGAGTAGCTCTATAGTGTCCACAGCATGATTCTTTGGTCAAACATCCTGTAATAGAATGTAAACAGGACCCTTTGCTCTAGTGCAAGAGAAGTTTCAGAAATCGTAAATATTTGCTAGCAGAAACTTTAAGAAATGCAAGATCCTCTTTATGAAAATATGTTAATGCATGTTAACATGCATTAATGAAGGCCATTTAATACAGTATTTACTAGGGGGTATTAAGCTAAGATCCAGGAAGCTCGACTGAAGGCACTTCCATCAAAAGTATGAGATCTAGAAAGAGATCACAGGTGCATTCTCTCTCATGGAATTTATCTCTGTCGATTATTTATTTACCAGTTTTCGATACTGCTTTATCATTCAGTCAAAGCAATTTACAATTAACATTGAATCATAATAATTACATTGTAATAGTTACATAGTAAACAAGAGACAATAAACTGGGGAGGGATTAAATAACTTGCAGTGACAGGGGTGAGATATAACAGCTGTGATTCTATCTTTGATTACACAGGTACACTAAAAAAATTTTTTTTTAAACTGCCTCTAATGTTTCGATTGATTTTTACGTTTTTTGGTGCGCTGAATCCAAATCTGGTAACCAATTTGCTCCATCACGTACAGATTTTTTGCTACATTGGGTTAGCAGTTTGAGGTGAACGCTTCAGATTGAGTGCGATCGAGATAAACGTTTCTTGGATGAATTCTTTATACTAATTGTTTAGTAGTTATTCAAATAAGAATAAAGAAAATTGTAACAAGGCAGCACATAAGAATAGAGTAATGTCAACAAAACACACTGTGATGGTAGCAAAATTGTCTGCACTTAAAACAGCCACATACATGTGCACAAACATTGAGCATATAAGAGCGAGGTTAGACACAAAGCAAAGCAAAGAAATGTGCAAAAAATGTTGTACAGGTATGTATGTAAGAATAGAAAACGCAAACCGCACCATTGCAATACATGAAGACAAACACCCGATGGTGTGAAAATAAAATTCTAATAAATGAGATCTGACACTGTGGTAATAACTAGCAAATTTTTATTTCAAAGTTTAGTAAAAACACGATATTTGTCAACACAGTTTAGATTTTAAAGTCATTCTTGGGTCAATCAATCTCCTGGTGGGCCGTTTCTTCTTCCCCCGAATGCTTCTCTTGGTGCGCTGCTTGGCGTATTTTTCATCTGGGGTTTCCCGCAGCAGCAACCAGCAGAAATCAGCCATCATAGTGGTGTTCCATCTTCCTTGGTACCTTCTCTCTGCGTCCTTGATGTCCTGGTGAAACCTTTCACCTTGTTCTTCACTGTACGCCCCCAGGTTTTCGGGAAAGTAGTTTACATGGGAGTGCAAGAAATGGACTTTCAGGCTCATGTTACAGCCTTGTTCTTTGAAGGCATTGAGCATCCTGGCAACAATATCCTTATAGTTCTCATCCCGCCTGTTCCCCAAGAATTTGAGAACAACATCCTTGAAGGAATCCCAGGCTTCTTTTTCCTTCTCAGACATCGTTTCAGCGAATGCTCCATCTGAAATGAGTTTCCTTATATCAGGGCCAACAAACACTCCTTCCTTTAGCTTTGCTTCAGAAAGTCGGGGGAACTTTGAGCAAAGGTACCGAAAGCACTCACCATCTTTTGGAAGGGACTTGATGAATTGCTTAATGAGACCCAACTTAATGTGGAGAGGTGGTAATCGAATTTTATCACGAGGTACCAAGCTCTCATGAAGAACATTTTTCTCACCGGGTCTCAAATACTCCCGAATTGGCCAGTCTTTTTTCCCCCAGTGTAGGTCGCGGGCCCGGCTATCCCACAAGCAAAGGAAGCAGGGATATTTGGTGAAACCGGATTGCTGCCCTAATAGCATGGATAGAATTTTAAAGTCTCCACAAATCATCCACTTATGCTCATCATAACGAATCTTCTGAAGAATCAGGGCCAAATTCTCGTATTTTTCTTGGAGAATAACAGAGTGAGCAATAGGAACTGAAGCGAATGTGTTTCCATTATGAAGAAGAACACCTTTTATGCTGTCTTTTGACGAATCAATGAACAGCCGCCATTCAGCAGGATCATACTTGAGTTTAAACTTTTCCATCACTCCGTATATATCGTTGCAAAATACCAAATCTTCCTCTTTGCTGAAATACTTCAAAAATTGTGTCTCGCGGTTGCGGTACCAATAAAAAGTTGTTCCTGGTGACAATAGATTTTTCTGTTTAAGCCGAGAACCTAGCAGTTGGGCAGCATCTTTTGGGAGTCCTAAATCCCGAACTAAATCATTCAATTCAGCTTGAGAGAAAAGTTCAGGTTTTGGATCTGGTTCAGTTTCAAACTCGGAAGTACTGGACTCATCGGGAAAAGCCATCTGATGAGTCTCATCATGATCAGAACCGTCCACACAAATATGATCCAAAGATTTTGGTGGTTCAGGCACAGGTACTTCGTTGCTATGAGGCATAGGCCTAATTGCTGAGGGAAGGTTGGGGTAACTTATTACGTTCTTATTTTTTAAGTTGTATCCCTTCACAATGCAAGAGCAAAAATAGCAGTCACTGCTGTGGTCTATTTGTTCACGCCACATCATGGGTATTCCGAAACGAAATGCTTGTTTTTTACCTTTCATCCATAAGCGTAGATCTTCCTCACATGTCTTGCACACTTTGTGAGGAGCCCACGGTTTGTCTTGATCGCCTAACTTCAAACCGAAATAGGCGAAATATACTTTTTTAATAAATGCAGAAATGTTCCTCTGCCGCTTTTTCACGGTATATTCCCCACAAATAAAACAAAAACTGTCCGGAGAGTTGATGCAACCTCTGGCTCTGTGAGCCATCACAAATACACAGCACTGCAAACTACAACTGTAGTGAACCACTTCGGAATAAAGCTGGATTACGACTGAGCAAACAAAAGGTAATAATGAACTTGCAAGAAACTGAAATTTGACAGGAACGTTCATGTCGCAACCACCGTGTTTGAGCGAGGCGAACGAGGCGAGGCGAACAGGAAAGAACATGCGCCAGCGCGAGTACTGGATTTAGCCCCCCGCCTCCCAATTGTCCTGTTAATGTATAAAATGAATACAAAACACTCTAAAATATCACGAGGGAGTGTTTCTAGTTAGTTAACCATTACAACCTCTATTTTGGGCCAAGAAAATAAACTGCAGTCGGCTAAAAAGAAATTATGTGAACATTCCTTATATGGTTAAGAAATCTAATTTTGCAAGAAAACGTGACGTGATGGAACATTTTGGCTATTTTTCCTGGATTCAGCACCCCAAAATCTATAGGAATCAGTTGCAAAACTGGAGGCAGTTTTTTGGTAGTGTACCTATGTATAGCATATATTCCCAAGCATCTTATCTGCTATGAACTGACTTCCAACTCCTGGAAAGTGAGGTTATAAATCTCAAACTAAATAAGCAAACACTATGCTGAACAAAGTTTTTTTTCACGTGTGTTCTCTTGACTCACTCCAATAAGGTGACATTTTACTTATCAGATAATGTCCTCTCCTTGTGTCCTGCTAGACTAGTCCAGACAAGTGGGTTGTGTTCCCCTACCGGCAGATTAGTGGAGAAAAGACCAATGAAAAGCCCAGGTTTCAATTGAAAGTAAGTTTTAGGAGGCAAAATGGCATCTGGAGATGACATGTTTGCCTGAGCTCCTCACCGTGGATGTTGCTTTGCCTGCTCCTTGGATTTGTACTCTCTATGATGGGGTGAAAACGTAAGCAGAAGGGCTTACCTCTGGGCCTGGCTACACCAACAGCGGAACGGGTGTTCAAGCTACCCTCGAAGCCTGTGGAATTCGGCATGTAGGAAGAGTGATGCTATCTTTGGTGGATCTGGTGAACTGTTGCTCCTTGGATCTGAGCAGCGATGGGTGTTTCTCAGCCATGATGTTCACAGTGCTCCACTGCAATCCAGATGTTCCCGGGGGCTCTGGATCAACATTTGGTGGTAGGATAGAAAAACCTGCTGTAATTACTCTTGACATGCTATGGGAAATCATGGCAAGCATGAACCAGTCTCTTGGTGTGCTTGTTTAAAGGAGTTAATAAGGACTTGGCTGTATCCAAATGAGTGACCGAGGAGGTCTTGAGAGAGCAAGAGGTGCAGTCAAGTTGTGTGGTGAAACTGGAAGAGCACACAGGAGTTCTGCAATCTCTTAGTGTGAGGTACAAGTAAAGGAAAAGAACTTTGTCAAAGAAGCTTGAGTACATAGAAAATCAAGTTGGGAAGAACAATTGGAGACTTTTGAATTTCCCAAAGTCTCCCCCCTGCTATCGCCACTTGAGATGGTACGGACGTATTTTCGCAAGATTCTTAAGATCCCACAAGATGACCTGTCTCCTTTAATTAGAGTGCAATTTCTATCTTTGGATGTGCCATCAAACCCACCTGGGGGGGTCCCAGGGAGAAGCCCAGTTTGAGGAATTGAACCTCACTGGATTCCTCGAATGCTTGCTCGATGTTATTACTGAGTGAGTTACTATGATTGTCACCTTTTCACTGGAGACAGACCGTGATCCTAGTTCTGTTTGCTTTATAAGAATTTAAATGAATTGTTTATGGGTTCTAAGATTCAAGTTTTCCGGGGTTTTCCAGAGAAACCCAAAGGAAGAGGAAGAAGTTTTTGGCTTTAAGGCCTAGAGTCCTCTAAATGGGAGCCAGTTTTTTTCTGAAGTTCCCATGCAGACGTTATTTCCTGATAAATAGTATGTCTGTTATGATTCTAAACAACTTTTGTTATTTCTCTCTTCAAGAGAAGAGGTTGAAGTGAATTTGAGTTTCCCATTTAGCTGATAGTGTTCTCTTTTGCCCCCTCCTGTAATTAATTTTCCTCTGTAAACCTCCTCAAGTGTATGAGTAAGTTTGTACAATGTTTTTCTTTTCTTTTCTCCCAGTTTGTGGACTGATATGACATTGTCTTCCTTTTTATTTTGGTATTTTCATTTTTTGTGTATTTGTTGTCATTTCTTTTTTCCACTCAGATTGTGTGAATGATAATTGGAAAATCTATAAATAAATAGCCTAGTTTTCAGTGACATCACTCCCATGCCTCTATCTGGTTCATCCACCAGTGGTCCCTTCAGTATTCATCACAAAGCATATGGGAGATATAGAGCAAGCCTCACACTACCTCAATGTGGGCAGAGTACTCAACAGTCAAGAACTATGTACAGGAAAACATAAAGAGAAGAGTGGCCGTAGAAGATGAACCTGCAGAGTCAAGTATAAAATCATAGCAGACCCAAGGGGTACTGCAGCAGAAGAGCAGAACAAATACAGTTCCAGGGACGGGCCCTGGGCTGGTCTAGCAGGATTCAAGGAAAGGATATTATCTGGTAAGTAAAATGTCACCTTCCATATCATCCTGATAGACCAGTCCAGACAAGTGGGATGTACCAAATCTACAACCCCCACTGGGTGGGAAGAAGACACAACAGCTCGCAAAACTCTTGTGCCAAAGGCCTTGTCCACCGTGTGTGGACATCCAAGTGGTAATGCTTGACAAGAGTGGAAAGAGATGCCCGTGTTGCTGCCCAACAGATGTCTTCGGGGACCACCGAGCTGCAAAGATCGGATGCTTGTGCTCAGTTAAAATGGGTGCATAACCCCTCCGGAACCAGCCGGTTCTGTAATAGATATGCAGAGGCAATAGCCTCCTTAATCCAGTGCTCCAAGGTTTTCTTGGCCGCCACCTCATCCTTTTGCGGCCCAGCAAGCAGCACAAAAGGTTGGTCAGACTTACAAAAGGAATTAGTAACCTCCAGGTATTGGAGAAGCACTCTCCAAACATCCACAAGGCGCAAAGATCCTTGTCCTTCCCCCAAAACTGCTCCTTAGAGGAGGGAAGATAAACCACCTGGTTTATGTGAAAATGAGACAGAACTTTAGGCAAGAAGGAAGGCACAGGCCAAATGGAAATGGCCTCAGCTGAAAAGGACAGATAAGGATCTCAGCAAGACAGAGCCTGCAGCTCAGAGATCTGCCTTGCAGAGCAAATTGTGACCAAGAAGACAGTTTTGAGCATCAAATCATACAAGGTAGTATGCTTCAATGGCTCAAAGGGGGGCCGTCATCAGAGCCCTGAGAACCAGAGACAGATCCCAGGAAGGGATCATGGAATAAAGGAGAGGACGCAGATGTCTAATCCCTTGGAGAAAATGGGAGATGCCTGGGTGCAAAGCCAAGGACTTGCCTGCCACTGGACCATGGAAACAAGCCAATGCTGCCACCTGAACTTTCAGGGAGCTAAGAGAGAGGCCCTTCTCTAGGTCATCCTGCAGAAAGGCCAACAAGGACAAAACCTTGGCCAGCTCAGGAGCCAAGTGCTGCATGCCACACGAGCACTCATAGAGGTACCATATCCATATGTATGCTAGCTTGGTAGACCATCTCGGGCACCAAGTATAGTAGCGATTACAACTGTAGAGTAACCCTTATGTGCTAGCAGTCTCCTTTCAAGAGCCGTGCTTTAAGCGAGAAGTGAGCCAGATCCTCCAGAACAATTGGCCCCTGTCGTAACAGCCACCAGAGAGATGCTTGAAGGAGCTACATCAGGTCTTCAAACCATGCTCTCTGTGGCCAATCCAGCACCACCAGGACAGTCCTGCCAGTGGTGCTCTATATGCCAAATCACATGCCCCACCAGAGGCAGGAAGGAAATACATACAGCAGCCGCTGACTGGACCAAGGCTGGGTCAGGACATTGACACCTTCAGACCCCATCTCTGTGCAGCAACTGAAGAAGTGGCACTCTTTGGCATTGGAGCAGGTCACCATCAGATCCATTTTGAGGTGACCGCAATGCTGCATGATCAACCAAAAGACTTCTTGACTCAATTCCTACTCGCTGCCATTCAGGGAATGCTGGCTAAGAAAGTCCACTTCCAAGTTGTCTACTCTGGTAATGTGCTGAGCCGACAAGGCGAGGAGGTTCTTCTTCACCCAGGCAAACAAGAGAATCCATCTCCAGGGCCACTCCGGTGCTTCTTGTGCCACCCTGCAATTGACGTAAGCCACCACTATGGCATTGTCTGAAAACACCCGAACCGCCTGGCCATCAACCAGGGACCAGAAATGCAGAAGAGCCAACCTGATGGTCCTTGTCTGATGGCTCTGTGGTTCCAACCCCCCTGGGCCGTATGGTCTTGGCAGTGAGCTCCCCAGCTCAAAACACTAGCATCTGTCGTTAGCAGAATCTGGGAGAATTCATCCAGTGAAACGCCCTTCGTCAGATGACAGGGCTGCCGCCACTACTGCACACTGGACTTTCACCATCAATGGGAATTGGAGCCTGCGCTCTAACTCCTTAGAACTCAAAGACCACAGATTCAACAAGGACTGTTGGAGCAGCTGCCATGTGAACTTGCACCCACGGGACTATGACTGCTGCCATCAATCCAAAGAGCTGAAGATAAACGGAGACTCTGGGGGTCTGCTGCCCACAGAACATCCCCAGGCAATTCATCTTTTGACTTTCTCCTCTGGAAGGAAAACTCTGCCTACTTGAGTGTTGAAATGTGCTCCCAGAACTCCAAGGATTGGGAAGGCAAAAGCTAGCTCTTTTCCTGATTGATCGCCCAGCCGAGGCTTTCCAAGGAGGACACCATTCGGGACGTCACCCGAGATGCTTCTGACAGAGAACGGGCCCAGATGAACCAGTCATCCAGATAGGGATGAATACAAATGGTGCCACAGCCACCACCATCTTGACCTTGGCAAACATCCTTGGGGCAGTGGAGATCCAGAAAGAAGGACAGCGAACTGATAGTGAGAGCCAAGCATGGCAAAATGCAGAAACTTCTGTTAATTCATGCAGATCAGGATGTGAAAATATGCCTTGACCAGATCCAGAGAAGCCAAGAGCTCTCTTTTATGCACTGCTTGAATCACGGAGTGCAAGATTTCCACTCAAAAGTGCAGGACATGCAAGTGCTTGAGGTCCAGGATGGGCCGGAAGGAACTGTCCTCCTTTGGCACTACAAAATAAGTGGAGTATCTGCCCTTGCCATGCTCCTCTGGGGGAACAGGCACCACCACTTTCAGGTGAAACAGCTTGTCCACACCGTGGCACCTTTGATTGCTGATCCACAGAGGGAGATGATGAGGCATTGGGAATCGGCTCCTTGCATTCCAGGACCTAACTGAATTGAATGGTGTCTAGCAGCACCCAATGATCCTTGGTCACCTGGGCCCATTCCTGAAAAAAAGGCAAAGCCTGCCGCCCACCAGAGGTACCAGGGCATATAGGCCCCCAAACCTTCATTGCGTGACTTGGAAGAATCCCTCTCTGGAGGGGGGCCATATACCTAGGTCCACGTGCTCCATGAAAAGACTGAGAACGAGCCTGAGGCCCTGATGTAGAGGAGAAGAAAAACTTTCCAGGTTGATATTGATGATAGTCAGGTGGAGGCTGATGAAAAAGGGGCACACGCCCGCTTCACAGGCCTGTCTTCCAGGAGATGGTAAGATTTTATCTCGCCTAGGTCCTTTACCAGTTTCTCCAAATCTATTCCAAACAGGCGCTCCCCCTTAAAACCATTTGAACCAACCAAGCTCTGGAGGGATATGTCTACTGCCCAGTGATGGAGCCAAATCCAACTCTGTGGCACAGTCGTCAGGGCAGCATTCCTGGCCACCAGGCGTACCAGGTAATACACAGCATCAGAAAGGATGGTGTAGTAGACTCCAAGAGAGAAGTATTATCAGACGAAAGAGACTGAATCCACTGGCGCAGGACTCAAAGAAGTCATGCTAGTGCATACCCCCAGCTGTAGAATAGCCGTTGACACGGCAAACCGGCTCTTTAGTAAAGCATCAATCTTGCGGTCCAGGACTTCTTTTAAGGCTGATCCACCTTCCACGGGAATGGTGGTCCATCTGGTAACCACTGTGACCTGTGCATCCAGGGCCAGCCTGTCCATTCTCTGAGAATGTTGTTCGCACAGGACCCTGTGCTTCAGGGGGCCCTGTGCCACCAAAATTCCGCACATGCTGTTCGGCTCCCGGCAGGCCCTGGCGCACCTCCCTACAGTGGCTCCCGGCAGGCCCCGGTGCACCTCCCTACAGTGGCTCCCGGCAAGCCCCGGCGCACCTACCTACAGCGGCTCCCGGCAGGCCCTGGCTCGCCTCTCTACAGCCGCTGACGTGAAGAGCGCTGTTTTCCTTCACTTCAGCAGCTGTGTTCTAAGGTAGGCCGCTGGCGCGCTGAGTGATGGGACACAGGAAGTGTCCTTTGACCTCTGGTGCCAGCGGCTTACATTAGAGCACAGCTGCCGAAGTTAAGACAAATAGCGCTCTTCACTTCGGTGGCTGTAGAGAGGTGAGCAGTGGCCTGCCAGGAGCCCTCTAAAGCCAGTCAGACAGCTGTGGGGCTCTTCGGGGGGGGGGGGGCTAGGACTGGAAATGGGCTGATGGGGGGGGGGCGGGCCAAGACATCTCCAGTCCTGGGCCCATCAGGATCTCCTTTTGGATCTGTCCCCACTGGCAGCTAGGCGCAGATCCCCAGCCAAGGCCAACCTCATTCCTTGAGTTTGTCCTGGACATGGCGTAAGCCCTCTCCCTCTCCCTCACTTCGGAGTTGGAGGAGGACCCCTCATACAGAGGAACTCGACATCCTCCAGTACGAGGTACCACCTAGAGAGACCCTGATGGTCCCGATCCCCTCCATTATTAACAGGCTCCTTCTCCGGATGTGGGAGGCCTTTTGCCTCGGTGCTGATTGCCAGCCACTGCCTGGATACCATGTACCGGGTCCAGCATGACCCAGTGTTCCAGAAGACCCAACTCCCCTACACCTCTGTGTGCCAACAGAAGAGCCCTAAGACGCACTCTTCGGTGCCCTAGGCAGGGAGTCCCGCGCCCTTGATGCCCTCAGGCAAAAATGCTACCAGGTCTTGATGCTTGCCTGCTGCATCCAGATGTACCAATTTTACATCGGTATGTTTCTCCGAGCTGTTGAAGGAACTTGGAGGCTTCGCGGCTGGCCTTGATGGGGATAACCTCCGGCATTTCCAGACACTTATGAAGTCCGTCGGAGTGTTCTAAATACCTCTCCTGGGCCGCCTATGATTGTTTCGAGTCCAGCATGTGAGTAGCGGCTGTGGGCATCGGTGCCCGACGCCAGGCTTGGCTCCAGACATCCGATCTCGAGCAGTGGGTGCAGGAGATGCTCCTTGACATCCCGTGCCTTGGGGAGCAGCTTTTCGGCAGGCCCATGGAGGGTAAGGCCGCCGAGATCGAGACAGAGTATGTGACTCGGCCTCAACTCTCGGGAGAGATTGCCACTCTTCCCAGGAAGAAGCCTCCAGGAAAGAAGCCCCCTTTCCATAGAAAAGGCCAACCCTATCGAGGCTATACTCCATACCCGGCCACCCAGACCCCTCAGAAGGGCCACCAGGGCAAGGGAGTGGGTCAAGGCCCATACAAGCCCAAGGGCCCCAAGCCCCAGACTCTGGCCCCAGCCCAGCTTGGGTCAGGGTTTTGATGCTTGCAGCATAGCCCCTCTCCCGGAGGCGCCTCATGACAGATGCCTCCTTACTGGGCTGGGGTGCCCATTGCGAGGAATTGAGCACCCAAGGCATGTGGCCCTTCAAGGAGAGCCAGCAGCAAATCAACCTGCTGGAGCTCAGGGACGTTTTCCTTGCGCTCAAGGCTTTCCAGCACCACCTGCAGCATCAATGCTTGTTCAAATGGACAACCAGGTCATGATGTTCTACCTGAACAAGCAGGGGGGCACAGACTCCTACTGCCTTTGTCAGGAGGCAGTTAGCCCTCTGTTTGTACACAACCAGACAGGGTATGCTCCTCTGGGCGGTGTACCTCCAGGGACAGGACAATGTCCTGATGGATAGGCTGAGCAGGGTCCTACAACCACATGAGTGGTGCCTGGACCCTGGGGCGGCACAGCAGTTCTTCAGTTTATGGGGCACCTCTAGCCTTGACCTCTTTGACAGCCTGACCAACACTCAGCTGCCACGCTTCTGCTTCCCACAGCTGCACCAAGCTCAGGTGGCACCGGATGCCTTCCTCATCTCGTGGTCAGAGGGCATGTGGTATGCCTTCCCTCCCACACCTCTGATAGCACGGATCCTCTTCAAGGCCCAGCGGGACAAGGCTTCCCTGATTCTGGTGGCCCTGAGATGGCCCAGACAGCCTTGGTTCCCTCTCCCGCTTCGTCTCACAATGGAATCTCCAGTTCCTCTCGGGAGCTCACGGGGGCTTCTCACTCAAGGGGAGGGCTCAATCCTCCACCCCAACTTGGGATCCTTTTCCTTCACAGTATGATGTAACCTTTCGCCGCTTCCTACGTTTGGTTACTCTCCTGTTGGTCCTGGGTCCACTTCGCAGAGGCAGTAGGGTTTGTAGCACAAGACAACCAAACTAGTGTGGTTTAAAAAAAAGGTTTTTATATAGAAATAGGCCTCTTACATGGGTACAGAACAGAGGTATATAGTGGTTACCGAGCTGCTTCCGTGTATATTAATGACTCGATGTGTGTTGTGTGTGCCTGGGTATGGGAGAGAGAGAAAAAAAAGGGGAGGGGGGTAAAGAGAAGTGTGTGTCAGAGTCTCATAGTAAGAAGTGTCCGATGAATAGGAAGAGAGAGAATTTTTGTCCTTCTCTGTATTTATAGTGAAGTTCTCTTTTTCCAGCACCTCCCTTTGTCATACTTTGGTCTGTTTGAAGTCTGTTATCACCTGTTAGCAAGGAGGGGCTGTTGTCCTGCAGACTAATCTCATCAGGCATGCTAAGCCCATCAAGTCTGGAGACGTCCTATCTGACATCACCAGGGTGTCAGAGCTGCCTGCAGGCCAAGGTCTGGGAAAAGCCATGAAACCTATGCTAGGCATAATGTCATGCTGTATGCTGACACATGGCTGCTGAACGGGTTGCCCTGGAAACCCTCAACCTTCCCAAAGACTCCATGAGGCGGGCCTATGTCTTCAAGTGGCGCTGTTTCTCATTGTGCATGGAGCAACAGGTGAACCTGTTCTCCTGCCTGGTACATGTGATACTGCAGTACCTGCTCCACCTTTATCAGTCCGGGCTGTGGCGCTGCACGCTATCTAGGCGGTTGCCTATAAAGGAGCACTGCGTGCCAACTGTTCTTGTTAAACTGACTTATTACCAGAGCCAGTGCTGCTGGGAATTTTTAGTTGTGGTTAATAAGCAGTCCGAGTAGTTTTAGGCAATTCACAGGAAATTTATTAATTTTCTTTTGTATCATCAGACTTTAGCAAAGTAAATCTTCTTTAGAACATGAACAAGGTATAACAGAAACAATAATGAACTCAAGTAGCTTTCTTCAGCATACAGGACTAATGCTTCAAACAGTGTTAAGCAAAACACATTTGTAATCCTTTCCTTTTGCTTTCAGCATTCAAAAACCTCAGAGCATTTATCACAGTTCTGAATTTTCTCTTTGGCTAGCAATTCAGCTTTTCCCCTTATGAAACATAAGCTGTTGAGCAATCATTAGAGACTCTGTATCCTGCTCCAATCCAGTTAACTCTATCTCCAAGTCTTCAGTTTCACCCTGAAACAGCTCTGGATCTTTGCACAATCAGGTTTCAATCGTTGCATTAACTTAAACATTTCATCCCAGGGATTCCCTTTTCTCCCTTCAGGCTTCCTATATGAGCTGCACGGCTTTGTATTTCTGGGCAAGACACTCACAGGTTTCTGCTGTCTTCCCTGGCTTCTAGGAACAGACTTTCTCTCAGACTTTCTAGAAGGATAAATCTCTCCTTCTGAATTCTCAGCAGCCTCACTGCTATCTGAGCTGTATTCTACAATTCTCCCAGAGTTTGGGTTCCTACCGTCACAAGGGCTTGCAAACTCTGTACAGCTGTCTCTGGTAGAAGAGCTGCTGTTAGAATCCCTTCTGTGCCGAAGCTCAGACTTTCTCTGCCCTTCTCCAGAGCCTCTGGTCAGACTCCTCAGTCTTTCTCTCCTAGACTGTCCAATCTGCTGGGACTCTCTTGGCTTTGGCTTCTTGCCTCTCTGCCGTGACTCCCATGTCTGCCTTGTCCAAGACTCCCGTCTTGACTCTGCTCCTTCTGTTCCTTCCTCTGCTTCTCTCTCTCTCTGCCTTTGATCCTGAGAGCTTAAATGTTTTAGTGTGAGACCCGTTTCCTTGCCCCATCCCCCCAGGTGTTTCTCATTTGCACTCTGTGTTGCCATGGAGGCAGGGTGTGGTCTGTACTCAGCACTCTCAATCATGTGTCTTTGCTCTCTAGGTGCTGATTTAAATGAATGCCTGCCTGAGCCATGCTTTAGCTCAGAAGAAAAAGTTTTAAAACCAGCCCTTTTTCTATTCTTGTCAGAAGCCTCATTACCACAGGGCTCAAATCCAACTCTGTGAGAGTGTACCTGAGCGCGCACTCCGAAGACTATCGCTTCATAGAGGGCAAGCCTCTTTTGATGCAGCCCCTCATTACTCAATTCATGAGGGGCTTACTGCTCTCAAACCCCCCATCCAGCCGCCGCCCGGTGGATTGGGATCTCATTGTGGTGCTGGCGCAGCTTACTAAGGCTATATGTAATTTCTGATACCTGCCCTGGAAGGTGGCCTTTCTGGCAGCACTCACCTTGGCATGCTGAGTCAGTGTGCTCCAGGCCCTAGTGGCCGAGCCACCCTACACCAGGTTCTACAGGAATAGGGTTGTGCTCCGCACTCATCCGAAGTTTCTTCTGAAGGTGGTATCTGATTTCCACCTCAATCAGGAAGGTGGTACTCCCTACCTTCTTTCCACAGCCCCACACCGACAAGGCGTTGGCCGTTCCCCATACGTTGGACTGCAAAAGGGCCCTGTCCTTTTATTTACAGCGCACTCAAAGCCTCAAAGCTTTTTGTCTTATACGACCCCAGTCATCTGGGGGAGGCTGTCACCAAGCGGATCCTGTCCATCTGTGTGGTGGACTGCATCACCTTTGCCCACAACCAGTCTGGGCTGCCGCTGGAGCGCCGGGTCTCGGCACATAATGTCAGAGCTATGGCAACTCTGTTCCCAGTCTCTGCTCTGTTCCCATGGCAGACATCTGCCAGACCACCACCTGGTCTTCGGTCCACACTTTTGCAGCTCACTACTGCCTGGAGAGGGAGTCCCAGTGGGACAGTGCCTTTGGCCAGGCTGTACTCCCTAATCTGTTCAGGGTTTAGAAAACTCCTGCCCTCTGAGCCTTCTTGTTCAGGCTACCGGAGCCATGGTTCTCCCTGCACATTGGGGTCCTCTGAGTCTGTCCTCAGATGCACTTGCGGCTGCTCACAGCTAGGCTGTG
Source organism: Ichthyophis bannanicus (assembly GCA_033557465.1). Lineage (NCBI taxonomy): Eukaryota > Metazoa > Chordata > Amphibia > Gymnophiona > Ichthyophiidae > Ichthyophis > Ichthyophis bannanicus. The sequence continues at coordinate 842,457,370 of CM066036.1, read as the reverse complement.
TTTTTTTCTACCGGTCCTCAGTAGCTTGGAGCTAGGGCGTCCCATATGTGAGGACTGACTTCCTGCTTGTTCCTGGAGAAAGCGTAGTTACTCAACTGTAACAGGTGTCCTCCAGGGACAACAGAAATCAGTCCTCACAAGCCTCCCTCCTCCCCTTGGAGTTGCTCTTCTTTTTGGCCATCTTTTCTTTATCAGCTCTAGCTATGTCATCTGACCAAGATGGCATCCTTGGGCAGGAAGGGGATCATGCATGCTTGGTGGCATCTCCCATTCTTTGGAAACTGGGGAGATGCTTCCGCTCCATCGGCATTGACGTCACCCATATATGAGGACTGATTCCTGCTGTCCCTGGAGAACACCTGTTACATGTGAGTGAGTATGCTTTATCCATACACTTATTAAGAGGCATGTTTACTAAAAGTTAGTGCATGTTAACATTATGCAAATTAGGTCCCTTATGAAATGAGGCCCCATAATGAGTCTCTGCACATGGCCCTGCACCTCCCTTGGGCCGCCCCTGTGTGTATCCACCTTTGGAATGTTATACCACTCATTGCACTCCTCCCCAAGAGGGTATAGAGCTGCTTAGGCAGGTTGTTGAGTGAGTCACACTCAGACCGGATCATATCCTTGATCACTCCTGAGAACGGGAAGACAGGTGCACAATAGGCAAAAATGTTACTAATGCATGCAGAAAACAGTGGGAACTCCCACCCAGCGCCAGCGGTCACTAGCAGTCCACCCCGAATTGCTGCCCTCAGAGACAGAACCAGGAGCCCCCAACAAGGACAATGCCAAGGTCAAGCCTTGGTACTCGCTTCCTGAGAGCCTTGGGCATAGGCTCCGTGTCGGGTTCAGCTTTACTCCCCTGAAACTGCTTCACTGGCTGGATTTATATTTCAGCAGTACTGTGTGAAAGGTGGCTGGCAGGCAGGTCCCTCTGAGAGCCTTTTGCAATCTTTGGGAGAGAGCAGAGGGGAAGGAGGAGGACAGAGGAGGCGCTGAAGTTGTGTGCAGCTGCTGTAGTCTTCCAGATTCTTCCAATCCTTCCAATTTGTGGCTGCTCAACAGGTCTTTATGATAAGGACATGGAAATGAACCAATTTTTTCCCTACTCCTATGGCTGCCAAAAAGACCGAAGTCTAATAGAGCCTCTCAGATCACGCTCAAGTGAGAGAGTCGCCCCTTTAGGGCTTGAGATGTCATTCATGAGCATTTAATCAATCTCTTTTCCTCTCAATCTTCAGATTTTCTTCAGAGAGGAGAAAATCTATCCACCATCTGCTGGAAACAAAGAAATACTGAAGGGACCTCTGGTGGTTCAGCTGGATAGAGGCATGGGAGTGATGTCATTGAAACCTGGGCTTTTCATTGGTCTTTGTCTCGACCAATCTACAGGTAGGGGAACACAACCCACTTGTCTGGACAGGTCTAGCAGGATGATATGGAAGAGCTGTTTACCAACAGGAGCAGAATCACCCTCTCTTCTTTCATCACCTCTGCCATAAACACATTTTTCCTCATCTAAGTTGAACACTTGTTCCACAAGATGGCCACGATGTCCAAGACCTGATGTCTCTCCTTCCTTCCTGGCCCCCCCCCCCCCCCATAGCTTCAAGAAGGGCTCTAGTCTCCTCAGACCTTCCACCCTTCCTCATCTGATGACAGAAAAGAAATAAGGGGGTGTAAGTGATCCCACTTGCTTCTGCACTGCTTGTTCTGAGGTGTCAAATGACCTAAGTAGCTTGACACTTTTTTCTGTGTGGAGAGCGTCAGATCATTCGGTGTCATGCAGTACCTTAGAGTCAGTGAGACAGCAGTGAGTGAGGATCACTCTTGCTATCTTTGCCACTATCACATCAGGTTAGCTTGGGGGGGGGGGTGCAGTTTTGAAGGAGATAGGGGTCCCTTAAAGCTTGGGGAGGCCGGGGGAAGGTATAGTGGGTCTCGGAATCTATTGACTATTCAGGGAAATGGGGAGTAGGGTTTTGGCAGGAAACGTTTGCTTGAAAAATGACAGTATGATTCTGGTAGGTGGGGGAGGGAGGGTTGTATTTCAGTCCACAAATGGTCTATTTAAGGTGGCAATTTGGGGATGAGACATTGGCAGCTGGAATGTTCTTCAAGAAATATATTTAACTACTTGTGTCAGTGAGCACATAAACTTGAATTTTTGCGTTAACAAGAAACATGTTAAATTAAAATGATTTGATAAGTAGAAATGTACATATTTGGCTCATTTACTTATTAACACAATCTGCATCAGTAGGGAAAAACTGCATTATTAATGTAGATTAACAAATGGTCCCCATAGTTTTAGAATAGCACACATTTACACCATCTCTCTTATTTTATTAAACATAGCGAGAGAGATTAACATATTTTACTCTGTTAGTAGTAGTAATTTAGAAGGTTAAATACTCCCTAGTGTCTGTTATCATTTTTAAAGAAAAAGAGGTCTTCAAAGGAGCGCTAAGGCAGGGGTACAGTAATGGAAGCAAGCTCTTGGTGCAGCTGTGTCACAGGAAGGGACACTGTTTAGCTTGGCAAATAGTCCTGTTTATTGGGGAAAGGGCATGCTTTAACAATGTTTGAATATAGTAAAACTGGGGAGATGCCTGTAGGTCTGCTGTGGCTTTTAACTATTTATGTTCACTCAGGGCTAATGCCAAGGATATTAGACACACTAGGCAAACCTTTAATCCTGTGGCCTCCCTTTCCTCAGCAATATAGCATCACGCAGCTCCCTGTCTTACCCCCCATAGTCCAGTATATTCCTCCTCCTTCCTCCCTGCAGTCCTAGATCCTATGTACCCCTGACCCCAGTGGTCTAGCATCTCCCCTTTCTCCTTTCACTGTCCCATGCTGCTGTGTCAATGCCACAGTGGGTGGAACAGTGGGAATTACTGTAGCAGGCAAGCCAATAGCTAAACATGTGCATGCTGAAGGCTGCCATATTTGTCAACTACTCCATAACGGGGAATTATTTGTGGAGCGGGCATGGATGTGACAGGGGCATTCAGTGTGCAGTTGCTGAGGCTCCCATGCTTCCTTGTTCAGCTGCTGGCTTGCCAGCTTGTTCCCACTGTTCTGCCGGCCACTGATTGGGGAGGGAGAGGACTTCAACACTTCTTGTCCTGGCTGGCCACTATTTTGCTGTCCCTAAATCTCAGCGTTCTAGATGATCGCCTAGTTCACCTAATGGAAATGCTGGTCCTGTGACCACTTTATTTAAACAAATTTAATCCCACTTTCCAAAAATGCCCAAAGCATTATATAACACTGTAAAACATTTAAATACAATAAACAAAAACGAAGTCTAAACTAAAATCTATAAAAATACATTATCTGCACCTTTCCTTGCTTACTTTCCTCTAATAACGACAAAGTGAAGCAATAAGATAATGCCATATACCATAAGCAATTATTAGCCAGTAGACCAGGCAAGAGCCACTGCTTACCCCTGGCAGTGAGTTGCAAAGAATGGTTGTACTCTTTGGAATCTGTTGGTACTCCAAAATGACGATGATTGACCACTGTTGGAGAGAAGATGTTGGATTCTATAGACCTTTGATTTGATCCAGCATGGTATGTGTCATATTCTTATGAGAATTCCCATAGGGGGTCATTCTGAAACCACGAATAAGCCGCTTGTACGTGCAGGATCAATGTGTATCTTGCAAAAACGTCCAAAACTGTATTATGAACCTTTGTGGCCCTGCATGTGCATGTCACTTAAACAGGGATCGTAGAACGTGGGCGGGAAGGAGTAGAATGGGGGCATGGCCAGCCACAGAGACGTATGAAGCATATTCCGGTCGCACCCTTGTACATCTGCAGGCAGCCCCATAGGCATCCAGGTTATACCTGCAAAAACGTGCAATAAAGATGGGACTTAGAAATATTTCTGTTCCTCACCCCGATGCAGCCAATAATGGTGAGTGGATGACTGACCTATGCTGTGCACTGGTGTGACTGCATTCTGGAAAACCACAGCATGCAGTGTTACAGAACAGAAACAGAGGAGAGGGAGGATGTACCTCAAAGGAGCAGAAATAAACACCCCCACAACTGTATGCAGTAGAGCACTGGTGCTCAATCTGACCATGCTGGCATTTGCTGTGTGAGCTAATGGGGCACACCTAGGGCACCCTGCTAATGCCCACATCCTGAATATGATGCTTGTGGCAGAGTCCTAGGACCTCATGTGAAAATGTAAGCCCGGACATGGGTACTGTGTGCAGCACTCAGCCAGCTGGAGTGTTCTGCTCCACACAGTGGATTTCTACAATATGCTCTATGCAATGTGCACAGTTCCCTGGTGCAGATAAGGTCTTATGTAACTCTTATTGGAACACTATACTGGGGATATCTTACGCCAGTGGCTACATGGCACACATCTTGTGCACAGGTCTCTGTTGCAGTTGTTTACATATGTGGTCAGGCTACCAGAGTGCTGGTTTCATCGGATGCAGGGGTCCTATTGTGGTCTGTGGCCACTGACTCAATTGCTGCTACTTGCGGCTCCCCATGAGGGAGCCCTGTTTTTCTATAGACTTCGTTAGTCTGTAGCTAGGGAGTCCCCATATATGAGGACTGACTTCCTGCTTTTTCCCAGAGAAAGCATAGTTAATCACTTGTAACAGGTGTTCTCCGGGGACAGCAGGAATCAGTCCTCACAACTCTTCCTCCTCCCCTTGGAGTTCCATTACCATCTTTTATTTTTGCCGCCTTTCAGCTATGTCATCTGACTGAGAAAGATGGCACCCTTGGGCGGGAAGGGGATCACGCATGCGTGGTGGCATCTCCCAAAGGCTTTCTTTGAAAGCTGGGCGGATGCTTCCATGAGAGCTCTGTCGGTGCCGACATCACCCATATATTAGGACTGATTCCTGCTGTCCCTTGGAGAACACCTGTTACGGTGAGAAACTACGCTATACTGTCTTCGTATAAGGTAGCACTGTGTGCAGGCCACCCCTAGCATGTTTATGTGGGCGATTCTGTACCCGCGTCTATCCCCACATGTGCTGAATTGGATTCTATTTCTGCAAGTTTCCATTTGGATGTGTCTGCTGCCCTGATGTGCACTTTTTCGGAATTGGCCACATAGTGTTTCACCATGGCTTGGATAGCAGTAAGATCAGGAAATAAATGAAGGGGTTAGAGACTTGTCAATACTGACGTCTGATTTCTGCTGCTGCACATGTTCTTTTGTAATTACAGTTCAGTCTTTTGTACACTACATATGAGCCCCGCTGATTATACATGTGGTACGCCCCTTTGAAAACTGTCTTCTAAAAATTATTTCCACAAGTAAATGGCAATTTATCCATGAGAAAAATACCTTTCAAAAATTATTCAACCCTCATACAGAAAAAAGAATGCATATTATCTGCAGCTCGTCAAATATGTATGCTAACTAGATCACCATCTCTACCATAGTTGATATAAATATAAAGGGGGCATCAAAAACGGTGTGACTTTGGCCACAGATTTGGCTCATTAAAGTTGATGCCAATTATCATATGCAGATTCTAAAAGTTTAGTTACTAGAATTAGCTGATCAAAGTAAATCATTTTTATGTTTAATTTTATTTCTTGCAACTAAACATTTTTAGTTCTTATCATATACTTCTTAAGAAGCCTTTTCACCATCTTTATCTCCAGTACTTATCTCAATCCATGGCCATCTTATACTCTAAGTACTTTAAATTGTGCACAAAACTTCTTAAGAAGCATATAATTTGAGCAGTTCAAAAAGTTTTAGTTGCAAGAAATTAAATATAAAAATAATATATCAGCTTGTTCTAGTAACTGAACATTGAGGCATATGATGATAATTGTCGTCATATTTAAGTGAGCCAACTTGGAGCCAGGAAGGCAGCAACTTTGAACAGCTACTGGTTTCTCCACCCGATCTCCTATCCATCATGGGGAAGTTAAAGTGAGAAATTATCCAGAGGTTGGGCAGCAGGCTGTATTGCTAGAACTGGTGGACTGTTTTATGGCTCTTTGAAGGGAAGAGGAAGGGAATGCAAATGTGGATTCTGGTGGAACAAACCAATCTTTAGCTTCAGAGGTGTAACTGAGCCAAATGTCCCTCAAGCCACAATCTCTGCGGGGTTGAGAGCCTGCTGTGGTGGATAGCATGAGCTCCAGAGTAGGGGGACATTTATTTATTTAGCTGCATTTATATCCCACTTTTCACTGGGTCAAAGCAGCTGGGATGACTGGGATGACTTCTGCTGGAGGAATGTGTTAGATCCAAGGCTTGGAATGCATGAAGCCATGTCGGTGGAGTCAGAGGCAGTGGGACTGGATGAAGCATAGACTATCCCAGCCAAGAAACAGGAGGGCTCCCAGGAGGAAGAAAGAAGGGGCCATTTGGAAACAAGGGAAGGTAGATCTTCTGAGGTTAGTGAAGGACTGTGAAGCCATTACCCTTCCATCGGACTGTGATAGTGTCATCCCTATCTGTCTCTTCTCCACCCCTGAGGTAACTAATGCTCACCTATAGAGCATCATGACCAATATGTAAAGTTATTCTCACTGACACCTTTCCCAACTGTGTTCTACTGGGGTGGCATCTTTGAAAATCCAGGAATTCACCAGGCAAACACATGTTAACTCTTCAGGCCTGAAGAAGGAGAAAGGTGGTCTAATTAAGGATATTCATATTTTATGGCAAGATGGAGAATGCCACAAGATAAAAGAATTTTACAGTTCCTTAGCTTTTCAAGAAATAAACATTTATCTTTCTCTATGAGATGATGAAGAAATACTTGCTGTGGGGGGTTTGAAGTTCAAGCCCAAAGCTTTACCAGCCTTCTTTGTCAACAGAACCCAAAAGAAAAAGGCATTTAATACAATTAAACAGGGCTGATCCCAGAGTTTGGTGCATGGGGTTGACACCTTAGTTTGGTTTGACTGTCAGAATTTATTAGCTATGAATGTCCTGCTCTTTGCCATCTCTCCCCTTCCCCATCTCTCCCCGAACTGGACGCCCTAGCCAGGGGCGGGCAATTCCAGTCCTGGAGGGCCGCAGACCAGTCAGGTTTTCATGATGTCCCTAATGAATATTCATGAGATCTATTTGCATCCACTGCCTTCCATTGTATGGAAATAGGTGCATGAATATTCATTAGGGACATCATGAAAACCTGACTGGTCTGTGGCCCTCCAGGACCGGAATTGCCCACCCCCCTGCCCTAGGCAACCACCTAGTTTGCCTAATGATTGGGCTGGCTCTGCACTTAAGTTCCCAGACTATTTGAATTTGATTGAGATCTTGGAATCCTCCAGGGAAAGATGGTTAATAGGTTGCCCTAGATCAGAGGTACTCAAATCCAGTCCTGGAGGGTCGCAAACCAGTCAGGTTTTCGGGATATCCCTAATGAATATGCATGAGATTAGATTCAAATACAATGGAGGCAGTGCATGCAAATATATCTCATGCATATTCATTAGGGATATCCCAAAAATCTGACTGGTTTGCGGCCCTCCAGGACTGGATTTGAGTACCTCTGCCCTAGATAGCTTGTCTGTGTTGGACTCCGAGAGATCTTGTTTTGAGACTTTATTTCTAAAATAGGTCTTTTTTTGTTTGTTTTTCATGGAGCCAGGATGAATGTTTTCACTGATCTTTCTGCTGCTACTCAGCCTTTATATAAAAGATTTCTTGAATTTTGCTTGCAGGTCTTAGCTATAGAGGCTAATTTTCTCTTAAAATTTCCTTGTAAATGTACTTTAAAATTTGATAGGAGACTGTCTTTTTATATTGATCTTGACCATTTAAAGGATTTCCTTCAAAGCAAAATATCCTGAGGTCTAGTGTTCTGGAACTGAGTGAGAGTTACAGGGTCTGTACATTTTTTTTAAAGCCATGGTACCCTTTTTGTTTTTATATTTCCTGAATTGAGAGGGGACAGTGGGTCCCCCCCCCTCCCCCTTGGGATGTAATCTTGAGTTTGCATGCAGCTTGGCTTGGTTTGGTTTATTTCCTCATTCTGTTTAACACTGTCTTACTGTTATGCTCTTGAAGTTATGTTACATAGTAACATAGTATATGATGGCAGATAAAGACCAGTAATGGTCCATCTTGTCTGCACAGCAAGACGGCAAGAGTAGGTGCACCTGCTGCTCCGTGCTTGTCACACCTCCCATGCCTTTATCTTTTGTCCTCTTTGCACTTTTTTCATATTTTTGTAAAAAAAAAAATTCTCCATCACACAAAGCTAGTACAAAATGTTTGACAGTTTTCAACGAAACAATACATGTGTACTTCCTCTTTGAAATTTCGTGCAAAGTCCACAACTAAGCATTAACTGTACATCCAAGTGGGAGGTTAGAAAAACACCGCCTTAATTAGCATGTTTAGTATTTTGGGCATGTTTGCTAAAGTGCCCTAAGGTTGGGTGCCTTAGCACATGATAAGAGCAAAATACTAGCATGGGAGGTGTCTCTGACCCGTAATAACCATTGGGGGTGTTACCGATATATCCCCATTCAGTTTACATGGACCTTGACGTGCTAAACCAGAGACCAGTATACCAAGCTCTTATCCTTCCCCATTTTGATTTCGCCAATGCCATTCTCCAAGTTCTCCCACAGTCTACATTGAATCCTCTACAACTTGCCATGAACGCCACTGCTAGAGTTCTATCTGGAGCATCGAGGTTTGACCACATTACGCCCATCTTAATGCAGCTCCACTGGCTCCCAACACACGGAAGAATACTATTCAAGACTCTGATACTTACCTTTAAAGCCATCAACGGCATAACTGCTTTATCACTAGTTAATCTAGTCCAGCCCACTCCACCTAACAGATCCAGAAGATCCACATCAGTAAACACTCTTAACTATCCCAAGTGCATCATCAAAATGCACGCTAACAACGTCAAACAGGGCTTTCAGTCTTTATGCTCCCAAATGTTGGAACACATTACCACCAGGAATCCGAGCCATTACCGATCTCACACAATTCAGGAAGGCACTCAAACACTACTTATTTATACAACATTACCAGATCAACCATACTCCACCATAGCCACACCTCTTCCTCTAGAAACCTTTGTATCACAGTCCCTATTCTTAATATCTATCCATAGGTGGTTCATAATCCATTCTCAGAAGCTTACTGTTACATATGTAAATAGTTGATGTGCATGTTTCCCCTAAGTCATCCAAGTTGTATTTCCCTGTTCTCTGTAAAACATAACATTTGTTTCATTATTGTTCGTTGTTCCATGTAAACTGCGCTGATACTAAATAGTGCGGTATATAAGAAACTAAAATAAATAAATAAATAAAAATAAAATAAACTGAAATTGAAGTGGCAGTAAGTGCATACATGCTAAGTGCATACATGCTAAGTGGCAGTAAGTGCATACATGCTAAATGTAATAATCATGATTTGTGTACATCAGTGATCCCTGTGCTAATAGCATAAGAATGTAAGAAATTCCATACTGGGTCAGACCAAGGTCCATCAAGCCCAGTATCCTGTCTTCAACAATGGCCAATCTAGGTCATAAGTACCTGGCAGGTTCCCAAAAAAAGGTACACAGATTCCACAGTGCTTGTCCTGGGGTAAGCAGTGGATTTCCTGAGTCCTCTTTAATAATGGTTTATGGACCTTTCCTCCAGGAAGTAGTCCAAACTTTTTTTAAACCCAGCTACACTAATAGCTTTTATTACATCCTTCAGTAACAAGAGTGTGATTACACATAGAGTGAAAAAATATTTTCTCTTTTTAGTCTTAAATGGGTTACATTGTAGCTTCATTGCGTGTCCCCTAGTCTTTCTACTTTTTGATGATGTGAACAACTGATCTACGTTTACCTGTTCCATTCCATTCATTAATTTATAGACTGCTATCATATCCTCCCTCAGCCATGTCTTTTCCAAGTTGAAGAGCCCTAACCTTTTAAGCCTTTACTTATAGTGTGTCCTTCGATCCCCTTTACCATTTTGGTGGCTCTTCTCTGTACCTTTTCTAATTCTGCAATATCCTTTTTAAGATATGGAGACCAGAATTGCACACAATATTCAATATTATGCAATAGTATGCAATCAATGCCCAGTCTTCACCCTAAACCTACCCAGTCCCTGCCCCATTGCATGCTAAGTTGCAATTTTTAGTGCTTGATAGTGTGGGACCACAGTAACCATTAACTGCTTATTTATTTATTTAACAATTCTTTTATACCGCCATATCTACTAGTCACGGAGGTTTACATGGAATGAAAGATTGAACTATGCATGGAACATTTGAGGCAAAGTAACTTACAACGTGCTTAGTGTAGGTTTTAGCATGCCCTGCCATTACCGCACTTTAGTAACATGCCCCTTTATTACTTGATCCATTGCTGCTTGACGCATGAAAGCATGTAGCTTGCAACTTGAGATCAGTGCTGTAACACTGAAATTATTTGGGGGAAACATTTTATTCTTTTATTTCCATTTAAGAAGGATTGTACAGTTTTATGCCCTAAGAAATTCTGGACCATTTCTCTGCATACAAAGAGGCCCTTTTCCTAAAGGTTAACACATAGAAATAAAAGTGCTGTGGTCACTTAATATGCGTTAATTTCATTAATGCCCATTAAAACCTTTAATAAAACAGCCCCATAATGTTGGAGCAAGCCAATAGCCCTGTTTTCATACCTAGAATTTGTCCATGCTAGTTATGTAAATAGAGACAAATGGACCCCGGAGAATATGAAAATCATGCTAAAGAAATCATAAGGTCATTAAGTAAGCCATCCACATTCTCAACATTACAGGTCAAAAAAACTTCACTTGCCAGTTTCAAAATGTATTGTATTTTTTTCTCAAATGTTTTTCGATTTTCTAATTCTTCATATAAAAAATCCAAAATGAAGCTAATCACCTGCAGTGAAAACTGCCCCCATACGTTTTGTGTGTTGTGTCTCTGGGTTCAAAGTGTTTTATGAAGGTATGACATCTATGAAATCCTTAGATGTGAATCTTTGTGTGTGCGTGTGTGTGTTTTTAAACTATTTGGGGACTGGATGACTCAGGCTAATGATCACGGTATCACAGAGTTCTTCATTTTTAGGTCCTTATTCAAATCCCAGTTAAGATGGCCTATGTGAAATGAGAGAATGGTCTCAGTCCAGTTCCTGGGGAAATAGTGCAAGCATTCATTTTGAGGCTTCTGTCCGATTACTGTGGATCTCTGAATTCATCAACAAGGATACATTAGGAGAAATTCTACACCAGACAGCTTAGAGGATAAAAGTTAATGCCAAAACATCTGATGGATCAGAATTCAGTCAAACTCAAATTGAAATAAGAAATTCTGAACATTTAGCTCTTAAAATTGGGCAGTAATTCCAATTTTCCTTAGGAATCTCAGAACAAATGGTGGCTAATAGCGGACTCATGCTATATTACACTGCTTAAGTCACTACTACAACTTATTTTTTCTATAGCTCTACTAGGCATCCACATCACTGTACATATACACATAAGAGATGGAACTTAGTCTACTCGACAGACAAACAGAAAACACAAGGAGCTAGAGTCTTTCATTTTAGGGAAATTATTAAAAATACAAGGGTATTAAACACTGTCATCTAGTCCATATTTGTCTTTTTTTTTGGCACACACAGTTATAGAAAATACTGTCCTTTATCTTCATTTGATTTTCAAATTCCATATCATCCAGTACTGCTTTGTGTTTTGTAGCCAAACCTCTTTAGGGGCAAGATGATATGACCATCTTCCTTTACTTCCAGGCTGGCTTCAGCCTCTTTTTGAGCTAAATTTAATAGGACAAACCAGGGATGACCTCATGGACTGAAACATCTACTCATGTAAACTATGTACTGTACTTAAATGTCAATCACACTGGCATCTGAGCAAACATGAAAAAATTCACTACATACGTTTGCACTTCGCCTTTTCTAATAAGGCACCAAGTGCCTTATTTATGATTGTATTTGTATATGAGCAGTGTCTATTAATCAAACCAGATATGATTTCTGCACATTTGTTGCTAAGTGCTGTTTGTATATATTTATCTCATTATGCTTTACCCAGATAGCAAAATGAATCTTTCATGCTTGTATATATTTATATTATGATACAATAAATGTCCCACATATATCTATAGCCTTCTGTGTAAACTTAAAAAACAGCAGTTAAAGAAGTACTAAAGAGATTTGCATTTGTATATAAAAATGATTGCTCAATTTTAAGAGAAAAACACGTAGGATTAGTTATTTCAGTTAGAGGATAACAGTCCCATACTTTTTAAACTGATCATGCTAAGTGTTTCTATAGCTGCTCAGGATATATATATATATATATATTTGAGCACCTTGGAATACTTAAAAAAAAAAAAAAAAACCCCAAAAAACCAACAAAGAATTACCAAAAGTTTCCAGATCTCTTATTTTTCCTTGGTGAGAAAAATGTTCTAAGGTTACTGATGGAGAATGTGCCCTGCTCCTGTCCATTCGTAGTTTGTGCCATATCTGCTCCCAGTGTCACTGCTATGTCATGTGTGTTTTTTCCAGCTCCCTTTATGGATCGTTGCACTGTTTCTTGGATATCTCTGTGTTAACCTTGTGGGTGTTACCATTCCTTTACTTGCAGCCTCTCGACGTCATTCCCGGTCCACTAGTGCTCTCTCCACTGCTGAGTCTGTTGGGCAGTCAGGTGAACAAGTGCTTAACTGCATGACTGTGCTTTTGTAAATTCTTATTTTATGACCATTTTAATATTCTTTGTTACAACATCAGCCAGTGGCTAGCATGGCTTTCTTGTTTGTTTTTTTTGTAAATGCTTTTTTAACTTTTAAGTTACACATCTTTTTAAAAACTGCATTAATAATGCACATTTACAAACTATGTGGGCAATGCCATTAAAAACAGCACTGTTCTAATTAAATTTTTGAAGAACCAGGAGAAATGAACAATATTTTGGACAGCTAGAACTAGGCATATCAGAGGCCACAGATATAATAGTGAATTGTCCACATATTAGTAATATACCACAAAGGCTTTTCATTTTTTAAAATTAGCTTTTAATCTTACTAGAAAGTCGTCATGATTATGTAATCAATAATCACTGATGGGTAGAATGTTAACAGTTAATGCACTGACTGGCAGAAACCAGTTCAGACCTTTAACTGACATATACTTCCTGGGGTGGTGGTGATTATTGCTATTATAAACCAAAACTTTGGGATTCTTACAAGTTTTGCCTTATTTTTCCCATGGCAGTTTTTTTCAGCACCACTGAAAAGCATCTGAAAGTCAAGTAAAACAGAAAACTGCATGAACCCTGAGACCTTTTTGGTTAATCATTTTTTAAAGTCTGTCTCATAGCAGTTGTGTTCATTTAAGAATTTCTAGGCTGCCCATCTACCATTCTGGGTGGTTTATAAATTACATACGTAGTAATAAAATGAATACATGTACATTTGATTTATTAGCCCTGTATTTTCCTGCTTGAAACATTTGGTACCCCAAATCACATGGTACTTTGGGAGAGCAAGCAAAGAATATGGACTGGAGGTTGATCTCTCTGTGTGCTTGCAGCCATCGGGCCCTGCTAGAGAGAGAGAGATGATTTTGTTTACAGGATATTTTGTGGGGTTTTACATGGCCCACGACAGCCTCCAGTCAGGTGACATCAGTAGTACCAAACATTCTGTTTTGGTTTATAATATACATGTTGTCCTTGTTCCTTTTTTATTTGCAGAATGATCTCCTTTTAAATAGATGTCTTTACTGTGTGTTCATTATTTTTGCCATCCACATTTTGTTTGAGGAAGACTGCAATACTGTATTAACACTTTTGGATTTAATTTGCATTGTACCAAGAATCCACCAGATCCAAATATGGTTCCTTTTACATTTTGTTTGCATAAGCCCCTTTTACTAACCCTTTGCTTGAGCTAACTGCCATACAGCTCACAGGAATAAAATGGGCCATGCAGCAGACAGTTTGAGCTAAGTCTTAGTAAAAGGGGCCCATATAGTCCTAGGTGTGTTTCTCAAAATATTTACAGAACTGATTTTTATATTAAAAACCTGAAACTTGCCAGATATGTGTTTTTGTTGCTGTATAACTTGACATGTGAAAAGTACATTAATAAGGACATAAGATTAAATTATAATTTCATACTTCTTCTATAATTATCTTAACATTAATACTGAAAGTGCCCTCTGATAAGCCAGTTTGTAAAACTTAGGGTAAGTGGCTTATCTTTGGTTTCTCTTATATTTGGGGCTTGTCTGTCCAGTTTTGCTTGCAGTAAAACCATCTTTTTTTGTACTCTTTTGAAATTATAAAATGGGAAGAGAGCAAAGGGATGCAATGCATTTTCTGTACATCAGCTTCATATTAGGAGAGGGTGTCAACAAGAGAACCAAGGGTCAATGCAACTACTGTTCTTTTGTTGCCTACAGGGAGAGAGAGGAGAGGAAGATGTGGATGATGGGTTTAATCAGGAGCTGAGCTTGCCTTACTTTACAGAGACTGGGAGTAGAGTGTTACAACATAGCAGACAGGAGGCCATTGTACTAAAGTGTGTTAACATCAGCCTTTAATGTGCATTAAGCAGCACTTGTTAATGGCACATGCTATTGAGATTGAAATAAGTTTTGTGTTAATTCACAGATATTAGCATATTAATGCAGACATTATTGCAAAGATAATCTTCCCAGACAGGACTAGTTAAGAGTTTGGTTCTTTTTTTGTTTGCATTTAACGGGTCTGTTTACTTTTGCATATTTACCAAGAACATAAGTTCCTTAGCGTCCCTCTAGTCCAGTCCCGGAACCATAGAGTTGTCAACCTCCACCAGCAGCTTTGGAGACTGAAAGATTTCATCACTTTGATGTCACCGGTATAAGTAGACAGGAACCGCCCCCTATCACCAGTACTTTCAGTCTCCAAGCAGCTTGGAGGTTCTGAGCCCGGGACTGGGCTCAGGGAGATCAAGTAAGCAGAGCTTTGTTTGTTTCTTTGGGGTTGGTTTTTTCCTCTCTTTTGGTTTAGTGCTTTTGCTTTATTCTGGGGTGAAAATCTGCTGCTGCTGGAGGGGTCCCAGTTCTGCCTTTCTCTCCTGTTCTCTCTCCGAAGGGTTCTTTTAGTGGGGGGCCCAGCTATTTAAAAGTGCAGTGGGCTGAGAGCCTGACTGCCTTACCTCCCTGCTCCCGAACCCGTGCCAGAAGGGTGAGGAGCAGGTTTCAGGAAGAGTCTGCAGCAGCAGAGGACATAATCTGGCAAGAGCTGTGTGCTAAGAGGCTGCAGCAGTCAGTGGGAGCTGAAGCTGGGTGAGAGCTGTGCTCCGGAGCTGTATTTCTCTCTGCCCCCCTCCTCCCCCCCCCCTTCTCCTCCGGATCGGGTAAGTGCTGCTGAAATTCTTTTTGGGGGGCAGTGCAGGAGTGATAGTAGAGGTCCTAGGGAGGCTCCCAGGTAAAAAAGAAGGCTTGGGGCCTCAGCGCATGCTGTCAGTCAGCCCTTTTTTAAGCGGGAAAGCTGGCGGCGGCCATTTTGAAATCGGCATTTCTTTTAAAAGACAGAATTTTCTTCTTTGAATTGGGCAGACTAGCAGCTTCGTTTTTACATGGGACCTTCAGAATTCAGCTGATTGGCCTATTGGGAGTAGATTACTGGTTTTAAAAGAAAAAAAACAAAACAAAATGGACAGTGACTTCTGTCTCAGGGCAGAGAGCCAGTTTTCTCTCTTCAGAGCTGTTTGTTGCTCATAGACAGTAGCATGCCACTTAAAAATCGCTGCTTGGTTTGTGGAGTGAAGCGCAGCGAGCTACTGGACTCCGGGGTATGCCGGGTCTGCTCCCTGGAGCCAGTAGGTATGGAGAAGGCGCTGGGGGGGCCGGCAGGAGATCAGCCAGCGGCCGCTTCAGTAGAAGAGGGATCCCGGCCGTCCTCTCTCGGTCTTCCTGAGCTGACGGCAGGGCCGTCCGGGACAACTGGTGTGTCTTCGGCTCCTGCGGGAAGTCTTGGTGGGAGCGTTGCGGGGATTCCCTCTGACCTCTTTTCCCTGATGCAGCAGGCGTTTGCCTTGCTACAGCCTGCGTTTGGGACTCAGTCGGGAGTCCAGAGGAGTCGGAAACGGTCGGGGTCGGCAGATCTCCCGGTGGGGGAGATAGGCTCGGCAAAGAAACATAGGGAGCTCCGAGGTGATGGGATAGATGACCTCGGAGCGGATATGGATCTGGAAGTGGCCTCGGAGGAGGATTTAGAGGACGGAGAGCTACCAGACGTGGAGCAGAGTAGAGTGGTCCGGGTGTTCCGGTGGGAAGAGTTGCCAGCATTGATTGCTGAGACTCTAAAGACTTTAAACATGCCCTCCGTGATGCCTGCAGCTGAGGATGTGTTGGAGGATCCGTTGTTGCAGGCGGTTAGGACTTCTCAAAAGGTATTCCCGGTTCATAGGGTGTTTCGAGATATGATTCAGGAGGAATGGGACGCGCCGGAATCGGCGCTCCGAGGGACCAAGACTTTGGCCCGGTTATATCCGTTGTCGGAACAGGATAGGGAGATTTTTCGGTCCTCAAAGGTGGATGCTGCGGTGTCGGCGATCACTAAGAAGACCACCATTCCGGTGGAGGGCGCCGCGGCGTTGAAAGATGTGCAGGATAGGAAGCTGGATACCTTGTTGAAACAGGTGTTTGATATGTGCGCTCTCTGGTTGCAAGCCTCCATTGCGGGAGCATGGGTGGCGAGAGCTGGCTTGCGGTGGTCCCAACGTCTGCGGGGGGGACTACCGGAAGAACAGGCCGAGGATCTGGCACGGCTGGAATCCGGCACGGCTTACCTATCGGATATTCACTATGATTTGATCAGGGGACTCGCCAAGAGCATGGCTTCGGTGGTGGCGACTCGCAGGTATCTCTGGCTCCGCAACTGGTCGGCGGACGGTTCTTCCAAGGCGCGGCTTAGTAAATTACCTTTTCGAGGCAAGCTTCTCTTTGGGGAGGATTTAGAGAAGTTGGTCAAGGACTTGGGGGATTCCAAAGGGGGTCGGCTCCCGGAGGATAGGCTGAAGCAGGGCCGGGGGTCGATAGCCTCTAGGGGTGTCCCCAGAGACTCGCAGAGATTCCGGTCCTTCCGATTTTCCCAGCCTTCGCGGGGTCGGTATATGGCTCGAAGTCAGTCCTTTTGGGGTTTCCGGGGGGCGGGCAGAGGATTTGGTTCCTTTCAGTCCGCCAACAGTAGAAAACCCCAATGAGATACGGCGGGCCCAGAGGGGGGAGGTGCCCATGGAAGGAAGGTTGCGGGAGTTATACCCTGTCTGGGTCCAATTAACTGCGGATTAGTGGGTGTTGGAGGTCATTTGAGAAGGCTATGCCCTAGAGCTCCAGCGCCCCGTCTCCGACGCCTTTGTCCTCTCCCCGTGCCGAGCCCCAAGAAAGTTCAGGGCGGTCGCCAGCACGCTGCAGCGGCTGCGGCATTTAGGGGCGGTGGTGCCCGTTCCGGCGGCTCAGTGCGGCTCCGGTCGATACTCCATTTATTTCGTGGTTCCGAAAAAAGAGGGTACGTTCTGTCCCATATTGGATTTAAAGAGGGTAAATCGCTGTCTTCGGGTGACCCATTTCCGGATGGAGTCCTTGCGTTCAGTCATTGCGGCGGTGCAAAAGGGAAAGTTTCTCACGTCTCTAGACCTGACGGAGGCATATTTGCATATTCCCATACGCCGCGAGCATCAAAAGTATCTGCGGTTTGCTCTGCCGATGGGTCATTTTCAATTCCGAGCATTGCCTTTCGGCCTAGCGACGGCGCCTCGCACTTTCACCAAGGTCATGGTAGTGGTGGCGGCGGCGCTCCGCAAGGAGAGCATTCTCGTGCACCCTTACTTGGACGATTGGTTGATTCGAGCGAAGTCCCGGGAGGAGAGTGTGGCGGCCACGGCGCGAGTGGTGCAATTGTTGGAGAGTCTCGACTGGGTGGTCAATTTTGCGAAGAGCAAACTAGCTCCCCCTCAAGCCCTCGAATATTTGGGGGCGCGTTTCGAGACCAGTCGGGGAATGGTGTTTCTCCCGGACAAGAGAGCACGGGAATTGCGGGAGCTCATGCGGAGATTTCTGGGTTGCAGAGCTCCGACTGCATGGCGCTATTTGCAATTGTTGGGGACGATGGCGGCCAGCATCGAGGTGGTTCAGTGGGCCAGAGCGCATATGCGGCCGCTGCAGGGCTCTCTTCTAAGGCGCTGGTCGCATCAGAGGGATGCGTTGTCTCAAAGGTTGGTGTCCTCCGGAAGTGCGATGGGCACTCCTGTGGTGGTTGCTCCCCGGAAGTCTAGAGGGGGGCATGCCTCTGGAGGCTCCCGTATGGAGGCTGTTGACAACGGATGCATGCCTCACAGGTTGGGGGGGCACACTGCGAAGGAAAGTTTGCCCAAGGAGAGTGGTCAAGGGAAGAGAGTCAATGGTCCATAAACCGATTGGAGATGCGAGCGGTATTTCTGGCACTGCAGAGTTTCCAAAAAGACTTGGGTCGGAAGGCGGTTCGCGTGCTGTCCGACAATGCCACGACGGTAGCTTATATCAATCGCCAGGGCAGCACAGGGAGTGCGTCGCTGGAGGAGGAGGCGAGTCGACTCTTGGACTGGGCCGAGCAGAATCTGGCGGAGCTGTCGGCGCAGCACGTGGCAGGCGTGGAGAATGTCGAGGCCGATTTTCTGAGCCACCGCAGAGTAGACCCGGGGGAGTGGAGTCTACACCCGGACGTGTTTGCGTTGATAGTGCGGCGCTGGGGGCTACCGGTAATGGATCTGATGGCACGGTTCGATTCCGCGCAGGTGGAGAGGTTCTTCAGCCGGAGGCGGGAACGAATGGCGGAAGGCCTCGATGCGTTGGCTCAGCGGTGGCCGCTGGAGGGCCTTCTCTACGTGTTTCCTCCTTGGGCTCTCATAGGCAATGTGATTCAATGCATAGAGAAACACAGCGGTCTGGTGGTTCTCGTGGTGCCCGATTGGCCCAGAAGACCGTGGTATGCAGATCTGGTTCGGCTTCTGGTGGGCAGTCCGTGGCGGCTTCCTCTGCAGGGGGATCTCTTGCTTCAGGGGCCGTTACGCATGCCACAGGTGGGTCGATTCTCGCTTACGGCATGGCTCTTGAAAGGGCAAGGTTGACTGCCAAGGGGTACTCGGCGGCAGTAATTTCTACCTTATTGAAGGCGTGGCGCCGCTCTACTTCCTTGGCGTATGTTCGCGTATGGCGTGGTGTGAGGACCGCGTTTTTCAACCTCTGCGGGCTTCGGTGCCTCATATTCTGTCTTTTCTTCAGGATGGTGTGGAAAAGGGTTGGCCGCGAGCACTTTGAAGGTGCAGCTGGCAGCCATAGCCTGTTTCAGGGGTAAGATTCAAGGTCAGCCGGTGGGTGCCCACGGAGATATTAGGCGTTTTCTTAGAGCGGTGTTACTGTTGAAGCCTCCAAGACGAGATTCCGTTCCTTCTTGGGATCTGAATTTGGTTTTGGACGCGCTACTTCAAGAACCATTCGAGCCTTTGGACAAGTCTTCCTTGAAAGACTTGACGTTGAAAACTCTCTTCCTTGTGGCTATTTGTTCGGCTCGGAGGATTTCGGAGTTGCAGGCGTTGGCGTGTACGGAGCCGTATCTGACCTTTTTCAGGCACAAGGTGGTTTTGCGCACGGTTCCGGCCTTTTTACCGAAGGTGGTTTCCGTGTTTCATGTCAACCAAGTAGTATTGCTTCTGGTGTTCTCGGCGGAACAGAAAGAGCGCTCGGGGGGCCGTTTGCATCTCTTGGATGTTCGGAGAGTGCTCAAGAAATATCTCAGGAGAACAGCCTCCTTTAGGAAGTCAGACAGGCTGTTTATTGTTTTTGCGGGGCCTCGGAAAGGTGAGGCAGCGGCGAAGTCTTCCATCTCGCGGTGGTTGAAGGAGGCGATTGCTTCCGCCTACCTGTTGAAGGGTAAGGTGGTTCCGGAAGGTCTTCGTGCGCATTCCACCAGGGCGCAGGCGGCGTCTTGGGCGGAAGTCAGTTTGGTGCCAGCGGAGGAGATCTGTAGGGCGGCGACATGGTCTTCGCTCCATTCGTTTGCTCGGCACTATAGGCTGGATGTGCAGGCACGGGGGGATGGGCGTTTTGGCTCAGCGGTTTTTCAGGCTGGGCTAGTAGGTCCCTCCCGTTGATGTGTACTGCTCTGTCACGTCCTCTATGGTTCCGGGACTGGACTAGAGGGACGCTAAGGAAGAGTAAATTAGACTTACCTGCTAATTGTCATTCCTTAAGGAACTCTAGTCCAGTCCTGGATCCCTCCCAGGGTCTTTGCATTAGGGGCAGCCTGAAGATTCTTTAAGAGCGGTCCAGACGGTCAGTCTACTGGTTTAGCGTAGGAAGGGTGAGAAGAAGCGCAGGGAAGTCAGGCGGGGCCCTTCTTTACGCAGCAGTGTCTCTTGAGCTTGGTCGCACAGTTGCGCCGGGCTTGGGGGTTCTCGGTTCACCCATTCCTTTTTTCTGGTAACAATGTTTGGGAGTGTATGGGTGCGAGTTCATTTCAACTGTTGGCTGATTATGGCTATTATTTCTTTATTCTACTTATTTGTTGCTCTGCTGAGTCTGCTTTGTCAATAGGTACTGGTGTTAGGGGGCGGTTCCTGTCTACTTATACCGGTGACATCAAAGTGATGAAATCTTTCAGTCTTCAAAGCTGCTGGTGGAGGTTGACAACTCTATGGTTCCGGGACTGGACTAGAGTTCCTTAAGGAACGACAATTAGCAGGTAAGTCTAATTTACTCATATGCCATACTGGGTCAGACCAAGGTCCATCAAGCCCAGTATCCAGTTTCCAACAGTGGCCAATCTAGGTCATACGTAACTAGCAGTATCCCCAAGAGACACAGGTTCCACAATGCTTGTATTGGGTAAGGCATTGATATCCTGGGTCCCTTTTTAATAATGGTTTATAGTTTACCCTGTAGCTTCATTACATGTCCCCTAGTCTTTCTATATTCTGATAGCGTAAACAATTGATCTATGTTTACCCGTTCCACTCCATTCATTAATTTATAGACCTCTATCATATCTCCCCTCAGCCGTCTCTTGTCCATGTTAAAGAGCCCTAACCTTTGTAGCTTCTCTTCATAGGAGTATCCTTCCATCCCCTTTACCATTTTGGTGGCGCTTCTCTGTACCTTTTCTAATAACGCTATATCCTTTTTAAGATACGGCGACCAGAATTGTACACAATATTCAAGGTGCGGTCGTACCATGGAACGATACAGAGGCATTATAATATCCTTTGTTTTATTTTCCATTCCTTTCCTTATGATACCTAGCATTCTATTTGCTTTCTTGGCCGCCGCTGCACACTGGGCGGAGGGTTTTAACATGTTATCCATGATGATGCCTAAATCTTTTTCCTGGGTGGTGGTTCCCAATGTAGAACCTTGCATCGTGTAACCATAGTGTGGGTTGTTCTTCCCTAGGTGCATA
This sequence comes from Ichthyophis bannanicus, assembly GCA_033557465.1. Lineage (NCBI taxonomy): Eukaryota > Metazoa > Chordata > Amphibia > Gymnophiona > Ichthyophiidae > Ichthyophis > Ichthyophis bannanicus. The sequence goes on along the minus strand of CM066036.1, from coordinate 842,435,902 downwards.
ACTTTGCACTTCTCCACATTAAATTTTATCTGCCATTTGGATGCCCAGTCTTCCAATTTATCCAGATCCTCCTGCAGTTTTCCGCAATCCCCTTGGGTTTTAACAACTTTAAATAGTTTTGTGTCATCTGCAAATCTGATAACCTCACTAGTTTTATTCCCTTTTCCAGGTCATTTATGAATGTCAAAAAGCAGCGGACCCAGTACAGATCCCTGGGGTACTCCACTATTCACCTTTTTCCAGTGGGAAAATTGGCCATTTAGCCCTACCCTCTGCTTTCTATCTTTTAACCAGTTCCCGATCCACAATAGTACACTGCCCCTCCTATCCCATGGCTTTTTAGTTTTGCCAAAGGTCTCTGATGAGGGACCTTGTCAAAGGCTTTCTGAAAGTCCAGTTACACTATATCAACAGATTCACCTTTGTCTACCTGTATCTCCAGGAACAAGCAGGAATCTAGAAAAGAACACAAGGAGCAGAAGCAGTGGACGACCCAGTTGCTTAGTATTGATTCCAAAATGCTTTATTGTAGATCCCCGACGCGTTTCGGCTTGCGCCTTTCTCAAGGGGAGAGTTGCTTACAAAAAATAATAATAATAATATTTCCATTAAAAACATATATAAACAACATTATGAAAAGGCAACCGGGAAACATGTATATAAAGAGAAAATACTTTCAAAATATTTAAAACAACAATAATACACAATAGCATAGTAAAAAATCAATAAATACACATACAAATTATTGTAATAAAGAATTAAAAATAATAATAATATTTGTAAAAAACTTAATGCCAAAGTATATAATTAAAAAACATAATTAAAATATAAATTAAAAATTAAAGAAACATAAGCAAAAACATAAAATAGGAAAACATAGAAAACCAGACGCAGGGCAGGAAAAACGGAAAACTACTCACTGAATCATGCACTGAGGTGCCGTTTAGAAACTGAGGGACATTAAGGTACTTAACTTGCCACTGTATGAGTGTAAAGAAGAAAAGATAGTTATTCAAAAATTGAGTCCTCAAGTGACAGGATACTAAACAACAAAGAGAAATATATTAGAGTGAATGTACATTCATGTGAACAATACTTGAAAGATGTGACTATGTAACCCAGTAAATTCATTACAAAAGGTTTAAACTATGCCTCAAAAAGGCAGTCGAATTTTAGCGTTGAGTGACAAGATTCATAAACTCTTGTTGTGCCATTTATGCAGAGGGGGCTATAATGTTTAAACTATTAGTGCCAGGAAAGACGAGATTCAAAGGCTCTTGTTGTGCCGTTTGTACAAAGTGTACATTCATATGAATAATACTTGAAAGATGTGACTATGTGACCCAGTAAATTCATTACAAAGATTAAAACTATGCCTCAAAAGGAAGTCAAATTTTAGCGTAGAATGACAAGATTCATAAACTCTTGTTGTGCCATTTATATAGCGTCATCACGTTATCTAACTACAAAGCACAGGGTCCTGGTACCTCTGTGCCCGCTGTAAGTAGAATGATAAATATATACACCCATTTCTTATCTTTAAGAAAAGTTTATCGTAGCTTTAATGTCTTAAATACAACAGCCCCCTCTGCACAAACGGCACAACAAGAGCCTTTGAATCTCGTCTTTCCCGGCACGAATGGTTAAAACATTGTAGCCCCCTCTGTATAAATGTCACAACAAGAGTTTATGAATCTTGTCATTCTACGCTAAAATTTGACTTCCTTTTGAGGCATAGTTTTAATCTTTGTAATGAATTTACTGGGTCACATAGTCACATCTTTCAAGTATTGTTCACATGAATGTACATTCACTCTAATATATTTCTCTTTGTTGTTTAGTATCCTGTCACTTGAGGACTCAATTTTTGAATAACTATCTTTTCTTCTTTACACTCATACAGTGGCAAGTTAAGTACCTTAATGTCCCTCAGTTTCTAAACGGCACCTCAGTGCATGATTCAGTGAGTAGTTTTCCGTTTTTCCTGCCCTGCGTCTGGTTTTCTATGTTTTCCTATTTTATGTTTTTGCTTATGTTTCTTTAATTTTTAATTTATATTTTTAATTATGTTTTTTAATTATATACTTTGGCATTAAGTTTTTTACAAATATTATTATTATTTTTAATTCTTTATTACAATAATTTGTATGTGTATTTATTGATTTTTTACTATGCTATTGTGTATTATTGTTTTAAATATTTTGAAAGTATTTTCTCTTTATATACATGTTTCCCGGTTGCCTTTTCATAATGTTGTTTATATATGTTTTTAATGGAAATATTATTATTATTATTTTTTGTAAGCAACTCTCCCCTTGAGAAAGGCGCAAGCCGAAACGCGTCGGGGATCTACAATAAAGCAATTTTTGGAATCAATACTAAGCAACTGGGTCGTCCACTGCTTCTGCTCCTTGTGTTCTTTGCTGATCCCTGCAGGAGCCCTGCTCTCCTGTGTGCTGACAAGCAGGAATCTAGTCATCACATATGGGTATCGTCAGTACCGACGGAGCCTGCGCGGGAACGCTCCCCAGCGTCCAATCAGAAAGTTTTTGGGAGCATCCCACAGCGCCTGCGTGCTGCCTTCCCGCCTTTCCCAACTGCCTCTCTCCAGTTCTTCTGTTTCCGCGGAGCCAACAGGTCGTGTTCCTGTCACCGCAGAAGAATTTCCTTAATTCTTTATTTCTTTTTGTGGTTGCGTCTGCCTTCCCCGACGCTCTACTGGTACCGCCGGTATTTCTTTTCTTTTAAAAAAAAAAAATTTGTTTATCCATTCTTTTCCTTTCTTCAGGTGCACCTGTCTTTTTTGGGCCTTAGGCCCCCAAAATTTCTTTAACATGGAAAAACCTGCTTCAGGTTTTAAAAAGTGCACAAAATGTGGCGATACCATTTCTGTCACCGACACCCATGAATGGTGTTTACAATGTTTAGGTCCTGACCACTCCAACACTCCAACTGGAGTGGAGGAGTGGCCTAGTGGTTGGGGCAAGGTACTTCAGGCCGGAAGGTCAGGGGTTCAAATCCCACTGGAGGACAGCAACCTTGGGCCGGAAGGACTGGGGTTTCTAGTCCCACAGGTGCTCCTTGTGGTCTTGGGCAAGCCACTTAACCCTCCATAGCCCATGTTCCCTGTAAAATAGTTATCTCCAAGTTATAATGCCCTGTTCAATGTAATTTCAGTTTGTTCAATGTAAACCGCACTGATGCAAAATAGTGCGGTATATAAGAGAATGTAAATAAATAAATAAATAAACACAGATTGTGTGTCCTGTGCTATGATGTCTAAAAGGGGTCGACAGAACCGAGCTGCTAAGCTCAGTACCCTGTTTCCCTCTGATGCGGCTTCGGTGGCATCGACGTCTTCCAGGGCTGCTGCTTCTTCCCGTGGATCTCACGTAACTAAACATAAGTCTAGCCGGTCCTCAGAGGGTAGATCTCTTTCTAAGCATCGAGATGCCTCTGGCGTTGCCCTCGAGGATTCTGCACTGGCAAAATTACCCCGGCAGGAGGCTTCAGCTTCCAAAGCACCATCATTGGGGTTCCAGGATGTTCTCGATGGTTCGGCCTCGACATATCTCCTGGTGCCATGCTCTGGGGTATTTATTTTATTTTATTTTTTTATTTAGCTGCATTTATATCTCGCTTTTTACCGGGTCAAAGCGGTTGGGGGATACATTTAACACGAGGGGATATGAGAGACATACACTAATACTTACAGGGAACATGGGCAATGGAGGGTTAAGTGGCTTGCCCAAGACCACAAGGAGCACCTGCGGGACTAGAAACCCCAGTCCTTCCGGCCCAAGGTTGCTGTCCTCTAGTGGGATTTGAACCACCGACCTTCCGGCCTGTAGTACCTTGCCCCAACCACTAGGCCACTCCTCCCTTCCCACCGGTACCGATTTCCAGGCATTGGCAGCGTCTATGGACCAGAGAATTCTATCCATATTATGCAGTCTAGCGGCTTTCCTTGTGGCATCGACGCCCTTGGTACCGCGACAGACAACTCCACCGGTACCGGCATCGGTATCGCAACCGGTACCGATAGCATCGACATTGGCATCGATGCCTGCTATGCCGGTACCCTGTCCTTCGATGCCCGCCAGTACCGATTCCCCGGTACCGGTTATTCCCGATACCGATTTTGCTCGGTACGGGTATCGGGCTCTGCAGGAGCATCCAGACAGGCGCTACTTCGATTCCTCAGAAGAATCTGAGGATTCTGAAAGTTCTGTCGATGCAGCGATGATGCTTCCACAGGAGTCCTCCTCCTCTAAACGCAGGATGTCTCCTCCAGAGGACATGTCGTTCCAAGACTTCATCCGAGAGGTGGCTCGGGGCCTCTCCATCACTGTGGCCCCTGAGACAGCCAAGGGCCAAGGAGTTGGATATTTTACAATATTCTAAAACTCCTAAGGAGGCAGCTACCCTACCCATTCATGAGATTCTATATGATTTCATGTTGAGGATGTGGGAAACACCTCTTACCACCTCTCCTCATTTTCGTAGGTTAGATACTATGTATCGTGTCCCTCCTTGTCCTGGTTTCCATAAAACTCAGCTTCCTCACCACTCTATTGTGGTGGAATCTGCTATGAGAAGGATTAGAAGTGCAAAAAGATATGCCTCTAATCCTCCGGAACGTGAATGCAGAACTCTGGATGCTTTTGGACGTAGAGTCTTTCAAGCTTCCATGTCTGCTGCAAGAATCAGTTCCTATAGTCTCTACATGGGAATGTTCCTAAAGGAAGTTACTGATCACCTACAGACTTTAAGTCCTTTCATCTCTGACGATAAAAGGCAGGAGTTTCTCACTTGGCTCAAACATGCCCAAGATGTCTCTAAATTCTCCAACCGTGCAGCCTTCGACTGCTTTGAATGTATAAGCAGGACCTCGGCTATTGCCATAGGTGCACGTAGAATTGCTTGGCTCCAAGCATCTGATTTAGAGCTCTGGGTACAAGATAAATTGGGAAATATCCCTTGTACTGGTGAGAACCTGTTTGGTAAAGATTGTCAAGAAAAAGCCAATGAAATGGATGCTGAAAATTCCACTTTGGATAGACTATCCAAGTCTACTGTTGATCCTGTTAGGAAAATGTTGTTCAAGAAAACACCTTTTTCTAGAAAGAAAAGATTTTATCCTGCTTATGGTCAGCAGGCATCTTCTGCAGGTCAGTTTTCAACAAACGTCAGCAACCACCCAAACAGAAAAAATCAAAGGCTGCTAGGCCTCAACCGTCCCAGCAGCCTCAGCCTCCTCAAGGCCTTTGACTTTCAGCTAGAGAACTTAGCCTTTCTGGGTCTGGAGGGACCAGAACCGTCCACCATTCCAGGAAGGTTATGCCATTTTGCTCCCAGATGGGGGCAAATAACAGCAGAGCATTGGACCACTCCATCATAAGAGAGGGGTACAAACTTCATTTTTCAAGCATGCCCCCTCCCACAATAGTGAGGCAGTTCAATTCTCCAACCTCTCTCATCGACCTGTTAGGTCAGGAGGTTACCATCCTTCTTGCCCAAGGGGCAATAGAAGAAGTGCCTCTTCATCAACAGGGCACAGGGTTCTATTCCCCTTATTTTCTTATCCCAAAGAAAACAGGGGGATACAGACCTTTCTAAGATCTCAGAGAATTGAACAAATTCCTTGTCATGGAGAAATTCAAAATGATCTCTCTCGGAGCTCTGCTTCCATACCTTCAGAGTCAGGATTGGCTTTGTTCTCTAGATCTCAAGAATGCGTACACCCATGTTCTCATCTATCCAACCCACAGAATGTTTCTTCGGTTACTGTTTCAAGGAAAGCACTACCAATACAGGGTGCTTTCTTTTGGTCTGGCCTCTGCACCAAGGATGTTCACGAAATGCATGGCTGTGGTAGCAGCATTTCTACGCACTCTGGGAATATTCGTCTTCCCTTACTTGGACAACTGGCTCATTCGAGCTCCAACACAGTCAGAGGCCAGGACTTCTCTATCCTGCACAATGCGTATTCTTCAGTATTTAGGGCTGGTCATAAACATCCCAAAATCCAGTCTAACTCCTACTCAGTCTCTAGAGTTCATAGGAGCCCTGCTGGATACCACAAAGGCAAGGGCCTACCTTCCCCAAGCCCGTTGCCTTCGCTTGGTGCAATTAGCTTCTCAAGCAGTCCTAAAGCCCTTTTTAACTGCTCAAGAAATGTTGCAGTTACTAGGCCACATGGCATGCACCGTGCATGTGGTACCATATGCTCGCCTTCACATGAGGGCAGCTCAGTGGACTTTATCCACCCAATGGACCCAGGCATCAGGTTGCCTGTCAGACAGAATAGCAAACACAAGTCGTCTCATTTTGTCTCTCCAGTGGTGGAAGTCCACTCAAAACCTGTTGCTGGGGTCCCCCTTTCAGCAACCTCTGCCCCAAGCAACTCTTACAGCAGATGCTTCTCCAATGGGTTGGGGAGCTCATCTGCAAGACTTCTCCACCCAGGGCACTTGGACTCCACAAGAGAGTTGTCTACATATCAATCTCTTGGAGCTCAGAGCAATCTTCCTTGCTCTGCAAGTGTTCCACACCCTGCTCAGCTACAAAACAGTCCTTATTCATACGGGCAATCAAGTAGCCATGCTCTATGTGAACAAGCAGGGGGGAACAGGCTCTCTGTCGCTTTGCAACGAAGCTCTGCGACTGTGGGCCCTCGCCAGAGAGCATCACATTCATCTTCTGGCAGTGTATCTTCCAGGCATTCAAAACTCTTGGGCAGACAGACTCGGTCGAGTTCTCCTTCCACACGAGTGGTCTCTCCATGCAGACCAGATGGCCAAAATTTTTCAACTTTGGGGAACCCCGGACATAGACCTCTTTGCAAGTCCGTGGAATTCCAAACTTCCCCGGTTCTGTTCCAGAACTCCGGCTCAGGGAGCTCAGGCAAAGGATGCTTTCCTCCTTCACTGGGGTCAAGACTTCCTGTATGCCTTTCCACCCATTCCCCTAATTCCCAAAACCCTTTTCAAGCTTCAGAGAGACAGAGGCCACATGATTCTCATAGCACCACATTGGCCACGGCAAGTGTGGTACCCTCTGCTTCTACATCTCTCTCAAGCTCCCTCCCTGCAGTTAGGGTCTGCTCCAGATCTTCTATCTCAGGAGGATGGGATGTTACGGTATCCCATTCCCCAGTCCCTGCATCTCAGAGCTTGGTTGCTAAAGGCCTAGATCTCCAAGATCTTCATCTTTCTCAGCAAGTGAAAGATGTTCTTTATGCTTCTAGAAAACCTTCCACTAGACGTTCTTATGCTTTCAAGTGGAAAAGGTTCACTGTTTGGTGTTCAGAAAAGGGTCTTAACCCCCTTGCCATACCTCTAGAATCTTTACTGGAGTATCTCCTCCATTTGTCTAATGCAGGCCTTAAGACAAATTCAGTAAGAGTCCATTTGAGTGCTACTGCAGCTTCTCTTAAACCTCTAAATGGACAACCTATTTCCTCTCATCCTCTGATAGCAAGATTCATGAGAGGCCTCCTTCTAACTAAGCCTCCCATTAGACCACCTCCGGGACTTGAATCTGCTTCTTGGGCAGCTCATGAAGCCACCTTTCGAACCCTTAGCTACCACCTCCTTGAAATGTCTTTCTTGGAAGGTTATCTTTCTCATTGCAATCATATCAGCACGCTGCATTAGTGAATTGCAAGCACTAGTAGCTAATCCACCTTATACAAGGTTTCATCATGACAAGGTAGTCCTTAGGACTCATCCACACTTTATGCCTAAGGTGGTCTCGCCTTTTCACCTCAACCAGGAGGTCGACCTAACTGTCTTTTTTCCAGGACCTCATGCATCAAGTGCAGAGAGGAATCTTCATACCCTGGACTGTAAAAGAGCTCTGGCTTTTTACTTACAAAGGACACAGCAACATAGAAAGTCCTCTCAACTCTTTGTTGCTTTTGACCCTTCTCATTTGGGACTGCCAGTCTCCAAGAGAACACTATCTAACTGGATTGCTCAGTGTATTTCTTTCACCTATCAGAGTAAGAACCTTTCTCTGGAGGGCCATGTTACAGCTCACAATGTGAGAGCCATGGCAGCCTCAACGGCTCATCTGAACTCTGTGTCTATTGACGACATCTGTCGAGCAGCCACTTGGGCTTCTGTTCATACCTTCACAGCCCGTTACTGCTTGGACAAGGACTCCCGCCGGGATGCCTTGTTTGGTCAGGCTGTTCTCAAACACCTGTTCCATACTTAATCAACTCCTACCCACCATCCCTGATAGGATGCCAGAGATCCATGGGGGGAAGTGGAGCCCTTCTCAGGGACACACAACTTCTGGGGTCTCTCCCTGGCACCCAAAGCTAGGGAGTCCCCATATGTGATGACTATTTATTTATTTGCATTTCTTATATACCGCGCTATTTCAATCAGTGCGGTTTACATTTGAACAAAATATACAGCAATGTAACCGGTTACATTGAGTTTACAATAAACAAGGGATACAAACTTGGATGAACAGGGAGAAAACTATGTACATTGTTATGTAAGTAGATTGAACAGCAAATTAGGCATTGTAATATGAAAAAAATGGATAGGTAACAGGAGGAGTGTCAGGCTAATGAATTTTCTAGTTGAGGTTGTGTTAAGCGTGAATCTTGGTGAAGATGTGTATTATGTTGGGATTGACTGGGGGGGAGGAGATTGGAATAGTATTTTATGAACAGATGATGTTAGATTCCTGCTTGTTCCTGGAGATAGCATAGTTACCTGTAACAGGTGATCTCCGGGAACAGCAGGAATTTAGTCCTCACAACCCACCCACCTCCCCTAGGAGTTGTATCTCTCTATCTCTTTCCTTTCCCTCTCTCTCTCTTTGTCTCAGCTTTAAAACTGAACTGGAGAGAGGCAGTTGGGAAAGGCGGGAAGGCAGCATGCAGGCGCTGTGGGATGCTCCCTGAAGCTTTCTGATTGGACGCTAGGGAGCATTCCTGCGCAGGCTCCGTCGGTACCGATGATACCCATATGTGAGGACTAAATTCCTGCTGTTCCCAGAGATCACCTGTTACAGGTGAGTAACTGTGCTTTATTCACACCTTCAAAAAAACAACAAATTAGTAAGACAAGATCTTCCTTGTCTAAAGCCATGTTGGCTGTCTCTCATTAGGTCATGACTATCTACATGCTGAGTAATGTAGTTTTTTTTAATGGTTTCTACCATTTTTCCCGGTACCTACGTCAGGCTCACCAGTCTGTAGTTTCCCGGATCACCCCTGGAACCCTTTTTAAAAATTGGCGTTACATTGGCGATCCTCCAATCTTCAGGTATTACAGATGATTTTAATGAAAGTTCACAGATTACTAATAGCAGGTCTGCAATCTCATATTTCACTTCTTTCAACACCCTTGGATGTATACCATCCGGTCCAGGTGATTTGCTACTATTCAGTTTATAGAAACATAGAAATATGATGACAGAAAAAGACCACATGGCCTATCTAGTCTGTCCTTCCATATCAACAACAGTCCCCTTTTTACCTTTAGAGATCCTTTGTGTTTGTCCCATGCTTTTTTGAATTCAGTTACTGTCCTCATCTCTACCACCTCCACTGGGAGACTTTTCCACGGATCCACTACTCTTTCCATTAAGAAATAATTCCGCATATCACTCCTGAATCTATCTCCCTTCACCCTCATCCCATGTCCCCTCGTAGCAGTACTTATCAAATAGTTGTAATGCATCTTCCCGGTGTAGCGATATTTCTCTCAATTCCTCTGCAGTATCATCTTTAAATACCACTTCAGTCTTGGGTAACATCCCTACATCTTCCTCAGTAAAGACCGAAGCAAAGAATTCATTCAGTCTCTCCGCTATAGCCTTGTCTCCTCTTACTGCCCCTTTTACCCCTCTATCATCTAACGGTCCAATTGACACTCTCACAGGCTTTTTGCTACCAATTAGTGTATATAAAACTAATGCACATTAAATGAGCTGTTTGCTTCTCATAAGCATAGGTTTTTGCATTTAAACTCTCACAAGCTGCTTAACACACATACAGTTAATGCACATAAACTAGATTGAGTGCACTACCAGCACTTTTGCGTGTTAATGCTTGTGAAATCAAATGCCAAACTCCAGATTAGTCTAGAATTCTTAAGAATACTTTTGCCCATTTTTTAAAAATAATTTGCACCTGGTTTACTTTTCTTACATTGTTCACAATCAAGCTTCCTTTTCTAATGTATACAACTTTCTAAAGCCTGCAGAGATGAAACAATTTTAAATTTGTATTTGTTAAATATTTAGTAAAATAGGCTGAAATTTTCGAATCAGTCATATCTTGCATTGCATTGCAAGTCTGTTACACTGTGACTTGCCATAACTATTTCAATATGGGTTATAAAATATCTTTTAACAGTTACTGTCAGTTGCGTTAAAAAGAGAACATATTGAATGCATTCCCTTGGAGAATTTTATTTCTGATAACGTTATTTCAAGTTTTACATTTTCTTTGTTTAGGGTTGATATATTTCATGTAGTGTAATATTCTGTAGTGTTTTTCACGATGAGAAAGCTTGCTGCTTTTAAAATCGGGAGTAAATATTTGTAATAGTACAATTATTTGTGTTGAAGTGATTCTTCTTTGGGAGACAGATGAATTTGTTTAGTTTTTTCTTTCTAGTTGCACATAAATAACTTAAAGGTATTAACCTTAAATCAATAACTTAAAAAAAATCCTTCCTTCAATTCTGCGCTCCTTAGCTTTTAAATGTAAAATGAATGAATACATTATAAGATGAATGCTAAGTGAATTTAGTGACTTGTTATGTTAGAGAGAGAGGGTAAATCTTTATAAGTTTTGGTTAAATTATACAAACATTGGAAGTTGGCACATTAGAGTGAATGGGCACTGCTAGTACTATTGCAGTACAGTATGAATTAATTGATTTCTGTCCCCTGCTGTAGATCGCTTTGGGCTGGGGCAGTCTGGCAGAATTCCTGGCTCTGTGAATGCCATGAGGGTCCTCAGTACAAGCACAGACTTGGAAACTGCTGTGGCTGATGCACTGGTAAGAGGAAATTACCAATTGCTACTAGTAGTGGAGCAGCTCTGTGAAAGAAATGTTGCACAAAATTGGTTTACCGTTAGATTTATTTGATATACGGCTTGAGAAAATGCCACCTTATGTTCTTGACATGAGGACTTACTGTATTATTCTATCAGGGTTTTTTTTAATGACTACAGAAGTATTTCAACAGAACTGAAGATCATATAGTAATAGCTTTCCAACTTCTCACATAGCTTTAGCTGTCTAGATGAAGACTTGGACAGTCTGGAAATTTGCCTGAGGAAAGAACTGCAGCTTCATGATACATTGTGTTGAATCTTCAAATTTAGCTTCCAGGGGTTGTGAACTTGAGTAATTGCTCTGAAAGTTTGCACAAAGAGAAGCTAACCAGATTGTTCATTTGGATTTATACTAAGTAGCAGTCATGTATTAGAACAGTGGAATATGTGCAAGCCCTTTAGTAGGTTATGTTAGGCACTCCTTGCCATGGGATGCCAGTGCTTGATTTAAGGTAACTGGCCTCTGTCAGCACAGGTGATATGGGAAGATATAGTGTGGACTGTGATGGGAGGAACTGAGAGTATGACGTGCACAGATGGTTATTGCTTGGAATCTGCCTAATTACCCTGCACACTTGGGTTTTGTATCCATACATATGATTTTCCCAGGAGATGATGCATTCCATTATGTTTGTTCCTTTGCTCCTGGATGCAAATTTGGCAGATGAACCTGGAGAGTACAGCACGAGGTCTGGGAAAAGGCAAAGCTGCTTAGAAGACTGGCACCCTTATGCTTTTGCTTTGCTTAAAAAAAAGAGATATGTTCAAGTCTTGTTTTGTTTTTGTTTAAGTTGCTGTTTTTCTGTTGTGGGAAAGAATCCCCACTTCAATGTCTGACACACTCTCTGTGCTTTCTCCCCTTCCTTCATTATTTTCCTGAATTCAGCTCTTAGGAGACCCCAGGAGCAAGGTACTGCAGCCTTCTTTACTTTTATTTCTGCTTCTTGCCTTTATTCTTCTTTCAGACTGTTAGTTTATTTCTGTTTGTGTTATTTGCTGTGCTGAGGGAAGAAGTAAAAATAATTTAGGGTTTCTAAATAGCATCTTTGTTTATATAACAGAGAACAAAGCATACTTGCTAAAATTTAATTTCCAGACACACATTTTATTAAATGTGTTTTGGGGCAGTTTTAAAAATGTCATTCATTTAACTTTTAATCAAAACAATTATTTTGCGCTTTGCAGGATGTGTTAAAGCATCAATACTAATTATATAATTCAAAATGTCTATTTGCTGCTTGCTAGTCTTATTGCTTATTTCCTATTTGCCTAATATGTAGGTCTTCCTTCTTATCCCAATAATTATTTTTAAAAATGTTTTTGTTCTGGTAGTCCCTTCCTTTCCTTTTTGTTCCAGATCATTCATAACCATGAGCCTTCATTTGCAGCTACGAGGGGACTTTTCCCCTCTTTTAGCAGACTCTCCCTCTTGCTCTTCCTTGTCTGGTCATGGCACAGTGATCTTGAGGCCAGAAGTCATGCACTAGGGCTCTTTTTAGAATCCTGTATCCCAAGTTCTAAATCTGGACACCAGGTGACACCCTTATTGATGATGATTTCTTCCTTTCCTCATAAGGGTTGTGAATAGAGCATCCCCCAGCCCCAGCCGACCTGGGTACAGAAGACCTACTTTAGGAAACAAATCAGGGAGACTCTGCATGATGGCTTACAGCATTGTCATTAATCACTTGGCTAGCCTCCTAATATTTCATGCCCATGATACATGCATGCTTACAGACAGACAGAAACAGTGATGAAAATAATTGCTTTGCACTCATGAAGCATGCCCAAAAAAGGAGTGTGAAAAAAATGTTCTTTATGATTTTAACTGTCAGTGGTAATACCTGAAATAGTTCTGCTAGCACTGCAGCAGCCACTTTGAGTGGAAATATTTTCTCAGCAACATGGACTGTTTGCCTTATTTATAAAAATGTATATACCATCGTTCTAGTTTATTTGGGTCGCCCAGAGTGATATGCAAGTTTATAGCATATTAAAAAGATAAACAATAATGTACAATAAAACTTTAAAAAGTTGCCCACATTGGGGCAATATCTGTGGTTAAGTTTTATCCATGGACTTTGCACCATCTTCAAAGAGACTATACAGAGAGAGAGATGTGTATGTTTCCCCTGTGAAACTGGTCATGGACACAAATTAGCTGTGTACTTCTGCCCCTGATTTTTGTGCAGGTACTTCTTTTCATAGGAGAGAATCTTTATCTTTTATCTTTATCTTTATTTAAGCGCTTGATAGACCGCCCAGGCTGGAGCATCAGGGCGGTGTACAAAATAAAATGGCGACTGCAGAAACAAAGATAGAGGTGAACGCCAATAAACGATAGGACAGGGAGAGACAGTAAATAAGTTAGAAAACAGAAAAGCCCCAAAAGAGGGATAGAGGGGGGGAGAGGGAGGGAGAGGGAAGGAAAGGGGAGAGGAGAGAATCACGGGGGATGGAGGGCGCGACTGGGGGATGGGGCACCATCGGTAGGAGGAGGGAGATCAAAGGCTTGACAGAAAAGGTGAGTTTTAAGGAGGACTTTGAAGCGAGTGTATGATAGCTCAGTGCGGAGGGAAAGGGGAAGGGAGTTCCAGAGGGCGGGTCCTAGGAAGAAAAAAGCAGAACGGCGGGTAGACTCCAGGTGGGCGTGATTAGGGGAGGGGAGGAAGAGACGGTTACCGTGAGAAGAGCGAAGAAGGCGGGGGGAGGGCTGGAGGTGAATAATGTTGGCCAGATACTGGGGGGTGTCGGTGTGAAGAACCCGGTGCGTGGTAATGAGCAGTTTGTAGATGAACCTAAACTTGATCGGAAGCCAATGCAGAGTGAGAAGGCAAGGGGACACATGAGAGCGAACAGGGGAAAAAGTGAAAAGACGAGCGGCAGCGTTCTGGACAAGCTGGAGACGGTGAAGCTGGGAAGACGGGAGACCTGCATAGATGACGTTACAATAATCCAGGCGTGAAATTACTAAAGACAAGACAAGGGTAGCAACAGAAGAGGGGGGAAGAATGGAACGGATGGCCTTAATGCGACAAAGATGGAAAAAGGAAGTACGAATAACAGAGGAGATATGTTCATGAAAAGAAAGGGAAGGGTCTAGGGTAACTCCCAAGTAGCGAAGGGTTTGCACTAGAGGGATAGAGTGAGAGCCCATGGTGGGAGAGAGCTGAGGTTGAGGAAGACCGAGTGAAATCCAGATAGCAGAAGACTTAGCAGGATTAGCATGTAGGAAATTGGACTCGAACCAGGAGGCAATAGAGGAGAGACAGTGGTTAAGTGGGCCGAGATCCGGGGAGGAGGGGGAGGTGTGGTGAACTAGAAGGATATCGTCGGCGTAGATGTAGAAAGAGACAGTGGACTGTTGGATAAGAAGGGCTAAGGGGGCGAGAAAAACATTGAAAAGCAGAGGAGCAAGAATGGAACCCTGAGGGACACCACAAATTGAGGGGGATGGGGGAGATGTGCATAGATTTGGAAATACAGTCCTCATGCATTTTTTTTCTTCCCTGACCTAAAATTTCCAACACCGTGGACTTTTTTTTAATATACTTCTCTTTTTTTATTCATTTTAAATAATTTTTTACTATGAAGACTTTTTATTCTCTTCTGGTTTTTTTTTTTTTTAATTCTGATCTGATAATTAAAAAGAGAAAACCCTACTGAGTATTCAAAGATAGAGGATGAAATCTAAATGTAAGACTGGGCGCTGTTCATGAGAGTTGATCAATTTTTTAGAAAATTAATATGGCATTAATTTAAGAACTCAATTTATGACCAAGGAGTCCGTAAAAGAAAAAAATTCTGTTTTTTTAAATTAACAAAATCATTCTGTTAAGTTTTCTATTGTTGGCTGATTTCAAAGAAAAAAATAATAAAAAAAACCTTACTTATAGAAATTAAAATCTTCTATAAAATTGTACTATAGTTGTCAATACAAAAAAGAACATACAATTAAATGTTATATATATACATTTGTATGTGTGTGTATATATGTGTGTGTGTGTGTATATATATCTATAATTGTACAAAAATATTGGAAGATTTTATCATTTATGTTTAAGAGAAAGCAAAATGCAAACTGTTGCTATTTTCTTGCAACAAATTTAACTAAAATGAACAATCATGTCGACAAGCTAGAAGATATAGCAGGTCTGTGGTGGTTAAGAGATTAATAAGTTAGATGAGTAAATATCAGAGTAAAAGCTACTGTGGCATTGATAATTGCTGATCTTTTGGGACAGATAGCTAGACAGGACATCAGAGCCCACTTTTTATAATTTTTCAATTTCTGGAAATGTTAAGAAAATAAGAAATGCCATACTGGGTCTGACCAAGGTCCATCAAGCCCAGTACCCTGTTTCCAACAGTGGCCAATCCAGGTCACAGTGCTCATCCTGGGGTAAGCAGTGGATTTCCCCGGTCCTCTTTAATAATGATTTATGGACCTTTCCTTCAGGAACTTGTCCAAACCTTTTTTAAACCCAGCTACACTAACAGCTTTTATTACATCCTCCAGTAACGAATTTCAGAGTTTGATTATGCGTTGAGTGAAAAAATATTTTCTTTTATTAGTCTTAAATGGGTTACGTTGTAGCTTTGTTGCGTGTCCTCTAGTCTTTCTACTTTTTGATGGCGTAAACAACACATCTACATTAACCCGTTCTACTCCATTCATTAATTTATAGACTTCTGTCATATCTCCCCTCAGCTTTCTCTTTTCCAAGTTGAAGAGCCCCTAACCTTTTAAGCCTTTCCTTTAGGGGTATCCTTCCATCCCCTTTACCATTTTGGTAGCTCTTCTCTGTACATTAAAAAATAAAAAAGGAACATGGTGATAAGTAGAAATAAGGTCAGATGGGGGTTATTTGAAGAAAGAATTTGAAAGCATTTAGAATAATCTAGAAAAGGATTGCAGAATAAAAGGTGGCAGATGATTGTCTGAGAATTCATATACAGCTAGAATTAATAACATACGCTTATGTAATTAACCTATGTTGTTTTACCCCAGGTGCCTTTTTATGCATTGTGATATAATCGCTAACTGCGTATGTTAACAACATACATGCTTCTTAGTAATTCTAGTTGATAGTTTGGTGTATGAAAACTTTAAACCAAGTTAATGTAATTTGCCAATTGCATTTTTTCCCTCCAGAAGAAGCCAGTGAGGAGGAGATACGAGCCATATGGCATGTACTCTGATGACGATGCGAACAGCGATGCATCCAGTGCCTGCTCGGAACGGTCCTACGGTTCTAGAAATGGTAGCATCCCACATTACCTGCGACAGACTGAAGATGTGGCAGAGGTTCTCAATCATTGCGCCAGTTCAAACTGGTCTGAGCGCAAAGAAGGGCTCATAGGCCTTCAGAATTTGTTGAAGAGCCAAAGGACACTCAGGTTAGTGTTATAAATTACAATTTAATCAATTAAACTATTATGATCACTGCATATGTACCCAAAGGCTTTAAAATAGCACACAATCATACTAATACAATGAACTTCCTGCTAAAAATATGCATAATGAGTGCTAAAAATAAAATACAGCTGAACAAGTACAAAAGATTCTTACAATATAACAGATTAAAGAACTTGGCAAAAGAACTGATTATCACAATAATTTGGTGGGATTTATTTTACTTTTTTAGGATTCAATGAAACAGCAAAACAATTTACATAACAGTAAAATATAATAGGAAAAGAGGATGTTGCAGTCATAAAGCAATTAAAGATTAGTTAAAAGAAAGTGTTGAAGCTGAGCCCTGACACTTGCCATGGCTGCATGACCAAACAATAGAGCTTTTTCACATGCAGCTCCAACTATCTGGAATTCCCTCCCAGATGATCTAAGAATGTTAACCGAGATCATTGAATTCCGCAAAAAAGTGAAAACCCATCTATTTTCTAAGCATTACAACAACACAGATCATCCCTCAATAGACTTAGATAAAGGCTAACCAGTTTTTTGTCTAATATACCCCAATGACCTAGATACAATTCTTTATAGCTGATACTGTACTTTGCACAATGCTTAAGCCCTACATAATGTGTATCTGTATATAATGTATATAGTTTGCACTGTTCCGTGCTGTTCAGTTTTAACATTGGTTGTTTATTTATTTTATTGCTTTTGGTTATATGATGTTATATGTAAAACAAACTCTGATTTGTTAATTGTTGTTCATTGTGAACCGGAACTGATCTATGGAAGATGCGGTATATAAATCATTGTTAAATAAATAAATAATAAATAAATGACCAACAGTGTTAATAGGCGTGAGAGACTCTCAGTGAAGAAAATAGCCTTCAGCTGAACCTTAAACTTCTCCAGAGAAGTTTTATATCTTAGGTAGAGTGTAGGGGACTTCCAAAAGAAATGGGCCAAGCAGGAGAAGGCTGATTGTCGTGTGTTCTTGAAGTAGAAGAGGCTGAATGAAAAAATAACAAGTAAGCTACTAGATAATGCACGCAGAAACCTGGAGGGGACAGTATGGAACTAAATGTTTAGACATATATAAGGAGTTTCTGAATAGAGAGCTTTGTGAATCAAGACCAGCAGTTTGAATCTTATTCTGCAAGAGGCAAGTAACCAATGTTGCTCCATAAACAGAAGGGAGATGTGATCATATCTATGGGTGTTGTAGAGTATGTATGTAGCCGTGTTCTGAATTCTCTGTAATTGTAAATAAAAATATTCAGACCACCAAGGAGAGAATTGCAACAATCTAAATGGCTTGATGTGAATTCATGTATTCTCCAGGAACAAGCAAGAAGTCACTCCTCTCATATGGGTGACGTCGGCGCTGATGGAGCCCTCGTGCGGAGCAATTCCCCATCTTTTAAAGAAAGCCTTTGGGATTGCATCGCGCATGCACGGTCCCCTTCCCGCCCATGGGTGCCATCTTGCTCAGTCTCCCTTTTTCCGCGGAGCCCAAAGGATGTGATCCAACTTCCTTTGTGGAAAAAGTGTGTCAAAACTCTGAAGATTCTCTTCTTCGGCCCGGTTCATTGCTGATTCCCCTTCCTGCCTCGGTTTAGTACACCAGTATCGAGTCCGGTCACTCTTTTTTTTTTGGTTTTTGTTCTTAGAGACTAGCGTTCGTGCTCTTTTTTCTTTTTAACTGGCAACCTGGTCCTTTGACCTCGCAGGGGCCCTTCTCCCCCCCCCCCCCCCCCATGGCTGCCAGTGGGTTTAAAAAGTGTGATCGGTGTAAGAAATTAATGTCACTCACTGACACACACGACTGCTGTCTCTGCTGCCTCGGGCCCGACCATGATCCGAAGGTCTGTGGCCCATGTGGCAAGATGTCCTCCAAGGCACTTAGAAGTAGGCAGCAGCAGCAGCGTGAAAGGATTTTCTCTGAGTCCGCATCCACCCGGGTCTGGACCTCTTCAGAAGCCTCGACGTCTCAGGAGCTGTCTGACTCCGAGCATTGTCGGGGGTCTTCTGAGCGGGGGTCTCCCTTGCAGGAACACCAGAGGAAGAAGAAACCTGTGAGGGCAGTGTCTTCGGATGCCTCTGATCGGCCTGGATCCTCACGGGCCAGGTCGTGGAGTCCTGACTGCTGCCCCGGGTCCTCGGAGTTGGAGAGGCCTGCAAAGGTGCCTTGCATGGAGCCGGAGACGCCGAGGAAGGTAACTGCTGTTGTCCTTATTGACTCTCCTCCGGGAGAACTGGTGTCTGGACCCGACCCGGAGGCTGCGGAGCCTTCTGAGCTTAGTCTTAGAATGGCGGCCCTGGAGCGCAGCTTGTCTGCCATCCGCCCCGACCACCGGGACCTCGATGTCCAAGTCGACCCCGGAGGCCGAGCCGATCCTCAAGACTCTTCAGACTCGAGTTGATCCTCGGCCGAGGTCTCCCTTGACCTCCCGTTTGGGACCGAGGTCATCGACGCCAGTGCCCTTGGTGTCGGGGTGGTCGAGACCGAAGCCCTCACGGCCAGAGTCCATCGATTCCTCCTCGGAGGACTCGGCATGGGAAACGGAAGATGAGGAGTCCTCGGACACCCACCGGACCCGGTATGTCCCATCGGACTCACTGGGTTCCGAGCCTCGGAGAAGGCCCCCCCCTGGAGGTAATCCGGTTCTCGGACTTCGTCAGGGACAGGGCCAAAGCTTTGGCATTCCCGGCGAATACCGAGGAGGAACCTCGAGCCGAGGAGCTCGAAGCCCTCCAGTATGACTTTCCCTCTCGGGAAGCCCTTATGGTATCGGTTCCTCCGATGTTGGAACGGCTGATGTTCCACAGGTGGGAGTCACTGGCCTCGATGCCAGTTCTCAGCAAGCGAGTCGATTCCATCTATCGAGTCCACAAGAGCCCTGGATTCCAAAAAGCACAGCTGCCGCACAACTCCATTGTTGTGGAATCGACCATGCACAGGTTCAAGAGCCAAAAAACGCACTTCTCGGTGCCTCCTGGCAGGGAAGCCCGGAACCTGGACGCCCTCGGCAGAAAGTGCTACCAGGGCTCGATGCTGTCATGCTGAGTCCAAACATACCAGCTGTACATGGGCATGTACTTCCAGGACCTGGCGAAGGAGATTGCCGGGTTCTCAGCTGGCCTCTTTGAGGAACCCTTGCAGCGCTTCAAGAACTTGTCCTCTGGGATTCGGGAATGCTTGAAGTTTGTCTCAAGCAGCCTATGACTGCTTCAAGGCCTCGGCCCGAGTAGCCGCAGCCAGCATTGGTGCCTGCCGTCAGGCGTGGCTAATGTCGTCGGACCTGGAACCATGGGTTCAGGACAAGTTGGTCAATGTCCCTTGCTGGGGTAACAGCCTCTTTGGCAAACCCATGACTGAGAAGGCTGCTGAACTCGAATCTGAGTACTTGACCCGGACAAGACTCCAAGAAGACTTCTGCCTCTTCTAAAATGAAGGGCTCGGGTAAAAAGCCCCTTTTCCCGAGGAAAGGGTGCTGCTTACTACAACTAACCCACTCACCAGGCCGCCCCAGCTCGTCCACAGGGGCAGCAGGCCAAGGGACAGGGGCATGGCCAGCGTAAGCAGAAGACCCCCAAGCCTCAGGCCCCGGCTCCAACCCAGCCAGGAGGGTTTTTTTGACTGCCACAGCATAGCCTCTCTCCAACCAGGGGTGAGGGCCTGCACAGGAGGAAGGCTGACCCTGTACGCTCACACAATCCAGAAATCACCACAGATACCTGGGTCCTACAAATAGTCCAAAAGGGCTATTTGCTCCACTTCAACCAGGTACCTCCCTCCTACTTTCCGGGAGAGCCTCTCAGACCCCCCTCTACACAGGAACCTCCTCTTACAGGAGTTGGCCGGTCTTCTAGAGGATCAGGCGGTGGAGCTGGTGCCCCATGGCCTACAAGGACATGGCTTCTACTCCAGGTATTTTCTGAAACCAAAGAGAACAGGAAGCTTCAGGCCCATCCTTGACCTGCGAAACTTAACTTCCTAGTGAGAGAAAAGTTCAAGATGCTTTCCCTTGGGATATTGCTGCCTTACCTCCACCAGGGAGATTGGCTATGCTCTTTAGACCTAAAGGATGCCTACACACACATCCTCATACATCCAGACCACAGACAATATCTCAGATTTGTAGTGGGAGGAAACCATTTTCAGTACAGAGTACTTCCATTTGGCCTAGCCTCCGCCCCCAGAGTGTTTACCAAGTGTCTGGCGGTGGTGGCGGCGGCGTTCCTACGGAACCAGGGAATTTCCGTCTTCCCCTACCAGGCCACAGCTCGCACTATCGACATACTGCAGCATCTAGGCTTTGTCATAAATCAAGCAAAGTCCACTTTGCTCCCTACTCAGAACTTAGAGTTCATAGAGGCAAGGCTAGACACCCTTCAAGCAAAGGCTTACCTGCCAGAGGACAGGGTACAGAGGCTTCTGGAGCTAGTACACCAAATCAGCCACAAGTCTCAGATATCAGCGAGGCACTTTCTGCGTTTTCTAGGACACATATGGCCCCCACGGTTCATGTGACCCCCAAATGCCCGTCTTCACATGAGGACAGCTCAGGTGGTGCCTCCGGGATCAGTGGATGCAAGCCACGGGGCGACTCCGAGACAGGATCAGAGTGTCCAAACGACTGCTGAAGTCGTTGACCTGGTGGCTTCAGTCATCCAACCTGCTCGAGGGAGTGCTTTTCCAGCCTCCCTGGTACTCAAGATTCCTGGCGACAGATGCATCCCTGCTGGGCTGGGGAGCCCATTGCCAGGACTCATGCACTCAAGGATTGTGGTCTCAAGAGAGAGCACAACAAATCAACCTCTTAGAGCTTCGGGCGATACGCCTAGCTCTTTGAACCTTCTGCCATGTTCTCTCACATCAATTTGTATTGGTGCAGACAGACAATCAGGTAGCTATGTTCTACATGAACAAGCAGGGAGGGACAGGGTCCTGTATCCTGTGCCAGGAGACACTGGACCTCTGCTCCTTTGCAATTCGACAGGGTATGTCCCTCAAAGCAGTTTACCTGCCAGGTCAGGAGAACTTCCTAGCAGACAAGCTAAACAGAATTCTTCAACCTCACGAATGGCAACTGAATCCGGAAGTGGCCCAGCAGATCTTCCACTGC
Source organism: Ichthyophis bannanicus (assembly GCA_033557465.1). Classification (NCBI taxonomy): domain Eukaryota; kingdom Metazoa; phylum Chordata; class Amphibia; order Gymnophiona; family Ichthyophiidae; genus Ichthyophis; species Ichthyophis bannanicus. The sequence continues at coordinate 842,414,259 of CM066036.1, read as the reverse complement.
TGTGGACCTCTGTCCATAGATCTCTTTGCCAGTCCGCAGAATCATCAGTTGGCCAACTTTTGCTCCAGACAGCCACATCCCCAAAGGATGGCTGCAGATACTTTTCTAATCTCCTGGTCCATGCGCCCTCCTGTATGCATTTCCGCCCACGCCTCTGGTGGCCCGAACTCTATTCAAAATCCTTCGGGACAAGGCCTCGGCCATTCTGGTAGCCTCCAGGTGGCCAAAACAGCCTTAGTTCCCGCTTCTCCTCCAGCTGGCAGTGGAAACCCCACTCCCTCTGGGGACGAAACCCAACCTCCTGTCCCAGGAGCAGGGCTCTATTTTACATCCAAACCTCAGGTCCCTCAACCTGATGGCATGGCTGCTGAAAGGGTAGTGCTGGCTCCTCTCCTCCTACCTAAGAACGTAGAAGAAGTGTTACTAGCCTCAAGGAGGCAGTCCACTAGGAAGACCTATGCCTTGAAGTTGCGTAGGTTTGAGGTGTGGTGTAACCAGCACAATGAAAACCCTTTCTCTTGCCTTGTACCAGTGGTGTTGCAGTATCTGCTTCACCTCTCAGAATTAGGCCTCAAGTCTAGCTCTTTCAGGGTCCACCTGAGTGCGCTGTCAGCACACCACTCTCCAGTGGAAGGGACAACCTCTTTCGCTTCACCCCTTGGTGTCCAGATTCCTCAGAGGTCTACTTCTACTAAAACCCCTGGTTCGCCCTCCGGCAACCGAGTGGGATTTGAATGTGGTCTTGCAGCAGCTTACTCGCCCACCCTTTGAGCTGATGTCTGCTTGCCATCTGCGCTTCCTTTCCTGGAAGGTGCTCTTCCTGGTGGCACTCACATCTGCAAAATGAGTGAGTGAGCTACAGGCTCTTGTTTCAGAAAGACCTTACACACAGTTTTATAGGAACACGGTGGTCCTTTGCACAAACCCCAAGTTCCTTCTGAAAGTGGTCTCTCCATTCCACCTCAACCAAGAGGTGGTTCTTTCAACATTCTTTCCCAGACCGCATGTTAGCAGGGCAGAGGCGGTTCTGAATACCCTTGATTGTAAAAGGGCATTAGCCTTCTACCTGGAGCGTATGCGGGGACATCGAAGGGCTACTCAGCTCTTCGTCTCTTATGACCCCAGTAAGCTGGGGCTACCTGTCTCCAAGCACACGTTGTCCACCTGGGTGGCAGACTGCATTGCCTGGGCGTACATGGCGGACGACCTCCCATTACAGGGTAGAGTCACGGCCCACCGTGTTGGGGCTAAGGCTGCTTCAGTGGCTCACTTACGTTCTATTCCGCTGGCAGACATTTGCCAGGCCGCCACCTGGTCTTCAAGCCAGACTTTTGTAGCCCATTACTGCTTGGATGGAGAGTCCCGACGGGACAGTGCTTTCAGCCAGGTGGTACTCCGCAACTTATTTGAGGTTTAGGCAACTCCTACCCTCCGGCCCTCTAGTTTCAGGCTACCGGGGGTATTGCGTCCCTGCTGAATTCCTATCACAGCTACTGCGGCTCTTCTAGAGGGAGCCATTTTTCAGCTATGGGTTCTCGGTAGCCTATAGCTAGGGAGTCCCATATGTGAGGACTGACTTCCTGTTTGTTCCTGGAGAAAGCGTAGTTACTCGCCTGTAACAGGTGTTCTCCAGGAACCAGCAGGAATCAGTCCTCACGACCCTCCCTCCTCCCCTGGAGTTGCAGTCCTGTTATTGATTTTTATTCATTTTGCCGTCTTTTTAGCAATGTCATTTGACTGAGCAAGATGGCACCCTTGGGCGGGTAGGGGACCGCGCATGCGCGATGCAATCCCAAAGGCTTTCTTTGAAAGCTGGGGAATTGCTCCACACGAGGGCTCCGTCGGCGCCGACATCACCCATATGTGAAGACCGATTCCTGCTGTCCCTGGAGAACACCTGTTACAGGTGAGTAACTACGCTTGCCTTACCAGATTTCTGCTCGGCCCTACAAGCTCTCATCATGCCATATATTGACTATTGCAACTCAGTATACCAAGGATTACCAAAATCAACCCTCCTTCCTCTGCAAACAGCCCTCCACATGACCGCTTGGATCATCCAAGGTGCCTCCAGACACAGCCACATCACCCCCATCCTCAAATACCTTCACTGTCTCCCACTGCAGAGCAGAATACAATACAAAATTCTCATTATGACATACAAAACCCTCAACCACCAATCATCCCCCTACCTTCAAACCCTTATTGCCCCACTACAGACAAACAGACCACAAAGATCTTCCACAAGGAACACTCTGGCCACCTCCCAAACAATAACAAAAAGCACCCAGCAAACATGCGCCAGATTCTTTGAGCTCTAAGCTCCCGCATCCTGGAACTCCCTCCCCGACTCCATAAGAAACACCAAAAACCTCCACACCTTCCGCATACTCCTTAAAACCCACCTGTTCACCCTCTACTAAGGATCCACCTCCTCTTAACACCCCTCCAAACACCATCTCTACTACGAAGAACATATTGTATATAGTGTGACAATATGTTTGTTTTTTAATCCTTATTGTATAAAGTTAATGTTCGATGTAAACGTTTTTACCTATTCGAAGTTCTATGTACACTGCTTTGACCTCTGCAGGAAGCGGTATAAAAGTTCAGCCAAATAAATAAATAAATGGTAAGCAAATCTTTGCAGTCTAAAATACTTCACAGGGAACAGATCCATCATAGTAAATAAAAATAAGCCTGAGATACTGAAGAAATATGATCGCTAAATGTGAGGAAAGAGTTGAATTGAACTCTTATGTTACTATCCTCTGTTAGGATTTTAAGTGAGATCATTAATCATAGGAGTCAGCAAAGGTAGAGGAGGTTTCCTAGAGAGCCAGATAGCAACACACTTAATTGGGTTCAACTTTAGCTTATTATTGGCAAGAGTTTAGGACAGTTGTACAAAGGTATAAGATCGGCATTCTGTGGACTGATACAGGAGACAATCTATAAGTTGTCTCTGAAATAGAAGTCACTTTGACTGAATTCTTGGCTCAGGGTAGCTAGTGGTACTAGAAATATGTTAAATAGGATAGGAACAAGGACTGAACCTTGGGGTATTCCACATGGAAGTGGAATTGTTGAGCAGAGTTCCACAACAAACAGATAGTGTACATTGATGAAGACAAGAGGTAAACCAGCTTATAGCTTGATTTTGTATACCAGTAAATGACAACCTAGCAATTGGGAGAGGATCATTGACCAGAATGAGGGAGGCAAGAATAGCCATTTCCCCCTGCATTCAGAGCAAATCTGATTTCATTGGTTAAACAAAGAGGAAGAGATTTAGTACTGCTGTGCCTTGGATGAAAGCCAGCCTGCTGAGGATGTAGAATGTTAGTGTCTTCTAGAAACATGCAGAGTTTGAGCATGAATTGACCACCTTGGTAACCATGGAAATAAATTGGATGTCGGAGACTGGGAGGAAATTAGATACATCAGTAGAGTCAGCCTGAGGTTTCATCAGGATGGGATGAACGATGGCATGCTTCCACAAAAGAGGGAACATATAATAGAGTACAGACTTATTAACTCTGGTAGTACCCAATGGACAAGACCCAGAAGAGGGTTGTGAACCAAGTGAGAGGGCAGTGGATCAAGAGAAGGCATAGTTGCTCTCATGGTAGTGAGGGTCTTGGTTAAGGATGACATGGATATAGGATTAAAGGAAGCTCACTTTTGGGTTGATTATAATTGAATTGTGCAATTCTGGTCGCCATATCTTAAAAAGGATGTAGCTATTTTAGAAAAGGTTCAGAGAAGAGCCACCAAAATGGTAAAGAGGAAGGAAGCATACTCCTATGAAGAAAGGCTAAAAAGGTTAGGGCTCTTTAACCTGGAAAAGAGATGGCTGAGGGGAAATATGATAGAAGTCTATAAATTATTGAACGGAGTGGAACGGGTAAACATAGATCGATTGTTTACGTTATCAGAATATTGAAAGACTAGGAGACATGCAATGAAGCTACAGGGTAAACTATTTAAGACTAATAAAAGAAAATATTTTTTCACTCAACGTGTAATCAAACTCTGGAATTTGTTACCAGAGGATGTACATAAGAACATAAGAAATGCCATACTGGGTCAGACCGAGGTCCATCAAGCCCAGTATCCTGTTTCCAACAGTGGCCAATCTAGGTCATACGTACCTAGCAGTTTCCCCAAAAGACACAGGTTCTGCAGTGCTTGTACTAGGTCAAGCATTGATATCCTGGGTCCCTTTTTAATAGCGGTTTATGGACCTTTCCTCCAGGAACTTGTCCAAACCTTTTTTAAACCCAGCTATACTAACAGCCCTTACTACATCCTCCGGTAACAGATTCCAGAGTTTGATTACACGTTGAGTGAAGAAATATTTTCTCTTATTTGTCTTAAATAGTTTACCCCGTAGCTTCATTACATGTCCCCTAGTCCTTCTATATTCTGATAGCGTAAACAATTGATCCACGTTTATCCGTTCCACTCCATTCATTAATTTATAGACCTCTATCATATCTCCCCTCAGCCGTCTCTTTTCCAGGTTAAAGAGCCCTAACCTTTTTAGCCTCTCTTCATAGGAGTAGCCTTCCATCCCCTTCACCAATTTGGTGGCTCTTCTCTGTACTTTTTCTAATAACTCTATGTCCTTTTTAAGATACGGTGACCAGAATTGCACACAATATTCAAGGTGCGGTCGGTCGTACCATGGAGCGATACAGAGGCATTATAATATCCTTTGTTTTATTCTCCATCCCTTTCCTTATGATACCTAGCATTCTATTTGCTTTCTTGGCCGCCGCTGCACACTGGGCGGAGGGTTTTAACATGTTATCCACGATGACTCCTAAATCTTTTTCCTGGGTGGTGGTTTCTAATGTGGAGCCTTGCATGTAGTAAAGGCTGTTAGTGTAACTGGGTTTAAAAAAGGTTTGGACAAATTCCTGGAGGAAAGGTCCATAAACCATTATTAAGAAGGGACCCAGGATATCAATGCTTGACCCAGTACAAGCATTGTGGAACTTGTATCTTTTGGGAAAACTGTTAGGTACGTATGACCTAGATTGGCCACTGTTGGAAACAGAATACTGGGCTTGATGGATCTTGGTCTGACCCAGTATGGCATATCTTATGTTCTTATGAATCTTGCGATGGAGATCCTGAGGTAGCAACATCAAATGGGGAGGGGAGGATTGGATAAAGGTAAAACCATAAAACCCAAGGCAGTCAGTCTACTCTAGTAATTCTCAATCTTTCTTCAGTTGTAACGCCTCTGACAGGCCACGCCCACTGAATATTACAATCTGCAGCTGAACAAAAATGAGCCCACAAGTTTTATTGTGGTTAAACGATACAAGGGGAATATAAACCCTTCTGAACAAAATGTATTTTTTTTAAAAATCAGCGTTGTTATATTTTTTCTGGTAAAAATTTCATCTTTGCTTACTTCATCAGTAAGAAATGTGGGACTGATGTGCTGTGCATTGTTTTTTGTTACACGGTTGAATAATGACAAATTCACACTAAACTAAACTCAGTTTGTTGTGGATCTGTCAACAAGGATTTTCTTTTGTCGCCTCTGGGGTGTCTCGGAGCAGAGCTAGAATGTTTCCTTTTATCAATTATTTTATTAAGAAAATGTTGAGTGGAGGAATAGCCTAATGGTTAGAGCACTAGCTTGATAACCAAGAGACCAGGGCTCAATTCTTACTAGCACTCCTTGTGGCCTTGGGCTTGTCACGTAACCCTCTATTGCCTCAGAAGAAAGGCCTGGCAATCTACTTCCGGTCACACTGTCAAGAAAACTCAGGAGCTGCTGGGTTGCCAGGAGTCAGCATTGACTTGAAGGCACACATTGCATTTTGCTTATTTAAAAAAATATATTCAAATTCTAGTGTCATTTCAGTAACAGCAACACAAAATCCCTCTTGCCAGATAGTTTGTGAAAAAAAACAAAGCCCTGCAAATAAGCTACTTGGAGCCAGTGTAGTAAACGTTCATATCATAACAGCATCAATTGACGGGGCCCAAAAAGCAAGAACTGTATCTTTTTAAAAAGGCTCCATGGCATCCACCAATATACGTCCTATTGGAAAAGCTAAACAAGTTGAATTGCTATAGATCCCCTTGGTCACCCACAAAAAACACAGACAAAGTCTCACTCACCAATTACTGAAAAAAAGACTAAAAATTAAAATGTAAATCCCTCTGAGCAGTACAACACAGGAGAAATAAAAATAAAAAATGTATTTCCTCTTTGTACTGAGCAAATACAAAGATGTAAGAAATGCAATCACTAAAACAGGGGAGGGAGCAAAATCCCACATTTCTGGGCTAGACTGGCAGCAGTGATTGCAGCTATGATGGAGGAAACTGGATGCATTTTCAACCTGAGCTGGCAGGAGCAGTGCATGATGGAAGCACAGAGATATTTAGGACACAGTGGACTAATTTTCTGTGGGGTGGGGGAAACAGACCTTCAACATTTCTAGCTTGGGTGACTGTAGCAATGATCATTGTGGGTGAGGGCAGGGGCAGCTCAAGGGGGGTGTGGAGCCTCATTTGCATAAATATTTGCATAATGTTACCATACACTAACTTTTCGTAAACATGCCTCTTAATGAGTGTATGGATAAAGAAAGACTAAAAGATTTCTACATTGCTATAATCCAGTACCAACCGCCAGGCACATTAGGAACTACTACAAACTACTAGAACCCATGTGAACAAAAAGAGTCATTAGTGAAAACAATATTGCCATATTGTCAGGAATAAAAATAAAAAGGGTTTCTCCGGACATTGAGCAGAGTGTTCCCGCCCTCTAGCTCCGGTCTGTTGGTCCCGACAAAAAAAGAACGGGGTAGTTTGGCAGTATTGTTTTCACTAATGACTCTTTTTGTTCACATTGGTTCATTTGTGTCATTGGTTACACAGGGATATATTTTGTATACATTTAGAACCCATAGCAAACCCGCCATATCGTAACAGCACTACCAGGACTCACAAAGCACCAGACCCCACCTATCAAAAGGCAACACTGCAAATATTCAACCAATACATTTCAGAGAATAAGAATACATGACTTACTGGGGAAAGAGAACAAGTGGCAATGTCAAATAAGAATTACATAAACAGAATACCTCAGCTCAGTTACACATGCAGAACATAGACCATCACCAAACAAGGAATCACAATTTAGAAACAGGAAGACAATAATTAAACTGGTAACCCCAAAAGCCAAACTTGGAATGTACAACAGCACTGTAGAAATAAAACTAGAAATTAATTTCCTCTTGTACTAAACAAAGCACAGACGTTAATGATGCACATTTCCCAGAGCTGACATATTCCAGTTAATAAATTCAAAATAAAGAGATATCTTTCTACCTTTTGTGCATTTTTTTTTCAGTTGCAATTGCTCCGGCCACTTTCTTCTGGTTTCTTCTGGCTAACTCTCCATAGTCTGCTGTCCATTTGTCCTTTCTTCTCTTCTAGTTTTTTTTCCATTCTCTCTCTACATCTGCTTTTATCATGCTAATCTTTCTCCTTTTGCTCTTTCCTCATTCCTATTTCATCCACTCAAATGTTACCCCTCAATCCCCACTTACTCTCCCAATACCCGGCCAATTGTAGATTTTTCTTCCCTCCCACACACAATATTTTTCCCCTCTCCATTTCACTCTCCCAGCCCCATCCCATTCTAATCCTCCCCCAACATCAGCTCCCTTCTAGTTCCAGCCCCACCCAGCATCCGCTCCCTTCTAGTCCCACATTAGCCCATTTCCAGTCCTAGCTCCCTCATCCATTTCCAGTCCTATCCGAGTCCCTCCATCAGCTCCTTTCCAATCCCAGCTCCTCATCAGCCCATGTCAAATCCTAGCTCCCCTCCACTCAGCCCATTTCCAATCCAAGCCCCTCATGAGCCTACTTCCTCTCCATGAGTCCAGCCCCTCATGAGCCTACTTCCCCTCCATGAGTCTAGCCCCTCCATGAGTCCATTTCAATCCAAGCCCCCACCACAGCCCATTTCCAATCTTAGCTTCCCCCAACAGCCTATTTCCAGTCCTATCCCCTCCATCAGCCCATTTCCTATCCTAGCCCCACCCCCCACTCAGCCCATTTCCATTCCAAGCCCCCCTCCCCATCAGCTATTTGCAGTTCAAGCCTCCCCTTCCACTCAGCCCGTTTCCAGTCCTAGCAACCCCCCCAACCCATTACCAGTCCTAGCCCCCCATCAGCCCATTTCCAGTCTTAGCCCCCCATAGCCCATTACCAGTACTAACCCCCCATCAGCCCACAGCCCATTACCAGTCCTAACCCCATCAGCCCACCTCAAGTCCTAACCCCCCATCAGCCCATTTCCAGTCCTAACCCCCCTCACCCCATTTTTAGTCTTAGCCCCCCCATAGCCCATTACCAGTCCAAACCCCCCCACAACAGCCCAAAGCCCATTACCCGTCTTAACCCCCCTCCCCCCATCAGCCCATGAAAAATCAAAAAAAAAAAAAAAAAAAAAAAGCTGGCCACTGCCGCCGTGGCAGTGGCAGAATCGAGTGTCCCGCGGCCCCCCTCCCTCCTTGCATTAGTCCCTCTCCATACCGGCTTTCAGAGCCACGAAGGGAGAGTTTCTCCCTCATGGCTCTGTTAAGCCCACCGGCGCTGATGGGAAACAGGCATTTCCTGTTTCTGTCACTGCAGAAGAAGTTCTTTATTTTTTTCTTTATTTTTCTGTGTCGCGTCTGCCTTCGACGTCAGACCGGTACCGCCGGTCTTTTCTTTTCTTTCCTCTTCTTCTTCAAAAAAAAAAAACCTTTTATTCTTTCAGCTGTGCATTTTTAGTTTGGGCCTTAGGCCTAAATATTTTCTCCTCATGGAGAAGCCCGCTTCCGGGTTCAAAAAGTGCACAAAATGTGGCAGTACTATTTCTGTCACCGACACCCATGATTGGTGTCTGAAATGTTTGGGTCCTGACCATTCCATCACGGATTGTGTGTCCTGCACCATGATGTCTAAAAGGGGTCGGCAGAACCGAGCAGCCAAGCTCAGTACCCTGTTTCCCTCTGATGCAGCCTCGGTGGTATCGACGTCTTCCAGGGCTGCTTCTTCCTCCCATGGATCTCAGGTAACCAAACATAAATCTAGCCAGTCCTCGAAGGGCAAATCTCCCTCTAAGCATCGAGATGCCTCCGGGCTTGCCCTCGAGGATTCCGCTCCGGCAAAATTACCCCGGCGGGAAGTTCCGGCTTCCAAAGCATTATCTATGGGGTCACAGGTTGACATCGATGGCTCGGCCTCGACCGATCACCTGTTGCCGTGTTCTGGGGTACCGTTGGCCTCCACTGGTACCGACATCCAGACTCTGGTGGCATCGATGGATCAGAAAATTCTGTCCATGCAGCGCACCCTTACGGTGTTTATGCAGGCTTCGACGCCTTCGGCACCGAAACAATCCCCGTTGCCGGTACCGACTCCGGCATCGGCACCGTTCCCGGTGCCGGTACCGATTGCATCGGCTTTGGTGTCGGCTGCAACGGTACCCTGTCCTATGATGCCCATCGGTACCGAACCAGTACCGCTTACTCCCGATGTCGATCCCACTCGGTACGCGTATCGGGCTTTACAGGAGCATCCAGACTGGCGATACTTCGATTCCTCTGAAGACTTTGATGAGTCGGAGGCTTCTGTCGATGCACCAATGCTTCTTCCTCAGGAGTCTGATTCTCCAAAACGAAGAATGTCTCCTCCAGAGGACTTGTCTTTTCAAGACTTCATTAGGGAAGTGGCTAGAGGCCTCTCCATCACAGTGGCCTCTGAGTCAGAGCCTAGAGCCAAGCAATTAGATATTTTGCAATATCCTAAGGCTCCTAAGGAAGCAGCTACCCTACCTATTCATGAGATCCTCTATGATCTCATGTTGGGCATGTGGGAGACTCCTCTCACCACCTCTCTTCATTCTCGCAGGTTAGACACCATGTACCATGTCCCTCCCTGTCCTGGTTTTCATAAGACTCAGCTTCCTCACCACTCTATTGTGGTTGAGTCTGCTATGAAGAAAATAAAGAGTGCAGAGAGACACTCATCTAACCCTTCAGGACGTGAATGTAGGACTCTAGATGCTTTTGGCCGAAGGATTTTCCAGGCCAATATGCTTGCTGCCAGAATCAACTCCTATAGTCTGTATATGGGGATGTTTCTAAAAGAAGTCACAGATCATCTGCAGACTTTAGCTCCTTTTATTTCAGAAGATAAAAGGCAGGAATTTCTCACTTGGCTCAAACATGCCCAAGATGTTTCCAAATTCTCCAACCGTGCAGCCTTTGACTCTTTTGAGTGTGTAAGCAGAGCCACGGCTATTGCCATAGGTGCACGCAGAATTGCTTGGTTACAAGCCTCTGATTTGGAACTCTGGGTCCAAGACGAGTTGGGAAACCTTCCTTGTACAGGTGAAAACCTGTTTGGCAGGGATTGGCAAGCAAAGGCCAATCAGATGGATGCTGAGAACTCTGCTTTGGATCGACTTTCAAAGTCTACCTCTGCCCCTGTTAAGAAAAGATTGTTCAAAAAGACATCTTTTTCTAAAAAGGGAAGATATTATCCTGCTCATAGGCAGACATCTTCTGCAGGTCGTTCTTCTGCAAAGCGTCAGCAACCACCTAAACAGGCCAAGTCCAAGGCTGCCAGGCCTACCACAGCCCAGCAGCCTCAACCTCCTCAGGGCCTTTGACTTGCAACTAGAGAACCTAGACTTTCTAGCTCTGGGAAACCCAGAGCCCCTCACCATTCCAGGAAGGTTGACTTATTTTGCTCCCAGATGGGAGCAAATCACAGCAGAGCGATGGACCCTCTCCATTATAAAGGAAGGATACAAGCTTCACTTCTTAAACCTTCCTCCTCACACCATGGTGAAACAGTTCAATTCTCCAACATCTCTCCTCAACCTTCTAGGTCAGGAGATTGCTACCCTTCTTGCCCAAGGGGCAATAGAAGAAGTACCTCTTCTTCAACAGGGCTCAGGGTTCTACTCCCCTTATTTTATTATCGCAAAGAAAACAGGGGGCTACAGACCCATATTAGATCTCAGAGAATTGAACAAGTTTCTATTCAAGGAGAAATTAAAAATGATTTCTCTAGGGGCTCTGCTTCCATACCTTCAGAGTCAGGACTGGCTTTGTTCTCTAGATCTCAAGGATGCGTACACCCATGTCCTCAGCCATCCAACACACAGAAGGTTCCTTTGGTTCCTTTTTCAAGGAAAGCACTACCAATACAGGATGCTTCCTTTCGGTCTGGCCCCTGCACCAAGGGTGTTCACGAAATGCATGGCAGTAGTAGCTGCATTTCTCCACACTCTAGGAATATTCATATTCCCATATCTGGACCACTGGCTCATTCGAGCCCCATCCCAGTCAGAGGCCCAGACTTGTCTAACCTGCACAATGCGTATCCTTCAGTATTTGGGACTAGTAATAAACATCCCAAAATCCAATCTCACCCCTACTCAGTCTCTGGAATTCATAGGGGCCTTCCTGGATACCACAACTGCAAGGGCCTATCTTCCTCAGGCCCGTTGCCTACGTCTGGTGCAGTTAGCCTCCCAGATTCAGTTAAAGTCCCAATTAACTGCTCGAGAGATGTTACAACTATTAGGCCACATGGCATCCACCGTGCATGTGGTTCCATATGCTCGCCTTCACATGAGGGCAGCTCAATGGACTTTGTCCACCCAATGGACTCAGGCATCAGGTTGCCTGTCAGACAAAATAGCAAACTCCAGTCGTCCATTTTGGTCTCTCCAGTGGTGGAAGTCCTCTCAAAACCTGTTGCTGGGGTCCCCTTTTCAGCAACCGCTACCCCAAGCAACTCTCACAACAGATGCTTCTCCAAAGGGTTGGGGAGCTCATCTGCAAGATCTCTCCACCCAGGGCATCTGGTCGTCTCAGGAGACTTCTCTGCATATTTATTTATTTATTTATTAACAATTCTTATATACCGCACTATTAGACATCAGCGCATATCAGTCTATTGGAACTCAGAGCAATATTCTTAGCTCTCAGAGTGTTCCATTCCCTGCTCAGCTACAGGACAGTCCTCATCCATACGGACAATCAAGTAGCCGTGTTCTATGTAAACAAGCAGGGAGGGACTGGCTCTCTGTTGCTTTGCAACGAAGCTTTGCGACTGTGGGCCTTCGCCAGAGAGCATCACATCCATCTTCTGGCAGTATATCTTCCAGGTATTCAAAACTCTTGGGCGGACAGACTCAGTCGAGTTGTGCTCCCACACGAGTGGTCCCTCCACATGGACCAGGTAGCCAGGATTTTTCGAATTTGGGGAACCCCGGACATAGACCTCTTTGCAAGTCCGTGGAATGCCAGACTTCCCCGGTTCTGTTCCAGAATTCCGTGTGAGGGAGTTCAGGCCAAGGATGCCTTCCTCCTTCACTGGGGTCAAGACTTCCTTTATGCCTTTCCACCAATTCCCCTAATTCCCAAAACACTATTCAAGCTTCAGAGAGATCGAGGGACCATGATCCTCATAGCACCACATTGGCCACGCCAAGTGTGGTACCCTCTACTTCTGCATCTCTCTCAAGCTCCTTCCCTGGACTTAGGCTCTGCACCAGACCTTCTGTCCCAGGAAGAGGGAACATTGTGGCACCCAAACCCCCAGTCGCTCCATCTCAGGGCTTGGTTGCTGAGGGCCTAGACCTTCAAGATTTTCATCTCTCTCAACAAGTCAGAGATGTTATTCATGCCTCTAGGAAGCCTTCTACTAGACGTTCCTATGCTTTCAAATGGAAAAGATTCACCATTTGGTGTTCAGAGAAGGGTCTAAACCCTCTTGCAATACCTTTGAATTCCCTACTAGAGTATCTCCTGCATCTATCCCATGCAGGCCTGAAAACAAATTCAGTAAGAGTCCATTTGAGTGCTATTGCAGCGTCCCTCAAGCCTCTCAATGGACAACCTATTTCCTCTCATCCTCTTATAGCAAGATTCATGAGAGGCCTTCTTTTAATTAAACCTCCCATTAAACCACCTCCAGTGGCATGGGACCTAAACCTGGTTCTTGGCCAGCTTATGAAGCCTCCCTTTGAACCTTTAGCCACCACCTCCTTGAAATTTCTTTCTTGGAAAGTTGTTTTTCTCATTGCAGTCACCTCAGCACGCCGCATCAGTGAGTTGCAAGCTTTGGTGGCTAATCCACCTTATACAAGGTTCCATCATGATAAGGTAGTCCTCAGGACCAATCCACACTTTATGCCTAAAGTGGTCTCGCCTTTTCATCTGAACCAGGAGGTATATTTACCTGTCTTTTTTCCAGGACCTCATGCATCAAATGCAGAGAGGAATCTTCATACCTTGGATTGTAAGAGAGCTCTCGCTTTCTACTTACAAAGAACACAGCAACATAGAAAGTCTTCGCAACTCTTTTGTTGCTTTTGATCCTTCTCATTTAGGACTTCCAGTCTCTAAGAGAACACTGTCCAACTGTATTGCTCAGTGTATTTTCTTTCGCCTACCAGAGTAAGAACATTTCTCTGGAGGGCCATGTCACAGCTCACAATGTGAGAGCCATGGCAGCCTCAATGGCTCATCTAAACTCTGTGTCCATCGACCAAATCTGTTGAGCCTGGACCTCGGTTCATACCTTCACAGCCCATTACTGTTTGGACAAGGACTCCCGCCGGGATGCCTCGTTTGGTCAGGCTGTCCTCAAACACCTGTTCCATTCCTAATCAACTCCTACCCACCTACCCTGGTTGGATACCAGAGATTCATGGGGGGGAGAAGTGGAGCCCTCTGCAAGGGCACACAACCTTGGGGTCTCTCCCTGGTATCTGCAGCTAGGGAGTCCCCATATGTGAAGACTCATTCCTGCTTGTTCCTTGAGATAGCACAGTTACTTACCTGTAACAGTTGATCTCTGGGAACAGCAGGAATAAGTCTTCACAACCCACCCACCTCCCCTAGGAGTTGTATCTCTCTATCTTTCCTTTCCTCTCTCTCTCTCTTTGTCTCAGCTTTAAAACTTGAACTGGAGAGAGGCGGTTAGGAAAGGCGGGAAGGCAGCACGCAGGTGCTGTGGGATGCTCCCAAAAGCTTTCTTATTGGACGCTGGGGAGCGTTCCCGCGCAGGCTCTGTCGGTACCGACGATACCCATATGTGAAGACTTATTCCTGCTGTTCCCAGAGATCACCTGTTACAGGTAAGTAACTGTGCTTTATCCTTCTTATACCCCTGCTGTTCAGTGTCAGCATCATGCTCCTCAGAAGGGACAGCAGCCTTCAAAGCAGCAAAAGAAGGCTTAAACTCCTAAGTCACAGCCACCTCAGCATACCCAGACTACTCAGGGTCTTTGACTCCTTTCTAGACAACATAGCTGGAGAGTCCAGATCCCATCCACATTCCTTGAAGACTCTGTCACTTTGCCCACAGGTGACATCTCATCACATCAGAGCAGTGGACATTGTCCATTGTCCATAGTACAGGGGCTTCATCTACGAAGTCTACCCCCCCAGACTTCTCCAAGAGAGTTCCGCTCTCAACCCCCTCTCACTGCTCTTTTGCTACAAGAAGTCACCTCCCTTCGTTTGCAGGGTACAATAGAAGAGGTTCCATCATCCCAGCAGGGAATGGGCTTTTATTCTCCATTCTTTCTCATTCCAAAGAAAACAGGGGGATACAGGCCCATTCTGGACCTCAGAAAACTGAATAAGTACCTACTATGGGATTAATTCAAAATGATCTCCCTAGGGACCCTTTTCCCCTATCTCCAGAGTCAGGATTGGCTCTGTTCTCTAGATCTAAAGGAAGCATACACTCACATACTTATTCATCCACAGCACAGAAAGTTCCTGGCTTCATGTTCCAAGGAAGACATTATCAATGCAGAGCCCTGCTTTTCATTCTCGCCCTTGCCCCAAGTCTCTTCACAAAATGCATGGCGATGATAGCCGCATTCCTAAGGACTCTAGGGATATTTGTCTTCCCTTACTTAGATGACTGGCTCATTCGAGCAAGCACCTTTCTAGAAGCCAGACTATCCCTCTCACGTACCATGCAGGTACTACACTTGGGATTTGTATTAAATCTTCCAAAGTCCCCTCAAACTCTAGAGTTCATAGGGGCTTTCCTAGACACTCAGCAATCAAGGGCATTTCTACCCCAGCTCCGCTGCGCTCGACTCAATCAGTTAGCATCTCAAGCATGCCTCAAGAACTTTCTTACTGCATGAGAAATGCTACAGCTTCTGGGCCATATAGCATCAACGGTGCATGTGGTTCCATATGCTCGCTTACATATGCGCAAAGCCCAATGGGCACTGGCATTCCAGTGGTCTCAGGTATCGGATCGCCTGGGGGACAAGATAATGTTCTCTACCCTCCTGATCTCGTCCTCCAGTGGTGGCAATCCCCAGAAAACCACCTTGTAGGGTCACCTTTTCAGATGCCAGCACATCAATGTACCCTGACAACAGATGCGCCCAGATTTGGCTGGGTAGCTCATCTAGATACTCTTTCCACTCAGAGACTCTAGTCTTATCAGGAGTCTCAGCTCCACATAAATCTGCTGGAACACAGAGCCATTCTTAATGCTCTCAAAGTATTCCAGGACCATCTTTATTGCCGCAGAGTCCTAGTCCAGACGGACAATCAAGTACACTGGTCAACATTGAAATCGTTACTGACTTTAAAAGGCCCTAATCTGTAGTATCTTGGTGAGCTGAACACGAATATAACATAAAAAAAATGTATTGGCTCTCGTTGTGAAGATATTGCATGTAGTTCATTTTTGACGTTTCACCGTGTAAATTTATCCAATAGGACATCAACAACATCCCAAATAAACCTTGAATGATGTAATATTGCATCACATTGCATAATACCAGCATGCACACATCATCCAGAGTTGATTTCATCATTTTCTGATGCAATGCAATACTACTGCCAGACGGCTGCTGAAGCCATCTGACGTAAGCAGTGTACTACACGCAGTCAGAAAGGAAAGTAATCTGGTATTCTGTTCCGATATTGAAAGCCTCATGAATGCCTTAAAAATCACTCATGACCTACGAGACTGGAGACTATTTATAGACTCTTCGAAACTGAGTCTGAAGGCTGTGCTTTTGAACAATGGAAACCGTCTTCCATCTATTCCAGTAGCGCATGCCGTCCACATGAAAGAGGCATACGATAACTTAAAGCATCTACTGACTTCCATTAACTATAACAAGTACAGCTGGCACCTCTGTGGTGACTTGAAGGTAGTTGCCCTTTTAATGGGACTGCAGCAGGGATATATAAAATGCATGTGTTTCTTATGTGAGTGGGATAGCCAAGCAAGGGATTGGCACTACTTGCGGAAGGAATGGATTCACAGACAAAATGTAACAGTTGGAGAGAAGAATATCCAGCACCCAGCTCTGGTTGAGGCTCACAAAATCCTGCTATCAGCCCTTCACATCAAACTAGGTTTGATGAAAAACTTTGTGAAAGCCATGGACCGCACTTCGCCAGCTTTCCGATACCTGCATGAAAAATTCCCTCGACTCAGCGAAGCAAAGATTAAAGAGGGAGTTTTTGTGGGTCCTCAGATTCGAGAGCTCTTCAAAGACGACCGGTTCAACAACTTGCTGCAGGGTGATGCGAAACAAGCATGGAATGCTTTTCGCCTAGTGTCAACAAACTTTCTCAGGAATGTTAGGGCAGAAAACTACAATAAACTAGAAGACATGCTGATGCAGTATCAGAAACTTGGCTGCAATATGTATCTAAAGATCCATTTCCTTGATTCCCATGTTGATTTCTTTCCTGACAACTGTGATATGGTTAGTGATGTAACAGGGCGAACGTTTTCACCAGGATATCGCGACGATGGAACAAAGATACCAGGGAAAATGGTCCACTATAATGCTGGCTGACTACTGCTGGACACTCCCCAGAGAAGCTCCCAAACAGCTGTACAAGAGACAGGCGAAAAAATCTAAGAAGTAGTCTATGACTTGTTTTTATACAGGTATTAACCGAAGGCCTATTATATTTACTATTGACAAGCATTTCGTGATGTAAACATTAATTCTTGTAGATTACAAAAAAACTAGAGCCAACTTTGCAATTTCACTGTCATATTCGTGTTCAGCATATAAAAATTGATAAGAATTGACTATTTTTATTTCAGTAACATGACTTTTGTAAAAATTTGTTGACCAGTGTATCCATGTTCTTCATGAACAAGCAGGGCAGAATAGGCTCTTGGACCCTCTGCAGCGAGGCTTTACATCTCTAGTCCTTTGCCATACATCATTGCATTCACCTACATGTGGTATAACTTCTGGGCAAACACAATGTCTTAGCAGACAGACTGAGTTGACTCCTTCTCCCCCATGAGTGGTCTCTTCATGTAGACAGAGTCTCTCACATTTTTCAAATCTGGGGGACTCCAGAGATAGACCTTTTCGCAAGTCCTCAGCATGCCAAGCTTCCCTGCTTCTGCACCAGGACTCCTGCACCGGACAGCCAGCAGGTGGATGCTTTTCACCTACACTGGGGATCAGGGCTTCCTATATGCCTTCCCTCCCATACCCCTAATTCCTAAAACTTTCTTCAAACTCCAGAGAAACAAGGGCTCCATAATACTCATAGCCACACGCTGGCCACACCAACCGTGGTACCCTCTCCTCCTATGTCTGTCTCAGTTTCAATCCATAAATCTCAAGTCTGCTCTAGATCGCCTCTCTCAAGAGGAAGGGACGTTGCTCCATGCCAATCTGCAGTCTCTCCTTCTCACAGCATGGCTGTTGAAGGCATAGTCTTCCAAGACATTAACCTTCCCCAGGAGGTTAAGGACATCCTCTTAGCTCCTAGGAAGCTGTCCACCAGACGGTCCTATGCTTTCAAGTGGTGTAGGTTTTCTTTCTGGTGCTCTCAGAAGAATTTCAATCCCTTCTCAGCTCCGGTGGAGGCACTTCTAGAATACCTCCTTCAGCTATCATCTTCTGGACTCAAAACCAATTCAGTGAGAGTACACTTAAGTGCAATTGCGGCCTCTCACCTGTCCTTAGATAGCCAGCCCATCTCTTCTCAGGCACTTGTAGCATGCTTCATGAGGGGTCTTCTATTAACCAAACCTCCCATTAAGCCGCCTCCAGTGGCATGGGACCTTAATGTTGTTCTAGGACAACTTCTCAAGCCGCCCTTTCAATCTCTAGCCACTATTCCACTTAAGTTTCTCACATGGGAGGTTATCTTCTTTATTGCCCTCACTTCAGCAAGGCGCATTAGTGAGCTCCAGGCTTTGGTGGCTGACCCTCCTTATACACGGTTTCACCATGATAAGGTTGTTCTTAGGACTCATCTTCACTTCATTCCAAAGGTGGTCTCACTTTTCCATTTAAACCAGTCAGTCTACCTTCCTGTCTTTTTCCCTAGACCTCATTCTTCTAGGGCAGAGGCAACCCTCCACACTCTGGATTGCAAACATACCGTAGCTTTTTATCTCCAGAGAACTCAAGAGCACCGATAAGCTTCCCAGCTTTTCATTTCCTTTGACTTGAGTCACCTTGGCTTGCCAGTATACAAATGAACTCTCTCCAAGTGATTAGCTGACTGCATCACTTTTGTCTATGAGAAGGCAGGACTTTCTCTTGAGGGTCATGTCACTGCCCATAATGTTCAAGCCATGGCTTCCTCTATAGCAAATCTACGCTCTGTAGCTATTAATGAGATATGCAAAGCAGCAACTTGGTCTTTGGTCCACACTTCTGCTGTTCACTATTGCCTGGACAAGGACTCCTGCCGGGATGCCTTGTTTTTGGACAAGCTGTTCTCCAGCATCTTTTTCAGACTTAGTGCAACTCCTACCCTCTGTCCCGGATTTCGATACCAGACATCCATGGAGGATGCATGACCTCTTTAGGTATACCTGTGCGATCCACAGCCGACTCGGTCATCTCTCTGGCATCTCCTAGCTAGAGAGTCCCATTGTGAAGAGTCCATGCCTGCTTGTTCCTGGAGATAACGTAGTTATTCACCTGCAACAGGTGATCTACAGGAACAGCAGGAATTTAGTCTTCACAACCCACTCTCCTCCCATAAGAGTTGTAGGTCGTCTTCTCTTTCTCTCCTTTTGTCTCAGCTACAAACTCAACTGAGGAGGGAGAGCTGGAAAGGCGGTAAGGCAGCAACGCAGGCGCAATGGGATGCTCCAAAAGCTTTCCTATTGGATGCTGGGGAGCGTTCCCGCGCTGGCTCCGTCGGTACCAACGTCACCCTTATGTGAAGACTAAATTCATGCTGTTCCCAGAGGTCACCTGTTATAGGTGAGTAACTATGCTATACTGCACATCACAACACAGTTCTACGTGGTTCACAATTTCACAAATGAACATAAGAGAACAGTACAAAACAAACAAATCATATCTAAAACTATTGATGTAAAACAATAAAAGCCTGCCTGACATAAAATGCCTTTATTTTTCATGAAAATCAATTAAATTATTCATAGATCTAGCATTTCATGGTAGCTGGTTCCAGGCCAAAGGGCCAGAATATCATTTCATTCTAGTCATAATTTTAGACCTACAAAATTGTGCCAGGGCTGGAATGGCCCTTGAGACTTTAAATATTGTGAAGTCATACAGAGTAAGAGGCATGAAGGCTGGAAGAAAACACATCCAACTGCATTGTTTTAAATAACAGCATGATCATCTTGAATTGGACCCACAATTCTATTGCTGACAAATGCTTCCGCAGCTTTGTTCCAGTTAACATCCAGGTATCAGAATTCTGGACGATTTGCAGAGACTTACCAACTTCATAGCAGGTATAAATGTATGTACAGTGCACCCTCTGAGAAATGGACTGTATGGGAGTAGCCATGTCCGTTGTTTCTGAGGGGGCCTGAAAACCGCCAGAGATACTTCCCTGTACCTGGCAAGGCTGCCAGAAGCCTTGCCTGCCAGCCACAGATATGAGGTAGAAATGGAAGTGTCCCAGCGAAGCAGAGGCAGGCACCACTTCCACTCATTCTCCTCCAGAGCAACAGCACTGCATCTCCAAAGATAGGGAACAAGCAGCTGTCTCTTGCTCCGAGGATGGACTGTATTGGCATGTTTGTGCTACTGGGGCTGGTTTTGGATGCATAGTTTGTAAAGGTACATAAGTGCCTAGGTTGGCTTTATGAAATAGTCCTAAAATAGGTGCCTCTTTGCACTTCACACATAATTGACCTGTTATAAAATCTGGCCCAAAATCATGGTTTGTGCCAATGGGGGGAGGGTCTGCTCTTCTTTCTAATGCAAAAGAAAATGAGTTCACCTATTTTCCTTCTTGCCTTTTTTTAAACTTCCTGAGAGTTAAAAGCATCTTTGTTAGTGGTTCCACTTTTCCTCATAATGGTGTTAGAAAAATCAGGATTTTAAAGTTAATTGTGTATATTATATTTAGCAGTTTTTTATACCGCTTTTATCATTTAGTCAAAATGGTTTACATCGTAACTTAAACTTGGTAATGTCCATTAAAGAGGGACATTGATAACTTGGATTATTCTGCAAGCAATGGAGGGTTAAGTGACTTGCCCAAGGTCACAAGGAGTGTTAGTAGGATCAAACCGTGGTCTCTTGACTCACAAACCAGTGCTCTAAGTATTAGGCTACTCCTCCACTCCACTGCACTTATATTTGTAATTTGGGAGCCATACTGCTGCTAATGCTTTGTTTGGAAAGGAATAATGGTGCCATGATAGGAGCATAATCTTGGACTTCAGCACTTCAGGGATATTTTCCCCATAGTCTTTGTAGTAAGGATACCTTTTACCCTGTACATCTTAGAAAGGGTAACTTCATGCTCTTTGGACTGCCTTCCCCTTTTGTTTTTATATGTGGGAACCAACTAGAATAGAGGGATACTTTTATTAAAAAGAGGTCTGTAAAAATAGATGCAAATTTTCTGTGTTACATTTTCTTAGCGAGGCTGAATGACCCCAGGTTCAGTCGTTCCATTGTGGAAAGATTTCAAAACTGCTCCATAGCTAGTAGCTCCCCTGATTCTCCAGGAACAAGCAGGAAGTCAGCCCTCACTTATGAGTGACATTGGCACTGATGGAGCCCGCACGAAGCAATTCCCCAGCTTTCAAAGAAAGCTTTTGGGATTGCTGCCATGCATGCGTGGTCCTCTTCCCGTCCAAGGGTGCCATCTTGCTCAGTCTCCTTTTTTCCGCAGAGCCCTTCGGACGCACGTCCTCGTCCCTCGGAAAATGTTTTGTTTTCCTCACCTTAACAGACTCTCTTCCTTTTTTCCAGTTGCACCGGTTCTCTGCCCGTCCTCCCCTTGCTCTTTTTTCGGAGCTTACGGGGATAACTTTGAGAAATATTTTCTTTACAGGCTTCGCGCCCTTTTTTCTTCTTAACCGCTGGCCGCATGGGTCTTTGACCTCGCAGAGGCCATTTTTGCCCCCAGGGATGCCGGATTAAAAAAATGCGATAGATGCTCTAGGAACATGTTACTTACGGGCACTCAAGACTGTTATCTAAGGTGTCTGGGAGCCGACCATGGCCCAGAGCTCTGGTTCGCTCTGTAAGAAAATGTCCTTTAAAGCTCTGCTCAGCCGTAAGCAGAAGACATTCCTTATCGGTCCTCCAGTTTAGTCCTCCACCTCTGGGTTGTGCACCTCCTCCTGCAGCTTGGAGACTTGGCATATCACAAAAAAGTGACATCACGGAATGTAGGCTGCTGGCCTCTCCCATCATCCCCAGTGTGTCCAGTCCCCATGCAGCAGGAGGACGTAGTGAGCCCAAGTGCTGGACTCAATAGGGAGCTAATAAGGAATAGTTGATAGGTTTAGTTGGGTTTGCTTTATTTTGTCCCTCATTTTACCTTTCTTTTTTTTGGGGGGTGAGGACTCTTTTTAAAAAAAAAAAAAAAAAAAATCCAAAGAGGAAGTTCTGAGTGCTGGGTTTCTTGTGCCTGCTCTGGCTGGCCTGCTGGTCTTTATTTGTTTGTTTTACCCTCCTTCTCTGGCCGTCTTTGATCTCTCCTTGGTTGCATCGGGGGAGAGCTCGGTGGTTTTCAGTCTAGCTCTGTTGACAGCGGCACAGGGCTGTCACGGCGCTGAGGGCTGGAGGCGTTTGGAGGCCAGAGACCTGTCTGTCGGCTCCCCGCTGGTGAGCAGAGCGGAGCCGCGGGGTCGGTCACACCGCAGCAGTGGGAGTGTGCTGTGCAGTCCGGCGAGAGGCCGTAGGTGGTAAGTGCAGGCATTTTCAGCTGACGGGAGAACAGCTTCAGAGCTGGGCAGTAGCATTGTGGGGTTTTCTTGCCTTTTTTTTGGCCTGGCTTTCGGCGAGCAGCGGCCATTTTCTTCAGCGTGTCTGGTGCAAACAGGCAGCTGTCAGGAGGGTTACAAACTCGCCCCTTCAAATTCGGGCGAATTGAAACCCATTTTCTTTCTTTCTTTCTTTCTTTGTTTTGGTTTAGTTTGGAATTGCCTTTTTAGTTTTCTGAAGTTTTTTTCTTTGTGGTTTAGAGTGGCAGAGCTCCTTATTTTGCAGAGCCTGAGACAACTTTCTGCTGCTTCTGTCCCTTGCCTGGGGGTTTAATACTTAGGGAGAGAGAGAGTGCCAGAATTTAAAAAAAAAAAAAAAAGCAAGAGGAAGTTTCTCGGATGTCCGCACGGCCCCAGTGCGTGGTGTGCGGGTCCCGTAGGGCTGCCATTGCTGACTCTGGCATTTTCCGGAGCTGTGCGCAACTTTCTGCCAGCCTGAAGCAGCCAGTGGAGGGCAAGGTGCGACCAGAAATACAGGGGACCTCGGCTGAGCTGGACGCGGAGGCCGGGCTGTCCACTGCGCCGGGGAGTGTCTCCGAGGCGGCAGCAGGGTCCTCTGGGGTGCTGGCAGTTTCAGGACTGCAGCCTGGGGATTTTTGCCCCGACTTTGTGTTAATTATGCATCAGGCATTTTGTTTGCGGTGGCAAGGGAAGGTGCCAGAGGCTCTTCCGGCCCGGCTGAGACCAATGTCAGTCCTTCAAGAGCGGTAAAGCGAGCTCGGACCAGCGAACCTTCCGTTTCGGAAGTGGAGGGACCAGAGTCTGAGGAGAACGAGGTCGACCTTGAAGGTGCACAGGAAGAATTGGAAGACGGTGAAATTCCTGAACCGGAGGATCAGGCCAGAATTATTTGAGTGTTCCGGAGGGAGGAATTGACAGCGCTCAGCACAGTCCCTTCAGACGCTTAAGCTTGCCACGGAACAGCCTGTGGAGGACGACAATGGGAAGGATCCCATTATTCAGGCTGTGCGACAGACGCAGATAGTGTTTCCCGTACACAAGGTGGTAGACAAAATGATACAGGATCAGCCGGAAGCAGGGCTCCGGGGGATTCGGATTATGAATAGGCTGTACCCATTAGCAGATAACGACAAGGAGAGGCTTCAGCTGCCGAGGGTTGATGCCGCAGTATCGGCAGTGACCAAGAAAACCACTATTCTGGTAGCGGGTACTTCAGCTTTGAAGGATGCGCAGGATAGAAAGTTGGATGGTTTATTGAAGCAGGTCTTTGAGGCCAACGCCGTGTCATTGCAGGCTTCCATCTGTGGGGCTTGGGTGGCAAGAGCTTGTCTGCGCTGGTCGCAACGTTTGCAGCAGGCCGCGCAGTTGGAGCAAGAGAGTCTTAATGACTTGGACCGTCTGGAGTCGGGGTCGGCTTATCTCTCGGATGTTCATTATGACCTGATAAGAGCGCTGGCTAATAGTATGGCGTTGCTTGTTGCCTCCCGCAGATCGCTGTGGTTGCGGAATTGGGCGGTGGATGGCTCATCCAAGGCTCGGCTCGGTAAGCTCCTCTTTAGAGGAAAGCGGTTATTTGGGGAGGATCTCGATAAGCTGGTGAAGGACTTAGGGGAGTCTAAGGGTGGCCGTCTTCCGGAGGATAAGCCCAAGCAGGGAAAGGCCGTTTCGGCTTCCCGAGGTGCCTTTAGAGACTTTCGAAGATTTAGGACTTCTCGCTTAGGCGTCATCCAAAGAGGGAAGATTTGCTCCTCGGGGCCAGGGGTTTGGAGGCTTTCGGGGAGCAGGTAGAGGTCTTACGGCAGTTGCTTCCTCAGGTAATCGAAAGCCACAATGAAGTGCGGCGGACCTTGGCAGGAACCTTTCCGATTGGCGGGCAACTTCGGAATTTCCTTCCTGCCTGGGTCCAAATAACGTCCAATCAGTGGGTGTTGGAGATCATCCGGGATGGCTACGCACTAGAATTTGTGTGGCCGGTTCGGGAGTCATTTGTGCAGTCACCTTGCCGAGGACAGCGAAAAGCCCAAACGGTCTGCGGGACGCTGGATCATCTCCTACACTTGGGCGCGGTCATCCCGGTGCCCCAAGAGGATTACGGCAGGGGTCGATACTCAATTTATTTCGTGGTGCCAAAAAAGGACGGGGCGCTGCGGCCAATTTTAGATTTAAAAGGGGTAAACCGCTGTCTCCGGGTGCCGCATTTCCAGATGGAGACGTTGCGCTCCGTCATTGTCGCAGTGCGTCAAGGAGAGTACTTGACTTCCCTCAATCTCATGGAAGCGTATTTGCACGTGCCGATCAGAGCGGCCCATTATAAATTTCTCCGCTTCACGCTGCCGTGGGGGCACTATCAGTTTCAGGCGTTGCCCTTCGGTCTAGCGACTGCCCCTCGAATGTTCACCAAGATCACGGTAGTGGTGGCAGCGGCGTTACAGAAGGAAGGAATTCTGGTGCATCCCTATCTCAATGATTGGTTAATTCAAGCAAAGTCCAAGGCCAAAAGTGTGTGAGTGATGGGCATGGTGGTGAAATTCTTGGAGAGCCTAGGTTGGGTGGTCAATACCAGCAAGAGCCATCTTGTTCCGTTTCAGAACCTCGAGTATCTTGGAGTACGGTTTGATACTCAGAGGGGGATTGTCGTGCTGCCAGCTTGTCGTGTCAGAGCTCTACGACAGGTGATTCGCCAGTTCAGGACCAGGCCGGCTCCCTCGGCCTGGAATTATCTCCGGGTGTTAGGTATGATGGCGTCAACCCTGGAGGTGGTTCCTTGGGCCAGAGCACATATGAGACCGTTGCAGCAGTCGTTACTTCACTGGTGGTCTCATCAGTCCGATCCGCTAAGCAAACGTCTGCCCTGTCCTTTAGGGGTTCGGCGGGCGTTACAGTAATGGTTAATTCTGGAATCGTTGATGGCCGGGATGCCCCTGGAGCAGCCAGTGTGGCTACCTCTGTTGACAGATGCCAGCCTTGTGGGTTGGGGGGCTCATTGCGGCGAGCTCTTCACGCAGGGGCTGTGGTCAGCTCAGGAGAGCATGTGGTCGATCAACAGGTTGGAGCTACGAGCAGTAGCGCTAGCGTTGCAAGCATTCGAGGGGACGGTGCGCGGTCGTGCGGTAAGAGTTCTGTCGGACAATTCCGCGGTGGTGGCCTACATCAATCGGTAAGGGGGCACAAGAAGTACGGTCATGGAAGAGGAGGCAGGGGCTCTTTGCTTGGGTCAAAGTGTGACTGCAAGCTATTTCCGCAGCGCATATTGCCGAGAAGGACAATGTGACGGCGGATTTTCTCAGCAGAGTCCAGGTCGATGCCGGCGAATGGGAGTTGCATCCGGTAGTCTTTGCACAGGTGGTGCGCCGGTGGGGGCCGCCTATCATGGATCTCATGGCGACCTTTCACTTGGCAAAGGCCAGTCGGTTTTTCAGCAGACGTTGAGAAAGGATGTCTGAGGGGATCGACGTTCTGCTGCAAACTTGGCCGGTGTCGGGTCTTCTCTGTTTTCCCGCCGTGGGCGCTCATAGGTCGAGTGATGCAGTGGATTGAGGTCCATCTGGGGACGGTTTTGCTGGTGGCTCCGGACTGGCCAAGGCGTCCGTGGTATGCCGATCTCGTACATCTCCTCGATGGGGTTCCGTGGAGGCTTCCAGTGTCAGACGATCTGTTGATTCAGGGGCCTCTGTGGATGCCTCAGATGGATCGGTTCTTGCTTACGGTTTGGCCATTGAGAGGTCGCATCTAAAGAAAAAAAGTTACTCCGGGACCGTCATTGCAACCTTGCTTAAAGCCCGGAAGGCTGCTACATCTCTAACGTATGTTTGAATCTGGCGCATTTTGGGGATTGGTGTTCCCGGAGGCAGGTGCGCGTGCTGACAGCGTCTGTACCAGTGGTGTTACGCTTTCTGCAGGACGGGTTTGAAAAGGGCCTGGCGGCCAGTTCCTTGCAGGTTCAGCTGGCCGCACTGGCTTGCTATGGAGGCAAGGTGCAGGGAATAGCGCTAGGAGCGCATGCTGATGTGTTGCATTTTCTCAGGGGCCGTATTCAAGTTGCGACCTGCTCGGAGGGTTGTCGTTCCTCCGTGGGATCTCAACTTGGTGTTGTCGGCTTTGACCAGAGAGCCTTTTGAGCCCTTGCAGCAAGCCTCCGTGAAAGATTTGACATTGAAGATGGTATTTTTGGTGACCATTTGTTCTGCAAGGCGCATTTCAGAATTGCAGGCTTTGTCTTGCAGGGAGCCTTTTCTGTCTTTTTCCAGGGAAAAGGTGGTGCTTCGTCCACTTCCTTCTTTCTTGCCCAAGGTGGTGTCGCCATTTCCTGTGTGTCAGACAGTTTCTCTTCCAGTGCTGGGGTCGTTTCAGGGCACTGCAGCAGACCGTGGATTGCGCCGTTTGGACTTAAAGCGAGTGTTGCGGCGATTTTTGGAGGTTTTTTGCAAATCCGATCGGCTGTTTGTTCTGTTCGGGGGATCCCGTAAGAGAGAAGCGGTGGCGAAGGCTTCCATTTCTCGCTGGATTAGGGAAACGATTGCTTCAGCATACCTGTTGTCAAGGCGACAGGTACCTGCGGGATTGCATGCCCATTCTACCAGAGCGCAAGCGGCGTCATGGGCAGAGCACAGTTTGGCGTCTCCTGTAGAAATTTGTAGGGTGGCTACTTGGTCGTCTCTTCACACTTTCAGTAAACACTACCGCCTGGATGTCTTGGCAGCGAAGGATGCTACATTTGGGGCGGCGGTGTTGCAGGCTGGCTGGAAAGGGCCCTCCCGATGAGTACTGCTCTGTTACATCCCAGAGGTGGAGGACTAAACTGGAGGACCGATAAGGAAATGGTAATTACACTTACCTGGTAATTGTTCTTTCTTGAGGGATGACAGTTTAGTCCTCCTTCCCGCCCGGGGTGGTTCACAGGTACATAATAGAGATTCAGCCGGGGAGGAGTGTGTGGTTACCAGTAGGTACATATTTTTATAGCTTCTTCGTCGTCTTTTGCCTTTTCTGGTCTATCGTTCGGACGTAGGAAGAAGGAGGACGCACAAGAACGAAAGGCTTATCTTAAGGGCTGGAAATAGTTTCTTTCATTTTGCATAATGCAGTTGTTATATGTTCTGTTTACATGGTTGAGTAATTAGTTGTTGCTCCTTTAAGTGTGCTTTGTCAATAAGTCACTGGGGATGATGGGAGAGGCCAGCAGCCTACATTCCGTGATGTCACTTTTTTGTGACATGCCCAGTCTCCAAGCTGCAGGAGGAGGTGCACAACCCAGAGGTGGAGGACTAAACTGTCGTCCCTCAAGGAAGAACAATTACCAGTTAAGTGTAATTACCATTTTTTCGAAAGGTCGCCTCTGAGTCTCCGGTGGCACCCTCGGTCGTCTCCCCTCCGGTGGGTTCTCCCCCTGCAGCACTGCGTTCCAGACGACACTTTGACCAGGGGTCCCCCGAGGTGGAACGGCACAAAAAGAAGGCGGCCGCGAAGTCGATGTCTGGGGCCCCTGACAAGCACAAGCGTTTCTGTGCCCGGTCGCTCAGCCCCCTTCGGCATTCCTGAGAGTCGGACAAGGAGCGGCCCCGCAAGGTACCTCGAAGAGAATTGGAGGCCTCTGGCGAAGGTGCCCAGTCTCCCGAGGGTCGTCCCAGTGAGGACCCCCTCTCCTCCTCGACGTCCAATCCAGTGACTCCGGTAACGGCATCCCAGGGCCCCATGCCCACATGGGAGTCCCTTATGCTGGCGTTTGAACACAGCGTTTCTGCGTTCATTGCTTCCCAGGAGGTGCTTACGGCCAGCTTCGCTGACCTGCACCCAGAGACCGCGGGTCACTCGTGTGGGACACCTAAATCCATCCAGGAAACCCCCAAGAGCCATGGGCCTCATGAGGGTCATCGACGTTGGTCTCAATCACTTTTCCGTTCCTCAGGGGTGAGATCGTCCAGGGCCTCTGGCTCCAGGCCACCTCCTATCGGACAGGGTGAACCGCCCGGCTCAGATCCCTCGACCGACTTTTTGGACTGGGAGTCTGATGGGGACACCTCTCTGGAGTCTCTCACACACCGGGATCTCCCATGGGACCCCTCGCCGCCTGGTCTCCAGCGGCATTCACCGCCTGAAGACACCTCCTTTCTGTTGTTTATTCGGGACATGGCTCGGGCCCTCAACCTGGTCACCCAGGCCGAGGAGGACCTTCTCGCTGAAGAACTCGATATTCTTCAGTACGAGGCCCCACCTAGGGAATCCCTCACCGTGCCGGTGCCGCCGATCCTATCTCGGCTATTGCTTCGCATATGGGAGGATTCAACCTCGGTTCCCATTAAGAGCAAGCGCCTTGACACAGTATACAAGGTGCAGCTAGGACCGGGCTTCCAAAAGACCCAACTTCTACACACCTCGATGGTGGTGGAATCAGCCATGAGGAAGCAGAAAAGCCCAAAGTCCCATTCATCAGTTCCTCCGGGCCAAGAATCGAGAGCCCTTGATGCCCTGGGCCGCAAGGCCTATCAAGGTTCCATGCTCTCTTATTGCATCCAGGCATACCAACTATATATTGGTATGTTCCTCCACGAATTGGCGAAAGAACTTGGTGGTTTCTCCGCAGGCCTCGAGGGCGAGCCTCTCGACAGCTTCCCACACTCTGTTGAAATCAGTGGCTGACTGCTCCAAGTATATCTCTCGAGCCTCCTATGATGGCTTCGAGACATTGGCTTGGGTGGCGGCCACAGGTATCGGAGCCCGCTGCCAGGCCTGGCTCCAATCTTTGGATTTGGAGCAGTGGCTGCAGGAGAAGCTCCTGGACGTGCTCTGCCTTGGCAAACAACTCTTTGGTAAGCCGATGGAGGAGAAGGCGGCTAAGATCGAGACAGAGTACGTCACTAGGATCCATCTCGCTCGCAAGACCTCTATGCTACCTTGGAAGAATCAGCCTACCAAGAAGCCCTTCTTCCCCAGGAAAGGCCTCCAGTACCGCGGCTACCCGCCATACCTGGCTACCCCCACAAGCTGACCACTCCCGTGCAATGGAAGCACGGCCAGGGCCATTGTTAGTAAAAGGGCCCAAAGGCTCAGACGCCGGCTCTCCAACAACCCCCGCAGGGGTTTTGATGCCAGCGGCATAGCTCCTCGTGATGCAGCAGCCAGTGGGGGACGCCTGTCCTGTTTCGCTCCATCATGGGCACTTATTACCTCAGACACCTGGGTCATCCGGGAGGGCTACCGCCTCCACTTTGACAGGCTTCCACCCTCTTTCTCCCCGGCGGAGCCTCCTTGACTCCCCGCACACCAGCTTTTGCTGCAACGGGAATTACACTCCCTCCTTGCCCAACGGGGCAGTCGAAAAGGTCCCTCCCCATCTTTGAGGTCGGTGCTTTTATTTTCGGTACTTCCTCTTCCCGAAAAAGACGGGGGGTCTTCGCCCATCCTTGACCCTCCGCAAGCTGAACAAGTTCCTGGTGTGGGAGAAATTCAAGATGCTATTTCTTGGTGTGCTGCTGCCCTTCCTCCGGCAGGGCGACTGGCTATGCTCCTTGGATCTGAAGGATGCTTACGCCCATATCTTGATCCACCCCCAACACAGGCAGTGCCTGCGTTTCAGGGTGCAGGAAGAGCACTTCCAGTACAGGATGCTCCCCTTCGGTCTTGCATCCGCCCCATGGGTCTTCAAGAAGTGCCTCATTGTGGCCGGCGCTTACCTTCGGCGTCGGGGCGTGCCGGTCTTTCCATACCTCAATGACTGGCTTGTTACGGGCTCCTCTGTGGAGGAGGCCCAGCGGGCGATGTCGTGCACTGTCCTCCTCTTGGAGAGCTTGGAGTTCTTGGTCAACTACCCAAAGTCTCACCTCGAGCTGACTCAGGCTCTCGAGTTCATCGTGGCGTGCCTCGATACTTGGCAAGCCATTGCCTTCTTGCCGGTGGATTGCTCCACCCGCCTCCGAGCTCTGGCGGCTCGCGTCCAGAGTGCCCGCCAGGTCACTGCTCGGTCCATGCTACGTCTCTTGGGCCACATGGCCTTGACTGTACATGTGGTTCCTCACTCCCGTCTGCACATGCGGACGGCCCAGTGATGTCTCAGCTCCCAATGGAGTCAATCCCTCAGACACCTCAGGGATCCTGTCAGGGTTCTTCCCGATCTTCAGTTGTCTCTGAACTGGTGGTAAAACCCCCGCAACCTCTTGCGGGGATCGCCCTTCCAGGCCCCACAGCACGATGTGGTGCTAACCACGGATGCTTCCCTGTTGGGGTGGGAGGCCCATTGCGGGTCCCTCTGCACACAGAGACAATGGTCGCCTGTGGAGACTCAGCAGCAGATAAACCTGCTCGAGCTCCAGGGCATCTGGTGGCCCCTGAGGGCCTTCCAGGATGTCCTCAGCAGGAAGTCTGTTTTGGTGCAGACCGACAACCGGGTAGCGATGTTCTACATCAACAAAGAGGGGGGCACAGGGTCGCGCTCCCTCTGCAGGGAGGCAGTCCTCATTTGCTCCTTCGCCGCCCAACGGAGGATGTCCCTCAAGGCGACGTCCCTCCCGGGTCAGAAGAATGGCCTGGCGGACAGACTCAGCAGAATCCAACGAGTGGCGCCTGGATCCCAGGGTGACAGACCGGTTGTTTCTGCTCTGGGGCACACCAGCGATGGACCTTTTCGCCAGCCCCCAGAACACACAGCTCCCTTGCATCTGCGGCCTG
This sequence comes from Ichthyophis bannanicus, assembly GCA_033557465.1. Classification (NCBI taxonomy): domain Eukaryota; kingdom Metazoa; phylum Chordata; class Amphibia; order Gymnophiona; family Ichthyophiidae; genus Ichthyophis; species Ichthyophis bannanicus. The sequence goes on along the minus strand of CM066036.1, from coordinate 842,383,335 downwards.
ATGCCGCACCTGGGCAGGGAGGGCCCTGATGCATTTCTCCTGGACTTGTCCTCCAGTCTCCTATATGCATTCCTTCCTTTCCCCCTCATTGCGAGGACTCTGTTCAAAGCCCAACGGGACGGGGCATCACTGATTCTCGTGACCCCCTCGTGGCCTCGGCAGCCTTGGTTCCTGCTCTGGCTGTCTGTTAGAGTTCATTTGAGCGCCATATAGGCTAATCATCTCCCTATCAAGGGAAAGCCTCTTTCAGGGCAGCCACTAGTCTCTTGCTTCATGCGGGGCCTTCTGTTATCCAAGCCGCCCATGCACCCTCCTCCGGCGGAATAGGACTTGAACGTGGTGCTCACGCAGCTCAGTCGTCCACCTTTCGAGCCGATGGCGACTTGTTCGCTCCGGCTCTTCTTCTGGAAGGTGGCCTTCCTGGTGGCACTGATCTCGGCTTGCCGAGTCAGTGAGCTTCAGGCACTCATGGCACTTACACCAGGTTTTATCGGAACAGAGTGGTCCTCCAGACCCATCCTAAGTTCTTATCTAAGGTCGTGTCAGCTTTTCATCTCAACCAAGAGATAGTGCTCCCGACCTTCTTCCCGAGGCCCCACGCCGATTAGGCATCGGCGACTCTCCACACCCTCGACTGCAAGCGGGCCTTCAACTGCAAGTCTCAGACTCACCGCAAGTCTGACAGACGTTTCGTGGCATACGATCCCAGTAGGCAGGGGCAAGCAGTCACCAAGCGCACCCTCTCCATTTGGGTGGCGGACTGCATCGTCTTCGCCCATGCGAAGGCGGGCATCCCTCTGGATCATCAAGTCACTGCTCATGGGTTCTGAGCCAAAGCGGCCTCGGTGGCTTCGCTGCACCCCATGCCCATGATGGACATTTGCCAGGCAGCAACATGGTCTTCTGCAAACACCTTCACCGCCCACTACTGCCTGGAGAGGGAGTCCTGCCGGGACAGCTCCTTTGGCCAGGCTGTACTCCGTAATCTCTTCGGGGTATAAGCAACTCCTGCCCTCCGACCCTTCTTCACGGCTACTGAGGGTTTTGACCTGAGGACTCGGGCTCCTTCAGGCTTTGGCTTCTGCTTATGGTCTTGCGTATGCATTTTTTGGTTACATGTTCGGTAGCCTGTAGCTAGGGAATCCCATAAGTGAGGACTGACTTCCTGCTTGTTCCTGGAGAAATTGTAGTTACTCACTTGTAACAGCTGTTCTCCAAGGACAGCAGGAATCAGTCCTCATTACCCTTCCGCCTCCCCTGATGAGTTGCTGAAGTTTTGTCCTTCCCTTGCCATCTGCTTGGTAGGGCTCGAACTAAGGGACCTGATTGAGCAAGATGGCACCCTTGGGTGGGAAGAGGACCATGCATGCATGGCAGCAATCCCAAAAGCTTTCTTTGAAAACTGGGGAATTGCTCCACGCGGGCTCTGTCGGTGCCGACGTCACTCATAAGTGAGGACTGATTCCTGCTGTCCTTGGAGAACACCTGTTACAGGTGAGTAGCTATGCTTTTACTGCAGATGATTTTAAAATCTTTGAGAGATTAAAGAAAGTAAACTGAGCAAGAAATGCTTTATTAAGATTGTAAGCTCTGATGAGCAGGGACTGTGCCTTACATCTATATGTACAGTGCTGTGTACACCTTGTACTGCTATACAAACGATTGGCAGTAGTAGTAGTAATTTTAAAAATGTATTGCTGGCTGCATGCCCCTTTTCTTTCCCTGGCTACTTTTCAAAACTCCCTACATCAGATACAACCTTTATCTTAACTTGTCTTGCTTGGCAGCAACCTCCTTCATACTAAGATGTTAAAAAGTGAAAGATGGTAATATTTTTTAATATGTGTTTCCTAGTCGAGTTGAATTGAAAAGACTTTGTGAGATCTTCACTCGGATGTTTGCAGACCCCCACAGCAAGGTGAGTTAAGCTGGTGCTTTTTCATCTGTTCCACTTTACTTCAGTGTTTTCATGTTGCTTTCCTGATATTTTGATTAAGATCCATACACAAGATCTGAGCTATGAGATGAAAAAAGTCTCTTAGCTGAGAACCTGTCTAATCCGATGGTCTAACCACTGGGGGCAGACCAACCATTGGGCAAGATTAGGTGGTCAGCAAAGAGCAGCAGCATTCAAAGCTAAACGAAGATTATTACAGCCATCCGCAAATTCTTTTATCTGCAGGAAGAGCAAGCACACACATACATACAAAACAAAGTTTAATATTTAAAAATCCATAATGATTTACAGCTACGCATTTTTACAGAATTATTGTTGGAAGGTGGCATTCAGATGATCCTGATTGTCAATTTTAATGATCAAAATCTCTGGAAAAGGGGGAAGATGCATAAGGCTAAAGGCCTGCACTGGCTTTTGGGCTTGCCCTGTATCTAACACTCCGCTACCTGATCCCAGTGATGTTATGTTTTTACGATCATGGCCAAAGCAGGAAAATTAAATCTCCTCCTAAAATCTAATAGTATATGCTAGCAAGTAATAATTTTATGTGTATATATACATGCGGTAAAAATATATACAGTGTACTTTTAAGTATTTGGAAGTTCTTTGCCTCTTTCCTGTTGGAGCATTTGGAGACTCAGTAATTTCCAAACTGAAGTTAACTAAAGTTTGTGTGTAGGTGGCAGAGAGCCACATATAATTCAGTCATAGCATTCTTGTAATCAAGTACACACAGAAAATGAAAGTGGCATCAAATGTGAGATACCATGCTTTTTTTTGTCTCATGCTACAAAATGCAATAAAAAGAGAGGTATAGCCTAGATTCCGAGTAGAAGTGGAAGGTGCAGGGTATGTAATAACCAAAGGCCTCTGATTAAGGGACCTAGCATACAAGACAAAAAGAAGTTAGAGAAATTAAATGTGCAAGTTGAAAGAAAAGTGAAAGGGGCCAGGATGTGTAGAGACTTTAGAAGAGTTAAGGCTGAGGTGTAATACGTATTAGAAACATTGAGAAGTTGGAAGGTATAAGCCTTCGTTGTGTTCACACAAAAAATCTATTGGTCACTGAACGATAAATACTTTCAAAAAAACAAGGTGTATCGTTCGCTTCTAACTGTTATGAAGGATCAGAATTAGCATACAAGGTCTCAGTATAAAATAACACTGCTGCTTCTAGGTTCGCACCTGATGCCAGCAATTGTGTTGTATCACATCAATGACCTCATGCGTATGATACAAAAGAAAACAAAACACCTTGTTTTTTTGAAGGTATAAGCCTTGGCAAGCTGAGAAGTGTGGGGAAGAAAAGACAGCATGCTTCAATTGGCTACTGAAAATCTGTGGTTTTTGTGTGTTAATTCACTATAACAACTAACAAATGGTTTGTTTTGTTGCATGGTCTGCTGTGTGATGGAATTCTCAACAGAGAGTAAGTGCTTTTGCCTTTTTTCTTTTTTAAATCTGATTTTTAAGTTATAACATATAAATCATGTTTCAGTAACATAGTAACATAGTAAATGACGGCAGATAAAGACCAGCATGGTCCATCCAGTCTGCCCAGTATTCAGTTTATTTTGACTTTATCCTGTTGCTGTAAAGGGATCCACTGTGTCTGTCCCATGCCATTTTGAATTCCGTCACTGTATTTGCCCCTACCACTTCCATCGGGAGGGCATTCCAAGCATCCACCACCTTTTCAGTGAAAAAGTATTTCCTGACCTTTCCTTTCAATTTACCACCTTGCAGCTTCATGTTATGCCCTCTAATTTTACAGCTTCCCCGTCTTTGGAAGAGGTTTGTTTGTTCATTATTTCTCTTTAAGTATTTAAAGATCTGAATCATATCTCCCCTATCCCTCCTCTCCTCCAAAGTGTACATATTTAGGTCTTCAAGTCTCTTCTCATAAGGCTTCTGACGCAGGCTCCAAATCAGTTTGGTCGCCAGTGTTGTATGTTAAGGAAAACTGATCAGTGGTTGTACAAATAGGAAAACTCTAAAGTCCTCAACAGTTTACTAATCCATCTTGATAAAATTGAACATTTTACAATGAACTTGATTCTTCATAGTTTTTGATATTTTGTTGCATCAGCATAAGAACGGTCCCAAACTAATATATCAGATGAGCTTTTGAATGGACAGAGTGTCCTTCCTCAGATGTAGCAGAAAAAACATAGGGCTTTCAAAGTTCAAATGGAATCTTCAGATGGATCTGATGATCAATAAAACCTAGCACAGCCTGCAAAGAAACTGATTTTCTCCAGGATTGACACAGTGGTGCTGTACTAATTTTATAGTAATTGTATTGTCATATTTGTATGTGGTCTGATATGGTTTGCAAAGCATAAGAACCTACTTGTTTATGCTGGATCAACATCCTGACTTTGACAGTGGCCAGCTCAGATCACTTGGATGTAGTCAGCAGATCCTAATGGGGAGGTCCTTTCTATCCTGCTCACTTTCAGAAGCTAGAAGTTAAAAAGCAGGGAGGGGGTTTGGAGCAGGTTCTCCTGTTTCTTTTGAACTTTCAGCTCAGTGGGATCCAGGGCCGGGATCCAGTTTCATGAACCTATATTTGTAACTACCCAGTGTTTGTCTCCCTCTTCTATTTATCTCCTTCCATCCCAGCCCATCTTTGGCCCAAGGCCTGCAGTCAAGGACACTGTGTCCAGCCAATGAGTGCTGTTGGTGCATGACGACTTGACTCCCTCTGTCCCCTCCCCCCAGGGCCTGTGAACACTTTCTTCACAACAGTACCAGCCCTCAGCTAATCTGGGGAGCAGTAGCCCAACCCTGGAATCAATTCCAGTTCCTATACTTGGCAGTGTGCAGCACTTCCATTAGTCTACAAGGGTTCTTAAAAAGGGTAGCTAAGTTTGTCTAGGGCAGTGATGGCTAACCTTTTTGAGCCCGAGTGCCCAAACTGCCGCACAAAACCAAAGAATTTCCTCAAAGTGCCAGCACGTCATTTGCATAAGTGGTCTTATTTGCATAAATATTTGCATATTGTTACCATACACTAACTTTTAGTAAACATGTCTCTTAATGAGTGTATGGATAAAGAAAGACTATAGCCTCCTTACAAAATATAAGGAGACTATAGATAACACAAAAAAAACTTACTATGCATCAATCTTATCAAAATCTTATAACAGACCACGAGAGCTATTCTCTATTGTAAGAAATCTTACTAATAACCCTCAAACAATTAACAACGAAATTACTGACATATCGGTACAAACACTAGCTGATTACTATCAAAATAAATCTACACAACCTATAATGACCATAGACAACAATAGTGTAGCCCATCATTGCTCAGAAGAATGGTCAAACTTTCACCCCATATCGAAAGAATCACTAAAGAACATTATATCCAATATCAACACTACCACCTCCTTCCTTGATCCATGCCCTGTAACATGGATAAAAAGCACACTTCCAATACTAATCTCTTTCATCCTCCCCATAGTCAACCTCTCATTACTCCAAGGTTACATACCCCCTAAACTCAAACACGCACAAATCCGCCCAATTCTCAAGAACGGTAATATGGACAAAACATCACCAAAATCGTATCGTCCCATATCAAGTATCCCTTTCTTAGCCAAAATAATAGAAAAAGTGGTACAGATCCAGACACAGGAATATTTAGACTCTTCCTACCCACTTGATGAACACCAATATGGCTTTAGACCTCAACATGGAGTTGAATCACTATTGACAGTCTTAATCGATGCACTCATTAAAGGGATTGATAACCACAAAAACGCATTCATACTCCTATTTATTGACATTTCTGCAGCATTTGATAGTGTACATCACACCATAATGCTTAATAACCTAAAACAAATAGGAATAAATGCAACAGTACACAAATGGTTCACCTCATATTTACATAATAGAACACAAAATGTAAGAATAGATAATCAGACATCCACCATATATAAACAAGAAATTGGACTCCCACAAGGCTCGGCATTATCAGCCCTCCTATTTAATATATATATAAAACCAGTTTGTGACATATTCAAAAAATTCGGTGTACTATATCATCTATATGCTGATGATATCATGTTATACATTCCATTCACCATCTCTGATGTACCGATAAAACTCCTAACAGATTGCCTTATCGAAGTCACAACCTGGCTAAAAGAGCAAAACCTCCACATAAACCACTCAAAACAGAAGCATTAATTGTAACAAAAAACCAATCTTACGTTCCTCCAACCCACATAACAATACAAAACCAGGACATAAAAATAAAAAATGAAATAAGATACCTAGGAGTCATACTAGATACACAACTCACCTTGAACACCCACATTAGAAACACTATAAAGAAAGTCTACTTCAAACTCAAAATACTCAAGCAACTACGCCCCCTCGTACATTTACAAGATTTCATCAACATAATACAGGCAACCATAACCCCGCACTTTGACTTTTCCAACTTAATTCTCTTAGGTATAACAAAACAAAACATCAAAAGAATACAACTAGCACAGAATGCAGCAGCTAGAATTGTAATGAAAGCACACTCACTCCAGCATATTACTCCAATATTAGCAAACCTACATTGGCTACCAATAAAAAGCAGGATAATATATAAGACTGCAATAACCACATTTAAAGCCCTAAATGGCATCGCGCCAATCCCATTAAGCAAACTTATATGTAAGGAAGCACAAAAAGTCACCCACAGAAAAGGACACTCAAATAAACTAAAGACTCCAAACGATTTTATAAAAGCAAACAAACAAACTAATAACAGAGCCTTTTCACATGCGGCCCCCCTTATTTGGAACTCCATCCCGGAGGACCTACGCTCATCAACAGAAATTATAGAATTCCGCAAAAACTGAAAACCTATCTCTTCACCTCGCACTACAACACCATAGTTAATCCACTGATCACCCCAGAAAAAGGCTAAAATATGATCACCCCAGAAAAAGGCTAAAACACGATCAACTGCGTAAAGCTAAACATCATAACTTAATAGATATCACAACCACTTGTAAATAACGATGATTCAAATCAAAAGACCCTTCAAACCTGCAATTGTACATAGTTTCTTTACCTTGTTCTTGTTTTGTTATGTATTTTAACCATTACATTGTTCTGTTATGTATTTAAGCATTACACTGTTTACTGCCTAATATTGTTCCATGTAAAACAAGCTCATGCTTTGTTGACTGTTGTTCAATTGTGAACCGCATCTGAACTCTGGAAGATGCGGGATATAAATGATTGTTAAATAAATAAATAAATAAATAAAAGATTTCTACATTACTATAATCCAGTGCCAACCGCCAGGCACATTAGGAACTACTACAAACGCTGCCCATTTAGAACCCATAGCAAACCCGCCGTATCCTGACAGCATTACCAGGACTCACAAAGCACCATACCCTACCTATCAAAAGGCAACACTGCAAATATTAAGCCAATACATTTCAGAGAATACTGGGGAAAGAGAACAAGTGGCAACGTCAAATAGGAATTTCCTCTTGTACCAAACAAAGCGCAGATGTTAATGATGCACATTTCCCAGAGCTGACATATTCCAGTTAATAAATTCAAAATAAAGAGATCTTTCTACCTTTTGTGCATTTTCTTTTTCAGTTGCAATTGGTCCAGCCACTTTCTTCATGTTTTCTGCTAACTCTCCATCGTCTGCTGTCCATTTGTCCTTTCTTCTCTCTTCTAGTTTTTTTTCCATTCTCTCTCTCTCTACATCTGCTTTAACATACTAATCTTTCTCCTTTTGCTCTTTCCTCATTCCTATTTCATCCACACAAATTTTACCCCTCCATCCTCAATCCCCAATTACTCTCCCAATACCTGGCCAATTGTAGATTTTTCATCCCTCCTACACAAAATATTTTTCCCCTCTCCATTTTACTCTCCCAGCCCCATCCCATTCTAATCCTCCCCCAACATCAGCTCCCTTCTAGTTCCAGTCTCACCCAGCATCCATTCCCTTCTAGTCCCTGCATCAGCCCATTTCCAGTCCTAGCCCCCCATCAGCCCATTTCCAGTCCTAGCTCCCCCATCCATTTCCAGTCCAAGTCCCTTCATCAGCTCATTTTCAATCCTAGCCCCCCCATCAGCCCATTTCTACTCATTTCCTAGCCCCACCATCAGCCCATGTCAAATCATAGCTCCCCTCCACTCAGCCCAATTCCAGTCCAAGCCCCCCCATGAGCCTACTTCCAGTTCTAGCCCCTCCATGAGTCCATTTCAATTCAAGCCCCCACCACAGCCCATTTCCAATCTTAGCTCCCCCCAACAGCCCATTTCCAGTCCTATCCTAGCTGTTCCATCAGCCCATTTTCAGTCCTAGCTCCCTTCCCTCACAGCCCATTTCCATTCCAAGCCCCCTCCCCATCAGCTATTTGCAGTTCAAGCCTCCCCTTCCACTCAGCCCATTTCCAGTCCTAGCAACACCCCAACCCATTACCAGTCCTAGCCCCCCGTCAATCAACTTCCAGTCCTAACCCCCATCACCCCATTTTCAGTTTAAGCCCCCCCCTATAACCCATTACCAGTCCTAACCCCCCCCATCAGCCCATTTCCAGTCAGCCCCCCATAGCCCATTGCCAGTCCTAACCCCCCCCCATCAGCCCACAGCCCATTACCAGTCCTAACCACATCAGCCCACCTCAAGTCCTAACCCCTCCCCATCAGCCCATTTCCTGTCCTAGCCCCCCCATAACCCATTATCAGTCCTACCCCCCCATCAGCCCACTACCAGTCTTAACCCCCCCATAGCCCATTACCAGTCCTAACCCCCCCATCAGCCCACTACCAGTCTTAACCCCCCCCATAGCCCATTACCAGTCCTAACCCCCCCATCACCCCCTTTCCAGACAGCCCTCATCAGCCCACAGCCCATTGCCAGTCTTAACCCCCCCCATAGCCCATTGCCAGTCTTAACCCACCCCATAGCCCATTGCCAGTCTTAACCCCCCCCCAGAGCCCATTGCCAGCCCTCATCAGCCCACAGCCCATTGCTAGTCTTAACCCCCCCATAGCCCACTGCCAGTCTTAACCCCCCCAGCCCACTGCCAGTCTTAACCCCCCCCAGCCCACTGCCAGTCTTAACCCCCCCCAGCCCACTGCCAGTCTTAACCCCCCTCCCTAGCCCATTGCCAGTCTCAACCCCTCTCCCTCCCTCCCTAGCCCATTGCCAGTCTCAACCCCCTCCCTCCCTCCCTCCCTAGCCCATTGCCAGTCTCAACCCCCCTCCCTCCCTCCCTCCCTAGCCCATTGCCAGTCTCAACCTCCCTCCCTCCCTAGCCCATTGCCAGTCTCAACCCCCCTCCCTCCCTCCCTAGCCCATTGCCAGTCTCAACCTCCCTCCCTCCCTCCCTAGCCCATTGCCAGTCCTCAACCTCCCTCCCTCCCTCCCCCATTGCCAGTCTCAACCTCCCTCCCTCCCTCCCTAGCCCATTGCCAGTCTCAACCCCTCCCTCCCTCCCTCCCCCATTGCCAGTCTCAACCTCCCTCCCTCCCTAGCCCATTGCCAGTCTCAACCCCCCTCCCTCCCTCCCTCCCTCGCCCATTGCCAGTCTCAACCCCCCTCCCTCCCTAGCCCATTGCCAGTCTCAACCTCCCTCCCTCCCTCCCCCATTGACAGTCTCACCCTCCCTCCCTCCCTCCCTAGCCCATTGCCAGTCTCAACCTCCCTCCCTCCCTCCCCCATTGCCAGTCTCAACCTCCCTCCCTCCCTCCCTAGCCCATTGCCAGTCTTAACCTCCCTCCCTCCCTCCCTAGCCCATTGCCAGTCCTAACCTCCCTCCCTCCCTCCCTAGCCCATTGCCAGTCTTAACCTCCCTCCCTCCCTCCCTAGCCCATTGCCAGTCTTAACCTCCCTCCCTCCCTCCCTAGCCCATTGCCAGTCTTAACCCCCTCCCTCCCTCGCCCATTGCCCGTCTTAACCCCCCCCCCCCCAGCCCTTTTCCATTCCTACCCGCCCCCCCTCGGCTCATGGCAATTAAAAAAAAAAAAAAAAAAGCTGGCCGCCGCGGCGGCATGGAGTGTCCCGCGGGGCTTCCTCTGCCCGGCGGGACTCGCCCGGCGCAGCGCAGCCCCTCTCTGCCGGCTTGCAGATAGGCGAAGGGAGAGAGAGTCTCCCTCGCGGCTCTGTTAAGCCCGCAGGGGCAGATGGGAAATTTCCCATCAGCCCCTGCGGGCTTAACAGAGACGCGAGGGAGACTTTCCCTTCGCGTATCTGCAAGCCGGCAGAGAGGGGCTGAGCTGCGCCGGGAGAGTCCCGCCGGGCAGAGGAAGCCCTGCGGGACACTCCATGCCGCCGCGGCGGCCAGCTTTTTTTTTTTTTTTAATTGCCATGAGCCGGCATATATTAATTTGCAACCTTCCCGCGTGCCAGCTGCAAGGCCTTCGCGTGCCATAGGTTCGCCATCGCTGGTCTAGGGTAACAAAAATGATGTAAGCTGATGGCACCTTATAGACTGACCAATTTATCGAGGCATGTGTTTTCGAGGACAAGAGTGAGTGCTTCTTCAGATGCATGAAATGTAGTTCATGAGGTGGGCAAATATACATAAAGATGGAGTGGACAGGGGGGCAAGGGGAGCGTGCAGAGGAAGGCATTAAGTACAGGGTAAGGTTCAAGAAGGGAGTGATAATAGCAACAACTTTCAATTAACAAGCAACTTCTAGCATTTAGTTTTTAAAGTAGCAATATATGACAAAACTTTGTTTTTGTTGTATTTGTTATATTATATCTCCAGGAACAAGCAGGAATAAGTCTTCACATATGGGTACGTCGGTACTGACGGAGCCTGCGTGGGAACGCTCCACAGTGTCCAATCAGAAAGCTTTTGGGAGCATCCCACAGTGCCTGCGTGCTGCCTTTCCAACTGTCTCTCCTCAGTTCTTTTTCCGCGGAGCCAGCAGGTCGTGTTCCTGTCACCGCAGAAGAATTTCCTTATTTTTTCTTTATTTCTTTTCTGTCGCGTCTGCCTTCCTCGACGCTATACCGGTACCGCCGGTTCTTATTCTTTTCTTTAAAAAAAAAAAAAAAAGACCTTTTTTCCATTTATTTTTCTTCAGGTGTACTTCAGTTTTGGGCCTTAGGCCCAAAACCCTTTTCCTTAAATATGGAAAAGCCTGCCTCAGGATTTAAGAAGTGCACAAAATGTGGCGGTACTATCTCCGTCACCGACACCCATGACTGGTGTCTAAAGTGTTTAGGCCCTGACCATTCCATTAAAGATTGTGTGTCCTGTTCCATGATGTCTAAGAGAGGTCGACAGAACCGAGCTGCCAAGCTCAGTACCCTGTTTCCCTCTGATGCAGCTTCAGTGGCATCAACGTCTTCCAGGGCTGCTTCTTCCTCACATGGATCTCAGGTAACTAAACATAAATCCAGCCGGTCCTTGAGGGGCAAATCTCCTTCTAAGCATCGAGATACCCCTGGCCTTGCCCTCGGATTCTGCACCGGCAAAATTACCCCAGCGGGAGGCTTCGGCTTCTAAAGCATCATCGGGGTTCCAGGATGATCTAGATGGCGTGGCCTCAACAGATCTCCTGGTGCCATGCTCTGGGGTACCGGTGGCTTCCACTGGTACCGACTTCCAGGCATTGGTGGCGTCGATGGATCAGAGGATTCTGTCCATCGAACGCAGTCTGGCGAATTTCCTTGTGGCATCGACGCCCGTGGTACCGCAACAGACTACTCCTCCGGTACCGGCTCCGGTATCACCATCGGCACCGATTCCGGTACCAGTGGCATCAGCATCGGTGTCAGCTATGCTGGTACTCTGCCCTCTGCAGCCCTCCGGTACCGATACCCCGGTACCGGTGATTCCCGATACCGATCCCAGTCGGTACGGGTATTGGGCTTTGCAGGAGCATCCCGACAGACGATACTTCGATTCCTCTGACTCTGAGGATTCTGAAGAGTCTGTCGATACAGCGATGCTTCTTCCACAGGAGGAGTCCTCTCCTAAACGAAGGATGTCTCCTCCAGAGGACTTGTCTTTTCAAGACTTTATCAGAGAGGTGGCTCGGGGCCTCTCTATTACAGTAGCCCCGGAGTCAGAGCGTAGAGCTAAGGAGTTAGATATTCTACAATATCCTAAACCTCCTAAAGAGGCAGCTACCTTGCCTATTCATGAGATTCTGTATGATCTCATGTTAAGGATGTGGGAAGCACCTCTAACCACCTCTCCTCATTCTCGCAGGTTGGACACCATGTATTGTGTCCCTCCTTGTCCTGGTTTCCATAAAACTCAACTTCCTCACCACTCTATTGTGGTTGAATCTGCAATGAGAAAGATTAGAAGTGCCAAGAGACATGCCTCTAATCCTCCAGGACGTGAATGTAGAACCCTGGATGCTTTTGGTAGAAGAGTCTTCCAAGCTTCCATGCTTGCTGCGAGAATTAATTCTTATAGTCTCTACATGGGAATGTTCTTAAAAGAAGTCACTGACCATTTGCAGACTTTAAGTCCTTTTATGTCTGACAGTAAAAGGCAAGAATTTCTCACTGGGCTCAAACATGCCCAGGATATCTCCAAATTCTCTAACCGTGCAGCTTTCGACTCCTTTGAATGCGTAAGCAGAGCCTCAGCTATAGCTATAGGTGCACGTAGGATTGCTTGGCTTCAATCATCTGATTTGGAGACCTGGGTCCAAGATGAATTGGGAAATATCCCTTGTACAGGTGAGAATCTGTTTGGTAAAGATTGGCAAGCAAAAGCCAATCAAATGGATGCTGAAAATTCTGCTTTAGATAGACTATCCAAATCTACTGCTGCTCCTGCTAAGAAAAGGTTGTTCAAGAAAACACCTTTTTCTAAAAAGGGAAGATCCTATCCTGCTTATAGTCAGAGAGCATCTTCTGCAGCTCAGTTCCCTTCCAAACATCAGCAATTCTCCAAACAGACCAAGGAAAAGGCTGCGAGGCCTGCTCCAGCCCAGGAATCTCAGCCCCCTCAGGGCCTTTGACTCTCTGCTAGAGAACTTAGCCTTCCTGGCTCTAGAAGGACCAGAGCCCTCCACCATTCCAGGAAGGTTATGTCACTTTGCTCCCAGATGGGAGCAAATCACAGCAGAGCATTGGACACTCTCCATCATAAGAGAGGGGTGCAAACTTCATTTTTCCTGCTTGCCCCCTCACAAGAGTGCACCAGTTCAATTCTCCAACCTCCCTCTCTCAGTCTGTTAGAGCAGGAGGTTGCCACTCTTCTAGCCCAGGGGGCAATAGAGGAAGTGCCTTCTCAACAACAGGGCACGGGGTTCTTCTCCCCCTATTTTCTTATCCCAAAGAAAACAGGGGGCTTCAGACCCATTTTAGATCTCAGAGAGTTGAACAGATTCCTAGTCAAAGAGAAGTTCAAGATGGTTTCCCTAGGAACTCTGCTGCCATACCTTCAGAGTCAGGATTGGCTTTGTTCTCTAGATCTCAAGGATGCGTACACTCATGTTCTCATCCATCCAGCTCACAGAAGGTTCTTTCGGTTCCTTTTCCAGGGGAAGCACTATCAATACAGAGTGCTCCCCTTTGGCCTGGCCTCTGCACCAAGGGTGTTCACGAAATGCATGGCAGTGGTTGCTGCTTTTCTGCGCACCCTGGGAATATCTGTCTTCCCTTATCTGGAGAACTGGCTCATTCAAGCTCCCACTCAATCAGAGGCCAAGACTGCTCTAACCTGCACAATGCGTATCCTTCAATATTTAGGACTGGTAATAAACATCCCAAAATCCAGTTTGATCCCTACTCAGTCCCTGGAGTTTATAGGGGCGCTACTGGATACCACTGTAGCAGCAAAGCGCAGACAAACCAATGATACCAGGAGTCTGTTCAGAAGGTCCAAATCATTTATTTGTGCACAAGTCTCAAGCAAGGCAATTTCAAAATGGCTGAGCAAAGTTTTCAAGCATTACAACAACTTTTATAGACTTCTGTTCCATTCTAGGTATAGAAAAACATTTCATTGGTCCCGGTACGCTCCCGTACCTCCCGTAGCCCCTCTATTGGTCCCGGTACTGATAAGTTTCTCCAATTATGTTCCTTCTGTGGGCTTCTGTAGGCATGACACCTGCCTGCCCCCCTTCTAGTCCCAATTACAATGGTCAGTTCATCAACTTGTTACTTTCACACTTTCAAGGCTATGGAACCATTTGTGCGTGCAGAAGAGCAAGGTTCTGTACCTCATCTGTCAGCACTCCTCAATATTTCTCTGCAAATGTACTCTTTCTTATCAGTAACTTTAAAACACATCTTTTCTGTATTTTTCCATTTCTTAATTCTGCAATTCTGCTTATCTAAGCTAATTCAATATTTCTACTGAGTTCTTTCTTACAATAGCAGCATATTGGGGGATGTGCAATCCTATATGCCTCTCCACAGGCCTCATTTACAGGTCAAGCTAGCCATGCTGGCCTGCCTATGTCAGACACCGTGGGTCACAGGCCTGCACCTGCCACATTCCCCCCTTTGATTAATCTCACCCTATTACTTAATAAGGTGTGAGAATTAAATCACTTTCCAGAAAATTCACATCCTGATTAAGGGATTCTTACTAGTTCCGCTAGGGCTAGCTTTGTATAAAGCCATTATTCTAGTTGCGGTCTTCCGCTCTACTGTACTATCAATAGCACTATGAAGGGAACGCATACAACATGGGATTAAACATGGTAAGCAGAGGACAACAGCAACAAGGATTAGTACTAAGATAACGAAAGTCTTAAATCCTCCCAGCCAAGAGAAAAGGTTAGCAAACCAATTAGGAAATTTCAAGGCGTGCCAAGTCTGTACTGGCACATAAGCATGTCTTTGCATATCTTTAGCAATTTCTTCAACTACTTGACCTTTATCATCTATTTTCAAACAGCAATTGGTTAGATTCAGTTTACCACATACTCCTCCTTCAGCTGCTAGCAAATAATCAAGGGCTAAGCGATTCTGGTATATGGCAGTGCGCATCTGAGTACTTTGTCTAGCTAAAAGCGTAAGAGCATGACTAGTTTCATTGGTTATTATTTCAACTACTGCTTGTAAGCGAATAATACGATTAATCATATAGATTGGGGTACGATAACCATACATACCATCATCATTCCAAGTGGCAGGTCCATAATACTCAATAATTCTTTCTGGTGGCCAATCATCACCTTGCCATTTCTCTCCCATTTGCCTATCTGTAAGGCCTCTCTTTTCTGTCTAGATGCTCCTTTGTGTTTGTGGGTAGTATATACAGGGTATCCTAATTGTTCTCCATGTTCAGTGTTTAACAGGAAGAACGAAGGTCTGATGGTTCCTAAGACACATGCTCCTCCCCATTGTGGTGGGAGTTGCGCATATGCTCGGTTTCCACAGATCCAATATAGGCCAGGTGGGGCTTGCCAGGCTTGGACTTTGGCAAGGTTAGTCCATAGACCTGCAAGTTCAGGAAATCTGGCTAATGGGTTAGGAGGTTCAGGATGTCTGATTCCTGACCACCATGCTACCTTCTTGGTCGTGGCATTATAGTATTTCTGGCTAAGACAGACCAGCTGTCCTACCTTTTGGGTGAACTGGGGTCCAGTTCTGGCAAAGCAAAGACGTCCAACGATTGAGTGCGCTAACACCCATTCACTGGTTGTCTTGTGTAATTCAGTCTGATTGTAAATCATGGAATAATTCAATTCTTGGGCTTCCCAGGGCCATTGGTCTCCCATTTGGGTTCCGCCACAGAAATAACAATCTGTGATCTTAAGACTAGATACTACTGCTCCGGCTAATTCTAGAAACAAATTCTGTGAAGGGTGAGGGATCTCAAACTTATTTACATGCATAGCTTCATAAAAGGTATTATGAATATGATATTTAGATGACTTGTGGGCTTGAGTATTCAATCTAATATACACAATGGTCCCTGGGTCTGTTCCTCCTCCCGCAATACGTAAACCAAACTTATATCCTTGTTTCCATGCATGAGGGTTATGTACACGCAAATGTAAGGGGTTACAAGCATCTTTCTGACATTTATCATTCGTGGTTGGCTTGGTTAGAGTAGCCATCCGTTTATCTATTTTCTCATCAGTTATACCAGTGTTCCAGGTAGCATAAAAAACACATTCCCAATACGGGCAATAGTAGTCTGCCGCTGTAGCAGTACTATACCCTGATCCTGTTTTACCTGTACACTTCCACCAATTTGTGGCACCTTCTGGACACATATACTTATGGTCATTTCGGTACGCTTTCTCCCATGTACCACAGGTGGACTGACTATCTCTATTAATAGCATTACATGCATCAAAATTCAAAACAGCAGGTTTAGTAATGTCCTTAAGTGGTGGTGTAGCAGCTAATATAGGTCCATCTGCATCCTTCCATCTTATTTCCAACGTGTAATAGGATGGATTCTGATGCGGATTATAGCAAGCTTTGATTTTGCCATGAGTGCAAACATTTAGTTCAGTGGTGTTATAAATACACCGAGTTATTGTTCCCTTGCAGGTATAGTAAGAATGGTAAAGCAAAGTCTGAGTTACTTTCAGTCCAGTTCTAGTAGAAGTAATGCAAGCTGTGCATGGAGGTAGAGCATAAGTCTGTTCAAAACCTCCGAAGAAGGCAACCAAGGCAAAGCAGAAGCAAAGATACATGTTGATGTTGATTGGAGTTCTTCTGAATCCTCAGCTTGCTGATCTTGATCACGACGGTCTATTATTCTTCGTCCCGTTTGCTAATGAAGCAATTTAACGGTTGCTGAGTGTTGATTGAAGATCCTCAAGGTGTCCAGCACACATTAACCAACTTAGCAATTCAGTTGGCTTGTGAAGTCTAGCTTAGTCAATGTAGTCTCAAAGTAGTGTGTCAAATCACACATGCAAATTGGGTTCGTTGAAACAAAACTGTTGCTGCATGGAAAACAGCAATCCTCTTCGAAAGACTTGGCTACTGCAAAGCACTTGTGACGAAGTGTCTATGCTGCTGGTTGCCGTCTCAAAGTAACTCGCAAGGGTACATCAGGGTGCTGCTCTGCTGTCCACCGCTCTGGTTCAGGATCGGCGGCGGGCTTGACTCGGCTGTGGTGGATCCAGGCGTCGATCTCGGCTACCTTTACTGCAGTTGGGGTAGACAGGATGACGGTGTACGGTCCCTTCCAATGGGGTTCCAACGGTATCTTCTTCCAATCTTTGATCCACACCGAAGTTCCAGGCTGGTAGGGATGCAAGGGTTCCGTCAAGTTGATAGGCAACTGGTCTTGGATCCACGTATGGAGAGTCTGCAGAACAAAACTAAGAGCTAGGAGTTCTTGTCTGGTTACTTCTGAACCAATCTGGGCTAGATTTCCTTTGACTCCCTGCACTATTGGTGGGGGTTTACCATACAAAACTTCAAAAGGGGAAAATCCTGTTGACTTTACAGGGGCTGAGCGTATTCTGAGTAAAGCTATGGGGAGCACTTGGGGCCATTTCAAGTGTGTTTCCTGACAAAGCTTAGACATTTGGGCTTTCAATGTACGATTCATTCGCTCAACTTTCCCTGAACTCTGGGGTCTGTATGCAGTGTGGAGCTTCCACTGTATCTGCAAAGCTTTTGCTAACTGCTGAGTAACTTGGGAGACAAATGAGGGTCCATTGTCTGACCCTATTACTGCTGGAATTCCAAATCTGGGGACAATCTCTCTCATTAAGGCTTTGGTAACTTCTCGGGCTTTCTCAGTTCTGGTTGGGAATGCTTCTACCCACCCAGAGAAAGTACAAACTAATACTAGTAGGTAATGGTATCCATTAGCTTTTGGCATTTCGGTGAAATCAACTTGGAGGTTGTGCATGGGGGTCACACCTCTTGACTGAACTCGGGGTGCTGTAATAAGGCCTTGCTTGGCATTATTTTTGGCACAGATTTGACATTGTCGTGCTACTGAGGCTGATATGGTTGTCATCAGAGGAATGTAGAAATGTGGTCTAAGTGCTTTCTCCATAGCACTTTTTCCATAGTGGGTGGCTTCATGAAAAGCTTTGACAAAGGATGGTCCTAACAGTTCAGGAATTACTATTCTTCCCGGAGGTTGACTACCTTCTTCTGGTGGCAGCTCAATCCATCCGTCTTTCAATACTCCATTTTCTTTGTCACAATAGTAATCCAATTCTTTGGTGGTATATCGTGGGGTCCATAGATTCAAAGGTACTGGAAACAATGCTGCTTGCATTGGCATAGCTTGTGGGGCAATCTGTCCTGTCATAGCTGCTTGTCGTGCTGAGGCATCTGCGAATCTATTTCCTCGAGCAACTTCTCCTTTTCCTGCTTGATGTCCTCTACAATGCATGACAGCTACACGTGTTGGGGCCCAGACTGCATCAAGTAACATCAATATCTCGGGACCATATTTGACTGATTTTCCTCCGGATGTGATGAGTCCTCTTTCTTTGTAGAGAGCTCCATGGGCATGCAAGGTAGTGAAAGCATATTTGGAATCTGTATATACATTTAGCACAAGTTTTTCTCCTAATAACAAAGCTCTGGTGAGTGCTATCAATTCGGCTTTCTGGGCTGATGTGCCTGAGGCTAGGGCTGATGATTCAACTACTTCGTGTTGAGTGACGACTGCATATCCGGCACAGCGTCGTCCGTCAAGGATGAGACTGCTCCCATCAACATAATAGATCTGGTCAGGATTGTCTATGGGCACATCTGTTAGGTCAGGTCGACTTGAGAACACAGTTTCCATGACTTCGATACAGTCATGTTCTGGGAGTTCTTCACTGATGGGTATCAAGGTAGCTGGGTTCAAAGCATGGCTTACTTCGAGTTGTATCTGTGGGTTTTCACATAACATGCTCTGGTACTTTAACATTCGGGAATTGGTGAGCCAATAATTTGCTTTCTGTTCCATAAGGGCAAGGACTGCATGTGGCACAGTGACTCGTATGTTCTGTCCTAATGTGAGTTTGTCTGCTTCACTCACTAATAGTGCTGTAGCCGCCACTGCTCTCAAGCAGGGTGGCCATCCTTTGGCCACAGGGTCCAATTGTTTCGATAGGTAGGCTACAGGTCGTTCCCAATTTCCTAATTTCTGAGTCAACATGCCTAAGGCATTTCCCTGTGCTTCATGTACAAACAAGTGGAAAGGTTTGTGGACATCTGGTAGTCCAAGTGCTGGTGATGACATCAATTCTTCTTTTAACTTCTGGAAGGCTGTATCCTGCTCAAGTCCCCACTCCAGTGGTGACTTCTCTTCTCCTTTTGTGGCTTCATACAGTGGTTTGGCAATTTGGGCAAAGTTGGGTATCCAGATTCGGCAATATCCTGCTGCTCCCAGAAAGGCTCTGACTTGCTTTCTGGTTGTTGGAGTTGGAATTCTACATACTGCTTCTTTTCTTTCTCTGCCTAATCTTCTACTCCCTTGGGTAATACGAAAACCCAAGTATTTCACTTCTGTTTGGCATAGTTGTGCTTTGGCTCTGGAAACTTTATATCCAGCTTCATTTAGTAACTGCAAGAGATCTTGGGTGGCTCGTATACATTCTTTTTCTGATATGGCAGCTATCAACAGATCATCCACGTACTGGAGAAGTACTCTCCTCCCCGGGGCTACTGGATAGCTTGAAAGATCTTGGTTTAGTGCAGCACTAAAGATGGTAGGTGAATTCTTGAATCCTTGGGGTAATCTTGTCCAGGTGAGTTGGCCCCCTCTTCCAGAGATGGGGTCTTGCCATTCGAATGCAAACAATATTTGGCTTACAGGGGCTAATCTTATGCAAAAGAATGCATCTTTCAAATCTAGTACAGTGAAATGGGTAGCTTCAGCGGGTATCAATCCTAGTAAAGTGTAAGGATTGGGTACAACTGGGTGTATAGTTTCAACTGCATCATTTACTCTTCTCAAATCTTGCACTGGGCGATAATCATCTGTCTCAGGTTTCTTTACTGGCAAAAGTGGGGTGTTCCATGGGGATTGACATACTTTCAGTAGGCCATACTCAAGTAATCTCTGTAGGTGGCGATGAATGCCTTCAATTGCAGCTCTTGGGAGAGGGTACTGTTTGACGTGCACTGGTGTAGCACTAGGCTTGAGGGTTACAATCACTGGAGCTATATGTTTGGCTAGGCCTGGGGGACTGCCTTCTGCCCATACTTCAAGTGGTGCATGAATGTTCTTTAAAGTTTGTTCAAAATAGGTATCTTGAATCGAATCATCAATGTAGTATCTCCACTCTTCTTCTCGGGGTACTGTCAGCAGCATTACTCCTGCTGGTTTGGCTTGAGAATTCACTGTCATTTGCATTTCTCCTTGTTCGGAGAAAGATATCTGTGCTTGAAGCTTGGCTAGCATGTCTCGTCCCAGTAGGGGTACTGGACATTCGGGCATGTAAAGGAATTGATGCGTTACTTGCTGTCCTCCTAGACTGCATATTCGGTTTTGTAGAAAAGACTTTGTGGCTTTGGCACCAGTTGCTCCTATAATGGTGACTGCTTTCTTGGTGAATGGGGCTATCTTTTTGTCTATTACTGAATGTTCTGCTCCAGTATCAACCATAAAGTTCATAAATTGGTCTCCTATTTGTATTTCGACCATAGGCTCCTGGAGACCTAAAGCAAACTTGGAGCCCGGTCTGTCCTAATCCACGTCATCCTCTTCATGGGCCTGTGTGGCCAATGCTTGGATGGCTCCTCCTCCCCTCTCTCGCTGGAATTGTTCTCGATTGGCTCCTCCTCGGCCTCGGGGACGGCCTCGTCTTTCTTCTCGCCACTGATGATCGTATTCGTCATCTTGCTGGGCGTCTTCGAGTTGCGGGCACGTATCTCTCCAATGTCCTTCCTCTTTGCAGTAGGCGCATTGGTTCACGCCTAGTCTCTGGGTCCGGCCTCCGCCTTGACCCCGCCCTCTTCCTCTGCTCCTTCGATTAGGGACACCTCCCCTTTTCTTTTCAACTATGGCCGCAGCCAAAAAATCAGCTTTCTTCTTCATCTTTCTGTCACATTCTCTCTGTCTTTCAGTATCACGATTCACATACACTTTATGAGCGACTTCCAATAACTGTGTTGCATTCATGCCCGCAAACCCTTCTAATTTCTGTAATTTACGTCTAATGTCTGGTTGAGACTGGTTTACAAAAGCAGAATTCACCATGCATAAACTTCCTGGTGCCTCGGGATCATAGGGAGTATACATTCTATAAGCTTCAGTTAATCTTTCATAATAATCTGCTGGGCTCTCATCTATTCCTTGGATAATTCCTGCTACTTTGGAAAGGTTCATAGCTTTTTGGCCTCCTCTTCGCAGGCCTTGTAAAAAGCCTTGGCGAAAACGGGCTAGGGCGGTGGATCCTTCATCTGTATTTGGATCCCATTGGGGGTCTTCATTTGGGAATTCTCTCTGAGCTGCTTCTCTACGATCTATTATATTCTGCCCCTGCGCTGGAGCTGCAGGGTTTTCTGCCATCCATTCGATAGCTGCTTTTCTAATTCTCGCTCGTTCCTCTGTAGTGAATAGGGTGGTCAGGAGCTGACGGCAATCTGGCCAAGTGGGTTGGTGAGTTTCCATAATACTAGTTACTAATTCTGTCAGCTCCTGGGGCTTGCTAGTATAGGAGGCATAGTGCGACCTCCAATTTAATAAATCCGTTGTAGAGAACGGGATATACACATAAGTTAGGGGTCCCGCTACCACTTCATCATTATCATTCTTTACGGGCACCCCCGGGACTTGCCTTAAGGGAAACAGTTTGGCTGTCCTAGGCGTCATTTGAGTCTGGGATCTAAGGGCTATTGTCGTTGTCTTTACAGGAGTCGCTTTCTTTTTCTCAACTGGTTTCGCTTTGGGTTTCTCTTTCACTGGCTTGCTAGTGCTGGCGCTAGCTTCCTCAATTATTTGTACACTTTCCTCTTCTTCCTCCTCTGGGGGATCCTCTCTTTCTTCTTCTTCTAATTCCGCTTCTGGCTCACTTTTTACATCCTCCTCTTCTCTTCCCGCTAACTCTCTCTCTTCCTCTTCTCCAGGAGGAGGGAGGTCAGGGATTGGGTCTCGCCTCGGCTCCGGCGGTCTCTGGGGATCTGGGGCAGGACGCCGCCGGGCTATTCTTACTGGACCTGGGGTTCGGGGCTGCCTGAGGACTACTTCTGGGGAATCGGGATCTGCCAAGATGGGTTTCTTCTTGGCTTTCTTATCCTGCTCTTTCATTCTAGGCTGTTCCTTTCTCTGTCTAGAATCTGTTCTAGCTAACATTATTCTGCACTGTTCCTCATAACAGCGCTGCGCCCAGGAGGGCGGATCTTCACAAATACTTAACCAGGAATCTATATAGGGGTACTGATCGGGGTGCGCTACCCGCACTCTACGGTGTATTGACTGGATAATCTCTACGGTGAACGTTCCCTCTCGGGGCCAGATGGGGTCTAGATCGGGCCACTCCCTAGTACACAAAATCTGCAAACGGGCTGCTGTCATTTTAATACCATAATCTCCTGAATATCCCTCTTTAAAATGTGCGATCATACATTCTAATGGAGTGTTTCTAGTAGACTCCGCCCCTCCCATTTCGATGTGTGCGCG
Source organism: Ichthyophis bannanicus (assembly GCA_033557465.1). Classification (NCBI taxonomy): domain Eukaryota; kingdom Metazoa; phylum Chordata; class Amphibia; order Gymnophiona; family Ichthyophiidae; genus Ichthyophis; species Ichthyophis bannanicus. The sequence goes on along the minus strand of CM066036.1, from coordinate 842,360,856 downwards.
CAACAACAGACAGAAGGGAAAAGGAGTGCGGACCGTGGGTAAGGGGTCCTCACGGCCCTGGAAACGTATAGGGAATACGAATAACAAGACAAGACGACAATCGCTTCCCCCTTTTCGCGACCTGAACGCGGTCGCCCGGTCAGGAAATGCGCTAATCAGGGGTCAGCTTTCACTTGGTCCGTGCTGCCAGACCTCTCAGTCACACTTCGTTCACACACTCATGCTAGCAACGTATCCCAGAATGCATTCGTTTCTATCTGTTCTGACTAGTCTTTTCCAAGTACAATTACAAAAAGGATGAGGGTTTCACCTAGCGAATTCCCATGCCAGGCTACTCGGCTCTTCCTTGAGAGTTGATCAAGCTCTCTTACCAATTCCCAATATCTCGAGATTACAAATTCCAAATTCCAAGTTCCAATGGCAGTACTGCTCTTTCTATTTCTGTCTAGACCCAAAATCAAAACTATACTCACCGGATCCGGTCCTCAAAACTTCCCAAGCAGGCGCATGAGTTGGACCTCGGACTCCCCTCACTCGGGTTCGAGGCGTTGACTCCAGCCGGGCTCGTCACCCGCCGAGGTCCGACCAGCTCCCTCCGATACAAGGGACCGGCGGCGCCAGGGAGCGGCCCTCGTCGGAAGGGCGCGATCCCGGCAGGACCAAGCCTATAGAGGCGGAAAGTCGTGGTATATTGCCCTATATACACTTTGATTCCACAACTTCCCGGCCAATGCACCAAGGAATATGTAGCAGCAAAGCGCAGACAAACCAATGATACCAGGAGTCTGTTCAGAAGGTCCAAATCATTTATTTGTGCACAAGTCTCAAGCAAGGCAATTTCAAAATGGCTGAGCAAAGTTTTCAAGCATTACAACAACTTTTATAGACTTCTGTTCCATTCTAGGTATAGAAAAACATTTCATTGGTCCCGGTACGCTCCCGTACCTCCCGTAGCCCCTCTATTGGTCCCGGTACTGATAAGTTTCTCCAATTATGTTCCTTCTGTGGGCTTCTGTAGGCATGACACCTGCCTGCCCCCCTTCTAGTCCCAATTACAATGGTCAGTTCATCAACTTGTTACTTTCACACTTTCAAGGCTATGGAACCATTTGTGCGTGCAGAAGAGCAAGGTTCTGTACCTCATCTGTCAGCACTCCTCAATATTTCTCTGCAAATGTACTCTTTCTTATCAGTAACTTTAAAACACATCTTTTCTGTATTTTTCCATTTCTTAATTCTGCAATTCTGCTTATCTAAGCTAATTCAATATTTCTACTGAGTTCTTTCTTACAATAGCAGCATATTGGGGGATGTGCAATCCTATATGCCTCTCCACAGGCCTCATTTACAGGTCAAGCTAGCCATGCTGGCCTGCCTATGTCAGACACCGTGGGTCACAGGCCTGCACCTGCCACACCACAAAGGCAAGGGCCTATCTTTCCCAGGGCCGTTGCCTTCGCTTGATGCAGTTAGCTTCTCTAGCAGAGTCAAAACCCCTTCTAACTGCTCGAGAAATGTTACAGTTGCTAGGCCACATGGCATCCACAGTTCATGTGGTACCATATGCTCGCCTTCACATGAGAGCAGCTCAGTGGACTTTATCCACCCAATGGACCCAGGCATTAGGCTGCCTGTCAGACAAAATAGCAAACACAAGTCGCCTCATTTTGTCCCTCCAGTGGTGGAAGTCCCCTCAGAACCTGTTGCTGGGGTGTCCTTTTCAACAGCCTCTACCCCAGGCAACTCTTACATCAGATGCTTCTCCAATGGGCTGGGGAGCTCATCTTCAGGACCTTTCCACCCAGGGTATCTGGTCCCCACAGGAGGCTTGTCTACATATCAATCTCTTGGAACTCAGAGCAATCTTCCTTGCTCTGCGAGTCTTCCACACCCTGCTCAGCCACAAGACAGACCTTGTCCACACGGACAATCAGGTAGCCATGTTCTATATAAACAAGCAGGGAGGAACTGGCTCTCTGTCGCTTTGCAATGAAGCTCTGCGACTGTGGGCCCTCGCCAGAGAGCATCACATTCATCTTCTGGCAGTATCTTCCAGGTGCTCAAAACTCTTGGGCAGACAGACTCAGTCGAGTTCTGCTTCCACACAAGTGGTCCCTACATATGGACCAGGTATCCAAGATTTTTCAAATTTGGGGAACCCCAGACATAGACCTTTTTGCAAGTCTGTGGAATGCCAAACTTCCCCGGTTCTGTTCCAGAACTCCGGCTCAGGGGGCTCAGGCAAGGGATGCTTTCCTCCTCCATTGGGGTCAAAACTTCCTGTATGCCTTTCCACCCATTCCCCTAATTCCCAAAACCCTGTTCAAGCTTCAGAGAGACAGAGGCCACATGATTTTCATAGCTCCACATTGGCCACGGCAAGTGTGGTACCCTCTGCTTCTGCATCTCTCTCAAGCTCCCTCCCTAGAGTTAGGGTCTGCTCCAGACCTCCTCTCTCAGGAGGACGGAAAGTTGTGGCACCCCAATCCCCAGTCTCTGCATCTCAGGGCTTGGTTGCTGAAGGCCTAGATCTCCAGGATCTTCCTCTTTTTCAACATGTGAAAGATGTTCTTTATGCTTCCAGAAAACCTTCCACTAGACGTTCTTACGCCTTCAAGTGGAAAAGGTTTACCATCTGGTGTTCTGGAAAGGGTCTAAACCCCCATTCAATACCTCTGGAATCGTTGCTGGAGTATCTCCTGCATCTGTCTAATGCAGGCCTTAAGACAAATTCAGTAAGAGTCCATCTGAGTGCTATTGCAGCTTCCCTCAAGCCTCTAAATGGACAACCTGTTTCCTCTCATCCCCTTGTAGCAAGGTTCATGAGAGGCCTCCTTTTAACAAAGCCTCCTATTAGACCACCTCCAGTGGCATGGGACTTAAATTTGGTTCTTGGTCAGCTTATGCAGCCGCCTTTTGAACCTTTAGCTACTACCTCCTTGAAATACCTTTCTTGGAAGGTTATCTTTCTCATTGCAATTACATCAGCACGCCGCATCAGTGAATTGCAAGCACTAGTAGCTAATCCACCTTATGCAAGGTTCCATCATGACAAGGTGGTCCTTAGGACTAATCCACACTTTATGCCTAAGGTGGTCTCGCCTTTTCACCTTAACCAAGAGGTCTACCTACCTGTCTTTTTTCCAGGGCATCATGCATCAAGTGCAGAGAGGATTCTTCATACCCTGGACTGTAAAAGAGCTCTAGTTTTTTATTTACAGAGGACACAACATAGAAAGTCTTCTCAACTCTTTGTTGCTTTTGATCCTTCTCATCTGGGACAACCAGTCTCCAAGAGAACACTTTCCAACTGGATTGCCCAATGTATTTCTTTCGCCTATCAGAGCAAGAACATTTCTCTGGAGGGCCATGTCACAGCTCACAATGTGAGAGCCATGGCAGCCTCAAGGGCTCACCTGAACTCTGTGTCTATTGACGACATCTGTCGAGCAGCCACTTGGGCCTCGGTTCATACCTTCACAGCCCATTACTGTTTGGACAAGGACTCCCGCAGGGATGCCTTGTTTGGTCAGGCTGTTCTCAAACACCTGTTCCATACCTAATCAACTCCTACCCACCATCCCTCAGGGGCAATGTTCCCTCTAATTTTCTGTAGGCTGTGTGCGCATAAAATATCAGCTGTGTGCAGCTTTTGAAGGAAGGTTAAATTTTTGTGCGCCACATAACGACACTCGGAGTTATATACTTTAAAATTTGACTACACGTCAGAATACAATATGTACACCACATTGATTTTAATCAAATTAAATGAAAATAGATGATTACTAAATGAAGTGGGAAATTTCTAGTAATTACAATCATAACTTTTAAATTTTAAGACGTCTGTGTTGTTTTCTATCAGAATCAGAGCCGCAATTTTTGTGCGCTCTGTTGTAAAGTATGTGCGCTCGCTCGGTGAGGTGTGTGCGCGCGCACACGCGCACAGCTTAGAGGGAACAGTGCTCAGGGGATGCCAGAGATCCAGGTGGGGAAGTGCAGCCCTGTCCCAGGGACACACAACTTATGGGCTCTCTCCCTGGCATCAAAAGCTAGGGAGTCCCCATATGTGAAGACTCATCCCTGCTTGTTCCTGGAGATAGCACAGTAACTTACTTGTAACAGGTGATCTCTGGGAACAGCAGGAATAAGTCTTCACAACCCACCCACCTCCCTCTTTGTCTCAGCTATGAAACTCAACTGAGGAGAGAGAGTTGGAAAGGCGGGAAGGCAGCACGCAGGCGCTGTGGGATGCTCCCAAAAGCTTTCTGATTGGACGCTGGGGAGCGTTCCCCCGCAGGCTCCGTCGGTACCGACGTACCCATATGTGAAGATTTATTCCTGCTGTTCCCAGAAATCACATGTTACAGGTAAGTAACTGTGCTTTATTGCCCTGGTGTATTGAACTACTGAGTAACATTCTTGTACCTGTTTTGGAAGGCACAATGAAATAGTTATAATTGTAGAACAAAATCTTCAAAAAAGAATTAGGTCTGCCAGGCCTTTTTTAAAATTTGACTCCGAAAAGCCTCTTTTCTTCCAGATAGTTATCAATATTTGTACTTCCTAAGAGCAGAGAAGTACTACATTGACACATTACAGAATGTTCTCTTTCTCCGGGAACAAGCAGGAAGTCAGTCCTGACATATGGGTGATGTCGGCATTGACAAAGTCCTCGTTGAAAGCCTTTGGGAGATGCCACCATGCAGGTATAGTCCCCTGCCCACCCAAGAGTGCCATCTTGCTCAGTCTCCTTTTTTCCACGGAGCCCTTCAGACGTTGTCTGGCTTGTCCCCGGAAAAAATTGATTATTTTGTTCCTTGAGTTTCAAATTCACCTCTGGTATTGTACCGGTACTCTTCCCGCCTACTGACCTGTGTGCCTCTTGTTGGGTTTGGTTTTATTTTTGTAGGTTTTTTTGTTATTTTCTTTTCCTGGCGCCTTTGCGCCCTTTTTCTCCTCTGACAGCCCGGAGAGTCTTCACCTCGCAGGGATACTTTATTCCCACATGGCTACCAGTAGTTTTAAGAAGTGTGATCAGTGCTCTGAAATCATGTCTTTGACCGACACACACAAATGCTGTCTTCGTTGCCTCAGGCCAGACCACGACCCAGCAGCCTGCAGTCTCTGCAAGAGGATGTCCAGCAACGCCCTCAAGAGTCACCAGCAGCAGCACAAGTCCCCGGTACCTCCCAAAGCCAGGGCCTCATCTGAGGCCCCGACACCTCGGGGGGGGGGGGACTTTCCGAGCCCAAGCCTCGTCGTGGGTCCTAGAAAGAAGAAGAAACCCTTGAAGTCAGTGTCCTTGGATGGTTCCTACCATCTGGGAGCACGCTGGGCCCAGTCCAAGACACTTGTCTGAGGCGTCGGAGAAGGAGCAACCTGCAGAGGTCCCCCATAAGGATCCAGCCACAGACCGGCCTCTGTTCCCAGACACCATCCTCGTCAAGGATTCCCCTTCGGGAAAGCCGGCGTCAGACCCGAGTCCCTTGATGCCCATGCTGAAAGCTGCAGAGCCTTCTGGGCTGGAGTCCAGAATGGCAGCCCTGGAGCGTAGTTTGCATTTATGGACCAGCAGTGGGTGCTGTTGTCCGGTACGACTGGTTCATCTGCCCCGACCAAGATGTCCGCGGAAGCCGATCCGATCCTCGAGGTCCTTCAGCCTCAAGTTGATCGTCAGCTGAGATCACGCTCTAAGTCCCGCTCATCGGGACCACGGTCGTCCCTGTCAGTCTATCGAGTGCTGGCCAGAAAGCATCTGGGCCCTTGAGGCCTGCAGATCAGTCCTCTGGTGAGTCCTCCTCAGACTTCTCAGAGTGGGAGACGGAGGACGAGGCGTTCCACCATATCTGTCACCACCACGACTTGCCTTCTGATTCCCCCATCTCAGAACCTCGGTGGTGGTCCCCGCCCAAGGACATGGGATTTTTGGACTTTGTCAAGGACATGCCCAAGACCTGGTATTCCCAACGAGTCGGAGGAGGACTCTTGGGTGGATGAGTTAGAGATCCTCCAGTACGAGGCCCCTCCATGGGAATCACTCACAGTACCCATTCCTCCCATCCTGGAACGGTTCATGCTCTGCACTTGGGAGACACCAGCATCGGTGCCGGTGGTGAGTAGATGGCTCGACCTGATATATCGGGTCCATCGGAGCCTGGGCTTCCAGAAGTCACAACTACCGCATAACTCCATGGTGGTGTAGTCGGCCATGCGTTGGCTGAAAAGTCGGAAGACGCACTCCTCGGTGCCCCCCAGCAGGGAGGCTCGCACCTTGGATGCCCTCAGCAAAAAGTGCTACCAGGGCTCGATGCTCCTCTGCTGCAGCCAGGCCTAACAGCTGTTCTCCAGGACCAAGCAGGAAGTCAGTCCTCACATATGGGTGACCTTGATGTCGATGGAGCCCCTGCGGAGCTTTTCCCCAGCTTTCTATGAAAGCCTTTGGGAATACTGCACGCATGCGCGGTCCCCTTCCCGCCTAAAGGTGCCATCCTGCTCAATCTTTCTTTTTCCGTGGAGCCCAACGGACATCCGTCCTAGTCACCCCGGTTAAAGTTTGATTTTTTTTGCGATTTCGTCGCGATTCCTGTCCGGTTCGACGCCGGTTCCCCTTCCTGCCGGGTTCGGTACACCAGTATCGAGCCCGTCTTTTATTTTTCGGTTTTTGCCCTTAGTGGCTGGCGTTCGCGCCCTTTTTTCCTTTTTCCTTGGAAGGCCTGTCTTTTGACTTCGCGGGGGCCCTTTTTTCCCCGATGGCTTCCAGTGGTTTCAAAAAGTGTGATCGGTGCAAGAAACTAATGTCTCTCAGTGACACACACGACTGCTGCCTTCAGTGCCTCGGCCCGGATCATGATCCTAAGATCTGTGGCCCGTGTGGCAAAATGTCCACTAAGGCACTGCAAAGTCGACAGCATCAGAAGGAAAGGCTTTTCTCGGATTCGGCCTCTGGCTGGTCCCGGACCTCGTCTGAGGCCTCGATGTCTCGGGAGTCTGACCCCGAGTATCGCCGGGGTTCCTCAGAAAGGGGGTCCCCCGATTGGGAACGAATGAGGAAGAAGCGGCTCGTGAGGGAGGCATTGGAGGAGGTCCCTGGTCCCTTGAGGGCCAGGTCTCTGACCCCCGCCCACCGTCCCGGGCCCTTGGAACAGGAGAAGCCGTTCAAAATGTTTCATGTGGAGCCGGAGTCTGCTGGATACGTAAGTCCTGTTGTCCTCGTGGACTCTCCTCCCAGGGCACCGACGACGGGCCCGGCACCGCTGGGGCCCGAGTCGGGAGCTGCTAAGTCTCCTGAGCTTGGACTCAGGCTGACAGCCTTGGAGTGCAGACTGTCTGCCTTCATGGAACAGCAGCGGGTGCTGATGGCCAGCCTCGCTGGTGCATCTGCCCCGACCACCAGGACATCGACGTTGACCCCGGAGACCGAGTCGATACTCAAGACCATGAAGGCTCGAAGTCGGTCGCGGTCTCCCTCGACCTCCCGTTCGGGACTGAGGGCGTCGACGCCGCTGCCTTCGGCGTTGGGACGGGTGCTGCCAGGACCCACGCGGTCGGAGCCCCCTGACTCCTCTTCGGACGAGTCAGCATGGGAGACAGAGGACGAGGAGTCCCCCGACACCTTTCGGACTCGGTGCGTCCCGTCGGACTCACCACAGTCCGAGCCCCAGAGTAGATCTCCCCCCCCCCCCCCCCGCCGAGGATACTCTGTTCTCGGAGTTCGTGAGGGATATGGCCACGGCTTTGGCGATTCCCACGGACCCCGAGGAGGAGCCTCGAGCCAAAGAGCTCGAGGCCCTCCAGTATGACTCTCCTCCGAAGGGGGCCTTTACTGTCCCGGTTCCTCCGATGCTAGAACGGCTCCTCTTCCGTATGTGGGAGGCACCGGCCTCGGCGCCGGTACTGAGCAAGCGGGTCGATTCCATTTATCAACTCCGGAAGAGCCCTGGCTTTCAAAAGGCGCAGCTACCTCACCATTCCATGGTGGTGGAATCGGCCATGGATCGTCTGAAGAGCCAGAAGATGCATTCTGCGGTGCCCCCCGGCAGGGAGGCCCGAAACCTGGATGCGTTTGGTAGAAAGTGCTTCCAGGGCTCGATGCTTGCTTGCCATGTCCAGTCTTACAAGCTGTACATGGGCATGTACTTGCGGGACCTGGCGAAGGAGCTTGCTGGGTTCTCTGCTGGTCTCTCCGGGGATCCTTTGCAGAGGTTCAAGCCCTTGTCCTCGGGGATTCGGGAATGCTCAAAATTCATGTCCAGAGCAGCCTACGACGGCTTTGAGGCCTCGGCCCGTGTTGCGGCAGCCGGCATCGCGGCTCGACACCAGGCATGGCTGCAGTCGTCGGACCTCAAGCCATGGGTACAAGACAAGTTGGTCGATGTCCCTTGCCGAGGTGAAAACCTTTTTGGCAAGCCCATGGCCGAGAAGTCTGCTGAGCGTGAAACCGAGCACCTCACCAGGACTGTCCAGAAAAACATCTGCCCCTTCTCAGAAAAAGAAGGACTCGGGTAAAAAGTTCTTCTACCCTAGGAAGGTAACTGCCTACAAACAGTTCCCACATTACCAGGCCTCCCCAGCTCCCCAGCAGGGGCAGCAGGCCAAGGGGCAGGGGCATGGGCCCCGTAGGCAGAAGACCCCCAAGCATCCGGCTCCTGCTCCCACTCAGCAGGGTGGGGGTTTTTGATTCCCAAAGCATAGCCTCTCCGTCTCTGCTGGCCCATCCCTGCACAGGAGGTCGACTATCCCTGTTTGCACACAGGTGGCCATCCATTACAGGAGACAATTGGGTCTTAAGCATAGTCCACAAGGGCTACATGCTCCATTTCCATCAATTGCCTCCTCCTTATTTTCCAGGGGAGCCTCCAAGGCCTCCCCTGCACACAGACCTCCTCCTTCGGGAGCTTCAGGGTCTGTTGCTCGACAAGGCAGTGGAGCCTGTGCCTCCCCACCTACAAGGTCACGGTTTCTACTCCAGGTACTTCCTAGTACCAAAGAGAACCGGAGGCCTCAGGCCTATTCTCGACCTCAGAAATCTCAACAAGTTCCTGGAGAAAGAAAAGTTTAAGATGCTTACTCTTGGAACATTGCTGCCCTACCTCCAGCAGGGAGATTGGCTATGCTCCTTAGATCTAAAGGATGCGTACACTCACATCCTCATTCATCCAGACCACAGAAAGTACCTCAGGTTCATTGTGGGAGGAAACCATTACCAGTACAGGGTACTGCCTTTTGGCCTCACCTCCACCCCCAGAGTCTTTACAAAGTGCCTGGCAGTGGTGGCGGCCTACTTGAGGAATCAAGGTATCTTTGTCTTCCCCTACCTGGACGATTGGCTCATCAGGGGTCAGACATGCCAGGAGGCCAGGCAAGCCACCCTCCGAACTATCTCTCTCCTTCAGCACCTAGGCTTTGTCAAACTTCGCAAAGTCCGCTTTGCTCCCCTCCCAGAACCTAGAGTTCATAGGGGCAAGGTTGGACTCCCTGCAAGCAAAGGCTTACTTGCCAGAGGACAGAGCAAACAGACTGATGGACTTGGCAAACCAGTTTCTCAACATGCCACTGGTTTCCACCAGACTCTGTCTGAGGCTCCTGGGCCACATGGCATCGACAGTGCATGTGACTCCAAATGCCCGGCTCCACATGCGGCCTGCCCAGTGGTGCCTCAGAACTCAGTGGACACAGTCCACAGGAAGCCTCAGAGACAGAATACGGGTGTCCAAACCATTCCTGAACTCCCTACAGTGGTGGCTGCACCCCCCCCCCCCAACTTAATAGAGGGGGTGCTTTTTCAGATACCTATGTTCACAGTAGTGTTAACTGAAAGTGTACTCTGCACCCCCCCCCCCTCACCTGCAACAGGCAGGGCTCTTGGGTTACAGAAATCCGCACACAAAACAAGGAGAAGGTTAATTGATCACAATTCTTTGAATAATATACAAATCTGTAAATAATACACAACACACTTGTGTCATAAAATCAACCAAAGCTTTGGGAGAGCAAGCTAGGCCTTTGCCTATGTTTACTCTGATATCATAGCTTTAGGCCACTTTATTTATAGGTAAAGATTCCATTACACAGCATAATTTCACTTTATTATTCTACGTCTCACATCACGTATATTCATAATATACATATTCTATTCTACGTCTAGTGTTACATATATTCATAACATACTTTTCTATAGGCATGCACGTCATAGACAATCATGAAAAGACATACATATATTCTCAGACATGACTATGTAGGCCTTAATTCTAATTAATTCTAACACTGACAGTTTGATATCTCTGACCAGAGACTGAGCAACTGAGAAGCTGGGTAAACAACTTGCCTTTTACTTATCTTTCTGATAACAAGACTAATGTTTGTTATCTAAAACCTTTCACCCAGTTTCTTCTACAGAGTTTTCAAGGATGGTATTAAGTAAGGAGCTACAAATGATATTAACTCTTTCTTAGGGCTTATAGTAATATAATGTTATACACAGGGCCTGACTGTGTATCCAGTCTGGTACAATCAAGCTTTCTTTCATTAACCACCAATGCCTCCTTACTAGGATGGGGAGCACATTGTCTGGGCAAGTGCACCCAGGGCCTGTGGTCTCCCTGGGAGGCCACACAACAAATCAGACTACTGGGAACTAAGGGCTATTCGCTTAGCCTTCAAAACCTTCTCTCAAACCCTGGCTCACCAGTCTGTCTTAGTACAGACGGACAACCAAGTAGCCATGTTCTATGTGAACAAGCAGGGCGGCACTGGGTCCAAGCTCCTGTGTCAGGAGGCACAGGACCTCTGTTCGTTTGCGCTTAAGCACAACATGTTTCTCAAGGCTGTTTACCTCCCTGGCCAGGAAAACTCCCTGGCAGACAGGTTGAGCAGAATTCTGCAGCCCCACGAATGGCAATTGCACCCATTAGTGGTTCAGAAAATTTTCCTGAGATGGGGACTGCCATCCATAGATCTTTGCCAGTCCCCTGAACCATCAGTTACCCAGGTTCTGCTCCAGGCAACCGCACCCCATGAGGTTGGCAGCGGATGCCTTCCTGATTTCTTGGTCACAGGGTCTCCTGTATGCGTTTCCTCCCATGCCTCTGGTGGCCCGAACCTTGTTCAAGATTCTAAAGGACAAGGCCTCGGTACTTCTGGTAGCCCCCAGGTGGCCGAGGCAGCCTTGGTTTCCACTTCTGCTTCAACTGGCAGTGGACACCACACTACCTCTGGGATTGCAACCCGACCTTCTCTCTCAGGATCAGTGTTCTCTTTTGCACCCCAACCTCAAATCTCTCAATTTGATGGCCTGGAGGCTGCAAGGGTAGTGTTGGCTCCTTGGGGCCTGCCTCAGGAAGTTGAGGAGGTGGTCTTGGCTTCTAGAAAACAATCCACCAGGAAAACCTATGCCCTGAAGTGGAGAAGGTTCTCTTTGTGGTGTCAGCAACGCACAGAAGATCCTTTCTCCTGTTCTGTGCCAGTAGTGCTTCAGTACCTGCTGCACTTTTCCAATCAGGACCTTAAGTCCAATTCTGTTCGGGTCCACCTCTCAGCTCTAGCAGCTCACCACTCACTGGTGGAGGGACACTCTTTATCGGTTCACCCCTTGGTGTCCCGGTTCCTCAGGGGTTTGCTCCTTCTCAAACCTCCTATCCGTCCTCCAGCCCCTGAGTGGGAGTTGAATGTGGGTGCAGCAACTGACTCACCCACCCTTTGAGCCGATGGCTACTTGTCCTCTCCGCTTCCTTTCCTGGAAGACTCTCTTTCTGGTAGCCCTTACCTCGGCCAGGCGAGTGAGTGAGCGTCAGGCTCTGGTCTGTGACAGGCCCTACACTCGTTTCTATAGGAACAGGGTGGTCCTTAGGACTCATCCTAAGTTCCTCCCAAAAGTTGTCTCCTCTTTCCACCTCAACCAGGAGGTGGTTCTTCCAACATTCTTCCCTAGGCCTCATGCAAGCCAGGCTGAGGCAGTCCTGCAAACCGTGGACTGTAGGAGGGCTTTATCCTTCTACATTGACTGTACGCAGGGGCATAGGAGGGCTACTCAGCTCTTCATATCTTTTGACCGTAATAACTTGGGGTTATCTGTGTCCAAGCGTATCTTGTCCATCTGGGTGGCTGACTGTATCACCTGGGCTTACAGGGCAGCTGACCTTCCTTTGCAGGGTCGGGTCACGGCCCACCGAGTCAGGGCTATGGCTTCCTCAGTAGCTCATCTCCGCCCTGTACTGTTGGCAGACATCTGCAGGGCTGCAACTTGGTCCTCAAGCCAGACTTTTGCGGCTCATTTCTGCCTGGAGAGGGAGTCCCGTAGGGACAGTGCTTTTGGCCAGGCAGTACTCCGGAATCTCTTTGAGGTTTAGGCAACTCCTGCCCTCCAGCCCTCCGTTGGGCTACCGGTAGAGGTTCTGTTTCAGTGAAAAGCCTTGCTCAGATGCTGGGACTAGAGGGAGTTCTCTTGTTCAGCATGGGTTCCTGGTAGCCCAGAGCTAGGGAGTCACCCATATGTGAGGACTGACTTCCTGCTTGGTCCTGGAGAAAGAGTAGTTACTCACCTGTAACAGGTGTTCTCCAGGAGCAGCAGGAATCAGTCCTCACAACCCTCCCTCCTCGCCTGGGAGTTGCAGTTGTACATAGTTCATTTTTATATTTTTTGTGCTGTCTCTTAGCTATGTCATCAGACTGAGCAAGATGGCACCTTTAGGCGGGAAGGGGACCATGCATGAGTGCAGTATTCCCAAAGGCTTTCAAAGAAAGCTGGGGAAATGCTCCGCAGGGGCTCCATTGACGTCGATGTCACCCATATGTGAGGACTGATTCCTGCTGCTCCTGGAGAACACCTGTTACAGGTGAGTAACTACTCTTACATGTGCATGTACCTGAGAGACCTTGTGAAGGAACTCGGGTTCTCGGCTGGTCTCTCCGAGGAACCCTTGCAGTGGTTTAAGAGCCTGTCCAAAGTTTTCCGTGAATGCTCCAAATTTATGTTTCAATGGCCTATGATGGGATCAAGTTGGCGGCTCGGGTAACTATGGCGGACACTGGTGCACGCCGCCAAGCTTGTCTTCAGTCATCCAATCTTGAGCAGTGGCTTCAGGACAAATTGGTTGATGTGCCATGCCAGGGGGAGAACCTCTTTGGCAAACCCATGACCGACAAGGCTGCCGAGTTCGTAACGAGGACCAGGCTCTCTAAAAAGACCGCTGCCCCTCCCCGATGGAAGGACTCAGATAAAAAGCCCTTTTATCCGAGGAAGGGAGCTGCTTACCAAAACTACCCATCCTATCAGGCCTCCGTGGCTCCCCAACAGGGTCAGCAGGCCAGGGGACATGGGCATGATCCGCGTAAGCAAAAGACTAAAAAACCCCAGGCACTGGCCCTAACCCAGCCAGGGGGGAGCCTCTGACTCCTTGAACATAGCCTCTCTACCCCAAGGAGGTCAGCAGCCCACAGGGGGGACGCCTGTCCCTCTGTGCCCAGAAATGGGTGGGTATCATCACTGATTCCTGGGCACTAAGGGTAGTCATGGAGGGTTATTTCCTCCACCTGGCTCCGACACCTCCCTCTTACTTCCCGGGAGAGCCCCTCAGGTCTCCTCTCCACCGGGACCTTCTCCTGAAGGAGTTGGCAGGTCTTCCCGAGGACAAGGTGGTGGAACCGATGCCCCACCACCTCAAGGGCAAAGGGTTCTACTCCAGAGACTTCCTCATCCCAAAGAGGACAGGTGGCCTAAGGCCCATCCTTGAACTGTGCAACCTCAAAAACATTCCGGTGAGGGAGAAGTTCAAGATGCTCTCCCTTGGAACATTGCTGCCATACCTCCAGTAGGGAGACTGGCTGTGCTCCTTAGACCTCAAGGATGCTTATACTCACATCCTCATCCACCCCAACCACAGGCAGTACTTGCGGTTCGTAGTAGGGGCAGGCACTTTCAATACAGAGTGCTCCCCTTCAGCCTAACCTCTGCCTCAAGGGTCTTCACAAAATGCCTCGCAGTCATTGCTGCCTTCCTCTGGCTCCAGGGGATCTTTGTTTTTCCCTACCTGGATGACTAGTTCATAAGGGGAGGCACAGCCTTGGAGCTGCTGCAGGCCACCACTCGCACCATCCAGGATCTGCAACACTTGGGGTTTGTCATAAACTATGCCAAGTCTCACCTCCTCCCGGCACAATGCCTGGAGTTCATTGGAGCAAAGATTGACACCCTCCAGTCGAGGGCCTTCTTGACCAAGGACCGAGGTGATCGGTTCTGGTCCCTAGCTTGGAATATACAGCACCATCCCTCGGTGCCCATGTGGCTTCTTCTGCACCTCCTCGGGCACATGGCCTCCATGATCCGTGTCACCCCAGACACTCGCCTCCATATGGCGCAGTGGTGTCTCTGGGACCAGTGGTCTCAGGCCACAGGCCATCTCCGAGACCGAGTCTCAGTGACCCATCAGTTGGCAGACTCCCTAGACTGGTGACAGTCGCCCCAGCATCTCGAAGCAGGTATGCCTTTTCAGGCCCCAAGTCACTCGAGGGTCCTCACCACGGACGCCTTCCTGCTCGGCTGGGGACACCACTGTGGAGATCGCTGCACTCAGGGCAACTGGTCGCCAGATGAGAGCACCCAGCAGATCAATCTCCTACAGCTCCGGACCATACACCTTGCCCTGAGGGTCTTCTGTCATCACCTATATCACTAGCCAGTGCTGGTCCAGACGGACAACCAGGTGGCGATGTTCTACATGAACAAACAGGGTGGCACAGGATTTCGTGCTTTGTCAGGAGGCACTGCTGCTCTGCTCGTACGCAGTCTATCAGGGTATCCTCCTGCAGGCAGTGTACCTCCCAGGCCAGGACAACCTTCTGGCTGACACACTCAGCAGAGTTCTCCCGCCGCATGAGTGGCAGCTGGACCCCAGGGTGGCCAGTCAGCTTTTCCGACTCTGGGGGGAACCCGTGCTGGACCTGTTTGCCAGTCCGGACAAGTTTCAGTTGCCCCACTTCTGCTCCCTTAAGGCCCACCCCTCCAGGGTGTCAGCAGACGCGTTCCTGGTCTCATGGGTGGAAGGCCTCATTTACGCCTTCCCTCCAACGCTGCTGATCGCCAAGACCCTGTTCGGGACCCTCCGCGACAGGACTTCGCTTATCCTGATAGCTCTTCAGTGGCCCGGGCAGCTGTGGTTTCCGCTGCTTCTGAGTTTGATGGTGGAGGACCATCTCCCTGGGGACTGCCCCGGGACTCCTATCTCAAGAGGAGGGCTCTCTCCTGCACCCCAACCTCGGGACCCTCTCGCTGATAGCGTGGCTATTGAGAGGGTGACTCTGGCCCCTCTCAACTTTTCGGTTGAGGTGGAGGACATTCTGCTGGCCTCTTGAAAAGGCCTTTACTAGGAAGGCTTATGCCCTCAAATGGCGCAGGTTCTCTGCTTGTTGCCCCCAAAACAGGGCTGAGCCTTTCTCCTGCCCGGTAGCTCTGGTGTTACAGTACCTTCTCCACCTTTCTCAGTCCAGGCTTAAATCTAACTCCATCCAGGTGCACCTTAGGGCCCTGGTGGCACATCATCATCCAGTGAATGGTAAACCCCTCTTGGTCCAACCGTTGGTCACTCATTTCCTTCGGGGCCTGCTGTTATTGAAGCCCCTGGTTCACACTCCGGCAACCGAATTGGACCTCAACGTAGTGTTGGAGCAGCTCACTCACCCGCCCTTTGAGCCTCTGGCCACCTGCGCTACCTCTCCTGGAAGGTGGTTTTCCTGGTTGTGCTCACCTTCGCTTGCAGAGTTAGCAAGCTCCAAGCTCTTGTGGCAGAGGCGATTTATACCAGATTCTACAAGAACAGTGGTGCTTCGCATGCACCCTAAATTACTGCCAAAGGTAGTGTCGCCTTTCCATCTTAACCAAGAAGGTCATGCTTCCTACCTTCATCCCAACACCTCCAGTTGGGCGAAGATGGTCCTTCACACCTTGAACTGTAAGAGGGCTTTGTCCTTCTATATCCAACGCACTCAGGGCCACCACAAAGCTTCGCAGCTCTTCATCTCCTACGACCCCAGTAGGCTGGGGAAGGTAGTGACCAAGCGTATGCTGTCCACCTGGGTGGCGGACTGTATCACCCTCAATTATGAGCAGGCAAGACTTCCACTGGAAGGCCGCATCATGGCGCACCTTGTCAGGGCCATGGAGGCTTCGGTGGCAAACTTGCGCGCTGTCCCGATGGTGGACATCTGCCAGGCCACCACCTGGTCTTCAGTCCATACCTTTGCAGCCCATTACTGCCTGGAAAGAGAGTCCTGACTGGACAGTGCCTTTGGCCAGTCTGTGCTCCATAACCTTTGTGGGGTCTAGGCAGCTCCTACCCTCTGACCCTTCTGTATTCAGCTTACCGGAGTGCTGGTTCATCGGACACAGGGATCCTACTGTGGTCTGTAGACACAGACTCATTTACTGCTGCTTGTGGCTCCTCATGAGCGAGTCCCTATTTTTGCTGTGGGCTTTCAGTAGTGTATAGCTGGGGAGTCCCATATGTGAGGACTGACTTCCTGCTTGTTCCCAGAGAACGCGTAGTTACTCATCTGTAACAGGTGTTCTCCAGGGACAGCAGGTATCAGTCCTCACAACCCACTCTCTTCCCCTTAGAGTTGCTCCTTTACCATCTTTTATTTTTGCCGTCTTTTAGCTATGTGATCTGACTGAGCAAGATGGCACCCTTGCCAGAAAGGGGACCACATAAGCGTGGCATCTCCCAAAGGTATTCTTTGAAAGCTGGGGGGATGCTTCTGTGAGGGCTCCGTCGGTGTCGACGTCACCCATATGTGAGGACTGATTCCTGCTGTCCCCAGAGAACACTTGTTACAGGTGAATAATTACGCTTTATAAAAGTAGCAGCGCAGGCAGAAACTGCTGAAATAATTAGTTTGACAGATGTAATCGCTATGGTTATTAAGATTTCTCTGTCCACAAGTAGGATCAGTCAGGAAGTGCGGAGCTGGGGCATCTCTCATGGGATTGTCGTAGCAAGGAAAGACAGCATCCTGGCATACAAACTTAGTCAGATTGTAGAATCCATAAATCATTCCTGGATCACAGGGTGGTTAAAGATTTTCTTGTGTGGGGAGCATCCAATATAGGTTTGTTCACGACCTCTCTGAACAGAAAGGTCCATAGCTTTTATTCCAGTAAAGGATCAGACAGTACACTGATATCCAATGCATTCTTCCTTCACTGGGGGACAGGATTTGTTTTGTATGTGTATCCTCTGACACATGCATCTTCACTTTGAGTACTGTGTGCAGTACTGGTTGCAGGAGCGGCTCTATAATGAGGCCGAGTGAGGCGGTTGCTTCAGGCGGCAAAATTGCCCTCAAAAAGACCGCCTCACTCGGCCTTCAAAATAATAATTAAAAAAAAAACAACAAAAAAATAACCGGCTGCAAAAGCCCCATGGCGGCCGCCCTCCTGGGAGAGCCCTCACAGACCGCCCCCCCCCCCCCCGGCTCAGCTCTGCAGAGCCGCACAAAGGGAGAGTGTTTCCCTTTCGCGCGGCTCTGTTAAAGCTGAGCCTGCGGCGCTGATGGGAAACAGCATTTCTTGTTTCCCATCAGTACCGCAGGCTCAGCTTTAATAGAGTCGCGTAAAAGGGAAACACTCTCCCTTTGTGCGGCTCTGCAGAGCTGAGCCGGCGCGGGGTGGGGAGAGGTCTGTAAGGGCTCTCCTAGGAAGGCGGCCACTGCGGGGAACTTCATGCTGCAGTGGAAGCAGTGTTTGCAGCCGTCCCCCCACCCCAGTTCTCTAAAGGTCTGGAGCTGGGCTGGGGGGGGAGTGTTAGAATTGGAAATGGCTGATCGGGAGGAGGAGCTAGGACTGCTAATTGGCTATGTGGGGGGGTGTCTAGGACTGGAAATGGGTTGATAGGAGAGTTAGAACTGGAAATGGGCTGATCGGGAGGGGGCTAGGACTGCTAATGGGCTATGGGGGAAGCTAGAACTGGAAATGGGCTGATGGGTGGGTTAGAACTGGAAATGGGCTAATCGGGAGGGGGCTAGAACTGCTAATGGGCTATGGGGGGCTAGGACTGGAAATGGGCTGATGGGGGGTTAGAACTGGAAATGGGCTGCGGGAGGGGGGCTAGGACTGGAAATGGGCTTATTGGGGGGTAGAACTGGAAATGGGCTGATTGAGGGGGGAGCTAGGACTGCTAATGGGCTGATTGGTGGGGTTAGGCCTGGAAATTTATTTATTTATTTATTTATTTAACAGTATTTCTAAACCGCCTTATCTTAATAATCAAGGTGGTATCACAGCAAGCAATCAGGTAAAGTGTGTGTGTTGTACATGCAGTGAGGATAAAACTTAGTTGTGTGAGGGATGTGTTGGGTGCTTGATTTGTTTGAGCTATATACAGGGTGGGCTATTTACAGTGGTGCTAGAATCATATTTTATATATATTCAGTTGTTTGGGAGGATTGGAGTGCTGTTATCCATTCTCTTAGGTTATGTGATGTGACCATAGTGCTCTATGAACAGCATGGTTTTCAGTTGTTTTCTGAAGTCTTTGAGGTCTGGAGTTGCCCTTAGATCGTCCGGTAGATTGTTCCATATTGTTGGAGCAGCCATGGAGAGAGCTCTGTCTGTTGTGTCCTTGCGTGTGTGCTTGTACTCATTTGGGGTGCTGACTCGGTTGCGTGTTTGACTTCTTCTGGGACGTGCGCTGGTTTCCGGTTGTATGAGCAGGTGGAGGCTGTTGGCTGATGTGTGTTCTTTTATCTTAAATAGGTTTATGATAGTCTTGTATCTGATGCGAGCAATGATTGGGAGCCAGTGTAAGTCCTTTAGTGTAGGTGTGATGTGCTCCTGCCTTGCGGCTCCGGATATGATTCGAGCTGCAGTGTTTTGTGCCAGCTGTAGTGGTTTGAGAGCTTGTTTTGGTAGTCCGAGGTATATCGGATTGCAGAAGTCCAGTATTGGGGTTATCAGTGCTTGACAGACTGTACGGAAGTGTTCTGGAGCGAGGAGTGGTTTCAGTCTCCTGATGATTCGCATCCTGTAATATGCTTTTTGGATTGTTTTGTCTATGTGAGGTTTGAGGTTGAGTTTACTGTCCAGAGTAACCCCAAGGTATCTCACCTCCGATCTTATCGGTATCGTGGTGCTTTGTATCTTTATGTTTGGTGGGTGTGTGAAGCTTTGGTTTCGAGTGATGATTAAAGCTTCAGTCTTGTTGTAGTTTATAGCTAGATTGTTGTTTTGGCACCACTTCGCCATTTGGGTAAGGCAGTCTGCTATCTTAGAGAAGTCCGGGTTTTCGATTGATATCGGGGAGTATACCATTATATCGTCTGCGTATATTGTGTATTGGATGTTGTTCTCTTTCATAATGTTGCTGATTGGAAATGGGCTGATTGGTGGGGCTAGGACAGAAAATGAGCTGATTAGGGTGCTAGGACTGGAAATGGACTTACTGGGGGGGTGTTAGGACTGGTAATGGGCTGATGGGCTAGCACTGGAAATGAGCTAGGACTGGTAATGGGCTGATTGGGGGACTAGGACTGGAGTGGGCTGATAAGGGGATAGGACTGGAAATGGGCTAATGGGGGAGGGGAGGAGGGTGCTGCTGGCCCTGGAAGAAAACTAGGGGCTAGGGCTACAAATGAGCTGAATTGGGAGGGTGGTAGAATAGGGCTGGAAGGGAACAGATACTGAGAGGGTCTGCCAGAGGAAGGAGAGGGCAGGAAGGGAGCTGACACGGGGAAAGGAGGGGGCTAGAAAGGAGCTGACACCTGGGATGTACTGAAGGGGGAATTGAAGGATGCTGACACTTGGGGATGGGAGTAGTAGGTGGCTGGGTAATGGGGAGAAGGCTGGAAGGGAGCTGAGATGTGCGAATGGCACTGGAAGGGGGATGGATAGAGGGTAGGGTGACTGGAAGGGAGCTAACTGGGAGGGTGGCACTGAGAGTGGACGTGAGCTGATACCTGGGATAGTATTTGGACTAGAAGGGGATGGACAGTAGGGAAGGAAGGGGACTGGAAGGGAATGGACACCAGTGGCAGTCATGGGAATGCAAGGCGGTTGACATTGGAAGGTACTAGAAGGGGAGGACTGGAAGGGGGCTGATACTGGGGAGGGTTACTGGAACTGGGCTGATGGAAGGAAGTGAAGAAACCAAAAGAAGAGATAAGAAATGGCAGATGGACCATAGACCACAGAAAGAGAGCTAAGAGAAGACAGAAAAGCAGAAGCCTCAGATCGGGACCAGCATGATCAGAGAATAAAATGGTCAGACAACAAAGGTAGAAAAAATAATTTTATTTAATTTTAGTGATTGGACTTTGTGCTATCTTTATATTTTACACTGTAATGGGAAACTACATCTCTTATCTGATGTTGCACTGCATGTGGACTCTGGCTTCTTGGGGTTTCAGTTTAAATTTTGACTTCATATATTTATTTTTACTTTAGATTGTGGTTACTTCTTCTGTACTTGGTGAGGGTCGATGTTGTGAGTGTTTGACTGAGGTCAGGTGTTCTGTTAACATGGAATTTGTGCATAAAGATCTATACTGTACTGTAGTAATTTGACTTGTTCAGCTTTTCAAATAGGTGTATGGATGTTCCATCGCCCACTGTAGTATTTACAGTGATGCTTTTTTTAGATGGGCTCCTTATGTGAGTTTTGGAATTTTGTGCTGATATAGTATGGTAGGTTTGCTCTTTGTTGTAGGGTTTTGTATTAGTTCACAATATGCCTGGTACTGGAGAATAGTGGTTGTTAGTGAGATGATCAGAATCGGATTTTTTAAAAAAATATTGAGTTCTGTGGGTGAATGTTCTGGTTCTGCTCTGCACCTAATGTGGATGCAAAATATACATATGTTGAAAAAGAAAAAGCAAGAACCATAATTCAGTTTATAACAAAATAAAAATGAGTTATAATTAAGTTTTATAAACTGTGCTGTTGGTTCTTGCTGTCTTTTAGTTCCTTGGTGTGCAAACAGGACCGTACCTAGCCCTGTGCAAGCGGTGCAGCCACACAGGGCGCAAAGGTTTGGGGGGCGCATTTTGGCTGTCTGCTGTTCCCCTGCCACCTCTGGCAGAACAATAGCAGGCAGCCAAAATGCCCCCCCCCCCAGCCTTTTCGCAGCACTTTAAGCAGGTTTGGTCCCTCCCTCCTCCGACGCGTTGTCAGAGCAGGGAGGGACAGATCTGCTTAAAGTGCCGGCGCCTTTCAGATCGGGCACATGCCCCCTCCTCCTCCCCATACCTTTGTTCAGCGCTGCCTACTCTTTCCCTGCTGCCTGCACCACCTTGAAAAAAACAGAGGGTGGCAGCAGCAGGGAAAGAGTAGGCAGCGCTGGACGGAGGTATGGGGGGAGAAGGGGGGCATGTGCCCGAGCTGCAAGTTGCACAGGACGCAATTGCAGCTCGTTACGGCCCTGTATGCAAGCATCTTGCATTTCCTCCATATAATCTAATTGGCTTTTTGATTTGGTTCAGTCTCTGATTGGATTTCTGAAAAAGCCCTGCCCCCTCTAAGGTAGAGGGGGGCGCCATCTCATTCTTCGCCTCAGGCAGCAGATTGCCTTGAGCCGCCCCTGACTGGTTGCTGCATCTCATAAAGGGAATAACGGATCCAGAAAATGTTCTTCAGAAGACAGCAAAAATGATAAGAGGCGATGGAAAACCCTCTCTATGAATTGCCTGTTTTCAGTAGGTTTCAGTAGTTACCGAAAAGGTAGCCAGCTGTGGGAGCTGAACTGTCTACATTTTGGCATCTGGGCAGATATTCGTGACATGGATTGGCTACTGTTGGAAGCAAGATACTAGGTTTGATAAGCTATTGGTCTGCCCCAGTATGGCAAATTTTAGTTCTTAATTAGATTAGAGAAAAACGTTAGGCACCCAGCATCGATGTTTCAGAGCCAAGTGTCTAATTTGAGAGAGAACACACATTAAATGCTGGATTTAGCATTCAATCATGTGTTATTGGGTAGGGGTTTTCTGCCTTTGGAGAATTTAAACTAGTGGCTAGCTGCCATGTTAAGAATTGCATAGGGACCCATGGGGGTCAGGAATGTCTGTCCATACAAACATAACTGTTCCAGTAACATCTACAGAAACATGGCTTTACTAAAATGTGATAATTTGGCACATCAGCACACCGTTTTATTGAAGGTGAGTAAATAGGTCTCTCTAAACCTTAACAAATGAATTGCAGACCAAAGTTTAGGAATGTATATTTTTAGGCCTTTAGGTGAATTTTCAACTGAAAACTTAGGCCCTCAACTTCAGTTCATTATTCCTAAATTAAGGAGTCTAAAATGTGAACACTTAAGTGAAGTACTAAAGGATTGTTTCAAAATTGACCCCTAGATGCCTGAGTGATTGGTTTCACTTTTTTGCTGCTCGACCAATGTTAGTTTATGAATTTGTACAAACTAAGTTTAACACTGCTATAGGTATTTAATAAGGAACATCTGGTTTAACATGAAATTGATTAATTTGTTGTTTCACCTTGGTTCTAGGTGTTCAGTATGTTCCTGGAAACCTTGGTTGACTTTATCATAATACACAAGGAAGACCTGCAGGATTGGCTCTTTGTGTTACTCACTCAGTTGCTGAAGAAGATGGGAGCAGACTTGCTGGGATCTGTGCAAGCAAAAGTGCAAAAAGCTTTGGATGTGACTAGGTATCAGTTTAAGGAGATGACGAAATATCAGCATTATAGAATTATTGAATATTTGACATGTTTCTTACATAAATGTTGCTAAAACTAAAATAGGGAAAAAGAAATGTACTATCTGTTGGTTAAAATGCTTCGTCCTTGACAGAGGTTGATTTGAGATTTGATTTTTATTTTAAACTCGACTCTGTGAGGGGAGAATGTTGTTGACCTTATGTTAAGCTTGCCATGCCCCCTTATCCAATGCATTTCATCAGTGGCACCACTGTCCGTAAGCCCCCCTAGAAGTATCAGCAGAAGAAATTGCATCATTACATGCCTCAAAAGCAGGGGGGAGGGGCAGCAGGGACAGAGGTACAAATATCTCTAGTTGAGAGGGCAGAGTGTAGGAGTCTTTTAGTTTTGCTACTTGTCATAAAACTTCTTTTCCACTCTGTCCGTCTTCCTCTTCTTACCTCTGAGTATAAGCAATCACTTCTTATGCCCTAGAAACATGGTTCCAATTTTTTTACATTCCTTATTGTCCCACCAGACCAGCCCAGAAGCATGGGTTATGCCCATTTGCCGGCAGATGTAGACAGAGACCAAAAGCTTGTGGGTTTTGCGCTTATAGAGTACCATGCAGCTTGCAGCTTCTCAGTATTTATTTATATATTTAAAAGATTTCTATTCCACCCATCATAGATCTGAGGGGATTAGAAAGAAACATACATAATAATATCAAACATCTGTCTCCAGCAGATAGTGAATGGGCAGCTATACTTGAAGTTGGTCAGGAGCTTCTGGGGCCTATTTGAAGAACTGAGTGCCTGGATGAGCAGTGTGTGGCAGATGCACCTACTCTTGCCATCTTACCGGGCAGACTAGATGGACCATACTGGTCTATCTCCAGGAACAAGCAGGAATAAGTCTTCACATATGAGTCTTCACATATGGGTATCGTCGGTACCGACGGAGCCTGCGCGGGAACACTCTCCAGCATCCAATAAGAAAGCTTTTGGGAGCATCCCACAGCGCCTGCGTGCTGCCTTCCCGCCTTTCCCAACCGCCTCTCTCCAGTTCTTCTTTTCCGCGGAGCCAGCAGGTCGTGTTCTTGTCACCGCAGAAGAAGTTCTTTATTTTTTCTTTATTCTTTTGTGTCGCATCTGCCTTCTTTGACGTCGGACCGGTACCGCCGGTCGGTCTTTTCTTTCTTTTAAAAAAAAACAAAAAAAAACGCTTTATCTTTACTGTGCATTTTCAGTTTTTGGGCCCTAGGCCTAAAAATAGTTTCCTCATGGAGAAGCCTGCTTCTGGGTTTAAAAAATGCACAAAATGTGGCGGTACTATTTCTGTCACCGACACCCATGACTGGTGTTTGGGACCTGACCATTCCATCACGGATTGTATGTCCTGTACTATGATGTCTAAGAGAGGTCGGCAGAACCGAGCAGCCAAGCTCAGTACCCTGTTTCCCTCTGATGCAGCTTCGGTAGCATCGACGTCTTCCAGGGCCTCTTCTTCCTCCCATGGATCTCAGGTAACCAAGCATAAATCTGGCCGGTCCTCGAAGGGCAGATCTCCCTCCAAGCATCGAGATGCCTCCGGGCTTGCCTTCGAGGATTCCGCACCGGCAAAATTACCCAGGCGGGAAGCTCTGGCTTCCAAAGCATTATCTATGGGGTCACAGGTTGACATCGATGGCTCGGCCTCGACAGATCACCTGTTGCCGTGTTCTGGGGTACCGGTGGCTCCCACTGGTACCGACATCCAGACTCTGGTGGCGTCGATGGATCAGAAGATTCTGACCATGCAGCGCACCTTAACGACTTTCATACAGGCTGCGACGCCTCCAGTACCGCAACAATCCCCGTTGCTGGTACCGGCTCCGGTACTGGCATCGCTCCCGGTACCGCTACCGATTGCATCAACATTGGCTTCGGTGTCGACTGCAACGGTACCCTGCCCTATGATGCCCATCGGTACCGATTACTCCCGATGTCGATCCCACTCGATACGGTTATTGGGCTTTACAGGAGCATCCAGACAGGCGATACTTCGATTCCTCTGAGGACTCTGAGTCTGAGGGTTCTGTAGAAGCATCGATACTTCTTCCTCAGGAGTCTTCTTCACCTAAACGAAGAATGTCTCCTCCAGAAGACTTGTCTTTTCAAGACTTTATTAGGGAAGTGGCTAGGGGCCTCTCTATCACAATGGCCCCTGAGTCAGAACCCAGAGCCAAGGAGTTGGATATTTTACAATATCCTAAAGCTCCTAAGGAGGCAGCTACTTTACCTGTTCATGAGATTCTGTATGATCTCATGTTGAGGATGTGGGAGACACCTCTCACCACCTCTCCTCATTCTCGCAGGTTAGACACCATGTATCGTGTCCCTCCTTGTCCTGGCTTCCACAAGACCCAGCTTCCTCACCACTCTATTGTGGTAGAGTCTGCCATGAAGAAGATAAAGAGTGCAAAAAGACACTCATCTAATCCTCCAGGGCGTGAATGCAGGAGCCTGGATGCTTTTGGCCGAAGGGTTTTCCAAGCTGCTATGCTAGCTGCTAGGATCAATTCCTATAGTCTCTATATAGGAATGTTTCTAAAAGAAGTCAGAGATCATCTGCAGACTTTAACCCCTTTCATTTCAGAGGATAAAAGACAGGAGTTTCTCACTTGGCTCAAACATGCCCAAGATGTCTCCAAATTTTCCAACCGTGCAGCCTTTGACTCTTTTGAGTGTGTAAGCAGAGCTTCGGCTATTGCCATAGGGGCACGCAGAATTGCTTGGCTACAAGCTTCTGATTTGGAGCTCTGGGTCCAAGATCAATTGGGAAATCTCCCTTGTACATGTGAAAACCTTTTTGGTAAGGATTGGCAAGCGAAGGCCACTCAGATGGATGCTGAAAACTCTGCTTTGGATCGACTTTCAAAGTCTACCTCTGCTCCTGTTAAGAAAAGATTGTTTAAAAAGACATCTTTTTCCAAAAAGGGAAGATATTATCCTGCTTATGGTCAGCAGGCATCTTCTGCAGGTCGTTTTGCTGCAAAGCGTCAGCAACCACCTAAACAGGCCAAGTCAAAGGCTGCTAGACCTTCCACGGCCCAGCAGCCTCAACCTCCTCAGGGCCTTTGACTTGCAACTAGAGAACTTAGCCTTCTAGCTCTGGAAGGACCAGAGTCTCCCTTACCATCCCAGGAAGGTTGACTTACTTTGCTCCCAGATGGGAGCAAATCACAGCAGAGCAATGGACACTCTCCATCATAAGGGAAAGGTACAAGTTTCATTTCTTAAACCTTCCCCCTCACACCATGGTGAAACAGTTCAATTCTCCAACATCTCTCCTCAACCTTTTAGGTCAGGAGATTGCCATCCTTCTTGCCCAAGGGGCAATAGAAGAAGTACCTCTTCTTCAACAAGGCACAGGGTTCTACTCCCCTTATTTTCTTCTTCCAAAGAAAACAGGGGGCTACAGACCCATCTTAGATCTCAGAGAATTGAACAAATTTCTATTCAAGGAGAAATTCAAGATGATTTCTCTCGGTGCTCTGCTTCCATACCTTCAGAGTCAGGACTGGCTTTGTTCTCTAGATCTCAAGGATGCGTACACCCATGTCCTCATCCATCCAACTCACAGAAGGTTCCTTCGGTTCCTTTTTCAAGGAAAGCACTACCAATACAGGGTGCTTCCTTTTGGTCTGGCCTCTGCACCAAGGGTGTTCATGAAATGCATAGCAGTAGTAGCTGCATTTCTACGCACTCTGGGAATATTCGTCTTCCCATATCTGGACGACTGGCTCATTCGAGCTCCATCTCAAGCAGAGGCCAAGACTTGTCTAACCTGCACAATGCGTGTCCTTCAGTATTTGGGACTAGTAATAAACATCCCAAAATTCAGTCTCACCCCTACTCAGTCCCTCGAGTTTATAGGGGCTTGGTTGGATACCACAACTGCAAGGGCCTATCTTCCTCAGGCCCGTTGCCTGCGCTTGGTGCAGTTAGCCTCCCAAATACAGTTAAAGCCTCTTTTAACTGCTTGAGAAATGTTACAACTCTTAGGCCACATGGCATCCACTGTGCATGTGGTTCCATATGCTCGCCTTCACATGAGGGCAGCTCAATGGACTTTGTCCACCCAATGGACTCAGGCATCAGGTTGCCTGTCAGACAAAATAGCAAACTCCATTCGCCTTTTTTGGTCTCTCCAGTGGTGGAAGTCCTCTCAAAACCTGTTGCTGGGGTCCCCTTTTCAACAGTCACTTCCCCAAGCAACCCTTACAACAGATGCCTCTCCAATGGGTTGGGGAGCTCATCTGCAAGATCTCTCCACCCAGGGCATCTGGTCTCCACAGGAGACTTCGCTACACATCAGTTTCTTGGAACTCAGAGCAATTTTCTTAGCTCTGAGTGTTCCACTCCCTGCTCAGCTACAGGACAGTCCTCATCCACACGGACAACCAAGTAGCTATGTTCTATGTGAACAAGCAGGGAGGGACTGGCTCTCTGTCGCTTTGCAATGAAGCTTTGCGACTGTGGGCCTTCGCCAGAGAGCATCAGATTCATCTTATGGCAGTATATCTTCCAGGCGTTCAAAACTCTTGGGCAGACAGACTCAGTCGAGTTCTGCTTCCACACGAATGGTCCCTCCACAGGGACCAGGTAGCCAGGATTTTTCGAATTTGGGGAACCCCGGACATAGACCTATTTGCAAGTCCATGGAATGCCAAACTTCCCCGGTTCTGTTCCAGGATTCCGTGTCAGGGAGTTCAGGCCAAGGATGCCTTCCTCCTTCACTGGGGTCAAGACTTCCTTTATGCCTTTCCACCCATTCCCCTAATTCCCAAAACATTGTTCAAGCTTCAGAGAGACCGAGGTTCTATGATCCTCATAGCACCACATTGGCCACGCCAAGTGTGGTACCCTCTACTGTAGTAACAGCACTGATAAGCATGCAATAAATAAAACCAGGAGTCTGTTCAAAGATCCAAGCCAGTTTATTGTGCACAGGCCCAGTCAGTCAAAGCTTCAAAAGGAACTGAGCGAAAGTTTGTACAGAGGCATAACCATTTATACCCCTTTTTCAGTTTGATACATGAGAACTTTCTATTGGTTCTAACTTGATACATGCAAACTTCCTATTGGTTCCAATACCCCCTGCACCTGTCCAATGAGAAATCCCTCCTGGGCCTAGCAACCAGCCCCCTCCCTTAGGATTGTTCTAACAATGGTGCAGTTCTTGATTTTGTTACTTCTCTACTGCAAGGTTATCCCTAGCATCAGGAATGCATGTTATGTAACATTTCTTTCTTTCACACACAAGAGAATAATGGAAGACTTATGAATTCATGTAAAACTTCTTATTAAGCATTTTAAAACAGTTTTCTCATTTTCCACAGATTTTTAGTTCTTTTCTAGCTATAATGGGAGTTAGGATCCAGGTCTAACTTACAGGCCTTTCATATTAGCAGACTACTCTAGGCCATAGCCTGCCACATTCCCCCCTTTGATTATTCTCACCCGCAAGTGAGAAAGGGTGAGAATTAAATCACATATTATACTTGTGTAAAAACATCATTTTGGGGTATAGGGTAATATTGCCACACAGCTAAAACTTTTCATAGCTGCCTTCCTTTCTACAGTGCTATCAAGGGCTGCTGACTTTACTTGACTGTGATTAATCCAGGGTTCGAGTTCTGCAACCTTAACCGCTGTTGGGGTTAATAAGATGACAACATAGGGTCCTTTCCAATGCGGTGCCAACGGTGTCTTTCTCCACTCTTTGATCCACACCGAGACTCCAGGCTTGAGAGGATGCAGGGGTTCTGTTAGATGGATGAGCAGCTGGTCTTGTACCCACGTATGAAGACTCTGCAAAACAGAACTTAAAACCAGTAGTTCTTGTCTAGTAATTTCAGATACTATCTGTTCCATATCTCCCTTTATTTCCTATACAATAGGCGGGGGTCGCCCATACAGAATCTCAAAAGGGGAAACTCCTAAAGACTTAGCAGGGGCTCAGTATATCCTAAGAAGGGCTATAGGAAGAACCTGGGGCCACTTCAGGTAAACCTCTTGGCAAAGTTTGAACTACTGAGATTTCAGGGTTCTATTCATACATTCTACTTTTCCTAAATTCTGAAATCTGTAGGCAGTATACATCTGATAATGTCAATATCTCGGGGCCATACTTAATGGACTTGCTTCCTGAGGTTATCCACCCTTATTCTTTGTACAGGGTCCCATATGCATGCAAGGTTGTAAGGGCATACTTGGAATCTGGGTACACATTTAGACAGAGCCCCTTTTGCTATTGTCAGTGCTCTAGTAAGAGCTATTAGTTCAGCTCTCTGTGCTGAAGTTCTTGGGGCCAGAGCTGAGGACTTAACTACCAGATCAAAGGTCACCACTGTATATCCGGCACAACAATGTCCATTGATGATAAGACTGCTTCCATCTACAAAGAAAGTCCATCCAGGGTTCTCCAAAGGAACATCAATCAAATCAGGGTGACTTGAGAATATAGTGTCCATAGTTTCTAAACAGTCATGATCAGGGGGGTCAAGACCAACTGGTGGTAACGTAGCAGGATTCAGAGTTTGACTGACCTTCAATTGTATCTGGGGGTTTTCACACATCATACTCTGATACCTCAACATTCGTGAATTAGCTAGAAGTTTCCTTTGTGTTCCATTATGTTTAGAACAGAGTGTGGTACAGTAACTTGAAAATTGCTTACTAGGAGGGCTGTAGCTGCAACGGCTCTCAAACAAGGGGGCCAGCCTTTTGCAATTACATCTGATTGTTTTGACAAATAGGTTACTGGTCATTGCCAAGATCCAATGAGATTGAGTCAACACTCCTAGAACATTTCCTTGTGACTCATAAACATAGAGACTGAAAGGTTTTCTGGACATCTGGTAGACCCAGAGCTGGTGATAACATCAGAGCGGTTTTCAAAGATCAAAAGGCTGCATCCTGTTCAAGTCCCCATTCCAATGGAGACTTTTCCATTCCTCTGGTAGCTTGATACAATGGTTTTGCTAGCAGCGCAAAATTGGGGATCCATATACGACAGTACTCTGCGGCACCCAAGAAGGCTCTCACTTGCCTCCTGGTGGTTGGAGTAGGGATACTGCATACAGCTTCTTTGTGTTCTGGTCCCAGGCGTCGAATTCCGCTGGACAACTGGAATCCTAGGTATTTAACTTGTTTGACATAATTGCGCCTTGGCTCTTGAGACTTTGTATCCAGCCTCATTAAAAAGGTGCAAGAGTTCACTGGTGGCTTGTAGACATTCACTTTCTGAGTTGGTGGTTATGAGCAAGTTGTCCACATACTGGAGAAGAACCCTACCTCCTGGGTTCACATAGTAGCTTGAAAGATCCTGATTCAGGGCAACACTGAAGAAAGTAGGTGAATTCTTGAATCCTTGGGGTAATCGAGTCCAGGTGAGTTGGCCCCGCCTTCCTGTTGTGGGGGTCTTTGCCATTCAAAAACAAACAAGAGTTGACTGGTGGGGGGCTAAGCGTATGCAGAAAAAGGCATCTTTCAGGTCCAGGACGGTAAAATGAGTAGCCTCAGCGGGGATCAGTCCCAAGAGAATATAAGGATTTGGTACAACTAGGTGTATAGTTTCAGCTGCATCATTCACTCGCCTCAGATCTTGTACTGGGCGGTAATTCCCTGTCCCAGGTTTCTTGACTGGGAGAAGGGGGTGTTCCAAGGTGACTGGCACCCCTTGAGAAGTCCATATTTCAATAGTTTCATTAGCTGGTCGGGGAAAAGGATACTGCTTCACATGCACTGGTTCCGCCCCTGGCTTGAGGGTGACAATGACAGGGGCTATGTTCTTCGCTAGGCCAGTTGGATTATCTTCTGCCCATACTCCAGGTGGGGCTATAAGGTTGGTGGGTATACAGGAACTAGCTGGCATGATTGGAGATGCACTATAGAACCGCTACTCTTCTTCTCGGGGAACAGTCAGCACCATCAATCCAGCAGGCCTTGGGTTCACAGTCATTTGCATTTCTCCCCCTTCAGCAAAGGATATCTGTGCCTGGAGTTTGGCCAGCATGTCTCGGCCCAGCAGTGGAATAGGGCACTCAGGCATATACAAGAACTGGTGCGTTATTTTCTGTCCCCCTAGTTCACACATGCGGTACTGCAGGAAAGGCTTTGTGGCCTTAGCCCCAGTAGCTCTCACAATGGTGATGCATCGAGAAAACAAAGGGGCTACTGGCTTTAGTATTCTGCTCCTGTATCCCCCATAAAGTCCATATATTGGTCCCCTATTTTCAGACTGACCATAGGCTCCTGGGGACCCAGGGAAACTTGGAGTCCAGTCTGGCCTAGTCTTCATCCATGCTGTAGCCATCTTCGGCTGCCACTCACTCTATAGCTGCTTCCCTCTCTTGCTGGAACACTGTGCTCGGTTTATTCTTTCTAAAATCAAGTACTCCCTCCTCCCCTCCTGGGGGTGGAGTCAAGATGCGGGCATTCATTACATTCACTTTCTCTGTCACATTTATTTCCACAGTTCACAAACTTTCTGAGCAACTTTCATTAACTGTGCTGTATTCATACCCGCAAATCCATTTATTTTCTGTAATTTTCGTCTTATATCTCTCTGGGACTGATTGACAAAAATGCAAATTCTCCTGGGCTGCTGGATCACATGGGGTATATAGTGAGGGCTGCCTGCGCTATTTGGATCCCACTTGGGGCCATCAAGGCTGATGGGTCTGCATAATACTGTTCATTAGCTCAATCAAATCTTATGGTTTCCCAGTGTAGGAGGCATAATGCAGTTTTCAGTTCAGTAAATCAGTGGCAGAAACAAAACTGGCCCTGGACCTAGTGCAATGGGATAACGTGACCCTCCCCTTTTACTGGTAGTTGTACTTCTGAAGGCATATGGCAATCGGGACTGTCTGGGTTCCACTTCATGTTCTTGGGCGCTAGCTGTGAGTGACCCTGAACTGGCAAATGAATCATCGGTGGACTGTGGCCTACTCTGAGTACTTTAAACTGTGCCGGGGCTTTCGGTCAAGAGGGGGTGTACGTCCTGCTGCGGAGGTGGCTGGTGACATTTTCAGGGAGGTAACCCCCCCCCCCCCCCCCCCCCCGCCCCAGGCTCTGCCTGGGGTGGTGGCAGAGCTGAGGGAACTGGCCTATAAAGATAATAAACGGGTAGGGTTGTTGTTTTTTTTAAAATTTAACCAGGAATCCTATGTAGGGGAACTGATCAGGGAACATTCTTTGTACAATCTGATAAACACAGGAAACTACGGGGCCATGAAGTAACTAACACTAGCCACCTCCCTTTCACAGAGCATTTCTAATAGGGACAGAGACAGCTTATGTCTGTAGTCTTCAGCAACGTCCTTGCTAAAATTCCTAGGCATACATTTCAACAAAATCGGCCCCCTCCCCCACATGTGCTTGTCTACAGACAGAGGGGGCGGGCTGCATTTCCATGTGCACTAAGCATAATGGATGTGTGTGCTCATTCTAAATAAGAACAATTTAGATAAAGTCCTTAAAATATAAAACTATTATTTTGCAATATGTTATAACAACAATCCCAACAGAAAAAACTATAGCTCCTAGCATGACGGCCACATATCTGTTACGTATGACTGGAATAAAATTACTTGGCATGAAAACTAACTGCCAGCCGTAATCAGCATGTCTCTGCAAGAAAAAATTACTTTAAATCTTACAGTTTTAGGAAGCAGATATTCAAAAGACATTCCGAATACTTTTGCCATGAAGTGGGTGGATATCTAGAATACATATACACTTTTTTCTTCCTATTTTATTTTTATTAATAATAAGTTTGTCTTCTATGAGGTGCTTGCCGCAGTATATCAGGAAATAGAATTCAAACACGATGAACTCCTTATTCACTCAGGATTTAAATCACTTTTAAGTCGCAATCTGGTACTACTGGCTCGGAATGCTTTATAGTCCTGTCAGGGTTCTTAACCTCTACTTCGTAGGACAAAGGGAAAAGAAAAGCAGTTCCCTGAATTTTTCTATCATTTCCTATTTAAGCCATTACAGTATTTACTGAAGGTTTGAACATAAATAACACAAAACAAAGCTAAACCCGCAAATGCATTATACCTATAGCCCTACAAAAATTCTTCTCACTTGGTCCCTACAAGTACAGGAACTCGAAAGGGGTTAATAAGAACTTAACCCTTTCCAGGCTAAGCCCAAAACAATCGGGACCCACAATCCTGACTAAACATTCTTATTAAATGATATATAATACATGACCATAGCAGAAGGAACATCACTATTAAAACACATTGAATAAAACAGGTACAATTTTCCTGAAATAAGCACAAATTAACCCAGCTACAGAACGCTGAAATTAAGCCTTCACAGGGTTAACAGATACTGAACATTCCTTTGTACAGACACGCCCCTTCTTTCACAGTTTCATGCTGTGCTGAAGGAACAAAAAACTAGAATGAATGAAACAGCTTCTTGATTTAAACGTGATTCCTGCCTTCTTAATACTATTTCTTAATCGGTAAACTGTTCCACAAATTACTCAACAGAATAATCTCACATTTATACCAGAGGGGAAACTCACGGTTTTAACAGATAACAAAAATCAGATACACAGTAAAGACAGACAATACACCAAACACTTCCTCCTTTTCACGACCTGGGCGCAGTCGCCTGGCCAGGAACTGCGCTACTTAGGAGTCCATTTTCGCTCGGTCTGTATTTCAAGGCCTCTCACTCACACAAGCAATCATATTTCAACAAAAATCATTTTTCAAGTGCCCAGTTTTTCTGACTAACTGACTATTCCAAACAAGAAGGATCGATGGCTTCGGCTGCTGCTTTCTCTTACGCGGAGCTTACTAGGACCGCCCTTATGGGAGGTGATCAGGCTCCCTTGTCTTGCGCCTACTCATGCGAGATTTCCCAGTTAGTCTATACCAAATCAGTCTTGCGCATACTTATGCAAGACTTTTTCCCCAGGCTGCACTGACTTTTAAATCACAAAAATGTCTACTCACCGGATCCAGTTCCTGATACCAAACCAGTTCTTGGGTTGGACCCTGGACTCCCCTCGGGTTCGGAAGGTGTTGGCCAGCTGGACCCAGTGGCCTGCCGAGGCAAGGCGGAACCCTCTCCGATACAAAGGGATCGGCGGCGCCTGAGAAGTTCCCCTGCGGTCGGACAGACATGGTTCCAACCGGACCAAACCTTTGAGGCGAGAAATCGTGGTATATTTACTTGCATACCATCCCCCGCTCGCACATTCCAGCCAACGCACCAAGAATATGTAGCAGCACTGATAAGCATGCAATAAATAAAACCAGGAGTCTGTTCAAAGATCCAAGCCAGTTTATTGTGCACAGGCCCAGTCAGTCAAAGCTTCAAAAGGAACTGAGCGAAAGTTTGTACAGAGACATAACCATTTATACCCCTTTTTCAGTTTGATACATGAGAACTTTCTATTGGTTCTAACTTGTTACATGCAAACTTCCTATTGGTTCCAACACCCCCTGCACCTGTCCAATGAGAAATCCCTCCGGGCCTAGCAACCAGCCCCCTCCCTTAGGATTGTTCTAACAATGGTGCAGTTCTTGATTTTGTTACTTCTCTACTGCAAGGATATCCCTAGCATCAGGAATGCATGTTTTGTAACATTTCTTTCTTTCACACACAAGAGAATAATGGAAGACTTATGAATTCATGTAAAACTTCTTATTAAGCATTTTAAAACAGTTTTCTCATTTTCCACAGATTTTTAGTTCTTTTCTAGCTATAAAGGAAGTTAGGATCCAGGCCTAACTTACAGGCCTTTCATATTAGCAGACTACTCTAGGCCATAGCCTGCCACACTACTTCTGCATCTCTCTCAAGCTCCGTCCCTGGAATTGGGCTCTGCTCCAGATCCTCTCTCCCAGGAAGACGGAACGTTGTGGCACCCAAACCCCCAGTCTCTCCATCTCAGGGCCTGGTTGCTGAAGGCCTAGACCTTCAAGTTTTCCAACTCTCTCAGCAAGTCAGAGAGATTATTCATGCTTCTAGAAAGCCTTCCACTAGACGTTCCTATGCTTTCAAATGGAAAAGATTTACCATTTGGTGTTCAGAGAAGGGTCTTAACCCTCTTGAAATACCTTTGAATTCTTTACTAGAGTATCTTCTGCATCTTTCCCATGCAGGCCTCAAAACGAATTCGGTAAGAGTCCATTTGAGTGCTATTGCAGCGTCCCTCAAGCCTGTTTCCTCTCATCCTCTTATAGCAAGATTCATGAGAGGCCTTCTTTTAACTAAACCTCCCATTAGACCACCTCCAGTGGCATGGGACTTAAATCTGGTTCTTGGCCAGCTTATGAAGCCACCCTTTGAACCTTTAGCCACCACCTCCTTGAAATTTCTTTCTTGGAAGGTTATCTTTCTCATTGCAGTCACCTCAGCACGTCGCATCAGTGAGTTGCAAGCCTTGGTGGCTAATCCTCCTTATACAAGGTTCCATCATGATAAGGTAGTCCTCAGGACCAATCCACACTTTATGCCCAAAGTGGTCTCGCCTTTTCATCTGAACCAAGAGGTATAATTACCTGTCTTTTTTCCAGAACCTCATGCATCAAGTGCAGAGAGGAATCTTCATACTTTGGATTGTAAAAGAGCTCTCGCCTTTTACTTACAAAGAACACAGCAACATAGAAAGTCTTCTCAACTCTTTGTTGCTTTTGATCCTTCCCATTTAGGACTTCAAGTTTCTAAGAGAACACTGTCCAACTGGATTGCTCAGTGTATTTCTTTCGCCTACCAGAGTAGGAACCTTTCTCTGGAAGGCCATGTCACAGCTCACAATGTGAGGGCCATGGCAGCCTCAATGGCTCATCTAAACTCTGTGTCCATCGACCAAATCTGTCGAGCGGCCACCTGGGCCTCGGTTCATACCTTCACAGCCCATTACTGTTTGGACAAGGACTCCCGCCGGGATGCCTCGTTTGGTCAGGCTGTTCTCAAACACCTGTTCCATTCCTAATCAACTCCTACCCACCTACCCTGGTTGGATGCCAGCGATCCATGGGGGGAGGTGGAGCACTTTTCAGGGACACACAACTCTGGGGTCTCTCCCTGGCATCGGCAGCTAGGGAGTCCCCATATGTGAAGACTCATTCCTGCTTGTTCCTGGAGATAGCACAGTTACTTACCTGTAACATGTGATCTCTGGGAACAGCAGGAATAAGTCTTCACAATCCACCCACCTCCCCTAGGAGTTGTATCTCTCTATCTATCTTTCCTCCCTCTCTCTCTCTCTTTGTCTCAGCTTTAAAA
Organism: Ichthyophis bannanicus; assembly: GCA_033557465.1. Lineage (NCBI taxonomy): Eukaryota > Metazoa > Chordata > Amphibia > Gymnophiona > Ichthyophiidae > Ichthyophis > Ichthyophis bannanicus. Next base: position 842,324,903 of record CM066036.1, on the reverse strand, counting down.
CTCGAACTGGAGAGAGGCGTTTGGGAAAGGCGGGAAGGCAGCACGCAGGCGCTGTGGGATGCTCCCAAAAGCTTTCTTATTGGACGCTGGGGAGCGTTCCCGCGCAGGCTCCGTCGGTACCAACGATACCCATATGTGAAGACTCATATGTGAAGCCTTATTCCTGCTGTTCCCAGAGATCACCTGTTACAGGTAAGTAACTGTGCTTTATCTGCCGTCATTTACTATGTTACTATGTGACAGGTCTAGTTGGGTTCCTGTGCCTAGCCCTTGGACAATCTTTTTCCTGCTTGGGAGATACCTGAAGGAGTTCCAGTCTCTCTGCTTTTCTCTGCTCTTGTTAATTCTCCTTTCTGTCAGGAAGGCTTCTGATTTATAAATGGTACTCTGCTCTTTCTTTCTTTAAAAAAAAAAAAGAGGATCAGAGTTGGGAGCGCACTGAGGGGACAGTTCTTGGCACCAGAGGTGAGGACTTGGTTATTTGTCTGAAGTTGGGGAGGTGGCACCATCAAGAGCTCTCAGATTTGGCCCTATCTAATGGGACAGTTCTGATTCTTGTGAGCTGTAAGAGTGAGTCGAGGGTCTCATAATCTTCCCCTGAAAGGACTGCATCGTTGCAGAGCAGTACAAAGGAGTTGCAGTTTCTGTCATAAGCACAGTAATAACAACCTTTTCATCTCTGGCATTGGCTTCTATCCCTCTTGTTTTAACCTTGTCGGGGGCTAGAGGAGACTTATCATTGTTTCAGGATTCTGCTGCTTCCAAGAGGGACCATACTTTGGGGATGGGGGGTTCCCCAGAATTTATTTTGCTGTTTTACAAAGCTTTCTGAGTCTTCTCCTTTCTCCTACCTTACAGTAGTCATTTCTTCTAATTCTTCCTGAGATCCAGGCCTGGCCAAGTATCCAAAATTGGGTTCCCATAGGGAACAGGACAAGATCGGTACTATCTGAGACTAGGTCTGCTATATGGAGCTCTTCAGGCCGACTGAGGTGATATAGGAGATAGTTTATATGAAGGTGAGCTTTCTCTGTAAGAGAAGGAGATTATCCTTCTGTAGTCAGGCTGTTCTGGCGTGAAGAGCTCCCTTCCATTATTACTCAGGCTTGGAAATATCTAAGAGGACTGGGGTAAAGAAAAGTTAGGGTCTCGTTTCCCGATTCTGGAGAGCATATGAAAGCCATCTAAGGTTTTTCCCATCCATGAGGCAATCATAGTTATGATTGTTGTGAAATGGGATATGTCAGAGTCTGAATTAAAGGTTTCTTGAGCCATGAATAAATTGTACCTTTTAAATGGAGGCATAAAGGAAAGTTGGAGTATCCCAAGATTAATGCCCTTGTGACAGCGGTGACTTAACAAACTATGATTCCAGTTGAAGGGGTACGGTGTGCAAGGATTCCCAAGACCACAGCTTGAAGTGGTGTTGAAGTAAGCCTTTGAAGTGGCAGCTCAGTCTTCAAGCAGCAGTATGTAGTGGTTAATCTCCAGGAATAAGCAGGAATGTAGTCTTCACATATGGGTATCGTTGACACCGACTGAGCCCGTGAGGGAACGCTCCCCAGCGTCCAATAGGAAAGCTTTTGGGAGCATCCCACAGTGCCTGCGTGCTACCTTCCCGCCTTTCCAACTGTCCCTCTCCAGTTCTTCGTTTTCTGCGGAGCCGACAGATCACATACCCTGTCACCGCAGAAAAATTTCGTCTTTAATCTTTGTTTTTGTGGTCGCGTCTGCCTTCCTTGAACGCCATACTGGTACCGCTGGTTCTTTCTTATTTCTTTAAAAAAAAAAAAAGAAAATTATAGTTTCTGAGGTATTTTACTTTAGAAACTTTTTTCGTTGGTACTAGGCACCATTTTGGGCACTATGCCCAATTTTTTCCTTAAAAATGGAAAAACCTACATCTCCAGGAACAAGCAGGAATGTAGTCTTCACATATGGGTATCATCGGTACCAGCGTCCAATAGGAAAGCTTTTGGGAGCATCCCACAGCGCCTGCGTGCTGCCTTTCCCAACTGTCCCTCTCCAGTTCTTCGTTTTCCGCTGAGCCGACAGGTCGCACATCCTGTCACCGCAGAAAAAATTCCCCCCTTCTTTTTTGTGGTCGCGCCTGCCTTCCCTCAACGCTACACTGGTACCGCCGGTTCTCCTTTCTTTATTTTCCCAAAAAAACCCAAACTTTTTCTGGAATCTTTTCCAGTAATTTTCTCCTCAGGTGCCACGCACCATTTTGGGCACTAGGCCCAACCTTTTCCTTCAGAATGGAAAAACCCGCTTTGGGTTTTAAAAAGTGTTCTAAGTGTGGCGTGTCACCAGCTCTCCTTAAACCCCCGTGTATAAGTGGGTAGAGGTTAAGTGAGTGGTTCTTCCCCACTGAAGCAGCTACTTTACAAATCCTGAAGCTGGGCTTTTTGGGAAATGTAGTCCCTTCACCGAATCAATGAGGAGCAGTTGTGGAAAAGTGGTTTAAGCAACCAAAGGATTTTATTTCCCCTCCCGGGGTGGATTTCACCATGAACAAAGTAACACAAACCAGGTATTTACTGGCATAAGGACAAATCAAAAGGTTCTTTAACAGAAAAGGCTTACTTCAGCAATAAACAGGTTGATATCTAGCATTCCAATGTAACAATGCTGTTTCTTCACAGCTCTCTGCTTCCCAATGCTAGTAGTGCTGTACTTTCTCTTTCAAAACATGCCTTCAGCGTAATGAGATTATTTCATTAGCAAGCGATATCGTACAGTCCATGATATCTTCATCAATACTCACACACTCAGGTTCAAAGTCCATTAACTCTTTCTGGCTAGAAGGAAATGTTTGTAACGGCAATCCTGATGCCACGCCCTTTCTAACCGCTTCAGGTTTCACCTGATATTCCTGAGTTAAATACTGGCTTTTACAAACGTTATCAGCACAGGTATTCTCTTCCCAGCTCCAACCCTCTGGGTAAATACAGTCACTGTAACTATTTTTATACCAGCCTTTTGGCCTACCTTTTAGCCTAGCTGGTGGAGGTTTTCTTTGTGGCTTTGGACTGGCTGTAGGTTCCCAACCTAAGCCTTGCACAGAAGATTTCACTTGCCTTCCTGGCTTCCTTTCACTTCTGTGTTCCCCTGGATAATGCAGGTAATCCACTCTGCCCTTATTATATCCTTCCCTTGGAGTTTCTTTTCTTTTCCTGAAGAAAGACTCTGTCTCACCCTTCCACAGAGACTCTGGCTTTTTCCTGGCACTGCTGTCTTCACCGTAGCTCTCATTAGCTTCCTTATCCAGCACACATGCCTCATCCACTTCTCCTTCTTCCCCCTCTAACTCCATAAGCTCAACTGAACTCTCTTTATCAGGGTGAATTCTAGGGCAGAGCTCAACTCCACCCCCTAGCAGGTGTTCTGCATTAGCTCGTGACTCATTCCCTAAATGGTAGCACGGGCGTTTCTCTTGCCTCTGTGCTTGGTTTCTAAGGTAACCAGGAGCCATGTGCTTTTGTTTACACCTCAGCCCTACTCCTGTTCCTGGCTTTTTAGCCTCATCTAACGGGCTGGAAGGACCCACTATATCACAGGTGGTACCATCTCCGTCACTGACACCCATGAGTGGTGCCTCAAATGTTTAGGTCCTGACCACTCTATTTCAGAGTGTGTTGCCTGTGGGATGGTGTCGAAAAAGGGCCGGCAAAACCGTGCTGCTTAACTTAGCAGCCTTTTTCCCTTTGACAGCCTCCGTGGCGTCGACGTCTTTCAGGGCTTTGTCTTCCTCCCATGGATCTCAGGTAACTAAACATAAATCTAGCCAGTCCTCAAAGGGTAGATCTCGTTCTAAACATCGAGATGCCTTTGGCATTGCCCTTGAGGGACTTTCACTGGCAAAATTGCCCCGGCGGGAAGCTTCGGCTTCCAAAGCACTAACGGGGCTCCAGGATGTTCTCGAGGCTTCAACCTCAGCAGAACTACTGGTACCATGCTCTGGGGTTCCGGCCGCTTCATCCGGCACCGATACCCAAGCATCGGCAGCGTCGATAGACCAGAGATTCTTGGCTATTGAACGCAGTCTGATAGCTCTTCTTATGGCCTCGATGCCCCTGAAACCGCTTCAGACAATTCAACCAGTACTGGCACCGACTCCGGTACCGGCACTGACTGCATCAACATCGGCAGGTATTTTACCGTGACAGAGTCATGCGTCTCTATCCGGCATTGACAGGTTGGTACCGGACCACTCCGATGCCGACTTCGATCGGTACCGGTACCGTGCCTTGCACGATCACCCAGATCGGAGATACTTCGAATCCATGGATGAATCTGAAGACCCTGAAAGCTCTGCCGATACCAGAGTACTTCTGAGGTTTCCTCTTCTCCTCAGCGTAGGATGTCTCCACCAGAGGATATGTCCTTTCAGGATTTTATCCGAGATGTGGCCCGAGGTCTTTCCATCACAGTGGCTCCTGAAAAAGAGCCTAGGGCAAAGGAATTAGAAATCTTACAATTCCCTAAAGCTCCCAAGGAGGCAGCTACCTTGCCTATTCATGAGATCTTGCATGATCTTATGTTAAGGATGTGGGAAATACCTCTAACCACATCTCCTCACTCTCGAAGACTCTACAACATGTATCGAGTTCCTCCTTGTCCTGGGTTTCAGAAGACTCAATTACCACACCATTCCATGGTGGTGGAATCAGCCATGAGACAGATAAAGAGTGCAAAAAGGCATGCATCTAATCCTCCAGGACGTGAGTGTAGGACTCTTGACGCCTTTGGACGTTGATCCTTCCAGGCTTCCATGCTTTCTGCTAGGATCAGTTCCTATATCTTGTATATGGGAATGTTCCTTAAAGAGGTCACAGGATATTTAGAGCTTATGAGCCCTCTCCTTCCTGATGATAAAAGGCAAGATTATCTTGCTCTTGCCAAACATGCTCAGGGTGTTTCCAGGTTTGTGAATCGTGCAGCCTTTGACTGCTTTGAATGCATAAGCAGAACCTCTGCCATTGCCATAGGTGCATGTAGGATTGCCTGGCTCCAGGCATCTGACTTGGAAATTTGTGTACGGGACAAACTAGGGAATATACCTTGCACAGGAGAGAATCTCTTTGGCAAGAATTGGCAGGAAAAAGCTAATGAGATAGATGCTGACAATATCACTTTGGATAGATTGTCTAAATCTACAGCTGATCCTGCATGGAAAAGATCCTCTAAGAAACCATTCTTCAGCAAGAAGAAAAAGTTTTATCCCTCCTATACCCAGCAGGGACATTGTTTAGGTCAGTCTGCCCAAAAGGGACAGCAGCAACAACCTAGGCAAAGAAAGACAAAAGCAGCTAAGCCTCAACCGGCTCAGCAGAGTCAGCCTCCACAGGGGCTTTGACTCCTATCTAGAGAACTTTACCTTCCTAGCCCTGAACGGCCCATAACCCTCCACCATCCCAGGAAGGTTGTCATTTTGCCCCCAGATGGGGTCAGATAACAGCAGAAAACTGGACTCTGTCTATTGTAAGAGACGGGTACAAGCTTCATTTCCTCAGCATGCCCCCTCCTACAATGGTAAGACAGTTCAATTCTCAGACCTCTCTCAACGACCTGTTAGGTCAGGTGGTCACTGTGCTCCTTGCTCAAGGGGCAATAGAAGAGGTACCCACTCCCCAACGCGGTACAGGGTTTTACTCCCCTGTTTCCTTATTCCAAAGAAAATAGGAGGACACAGACCCATTTTAGACCTCAGCGAATTGAACAAATTTCTGTTCAAAGAGAAGTTCAAAATGATTTCTCTGGGAACTCTGCTGCCATACCTTCAGAGTCGGGATTGACTTTGTTCTCTAGATCTCAAGGATGCGTACACTCATGTTCTCATCCATCCAACTCACTGAAAGTTCCTTCGCTTTCTGTTTCAAGGGAAGCACTACCAATACAGGGTTCTTCCTTTTGGCCTGGCTTCTGCACCAAGGGTGTTCACAGAATGCATGGCTGTGGTGGCAGCATTTCTCGCACCCTGGGAATATTCGTCTTCCATTACTTACATGACTAGGTCATTCGAGCCCCTTCAGAGCCAGAGGCCAGCGTTGCTCTCTCTTGCACAATGCGCATCCTTCAGTATTTGGGACTTGTCATAAACTTCCCAAAATCCAAACTTGCTACCACTCAATCCCTAGAGTTTATAGGAGCTCTGCTGGATACCAGACAGACAAGGGCCTACCTTCCACAGCCCCGCTGCCTTCGCATTCTGCAGTTAGCTTCCCAAGCAGTGCTAAAACCTCACCTCACTGCTCGGGAAATGTTACAGTTGCTAGGCCACATGGCATCCACTGTGCATGTGGTTCCTTTGGCTTGCCTCCATAGGAGGGCAGCCCAGTGGAATTTATCCACTCAGTGGACTCAGGCGTCAGGTTGCCTGTCAGACAAAATAGCAAACTCAGATCGCCTTATTTTGTCCCTCCAATAGTGGCAGTCACCCCAAAACCTTTTGGTGGGGTCTCCTTTTCAGCAACCCCCACCCCAAGCCACTCTAACAATAGATGCTTCACAGGTAGGTTGGGGAACCCACCTGCAAGGCCTCTCTACCCAGGGTACCTGGACTCTACAGGAGGCTTATCTCCACATCAATCTCCTGGAACTCAGAGCAATCTTTCTTGCTCTTCGAGTATTCAACACCCAGCTCAGCTACAAGACAGTCCTAGTTCAAACGGACAGTCAAGTAGCCATGTTCTATGTGAACAAGCAGGGCGGAACAGGCTCTCTGTCGCTCTGCAACGAACCTTTGTGACTATGGGCCCTCGCCAGAGAGCCTCAGATTCATCTCCTTGCGGTGTATCTTCCAGGCATTCAAATCTCTTGGGCAGACAGACTCAGTCGAGTTCTGCTTCCACACGAATGGTCTCTCCATGCAGTCCAGGGGGCCAAAACTTTCAAATTTGGGGAACCCTGGATATAGACCTCTTCTCAAGTCCGCTGAATGCCAAACTTCCCCTGTTCTGTTCCAGAATTCTGGCTCAGGGTTGTCAGGCCAGGAATGCTTTCCTCCTCCATTGGGGCCAGGACTTCCTGTATGCCTTTCCCCCCATTCCCCTAATTCCCAAAACCCTGTTCAAACTTCAGAGAGACAGAGGTCATATGATTCTCATAACTCCCCGTTGGCCACGGCAAATGTGGTACCCTCTGCTCCTACATCTTTCTCAAGCTCCGCCTCTGGAATTAGGATCTTCTCCAGATCTCCTTTCTGAAGAGGATGGGATGCTGCGGCATTCGAATCCCCAGTCTCTGCATCTCAGGGCTTGGTTACTGAAAGCCTAGAACTTCATGGTCTTAACCTTTCCCAGCAGGTAAAGGATATCCTTTATGCTTCCAGGAAGCCTTCCACAAGACGCTTTTATGCATTTAAGTGGAAAAGGTTTACCATATGGTGCTTCCAGAAGGGTCTTAACCCTCTTGCGATACCTCTGGAATCATTATTGGAGTATCTCCTTCATTTATCAAATGCAGGGCTTAAGACCAATTCAGTGAGAGTTCATTTGAGTGCTATTGCAGCTTCTTTCAAGCCTCTAAATGGACAACCTATTTCCTCTCATCCTCTCATAGCGAGATTTATGAGAGGCCTTCTTTTAACTAAGCCTCCCATTAAGCCACCACCGGTGGCATGGGACTGAAATCTTGTTCTTGGGCAGCCCATGAAACCGCCCTTTGAACCATTAGCCATTACCTCTTTGAAATTCCTTTCCTGGAAGGTCATCTTTCTTATTGCAATCACATCAGCACTTCGCATCAGTGAATTGCAAGCGTTGTTGGCTGATCCTCCGTATACAAGGTTCCATCATGATAAGGTAGTCCTTAGGACTCATCCACACTTTATGCCAAAGGTGGTGTCACCTTTTCATTTAAAGCAAGCGGTTTACCTTCCTGTTTTCTTTCCAAGGCCTCATGCCTCAAATGCAGAAAGGAATCCTCATACTTTGGACTGTAAAAGAGCTTTGGCCTTTTACTTGCAAAGGACACAGCAACATAGAAAGTCCTGTCAACTCTCTGTTGCTTTTGATTCCAGTCTCCAAAAGAAAACTGTCCAGCTGGATTGCACAGTGTATATCTTTTGCCTATGAGAGTAAAAACCTTCCTCTTGAAGGTCATGTCACAGCTCACAATGTGAGCGCCATGGCAGCCTCTATGGCTCATCTTCACTCTGTGTCTATCAACGACATCTGTCGAGCAGCTACTTGGGCTTCAGTTCATATCTTTACAGCCCATTACTGCTTAGACAAGGACTCCCGTCGGGATGCCTTGTTTGGTCAGGCTGTTCTTAACATCTGTTCCATACTTAATCAACTCCTACCCATCATCCCTCGTAGGATGCCAGAGATCCATGGGGGGAAGTGGAGCCCTTTTACAAGGGCACACAATTTCTGGGGCCTTCTCCCTGGCATCTGCAGCTATGGAGTCCCCATATGTGAAGACTACATTCCTGCTTGTTCCTGGAGATAGCATAGTTACTCACCTGTAACAGGTGATCTCAGGGAACTGGAGGCATTTAGTCTTCACAACCCACCCACCTCCCCTAGGAGTTGTATCTCTCTCTCTCTCTCTCTTTCTCTCTTTTCCTCTCTCTTTTGTCTCAGCTTTAAACTCAACTGGAGAGGGACAGTTGGGAAAGGCGGGAAGGCAGCACGCAGGCGCTGTGGGATGCTCCCAAAAGCTTTCCTATTGGACGCTGGGGAGCGTTCCCGTGCGGGCTTCGTCGGTGCCGACGATACCCATATGTGAAGACTAAATTCCTGCTGTTCCCGGAGATCACCTGTTAGAGGTGAGTAACTATGCTTTCAGGTTTTAAGAAATATTCTAAATGTGACGGTACCATTTCCGTCACCGACACCCATGATTGGTGTCTCAAATGTTTAGGTCCTGATCACTCTATTTCAGATTGTAAAAGAGTTCAATTCTCAGACCAAAGTCACAATGCTCCTTGCTCAAGGATCAATAGAGGAAGTACCCATTCCCCATCAGGGTACAGGGATCTACTCCCCCCTATTTCCTTATTCCAAAGAAAACAGGAGGGCACAGACCCATTTTAGACCTCAGAGAATTGAACAAATATTTGTTTTGAGAGAAATTCAAAATGGTCTCTCTAGGAACTCTGCTGCTATACCGTCAAAGTCAGGATTGGCTTTGTTCTCTAGATCTCAAGGATGCGTATACTCATATATTCTCATCCATCCAAATCACAGGAGATTCCTCCGATTCCTGTTTCAAGGAAAGCGCTGCTAATACAAGTTTCTTCCCTTTGGCCTGGCTTCTGCGCCAAGATTGTTCACAAAATGCATGGCTGTGGTAGCAGCATTTCTCCACACTCTGGGAATATTCATCTTCCCTTACTTATACGACTGGCTCATTCGAACCCCTGCAGTGCCAGAAGCCAGCTCTGCTCTGTTTCGCACAATGCAAATCCTTCAGTATTTGGGACTGATCATAAACCTCCCAAAATCCAATCTTGCTCCCACTCAGTCCCTAGAGTTCATAGGAGCTCATCTGGATACCAGACAGACGAGGGCTTTCCTTCCGAAGCCCCGCAGTCTTTGCATAGTACAATTAGTTTCCCAAGCAGTGCTCAAACCTTGTCTCACTGCTCGAGAAATGCTACAATTGCTAGGCCACATGGCGTCCACCGTGCATGTGGTTCCTTATGCTTGCCTCCATATGCGAGCAGCCCAGTGGACTTTATCCACTCAGTGGACACAGGCCTCAGGCTGCCTGTCAAGACAAAACAACAAACTCAAACCGTCTTATTTCGTCTCTCCAATGGTGGCAGTCACCCAGAAATCTTCTGGTGGGGTCTCCTTTCCAACAACCCCTATCCCAAGCCACCCTAACAGATGCATCACAGGTGACATGGGGAGCCCACCTGCACGATCTCTCTACCCAGGGTACCTGGACTCCACGGGAGGCCTGTCTTCACATCAACCTCCTGGAGCTCAGAGCAATCTTCTTTGCTCTTCGAGTATTTCACACCCAGTTCAGCTACAAGACAGTCCTAGTTCAAATGGAAAATTAGGTAGCCCATGTTCTGTGTGAACAAGCAGGGCGGAACAGGCTCTCTGTCGCTATGCAACGAAGCTTTGCGACTATGGACCCTTACCAGAGAGCATCAGATTCATCTCCTTGCGGTGTATCTTCCAGCCATTCAAAACTCTTGGGCAGACAAACTCAGTTGAGTTTTGCTTCCACACGAATGTTCTCTCCATGCAGACCAGGTTGCCCAAATATTTCAGATTTGGGGAACCCCGGACATAGACCTCTTTGCAAGTCCGCTGAATGCCAAACTTCCCCGGTTCTGCTCCAGAATTCCGGCTCAGTGTTGTCAGGCAAGGGACGCCTTCCTCCTTCACTGGGGTCAGGACTTCCTATATGCCTTCCCACCCATTTACCTCATCCACAAAACCCTATTCAAGCTTCAGAGAGACAGAGGTCATGTGATCCTCATAGCTCCACGTTGGCCACGGCAAACGTGGTACCCTCTGCTCCTGTATCTCTCTCAAGCTCCGCCTCTGGAATTGGGATCCGCTCCAGATCTTCTCTCCCAAGACGACGGGATGCTCTGGCATCCTAATCCCTAGTCTCTGCATCTCAGGGCCTGGTTGCTGAAAGCCTAGAACTTCAGGATCTTAACCTTTCCCAAAATGTAAAGGATATCCTTCATGCTTCTAGAAAACCCTCCACAAGACGCTCGTATGCCTTTAAGTGGAAAAGGTTTACCATATGGTGCTCGCAGAAGGGTCTTAACCCTCTTGCGATACCTCTGGAATCGATAGTGGAGTATCTCCTTCATTTGTCAAATGCAGGTCTCAAGACAAATTCAGTAAGAGTCCATCTAAGTGCTATTGCAGCTTCTTACAAGCCTCTAAGTGGACAACCTATTTCCTCTCATCCTCTCATAGCGAGATTTATGAGAGGCCTTCTTTTAACAAAGTCTCCCTCTAAGCCACCACCGGTGGCATGGGACTTAAATCTGGTGCTCGGGCAGCTCATGAAACCGCCCTTTGAACCATTAGCCACTACATCTTTGAAAGTCCTTTCCTGGAAAGTCATCTTCCTCATTGCAATCACATCAGCATGTCGCATCAGTGAATTGCAAGCGTTAGTGGCTGATCCTCCTTATACAAGGTTCCACCATGATAAGGTAGTTCTTAGGACTCATCCACACTTTATGCCAAAGGTGGTTTCGCCTTTCCATTTAAACCAAGCGGTTTACCTTCCTGTATTCTTTCCAAGGCCTCATGCCTCCATTGCAGAAAGGAACCTTCATACCTTGGACTGTAAAAGAGCTTTGGCCTTTTACTTGCAAAGGACACAGCAACTTAGAAAATCTTCTCAACTCTTTGTTGCTTTTGATCCTAGTCATTTGGGACTTCCAGTTTCCAAAAGAACTCTATCTAACTGGATTGCTCAGTGCATATCCTTTGCCTATGAGAGTAAGAACCTTCCTCTTGAAGGCCATGTCACAGCTCACAATGTGAGAGCCATGGCAACCTCTGTGTCTGTCAACGACATCTGTTGAGCAGCTACTTGGGCTTCGGTACATACCTTCACAGCCCACTACTGCTTAGACAAGGACTCCCGCCGGGATGCCTTGTTTGGCCAGGCTGTTCTTCAACACCTTTTTCAGACTTAATCAACTCCTACCCACCGTCCCTGGTAGGATGCTAGAGATCCATGGGGGGAAGTATGACCCTTTCACAAGGGCTAACAACTTCCTGGTGCCATCTCCCTGGCATCTGCAGCTACGGAGTCCCCATATGTGACAACTACATTCCTGCTTGTTCCTGGAGATAGCGTAGTTACTCACCTGTAACAGGTGATCTCCGGGAACAGCAGGAATTTAGTCTTCACAACCCACCCACCTCCCCTAGAAGTTGTAGCTCTCTCTCTCTCCCTCTCTCTCCCTCTCTCTTTTGTCTCAGCTATAAATTCTACTGGAGAGGGACAGTTGGGAAAGGCGGGAAGGCAGCACGCAGGCGCTGTGGGATGCTCCCAAAAGCTTTCCTATTGGACGCTGGGGAGCGTTCCCGCACGGGCTTCGTCGGTGCCGACGATACCCATATGTGAAGACTAAATTCCTGCTGTTCCCGGAGATCACCTGTTACAGGTGAGTAACTACGCTTTTCTAGAGCTTGCTTGTGTTGAGCATAGCAGATGCACTTGGAATCCTCTAAAGAGGGCCTTGTTAGTCCTAAGGAGGCTGTAGCTGTCATATGTTGTGGATGCGTCGTATGATTTCATCAAAGCATCTTCCTGTAGTATGGTAGTTGCAGTTACGGCTAGAAATCTTTTTTGATGGTGGACCTGGATTGTGGACATTGCTTCTATGTTTATGTTGAGCGGGCTTCCTTTTAGGGACAGGCTACTTTTGGGTGAAGACCTGGAGAAAATAGTAAAGGATCTGAGGAGACTAAGCCCTGGAACTAATTGGAGGTCATCGGTTCAGTTTTCTCAAAAAGTGAGTGCGGATAACATTGGATGTCTGGGCTCTCGATGTTATAGAGAGGGGCTATTTCCTAGAGTTTTCTCATCCTATTTCCAACTTCTTTATTGTCTCGTCATGCTCCATACAAAAAGGTGGCAGTGCACTATATGCTAAAGAGGGGAGGGCACCTTTTGCCCAATTTTAGATCTGAAGCAGGTAAACTAAGTGTTATGGATTTTATATTTCCTCATGAAGACTCTTCGCTTAGTGACTGTGGCTGTACTTGACTACTCTGGATATCACGGAGGTGTACAGTCATATACCTATTCACCAAGCAGTATCAGTTTTTCCTGAGCTTCACAGTATTGGAACACCATTATCAGTTTCAGGTGTTGCCCTTTTGCCCAGAAACAGCTCCAAAGACCTTTTATGAAGTGATGGTAGTCATATTCTTGACTGTGTACAAGGAAGGCATCCTAGTGCATCTATATTTGGGCAACTGGCTTATCAAAGCAAAGTCAGAGCTAGAGAATCTGAATGTGACAGCTCAAGTGATCCAACCATTCCAAAGTCTGGACTTGGGTATCAGTTTCATCAAGAGCAATTTAGTAACATTGCAATCCCTGGAGTATCTGGCTGCTGTCTTCAGTAACCAGAAAGGCCAAGGATCATTGACTCAGGAGAGTCAAGTCAGGTTTCAAAGCCAAGCACGAGCACTTCTAAGAAGTGTAAGGCCATGAGTTTGGACTTGTTTGCAAGTCTTGGGTTTCATGCCTTCAGCAATTGATATGGTACCTTGGGTTCGTGCTCCTATAAGACTAGTGCGAAAATCTCTGCTGGACTACTGTTATCCATGATCTCAGGTATACAAGATCAGACTTCCTCTGCCTGGAAAGGTGTGGATCAATCTTTGTTGGTGGCTATGTTCCCAGAACTTACTAAAGGGAATGGACTTGGAATAAATCAACTGCAGTGGTTCTCAACCCAGTCCTCTGGGACCCACAGGTCAGTCAGGATTTCAGGATATCCATAATGAATATGCATGAGATAGATCTGCATACACTGCTTCCATTTTATGTAGATCTATCTCATGCATATTCATTGTGGATATCCTGAAAACCTGACTGGCCTGGGGGTCCCAGAGGACTGGGTTGATAACCACTGATCCAAGTGTGTGATAGTAATGACGGATGCCAGCCTCCTTGGTTGGGAGCGCACTGTCAGAACCAAATTGTCCAAGGATGGTGGAAGCCTATTGGTTGACCAGATGCCTATAGATCAGAGCTATCCAGAAGGCACTAAAGGTATTGAAGTTATTGATTTGAGACCAAGCAGTCCTAGGTATTTTATGACAGTGTGATAGCTGTGGCTTATGCCAGTTGTCAAGGCAGCATGAAATGTGCAGCAGTGGCTCAAGAGGCCAGTGCATTAATCAGTTGAGCAGAGGCCCACCTTTGCAAGAATTCAGCAGTCCTCATTGCAGGGGAACTCAATGTGCAGGTGGACTTCCTCTGTCATCACATTTTGGATCTTGGGGAATGTCAGTTATCTGGGATAACGTTCTTGTTAATTCAGCCATGTTGGGGGAGCCCAGTAATGGATCTGATGGCTACAAGGTGTAATACAAAGGCCCAGTGGTTTTTCAGCACTGTAAAGAGTTGGGATCAGAGGGCCTAGACGCCTTGATTCAGGAGGGGCCAGTAGACTTTCTGCTGTGTGTCTTTCTATCGTGGCCAGCACTGGGACGGGTCATTCAACGGCTTGTGGAACATCCAGACATGGTGATTCTGGTGGCTTCCGACTGGCCAAGAAAACTGTGGTACACAGGCTTAGGTTGAAGATTATGAAGGGGTTTTGTCTTCCATCAGAGAGGAGACTTTGTCTCCATGATGATACGTCCCCTTTCTGTCTTACAACTTGGCTATTGAGAGGTCTACTTCAGTCTGAAAGAATATTAGAGGAGGTAATTTGCTAGCATGCTGCAAGCCAGGAAAAGATCGAATTTACTGGTGTGCACTATAATTTTGAGATTTTTGAAAGCCTGGTGTGGGGGGAGAGGTCGCGTCCCCTTCCAGGCTTCAGTCCGTGCATTTTGCAGGAGGACCTGAAGAAAGGTTTGGCTGCGAGTTCCTTGAAAGTGCAGGCAGCAGTCTCAGCATATTTTTTTTAGGGCACATTCAAGCTGCTCCTCCAGTGATGCCATCTGACGTGGCATGGTTTTTGAAGGGAGTGCTGCATCTGCATCCTCTGAGTTGCAGTATATATATCCAAGCTAGGATCTGAATCTGGTGTTAAATGTTATGCCATCTGCTCCTCTTTGAGCCATTGTGTTGTGCTTCTTTAATGGTTCTTTTAACTAAAGCAGTCTTCCTCATATTATTTAATCTCCAGGAACAAGCAGGAATGAGTCTTCACATATGGGTACGTCGGTACCGATGGAGTCCGCGCGGGAACGCTTCCCAGCGTCCAATCAGAAAGCTTTTGGAAGCATCCCAACACGCCTGCGTGCTGCCTTCCTGCCTTCCCAACTGCCTCTCTTCAGTTTTTGTTTTTCCGCGGAGCCGGCAGGACGTCCTCCTGTCACTGCAGAAAATTCTTCTTTTATTTTTTAGTTTTCTTGTGGTCGCGGCTGCCTTCCCCGACGCCACCGGTACTGCCGGTGTTTCTTTCTTCTTTTCTTGTAAAATTTTTTCGTTAAGGAATATATTTTTTCTTTCTTAGTGTCTCACGGTTCTCAGGCCTTCTAGGCCTCTCCATTTTTCCTCATGGAACCGCCAGCCACTTTCCCCAAGAAATGTAGAAACTGTGGTGGTACAACTTTATTTTTAGACACTCACAATTGGTGTCTAACCTGCTTGGGTCCTGACTATTTTCCGCTGGAGCCCTCGGGCACCAGTATTGTGAGATGTTTTCAACATCGAGTTCCCCTCGACACGCGGTCCCCTTCCAACTTCAGGGCACTGACCATATCTTCTTCTACACAGGATCAGGTAACCCAAAAACAGTCTGTTAAGACTAGCCAGTCCTCGAGCGTCACTTCTCATGCACAGCATAGAGATGCCTATGGCCTTGTCCTCGAGAATCCACTGGTTTCAAAACCCCGGTGGGAGTCTTCGGCCTCCAAAGCCTATGTGGGGTTTCAGGTTGTTTCTGAGGTTCACCCCTCACAGGACATACCTGAGCCATGCCCGGTGGTGGCATTCGCTTTGAGCGGTACCGATACCCCGGCATCGGCACTGGTGTTGGATGAAACATTCCTCACCAAGGATCGTCGTCTGGCGTCCTCGGTACCTGTGGGGCCGGTGGATACGCTTCAGATCGACTTTCCAGTATCGGTATCGACACCGATACTAGTACCGACGTCGGTACCCTCCAGACGTGCATCGATAGACTCGCTTTCTTTGATGCCGAGTCTGGAATCGATCTCCATTCTGGAGGACTGGGTACCGACTCGCCTTGGTACCGACTCCCGTCGGTTCCGAAGGCTCGGTTCCGATACTTCGGATCCGCAACTCTCGGTTCCTTCGACACCTTCATCCACCGGTATCAGATACAGTACCGAAGTCAGTACCGATATCCACTTTACCTTTGTTGTCGGTACCTTCCATGCTTTTCTCGTCAGGCTCGCTTCCCTCGATGCCGAGTTTGGAATCGATCCCTAGCATGGACGACCTGTTACCGACTGTCGCTGGTCCTGACCTGCAGGACCAGCGACCACCACTTAAGAATCCCATACTGCACCATTCAGGATCTTCTATTCCTATATACTTAGATAGATCCCTCGGTGCCAACGCAAGTTCTTCATCAGATCTAGCTTATCTAAGGGAAGTTCCCTCTGGGGATCCTTCTTTTCAGACTTTCCTCCTGGATATGGCAAAATCACTTGCCATTCCTATTCCTGGACAAGATCCTACACATGGGAATACAGCATACCTCTCTGTTCCTAACAAAGCAAAGGAGAACATAATGCTTCCTTTGCATCATTCTTTCCAGGATCTCCTTCTACGAATGTGGGAAGCTCCTTTAAGGGTACCCCCACCTTCCAGAGCAACTGATCTTTTCTATCAGGTGCCCCCCTCTCCAGGGTTTCAAAGGACTCAACTTCCTCATCATTCCATTGTGGTAGAATCAGCGATGAGGCAAGTGAAGAGTAATAAAAAGCACTCTTCTTGTCCGCCAGGTCGTGAGTCTAAGACACTAGATGCCTTTGGACGTCAAGCCTTCCAGACATCCATGCTTTCAGCAAGAATTCTCTCATATATTTTTTATATGGGTCTATCTCTTGAGGAGGTCACAAGGAAATTACATTTTTTGACTCCTTTTCTTCAAGAGCCCAAACAAGCAGACTATTCCTTACTGGTTAGTCATGCTCATAATATCTCTAGGTTTCTTACTCGTGCTTCCCTAGACTCCTTTGAGTCTGTTAGCAGGACTTCTGCTATAGCTATAGGGGCACGACGTAGAGCCTGGCTCCAAGCTTCAGACTTGGACAAATGGGCACAAGAAAGACTGGGAAATACTCCTTGCACTGGAGAAAATCTCTTCAACAAGGAGTCTTTATTCCAGGTTACTCAGTTATCCACTGACTTTCCTGTTTCCAGAGGCTGTTCTACGCTGCCTTCTTTCACAGTAGGTAGGAAATGTCCTACCAAACTTTCTTCCCCTAGGGGGAGAAGGTTTTGTCCATCATCTGCCCATCATACAGATGTTCCCAAACAGGGGAAACATCACCCTGGTCTGAAGAATCCACAAACTCAACAGGGTCAACAAACCCAGCAGTCGCAGGGTTTCAAGTAGATCATTGTCCCTCTTGGTTGGTGGTTAGGGTGGTGGTCTGCTTCTTTTCACTTGCAGTATCTGCACTAAATTTATCCTAACCTACCTAGATATCTCTTCATGAGACATCTTTTTTCTAAGAGTCTTTATGATGATCATGCCCATACTTAACAGATTTTCCTCTTCCTCTTGGAGGAAAGAAAGGTAACAACTATCAATAGACAGTTGTTTCCCTGTACTGGCATGTATCCTCTGACCTGTCAGAGACTTCCTCCATAGTTGTTCTCTTGCAACTCTGTCTTACCTCCCTCTTACTACAACATTTGCTTGTAAGAGTGACTTTTTACACGGGTAAGCCCCTATGGTCCTCTACCTGTTCTACCGGGGGATTCTCCCTTCTGGAGTTGTCTTCCCCCTTGTTACCTTAGGGCAGCTCCTCAGACAATAGGAACTCCTACCATGTCTGTTGTTTCTTTTTCCCAATCTAAAAAAAGAGGAGGGAAAATAAATTCTCCATGCTGCCCTGATAGTTGTTGCAGATGCAAAAATTCCTAGTGGTTAAGCCACTGGTTTTGTTCACTACACAACCAGGGCTTCCCCTCCACTAGCAATCCTCCTAGCCTCAGTGCTAAGTCCCAAACAGGTTATCAGCCTCGTTTGGGAAATCCTATTATCACAGTTTGGTTGGTTAACTTCTATTCTTTGCCCCCCTATCCTTGGCACAATAGTTGGTTACCTGCTGGCTTTCCACATTCCTCACCAAGGATCGTCCACAGCCAGTTTTTTCTTCTAACCAACCTGCAGCATGCTCTCTGCAACTCTACAGAGTAGCTTTGCACTATGGGCCCTTGCTAGAGAGCATTAGTATCTTGCCTAGCAGATAACCCCAGATGGTTAAAAGGGTTTCCCCCAGTCATGTTCATGCCTGACAGGTATTCTCTACCCTTTCCGTCTTATCTTAAATCTCTTTTGAGGCATAAGCCTCAGGCCTTTCATTACATGAAAGCCTAAAAAGGGCCAATTCCCTAGCTTGGCCCATATCTCCTTGGGTCTTCCCGTCAGAGATAAATTCTTCACTGGCAGCTAGAGGACACCTAATACCCATCTTGCCCTCATAGGCGGATCACTAGGGTATCTTCCTCCAGAGGCCTTCTCTATCCAATCTCCATACTACAATTCTGGAGGTATCTGGACTTCCTGTCTGCAGACTGACGTTATCCTCTGCCATTTTCACGCAGGCCATCCTGGTTATTCAAGAGCTCAAATTCTGCAAAGAATTAAGCCGCCTTCTTGTCAGGGACACCTTCCTCTGACTAGGCCAGTAATAACCAGGAGAAGAGGATATTTTCTATTTATCTTTTCAAGCAGGTATTTACCTTCTTGCTGTCAGATGAATCTTTCTCTCTCCCTATAAGGGGGGATGGGGTTCTCTGGACATCTCTCCATCCATATACCTGGAGACATGTCTCTATATGCCTGCCTATTCATCTAGGTATATATATATACTTATATACTTATTTATATCTATCTGTGTGTCTTCTGACCATACATATCTCTTTATAGATATATGCATATATACCCTATTGTAGTAGCTGATAAGAATGCAATAAATAATACCCGGAGTCAGGCAAAGATCCAAGCCAATTTATTTGTGCACAGGCTCAGATTGCAGTAGCATTCAAAATGGTCTGAGCACAGAGCTCAGAAAAATGACAGTTTATATACTTTTCTTCTCCAGTCTAATACAGGCAAAACTCCTCATTGGCCACAGTGGCCCACTTACTCTCATCCAATAGACATCTCTGACCGGGCCCAGGACTCGCTCCCCCTGCTTGGGTCTTACTAGCCACGGGTCAGCAACTAGACATAACACTAAACATAATACTTCTACTACAGTATATTTTGCTACTTCTGCAAGGTCAGTTAGCTTGCATAGATAGTGGAAGGCATATCAGAAGCATTCTCATCAAAAGCAAAACAAAGCAAGGCCAAACAAAGCAAGGCTAAGATGTATCTCTAGCCCTGGCTCAAAACACTAAACAATCTTCATAATGCTAGACAAAATATTCTTACACTGTTCAGTTTCTCTGCTATATTTTCATCCTAATTACGAGGTCAGTGCACATCTAGCAAAGATACAGTGGTGCGGCATTCTACTGAAACAGACATCTGGCTTACCTAAACAATAAACAAGAAAGTTTTAATTCTCTTATCTCCAGGAGAGCAGAACATGTTATCAAACCAGAATAGAACAGTATGTCTTTCTAACAGCTAACAGCATTCTGTAATTTTCCAAAATCAGCAATAACATTTCAAAGCAGGAGAAAAAGGGCTTTAGGCCTAGCTTCAGGCCTAGCTCTGCTACATACTAGGCCATCGCCTATCACACTATATGTGTGTGTGTGTGTGTATGTGTATATATATATATATATATATATATATATATATATATATATATATATAATTAGAAATATTTTTAGATAGATCTGTATCCATCTACTTATCTATCTGTCTGTTAGGTTCAGATATCCTCACATTCCTATATGATCCTGACAAATGGGTACTAACCCTATCAATGCTGTACCAGCATACCTAGGGGACTACACCTATAACCACTCCTGTGGTAATTAACACCTTTTTCCCTTACCATAACCTTATCAGGTTAGGTACTCCTGAAGCTCTCCATGTACCTTTCTTTCCTAATTGACCCCATTTAGGAAAGACATTGCGGAGCTTCCGTTCTAAAGCTTAGTGCTCCTGAGTCTGTCCTTACTTTCTTATCAGATACAAGGGTCTCCATACCCTTTCTCCCCTACATAGACTGATTCCAACCCCAGTCCAGTTGGGTCAGACTCAGTTTTTCTCTTGGTCCTAAATTTGTACTGTTTTTGGACCAAAACAGCTTAAGCTTTCTTTAATAGTACCTTCTGCGTCTCCGCTGAAGCTCTATCTCTTATACTACCCCAGTTTTTACCCTGGGGCTATTTCTCACCCTGAAGGGTTCTGACCTCCACTTGTTTTTGTTCTATTTTATTACCTCTACTTCTCAGTGAGGTACCCCTTGAGCACATTCACTGGCTCTTCTCTCAGATCCATATATAGCTCAGTGCACCTGTGCAATGCCAACAAGGGAGGCCCAGATTACAATATTTTACTACTAAATGCCCTCGATACAGGGTCTTCCCCTTTTGAAGCCCTGTTCTAGCCAGCTGTTCCACAGCTCCTTTCTTTATTCAACTCCTACCCTCCATCCCCAGGATGCCTGAGGTCCTGAGGAATAGCATGGCTCGTTCTAGACTTGCAACATGCTAGGACTCCCTCCGGGCATATTTATTTATTTATTTATTTATTTATTTATTTATTTACATTCTCTTATATACCGCGCTATTCTGCATCAGTGCGGTTTACATTGAACAAACTGAAATTACATTGAACAGGGCATTATAACTTGGAGATAACTATTTTACAGGGAACATGGGCTATGGAGGGTTAAGTGGCTTGCCCAAGACCACAAGGAGCACCTGTGGGACTAGAAACCCCAGTCCTTCCGGCCCAAGGTTGCTGTCCTCTAGTGGGATTTGAACCCCCGACCTTCCGGCCTGAAGTACCTTGCCCCAACCACTAGGCCATATGAGCTTGGGAGTCCCCATATGTGAAGACTCATTCCTGCTTGTTCCTGGAGATAGCACAGTTACTTACATGTAACAGGTGATCTCTGCGGACAGCAGGAATAAGTCTTCACAACCCACCCACCTCCCCTAGGAGTTGCATTTCTCTATCTCTATCTTTCCCTTCCTTGCTCTCTCTCTTTCTTTGTCTCAGTTTTAAAACTTAACTGAGGAGAGGCAGTTGGGAAGGCAGCATGCAGGTGTGTTGGGATGCTTCCAAAAGCTTTCTGATTGGACGCTGGGAAGCGTTCCCGCGCGGACTCCGTCGGTACCAACGTACCCATATGTGAAGACTTATTCCTGCTGTTCCTAGAGATCACCTGTTACATGTAAGTAACTGTGCTTTCTGCATGCTGGATTTCAAAGCTGCAGGTGTTGTAGAGAGCCCTTTTTGAGTGTGGTCCATATGGTACCCTCTTTTTTTTTTTTTTTTTTTTTTTTTTTTTTAAATTCAAAGTGGTTCTGGCTTTTCATATTTATCAGGAAGTTTTTCTCCCCTTCAGGAGGGAAAACGGTGGTGAAACTGATCAAAGATTGCATGCTCTGGATGTGTGTAAGGTAGTGGGGTGCTATTTAAAGTGACAAATAAGTTCCAGAAGTTGGATCATCTGTTTGTATGTTGGTGAACATAAGAAATGCCATACTGGGTTAGACCAACGTCCATCAAACCTAGTATCCTGTTTCCAACAGTGGCCAATCCAGGTCATAAGTACCTGGCAGTTCTCCAGGAGCAAGCAGGAAATCAGTCCTCACATATAGGTGACATCTGTGCAGATGGAGCCTGCACGGAGCATTTCCCCAGCTTTCAGAGAAAGCCTTTGGGACATGCTACCATGCATGTGTGGTCCCCTTCCCGCCCAAGGGTGCCATCTTGCTCAGTTTCCTTTTTTCCACGGAACCCAATGGACATCGATCCAGTTTCCCCAGAAAAAATCCTTGCTAATATCCTTAAGTTAGCTTTTCCCAGTTTGTGTACCGGTCCCTTTTCCCGCCTTGAGCCAGCACCAGACCAGGCGCTCTTCTCGGCTCCTTCCCCCTTTTTTTTGATCAAAGTTTGCCTCGACCGGCGTTTGCGTCTTTTTTCGCTAGGGGGTCATCAACCCCGGCTGGGTGCTTCCCACCATGTCTCCCGGTGGGTTCAAAAAATGTGACCGCTGCAGTCAAACCATGTCAGTAACTGACACCCATGACTGCTGCCTGGGACCGGACCATGACAGTACCTCCTGTGACCTGAGCCAGGCCATGACTCCTAAGACCAATAAAAAGAGGTCAGAGTTGCAGGAGAAACGGTTCCCAAGGTCTGACTCGGTACCAGCCTCCCTAATGCCAAGCTCAGCACTTCCCATGAGGCCAGAGCATCCTCGGAGTCCCTCTGTGACAACTCCTCTGAGAAGACCCCAGACCGTGAGAGGAAGAAGAAAAAAATCCTCAAAGTCAGAGAAACCCAGTAAAACTGCTCAGAGGGACTTGGGGGGCACCGAGAAGCGCCCTAGTAAGGCCCCCAAAAAGGATTCCTCGGCCGGTGGAGACTCTGCGAGGTTCCTCGAGACCGTAGTCCTCGTCAGTGCCAGATCCTCAGTGCCTGCGACAAAAGCCAAGGAGCCTTCTGGACCTGGAAACCAGAATGGTGCCCCTGGAGCAGAACATCACTGCTATCGTGGCCCTGCAGCAGGCAATGATGGCTGGTCTGTCCGCATCATCTGCCCTGACAACCAGGCCCCCGACTGCAGGGAAGTCCCCGGTCATTGAGACGAGCTCCGCGTGCCACCGACCTTAGGTAAGCCCTTGGCACTGGTTGAGGTCTAAGTCCCGTTCCTCAGGAATTCGATCCTCCCCAGCTAGTTTCCGCAACTCAAACCGCAGGTCCTCTGGAGGCCCCCGGCCCCTTGGTGTTGGCCTCGAGGCAAGGAGTCGCAGGGCCTCAGTCGTCATCACCCCTCGACTCCAAGTAGGAGACTGATGATGAGGCATCCCTGGAAACCTGATGGTACTGAGACATTCCCTTGGACCTTCCTCCCCTGGCACCATTTTCCTCCAGAGGACGTGGCCTTCCACCACTTTGTCAAGGATATGGCCAGAGCCCTATTGGTGCAAACCGTGGCGGAGGAAGATACACACACCGAAGAGCTAGAGATTCTCCAGTACGAGTCTCCACCCGAGGAAACTCTCACAGTGCCAGTACAGTCAATCCTCGATTAGTTGCTGCTTAGAATGAGGGAGGCCCTGGCATCTGTGCCAGTGGTCAGCTGGTGCTTTCACACCATGTACCATATCAGGAAAGGCCCGGGGTTTCACAAACCCCAGCTCCCACATAACTCCATGGTTGTCGAGTCAACCATACAAAAACTTAAGAGCCAGAAGACCCACTCTTCATTTCCCTCTGGAAGGGATTTAGAGCCCTCGACGCCCTAGGGCACAAGTGCTACCAGGGCTCGATGCTGGGGTGTCAGATCCAGGCCTATGAGTTATACATAGGCATCTATCTGAAGGCCCTAACCCAGGAGTTGTCCAGGTTTTCAGTGGGGCTTGCCGGGGACCCCCCCCCCCCATGGTTCCAATCTATGACCTCCAGGATCAAAGCCTGCTCTGTTCCTCTCCCAAGCGACCTATGATAGCTTCGAGTTGGCAGTTTGAGTAGCAGCAGCTATCATTGGTGCCCGGTGCCAAGCCTGGCTACAGTCTTCGGACCTCGAGCAATGGGTCCAAGACAAGATGCTCGATGTCCCCTGCACTGAGGAGAACCTGTTCGGCAAATCTTTGGCCACCAAGGTGGCCGAGATAGAGGCCGACGTGGTGATCCGCCAGAGGCTCTCAAATAAGACATCCTTTCCCCATAAGAAACCATCGGGGGAAAGTTCCCTGCTCCTGAGGAAAAAGGGGTATTTCCAACAGAGTCACCACTACCAGCCCTTCTCGGTCCAGCAACAGGGTTCTCACCCTAAAAGACAAGGCCATGGAGCTCAGAAGCTAAAGGTTCAGAGGCCCCAGCTCCCGCCCAATCCGGGGGGAGCTTTTGACTCTCAGGGCAGGGCCTCCCCTCCCCCAGGAGACCTTCGCCAGCCCACAGGTGGGCCAAGGCTACCTCAGAACAGTGGGTACTGCAGGTGGTAAAGGAGGGATACCTCCTCCACCTACAGCAGGTACAACCCAGGTTCTTCCCAGGAGAGCCGGTGCAACCTCTCCACCAGACCCTTCTGCTCTCAGAGCTTGCAGGTTTGCTCAGGGACAACTCAGAGCCTGTACCCGAACACCTATGGGAAAAGGCTTCTACTCCAGATACTTTCTTGTCCCAGAGAGGACTGGGGGCTTCAGGACCATACTAGACCTGAGAAACAAACAAGTTTCTGGTGAGGGAGTAGTTCTAGGTGCCCTCCCTTGGAACACTGCTTCCTTACCTCCACCAGGGAGACTGGCTATGCTCCTTGGACTTAATGGATGCGTACACACACATCCTGATCCACCCCTCTCACAGGCAGTACCTTTGTTTCGTGGTGGGAGGAGGGTACTAACAGTACAGGGTGCTACCTTTCGGCCTGGCTTCCTTGCCGAGGATCTTTACTAAATGCCTGGCGGTGGTAGCCACCCACCTGCACCTACAAGGGGCTTTCGTCTTCCCCTACCTAGACAACTGGCTAATCAGGGGTGGTACAGCCTCATAGGTCAGTCAGGCCACAGAGCGTGCAACCCTTTTGCAGCACCTGGGGTTCGTCGTCAACTACCCAAACCCAATCTCTCTCCAGCCCAAAGTCTGGAGTTCACAGGTGCTCAGTTGGACATGTTACAGGTCAAGGCCGTCCTCCCAAGAGAAAGGGCAGAACGCCTCAGGCAACTGGCAGGAGAGGTACAGCACCGTTGGTCAATGCCGGCTTGTCTCCTCCTCTACCTTCTAGGCCTTATGGCCTCAACAGTCCACGTCACGCCCTCAGCCCACATACACATGGGGACAGCCCAGTAGTGCCTACGCTCGCAGTGGACTCGGGCCACAGGCAGGCTACAGGAGAGGGTCAAGGTTACCCACCAGCTGGCGGAGTCCCTCAACTAGTGGCGAAGCTTGTACCACCTCCAGGCGGGAATGCCCTTCCAGGCATCCACACCGCAGAGGATCCTGACCACAGACTCCTCCCTCCTGGGTTGGGGCACATTGTGGAAACCATCACACACAGGGCAGCTGGTCTCAGGAGGAGTCACCCCTACAGATAAATCTCCTGGAGCTCAGGGCAATCTTCTTGGCCCCACGAGCGTTCCGCCACCGCCTGTTACACCGACCTGTGCTGATCCAGTCAGACAACCAGGTCGCCATGTTTTATATCAATAAGTAGGGGGCACGGGCTCGTACTCCCTCTGTCAGGAGTTGGTGGCCCTCCTCTCCTTCGCAGCACACAACAGCATGCTTCTGTGAGCGGTATACCTCCTGGGCCAGGACAACTGCCTGGCAGACTTGCTGAGCAGAGTCCTTCGCCCACACGAGTGGCTCTTAAACCCCAGAGTAATGAAGCTGCTCTTCTACCTATGGGGCAGGCCCGTGATGGACATATTCGCCTCTCCAAACAACATGCAGCTACCCCACTTCTACTCACGTCAGCCACACCCAGACAGAGTGTGGCGGCAGATGCCTTCCTCATCTCGTGGTCCGAGGGTCTACTCTATGCATTCCCACTGAACCCCTGGTCACCAGAACTCTTTTCAAGGTCCAGAGCGGAGGGACATCAGTTATACTGATTGCCCCCAGGTGGCACAAGCAACCTTGGTTTCCTCTGCTGCTTTCCCTGTCGTTTGCACTCTCAGTCCTCTGGGCCGAGCCCCGGACCTCCTGTCCCAGGAGGAGGGCTCCCTCCTGCACCCCAATTTGGGGGTGCTGACGCTAAAAGCATAGGGAAACAAACAATAGCCCCCACATAAAGAAACAATCACTATAAACAATCCACAAATTCAAGATCGCTCCAATGGCAGACAAAGTTTAAATATCCTCAATACCAGAAAAGAATGTTGGGTCCAGTAGACGGGGGAAAGAGAAGGCAATCGCTCAACCCTCCGATGTCCACTGTTCCCTTTTAATTTTTTCTTTTTTCTTTAACATCCGAGATGTGCTTTGAAACAATTCAACAATTGAAGAAATGAAAAAGTTTTACTTAGCGCAGTTGTTTGAATTCCTACAGTACACCCAATGCACGACACGCGTGTTTCAGGCAACACCAGCTCTGTGTCAAGTGCAACTGCTGAAGGGAAACGCCAAAGAATCGCGGGAGTCTTATACAATGCCCACCCAAGCATCGTATAGGCATTGTATAAGACTCCTGCGATTCTTTGGTGTTTCCCTTCAGCAGTTGCACTTGACACAGGGCTGGTGTTGCCCGAAACACGCGTGTCGTGCATTGGGTGTACTGCAGGAATTCAAACTGCACTAAGTTAAGTAAAACTTTTTCATTTCTTCAATTGTTGAATTGTTTCAAAGCACATCTCGGGTGTTAAAGAAAAAATTAAAAGGGAACAGTGGACATTAGAGGGTTGAGTGATTGCCTTCTCTTTCCCCCGTCTACTGGACCTGACATTCTTTTCTGGTATTGAGGATATTTAGACTTTGCCATTGGAGTGATCTTGAATTTGTGGATTGGGAAGCTAAAAGCATGGCTACTGAAAGGGTAGCATAGGTCCCTTTCAGTCCATTCTTCCAGGAGAGGTCGAGGAGATCCAACTGGCCTCCCGAAAACCCTCCACCAGACAGATTTATGCCTTTAAGTGGAGAAGGTTCTCCATCTGATGTGCGGAAAGGAAGGAGAATCCCTTCTTCTGCCATGTGCAACTAGTACTGCACTACCTAAGCTAAAATCTAACTCAGTGAGGGTGCATCTGAGCGCCATAGCCACTCACCACCACCCTATTGCGGGGAAACCCGTCTCAAATGAGTCCCTGATCTCCAGGTTCCTCCGGCGCCTCCTGCTATCCAAGCCCCCTCTCTGCCCTCCAGCGGTAGAATGGGACTTCAGCGTGATGCTCTCCCAGCTCACCAAACCGCCATTCGAGCCCCTGGCCACTTGTCACCTGTGGTACCTGTCTTGAAAACTGGCCTTTCTGGTGGCCCTTACATCTGCTCGAAGAGTGAGTGAACTCCAGACCCTGGTGGCAGATCTGCCATATGCAATGTTCTAAAAGAACAGGGTAGTGCTCCACACGCATCCCAAATTCCTCCCGAAGGTGGTATCTCCTTTCCACCTCAAACAAGAGGTGGTCCTTCCCACCTTCCTTCCGCGGCCTCATGCCAGCGGAGAGGAACTAGTACTTCATACACTGGATTGCAAATGGGCCCTGTCCTTCTACTTACAGCAGACCCAGGCCATTGCAAAGCTCTTCAGCTTTTTGTGTCTTTTGACCTCAGCAGACTGGGGCTCCCCGTGACTAAGCAAACTCTGTCCTTTTGTATGGCGGACTGTATTGCCCTCGCCTATGAGTGAGCTGGCCTCTCCCTTGAGCACTGGATTATAGCACATCGCGTGAGGGCGATGTCCATGTTGGTGGCCAACCTCCGCTCAGTGACAGTGATGGAGATCTGCAAGTCTGCCATATGGTCTTCAATTCATTCGTTCACAGCTCACTACTGCCTGGAGAGCGAGTCCCACAGGGGCAGTGCCTTTGGCCAGGCAGTACTCCATAGTATACTCAGAGTGTAGGCAACTCCTGTCCTCCGACCCTTCCGTGTTCAGGTTACTGGAGTGATAGTGTTGCTGGACGCTAGGGTCCATAGAGTCCTCTCAGTGGGTACTCTCCTTCTGCAACTCATGGCTACCCAGGAAGTCCCATATAAAAGCTTGTTAAATAAATAAATTAGGACTGACTTTCTACTTGTTCCTGGAGAAAGCATATTTACTCACCTGTAACAAGTGTTCTCCAGAGATAGCAGGAATCAGTCCTCACAACCCTCCCTCCTTCCCTGGGAGCTGCTTCCCTACCTTGTTTTAGTTTTACTGCCGTCTTTGCTATGTCATCTGAGCAAGATGGTACCCTTGGGCAAAAAGGGGACCATGCATGCGTGGTAACATGTCCCAAAAGTTTTCTTTGAATGTTGGGGAAATGCCCTGCGCGGGCTCCTTCGGCACCGACGTCACCCATATGTGAGGACTGATTCCTGCTGTCCCTGGAGAACACCTGTTACAGGAGAGTAACTTGGCTGTACTCAAATTTTACACCTTCCACACTACTCATCCTGGGTTAAGCAGTGGATTTCCCGGGTCCTCTTTAATAATGGTTTGTGGACCTTTCCTCCAGGACTTGTCCAAGCCTTTTTTAAACCCAGCTCCACTAATAGCTTTTACTACATCCTCCGGTAACGAATTCCAGAGCTAGATTACACATTGAGTGAAAAAATATTTTCTCTTATTAGTCTTAAATGGGTTACATTGTAGCTTCATTGTGTGTCCTCTAGTCTTTCTACTTTTTGATGGCGTAAACAACCAGTCTGTTAACCTGTTCCACTCCATTCATTAATTCATAGACTTTTATCATATCTCCCCTCAACCTTCTCTTTTCCAAGTTGAGGAGTCCTAACCTTTTAAGCCTTTCCTCATAGGGGTATCCTTCCATCCCCTCTACCATTTTGGTGGCTCTTCTCTGTACCTTTTCTAATTCTGCTATATCCTTTTTACATAAGATATGGTGACCAGAATTGCATACAATATTCAAGGTGCAGTCGAACCATGGAACAGTACAGAGGCATTATAATATCCTTTGTTTTATTCTCCATTTCTTTCCTTATGATTCCAAGCATTCTATTAGCTTTCTTGGCCACCATTGCATACTGAGTGAAGGGTTTCAAGATGATATCCACGATGACGCCTAAATCTTTTTCCTGGGTGGTGGTTTCTAAGGTGGTACCTTGCATTGCGTAACCGAAGTTTGTGGTGTTCTTTCCTAGGTGCATAAGTTTTCACTTGTCCAGATTAGATTTCATCTGCCATTTGGATGCCCAATCTTCCAGTTTATCAAGGCCCTCTTGCAATTTTTCACAGTCCTCTTGGGTTTTAACATCTTTGAATAATTTTGTGTTATCTGCAGATTTGATCACCTCTCTCGTTATTCCTATTTCCAGGTCATTTATGGACATATTAAAAAAAAAAAAACAGCGGGCCCATCACAGATCCCTGTGATACTCCACTGTTTACTTTTCTTCATTGAGAAAATTGGCCAGTTAGCCCTACTCTCTACCTTCTTTTAATCAGTTTCTGATCAACAATACTACAGTGCTTCCAATCCCATGACTTTTTAATTTCACCAAGAGTCTCATGAGGGACCTTTTCTGAAAATCCAGATACTCTATCAACCAGCTCATCTTTTTCTACCTGTTTATTCACACCTTCAAAAAAAATATGAGATTAGAAAGACAACTTTTGTTGGCTAAATCTATGTTGGCTTTCTCCCATTAAACCATGACTATATACATAATAAGTAATTTTATTCTTTATAATGGTTTCCACCATTTTGCCTGGTACTGATGTCAGACTCGCAGGTCTGTAGCTTCCTGGATCACCCCTAGAACCCTTTTTAAAAATTGGCGCTACATTGGCCATTCCTCATTCTTTAGGTACTACTGATGATTTTAATGATAGTTCGCATATTACTAATAGTAAGTCTGCAATCTCATATTTCCGTTCTTTCAATACCCTTGGATGTATAACATCCGGTCCAGGTGATTTGGTACTCTTCTGTTTATCAAATAGTTGTAATACATCTTCCCGTTTTATCGATATTTTTTTCAATTCTTCTGATACATCACCTTTATATACCATTTCAGGAATGGGTAAATTCCCTACATCACCTTCAGTCAAGACCGAAGCCAAGAATTCATTCAGTCTATCCGCTATGGTCTTGTCTCACTTAGCGCCCCTTTTACTGATCTCTCATCCAGTGGTCCTACTGATTGTCTCACAGGTTTTTTGCTACGAATGTACTTGAAAACGTTTTTATTATGCATTTTTGCTTTCATGGCAAGCTTTTTATTCAAATTCTCTCTTTGCCTGCCATATCAAAGCCTTGCATCTAACGTGGCAATGCTTATGTTTCCCGTTTTCATCATTTGGCTCCTTTTTCCATTTACTAAAAGATGCTTTTTTGGCTGTAACAGCCTCTCTGACCTCGTCTTTAAACCATGCTGACAGTTTTTTGGCCTTCCTTCCATTTTTCTTAAAGCATGGAATACATCTGTTCTGAGCTTCCAAGATAGTATTTTTAAACAATGGCCACACTTTATGCAAATGTTTAGCCTTTTCAGTTGCTCCTTTAAATCTTTTCTTAACTATTTTCCTCATTATATCATAGTCTCCCTTTTGAAAGTTAAATGGGAATACTATGGATTTCCATGCCATCTTTCTTTAATTTATTAATTTAAATGTGATCATGCTATGATCACTATTGTCAAGTGGCCCCTACACCCTTATCTCTTGCACCAGATCTTGCATGCCACTAAGGACTAGGTCCAAAATAGCTTCCCCTCTTGTTGGTTCATGAGCCACCCATTATTACTGTATTGCAACTTTTGTTAGCTTCCCTGATTTCTTTCAGCATTTCATTATCCATTTGTTCATTCTGGCCAGGCAGTCGGTATTACACCCCCACTGCCATTGCCTTCCCTTTTTTTACATGGAATTTCTATCTATAGAGATACTACAGTGTATTTTGTTTCCTGCAAAACTTTAATCCTTTGTAACTCGGTGCTCTCTCTAACATAGATCGCAACCCCTCCACCAATTTGATCTACTCTATCATTGCGATATAATTTGTGCCCATGTATCACAGTGTTCCATTGGTTGTCCTCCTTACACCAGGTCTCTGAGATACCAATCATATCTAACCTCTCATTTAGAGCTATATATTCTAACTCTCCCGTCTTATTTTTTAGACTTCTAGTATTTGCATACAGGCCTTTTAGAGGTTGTATTTCAATCATTGTAATCTGATTATCAGTTGATAGGGGTGATATGCATATTTGTCCTACTCTCTGTAAATAATGAATATGTGCTCAGTCTATGTAAAATAGTTCATATTTTCTCTGTAAAATAGTTATGTGCTCAAAAATGTTCTATGTAATTGATGTTTACCATGTTCTCTGTTATCCGCCCCTGATCTCTGGAAGGGGCGGTATAGAAAAGCGCACAAATAAATAAATAAATAAATCTTTCAGCTCTGTACTTAAGGACATCTGGGTAACTTTTATCTTTATTGGAACCTCTCTATTTGGATGTCCTAACTTCTCTGTTTTGTTAGTATCCTTCAAGGATACATTCTTCCGAACCATGCAGTCTTGGGTGACTGTTGGCTTTCCCCTAATCTAGTTTATCTTGGTGGATCCAAGAAGGGTGAGGCTGCCACTAAAGCTACCATAGTGCTTTGGCTGAAGGAAGCAATCCCATAGTGAGGAGTTGCGTAGTTCCCAATAGACATGTGCTCATTCAACTAGGGCTTAAGTGATCTTATTGGTTTGTTTTTTTTTAGAATTTGATATACCATCCTTCGTATCAACAGAGTGGTGTACATAAAAACTTTCAAAAAAGGAAAATAACGGCAATAAAATATAGGAAAGAGGAAGGAGTATTATAAAACTGGATTACAGGGAAAGGGCAAAGAGGGCTAGTTTAAAAGGTGGAAGTCAGGGCAGGAGGGATGGGAAATGGAGTGCTGTGTAGCCGAGGGCATCAGGTCAAAAGCTAGCTGAAATAGATGAGTCTTAAGATGTAATATGAATTTTGTATAGGACATTTCTAAATGAAGGTCAGAGGGTATTGCATTCCATGGGCTGGGTGAGAGAAAATAATAAGCTGAGTGATGGGTTTATTCATAACGGCCACAGGAGGAAGAGGGAAGATTAGAGGCGGTAGGCATGAATGGAGCATAGAAGATGTGATGGGGTGTGAAGGATAATACGTGATGACATATAAGAGGGTATGCCAGTGTGTAGGGTTTATGAACTATGGTAAGGAGTTTGTATTGGATACGATATTGGCGAAGGTAGCCAGTGGGAATCAATAAGCAAAGGGTTGAATTTGGAAGTGTGATTCAGTATTCTTATAGCTGTGTTTTGAACTGCTTGAAGACATTTGAGCTGATAGTTAGGAAGGCTGGCATATACGACATTGCAGTAATCTAGGAGAGATATGGCCAGTAACAAGAGCAAAGTAGTCACGGCGGAATCAGAAAGAAATGAAGAAATAAAATGGATTTGTTGGAGGGCAAAGGAGCGTTTCACCATGATGCTAATCTGTTCTTGGAAAGTGAATGCGTTGTCAAGGATAACTCTTAAGTATTTGAATGAAGGTATCAATGGTATAACTGTCTCCAGTGGAGATTTGCAGGGCAGTCACATAATCTTAGAACTACTACTACTATTTATCATTTGTAAAGTAACATTACTTCTGGTCACACCTTGCCAAGAAAACCCAGGGGCTGGGTTGCCAGGAATCGGCATTGACTTAACAGTACCGAACAATACAAAGCAACATAGAAACAGAAAATGATAACAGATGAAGACCATATAGCCTATCCAGTCTGCCCATCCATAAGAGCTATTAAGTTTTCCAATCCCTTTCTTTCCCTCAGAGATCCATTGTACTTGTCCCATGCTTTCTTGAATTCAGATATAATCTTCACTGGTCTTCCTCTGAATCATCTTTCCCCACTTCAGTCTGTTCAGAACTCAGCTGCACAGCTAATCTTCAGCCAGTGTAGCTATGTTCATGTCACCCCTCTTCTTATGTCACTTCATTGGCTCCCTATCCATTTCTGCATTCAGTTCAAACATCTACTACTAACCTATAAGTGACTTCATTTGGCTGCTCCTCATTGTCTTTCCTCTTTTATCTCTCTCTATGCTTCTCCTCAGAAACTCCGCTCTTCTGGCAAATCCCTTCTATCTGCACCCTTCTCTTCCACTGTCCAGACTTTGATCTTTCTACCTTGGTGCTCCTTATGCCAGAACAAACTACCTGAGTTGGTACATCAGGCTCCATTTGTGGCCCTGTTCAAATCCAGGCTAAAAACTCACTGTTTTGAAACTGCTTTTGGATCCTGATCCTTCTAGTTTCCTATTCACCTGTGTGTTTCCTTACCATTCCCCTAGATATATTCTAGTCCCTACTTGTTGTGTTGTCTGTCTTGATGAGACTGTAAGCCCTTTATGAGTAAGGACTGTCTCTGTACAGTGCTGCGTACGCCTTGTAGTGCTTTACAAATAAATAACAGTAGTAGTCTTCTCTGCATTCCTTCTCAAAACACTACCACTTAGCTCTTGGGGTCTGTGAGAATGTGCTCTTTGGAGCAATAGTCATGAGAGTGGGTGTTTCAGATTCCCTCACAGCTTAAGGGGCACTGTGTTACATCCTGTGCATCTGGACTGGTCTAGTGGGACGATAAGGAAGATGAAATTTGGCCTTACCTGCTAATTTTCTTTCCTTGAGTTCTGCTAGACCAGTCCAGTAACCTGCCCTTCTAATACATTATCTCCAGGAACAAGCAGGAATGTAGTCATCACATATGGGTATCGTCGGTACCGACGGAGCCTGCGCGGGAATGCTCCCCAGCGTCCAATCAGAGAGCTTTTGGGAGCATCCCACAGCGCCTGCATGCTGCCTTCCCGCCTTTCCCAACTACCTCTCTCCAGTTCTTCTTTTTCCGCGGAGCCAGCAGGTCATGTTCCTGTCACCGCAGAAGAATTCTTTCTTGTTTTTTCCTTTTTTGTAGTTACGTCTGCCTTCCTCGACACTGTACCGGTACCGCCGGTCTTTTCTTTCTTATTCCTGTAAAAAAAAATATGTATATATTCTCTTTCTTTTTCTTCAGGTGCACGCGACCTTTTGGGCCTTAGGCCCAAAAATTTCCCCTTACCATGGAGAAACCTGCTTCAGGTTTCAAAAAGTGCACCAAGTGTGGCGGTACCATTTCCGTCACCGACGCACAGGAATGGTGTCTAAAATGTTTAGGTCCTGACCACTCCATCACGGATTGTATGTCCTGCGCCATGATGTCTAAAAGAGGTCGACAGAACCGAACTGCTAAGCTCAGTACCCTGTTTCCCTCTGATGCAGCTTCGGTGGCATCAACGTCTTCCAGGGCTGCTTCTTCCTCCCGTGGATCTCAGGTAACTAAACATAAATCCAGCCGGTCCTCGAAGGGTAGATCTCCTTCTAAGCATCGAGATGCCTCTGGCATTGCCCTCGAGGATTCTGCACCGGCAAAATTACCCCGGCGGGAGGCCTCGACCTCGGCAGAGCTACTAGTGCCGTGCTCTGGGGTACCGGCGGTCTCCTCCGGTACCGACACCCAGGCATTCGCAGCGTCGATAGACCAGAGAGTTCTGGCTATGGAACGCAGTCTGGCGGCTTTCCTTGCGGCATCAAAGCCCTCGGAACCGCGACACAGTGCCACCGGTACCGACACCGCCTTCGGTATCGCTATCGGTACCGGTACCGAATAGCATCGGCATCGGTGTCTGCTTTGCCGGTACCCAGTCATCCGATGACTTTCGGTACCGATACCCCGGTACCGGTTACTCCCAGTACCGACTTTGGTCGGTACGCGTATCGGGCTCTTCAAGAGCATCCACACAGACGATACTTCGAGTCCTCAGAAGAATCTGAGGATTCTGACAGTTCTGTCGATGCAGCGATGCTTCTCCCAGAGGAGCCCTCCTCCCCTAAACGCAGGATGTCTCCTCCAGAGGATATTTCCTTCCAAGATTTTATCAGGGAGGTGGCTCGGGGCCTGTCCCTTACTGTGGCCCCTGAAACAGAGCCAAGGGCCAAGGAGTTGGAAATTCTACAATATCCCAAAACTCCTAAGGAGGCAGCCACCTTGCCCATTCATGAGATTTTATATGATCTCATGTTGAGGATGTGGGAAACACCTCTTACCACCTCTCCTCATTCTCGTAGACTAGATACTATGTATCGAGTCCCTCCTTGTCCTGGGTTCCATAAGACTCAGCTTTCTCACCACTCTATTGTAGTGGAGTCAGCTATGAGAAGGATTAAGAGTGCAAAAAGGCATGCCTCTAATCCTCCAGGACGTGAGTGCAGAACCCTGGATGCTTTTGGACGTCGAGTCTTCCAAGCTTCCATGCTTTCTGCCAGGATCAGTTCCTATAGTCTCTACATGGGAATGTTCCTGAAGGAGGTCACAGATAATTTAGAGGCTTTCAGTCCTTTCCTTTCTGAAGATAAGACAGGATTTTCTCACTTGGGTCAAACATGCCCAAGATGTCTCTAAATTTTTGAACCGTGAAGCCTTTGACTGTTTTGAGTGCATAAGCAAGAACCTTGGCTATTGCCATAGGGGCACGTAGAATTGCTTGGCTCCAGGCATCTGATCTAGAGCTCTGGGTACAAGACAAATTGGGAAATATCCCTTGTACTGGTAAGAACCTGTTTGGTAAAGATTGGCAGGAAAAAGCCAATGAAATGGATACTGAAAATTCCACCTTGGGCAGATTGTCCAAGTCCACTGCTGATCCTGCTAGAAAGAAATTGTTAAAGAAACCATTCTTTTCTTAAAAGAAAAGATTTTACCCTGCTTATGTTCAGCAGGGACGTTCTGCAGATCAGCAACCACCCAAACAGAAGAAAGCAAAGGCTGCTAGGCCTCAACCGGCTCAGCAGGCTCAGCCTCCATAGGGCCTTTGACTCTCATCTAGAGAACTTAGCCTTCCTGGTTCTCGGGGGTCCAGAACCTTCCACCATTCCAGGAAGGTTATGTCATTTTGCCCCCAGATGGGGGCAAATAACAGCAGAGCATTGGACACTCTCCATCATAAAGGAGGGGTACAAGCTTCATTTTTCAAGTATGCCCCCTCACACAATAGTAAGGCAGTTCAATTCTCTGACCTCTCTCATCAACCTGTTAGGTCAGGAGGTCGCTATCCTTCTTGCCCAAGGGGCAATAGAAGAAGTACCCCTTCATCAACAGGGTACAGGGTTCTATTCCCCTTATTTTCTTATTCCAAAGAAAACAGGGGGTTACAGACCTATCTTAGACCTCAGAGAATTAAACAAATTCCTTGTCAAGGAGAAAATCAAAATGATTTCTCTCGGATCTCTGCTGCCATACCTTCAGAGTCAGGATTGGCTTTGTTCTCTAGATCTCAAGGATGCGTACACCCATGTTCTCATCCATCCAACTCACAGAAGATTCCTTCTGTTCCTTTTTCAGGGAAAGCACTACCAATACAGGGTGCTTCCATTTGGCCTGGCTTCAGCACCAAGGGTGTTCACGAAATGCATGGCTGTTGTAGCAACATTTCTCCGCACTCTAGGGATATTCGTCTTCCCTTACTTGGACGACTGGCTCATTCGAGCCCCAACAGAGTCAGAGGCCAGGACTTCTCTATCCTGCACAATGCGGATCCTTCATTATTTAGAGTTGGTAATAACATCCCAGAATCCAGTCTGACTCCCACTCAGTCTTTAGAGTTCATAGGAGCTCTCCTGGATACCACAAAGGCAAGGGCCTATCTCCCCCAGGCCCATTGCCTTCACTTGGTGCAGTTAGCTTCTCAAGCAGTGCTAAAGTCTCATCTAACTGCTCGAGAAATGTTACAACTACTAGGCCACATGGCTTCCACCGTGCATGTAGTTCCCTATGCTCGCCTCCACATGAGGGCAGCTCAGTGGACTTTATCCACCCAATGGACCCAAGCATCAGGGTGCCTGTCAGACAAAATAGCAAACACAAGTCGCCTCATTTTGTCCCTCCAGTGGTGGAAGTCCACTCAAAACCTGTTGCTGGGGTCCCCTTTTCAGCAACCCTTACCCCAGGCAACTCTCACAACAGATGCTACTCCAATGGGTTGGGGAGCTCATCTGCAATACCTCTGCACCCAGGGCACCTGGTCTCCACAAGAGAGTTGTCTACATATCAGTCTCTTGGAGCTCAGAGCAATCTTTCTTGCTCTGCGAGTGTTCCACACCCTGCTCAGCTACAAGACAGTCCTCATTCATACGGACAATCAAGTAGCCATGTTCTATGTGAACAAGCGGGGGGAACAGGCTCTCTGTCGCTTTGCAACGAAGCTTTGCGACTATGGGCCCTCGCCAGAGAGCATCAGATTCATCTTCTGGCAGTGTATCTTCCAGGCATTCAAAACTCTTGGGCAGACAGACTCAGTCGAGTTCTGCTTCCACACGAGTGGTCTCTGCATGCAGACCAGGTGGCCAGGATATTTCAACTTTGGGGAACCCCGGACAAAGACCTCTTTGCAAGTCCGTGGAATGCCAAACTTCCCCGGTTCTGTTCCAGAACTCCGGCTCAGGGGGCTCAGGCCAGGGATGTTTTCCTCCTTTACTGGGGTCAAGACTTCCTGTATGCCTTTCCACCCATTCACCTAATTCCCAAAACCCTGTTCAAGCTTCAGAGAGACAAAGGCCATCTGATTCTCATAGCTCCACATTGGCCACGGCAAGTGTGGTACCCTCTGCTTCTACATCTCTCTCAAGCTTCCTCCCTGGAGTTAGGGTCTGCTCCGATCTCCTATCCCAGGAGGACGGAATGTTATTGCATCCCAATCCCCAGTCTCTGCATCTCAGGGCTTGGTTGCTGAAGGCCTAGATCTCCATGATCTTAATATCCCTCGACAAGTGAAAGATATTCTTCTTGCTTCCAGGAAACCTCCCACAAGACGCTCTTATGCTTTCAAGTGGAAAAGGTTTACCATATGGTGTTCGCAAAAGGCTCTTAACCCCCTTGTGATATCTCTGGAATCACTGCTGGAGAATCTCCTTCATTTATCCAATGCAGGTCTTAAGACTAATTCAGTAAGAGTCAATTTGAGTGCTATTGCAGCTTCTCTTAAGCCTCTAAATGGACAGCCTATTTCCTCTCATCCTCTTATAGCAAGATTTATGAGAGGCCTTCTTCTAACTAAGCCTCCCATTAGGCCACCACCGGTGGCATGGGACTTAAACCTGGTTCTTCGGCAGCTCATGAAGCCACCTTTCGAACCTTTAGCTACTACCTCCTTGAAATTCCTTTCTTGGAAGGTTATCTTTCTCATTGCAATCACATCAGCACGCCGCATTAGTGAGTTGCAAGCGCTAGTAGCTAATCCACCTTATACAAGGTTCCATCATGACAAGGTAGTCCTTAGGACTCATCCACACTTTATGCCTAAGGTGGTCTCGCCTTTTCATCTGAACCAAGCGGTCTACCTACCTGTGTGTTTTCCAGGGCCTCATGCATCTAATGCAGAGAGGAATCTTCATACCTTGGACTGTAAAAGAGCTTTAGCTTTATCTCCAGGAACAAGCAGGAATGAGTCTTCACATATGGGTACGTCGGTACCGATGGAGCCTGCACGGGAATGCTCCC
Organism: Ichthyophis bannanicus; assembly: GCA_033557465.1. Lineage (NCBI taxonomy): Eukaryota > Metazoa > Chordata > Amphibia > Gymnophiona > Ichthyophiidae > Ichthyophis > Ichthyophis bannanicus. The sequence continues at coordinate 842,286,689 of CM066036.1, read as the reverse complement.
CAGCATCCAATCAGAAAGCTTTTGGGAGCATCCCTTGCGCCTGCGCGCTGACTTCCCGCCTTTCCCACTGCCTCTCCTCAGTTTTCGTTTTTCCGCGGAGCTGACAGGACGTCCTCCTGTCACCGCAGAAACTTTTTTCTTTAAAATTCTTATTTCTTGTTTTCTTGTGGTCGCGGCTGTCCTTCCTGCTGATACCGGTACCGCTGGTGCTTTATTCTTTTCTTTTCTAAAATTAGAGACATTTTTTCTCCTCAGTTTTTGTCTTAAATTTTTGGGCCTACCAGGCCTCTCCAACATGGAGCCTTCTTCCCCTAAGAAGTGCCTTCACTGTGGAAACATAGTTTTCTTTTTAGACTCCAATACTTGGTGTCTAACCTGTTTGGGTCCTGATCCTTGTTTCCCTGATCCATCAGGCTGTATTATTGGGAGAAGACCTTCCCTTTTTCGAGTTTCCCTCGATGCCGTTTTTCCTCCTGAGGTGAGGACACCGGTTTATTCTTCTCTCCAGGATCAGGTAACCCACAAACAGTCTGTTAAGACTAGCCAATTCTTGAAGGGTAAGTCTCATGCCCAGCATGACGATGGCTCCGGCCTTGCCCTCAAGACCCCATTGGCAATAAAACCCCGGCGGGAGTCTTCGGGCTCCAAAGCATTTACGGGATTTCAGGTTGTTCCTGGGGCTCACCCCTCACAGAACATACCTGAGCCATGCTCGGGGGTGGTATCCGCTTCGAGCGGTACCGATCCCCCGGCATCGGCACCGGTGTCGAGTGTTCCACTCTTCACCTGGGATCGTCATCTGGTGTCCTCGGTACCTTCGGGGCCGATCGATACGATCCAGATTGGCTTTCCTGTATCTCCGCCATGCTCGGGGTTGGTACCGGCTTCGAGCGGTACCGATACCCCGGCATCGGTGTCGAGTGTTCCACTCTTCACCTGGGATCGTCATCTGGTATCCTCGGTACCTTCGGGGCCGATCGATACGACCCAGATAGACTTTCCTGTATCTTCACCATGCTTGGGGTTGGTATCGGCTTCGAGCGGTACCGATACCCCGACATCGGCGCCGGTGTCGAGTGTTCCACTCTTCACCAGGCATCGTCTTCGGACGTCCTCGGTACCTTCGGAACCGATCGAAACGACTCCGATTGACTTTCTTGTATCGGCATCGCCGATACCACCACCAACGTCGGTACCTTCTAGACATGCATCGATAGACTCGCTCCCTTCGATGCCGAGTCTTGAATCGATGTCCAGTCTAGATGACTTGGTACCGACGCGTTTCGGAACCGATCCATATCGTTTCCGACTACGCAGTACCGAAGATATTCACCAAGGCTCTCTGGCTACCTCGGTACCGCTTCAGCAGCCCCCGATTACTGCTTCGATGACATTACCGTCTCCGATACCGGTATCGGTATCGATATCGATGTCGATTCCTGCTGTTCCATCGGTGCCATCGATCCTTTCTATGCCTAGCTTGGAATCGATACCGGGCACTGACGATGCAGTACTAACTGCCTCGAATCAGAACTGTCAGTATCACTGTCCATCTAGCAGGATTATTTTTCTGCACCAGTCCAGTATGTCTTCTGGTGCTCAAGCTGCTGCTTCCACCTCAGCTTACCCAGGAATAGTTCCTATTGGAGATCCTTCTTTTCAGAAAGTTCTCCTTGACATGGCAACCTTTCTGGCCATTCCTATTCTTGGCTCTACTCTTAACCAAGATCCTGCAGAAAAGGAAAATATAATGCTTCCTTTACATCATTCTTTGCAGGATCTTCTGAGGATGTGGTAATCACCTTTAAAGGTTCCTTCGCCTTCTACAGCCACTAATGTTCTGTATCGGGTGCCTCCCTCTCCAGGGTTTCAAAAATATCAACTTCCACATCATTCCATTGTAGTGGAATCAGCAATGAGGAAGGTAAGAAGCAAGAAGAAGCATTCTTCTTATCCTTCAGGTCGTGCATCTAAAGCACTTGATACCTTTGGACGTCAAACCTTCCAAACTTCTATGCTGGCTTCAAGAATTATCTCATATATTTTTTATATGAGTCTGACACTTCAGGAGGTCACAGAGAAATTATCTCTTTTGTCCCCTTTTTTGTCAGAGCCTAAGGCCACTGACTATTCCTTGCTTCTTAATCATAGCAGGAATATCTCTTGGTTTCTTTCTCGTGCTTCTCTAGACTCTTTTGAGTATGTTAGCAGATCCTCTGCTATTGCCATTGGAGCACGTCGTAAAGCCTGGCTGCAAGCTTCAGACTTGAGCAGATGGGCACAACATACACTGGGTAATTCTCCTTGTACTGGAGAAAATCTCTTCAATAGAGAGGCTTTACGTCAGGTTGCTCATTGCTCCACTGACTTCCCTGGTTCTGGAAACCATCCTAAGCCTTCTTTTTCCCCAGGACGTAGGAAATGTCCTACCAAACCTCCTTTCCCTAAGAAAAGAAGGTTTCACCCTTCTCCTGCCCATCCTCCAGATGTACCCAAGCAAGGGACATCTCATCCTAGTCTGAGGTCTCCAGACTCTAACCAGTCTAATCATAAACAGCAACCATAGGTTCCTATATGTTGCAATCTACAGTTAACTTCTTCTTAGCAGAGGTTTATTCTTCAAACTCTACACTGGTTTTCCGTATGCTAAGCTGTTAGGATACTTTTGTCCATGGGTTACAGAATTCTCCCCTTCTTACTACTGCAAAGGGAGGTTACAACTATCCCATGATAGTTTTCTGTCCCCACATGGACATCTTTTCCTTCAGCTGACTTACCATATGGTAAGTCACCTTCCAACCCCCTCTCTTCCAGGGTTTCCCCTGCTTGAGTTGGTACCATACTGAAACACTTCTCTTTCTTTCCAGTGTAGACTTTTTTGTTATCCTTCAATGCAACTCATCAGACAGGGACGGGAATATCTCCGCTCCCTTTGTCTGTTTTCTCTCTGTTTTTATACAGGAGAATCCCCTCTGCTGTTTTGTTCAGTTGCTATACATGCAGGAGTTCCAGTGATTTTTTTAGTGCTCATTGCAAGCTACTTTCAACTATCTTGCATAATACTACTCACTGCAGGTTATCTTCTTCTAGCCATATCCTTTCCTAGGATGTGGCAACACACCTGACTTCAGTCTTAATTCTCCTGCACAATGCTCTCTGCAATCTTCAGAGAAGCTTTCTACTATGGGCCCTTGCTACAGAGCATTGAACTTTGTCTCTGAGGGTTTTTTCACATAGTAGAAAAAGCTTATATAATCATTTCATGGCTATATGGGTTCTTTATACCCTCTTGTCTCCTGTTGTGATACAGAAGACAAGCTTTTTCTGCGTGAATGTCCAAGGAGTTCCCAATCTTATAAGAACATAAGATATGCCATACTGGGTCAGACCAAGGTCCATCAAGCCCAGTATTCTGTTTCCAACAGTGGCCAATCTAGGTCATATGTACCTAGCAGTTTCCCCAAGAGACACAAGTTCCACAATGCTTGTACTGGGTCAAGCATTGATATCTTCGGTCACTTAATAATGATTTATGGACCTTTCCTCCAGGAACTTGTCCAAACCTTTTTTAAACCCAGCTACACTAACAGCCTTTACTACATCCTCCGGTAACAAATTCCAGGGTTTGATTACACGTTGAGTGAAAAAATATTTTCTTTTATTAGTCTTAAATAGTTTACCCTGTAGCTTCATTGCATGTCCCCTAGTCTTTCTATATTCTGATAAGGTAAACAATCGATCTACGTTTACCCGTTTCACTCCGTTCATTAATTTATAGACTTCTATCATATCTCCCCTCAGCCGTCTCTTTTCCAGGTTAAAGAGCCCTAACCTTTTTAGCCTTTCTTCATAGGAGTATCCTTCCATCCCCTTTACCATTTTGGTGGCTCTTCTCTGTACCTTTTCTAAAATCGCTATATCCTTTTTAAGATACGGCGACCAGAATTGCACACAATATTCAAGGAGTGGTCTCACCATGGAACGATATAGAGGGATTATAATTTCTTTTGTTTTATTTTCCATTCCTTTCCTTATCATACCTAGCATTCTATTTGCTCTCTTGGCCGCCGCTGCACACTGGGCCGAGGGTTTTAACATGGTATCCACAATGACGCCTAAATCTTTTTCCTGGGTGGTGGTTCCTAATGTGGAACCTTGCATCGTGTAACCATAGTTTGGGTTGTTCTTCCCTAGGTGCATAACCTTGCACTTGTCCACATTAAATTTCATCTGCCATTTTGATGCCCAGTCTTCCAATTTATCAAGATCCTCTTGCAATTTTTCACAATCCTCTTGGGTTTTAACAACTTTAAATAGTTTTGTGTCATCTGCAAATTTGATAACCTCACTCGTTATTCCACTTTCCAGGTCATTTATGAATATGTCAAAAAGCAGCGGACCCAGCACAGATCCCTGGGGTACACCACTATTCACCTTTCTCCATTGGGAAAATTGGCCATTTAGCCCTACCCTCTGCTTTCTATCTTTTAACCAGTTCCTGATCCACAATAGTACACTGCCTCCTATCCCATGACTCTTTAGTTTTGCCAAAAGTCTCTGATGAGGGACCTTGTCAAAGGCTTTCTGAAAGTCCAGATACACAATATCAACCGACTCACCTTTGTCCACCTGTTTATTCACTCCTTCAAAAAAACATAACAGATTAGTAAGACAAGATCTTCCTTGTCTAAAGCCATGTTTGCTGTCTCCCATTAGGTTGTGACTATCTACATGCTGAGTAATTTTATTCTTTATGATGGTTTCTACCATTTTTCCCGGTACTGACGTCAGGCTCACCGGTCTGTAGTTTCCCGGATCAGCCCTGGAACCCTTTTTAAAAATTGGTGTTACATTGGCGATCCTCCAATATTCAGGTATTAGAGATGATTTTAAAGATAGTTCACAGATTACTGATAGCAGTTCTGCAATCTCATATTGCAGGAATCTACCCCTTTTTTCTTTACAGCTTGGCATTATACTTTTCTGCTCCACTTGGACAACGCATACTCTTTTACTATACATGATACCCCTGTGTCCCTTGGCTGGGTCATCCTGGTATCTTAGTCTATGCGTTTTTTTGTCCTTTGGACATGTCAGAGTCCTAAAGTACTCCTGATGTGCTCTTGCCAGACTACTATTATCCTCTGTTTTTCACGCAACCATACTGGTTATTTCACTGAACTACATTCCTGCACCGCAGAAATAGATTCTCTATATATCTTCAGGTGGTTTCCACCCCTCTATTATTAGATGAATCTTTTCCCATCACATTCCCCAAGTGAATGTTTTTATGGGGCTCAGTTGCAGGCATGTATCCTCAGGCTTATATTCATGTATGTATATGTCCTATACATACATATTTCTGTAAGCTGTGTGGGCATAAGTCATGCCCATCTATATACATATATATATATATATATATATATATATCACATATCTAGACATATATGTACATTTATATATATGTATGTATCTCCATATATATATATATGTGCCCATTGGGAGATGTCCATAGGACGCTATGTATTACCTGCTATCTCCCTAACTGTCTGTGCTATAAAGCCTTTACCTTCTTAAGAGGTCCAGACAGTCAACTTGCCTATTCTCATGCGGCTCAGTAAGTGGGAGCGGTTATACACACAATTACTGCTGTGATGTCAACAGCTTCTATTTTTGTTATAGATCTCCCTGTCTCTGAAGTATTAAACTTCAATGTCTTCCTATCTCTTACCAGCTAGGAAAGACGGTGTACATCTTCAGTATTTCTGAGTACACTTCTGTTCTCCTTGGGAATGGGGGCTTTTTTCCATACCCCCTCTTCCCTTCAGGACTGGGCTAATTCTCCAGATCGGTCAGTCTTCTTCTTTTAGTCCTCAATGTTAATAACTCTGTACCTAAAAGAGTTTTCAGCTTTTTCCCATAAAGCTTTCCATTAAAGACCTGCCGTTCTTCTCCTGCCCCAGTTGACACCTGGGTTACCTGCCCATTCCAGGTTTGGAACTTCATCCTCACTGCTGTGAAGTTACCTTGAGGATTCCGCTACTGCATCTACAGTACACTCCATCACAGTTCTACTTCCTACAATCCAGTAGGTAAGCTCTATATTGTACTAGTTCATTAAATATTTTAATGATACTTGACATACATTCTAAAGACTCATTTTTTCTGTAGTCTTTAGATTCGCTGTTCCTCTACAGCTCTTCTCTATTCAACTCCTACCCCCCATCCCTCAGGGGATGCCGGGGATCCAGGTTTGGGAAATGCCGTCCTGTTCCAGGGATATGCATTTTATGGGATCTCCCCTGGCACCCACAGCTAGGGGAGTCCCCATATGTGAAGACTCATTCCTGCTTGTTCCTGGAGATAGCACAGTTACTTACCTGTAACAGGTGATCTCTGGGAACAGCAGGAATTAGTCTTCACAACCCACCCACCTCCCCTAGGAGTTGTATCTATCTATCCCCTTTCCTCTTTCTCTCCTTCTGTCTCAGCTATAAAACTCAACTGAGGAGAGGCAGTGGGAAAGGCGGGAAGTCAGCGCGCAGGCGCAAGGGATGCTCCCAAAAGCTTTCTGATTGGATGCTGGGGAGCATTCCCGTGCAGGCTCCGTCGGTACCGACGTACCCATATGTGAAGACTAATTCCTGCTGTTCCCAGAGATCACCTGTTACAGGTAAGTAACTGTGCTTTACTTACAAAGAACACAGCAACATAGAAAGTCCTCTCAACTCTTTGTTGCTTTTGATCCTTCTCATTTGGGACTTCCGGTCTCCAAGAGAACACTGTCTAACTGGATTGCTCAGTGTATTTCCTTCGCCTATCAGAGTAAGAATCTTTCTCTGGAGGGCCATGTCGCAGCTCACAATGTGAGAGCCATGGCAGCCTCAATGGCTCATCTGCACTCTGTGTCTATCGATGACATCGGTCGAGCAGCCACTTGGGCCTCGGTTCATACCATTACTGCTTGGACAAGGATTCCCGCCGGGATGCCTTGTTTGGTCAGGCTGTTCTCAAACACCTGTTCCATACCTAATCAACTCCTACCCCCACCATCCCTGGTAGGATGCCAGAGATCCATGGGGGGAAGTGGAGCCCTCTTCAGGGGGACACAACTTCTGGGGTCTCTCCCTGGCACCTAAAGCTAGGGAGTCCCCATATGTGCTGACTACATTCCTGCTTGTTCCTGGAGATAGCATAGTTACTCACCTGTAACAGGTGATCTCCGGGAACAGCAGGAATTTAGTCCTCACAACCCAACCACCTCCCCTAGGAGTTGTATCTCTCTATCTATCTCTTTCCTTTCCCTCTCTCTCTCTTTGTCTCAGCTTTAAAACTCAACTGGAGAGGGGCAGTTGGGAAAGGCGGGAAGGCAGCACGCAGGCGCTGTGGGATGCTCCCACAAGCTTTCTGATTGGACACTGGGGAGCGTTCCCACGCAGGTTCCGTCGGTACCAACCGTACCCATATGTGAGGACTAAATTCCTGCTGTTCCCGGAGATCACCTGTTACAGATGAGTAACTATGCTTTCCTGCAGAATGATTTGTTACAGCCAATTGGGTAAGGTCTCATTCTGTTTCTTGTTGGTTTATAGTCTCCTTCCTATGTTTCTCCTCTGAGGTGGGAGGATGCATCTAGAGAGGCCTAGGGATGCTTTGATTCTCAAGGGGGGTCGGAAGGAAATGTTTGAGTTATGTTTCCTTTTTAGTTTTAGTTCAATAATACTGAGGAGCTGGGAGCCGCATGGTGCCCAATAAGGGCAAAGTCCACAAATGTTTGGTCTCTGCCTCCGTCTCCTAGCAGGTGGGCATAACCTATGCATCTGGAGAGGTCTTATATGACTCGAGGGAAGGAAATTAGCAGGTAAGACCAATTTTCTTTCTTTTCTAGCAATTTCATCTAAAGGAAATGATTTTTTGTATGTTTTCATTTTACTTTTTGTGGCTTACCAGTACATGAAAATCCATCCCTAGCCCTGATTTGCTGTTACCTCCTCCTCATTTAATTCCTTTTAGGTATCAATCTGCTGCTGTTACAGCTTCCTCTCTGCCAGGCCTTGATGTGCCATCTCTTTCCGCCTTTCTAGCTCCCAGTTCTACTGCAGTCCCATTCACATAGCCGCCTTTCTTTCTTTTTTCCTTGTGTGCCTGATATGTTGGTACTGCCACTACCTCCTCCCTCATTCCTGTCCCCAATCTACTGGTACTGCTATCTTTGTCTAAGCTAAGCTTTCTGTGTGTGCATTAGGCAAAGCTACCAAATAATTCATGTTTATGCTTACTTTCTCTAGGGATTCTTTTCCATTTGACCAACAGTTTAACATTCTAATGAGATTTATTGTGGATCAGACACAAACTCCAAATCTAAAGGTCAGTGAATAAAGATGTTATGGATTAGCAACAATTCACAACCAGCGATTTCAAAATGAACATTTTTATTATTTGTCCTTTAACCAGCTGTAGGGTGTATATATGTGTGTGTCTATATCTATTTGATATATAGATAGAGGCATAGACTGAACAGTTCCAAACTTATATTTTAATAAGTGCATCCATGTTTTCTAATATTTTTGCCTCTTAGGTAAAAGTTGCAATTTTGAAGTACATAGAATCTTTGGCCAGACAAATGGACCCGACAGACTTCGTAAACTCCAGTGAAACCAGGCTTGCTGTTTCTCGAATAATAACTTGGACAACCGAACCAAAGAGCTCAGATGTGAGAAAGGTGAGTCAGCAAAGTTAGATGAAACATATGTATTTTTGCAGTTGGAAATGGACTGTAAAGCATACTTGATCCTAAGTGTGTCCTAAACTACATGTAAGCTAACTTTGCACTTGCTTACTGCATTTACATAATTCAGTTACTTTACCAGTCAGATTTCATATGGTGTAGCTGACATCTAAGACAGTTTTTCCTATGATTCTCCCCTTTCCAAGCATATTGGAGGTAATATTCTAACAGATAGTTTAGTTTAGGAGAGTAAGAAGTTGCCTGTGTCTTTATAAAATACTAGGAACAAGCAGACATTTATTTCCAAGAACAAGCAGGAATGTAGTCTTCACATATGGGTGATATCGGTACCAACAGAGTCCGCGTGGGAACACACCCCGGCATCCAATAGGAAAGCCTTTGGGAGCATCCTACTGTGCCTGTGTTGCTGCCTTCCCACCTTTGTGACTCTTCCTCCTCAGTTTTTAGTTTTTTGCAGAGCTAGCAGGAAGCAAATCCTGTAACCACAGAAAATTCCTTTCTTCTTCTTTTTTTTTGTTGTTTTTTTGTGGTTGCATCTGCCTTCTCGTCAGCGCCAAACCTACATCCTCAGTTCTCTTTCTTCTGGAAAAAAAAACAACCCTTAAACTTCTTCAGGCACATTGACACCATTTTAGGCCTTAGGCCTTCCATCCAGTACCGACACTATGGAAAAACCAGCCAGTGGTTTTAAAAAATGTTCTAAGTGTAGTAGCACTATCTCTGCTACCAATACCCATGACTGGTGTCTCAAATGCCTCAGCCCAGATTACCAGCCGTCCTAATGTCCTTTATGTAAGAGGCCTTACAGAATCGGGCCGCAAAACTCAGCTCCCTCTTTGCCTCAGATGCAGTTTCACTTGCTTCAATTTGTCGAGAGCATTGTCTTCCTCTCATGGATCTCAGGTTTCAAAACGCAAGTCCTCCCAAGGGTAGATCTCTAAGCACAGAGATGCCTTGAGTTTTGCCCTGGGCATGGATCGACCGGCCAAACAACCCTGGCAGGAGGACCTCCCCTTCAAAGCCACCGAGGGGTACCAGGATGCTCCCGAGGCCTCCACCTCAGGAGAGCAACTGGAGCCATGCTCTGGGATGGTAGCCCATGCTTCTGGTACCGATACCCAGGCATCGGCGAGCTCTATAGACCAGCATATCATGGCCATTGAGCGGAGTCTAGCGGCTCTACTGGCGGTGTCGGTACCGGTAAGAACGTTACCAGCAGTTTCACCGGCACCGATGGCGATGCAGTCTGCATCGGGTTTCATGCCGCTAGCCGCACTCCTGCCTATACTGGTCCTCGAGTCCATTCCTGGTTCCAAGGTACCAGTCAGACAAGTCTCTTGGTACCAAATCTTGCAGGAGCACAAACATCACTCACGCCAATACTTTGACTCTACCGATTCTGATTCTTTGGCTGATGAATCGATCAGTACCTGAGAAATGTGCAGTCTTCCAGAGGAACCCGCACCGTCACCATAACGGTACATGTCGTCCTCCCGAAGATATGTCTTTTCAGGAATTTATCAATGATATGGCGAGGGGCCTTTCCATTACACCTACATCTGAGTAAGAGCCTAGAGCAGAGGCATTTGAAATCCTCCAATATCCTACAGCTCCAAAGGAGGTGACTACTCTGCCTATTCACCGTATACTCCAGGACCTCATGCTCCGTATGTGGGAAACACCTCTCACCAATTCCTCCCATACTCGATGACCCGATACCATGTATCGGGTACCAGAAAGTCCTGGTTTCCAGAAAACACAGCTTCCACATCAGTCAGTGGTAGTGGAATTGGCTATGAATCGAATCAAGAGTTCTAAGATGCACCCCTCCCAGGTAGGGCATTCAGAACCTTTGATGCCTTTGAGCGTCGGTGTTTTCAGGCTTCCATGCTTTCAGCCCGCATAAGTTTTTACATACTCTTTATGGGTATGTTCCTTAAAGAGGTAACTAGAAATCTGGAATCAAAGGCTCCTTTTCTTCTGGATGATACGAGGGCAGACTATCTTACATTGGTCAAACATGCCCAAAATGTTTCAAAGTTTGTCAATAGGCAACCTTTGACTGTTATGAGTGCACTAACAGAGCAATATCTATCTGCATCGGTGCACATACAATTGCATGGCTTCAGGTATCAGACCTTGGGTTCAAGACAAGCTGGGTAATATTCCCTGTACAGAAGAGAACCTGTTTGGGAAGGATTGACAGGATAAGGCTTCTCAGTTAGAATCTGAGAATGCCACCCTCAACTGGCTTTCCAAAACCACTGCCAACCCTGCTAAAAAGAAAGCACTGCAAAGAGTTTTCTTTGGTAAGAAGAAAACAATTTACCCTTCTTACCCCCAGATTTCTCAATACCAACCTCGGAGTACCCAGAAGAGGCAACAGCAGAAGCCACAGGCTCCTAAATCTCAACCAGCTGCGCAGACTCAATCTGTGCCTGGTTTTTGACTTCTTCCTAGAGAACATTGCCACCCTGCCTCTGGAGAGCCCCCACCCCCTCCACACTGCAGGGCAGACTCTGTCATTATGCCCGCAAATGGTATCTCATAACCGCAGAACAGTGAACACTAACCATAGTGTGAGAGGGGATACAAGCTTCATTTACAAAGCACCCTCCCCCACCCAAGTGGGGGAATATCATTCTCAACCCCTCCTCACTGCTTTCCTGCTACAAGAGGTCACTTCTCTTTCAGAGTGCTATAGAAAAGGTCCAACATCTCAGTAAGGGATGGGATTCTATTCTTCCTACTTTCTTATACCAAAGAAAAATGGCGGATACAGACCCATCTTAGACCTCAGAAACCTAAACAAGTTTCTAGTCCGAGAGAAGTTCAAGATGATCTCACTAGGAACTCTTATGCCATATGTCCAGAATCAGGACTGGCTCCATTCTCTAGATCTAAAGGAAGCATATACACACATCCTCATTCATTCAGAACACAGGAAGTATCTACGCTTCATCTTCCATGGAAATCACTATCAATACAGAGTCCTTCCATTCGGACTCAGCTCTGCCCCAAAAATCGTCACAAAGTGCATGGCGGTCATACCTGCATATTTAAGGACTCTCTGAATATTCTCCTTCCCTTACTTAGATGACTGGCTAATAAGGGCAGCCATCTCACAGGAGGTTCACCTATCTCTCCTTCATACAATGCAGGTATTGCAAGATCTGGGATTTGTAATAAATCTTCCAAAATCCCATCTAGCTCCCACTCAAGCACTAGAATTCATAGGAGCTCTTCTGGACACTTGGTGGTCAAGGGCCTTCCTACCCCAGAACCGCTGTACTCGCCTAGTGCAGCTTGCATCGCAAGTGCAGTTCAGAGGCAAACTCACGGCCAAGGAGATGCTGCAACTTTTAGGCCATATGGCCTCTGTAGTGCATGTGGTTCCATATGTCTGCACATGCAGACAGCTCAGTGGACTCTGGCCTCCCAGTGGAGGCAGGTCTCTGGGTCCTTCAGGGACCGGATCCAAGTCACAGACCTTCTCAGACTCCCTTCTATGGTGGTCTACCCCAGAAAATCTCCTCATAGGATCACCTTTTCAGATGCCTCCACATCAATGCATCCTGACAACGTATGCCTCCAAACTGGGCTTGGGAGCCCACTTAGGGTCTCTCTCCACTCAGGGCCTCTGACGTAGCAGGGGTCGCAGCTCCAGATAAATATACTGGAGCTTCAATGCCCTCAAGGTGTTTCGACAACAACTGCAGGGCCACAGAGTTCTCGTCCATACGGACAATCAGGTAGCTATGTTGTACGTGAACAAGCAGGGGGAGCAGGTTCTTGGCCCCTCTGCACGGAGGCTCTCCATCTTTGTTCCTTTGCCATTGCTCACCAAATACACCTCCAAGCAGTATATCTGCCAGGACAGCAAAATGTCCCAGCAGACAAAATTTCCTAGCAGAATGGTCCCTCCATCAGGAGACAGTCTCCATCTTTTAGACCTGGGGAACTCCGGAGATAGACCTTTTTGGCACCCCGCAAAACACCAAACTTCCTATTTTTTGCATTAGAACCCCGATGTTCATCTTCCAACATGTGGATACTTTCCACTTTCACTGGGGTCGGGATTTCCTGTATGCCTTTCCCCTCATATCCCTGATTCCCAAAACGCTTTTCAAGCTTCAAGCTGACAGGGGCCACATGATCCTCATAGCCCTGCACTGGCCATGTCAACCGTGGTTTCCTCTCCTGCTACGTCTGTCCAGACTTGCCCTCTGAGTCTCGGGTCAGCTCCTGATCTCCTCTCCCAGGAGGAAGGGATGCTATTCCATCCCAATCCACAGTCTCTCCATCTCATGGGTTTGGCTGCTGAAAGCATAGTGTTACAAGATCTTAACCATCCTCAGGAAGTAAAGGAGATCCCACTAGCCTCCAGGAAACCATCCACCAGATGTTCTTATCAGTTCAAGTGGCATAGGTTCTCCACCTGGTGTTCCCAGAAGAATCTCAATCCCTTCTCAGCTCCTGTGGAGGTTCTCCTTCAGTATCTCCTCCAACTTTCGTCCTCTAGTCTCAAGACAAACTCGGTGAGGAAATTGCTGCTTCTCACCATCCTTTGGATGGGCAACCTATCTCCTCACAACCGCTTGTTGCACGTTTTCATGAGAGGGCTCTTATTGACCAAGCCTCCCATTAGACCACCACCAGTGGCATGGGATCTTAATGTCGTGTTAGGGCAGCTCCTCAAGCCACCTTTTGAACCTTTAGCCGCAACCTCACTAAAAGTTCTCTCTTGGAAGGTTATCTTCCTAATTGCCCTAACTTCAGCTAGACACAAGTGAGCTTCAGGCTTTGGTGGCAGACCTGCCTTAAGAACATAAGAACATAACATATGCCATACTGGGTCAGACCAAGGTCCATCAAGCCCAGTATCCTGTTTCCAACAGTGGCCAATCTAGGTCATAAGTATCTAGCAGTTTCCCCAAAAGACAGGTTCCACAATGCTTGTATTGGGTTAAGCATTGATATCCTGGGTCCCTTCTTAATAATGGTTTATGGACCTTTCCTCCAGGAACTTGTCCAAACCTTTTTTAAACCCAGCTACACTAACAGCCTTTACTACATCCTCCGGTAACAAATTCCAGAGTTTGATTACACATTGAGTGAAAAAATATTTTCTCTTATTAGTCTTAAATAGTTTACCCTGTAGCTTCATTGCATGTCCCCTAGTCTTTCTATATTCTGATAACGTAAACAATTGATCTTCGTTTACCCGTTCCACTCCGTTCATTAATTTATAGACTTCTATCATATCTCCCCTCAGCCGTCTCTTTTCCAGGTTAAAGAGCCCTAACCTTTTTAGCCTTTCTTCATAGGAGTATCCTTCCATCCCCTTTACCATTTTGGTGGCTCTTCTCTGAATCTTTTCTAATAGCGCTATATCCTTTTTAAGATACGGCGACCAGAATTGCACACAATATTCAAGATGCAGTCTCACCATGGAACGATATAGAGGCATTATAATATCCTTTGTTTTATTTTCCATTCCTTTCCTTATGATACCTAGCATTCTATTTGCTCTCTTGGCTGCTGCTGCACACTGGGCCGAGTTGTACTTTCTTTTCTCTGTCCCCCATCTGCTGGCAAGGAGAATTTATCCACTAGTCTGGAATGATCTAGCAGGAAGATCTGGAAATAAATACCATATAATAAATATTCCTAGACAGACTATACAACCGGTTTTCCTACCAAAAAACTTCCAAATGAGACATATCAAGGAAAACATATGTATGACCAGAGTAGTTAACAATGCATTTACAGGGAAAGCAAAGGTAGAAGTAAGTGCCAATAGCGAGGACTTTGTTTTAACTGAAGAAAAGTACTATGACACAAGTGTGAGAGCTTAACCACACCTGGAAAAGCAATTGCCTATCCACAAAAAGGAACAGACTTCTTAGAAAAGTACAATTTCAAAATTAAAGGGTTTTCTTGCTCAGAAGTAAATGCAACCAAACGATTTGCACGTTTAGTGACCAGGTCATGGGATATCTCCAAAAAATCTGTAAGGTCTAAGCAATCCAGTGTTGCCATCTTATCATACCCCTCCCCTTCCCTAGCCTCAAGTCTAATATCTCTAGAAAGGTAATATATCAGCCACAGAAAAACCGTCCATTTAAGGATAACCCGGAATATCATTCAAACATTTTTTAAGCAACTCAAAAGAAGTAAGCACATTACTGGGAAATTTAAAAAAACATTAATTTCTAACTTTAATCATATTTTTCATCATTTCTAATTTACTATGAATATGTAAACTATCCTTAACAGCAGCATTTCCCAATAATTGAACATTAGAAAAGGAAACATACACCATCAAACCAGAATAGGTGGTTCTTAGGACTCGCCCCCATTTCATGCCAAAGATGGTATCTCCTTTCCATCTCAATCAATCAGTTTACCTTATTGTCTTTTTCCAACATTCCTCTAAGGGCAGAGGCAGCCCTGCACACCCTTGACTGCAAGCATGCCTTATTTATTTATTTAACATTTCTTCTATACCGCGCTGTTATAATCAGTGCGGTGTACATCGAACAAAACATACTACAATGCATATAGGCAACATTGAGTTTACAGTGAAACAGGATATTAAACATGGAGAAAAACCGGGGAAACTATATATAAGCTAACTTTATACTATGTACGCTTCACTAACTCTTCTAGCTGATACATGTGTGTTCGTGGAAGGATAGTACACGTGTGATGGTTAGTGGTGGGACTTATGAGTAGGCTAACCATTATCTGTTTGTGTTAGGGTGTTAGGGCGGCTGGGAGGTAGTTTGTCAATTGAGTGTTCACCACGGATTGTCTCCGGGTAGAATTTTGTAAATAGGTGGTGTTTCAAGGCTTTTCTGAATGGGGCTAGATTTTTGATGCCTCGGATTTCATGGGGAAGGGCATTCCAGTTTAAAGGAGCAAATATGGAGAAGGCCCTGTTGGAGGTTGTCTTTGTGCATTTTGTCGTCATCTTGGGGACTACTAAGGTGTTCGTTGTTTGAGGCCTCCGGTTTCTATTTTCAGGGGTACTGTGGATTAGCTTGCTGATTGGCGTGGAGGGGTAGTTATTTAGGGCTTTGAATGTAAGGACAATTGACTTGTATTGGAGTCTGGCATGTAATGGTAGCCAATGCAGTTCTTTCATGATTGGCGTTATGTGGTCAGATCTTGACGATCCAGAAAGGACTCTTGCAGCTGCGTTCATAGCTAGGCGGAGCGGATTTAAGGTTGATTGTGAGAGTCCGTGGAGGATGATGTTGGCAAAGTCCAGATGTGGGAGGACTAATGCCTGGAAGGTTGTCTGGTAGTCAGTAAAATCTAGTAGGGGGCGAAGGTGACGCAGCGTTCTGATATTATGATATATTGCCTTTGTGACGGTTTTTACATGGGTTGTCATATCAAGGTGCTGATTGAGCATGATGCCTAGATAACGGATGGTGGATTTGGATTTCAACTCTGCATTGTTGGCATGTAGTGCTAGGGGAGGTATGAACTTCCAGTTCCTCGTGACGAATAGAACATCAGTTTTGTCATGGTTGATCCATAGGTTTTGTGTCAACAGCCAGTCAGCTACAGCTTCAAAGCATCTTATTCTCCAGGACCAAGCAGGAAGTCAGTCCTCACTTATGGGTGACGTCGGCGCCGACGGAGCCCTCACGGAGCAATTTTCCCCAGCTTTCGCAGAAAGCCTTTGGGCATTGCAGCGCGCATGCGCGGTCCCCTTCCCGCCTAGGGATGCCATCTTGCTCAGTCTTCTTTTTTCCGCGGAGCCCTACAGACGTAGTCTGTTACCGCCGCAGAAAAGTTGATTTCTTTGATTTGTTTTTACGTTAAATTTTTCTCGGTTCGTGTGTTCCTCTTCCCGCCGGGCCTCGATATCCTCTATTGGGCCCGTCTATGTTTTATTTTATTCCAACTGGCGTTCCCGCCACTTTTTTCCTTCATCCCTGGCAGCGCGGTCTTTCGACCTTGCCGGGGTTCTTTTTCCCCCGATGGCTGCCAGCGGTTTTAAAAAGTGTGATCGTTGTATCAGACTCATGTCTCTCACCGACACGCATGACTGCTGCCTCCGCTGCCTCGGGGCCGAGCATGACCCTATGAGCTGCGGCCCGTGCAGCAAGATGTCCTCGAAGGCGCTCAGGAGCCGGCAGTCGCAAAGGGATCGGATCTTCTCTGACTCCGCGCGGACCTCGTCAGAGGCCTCGACGCCTCGTGGCTCCGGCTCGGAGCATCGTCGGAGTTCTTCTGAGCGGGGCTCCCCCGGCCAGGAACACCGGCGGGAGAAGAAGCCCGCGAGGGTGGAGCCGGGAGGCGACCCCGGTCCTTCGAGGGACAGGTCACCTAGCCCGGCCCGACACCCCGGGCCGTCGGAGGGGGAAAGGCCTTCGAAGCTTCCTCGTCTCGAAGTGGAGTCTCCTAGACACGTGAGTGCTATAGTCCTCCTGGACTCCCCCACGGATGAACCGACGTCGGGCCCGATGCCGTCGGGGCCCGAGTCGGCGGCTGCTGGGTCTTCTGAGCTTGATCTCAGACTGACGTCCTTGGAGCGCAGTATATCTGCCTTCATGGACCAGCAGCGGGCATGGATCACCGGCCTCGCCAGTGCATCTGCCCCGACCACCGGGACGTCGACGCTCCAGTCGACCCCGGAGGCCGAGTCGATCCTCGAGTCCATGCGAGCTCGAGTCGATCCTCGACCTAGGTCTCCCTCGGCTTCCCGTTTGGGACCGAGGTCCTCGACGCCAGCCTCGGCGTCGGGGCGGCGGTCCCCGGGCCCTGCCCGCGCGGAACCGCTCGATTCCTCCTCGGAGGAGTCGGGCTGGGACACGGAGGAGGACGAGTCACCCTGTTCTTTCCAGACTCTGTGCGTCCCCTCCAATTCGCCCGAGTCGGAGCCTCGGAGGCGGTCCCCCCCCCCGGAGGATACCCGGTTCTCCGACTTCGTGAGGGGCATGGCCAAGGCTTTGGCCTTCCCCGCGGATCCGGAGGAGGAACCCCGAGCCGAGGAGCTCGAGGCCCTTCAATACGACTCCCCCCCCGAGGGAGGCCTTCACTGTACCGGTTCCCCCGATGCTGGAGCGGCTTCTCTTCCGCATGTGGGAGAGCCCAGCCTCTACGCCAGTGTTGAGCAAGCGGGTCGATTCCATGTATCGAGTCCGCAAGAGCCCCGGGTTCCAGAAGGCGCAGCTTCCGCACCACTCCATGGTGGTGGAGTCGGCCATGCATCGACTTAAGAGTCAAAAGATGCACTCCTCGGTGCCCCCGGGTAAGGAGGCCCGGAACCTGGACGCCCTCGGTAGGAAGTGCTTCCAGGGCTCTATACTTGCTTGTCGGGTCCAGACATATCAGCTGTATATGGGTATGTACCTCCGAGACCTGGCGAAAGAAATTGAGGGTTTCTCTGCCGGTCTCTCCGAGGAACCCTTGCAGCGGTTCCAGGCCTTATCTTCAGGGATTCGAGAATGTTCGAAGTTCATTTCTCGAGCGGCCTATGATGGCTTCGAGGCATCGGCTCGGGTAGCCGGAGCCGGCATCGGGGCTCGCCGCCAGGCTTGGCTTCAATCATCCGACCTCGAGCCATGGATGCAGGACAAGTTGGTCGATGTTCCTTGCCGAGGGGAAAACCTCTTCGGCAAACACATGGCCGAAAAGGCGGCAGAGCTCGAGTCCGAGACTCTCACCAGGACTCGCCTCTCCAGGAAGTCCTCGGCCCCTTCACAGAAGAAGGGCTCGGGCAAAAAGCCTTTTTACCCGAGGAAAGTGTTTGCTTATACGCATCACCAACCACAATGTCAGGCCACTACCCCCCTTCAGGGGCAGCGGCCTAGGGGACAGGGTAACTGTTCCCGGAAGCAAAAAGCCTCCAAACCCACCACGCAGGCCCCGGCCCAGCAGGGTGGAGGTTTTTGACTATGCCAGCACGGGGGGTCGGCTGACCCACTTTGCTCACAGGTGGTCAGCCATTACATCCGATGCCTGGGTGTTGCAGGTGGTCCACAAGGGCTACCTCCTGCGTTTTCACCAGGTGCCCCCCCTCTACTTCCCAGGGGAGCCTTCCAGACCCCCGCTGCACGAGGACGTACTCCTTCAGGAGCTGCAAAGCCTGCTTCAAGAACGGGCGGTGGAGCCAGTGCCCCAACACTTGTGGGGTCACGGGTTTTATTCGAGGTAATTCCTGGTTCCAAAGAGAACAGGAGGCCTCAGGCCCATTCTAGACTTGCGCAACCTCAACAAGTTCCTGCAGCGGGAAAGGTTCAAGAGGCTTACCCTTGGAACCCTACTGCCCTACCTCCAGCGGGGAGATTAGATCCAAGGAGCATAGCCAAAGGATGCTTATACCCACATCCTTATTCATCCGGACCACCGACAATACCTAAGGTTTGTGGTGGCAGGGAATCATTATCAGTACCGAGTGCTGCCTTTTGGCCTGTCCTCCGCTCCCAGGGTGTTCACGAAGTGCCTGGCAGTGGTGGCAGCCTTCCTGAGGCTTCAAGACCTCTTCGTCTTCCCATACCTGGACGACTGGCTCATCCGGGCGTCGTCGGCTCCAGAGGTCGCCCAGGCCGCCCAACGTACGGTGGCTCTGCTTCAGCACTTGGGCTTCGTCATAAACTTCAAAAAGTCCGCTTTGCTCCCCTCTCAGGACCTCGAGTTCATAGGGGCACGGCTGGACACTCGACGGGCTCGTGCCTTCTTGCCTCTGGAACGGGCCAACAGGCTCATGGCCCTAGCTGGCGGGTTCAGCGGCGAGTCGCCGTCCCCTGCCAGACAGTTCCTGCAGTTGCTCGGGCACATGGCCTCCACGGTCCATGTCACTCCGAACGCCCTTCTACATATGAGACATACCCAGTGGAGCCTTTGCTCTCAGTGGCATCAGGCCACAGGGAGGCTGTCGGACCTGTTACAGGTTTCCGACCGTCTGGTCTCCTCCCTGCAATGGTGGCTTTATCTGCCCAATCTAGTGCTCGGCATGCCCTTTCAGTCTCCACCGCCGTCCCGGGTGCTCACGACAGATGCTTCCCTCCTGGGTTGGGGGGTGCACTGTCGGGGGACATGCACTCAAGGCCTTTGGATGCCTTGGGAAGCCGCCCAGCAGATAAACTTCCTGGAGCTCCGGGCGATCCGCCTAGCTCTGCGGACCTTCTCTCACCTAACGTTCGGTCAGTCCGTACTGGTGCAGACGGACAATCAGGTGGCAATGTTCTACGTGAACAAACAGGGGGGCACGGGCTCCCTCCTTCTATGTCAGGAAGCCAGGAGGCTGTGCTCTTGAGCGGTCGATCACGACATCCTCCTCAAGGTGGTTTACCTGCCAGGGCAGGACAACTTCCTGGCGGACAAGCTGAGCCGGATCCTGCTACCACACGAATGGAAGTTGAACCCCGCGGTGGTTCAGCAGATCTTCCTCCGGTGGGGCTCTCCCACCGTGGACCTATTTGCCAGTCCCCTGAACAGGCAGCTCCCCAGGTTCTGCTCCCGGCACCCTCATCCTCTACGAGTAGCGCCGGATGCTTTCCTCATCTCGTGGTCCACGGGTCTGCTGTATGCCTTCCCTCCCACGCCACTGGTGTCCCAGACATTGTTCAAAGTTGTCCAGGACAGGGCCTCCGTGATCCTGGTAGCGCCCCGGTGGCCGAGACAACCGTGGTTCCCTCTGCTTCTACAGCTGGCGGTGGACACCCCTCTCCCTCTGGGGTTTCAGCCCGATCTCCTGACCCAGGATCAGGGAACTCTTCTGCACCCCAACCTCCGGGCTCTGCACCTGATGGCCTGGCTGCTGAAAGGGTAGTCCTAGCTCCGCTTCTGCTACCCCCGGAGGTGGAAGCCGTCGTCCTAGCATCTCGGCGACCTTCCACCCGGAAATCTTACGCCCTCAAATGGCGTCGTTTCTTGGTCTGGTGTTCTCAGCGATCTGAGGACCCCTTCGCTTGTTTAGTATCGGTGGTACTGCAATATTTGCTTCACCTATCCGATCTAGGTCTCAAATCCAACTCTGTGAGAGTCCACCTCAGTGCTCTCTCTGCACATCATTCACCGGTTGAAGGCCAGCCTCTCTTTTCGCACCCCTTGGCGCGTTTCCTCAGAGGCCTCCTTCTACTTAAGCCTCCGTTGTGCCCCCCAGCCCCTGACTGGGACCTCAATGTGGTTCTGCAAAGGCTTACCTGCCCACCTTTTGAGCCCATGGCTACCTGCCCTCTTCGTTTCCTCTCCTGGAAAACTCTCTTCTTGGTAGCCCTCACTTCCGCGAGGCGAGTGAGTGAGCTGCAAGCCCTAGTGTCGGAGCCCCATACACTAGGTTCTACAGGAATAGGGTAGTCCTGCGGACCCACCCCAAGTTTCTTCCAAAGGTGGTCTCCCACTTTCACATTAACCAGGAGGTGGTTCTTCCGACCTTCTTTCCCAGGCCGCACTCCAGCCGAGCTGAGACAGTGCTGCATACCCTGGACTGTAGAAGAGCCTTATCCTTCTACCTTGACCGTACGCGAGAGCATAGAAAAGCGGTCCCGCTTTTCGTCTCGTTTGACCCCAATCGGTTGGGGGTACCTGTCTCTCTAAGTGTACTCTGTCCATCTGGGTAGCCGACTGTATCGCCTGGACTTACGGGGCAGCCGGTTACTCCTTGGAAAGTCGTGTCACGGTGCATCGGGTCAGGGCGAAGGCCGTGTCTGTGGCTCACCTCCGCTCTGTTCCATTGGCAGACATCTGCCGGGCCGCTACTTGTTCTTCAGGTCAGACCTTTGCGGCTCATTACTGCCTGGAAAGGGAGTCCCGCAGGGACAGTGCTTTCGGTCAGGCAGTCCTCCACAATCTCTTTGAGGTTTAGGCAACTCCTACCCTCCGGCCCCGGCGTTGGCTACCGGCTGGATGCGTATTCAGAGAAGATTCCTTCCCTCTGTACTGTTGAGCCTCAGGGAGCTCTTTTTAGGCTTGAGGTCTCCGGTAGCCTTAAGCTTGGGAGTCCCATAAGTGAGGACTGACTTCCTGCTTGGTCCTGGAGAAAGAGTAGTTACTCACCTGTAACAGGTGTTCTCCAGGAGCAGCAGGAATCAGTCCTCACAACCCTCCCTCCTCCCCTCGGAGTTGCACTCATTCTTTTTGCATATTTTTGCTAACATTTGCTGTCTTGCCGCTATGTCATCAGACTGAGCAAGATGGCATCCCTAGGCGGGAAGGGGACCGCGCATGCGCGCTGCAATGCCCAAAGGCTTTCTGCGAAAGCTGGGGAAAATTGCTCCGCGAGGGCTCCGTCGGCGCCGACGTCACCCATAAGTGAGGACTGATTCCTGCTGCTCCTGGAGAACACCTGTTACAGGTGAGTAACTACTCTTTATTGGGGCGAGTGTCAATTGTGAACGGCATGTAAAGGAGGATGTCATCTGCATAAGCAAAGCATTGTACGTTGAAGGATCGGATCAAGTCACATATCGGCTGCATGTAGATATTAAACATCAGTGCCGATAAGGACGAACCTTGAGGCACCCCCTGGGTCTGCAGAAATGGTTCTGAGGATGTGTGGCCTGCCTTGACTTGTTGCCACCTATTGGAGAGGTAGGATTTGCACCATTCTAGTGCCGTGCTTTGAATCCCCTTTTCTTTTAGGCGTTGTAAGAGTATATCATGGTTCACAGAATCAAAGGCGGCAGAGATGTCCAGAAAGATGAGTACGAATCCTTGTCAGGAGGAGTTTATTCCTGTGACCAAGTCGTTAAAGAGGGTTGTAAGGACGGTGTCCACTCCGTGTGCTTCCCTGAAGCCGTGTTGGGAAGGATCTAGCGGTGTCTCAGTATCAATATGATGTTGGATTTGTTGTTAGCATTTTATCTTCAAAGAACTTGAGAGCACTGCAGGGCTTCGCAGTTGTTCATTTCCTTTGACCCTAGTCATTTGGGTCTCACAGTTTCTAAACGTACTCTATCCAAATGGATAGCAGAGTGCATCTCATTTGCTTATGACAGGGCAGGGCTATCCATTGAGGGGCATGTCACTGCCCATAATGTTTGTGCCATGGCTGCCTCGATGGCAAACCTATGTTCTGTGGTCATTGATGAAATCTGCAAAGCAGCTACCTGGTCTTCGGTACAGACCTTTGCTATTTATTACTGTCTTGACAAGGACTCCTGTCGGGATGCCATGTTTGGTTAGGCTGTACTCCAGCACTTCTTTCAGACTTAGGGCAACTCTTACCCTCCGTCCCAGAACTTAATGATACCAGACATCCATGGAGGATCCATGTCCTCTTGATGCCTGTTCTGAGGCAAATCTACCGATTCTGAGGTCATTTCTCTGGCATCTGGGAGCTAAGGATACTTTTTCTGTTAGCCATTCAGATGTAAATAGTTAATACTGTTATCCAAGTTATGGTACCTGTTCTATGTAATTACGGTGTAACCCCCCACTGTAAACTCTCCTTTGTTCCATGTAAACCGCACTGATATCGAAGAGCGCGGTATATAAGAAAAATAAATAAATAAGGAGTCCCATATTTGAAGACTACATTCCTGCTTGTTCTTGGAGATAGCATAGTTATTCACCTGTAACAGGTGATCTCTGGGAATAGCAGGAATTTAATCTTCACAATCCACCCTCCTCCCCTAGGAGTTAGTAGGGTTTCTCTTTTCTCTCCTTTTATCTCAGCTACAAACTCAACTGAGGAGGGAGAGTCACAAAGGCGGGAAGGCAGCAACGCAGGTGCAGTGGAATGCTCCCAAAGGCTTTCTTATTGGACGCTGGGGAGTGTTCCCGTGCGGGCTCCGTCGGTACCGACATCGCCCATATGTGAAGACTAAATTCCTGCTGTTCCCAGAGATCATCTGTTACAGGTGAGTAACTATGCTATACCAGCTCAGGAGCTGAAGTAAATGTACGCGCTTAGAATCTGTATGACAGCGCGTATTTTATAAAGAATGTACGTACTTCGCAAATCCACCTGCACTTCGCTCAAGAACATGCCTACACACGGATCATGCTACAAGTATGTGTTCGCTTGTGTGTGTGTAGCCCATGGGGTAGTTTTATAAAAGCCCTTTTATGTGCATAAAACCAGGTTTTCCACATGGAAAAAGTATATAAAGTTACCCTCGTTATGTTGTATTAAACGACTTTAGGTCCTCTTTTTGGGGAGGCATACAATATATAAATGAGAATAGAATAGAACTGGAGAAAGCACTCTGCCTTTACAAGTAACCTTGTCATTAAATGCTAGTGCCTTTGAGGACTTCTAAAAAAAAATTCTACATAGATATATATTGTGCATGGTAAACTTTGGAAGGACCTGATATAAATTCTTCCGCCTTTTTTAATTTTTTCAAATTTAATCTCTGCTAAACCAGTCTGCTTTTGAAGGCATCTCCAAGACATGATTTGTTAAGAATTTAGGGCCCCATAGTTGGTGTCTTTTTTAAGCTCCAGTCATGGCGTTTTAAAATGAAACCGGATATTTTCTGTGGACAAGCAGGAAGTAAGTCCTCACATATGGGCAAGGTCTCCGACGTAGCCCTGCGCTGGAATGCTCTTCTGCTTTTATTTGAAGTTTTTAGGAGGCTGCACCATGCCATTTTCTCTAGTCTTTGTTTTTTCACAGAGCCCCATCGATGTTTCGGTTCTCTGCTGGTAAATGCTGATTTTTCCCCCCCTTTGGGGGCCTTCCTGTGCAAGTATCTTTTTAGTGATTACTGTCAGTTCCGTCGATCGCGGTTCCTTCATTGGTTCTAATGCTTTTAGATAAAATTTCATTGTTTTGGTTGTTTTACCTGTGACTTGACCAGACCTGTTGTCAAAATTGAGCAGTTTGATTTAGCCATGGCCATTTTCCCGGACATGTCCCAGAAACTGGCCAGCGTTCAAGAAATGTACCAAGTGTGACTTATGACTTCAGATCAGTTGTACAGGCACTGATTACACCTCAAATTGACTTTTGTAATAGCCTACTCCAAGGAATATCTAAAGTCACTAATCAACTTCAAAAAGCTCAAAATGTCACAGCCAGGATTATATTTATAGCCTCCCTTTCCAACCATATAACCCCCATCATTAGTAGAACTAAATACAAAATACTAATGACCACCTTTAAACTCATTAACAATATCTCCTCTTCACATCTCTCTACATCTTACCAGACACAGAACTTAGAAGTAAAAGAGGTTGCCATCTTAACACCATCAAATACCCTCATGACTACCGCAAATCCAATCAAACTACTAGCAATAGAGCCTTCTACCATGTAGCCCCCACATTGTGGAATGCTCTCCCTGACATGCTAAGATCCATTAAAGATCTGCAGAATTTCAGAAAACTAATCAAAATCCACCTTTTCATTGAGTATTTTGGTATAAGCAACAACAATTACACCACACAACCCCCCCATCCCATATGACCATCTTACTCCTCCCATTCCCCCCATCCATCTATGTAAGTGAATGACTTCACTGTTTACTACATATTTTGTACATAGTTAAGCATGATGTTTTCTCCACATTTATCCCCTCCCTAGTTTGATGTTCACCAATGTTTATTGTGCAATGCAAAGTTTAATGTAAACTGCCCCTGATCTCAGGAAGGAGCGCTATAAAAGTGCACTGAAATAAAGTGTGCCATGGCCATCTCAGTCACCGACAGGCATAACTGGTGCCTCCAGTGCCTGGGTCCTGATCACCAGCCCTGTTGCAATTTGTGCTTGCAGATGACAAGGAGAGGCCTGAGGGGTCGAGAGAAACAGAGAAATCCCTCTCTGGCCATGGGTCTGATTCAGCATCTTCGGTCACGATGCTTCCCAGGAATCTGCCGATGGTGCATTGGCATCAAGAGGTTCTCAGGCTCAATAGGAGCAGAGCACCTACAGTGTCCTGGAGAATCAGCTGTTGGTCAGTCTCCGTCTGGAGTAGAAAAAGAATTTGACCTCATCGACATCGAAGGGGGATCCATCCAGGATTTCATTTGAGCTGTAAACATCCAAGCGAGTGGTACAGCGTAGGGGGCAAAGTACTGTCCATGAAAGAAGAGCAGGACATGGGCTTGATTGTTTTTTATGATCTTAAAGTGGCTAAACAGGTAGAAATGGCGATGGTGAAAGCCAGAAGGATGCTTGGGTGCATAGGCAGGAAAAAGGATGCCTCTGTATAAATCTCTGGTGCGACCTCATCTGGAGTATTGTGTCCAGTTCTGGAGACCACACCTTCAAAAAGATATAAACAGGGTGGAGTCGGTGCAAAGGATGGCTACTAAAATGGTTAGTGGTCTTTGTTATAAACCATATGAGGACAGACTAAAAGATCTTAATTTGTATACATTTGAGGAAAGGTGGGATAGAGGAAATATGACAGAAATGTTTAAATACCTTCATGGCATAAATGCACGAGTATAGAACCTCTTTGATTGAAAGTAAGCTCTACAACAAGGGGCCATAGAATAAAGGTGAAAGGGGAAGACTCAGGAGTAATGTGCGGAAATATTTCTTTCTCTGGGAACAAGCAGGAAGTCAACCCTCACATATGGGTGACGTAGGCACCGACAGGACCCTCGCGGAATCATCCCCCCAGCTTTCAAAGAAAGCCTTTGGGAGATGCCACCACACATGCGTGCTCCCCTTCTCGCCCAAGGGTACCATCTTGCTCAGTCTTTTTTTTTTTTTTTTTCCATGGAGCCCTTCAGACGTCTGTCTGGTTTGTCCCCGGAAAAAGTTGATTTTTCTCTCCAAATTTCATAGTCATCTCCAGTATCGCACAGCTACTCTTCCCGCCACGGACCTCATTGCCTCTGTGTCAAGTTCAGGTCTATTTTTGTAGTTTTCTTTTCCTGGCGTCTGCACTTTTTTCTACTAACTGGCAACCCAGAGAGTCTTCGACCTTGCAGGGGTACTTTTTCCCCCCATGGCTACCAGTGGCTTTAAGAAGTGTGATTGGTGCACTAAAATTATGTCTTTGACCAACATACAGGACTGCTGTCTCCGCTGCCTTGGGCCAGACCACGACCCGGCAGCCTGTGGTCTCTGAAAAAGGATGTCTAGTAAGGCCCTCAAGAGCTGCCAGCAGCAGCACGATAAGGTTTTTTTCCCCGAGTCCTCTGTGCCTCCGAAGGCCAGGGCCTCGTCTGAGGCCCCAACGTCTCGGGCAAAAACTCCCGAGCCTGAGCCCCATCCATGAGTCCTCAGAAAAGGGATCTCCCTTGAGGGAACCCAGGAAAAAGAAGAAACTCTCGAAGGTAGCGTCCTTGGATGGTTCTGACCAGCCGGGTGCTTCCCACGACTGCCAGGCATTTTATGAATACTCTTGGGGCCGGGGCCAAGCCGAAGGAGAGCACTCTGGACTGAAAATGCCTGCCTCCCACTACAAACCGCGAGTACTGCCTGTGGTTGGAGTGAATGAGGATGTGAGTATAAACATCCTTGAGGTGTAAGGAGCATAGCCATGCTCCCTTCTGGAGGTATGGCAGCAATGTACCAAGGGAAGAGCATCTTGAATGTCTCCCTCAACAGGAATTTGTTGAGGTTGCACAGGTCGAGGATGGGTCTTAGGCCCCCTGTCCTTTTTGGCACGAGGAAGTACCTGGAGTAGAACCCCCCTGGCCCTTGAAATGGTGGGACACCGGTTCCACCGCTTTGTCCTCAAGAAGACCTCCCAACTCCTTCAGTAGAAAGTCCTGATGGAGAGGAGACCTGAGGGGCTCTCCCGGGAAATAAGGGGGTGGTGTCTGAGTCAGGCGGAGGAGGCCTCCGGTTCGCCCTCTGGCAACCGAATGGGACCTCAATGTAGTGTTGGGGCAGCTCACTCTCCCACCCTTCGAGCCTCTGGCTTCCTGCAACCTTCGCTATCTCTCTTGGAAGGTGGCTTTCCTGGTTATTTATTTATTTATTTAACATTTCTTCTATACCGCGCTATTAAAATCAGCGCAGTGAACATTGAACAAAACATACTGCAATGCATACAGGCAACATTGAGTTTACAAAGAACAGGGAAAAATAACACATGGGATAACCGGGAGAACTATGTACAGATTAACTTTATACTATATACTTTAAACTATATAAAATACTCTAAACTCATTTGGATATTGTAAGCGATTTCGTGTGGATGGTGCAGGTTATCATGTGGGCTATCGTGTAGGCTAACCATTTTCTGGTTGTATTAGGGTGCTAAGGCGTCTGGGGTATGTGGGAAGCTTGCTAGATGTGTGAATGTCCGGGATGACTTCTGGGTAACATTTTGTGAACAGATGGTGTTTTTAGCGAGCTTCAGACCCTTGTAGTGGAGGAGCCTTATACCAGGTTCTACAAGAACAGGTTGTGCTTTTCACGAACTCCAAATTCCTGCCGAAGGTAAGATATCTCCGTTCCATCTCAACCAGGAAGTAGTGCTCCCTACCTTCTATCCAAGGCCTCACTCCAGTTGGGTGGAGACAGTCCTTCACACCTTGAACTGTAAAAGGGCTTTGTCCTTCTATATCCAGTGCACTCAGGGCCACCGCAAAGCTTCTTAGCTCTTCATCTCCTACAACCCCAGTAGACTGGGGGAGGCGGTGACCAAGTGTACGCTGTCCATCTGGGTGGCAGACTGTATCGCCCTCGCCTATGAGCAGGCGGGGCTCCCACTGGAAGGCCACGTCACGATGCACCATGTCAGGGCCATGATGGCCTCAGTGGTGGCAAACTTGCGCTGTGTCCTGATGGTGGACATTTCCTGGGCCGCCACCTGGTCTTCAGTCCATACTTTCGTAGCTCATTACTGCCTGGAAAGAGAGTCCCGATGGGACAGTGCCTTCGGCCAGGCTGTGATTTGTAACCTTTTCAGGGTTTAGGCAACTCCTACCCTCCGACCCTTTTGTGTTCAGGCTACCAGAGTGCTGGTTTCATCGTACACAGGGGTCCTACTGTGGTCTGTAGACACGGACTCATTTGCTGCTGCTTGCGGCTCGCCATGAGGGAGCCCCTATTTTTGCTATGGGCTTTCGGTAGCCTGTAGCTGGGAGTCCCATATGTGAGGACTGACTTCCTGCTTGTTCCTGAGAAAGCATAGTTACTCACATGTAACAGGTGTTCTCTGGGGACAGCAGGAATCGGTCCTTACACCCTCCCTCCTCCCCTTGGAGTTGCTCCTTTGCCGTCTTTTAACTATGTCGTCTGAGCAAGATGGCATCCTTGGGCAGAAAGGGAACCACACATGTGTGGTGGCATCTCCCAAAGGCTTTCTTTGAAAGCTGGGGGTATGCTTCCATGAGCGCTCCATTGGTGCTGATGTCACCCATATGTGAGGACTGATTCCAGCTGTCCTCAGAGAACACCTGTTACAGATGAGTAACTATGCTTTATGGAAAGAGTGTCTGATTCGTAAATCATCTTTGTGACTGATTGGTAAATTATCTTACCGCAATCAGCCAGTTTTTGAGGGCCAGAAGAATTTGTTCTACCAAAATGGACTTTGAAAGACACACTTATGATATTAAAAACAGATTTTCCATAAGAGGATATCTGAATAAAAGAATACAACAGGCTTATTCCTGAGCAAAAGCTGCTGAACGGATTACTGTTTAAAAAAAAAGTCCACATGGGATTCTATTAACAAGATTGTATGTGCTCTGGTTTTTTACCATTTATTACACAAGATATCCCATATCATCAAAGAATTGCACATTCTACAAACATTTCCTGTTTTTGAACATCAAGGGGTCACAATAGCACATAAAAGAAATAGTAATTTGGCTAATCCTCTGGAACCTTCAACTTTACCTGAACATAGAGCACCACCCCATGTGAAGGGCCACTTCCATTGTGGGAGATGCTGTGTATACACATGTCCTACTTGTCAGAAACATTTTTGAACATCCGATAACCAAAAAGAAACTTTTTAAAACTGATTTTTCCAATTGTGCTACAGAAATGTTGTTTACTTTATCACATGTCCATGTGTCTTGTTATACATTAGAAAGAATCGTTCATACACATATAGTTGGGCAGAGAAGCTGCCTCGGAAAGTTGGTACCAGACCAAACCTCTGGTATCTCATTGGATCGAGAAATCCCTTCAGATTCCAGACTTTTTAAGTTTTTCATACTGAAGGTGGTCAAACCTAATTGGACGGGTGGGAGATATCAACAGAGTTCTTCTACGCTTAGAACAAAGGTACATTTTTTAGCTGAAGATCATGACACCCTATGGATTCAATGTGAATATCGATTACTGTTTTTTTTTTGTTATAGCCCCCCCTCTTTTTATTTTTTATTCCCTTTGGCCCTGTTTCTAACTTTCTGTTTTCTACTTGTCTGTTCAATTAGTTTTACCCCATTTTATTTTTTATATATTGGTTGCATTTCACTTAGCTGCCACCTCCTTACAATCCTGGGGAGTACTCCATGGACCCCGTGTACTGGAGCCTCCTGCAGACCGAGGTTGTGGCCTTGTTGGCCAACCTCGCCATCGAGCCAGTTCCCCCCGGCCCAGATCTTGCAGGGCGTTTACTCCACACACTTCCTGGTCCCCAAAAAGGCTGGCGGGTTCCACCCCAATCTGGATCTGTAAAACCTCAACCGGTTCTTGGTGCGTGAAAAGTTCAAAATGGTTTCGTTGGGTGGGGACACTGCTCCCATTCCTCCTACAAGACAACTGGCTATACTCCTTGGATCTGAAGGATGCGTATGCACATATTCTGATCCACTTGCATCACAGACAGTACCTTCAGTTCATGCTGGGCAGCCAGCACTATCGGTACCGGGTGCTACCCTTCAAGCTGGCTGCAGCCCCCAGGATATTCACAAATTGCCTGGTGGTCGTTTCAACCTTCCTTCAGACCCAGGGTTTTTTTGTCTTCCTGTTCCTGGATGATTGACTTGTAAAGGGTACCATGCTGGCCAGCATATGGCAGTCCACCGAGCTCACCATTCAGGTGCTCGAAGGACTCTGCTTCATGATCAGCTATCCAAAGGCTCACCTCGAGCTGGTACAACAACTGGAGTTCATCTGGGCCCACCTTGATATCACTCAGGCGAGAGCTTGCAGCATCTCATCGAGGTGGTGGGCACATTGTAGCGCCAACGCCACACCACAGTCCATGGGCTGCTGAGAGCCCTTGGACACATAGTGGCCACAGTGCATGTCATCCCTCAGGCCCACATCTGCATGTGGCAGGCTCAGTGGACCTTGCGAATACAATGGCAGGAAGCCTGAGGCTGCCTGTGGGACAGGGTGGTGGTCACTGCATCACTCACACAGTCCCTGAAGTTGTTGCTTGTGCCCACAAACTTGTGTCGTGGCCTCCCGTTCCAACCAGCTGCAGGCTGCTCATGATGGATGCCTCCAAGCTCGGCTGGGGCATGCACCTGGACAGTCTGCGCACCCAGGGCCTGTTGTATGAGTGAGAGCCTCCATCAGATCAACTTCCTTGAGCTCCAGGCCATTGCAAATGCTCTCTGTATCTTTCAGGCACACCTGGCAAATCAGGTGGTTCTGATCCAGACTGACAATCAGGTGGCCATGTTCTTTGTGAACAAGTAGGGGGGGGCACAGGCTCGTATCTCCTGTGTTGGGAGGCTGTTCACCTCTGGAAGTTTGCCCTAATCCATGGCATGGATCTCAGGGTGACATATTTGCGTGGCAAGAGCAACAGCCTAGCTGATAGCCTCAGCCAGGTTCTTCATCCACACGAGTGGTCCCTCAAGAGGGAGATGGTGGACCGGATCTTTCAGGAGTGGGGCACTCTTGATGTGGACCTGTTCGCTATGGCACAGAATGCCACGGTAGCTCGGTTCTGCACCTGGAGGCTGGCCAGTGATCGCCTGGCTCCAGGTGCCTCTCTTATATAATGGGGGAAAGGCCTGCTCTATGCCTACCTCTCAATTCTGATCATCACGAAGATGCTCCTAAAGCTCCAGGCTGAAAGGGGATCCATGATTCTCATTGCTCCTTAATGGCCTCAACAGCTGTGATTCCCGTTACTGCTGCAGCTCTTGCAGAAGGGGGAACCTCTTTGCCTGGGCTCCAACCCAGACCTCATCTCACAGGAGGGCGGCTCCTTGTTGCATCACAATATCCGCTTCCTGGTGCTCACGGCATGGATGCTGAGTGGGTAGCCCTTGCAAAGCTTGCCCTTCCCAAGGGTGTCACCAGGATCATGCTAGCGTCCCCAAGGAGTCAACACATAAAGCCTATGCATTCAAATAGTGATGGTTTGCCGCCTGGTGCACTGGTCGGGCGTTGGACCCCTTTGTCTGCCCCATGGACCAGCTGTTGGAATGCCTCTCATGCCTTTTCAATTCTGGGATCAAGTCCAACTCTGTGAATGTTCAGCATAGCACAATAGGAGTGTTCCATTGTGGCTGCAAGGGGAATCTCATGTCGGCTCAATTTCCAGCATGCTGATTCATGTGGGACTTGCTTTTTCGAGCCTCCAGTTAAACCCCTTGTGGTCTTTTGGGATCTGAACATGGTCCTCTGCCAGCTCATACGGGCTGCTTTTCAGCCGCAGGACATGTGTCCACTGAAGTTCTGGATCTGGAAGGTCCTCTTCGTGGTGGCTGTCACATCGGCCCATTGTGTGAGTGAGCTCCAGGCGCTGGTCGCACATGTTCCACCAGAACCAGGTGTTGCTCCGCACACAGCTGTGTTTTCTGCCGAAGGCGGTGACTGCTTTTCACCTCTACCAGTACATTGTCCTTCCAACATTCTTTCCCTGCCTTCATGCCAGTCACGGTGGGGCAGCTTTGTACACAATGGATTTCAAGCATGCGTTGGCCTTCCACTTGTAGCGCATGAAGGCACAGTGTCAATCTTCTGTTGTTCGTCTCCTTCAACCCTAATAGGCTGGGTGTTGCTGTTTCGAAGCATGCGCTATCCCTCTGGCTCACTTATTTATTTATTTGCAAAGTTTTTATATACCATCCCTTCCAAAGATCAAGGGCGATGTACAGTGAACTCAACAGTATACATTAAATGTTTTCAGGGTATAAACAACTGGGGCTTAGTAATACTGCGTGCGTTATATATACATTTAACAACTATATAGAAAGTTAGTTATTTATAGAGCAGCATATATTTACATCATAGTAAAAATCGATGTTCATTGAGTGGGGGGGATGTTGCAAGTGTGTATTTTGAATGGGAGGAGGGGTTATAATGTCGTTGCCGTAGTGTTAGATAAAGAGGTGTTTTAATTTGTTTTATAAATGTTTGAAGGTCTTTGATGGCTCTAAGTTTGTCGGGAAGGGCAAGTCACCTCATTTTGTCCCTCCAGTGGTGGAAGTCCCCTCAAAACTTGTTGCTGGGGTCCCCCTTTCGTGAAACCA
Source organism: Ichthyophis bannanicus (assembly GCA_033557465.1). Taxonomy (NCBI): domain Eukaryota; kingdom Metazoa; phylum Chordata; class Amphibia; order Gymnophiona; family Ichthyophiidae; genus Ichthyophis; species Ichthyophis bannanicus. The sequence continues at coordinate 842,253,670 of CM066036.1, read as the reverse complement.
CGTATCAAATATTTGGTCGTCTTACGAACGTCTTCACAGATAAAACAATAGACACACGTTCAGTATAACATATAGAGGGATTATAGTGATAAATAAATTAACTTCTTCCTTTCTTCTTATTCACTCACATTACATTAAAAATTATCATCCAGAGGTCTCAGATAAGCTACTGTTCCCCGGACTTTTAACTCGTCTGTAAGGGAACATGCAAGCTAAATCACATCAACGACCTCCTCAAGGATATATGATACAGTTAACGGATATAATGGAAACTAGCAAGATTTTCCAAGGGTTCCACAAAAGTAGTATTCTTCAAAACAACAGTCAATATGATACCCGTTCCTTGCTATGGTCCGTTAAGTTGTAGCATTATTAGCATAATTAATGACCCTTATATTCTATATTCCTCCTTTCAACAACCCCTACCCCAAGCAACTCTTACAACAGATACTTCTCCAATGGGCTGGGGAGCTCATCTTCAGGACCTCTCCACCCAGGGCATCTGGTCCCCACAGGAGACTTGTCTACATATCAATCTCTTGGAACTCAGAGCAATCTTCCTTGCTGTACGAGTTTTCCACACCCTGCTCAGCCACAAGGCAGTCCTTATCCACACGGACAATCAAGTAGCCATGTTCTATGTAAACAAGCAGGGAGGAACTGGCTCTCTGTCGCTTTGCAACGAAGCTCTGCGACTGTGGGCCCTCGCCAGAGAGCATCAAATTCATCTTCTGGCAGTCTATCTTCCAGGTATTCAAAACTCTTGGGCGGACAGACTCAGTCGAGTTCTGCTTCCATACGAGTGGTCTCTACATATGGACCAGGTATCCAAGATTTTTCGAATTTGTGGAACCCCGGACATAGACCTCTTTGCAAGTCCTTGGAATGCCAAACTTCCCCGGTTCTGTTCCAGAACTCCGGCTCAGGGGGCTCAGGCAAGGGATGCTTTCCTCCTCCATTGGGGTCAAAACTTCCTGTATGCCTTTCCACCCATTCCCCTAATTCCCAAAACCCTGTTCAAGCTTCAGAGAGACAGAGGCCACATGATTTTCATAGCTCCACATTGGCCACGGCAAGTGTGGTACCCTCTGCTTCTACATCTCTCTCAAGCTCCCTCCCTACAGTTAGGGTCTGCTCCAGACCTCCTCTCTCAGGAGGACGGAAGGTTATGGCATCCCAATCCCCAGTCTCTGCATCTCAGGGCTTGGTTGCTGAAGGCCTAGATCTCCAGGATCTTCATCTTTCTCAACAAGTGAAAGATGTTCTTTATGCTTCCAGAAAACCTTCCACTAGACGTTCGTACGCTTTCAAGTGGAGGAGGTTTACCATCTGGTGTTCTGAGAAGGGTCTTAACCCTCGTGCCATACCTCTGGAATCGTTGCTGGAGTATCTCCTTCACCTGTCTAATGCAGGCCTTAAGACAAATTCAGTAAGAGTCAATTTGAGTGCTATTGCAGCTTCCCTTAGGCCTCTAAATGGACAACCTATTTCCTCTCATCCTCTTGTAGCAAGATTCATGAGAGGCCTCCCATTAGACCACCCCCGGTGGCATGGGACTTAAATTTGGTTCTTGGTCAGTTTATGAAGCCGCCTTTCGAACCTTTAGCTACCACCTCCTTGAAATACCTTTCTTGGAAAGTTGTCTCATTGCTATCACATCTGCACACCGCATCAGTGAATTGCAAGCACTAGTAGCTAATCCACCTTATGCAAGGTTCCATCATGACAAGGTGGTCCTTAGGACTAATCCACACTTTATGCCTAAAGTGGTCTCGCCTTTTCACCTCAACCAGGAGGTCTGCCTACCTTTTTTTTTCCAGGTCCTCATGCATCAAGTGCAGAGAGGAACCTTCATACCTTGGACTGTAAAAGAGCTTTGGCTTTTTACTTACAAAGGACACAGCAACATAGAAAGTCTTCCGAACTCTTTGTTGCCTTTGATCCTTCTCATTTGGGACAACCAGTCTCCAAGAGAACACTTTCTAACTGGATTGCCCAGTGTATTTCTTTCGCTTATCAGAGCAAGAACCTTTCTCTGGAGGGCCATGTCACAGCTCACAATGTGAGAGCCATGGCAACCTCAATGGCTCATCTGAACTCTGTATCTATCGATGATATCTGTCGAGCAGCCACTTGGGCCTCTGTTCATACCTTCACAGCCCATTACTGCTTGGACAAGGACTCCCGCCGGGATGCCTTGTTTGGTCAGGCTGTTCTTAAACACCTGTTCCATACTTAATCAGCTCCTACCCACCATCCCTCATGGGATGCCAGAGATCCAGGTGGGGAAGTGCAGCCCTGTTCCAGGGACACACAACTTATGGGCTCTCTCCCTGGCATCTAAAGCTAGGGAGTCCCCATATGTGAAGACTCATTCCTGCTTGTTCCTGGAGAGATAGCACAGTTACTTACCTGTAACAGGTGATCTCTGGGAACAGCAGGAATAAGTCTTCACAACCCACCCACCTCCCCTAGGAGTTGTCTCTCTCTCTCTCTCTTTTTTCCTTTCCCTCTCTCTCTCTCTTTGTCTCAGCTCTAAAACTTAACTGAGGAGAGACAGTTGGGAAAGGCGGGAAGGCAGCACGCAGGCGCTGTGGAATGCTCCCAAAGGCTTTCTCATTGGATGCTGGGGAGCGTTCCCACGCAGGCTTCGTCGGTACCGATGTACCCATATGTGAAGACTTATTCCTGCTGTTCCCAGAGATCACCTGTTACAGGTAAGTAACTGTGCTTGCTTGGCAAGATAGAAGTCAATGCAAAAGAGGAAGGCCAGCAATGATTGGATCGATACAATAACAGCAGCTACGGGTACCAGTCTGTCAACAATGAGCCGCCTGACTCAAGACCGAACACAATTTAGGATAGTTATCCAGAGGGTCGCCATGAGTCGACTCCGACTCGACAGCACTTAACCACATCATGGACCTTAAATTCAGACAATAAATGTCATTGTTGCACCATGACTAAAACTCCCTTCCCCAATCAGAGGCTGTGAGCACTTGCTTTGCACTGTTCTCTTTCAGTTGGCTTGGGTGGCAGAAGGCGCAATCTGGGAATGACCTACCAGATCAGCACCTACAAAGAGGAAATGTGAAGTAGGCCAAGCTTGATCTTTGTTCAGTTCAAAATTATTCGGAATGAATTAGTGTACGCAATGTATCAATGAATGTTCACAACTAAAACAAAGTAATACTTGTCCTGTAATGAGATGTTTTCCTTGTAAATCATATTTGCAGTTTGTTAAAAAAAAATCCCCAGATCCCTCTGTTTGGGATGATATCACAGATTGTCCCAGAAAATGGTTTATGCTGTGAATATGATGATGATGATGATTGATTTTTAGATGGGTGGGATGCCACTGAGAAACTGTTGACTGCTCGAGAACATTGGCAGCTAAATCTGCATGGTACAGTGAACAATGATGGGCCTGGGAAATAGACCAAAAGCCCGTTGATTTAATACCACAGCACAGTGATACCTCCACTAAGGTTGTGGAGGTATCATTGTACTGTGGTATTAAATCAGCAGGCTCCTTGGCATGCACTCTCCTGCCAGCCTGCACTCCTCTTTACCTGCTGTCAGGTCCAAGGAATATGGCTGCAGCCTGAAAACGCATCTTTGACTTTCATTTGCTGTCCTTCTGGATGGCCTTACAGAAGTAGAAAACCTTTCCTTCCTAGATCCAAGTCTTCACCTTGTGCATTATAAGCATGATTGGACTATGCAGCAAACCTCACCCGACAGCTGCATCGGGTCACTCATGATGCTACAGGCTGCCACATGCTGACCGCATCAACGCAGCTTCAGACAACTGAAAGGTGCAGGGTGTGTCACTGTGCTTTGCCAGCTGCCTTGCTGTGCCCTACTTGAGCTATTTTATTTATTTGGTAGTATTTAGCTCACACCTTTCCACATACAGTAAGTATTTTCCCTCTCCCTGGAAGGCTTATAATCTAAGTTTGTATATGAAGCAAGGAGGGTTGAGTGCTCTTCAGCAGCTGGTAAAATGGACTCTGCCAGCTTGCCCATATCTCTTCCATGGTAGACTTTGGGTTCAGGCAATTTTGGGGGAGGCTGCCTGTCCGTATGGGCCAGTTGTGGGTTGTGATACAGTTTTAGAACTTAGCTGTTCCTAGAGATTCAGTGGAATTACAGAAGTGATGTTAATGAGTTTCAAGACAGCTAAAATGTACTTTGTCTATTCAGTATGTTTTTCTCTAGCTGTTCACATTTTTTAAAATGATGGATACAGCTTTCTTTTATGAAACATAATAAACAAACCCAAAATGTTTTAGAAAGTTCTTAACTTTGGTGGTGAAAAGAGTTTATTTTTCAAGTAGACAGTGAAAACTAGTGGAAACAACACAGCTGAAAAAAAGAAAAGCCTTAAGTGTTTTGTTGTAATTAACCCATCTGCCATTAGGTGTCACCTCTACTGCACGTAGAAATTTTATGACAGGCAAGTCTTTGGCAGTTGAAAATTTGCATCTACATGTTAAGTCATATTCTGGTTCAAAGACATTGATTAAACAAATGCAGTCATGCACAAAATATTAAGTTTTACATTTTACATCATACATTGCACAGTTATGCCAGGGACAGATTAGAGAATATCCGGCCAAGAGTTTTGACCTTTTTCTGACCAATTCTGCTCTCAGTAGAAGCAAATCAGATTTGCTAAAACATTCCTTGTTAGAGCATATTCTTCTGCCCCGTTCTCTTTTTTTGTTTGTTAGGTTCATAACAATTTGAAAAATGTACACTTAGTGTGACACACAATGACATGTTTCCCCCATTGGCAGAATTGGGCATGTCTGTGTGGGTAATTTATTTGAAACAGCCATGGTAAAATCTCTCAGTAGGGTAGAAGGGGATTGAGTTGACGTGAGCACAGTGTGGGTAGTGACTGGTATACATGAGCTGTGTTAGTGTGTCTGTATCTGTGGTATGAAGTGTACGTTTTGGAGGTAATTTTCTCTAGATTTGCATACAGCATGACAGTAATGAATCTCACTCCTAAGCTAGAATATATGGAGTATGATCTTATTCTCTATAATTTACTGCTAATGCTTGCTGTAATATATCTCCATGAGCATAGTTGAGTTATTTTTCTGTGGAGATCTGAAGATAGGCTATCAGACACTGGGGGGATATGTCTGTGTGTATGATGGGGGTGTGTGATTGTAGGCAGTGTGCGCATCAGGAGCTATGCATGTGTCAGTGTGTCTTAAGGGCTCTGTATACGTTTGTATAATGTTTGTGTCTGCGTGAGTGTTGCCAATGTAGGTGTGCGTGCGTATGTGTGTGTGATAGGAGGTACTGGGAGGGTGGGGTGTCTTGGAGGAGGTCATGAGGGTGTGTTGTAGGATGTGTGTGTGTGTCATGGGGGTGTTGTGTGATACGTGGGTGTATGTGCCATGGGGATGTTGGAGAGTGGGTGCCTGTGTATGTATGTCCTGAGGGGTGTCTGAGGATGCGTGTGTGTTATGTGATGGGGTTTCTCATCCCCACTCTGAAGTACTCTGCCTCCTTCCCTTCACCCAGCTGTGCATGCTCCCCTAGCCAAGGCCAGCCTGAGTTGATTCAAGGTGCTGGCACCCTAGGCAAACCTTAACCATCCTGCCTTCCCCCTGGCTGTCAGAATCTATTTAACTTTGAGTGCCATATTGTTTGCAGTCCCCTCACCCCCCAAGAAGCTTCCCCTCTAGGCGTCTGCCTAGTTTTCTTGATGGTTGGGATGGCCCTGCCCCCCCCCAGCCCTCTCAACTAATTTTGCCCCTTCTCCCTTCCCCGCCTTGCACGCTTTCAAGTCTTGATGCCTCCTCTAACCACATCCTTCTCCATGCTTTGCCTCTCTTCTCCCTCCCTCTTCTCTAGCCCCACCCTTTATGCCGATGAGACCAGGGGTCCTACACCAGCATTTTCAGGTCACAGCTTCCCTCTTCATGTTGGTGGGGCCTAGGGACTTCTGCTGGCGTTTTCAGGCCAGAACCCTGCTCTTCATGTCAACAGGATCCGGGGACTCCTTGCATTTTCAGGCTGCAGCCCCACTCTTCACAGCAGAGGGATTGGCATTCCTGCTGACACTTCAAACTGCTGGTCTCTATCTCTGCTGCCTTATCTGCCATGGACTTCCCAAATGCATGGGAGGAGTGACACTATATGCATCTCTTTGCCCATGTGCAAACAGACAGATAAACAGGCAGATAGACAAAAGGTGCTTCCCCAGTAAGTACTATTGCTTATGAAAAATGCACCTAAAAATCACAAATATAAAAAGAAATACCAGTAAAGCAATAGCTCTGTATTCAAGGATAAATTTAAGTTAATGCAAGGTAAAGCCTATATTTATTTATTTATTTTGTGTACAGTCAAACCTCGGTTTTCATTTGCCCCGGTTTTCATACGCTTCGGTTTTCAACGTCTTTTCTGACTGAGATTTTGTCCCGGTTTTCATGCATTGCTTCGGTTTTCAACGTCTTTTGACTGAGATTTTGTCCCGGTAGCAGGGAAGAAAAGCTGTCAACGTAAGCAGGAGATGTTGCATGAATGTGGGAGGCAGTTCTTTCTCTTGCAGGGTACGTCTGAAGCTATATCATTAAGATTTTCTGCCATTCTGAAGCATTGAGCAGATAATGTAAAGGTATTTTAATGGACTGAATTCAATGTGATTCCGAAGAGAGCTGGGCACAGCAGCTTGTCAGGGGTGGCTAAGGCCAGATGTTAACATACTGTACTGTACAGTACTGTACTTAGCTTGCTTTCAGTGATGTTAAATGTTCATTTATCCATTTCATTAGTCATTTATATTTATTTCTCGTTGTTTTCTGTATGTAAAAATATAGTTATTCTCTATAAAATGTATTTTTTGTGAATATTTGGGTGTCTGGAACGGATTAATTGGATTTACATTATTTCTTATGGGAAATATTGCTTCAGTTTTCATACGTTTCGGTTTTAGTCAGACTTTTTCGAACGGATTAATCATGAAAACCGAGGTTTGACTGTATTTAACAAGTTTTGTATACCGCTTTCTCCCCTATAGATAAATAGTTACAATTTTCAGGCACCATAATATCCATAGAAGTAAAAGTTTTCTGGGCAAAAATACTTTCCGGTTCATTGCTATTTGTGCTTCTGTTCCTGCAGTTTAAACCCCCACAGGAAAACCTATGTGCCACTCTTTGCTAGGCCTTGCGAATTTCCAAAAGGAAGTTCACAGCACATGGAACAAACACCAAAATCTAGTGGTAAGGAACTTTATTTTTTGCAGCACATAATGGAAGAATGTTTTCTCTGAAAATAAACAGTTAAGCAGAGTTACTGACTTGGTTGAATGTGTTCAGCACAGGGTGAGTGTTCCTGATAGTTCGTGAAAGCCTGAAAGTCTGCTGTTGCCCATGCATGCTTTGCTGCTGCAGTCCTGTAGCACTCCTCAGTTCATTTTTCTGCACTGAAATTGGAATGTGCTCCTTCTGCAGTTCAACAGAGCTTATGAAGCCGATTTGTTTTCTTCAGGCCATTTTGCCTAAAAACGCCTTGATTGTCCTCAGGGCTGGTGCAAATATCAGATGCCCGAGGCGAACCTTCATCCTTAACTCGCCTCCCAAGATTTTGCTAATTAAACTCAACAGTTATGATCATCCAAACATTATTCGTCCCACAGCAGTCCTGTAAAAATGAATCATTGGACACCATGCTTTTAAATCTTAAACTTTGCTTTCCACGTTAGTGTGTGCCTACTCTCTCTACATGTAAAAGAATGTGCTGACGGCTCTTTGAGTTTGTACAGATGTCAGAATCTATTGCTTGCTTTCACTGGCGCTGCTGTTTGCTGCCCCTCAGAAGCTGCCTCCCTAGGTGTTATCTAATCATGCCTAATGGTTGAGCCTGCCCTGCATGTCCCAGTTAGACTTTTTGTCACTTGTGCAGGTTTGGTTTTTTTCCCCTGTGGCAATCTGTTGCACAGCTCTTGTGTTTTTTTCTTTGTCATGGCTACACAACCAAGTCACCGGATCTCAAATTTTCATCTCTTCGGATCACCTTGGTGAGGAAGAAATGTGTCTTCATTTGTATTTAGATTGCATGTTGGGTCCCAACACTGACCATCGCACCTTTTTGTTACAAGTGTCTGGGGCTGGGGCATGGCCATAGTAATAGTAATCTGGCTGTGGCACCAGTGCAAGGTTCCTTCTTTATTTTTTAATATTTCTATAATTGTTCTTTCATGTTGAAAATGTAGACGTTTAGATCAGTGAAACAAACTCTTACTTTAATGCAATTTGAATTTTATTGTTTAGACAACAGAAGGTGAAAAATGTACAAGGGTGTGAAGACTTTTACAAGGCACTGTTTTTCAAGCTTCTTTTTCACTGAGATTTGTTTGCACTTCAGGATTTGTCCCTTAGGAAAACAGTTAAGTTGGGAATGTTCCCATCTCTAATCACACACAACCATAGAATATTGCTTCACCCTAATATGCGCGCTCTGGCTTTAACAACCTGGATATTAAGGTGTATAACGGTTAGTTTCTCTGAAAATGTATCTAAAATTCTTTGGTCGTTTAAAAAGTAATCTACCAGTATTTAAATTAAGGAAGTTTGCCTAGTTTTCTTCTCTGGTGTCACATAAAAAAGGCTTGTATACTTTCTGCATCATTGAGTATAGCCTAAAAAGCAGTTTTGTTATACTACTACTACTGATCAGCACCGTATCTAGCCCTGTGTAAGCAGTGCAATCACACAGGGTGAAAAGGATTAGGGGTGCATGTAGGGCTGCTGGCCTCAGCCTGCCCGCCCCCTCCCCCCCTGCATTGCCCTGCCGCTGCTGCCACTTTTTTGTTTTCTCAGAGGCGGTGGTAGCAACAATGAGGTAGACCCGCGTTTGTAGGCAGGTTGGGTCCCTCCTTCCCTTCTCTGATGTAGGTCACGTCAGAGGAGGGAGAGACCAGACCAGCAATTCTAATGTAGGTCTTTGCAACTCAGTGTTTGCTTGGCTGGCCTGGTCCCTCCCTCCTCTGACATGACTTACATCAGAGAAGGGAAAGAGGGACCTGACCTGCCTACAAATGCGAGTCTGCCTCACTGCCGCTGCTGCCTCTGAGAAAACAAAAAAGTGGCAGTGGCGGCAGGGCAATGAAGAGGGGGGCAGGCAACCAGCAGAGGGGGCACGTCAAAAGAGGAAATAGCACAGGGCGCAATTATGGCTTGGTAAGGCTCTACTACTGATCATTTTTATCACACTACAAGGAGTACGCAGCGCTGTACAGAGACATGTAAGAGATGGTTCCTGCTCATCAGAGCTTACAGTCTAGTCAAGACAAACACAACAGCTTGGGACTAGGATATGTCTAGGCTGTAGGAAATGGTAAGGAAACACATGGTTGGAGAGCAGGAGACTTCATGGATCAGGATTCAAATTAAGAGTCTTTATGAAGATGTGGCCCAGAGAAAACTGTTGGTGAAATAACTTGCTGATTTAGGAGAAAATTAGACAGCACTTGTTAGGATTCATCTCAATGGAATTGGTCCTAATATGCTAGTATATAGGAGGGAACCTCATTTCTGTACAGCTTCTAGTTGTCCGATTCATGCAGGACTGGCTTCTGTTAGTATCCCTGGATTCAGGTGAGCTCAAGTGCCTATCCTGGAAAGTCACATTTTTTTGGCAGTAACTTCAGCCTGCAGTCACTGAACTCCAATTCCTAGTGACTTATCTACTTTATTCTAGATTTCATAATCATGAGGTGGTGGTGGTGCATGCACACACAAAGCTCTTGCCTAAGGTGCTGTCAGGTTTTCTCCTTAATCCGTAAGTTGTTTCGCCAACAGTTTTATCTGACCCACATCTTCATAAAGGCTCTTAATTCTGTGGATTGCAAAAGATCCTGACGCACGTTCAAACCCTAGAAAATTCAATCATTTTTGGTTTCATGTAACTTTCGAAAGCCTAGGAGTGTGGTGACAAAGCATATCATTTTTAATTGGTAGGTAGATTGCATCATTGTTATACTTCTTTAAGATTGGGCATACCTGGGCATGTTAGGACTATGACGCAGTAGGTCACTTATTTAAGTCTGCCTCCTTTGAAGAGTTTTGCAGTGCTGTAATGTGAGTTGCCGTCCATATATTGCATCCCATTCCTGTCTACATACTGCTTCCTGGAGGGATAGTAGGTTTGAGCTATCCATTCTCTACGACTTCTCCTAGGTACCAGTTTATAATTTCAAGTTACCCTCCCTTTTTTTTTTGTTGTGAAAAAATTATTAATTAGGAAAGAATTTTCCCTAACAAAAATATTTCCTGTTCATGGGCAACATCCCCACCCCCTTTTTTAAAAATTGACAATAACTTTGAGTTAGGGAGTCCCATGTCTGTAAATATAGTGAACTACTTGTTTTCAAAGAAAGCAAAGTTGTTTATCTTTAACAAGTCTTCTCTGAAACCAGCATTTCACTTGTCACACATCCCTTCTTTGTCTTTCCCCTCATCATCTCTAGATTATTTTAATGTTGGTTCAATAAAAATGGTGGTATAACCTACAAAGATTCTATTATTTTGGAGTGGAGGAGGAGTCTAATGGTTAGAGCACTGGCTTGGGAATCAAGAGACTGGTTCAATTCCCACTAGCACTCCTTGTAGTCTTGGGCAAGTGACAACCCTCCATTGCCTCAGAAAAATCCAAGTTATCAATGTCCCGTTCCTTGGGCATCTGATTCTCCCCAGTTAGTTGTCACGACTCAGATCCCAGGTCCTCCGGAGGCTGCTGACCCCTCAGCGCTGGCCTCAAGGCAATGAATCACAAGGCCGCGACTCTGAGTTGGAAACCAATGATGAGGCATCCCTGGAAACTAATTGCACAGAGATATTCCCTTGGACCTGTATCCCCCAGTGCCACTCTCCTCCAGAGGACATGGCCGTCCATGACTTTGACAAGGACAAGGCCAGAGCCCTCTAGGTGCAGAACAAGGCGGAGGAAGGCCCGTGCACCGAGGAGCTGGAGTTCCTCCAATATAGATTAACACCCAAGGAAACCCTCATTGTGCCCGTGCAGCCAATCCTCGAGTGGCTACTCAGAATATGGGAGACACCAGTGCCTGTACTGGTGATGAGCCAGTGCCTCGGCGCCATGAACCGCATCCCATCCGGAAGGGTCAGAGGTTCCACAAACCCCAACTCCCACATAACTTCATGGTTGTCAAGTCGACCATGCAAAAACTCAAGAGCCAAGAGACCCACTCCTCCATTCCCCCTGGAAGAGAGGCCAGAGCCCTTGACACCCTCGGGCCCAAGTTACCAGGGCTCGATGCTGGGTCACCGGATCCAAGCCTATGAATTATATACATAGGTATGTACCTGAAGGTTCTAACCCAGGAGCTGTCATGATTTTTGGTTGGTCTTGTCAGGAAACCCCTCCAATCGTTCTGGTCCCTGACCTCTGGGATCAAGGACTTCTCCAAGTTCCTTTCCCGAGCAGCCTACGACAGCTTCAAGTCAGTGGCTCGATTTGCAGCAGCCAGCATCAGTGCCTGACACCAAGCCTGGCTGCAGAGCAATGGGTTCAAGACAAGCTGCTCGACATCCCCTGCACCGGGGAGATCCTATTCGGCAAACCTATGGCCAACAAGGCGGCCGAGATCGAGGCCGACGTGGTGACCCACCGGAGACTCTCTAAAAAGATCTTATCCCTTCCCTGCAGGAAAACAGCGAGGAAAAGGCCCCTGTTCCCAAGAAAAAAAGGGTTCTTTTCCACAGAGTCACCACTACCAGCCCTTCTTAAGGCTAGCAACAAGGTTCTCACCCTAAGAGGCAAGGCAATGGGGATCAGAAGGTGAAAGCACCAAAGCCTCAGGCCTCAGGTACCATCCAAATTGGGGGGAGCTTTTGACTCCCAGGGCAGGGCCTCCCCTCCCCCAGGAGACCTTCACCAGCCCAGAGGGGGGCATCTGGCGCTCTTTGCAGTGGGTACTGCAAGTGGTAATGGAAGAATATCTCTTCCATCTACAGCAGATACCACCCAGATTCTCCCCAGGAGAGCTGGTGTGACCCCTCCTTCACCTGATTCTTCTGCTCACAGAGGTCACAGATCTGATAAGGGACAGCACAGTAGAGCCTGTACCCAAACACCTATGAGGAAAGGGCTTCTACTCCAGGTACTTCCTTGTCCCAAAGAGAACTGGTGGCCTCAGGCCCATATTAGACCTGCGATACTTAAACAAGTTTTTGTTTGAGGGAGAAGTTCAAGATGCTCTTCCTTAGAACACTGCTGCCTTACCTCCACCAGGGAGATTGGCTGTGCTCCTGGGATCTAAGGGATGCATACATACACATCCTAATCCACCCCTCCCACAGCAAGTACCTAAGGTTTGTGGTAGGAGGCGGGCACTACTAGTACAGGGTACTACCCTTCGGCCTGGCCTCCTCACCAAGGGTCTTTGGTAGCAAAATTACTGAGACGTTATTTATTTTATTTATTTATTTATTTACATTCTCTTATATACCGCGCTATTCTGCATCAGTGCGGTTTACATTGAACGAACTGAAATTACATTGAACAGGGCATTATAACTTGGAGATAACTATTTTACAGGGAACATGGGCTATGGAGGGTTAAGTGGCTTGCCCAAGACCACAAGGAGCACCTGTGGGACTAGAAACCCCAGTCCTTCCGGCCCAAGGTTGCTGTCCTCTAGTGGGATTTGAACCCCCGACCTTCCGGCCTGAAGTACCTTGCCCCAACCACTAGGCCACTCCTCCACTCCATTATTGGCCTGTTTTGGGTTTACACTCATGTTTTTCCAAACCTCTCATGATAGCATACTCCCGGGGATCTAATTTACACGGCATTCTTGTTAAGTTGGCTGTTCCCACTGATCGCCCTGTGCGGGCATTAGGAACAGACTCTAGTCACACTCCGTGCACACTGCCAATGTTGCCCTACAACTTTGCTGGGCAGCACTTGGGAAGACCCTGTCTCCGGATGGTCATATTGTTGTCACTGGCCAACTTCTTGCATATCCACTTTTGTAGTTTATTTATTGTGATGCCCATGTGATCTATTTTATGTTGGCCGCACCACCCGTCCTATTAAGACTAGACTTGCTGAACATGCTTCCCGATTGCGGTTGTGTCTCCACTCGGCTGCTATAGTGTAACTCTGGTTCATCAACACCAGTTTAACGATCTTAAGTGGAAGATCATAGATCATGTTCCATATGACCCCCGCGGGGGTAATAGGATTTCTCATCTGCAATGGTTGGAACGTTGGATTACACTCTCAATTCGGTACATTCCTACGGTTTGAACCGTGAGATTGATTGGTTAAGCCTGATTTGATTCCACCCAACGAGAAGGGGATTCCCCGATGATGATGAGGTATTTCCCTTTCTCAATGGCGGTTCTGTTCGATGACGGCATTTTGGATCGGCCAATAGTTTAACAATTGGTTTCTCAAAAGCCCAATTTTTATGGCTGGCGTGGTTGTTGGCAGTTTGGTTTCAATTAATGGTGGAGTGGAGTTTTAAGCGACACTTGAAACAGGGACGTTGGTTGACTTGAAACATGCACGTCGTGCAGCCTTCTGTTCCAGACCTATTCACTGACAAGCGGTTTCGCTGCCACACCTGAGTTTACAGATAAGTGCTTTTCAAGCGTTTCAAGCATTTTTAGAACTTTACTGATTAAAATGGACATGGCCTGGTTGTGAGAGTGAGATGTCTTTTCTCTCCTCTCACCGGCTTGTCTGACAAAAAATTTAATTTTGAGAGCCTTGTTTTGTCATTTTGGTGATTTTACTTGTTTTGATTTGATTTTATCACCATTGAGGGTTTATTTGTTGATTATTATCATCCGGATACAGGCATTCGAGCTGTACAAGGGCATGTACATGAGGGACCTGGCGAAAGAACTTGCCAAGTTCTTGGCTGGTCTCTCTGAGGAGCCCCTAGAGCGATTCCGGAGCCTGGCCAAAGTTGCCTATGAGTGCTCAAAGTTTGACTCGAGCAGCCTATTACGGCTTCAAGTCGGTGGCTAGAGTAGCCTCTGTGGGCATCAGTGCCTGGTGTCAGGCGTGGCTACAGTCTTCCGACCTGGAGCAATGGGTTCAGGAAAAATTGGTCGAAGTCCCCTGCCAAGGAGAGAATCTCTTTGGCAAACCCATGACCGATAAGGCTGCTGAGTTGAAGACCGAGTTAATGAAGAGGACCCTGCTCTCCAAGAAGACCGCTTCCCCTCCCCGACGGAAGGGGTCGAATAAAAGGCCCTTTACTCGAGGAAGGGAGCTGCTTATAGAAATTACTGACAGTATCAGGCCTTCCCCAGCAGGGTCAGTAGGCCAAGGGACATGGGCATGGCCGTCGTAAGCAGAAGGCTCCCAAGTCCTAGCACAGGCCCCGGCCCAGCCTGGTGGGAGTTTTTAACTTCTTGGACATGTCCCTCTGTGAGTTGCTAACCTCCAGGGATTGGAGAGGCTGTCTGATCCACTTTGCCCATCAGTGGCCAGCCATTACCACCGACACTTGGGCACTCCAAGTAGTCAAGGAGGGTTACCTCTTCCACCTGGCACAGACGTCTCCGTCTTTCTTCCCAGGAGAACCCCCCCCCCCCCCCGACTCCCTTTTCCAGGAAATACTACTACAGGAACTCACAGGTCTCCTTGAAGACAGGGCAGTGGAACTGGTGCCCCAGCACCTCTGGGGCAAAGGGTTCTACTCCAGGTACTACTTTGTGCCGAAAAGAACAGGAGGCCTAAGGCCCATCCTAGACCTGTGGGACCTGAACAGGTTCCTGGTGAGGGAAAAATTCAAGATGCTCTCCCTTGGAACTTTGCTGCCTTACCTTCAGCAGGAAAACTGGCTATGCTCCTTGGATCTGAAGGATGCTTATACTCACATCCTCATTCATCCCAGCCACAGTCAGTATCTGATTCATGGTGGGGGTGGCCACTATCAGTACAGAGTCTTCACCAAATGCCTGGTTGTAGTCGCTGCCTACCTCTGTCTCCAAGGGGCCTTTGTCTTTCCCTACCTGGATGACTGACTCATAAAGGGAGACACGGCCTCCGAGGTGCATTAGCCCACACCATCGATGTCCTGCAATATCTGGGGTTTGTGATAAACTGCCCTAAATCTCACCTCCTCCCAACACAGTGTCTTGAGTTCATCAAGGCAAGGCTGGACACAGTTCAGGCCAGAGAGTTTCTCCCCCTGCACAGGGCTGACCAACTCAGGGCACTGTCTGTAGACGTTCAGCACTGACCCTCTGTGTCCGCTCGCCTCCTGCTGTGCCTACTCGGCCACATGGCCTCCACGGTCCATGTTGCCCCAGACACCCATCTTCATATGAGGGTGGCCCAGTGGTGTCTCTGTGCCCAATTAACACAGGCCACGGGCTGACTGCGAGACAGGGTGTCAGTGACCCACCAGCTGGCAGAGTCCCTGAACTTAAGTCAGAACACACGGTACCTGCTAGTGGGGGATGCCCTTTCAGACTCCCACCCCCCAGAGGGTTCTCACTATGGATGCCTCCTTGCTGGGCTGGGGCACACATTGCAAGGAACTCTGCACTCAGGATCCCTGAGTGGCCAATCTGCTCGTCCACCTCTAGGGAATCACTTGAGTGGATCCCTTTGCCAGTCCGACAACTCCCAGTTGCCCCGCGTCTTTTCCCGGCAGCCTCACCCATCTCAGGTAGCTGCAGATGCTTTGCTCATCCCGTGGTCGGAAGGCCTTCTGTTTGCTTTCCCGCACACGCCGCTGATTGCCAAGACACTCTTCAGGGTTCTTCACGATGGTGTGTCACTGATCCTGGTGTCCCCACAGTGACTCAGGCAACTGTGGCTCCTGCTGCTTCTCCGCTTGGCGGCAGAGGCCCCCTTTCTCCCAAGAAGTGCACCGGGATTATTGTCTCAAGGAGGAGGGCTCCCTCCTGCACCCCAGTCTGGGGTCCCTAAGAGGGTAGTCTTGGACCCTTTCAACCTCTTGGGGGAGATGGAGGAGGTCCTTTTCGCCTCCCGTAAAACCTCCACCAGACAAGCCTACGCCTTCAAGTGGCGCAGGTTTTCAGTGTGGTGCGCAGAGCAAATAGCTATCCTGTTTTTGTGCTTGGTGCAGCTGGTGCTGCAATACCTACTTCATTTGTCACAATCTGGGCTCAAGTCCAATTCTGTCAGGGTACACCTAAGTGCTCTTGTGGCATACCACAACCCTATAGAGGGCAAGCCCCTCTCGGTGCAGCCTCTTGTGACCCGCTTCCTGCAGGGTAAGAACATAAGAACCATAAGATATGCCATACTGGGTCAGACCAAGGTCCATCAAGCCTAGTATCCTGTTTCCAACAGTGGCCAATCTAGGTCATACGTACCTAGCAGTTTCCCCAAAAGACACAGGTTCCACAATGCTTGTACTGGGTCAAGCATTGATATCCTGGGTCCCTTCTTAATAATGGTTTATGAACCTTTCCTCCAGGAACTTGTCCAAACCTTTTTTAAACCCAGCTACACTAACAGCCTTTACTACATCCTCCGGTAACAAATTCCAGAGTTTGATTACACGTAGAGTGAAAAAATATTTTCTTTTATTAGTCTTAAATAGTTTACCCTGTAGCTTCATTGCATGTCCCAACAGGGTCTCCTGTTGTCTAAGCCCACTATCCACCCACCAGCGGTGGAATGGGACCTCAATGTAGTGCTAGTGCAGCTCACTGGGCTGCCATTCAAGCCCCTGGCTACCTGCCTCCTGAGGTATCTCACATGGAAAATCATCTTCCTGGTGGCGCTCACATCTGCTCGCAGGGTCAGCGAGATCCAAGTCTTGGTGGCAGAGCTGCCCTACACCAGGTTCTACAAAAGCAGGGTCATGCTCCACATGCATCTCAAATTCCTCTTGAAGGTGGTATCCCTATTCCATCTCAATCAGGAGGTGGTGCCCCACCTTCTTTCCATTGGCTCACGCCACAAGGGCGGAGATCGTCCTCCATACTCTGGATTGTAAGAAGACCCTATCCTTCTACCTTCAGTGTACCCAGGGCCACTGTAAAGCCTCTTAACCTTTTTGTCTCTTATGACCCCAGTCGGCTGGGGGAGGTGGTGACCAAACTCACTCTGTCCACCTGGATGGCGGACTGCATTGCCCTCGCCTATGAACAGGCTGGGCTCTTGCTGGAGTGCTGGGTCACGGCAGCCTCTGTGGCAAGTCTCCGTTCTGTCCCAGTGACGGACATCTGCCGGGCTGCCATCTGGTCCTCGATCCATATCTTCGAAGCTCATTACTGCTTGGAGAGAAAGTCCCGATGGGACAGCTCCTTCGGCCAGGCCGTACTTAATAATCTATATGGGCTTTAGGCAACTCCTACCTTCTGACTGTGTTCAGGCTACCGGAGCTTTGGTTCCTCACTGGACACACGGGTCCTTCTGGAGTCTATATCCTTGGATTCAATTGCTGCTACTCATGGCTCCCCTTGGGGGCATTCCTGTTTTTCCTATGGGCTTCGGTAGCCTGTAGCTAGGGACTCCTATATGTGAGGACTGACTTCCTGCTTGTTCCCAGAGAAAACATAGCTTCTCATCTGTAATGTGTTCTCTGGGGACAGCAGAAATCAGTCCTCACAACCCTCCCTCCTCCCTGTGGCGTTATTTCTTATCATTTTTGCCGTATTTAGGTATGTCATTTGACTGAGACAAGATGTCACCCTTGGGAGGGAAGGGAACAATGCATGCATGATGGCATCTCCCAAAGGCTTTCTTTGAAAGATGGGAAAATGGGAATAGAGCATTTTCATACTTTGTCCCAATCTTATGGAATGCTCTCCCGGATAAACTGAGAGCTATTAATGACCTCCAACTGTTTCATAAAGAGATTAAGACTTTGTTATTCATTGAACATTTTGGAGATAGTCACAACTATGAACAGCTCTACCCAACATAGTTTCTGATTCGCACTTCCTAGCCCCAACCCCTTACTCCTCCTATAACTATAGCTACCCATACTTAATCTCACACGCATAAAGAACAGCCTTCTCTTCTCCCACCCAATAATACATTTAATTTAGGTATGTAATTAATGTAAAATAGTTCCTTGTAAATATGTTGATTGTCACATGTTCCACTAATGTTTTTAAAAAGTTTAATGTAATTGCTATATTCTTTGTAAACCGCCCTTGATCGATGGAAGGGGCGGTATAAAAAAAAACACCTAAATAAATAAAAATGCTTCTGCAAGGGCTCCATCAGCGCTGACGTCACTCATATGTGAGGACTGATTCCTGCTGTCCCGGAGAAAACATGAATGCTTTCACTTCTGCACATGGGGGATAGTATCACCGCAGGCAGACTACTCTCTGCCAGCTGTGATGATTGCAAAGACCCTTCCTGTCATGTACTTTACTCAACTGAATTTTCAAAAGGAAAATTTTCCCTCTGGAATTGATTTAAAGCTTTCACCTTAATTTGCATCTATCTGGATGAACTTAATTCATGTGTAATGGGCTTACTCTGTCCTTCACCTTTTCCCATCTTTACTACTGTTAGCCACCACTTTCCTATCATTGTTGGCTTGTTTGCATTATTCTTTATTCTTTGCTGCTTTTTTTTTGTTTACTCTTTATTATCTTTTCCAGAACATGGCCTAATGGGAGACAGCCAACATGGCTTTAGACAAGGAAGATCTTGTCTTATTAATCTGTTATGTTTTTTTGAAGGTGTGAATAAACAGGTAGATAAAGGTGAGTCGGTTGATATAGTATATCTGGACTTTCAGAAAGCCTTTGACAAGGTCCCTCATCAGAGACTTTTGGCAAAACTAAAAAGTCATGGGATAGGAGGCAGTGTACTATTGTGGATCGGGAACTGGTTAAAAGATAGAAAGCATAGGGTAGGGCTAAATGGCCATTTTTCCCAATGGAAAAAGGTGAATAGTGGAGTACCCCAGGGATCTGTACTGGGTCCGCTGCTTTTTGACATATTCATAAATGACCTGGAAAAGGGAATAACTAGTGAGGTTATCAAATTTGCAGATGAGACAAAACTGTTTAAAGTTGTTAAAACCCAAGGGGATTGCGGAAAACTGCAGGAGGATCTGGATAAATTGGAAGACTGGGTATCCAAATGGCAGATGAAATTTAATGTGAACAAGTGCAAAGTTATGCACCTAGGAAAGAACAACCCACACTATGGTTACACAATGCAAGGTTCCTCATTGGGAACCAACACCCAGGAAAAAGATTTAGGCGTCTTTGTGGATAACATGTTAAAACCCTCCACCCAGTATGCAGCGGCGGCCAAGAAAGCAAATAGAATGCTAGGTATCATAAGGAAAGGCATGGAAAATAAAACAAAGGATATTATAATGCCTCTGTATCATTCCATGGTACGCCCACACCTTGAATATTGTGTGCAATTCTGGTCGCCGTATTTTAAAAAGGATATAGCGTTATTAGAAAAGTAAGGAGATGGAAGGCTACTCCTATGAGGAGAGGCTACAGATGTTAGGGCTCTTCAACCTGGAAAAGAGACGGCTGAGGGGAGATATGATAGAAGTCTATAAATTAATGAATGGAGTGGAACAGGTAAACATAGATCAGTTGTTTACGCTATCAGAATATAGAAAGACTAGGGGACTTGTAATGAAGCTACAGGGTAAACTATTTAAGACAAATAAGAGAAAATATTTTTTCACTCAACGTGTAATCAGACTCTGGAATTTGTTACCGGAGGATGTAGTAAAGCTGTTGGTGTAGCTGGGTTTAAAAAAGGTTTGGACAAGTTCCTGGAGGAAAGGTCCATAAACCATTATTAAAAAGGGACCCAGGATATCAATGCTTGACCCAATACAAGCATTGTGGAACCTGTGTCTCTTGGGGATACTGCTAGGTACGTATGACCTAGATTGGCCACTGTTGGAAACAGGATACTGGGCTTGATGGACCTTGGTCTGACCCGGTATGGCATATCTTATGTTCTTACATACAATCACTGAATACCTCCCCTGATACAACAGTAAACATTAATGGACATTAAATACAAACATCCAGAATTACAGGCAAACTGAATGATTGGACAACTAGCCAAGGTCTAAGAACCAGAAAAAGGCCAGTGTATAATGTATAAGACCTTCCATGCGCAAGTTACAAATAGAGTTTAAATGGAACAAATCCCAACAGAACAGGTAAAGATCCCATCGTTGCTTGAGGCCCCATCCCCCCAATACATAGAACAAACTCTTAATCCCATATCCTTCCTCCCTCCCAACCCCGGCTGCCCGACGATAGCTGATTTGAAACTGGGCTCAAATCTGCTGATAACGCACCCATTTAGGGGATGTATAAACAGCATAAGCCTGTCGCCCTGCCACTGCCAGCATATGCATCACCGCTATAAAGTGCGGGAAGGCATGCAAGACTCTGTTTTTTTCCTCCCATATCCCAATCATAATGAATTATCTCCAGGAACAAGCAGGAATGAGTCTTCACATTTGGGTACGTCGGTACCGACGGAGCCTGCGCGGGAACGCTCCCCAGCGTCCAATCAGAAAGCTTTTGGGAGCATCCCTCAGCGCCTGCGTGCTGCCTTCCCGCCTTTCCAACTGTCTCTCCTCAGTTTTCGTTTTTCCGCAGAGCCGGCAGAACATCTTCCTGTCACCGCAGAAAATTTTTTCTTTAAATCTTTTACTTTTTTTCTTGTGGTCGCGGCTGTTTCCCCGACTCCACCGGTACCGCCGGTGGTTTATTCTTTCTTTTTCCTAAAACTCAGGGAGTTTTTTTTCCCTCTGTTTCTGTCTTGAATTTTTGGGCCTGTAAAGCCTCTCCATTATGGAGCCGCCTTCTCCTAAGAAGTGCCTTAACTGTGGAAATACAGTTTTCTTTTTAGACTCCAACAGCTGGTGTCTAACCTGTTTGGGTCCTGACCCCTTTCCTCCAGAGCCATCAGGCTACAATTTCATGAGAAGAAATTCTCCATTTCGAGTTTCCCTCGATGCAGTTTTCCCTTCCAGTGTAAGGGCACCGACCTTTTCTTCTCTACAGGATCAGGTAACCCACAAACAGTCTGTTAAGACTAGCCAATTCTTGGGTGGTAGGTCTCATGCCAAGCATGATGACGGCTCCGGCCTTGCCCTCAAGACCTCATTGGCTTCAAAACCCCAGCGGGAGTCTTCGGTCTCCAAAGCCTTTCAGGGGTTTCAGGTTGTTCCTGGGGCTCACCCCTCACAGAACATACCTGAGCCATGCTCGGGGGTGGCATCCGCTTCGAGCGAGCGGTACCGATAACCCGGCATCGGCACT
Source organism: Ichthyophis bannanicus (assembly GCA_033557465.1). Classification (NCBI taxonomy): domain Eukaryota; kingdom Metazoa; phylum Chordata; class Amphibia; order Gymnophiona; family Ichthyophiidae; genus Ichthyophis; species Ichthyophis bannanicus. The sequence goes on along the minus strand of CM066036.1, from coordinate 842,232,398 downwards.
GGTGTTGAGCGATCCACTCCTCACCAGGGATCGTCATCTGGTGTACTCGGTGCCTTCGGGACCGATCGATACCCAGATTGACTTTCCAGTATCGGCAGCTCCATCGATACGACCCCTGACGTCGGTACCATCTAAACATGCATCGATGGATTCGCTTCCTTCGATGCCGAGTCTAGAATCGATATCTAGTCTGGAAGACTGGGTACCGACGCATCTCGGAACCAACACAAACCGATTCCGGATGCGCGGTACCGAGGATATTCACCGAGACTTTCGAGTTTCCTCGGTACCGTCTGAGCAGCCTCTGATGACTGTTTCCATGTCGGTATCGCCTTCGATTCCGGCTCAGCTACCGGTATCGGTGTCAATGCTGGTACCTGCAGGAACATCGGGACCAGCTCCATCCATGCTTTTTTTCACCAGGATCGCTCCTTTCTATACCTAGTTTGGAGTCGATACCTAGCATGGACGATACAGTACTGATGGTTTCAGGTCATATCCGCCAGTCCCAGTATCCATTCATTAGAGATCCTGCTTTGCACCGGACAAGTACTGGTGCCCAGCCTAGTTCTTCGAGTTTAGCCAGTCCAGGGATTGTTCCCATTGGAGATCCTTCTTTTCAGAAATTTCTCCTTGACATGGCAACATTCCTGGCTATTCCTATCCCTGGCTATGATCCTACACAAGACTTTTCTGGGGAAAAGGAAAATATAATGCTTCCTTTACATCATTCTTTACAGGATCTTCTTCTGAAAATATGGGAAACACCTTTAAGGGCTTCCTCACCTTCTACAGCAACTGCTCTTCTGTATCAGGTGCCCCCCTCTCCAGGGTTTCAAAAGACTCAACTTCCCCATCATTCCATTGTAGTGGAATCAGCAATGAGGAAGGTAAAAAGCAAGAAGAAGCATTCTTCTTTCCCGCCAGGTCATGCATCTAGAACACTAGATGCCTTTGGACGTCAAACCTTCCAAACATCTATGCTGGCAACAAGGATTCTCTCATATATTTTTTATGAGTCTATCCCTTCAGGAGGTCACAGAGAAATTATCTCTTTTGACTCCTTTTCTTTCAGAGCCCAAGGCTGCAGACTATTCCTTGCTTCTTAGTCATAGCCAGAATATCTCTAGGTTTCTTTCTCGTGCTTCCCTAGACTCCTTTGAGTCTGTTAACAGAACCTCTGCTATAGCCATAGGAGCACGACGTACAGCCTGGCTCCAAGCTTCAGACTTGAGCAGATGGGCACAACAAAGACTGGGTAACACTCCTTGTACTGGAGAAAATCTCTTCAATAAGGAGTCTTTGCGTCAGGTGGCTCATTGCTCCACTGACTTCCCTGTTTCTGAGGGCCATCCTAAACCTTCTCCTTCCCCAGCAGGTAAGAAATGCCCTAAAAGGTTTTATTCTTCTCCTGCCCATCATGCCGATGTTCCCAAACAAGGGAAACCTCGCCCTGGTCTGAAGAATCCAAACTCAAGCCAGGAAAATTAACCCTCAATGGGGTTCCCATTAATATGTTATAACCTACAGTTCACTTCTCATTAGAAGTTTTTTCACTGTTTTTTCATTTAAACCTCTACACTTGGATTCCTGTTTCCAGGACATCCACTTGCTCTTAGGTATGCTGAGCTGTCAGAATATTCATGTCTATGTGTCACAGGGTTTTCCTCCTCTTCCTACAATAAAGAGAGGTTTGCCAACTATCTCATGATAGTTTTTCTGTACCACCATGAATTTTCCTTCTACAGACTTACCATATGGCAAGTCTCCCCTCAGCTCCTATTTTTTCTTTACCTTCTTTTCCAGGGTTCCCCTGTAAGAGTGGTACCATACCAATGGAAGGCTTTCTTAGCCTTTCCAGTCTTCCTTTCCATTCCATTGTAGAGTTCTTTCTCTTGAGTAAACCCTTTTTTTCCTCATCTGGGCAGCTCGTCAGACAGGGACAGGATATTCTCCTCTTGTTCTGTCTGTTCTCTCTGTTTAAAACAGAAAGATCTCTCTGCTGTGCCATTCAGCAGCTGCCCGTGCAGGAGCTTCAGTGATTGGACTACTGGTACTTTTCTGTAAGTTCCAGTATTGTCTTCCACTACTTTTTGTCTAGCCTTAGTCGTGCTTCCAAGATAGTGCTCATCTATCTTGGATAATCCTTATAACTTCTTTTCTGCCATCTCCAAATTCTTGGAGTTGGCAGCATAGTTGAGCTGGCAGCTGGTTGTCTCCAACAGCCAGTTCTATTTCCCAACTCTCCTGCTTAATGCTCTCTGCAATCCTACAGAGAAGCTTTTCACTATGGGCCCTTGCTAGAGAGCATGGGGGTTTTTCTCTAATGACTATCCTATATGGTTGGAAAAGGCTTCCTCAGTCACCTCCCATGACTGTGAGGGTTCTTTACACCCTTCTATTTCCTTTTAATAAAGGACATAAGCCTTTCCTCCGTGACAGTCTAAAGGGTTACCAAATTCCTACAGGAAATATGCTCTTTTTCCTTGCAGCTTGTCCTCATGGTATCCTAATCCTTCATGGACAGCACATATTTAACTAATTAACGCATGATACCCCACCCCTTGTCCTTCAAGTGGGTCTACCTGGTGTCTCTTCCTATGCGTATTCTGTCCCTTCACCATGTTAGAGTTCTACTGGACTCAGGACTTGCTGTTTACAGACTAATATTATCCTCTGTTTTCTCGCAACCATCCTGGTTATTTTACTGGGTAGCATTCTACTCCATCTTAACCAGAGGGAATAGATTCTCTATATCTCCTCAAGTAGGTTCCACCTTCTTGTTATGAGATGAATCATTCCTCTTCACATCTTCCATGTGAAGATTCCTGTAGACATATCTCTTTCTGCTTAATTGCAGACATTTCTCTTTAGACCTACATATATATATATATATTCATATATGTACATATGTCTATATGCTTTCTTTAGATGCATATGTCTGTCAGCCATGTGTGCATATGCTATACCCCCTGGATCTCGCCATAAACATATCTATCTATATATATATATATATATGCCCCTATATATATCTACATATATATATATGTGTGTGTGTGTATCTGTCGAGACACTTCTTTTAGGTAAGATATGTATTCACATACTTATCTTTCTAACTGTCTGTGCTCATACAGGGGTTTTTTCCTTCCTGTCTGTTCCAGACAGTGGGTTTTCACATGTTCATACTATTTCACAGTACAGTCAAACCTCGGTTTTCGGTTGCCCCGGTTTTCGTCGGTTTCGGTTTTCGACGTCTTTTCCTGACTGAGATCTTGTCTCGGTTTTCGTCTATCGCCTCGGTTTTCGTACACCCTGGTCTGCATACAGTACACTGCCTGCCCAGTCCCGGCAGCACTACGCCCCCCCCCCCCCCGGACTCAACCGATCGCGTGTGCCTGCAATAGTGTCACCTTCGCGCTGGTCTGCATACAGTACACTGCCTGCCCAGTCCCGGCAGCACTACCCCCCCCTCCCGGACTCACCGATCGCGTGTGCCTGCAATAGTGTCACCTTCGCGCTGGTCTGCATACACTGCCTGCCCAGTCCCGGCAGCACTACCCCCCGGACTCACCGATCGCGTGTTGAGATCTGAAAGGCAGGTGAGCAACATCCTCGAGCCATTTCATTAGTCATTTATATGTATTTCTCATTGTTTTTCTGTATGTAAAAAATATAGTTATTCTCTATAAAATGTACTTTTTGTCAATATTTTTGGGTGTCTGGAACGGATTAATTGAATTTACATTATTTCCTATGGGAAATCTTGCTTCGGTTTTAGTCTGTTTCGGTTTTAGTCAGACTTTTTTGAACGGATTAATCATGAAAACCGAGGTTTGACTGTATGTTTCGGATTTTATGCACACAACCACTGCTGTGGTACTGACAGCTTTTACCATAACCTTGGGTTCAGGTATCCCTGAAGCTCCCTATTCCTTTATCTTCCTACCTCTCGTCAGTTAGGAGAGACATGGGGGATCTTCAGTACATCTGAGGTTTCCAACTCCTCAGACATCTGTCTTTTCTTGGGATTACGGGGTTTTCTCCATACCCCTTCTTCCCTCAAGGACTAAGCCAATTTTGTCCAACTCGGTCAGTCTTCCTCTTTTGCTCCTAACTATAATTAACTCTGTAGCCAAAAGATTTTTCAGCTTTTTCCATAGAGCTTTCTACTAAAGACCTACCGTTTTTGTTCTTCCCCAGTTGAATCCTGGGGTCACCTGTCAGTTCCAGATTTTGACCTTCAACTCACTTCTGTGAGGTCATCTTGAAGATTCCTCTACTGGATCCCCAGTAGATTCCATCAACCTCTCTACTTCCTGCACTCCAGTAGGTGAGGTCCATATGGTGATTGCATCACAAAAGAGCTTTGAAGGAGACCCGGAGTGCTGATCGCTGGCTCCACCCTCCACATGACGTCACACAGCTCCACCACCCAATCGGGGCTCCACTCTCTGCTTTAAATAGAGAGCGCGCCAGGAGAGAGATCCTTTCCCACTGTGCTCCAGGAGGAGCTGAAGCCGTCTACCTGGACTGAAGCCTGCAGCGGAGAACGAGCCTGCAGCCTGCCTGTGACCAGCGGCTAAAAGAGCAAGCCTTGCTGCATCACAAAAGAGCTTCGAAGGAGACCCGGAGTGCTGATCGCTGGCTCCACCCTCCACACGACGTCACACAGCTCCACCACCCAATCGGGGCTCCACTCTCTGCTTTAAATAGAGAGCGCGCCAAGTGCGCCCGCGCCTTGTGGGCCCGCGCCTGAGGGCCGCGCAAGAGGGCCCTTTGGCACGGCCCTTAGGCAAAGGCGCATCAAGGATCATCACGAAAACGCAACAGCTCTCCATCGCAGAGACCAACAGCCGCCTCAACGCACCGCTGAGCTCCTTCAAGGTCGAGCTCGCGTGGAACCACAGAGCTGACACACCAAAGAATCGCAGCAAGTATACGCTACCAAAATAACTCTAATTTCTCAACAATCCTATCTTGAACAGCTAAAATTGATGGACTACACTAATTATTATGTTTTAATTCCTCATTCTGGTACCGGATTAACAGGCTATGGCCAACAATCAAGCCCTCTCTGTATAAGAAGCTTTAAGTCATATTATACTGTTTTACTAGACTATAGTAGTAAGCTTTACTTATAAAGGTGCATCTACTGCTAACATTATCACACTTAAGCTGTGATAATACCCAACCTGAACTTAGTATTGTTTAGCATTATTAGCAGTCCAGTATTTTTGTTAATTCACACCAGATCTTTTGCTACTGTCCCTGATCTACCTCTGAATCATTACTGTTGTCAGTATTTCAACCCAGATTAATTGTTGGCTAACTTAATTTCAGATGTCATATTGCCATTTAGGCACTGTAGATTCATAACCATTATTAACAACTCACTTTGACTTACTGTTGTCAGTAATTTTACCTTGAATGTACTGTTGTCAGTAATTCACTTCATAGTACTGTTGTCAGTAATTCACAGACTCTTTACTGCTACCAATATCCTGTCCTGATCTAATGTTGTTAGTAACTTACTTTGATTTTACTGTTGTAAGTAACTTACTGTTGATCTAGTGTAGATAGTGAAGTACTTTGGTTTTACTGTTTTCAGTATTTACATTGGATTTACTGTCCTCAGTAACTTATCTGGACTTACTGTTGACAGTAACTCGCTTTGAATAACTACATTCAATATTGCCACCTAACTCTTATCAGATTTTACCACTGCTGACATACACCTACATTATTACGACCCTATTCAACAGTCCGTTAAGCTAAATACAGAAAATGCTTCACCCTAACAACATGCTCATACGAATATCATACACCTGTATATTATTAGCAATAATAATAATTGACCTATCCTTATGTTTAAACCACAAAAATCACATGACTATACCTATAATACACACATACTGGAAATGTCTGCCATATGGGACACACTCATGAATACCACCCAAAAATTAATTATCATAGACTAATACACATACAACAAACAAATACACAACAAACGGACAAGAAAATCTGTTCTAACTACTCATCCTCCCTATCATGTATCCTCATTAATGCACGATCAATGAAAAATAAATTACCCATATTTAATGACCTGATAACTGACTTAAAACCTGACATATTATGTGTCACAGAGACATGGCTTTCTGAAACAGATACAGTCTATCTTAATCAACTTGATAAAGAGAACTACGACACATTTTACAAACATAGATCCAATAAAAAAGGTGGTGGTGTTCTAATGATGACAAAAAAACATTAAACGCCAAGCCAATCCATTCAAATATCAATAATAACATGGACACATTATTAATAAAAATCGGCCTCATAAAAATTTGCTTAATTTATAGACCCCCAGACAATAAAACAGATGGCCTGGATTCTCTTATTGAACTCCTCAGCTCATCTACTGATCAAAACCCTGTAATCATGCTAGGCGATTTTAACCTTCCGTCACTACCAACACTAGACTCTAAACTATTCCTGGACACCATAGCAGACAGAGTACCATCAAATAATTAAAACAGCAACACATATCAAAGGAGGAACACTAGATTTGGTTCTTCTTCCTGAGATACTCTTCAAACTAGTTAACTCAAATTCCATTGAATGCACTGAGACACCTTGGTCTGATCATTCTATCATCAAAATAAATCTCACATATCCCATCCCTAGCGCTAATAATTACATAAAAAGTACCCCCACCTCAAAATTCAAAAAATTTAATGAAACAGACTTCCTTGATTCTACAATCCCCTACTTCTTATCAACAACTAATTTGGATGACGCTGTTAACAACTGGAATGATACTATTAATAATGCAGCTAAAAATAACCAACCAAATAAAAATAAAACCATATACACCAAAACAAATAGTTCACCTTGGTTTAATAGCACTCTAAGACAAATGAAAAAAGAACTAAGAAAACTCGAAACGAAATGGAGGAAATCCAAGTTGTCCGTACACAAGGAAATATACAATAACTATCTAACAAAATATAAGGAAACAATAGACAGCACGAAGAAAACTTATTACGCAGCAACCTTAGCAAAATCATACAATAGACCTAGAGAGCTATTTTCCATAGTCAGAAAATTAACTAATAACGAGCAACTTCTAGCAATGAAATCACAGATATCTCAGTTCAAACCCTAGCTAATCACTATCAAAACAAATCAAAGAAACCCGCCATGCCCTCAGAAAATATCAACATCTCTTATCAACCTGTAGATGAATGGTCAGAATTTTACCCCATTTCAAAAGTCTCATTAAAAACAATCATCTCCGGCCTAAATACCACAACTTCGTATTTAGATCCATGCCCAGTATCATGGATAAAAAACACACTACCAACTCTACTATCCTTTATTCTCCCAATAGTAAACCTCTCACTTACCCAAGGATACCTTCCATCCCCGCTCAAACATGCACAAATACGCCCAATTTTAAAGAACTGCAAACTAGATAAAACATCTCCTACATCATATAGGCCCATCTCTAGCATACCATTCTTGGCCAAAATAATTGAAAAGGTAGTGCAACTACAGACACAGGAATTTATAGACTTATCTTACCCACTAGATGATCAACAATATGGATTCCGACCCCGACATGGAGTAGAAACACTTCTAACAGTATTAATAGATACACTTCTAAAAGGAATTGACAATCATAAACAGGCGTTCATCCTCCTTTTCATTGACATATCAGCAGCTTTTGATAGCGTGCATCACTCAATTTTGCTCAACAACCTACGACAGTTAGGGATAAACTCTACCGTACATAAATGGTTCACCTCATATTTAAATAACAGAACACAAAATGTTAGAACAGGTAATCAAACATCCAACACATACAAACAAGAAATAGGTTTACTACAGGGTTCAGCGCTTTCAGCCCTACTTTTCAATATCTATATAAAACCGGTCTGCAACATCTTTAAAAAATTTGGAGTACAATATCACCTTAATGCGGATGATATTATGATGTACTTACCTTTTACGATTCCTAACCTACCGATTCAACTTCTATCAGACTGCTACAATGAAATTACATACTGGCTAAAAACCCAAAACCTCCATATAAACCATGCTAAAACCGAAGTCTTAATCGTAACAAAAAACCAATCATTTATTCCCCCAACCCACATAACACTACAAAACCAAGAAATTAAAATAAAAAATGAAATAAGATATCTAGGTGTCATTTTAGATACACACCTTATTATGGAAACGCACATTAGAAATACCTTAAAGAAAATCTACTTCAAACTTAAAATCCTCAAACAATTACGCCCCCTTGTATTTATGCAAGATTTTATCAATATAACACAGGCTACCATAACTCCCCACTTCGATTTCGCCAACTTAATACTTATAGGCATTTCAAAACAAAACATCAAAAGAATCCAACTTGCGCAAAATGCAACAGCTAGACTTATATTAAAGATAAACTCACTCCAACACATTACACCAATACTAGCATCCCTGCACTGGTTACCAATACAAAGCAGGATAACTTACAAAACAATAATAACTACATTCAAAGCCCTAAATGACATGGCCCCGAAGACACTATGTAATTTAATAAGCAAAGAACCACCTAAGCCCACACATAGAAAAGGACAATCAAATAAACTAAAGATTCCAAAAGAATATATAAGAACTCACAAAATTACAAATATAGAGCCTTTTCCCACATAGCTCCAACAGTCTGGAACTCGTTACCAGAGGACTTACGATCACTAACAGAGATAACGGAATTCAGAAAAAAATTGAAACATATATATTCACTAAACACTATAATACCATGGAAAACCTTCCACTCAACTTAGATAAAGGCTAAACATGAACCTGCCCACACCAAACATATACTCCCTTCTACAAGGGATAACATACAAAACTTAACTGAATGAACACTCCACTCCTACGCACTGATACCCTACTTGTATATAGTTGCAACTGATATGATCTGCCTATGCGGTAGAGTCAGTACTTTTGTTTAAATTGTTACACAATCTGTGTTAGTTGAATTATTCTGCTCAGTTTTTAAACCCTATGTGTGCATGTTAAGATGTTCTATGTAAAAAGTTATAATGTTCTATGTAAAACAAGCTCTGCATTGTTAACTGTTGTTAATTGTACACCGCAACTGATCGCTGGAAGATGCGGTATATAAATAAGTGTTAAATAAAAAATAAATAAAAATAAATACATTTCATGATACTTATCATATATACCGGGACTCCTTGTCTGTAGTCCTATTTTAGGTCAGCTGTCTACTACAGCTCCTCTCTTCTTCAACTCCTACCCTCCATCCTTGGGATGCCTGGGCATATGAGGTGGAGCATGTTTCAATCACCAACATGCTAGGGCTCCAGGCATCTTAGCTTGGGAGTCCCCATATGTGAAGACTCATTCCTGCTTGTTCCTGGAGATAGCACAGTTACTTACCTGTAACAGGTGATCTCTGGGAACAGCAGGAATAAGTCTTCACAACCCACCCACCTCCCCTAGGAGTTGTTTCTCTCTATCTCTCTTCCTTTCCTCTTTCTCTCTTTTGTCTCAGCTATAAAACTCAACTGAGGAGAGACAGTTGGAAAGGCGGGAAGGCAGCACGGAGGTGCTGAGGGATGCTCCCAAAAGCTTTCTGATTAGACGCTGGGGAGCGTTCCCACGCAGGCTCCGTCGGTACCGACGTACCCATGTGAAGACTTATTCCTGCTGTTCCCAGAGATCATCTGTTACAGGTAAGTAACTGTGCTTTCCTTCCACCTGCTGTATTTTCTGCTCTCTCTGCGGGCTCTCCTCCTCCAGCAGGAGCAAACTTGTAGGTCCACTGTACCTGTTTTGACACCATCCAAGTTAGACACTGCAAAGTGGAGCTCCACAACATGAGGCATTCTAGGAAGGCATGATGGAACATGTCCATCTGATGTTTACATGTGCGCCCCATTCTTTAGAATGATATCCCCGATAGAGAATCTGAAATTGCATTTCCTGATTCCGAGCTTAGGCGAGGACCATCCGTATCTGCATGAAACAATGCTCCAGAGGCTCCTCTCCCACCACCACCTCCAACTCAGCGGTCCAAAGCTGCATCAACCCTGGTAAGCAGATAGGCAAAGTATCCCTCAGCTATGCGACACCAGTTCCCCAGTGTATTCCAGCATGGGGTTGAATTGTGGAAAACTTGGTTATCCTCCATGACGGCCAATTCCCCTGGGTGGGAGGCAGCCACAGCCTGCCAAGTAATGCCTCAGTTGCAGATAATGAAATAAATGATGACCCTGGAAGCTGAAATTCTTGCTAAATTCGCTCAAAAACCCCTTTCCCCCAGCTCTGAAGATGCCCCATGTCAAGGCAATGCTTTGTCTGCCACTGATGGAAGTTGGTGGTCCCCTTCCCCCGGCTGAAAACCTGGGTTACCCACTACTTGCAGAAAGGGAGTAACCTGTCAACTACGGTGATGCTTTCCTGCCCACCACCTCCATGCCTTCCGGAAGGTACACAACCATATTCCATATTTATTCTTTGCTTCTTAGAGTACATCATAAACTATAAAAAACTTACTTGCTATAGGTAAAACAGGATTAAGTCTGCCCTGTTGAAGCATACTCCCATTTGGAATACTGTGCTGTTTTAGAACTTTTTATAGCTTTATAGTGCAAAGATAAATTTAAAGCAATATCTAATACACTTCCCGTATGTAAAATGTAAAGGTTATAGGTGCCAAATAAGAACACCTAGCTCTATTGGGGGGAGAGAGGTATACGGAATTTGGGACATGTGGTCAATCCCGTCGGGAAAATTAAATCTTTTCCTTCAATATCCCGGGAATACGAGCTGGGGTCTCGCCATACCTTTGCGTATATGCAGATCGCTCATTATGTGGCCTCACTCCCAGGTGAGCAGCTGCATGGTGACCGGTCAGCACAGATTATAGAGTTCTTCAGTCTGGGTGGGGTGGTGAAACCGTCTATACGTATTTTTAATACTAGACTGGAATTTTTTCGGACTCGACCGGACTTTCGCAGTGTGGAGCAGGCCTGGCGGGTTGAGATGGGGCGGGAAATCCCCCAAGACACAGTTCTGGTTGCCCTTCAAAGAGTGGGGCACCTGGCGGACGGTGTCCGTTGGCGGGAAATACAATTCAAATGTATAACTAGGGTTCACTTCTCCCCGAGACGGGCCTTTCGTTGTCATTTGACCCCGGATGGCAGTTGTCCGCTGTGCGCAGAGCCCATGGCAACTTTATTGCATATGTGGTGGGGATGCCGGAAGATCCTCTCCTATTGGAGGAGAATTTGCTGTTTCATGATGACCATCCTGGGACAGCCCGTGTCTTGGAACGCTGCCCTGGTCACCCTGGACCTCCTGAGCCTTAACTCCCCGAAGGGGAAATGGGGTCGCTGGTTAGTGCGGAAGGCATGTCTGGTGGGTAAGGGGCCACTCTTGCATCGATGGCGGGAAAAGAACCCTCCCTCCTTCTGGGAATGGCGGAATTCCTTCCATCAACTGATGCTCCTGGAGTGTAAGGGTGCCAGGGGCCATGCCAAACGCTGGTCTGCCTTTCTGTTACTCTGGGACCCTTATATTCAAACTCTGAGTCCCAGGACTCGCAATGCAGTGCTGCAGCTAGGATGTTAATTGGTAGCTTAATTGGGCGTGGCTCACAGCGGGGATTTGAAAAGTTCTATGAGCTGGTCCAGATGTGGATTGGCCGTGGGTATGTTGTACGGGGAGGGCAGGGGGGACGGGAGGTGGGGGTTCAGGGGCGTGGGAGGGGGGGAAAAACGTGAAAATGTTGTGACCATCATTGTACCCTACCCTGGGGATCAGAGTCAACCCCAGGGGGAGGTGGATGACTGTTGTATATATATCGTGATTTGTTTTGGTGGTTCATAAATAAACATTGGAAAAAAAAAGAATACCTAGCTCTATACCTCAGAATGAAAGAAACATAGTAAAAAGCCAGGGAAGCAGTTATCCTAAGGGATATAACTGGCTATCACATGTACTACCTTAAATGCTTTTCATGTGCTTCGGGCTTACTGCTCAAAACATTGTCAACATTAAAATGCTTCTTGAGAATGTGTGGTGCTAATATCTCCAAATGAGTTAGTTTAGCACATACCATAAGGGGAGTGAAGCAAGCTCCTAAGCTTAGGGTGTGTTGATGATCTCAGTTGTTGGGATTTAGTGCTAGTGCTCATGTCAACACTTGAATTGTAGTGTTGAAAGCCGTCTTGTAGAGTTCACAAGGTCTAATATGTACATGAAATGTATGAAACTACCCAGTATAATCAGAACAGTTTCTGCATCCTTTCACCACATTTTCTTGGCTTCTGATTCCATTTGTTTGTACTCTATATTCTTTTTTTACCATACATGGTATAGAATAGATGCTTTGTGCCAAAAAGTCTATTAGTAAAGTCTTTGTATTTTTCTGCTTTATTAGAATGCCTGTTCTTGCTTCAAGCTTTTTATTAGTGTAGATGACGTGCTATCTTATTGTACTTTTCCACATATAGGTATTCTGATGTCAGCATGCCACACCTAGTAATGGGATATGTAACCATTTCCAGTTCAGTAAAAAAAAAAAAAAAAGAATCTGTATTTGTCTGTTTTATTGAGTTTTTCTTTCTGCTGGCTGTGAATTGTTTTGTCTATAGTCCACTATTCTGTCTTGCAATTATTAGCGTCTCTTCTTTAGATTTAAGTTCACATCTCCTTATTCATTCCTTACTCGTATCACATTAAGCTGTTGGGATGTACAGTATGGGCATACACTGGTTCTTACAGATTATTTTTCCAGTTTTTCACAATCTTTATAAGATCAGTGTTTTTTTTTTCAGGAAGAACAAACCCAGGAGAAAATTGGTGGGGAAAAGAGAATTTTCCAGATAAATATCTGAGTTAATTTTTATGAATGGATGATATTCCCTTTGAGTCAGTTATTTACTTAGTAAATTGTGTACTCAAACCATGAATGCATAGTTAACATTTGCACTGAATGAGTAGGTCTTTTTAATGGCCTAACTTTAGTCCCTATTTCCCAAATAATTTTCCCCTACTTCAGTACTTGGAGGGAGGCAGGGTAAGGTCTTGACAGCCATAGAAGATATTTGTTTTTGATGCTGGCACAGAGCAGTTCTGACACGCCACCACCCACAGCCCCCATTGCATACTCACCCTTTCCCTTCTTCAGAGTACCCATTTTTTCCACTGTCCCTGCCTTCCATGGCTCCCATTGCTCACCCCCAATCATTTCCTTTTCTGAGTGACCTTTACTATCCCCACCATCCACATTCACTCTGGCTCCTGTCTGGCTATATTGGCTCTTGCCAACTCCTGGTTGGCTTTCCTAGCTCTTAAACATTTGGAGCTATGTGTTGTACCCATAGTCCCATGAATCTGGCCAGATGTGATAAGAAAAGCCACTTGGTACTGCTTAGCTCCTAGTGTCTCATGGAGGTGAGAGTTGGCAGTCCTTTGTGCTTCTGGAAAATATTGTACTTCCCCTGTTAGAGTGTGCTGGGGTATAGTTCTGATTACCATTGCAAGTTTTAAAAGGCAGATACTGTAGGCAGTTAATTTGTTTAAAACGTTTTTCATGCTAATTTTTCACAGTTCAAAATATCTGGGAATGTATGGGTGAAATTCATGTAAACTGAAAACAGATGTCCCTGCCTATATCTTATTTCATTCTGTTAAAGAACTTTTTAGGTTCTCCATGAACAAGCAGGAAATAAGTCCTCATGTATGGGTGACATTACCGACAGAGCCCCACACGGAACTCTCCCCAGCTTTCAAATGAAGCATTTGGGAGGTACACCACGCATGCGTGCTTACCTTCCCGCTCACCATGGCGCCATTTTCTACAGTCTTCTTTTATCCTTGGAGCCCCTAGGATGTGTTCCTGCAGTCTGGAAAACCATTTTCTGTCTGGTCCTCATGACCGTTTTTTTTCTCTATATTTCTTTTACCCCTGTCGTCTGCCGGTTTTTCCCCATTTGGGGATTTTTTAATGTGTTTTTCTACGTTTCTGCATATTTTTTCCCCTTCCAGGTAGTTTCCCATCTACAGCATTTTTTTAGTCTGACTTTGCCGAGGTGGTGTTTTTCCGCATGTCTAAGCTAGTTAGTGGCTTTAAGAAATGCACCAAGTGTGGCAAGACCATTTCTGCCACTGACCGACATAATTGGTGCTTGCAATGCCTTGTGCCTAACCACGAGCCAGCATCCTGCAAGTTCAGTTCTAAGATGACGCGCCGAGGGCTGAAGGATTGGGAAAAGCAGAAGTTGTCCCTCTTTGGTTCATCTGATTCAGCATCTTCAGCCCCGATCCCCTAGTCTGCACCTGCAAATAGTCCTGAGGTGGCCAAGGGGAAGGAGCAGTGTGCTCAGTCGGAGCAGAGGGGCTTGAGCGGTGAGTGGAGACTCCCTGCAGAGACACCATCAACGTCAAAGGGTGAGCACTGGGAGAAGTTCCAGGTGCAGTGTCATTGTAGCCCTTCTTGATGCAATGCGGAAAATGATGACTGGGAGCAGCCGGCAAAGCTTCCCTGGTGGGAGGACCTGACCTGGATGGCAGAATCCACACCTAGTGCCCAGAAGGGGAGCTGGATGTCTCCCGATGGCACCTATCATCATGGAGTCCTTGCCCAAGATGTCGACATGGCATTCACCCCCTTGCAGTTGGCGGTTCTGGAGGAAATGCCTTCAAGCCCTCTTGGGGATAGTGGAAGCCTTACGGAATGCAGGCTTCGTAGGGCTGAATGCATAGTCACTACACTCCTTACAGATTATCCAAGAGACCTATGCCCTGCCTGCTGAGGGGGGCAGGGACATCGGGTGGGAGATATTGACTCCAGTTGCTGGAGCTATCTCCCTCTCCAGTGTATCGGAGTCCGAGGTCCAGAGACATCACCATCAACATGCCTGGTGGCACGAGGGCCATCGATTATAAAAAAATTTTTTCGAGAGCTGTTTTGGTTATTCCACGTAATCTTTGTTTTTTGGTGCGCTGAATCTGAAAATGACCTCCATTTTGTCATAGGACATCACGTTTCCTGACAATTTAGGTAACTATGTTAAATAAGGCAATACCTCAAAATAAATGGAAATAGACTTATAAAATTAAAGGTTTTTTTACAATATTTTCATGAAAATCCTTTTTTGAACTGAAATGAGCTCACCTACACACACTAAACTCGATTCTTCTTCCTTGTGAGGCTCCTCTTGGTGCATTTACGCTCGTGAGTAGCATCTGGAATGTCTCTCTGAAGCATCCAACAGTAGTCTGCCATCATTGTAATGCGCCATTTTCCCTGGTATCTCCTTTCCATCTCTTTAATGTCTTGGTGGAATCGTTCACCTTGTTCCTCACTCACAGCTCCCAAATTTTCAGAAAAGTAGTCAAGGTGGGACTGGAGGAAATGCACTTTCAAACTCATCAGGCAACCTAAAGCTTGAAATGCTTTCAGCATTCGTCCGACGATCTTTTTGTAGTGAGGAGATCATCTTTGTTATTGCCTAAAAATTTCTGTACGACTTCTTTAAATGCAATCCACCCTTCTTTTTGAGGATCCGTCATGGTATTGACAAACTCTTGAAAAACTATAAGCCTTCTAATGTCTGGTCCGACGAACACACCTTCCTTCAATTTTGCCTCCGACAGACCTGGAAACTTGGTGACCAAGTATTTGAAGCATTCTCCATCTCTTGGAAGTGATTTTACGAATTGCTTCATCAATCCCAATTTTATGTGGAGAAGTGGTAGAAGAACTTTATGGGAAGGTACCAAAGTTTCTCGGAGGACATTTTTTTCACCGACTGTTAGCACCCTCGGCTGCCAACTCTTCTTGGTCCAGTGATTTTGTCGGTCTCGACTGTCCCATAGACACAAAAAACAAGGATATTTGGTATACCTAGCTTGTTGCCTGAGCAGCATGCACAAGACCTTCAAGTCTCCACACACTTGCCAACCATGGTCTTCATATTTAAGTTTACGAAGAACCAATTCCAAGTTCTCGTAGATTTCCTTCAAGTGTACGGCATGACCTACAGGTATGGAAGCGTAAAAACCGTTGTGGAGTAAAACTGCTTTGAGACTTCTTTTTGAAGAATCTATAAAAAGACGCCATTGCTCTGAATTATATTGGATTTTAAATTGACCCATCAGACCTTCGACATCGATGCAATAAACCAACTTGTCTTCCTGGGCGAAGTAAGGAACAAACTCCTTTTCACGATGTCTGAACCATGAAGATGACACTCCTGGCAACAATAAATTCCTGCTTTTCAGCCTTGATCCGAGTAACTCAGCGGCATCTTTGGGAAGATTCAAGTCTCTTACCAAATCATTCATCTCCTCCTGAGAAAAAATTTTGGTCTTGTATCATCTTCAAAGTCAGAACTTGATTCGTCTTCTGGTTCAGGTATGACTTCACCTTCATCGGAACTAGGTATCTCTTCCAAGGTAGCAGGGGGCTTGGGTACTGGTATATCTGTGCCGAGTGAAGATTGGGGTATGAAATGGAATGCTTCCATTTGGAATTAAACCCTTTCACATTGCATGAACAAAAGTAACAGTCGTCACTATGGTTCTTTTGCTCTTGCCATACCATAGGAATCCCATAACGGAAAGATTTTTTCTTACCCTTGAACCAGTTTCGGAGGTCCTCAACACACCGTTTGCACACTTTATGAGGCGCCCAGACTTTATCTTGTTCTCCAATTTTTAGTCCAAAGTATGCAAAGTATACTTTTTTCACAAAGTCTGTAATAGTCTGCTGTTGCTTCAACACTGTATATTCACCACAGATGAAACAGAAACTGTCTGGCGAATTAATACACTTTCGTGGAGCCATAACATAACGGTTGAAGAATGACGAGCTAACACGAACTGCGATGAAAAAGTGTGAACAGCCTAGAACCAAGAACCTGATGATGATTCGTGCACAAGTGTGGCATGCAGGAGAGAGCAGTTCTGTGTCTGTACACGAGACATCACAGTGCTGGCCACACCCCCCTGCACTGACCGGAGCTGCTGCTATCTGCCCTGTGTCTCCCTCCCACTGAATTCTTCAGGAAAGATTAACCCCTTCTACCATTAGAAGCACGGACTAAAAACTTGCTTAGCTTATGTATATATTGCTGACCACCAGATTTACAGTTCTATATTTTGTTTTACATAACTCGGACAACCCCTTTAAGGTTTTTTTGGCATTTTATATCTTAAATGCACTTATGTGAATTAATTAATAGTAATTTGAATTAATAGTAATTTGAAAAAATTTGAAGACAATTTTGCATGTTGTGGCAAATCATGACGTCTAGGAGTTTTTTCAATATTTTATTTGTTTTCAGCACACCAAAATACATGGAAACTGGATGAAAATAATCAAACAGCTTTTTAGTCGCAGACCTGTGTTACCCTCCCTCTCCTAAGCCGCATAGTCGGCGGGAGGAGGAGACTCTGCACTATTTCGACTTCCCCTCTGAATCCAAATCGAAATGGGAGACTGAAGTGGAATTGATGGTGTCAGACCTCCCATCTATCCAATCGCCTCCATCTGAGCGGTGTAAGTCACCCCCAGAGGACATGGCCTTCCAGGATTTCATTAGGGACATGGCCAAGGCCACCCCCTTTTCTCTGGAATCAGAAGAGTAACTAAGGGCAGAAGAATTGGACTCCTCCAGTACTCCTCACCCCCCCCCCCCCCCGGGAGATGATGACGGTTGCTGTCCACCTTGTCCTGCGGTGGCGAGAGGCGCCGCTTATGCATCCAGTCATCAGCCACCGGCTCAATTTCCTGTACCAGGTCCTCCATTCCCCCACAGTTTCATCGTGGTGGAGTTGACCTTGAAGCGTGCGAAGAGTTCCAAGGTATGCTCCTCAGTCCCATCAAGTCAGGAGACTTGTACCCTGTATTCCTTCAGAAGGAAGTGCTTCCAGGGTTCCATGCTGATCGCCCAGATTCTGGCTTATCAGACCTACATGAGCATGTTCCTCAAGGATGCATTGTTGGACCTGAAGGACGTTGCTGCCCTTGTTCCCAAGGACTGTCGTGAGTCCTTTTGGGGCCTAGTGGCTCATGACAAGAATTGCTCAAAGTTTATGGTCCGGGGCACCTATGATTCCTTCGAATACATGGGCAAAGCGGCGGCCGTGGGCATTGCTGCCCGTCAGATGGCGTGGATGTAGTCTTCAGACCTGGAGCAGTGGGTCCAGGACAACATCGTCAACATTCCTTACCAGGGTGAAAATTTCTTCGGTAAGCCCTTGGAGGAGAAAGCCATGGAACTGGAGAAGGAACTGATGACCCTCACCATGCTCTTCAGAAAGACCGTGGATCCCACGCGGAAGAAATATCAGTCCAGGAAGGTATTTTATCCGCCCCGGTGCCGATATTTCCTGGCAAGCCCAAGGCACAGACTCCTCCCCCCCCCATCCGCAGTGGAGGGAGAAGATCCCAAAGGCCCAACTTGCCCCCAGCCCGCTGGGTATGGGATTTTGACGGTTTTCTCAGGAGTATAGTCAGCCAACAATTATCTGTTGAGGCACCCCCACAGGTCAGAGGTCACCTTATCCACTTTGCTTACCAGTGGTCCCTGTTCACCTCAGATGCCTGGGTGCTGCAGATTGTCCAAAGCAGATACTGGCTGCACTTCACCCATCTGCTGCCTCCATACAATCCCAGGGAGTACCCCATGGACCCTGAGCACAGGAGCCTGCTGCAGACCTCGTTATTGAGCCGATACCTCCTGCTTAAATTGGACAGGGCTTCTACTCCAGCTGCTTCCTGATCCACAAAAAGGCTGGCAGATTCTATCTCATTCTGGATTTGCGAAACCTCAACAAATTTCTGGTGCATGAAAAGTTCAAAATGGTCTTGTTGGGGACACTGCTCCCATACCTTAAATGGGATGAGTGACTATGCTCCTTGGATCTGAAAGATGCGTATACGCATATTCCAATCCACATACATCACAGGCAATGCATTCAGTTCGTGCTGGGCAGCTGGCACTATCCGTACCGGGTGCTTCCTTTCAGGTTGGCTGCAGTCCCCATGGTCTTCACAAAGTGTCTGGTGGTCATAGCCTCCTTCCTTTGAACCCGGCGAGGTCTTTGTCTTCCTGTACCTGGGCGACTGGCACATCAAGGGTTCCACGCCAGCCAGCATTCAGCAGACTGCCCACTCACAATTCAGGTGCTTGAGGGCCTCGGATTCATAGTCAACTACCCAAAGTCCTACCTCCAACTAGTGCAGCAGCTGGAATTCGAGACCCTCCTCAATACCACTCAGGCGCAGACTTTTCTGCCTGCAGTACCTCAACGAGGTGATGGGCACATTACAATGCTAGTGCCACCACCACACCACAAGAGCTAGCGCCCTCGGACACATGGCGGCCACAGTGCATGTCACTCCTCAGGTCCACCTCTCCATGCGGCAGGCTCCAGTGAACCTTGTGCATGCAATGGAAGCAGGCGTTGGGCCATCTGCAGGACAGGATAGTGGTCACCCCGTACCACTGGCGCAATCCCTAGCATGATGACTCAAGCTGGACAACTAGCTTCAGGGCCTCCTTTTCCAGCTGGCAGCCCCCTGCAAGACGCTCAGACAAACATGTCCATGCTCGGCTGGTGTGCACATCTGGATGTCCTGAGCACCCAGGGTCTGTGGTCCGAGTAGGAGAGTCTTTCAAATCAACATCCTTGCGCTTCAGGCTATAGTGAATGCCCTCTGTGCCTTTCATGCACACCTGGCAAGTCAGGTGGTCCTGATTCTAACAGACAACAAGGTGACAATGTTCTGTGTAAACAAGCAGGGGGGCATGGGATCGTACCTCCTGTGTTGGGAGGCAGTTTGCCTCTGGAAGTTCACCAAGTTCCACAGTATGGACCTCAGGTGACTTATCTGCCCAGCGAGCTCAACAGCCTGACAGATTGCCTCAGCAGGATGCTTCAACCACTTGAGTGGGCCCTCAAGAGTGAGGTGGTGTCCAGGATCCTTCCGGGAATGGGGCACCTCAGTGGTGGATCTTTTTGCTACTGCACAAAATGCCCAGGTAGCCCGTTCCTGGTCTCGAAGGCTGGCCAGCAGTCGACTGGCCTCAGATATCTGTCTTCTCCATTGGGGGGAGGGCCTGTTGTATGCCTACCCCCCAATACTGCTTGTGGTGAAAACTGTCCTGAAGCTCCAGGCCAAAAGGAGCTTCATGATTCTCGTCTCGTCTCCCCTTATTGGCCTCAACGGCCATGGTTCCCCCTGCTCCTGCACTTCCCACTGAGGGAGCCTCTTCACCTGGGCTATAACCCAGATCTCACTCCTTGCTGCACCCCAACATCCACTCTCTGGTGCTCATAGTGTGGATGCTGAAAGGATCCATGAACAGCAGGAATAAGTTCTCTCAATTCTCCCACCTTCCCAGGGAGTTGGCTTTTTGGTTCCTGGTATTTTTTTTTACTGGAGAATATGGCACCGTGGCGGATAGGAAGGCAGGCGCACATGTGCGATATATCTCCCAAAAGCTTCTTTTGGAAGCTGGGGAGTTTTCCATGTGGGGCTCTGTCAGTGATGTCACCCATACATGAGGACTTATTCCTGCTGTTCACAGAGAACACCTGCTACAGGTGAGTAACTACCCTATCGGTTTCGGTCCTCTGTGGTAGTATTACTGGATCTTTCAGTAATTTGGGACTTCCAAGCCAGAATGTTCTGAAAAAATGCAAGCATGTCCATTTTCAGGTTCAATTTCGCAAACATGGACATGACCAATATGGATGTCTGCAGCAGGGCAATCTATATAGACGTCTCTTGCATAGTATTCAATACCAGGGCCATCTAAGAGACATGAAGAGGTGGCTCACACTAAAAAAAAAAAAAAGAAAGTTTCCCAATAACACCACATTTGTGATTGCGAAGTGTACAGAGAATAGTGAAATACCAACTTTTCTACATCCTACAGAGATTTTAATGGCAGAACAAGACTTTCCCACTGCCTATAGGCCCTGGAGCAGGTCTAAATTTGGACATGGACTTAGATGTCCCCAAGGATTCTAAGATCGATTGGTACCATCTAAATCTGAAGCTCTGCCTTAGACGCACCTCCACCATGCTCCCTACCTGTTGGATGTCCCTGCTGTGGAGATGTCTAAAAACAAACAAAAAAAATCTATTCATGAAATAGTTGCAGGGCATCTTTATGATTTGGATGTCCGCATGCACATTTTCAGATAACGAAATCGCCTGTAAGCGATTTAAAATGGCCCCCATAGTGTAATAGAGGAAGCAGATTCTCCATGGGGAAAGAAGGGAAATCTCTTCCAGGCCCTTAATGTATAAGTTCAAAGATGCTCTAGACACCAATTTGGATGCTTAAATTCTCTTTACTGTATGCAGTGTCCAAATCAAATACTATCTGTTTACAGTTTTCTGTTCAGCAAATATACAGTCCATGGGTAATACGTATTATCACAGGTATTTGTGTCTGTGATCCCACGCTGACTACTTAGCTGTTCTGCAGTAGGCAGAGGATTCCCTTATTAGGCTGCTGGAGTTATTAGCAGACAGCAAGGACTTTCTTTCTCCTCACTAGGATCCTAGTTCTTCCTTCGGCACCTGGAGGCAACCTCTCCTCCATACCTTCTCGTCAGAGGCTTGAAAACAAACCAGCACCTCCACTCTTTCTTCAACATTCAAGCACTGACTCTAACTTTAACTCTTCATATGTAGATAAGATCAAGAATCAAGGTCTCATTTCACACTGAACACAAACAAAATAAAAGGAAATCCAGAGCTGGGCCACTTTCTTAAAGCTGCAATGACCTGACAGCTGAGATAGGCTTACACTATGTCAAAATAGTAATGAAATGAAGAGAGTATGAGAGAGAACCCTCTCTGGCCATACCTGTGATGCAGTGGGACACCTTTTAAAAGAACTATGCCTGAGGCAGTGGTGTAAATACCACCCAAGCAGCCTCCACAAGGTGTGGGGGGAGGGGGGAAGGAGGAGGCTAGTAAAGGAGGCGGCCCACTTCAGCACTGTTCCACCTATATGCACATTAGGCGCACAGCATCCTCATCCTGGTCCCATTCCTGTTGCTATGTACATGGCGCTAAATCCCAGATCCCAACCCAGCAGTTGGGCGGTGACTTCTCTTTCAGTCTCGGTCTCTGCATGTGGTGCCAACTCCTTTCTGTGCGTATCATCTCGAAGAGCCAGGTCTTGCGGGACGGCTCAATGGCAGCAAGAGATGATATGCTGCTGAGGTATGTTCTCCTATTGGCAGAATGGAGTTAGAGCCGCATGCAGAGAGACCGAGGCTGAAAGCAAAGTCATCGCCCAACTGCTGGGTTGGAATTTGGCTACATCACATGCACAACAACGCAGGAACCAACTGGTCACCTGGATCAGTGTAAAAGCAACAAAAGAGCATAGAAGATAAAAGATAAGCAGACCTGCTACCAAACTCATCCAGCTTTTCTTCAATACTGATATGGCTACTATATCTGCCTATGAGAAATTCCTGCTATAAATCAGGCCCAAAACATCTTATTTTATGACTTCCTAATATTGCATTGTATATATTTTGAAATGTACTTGTCCTGACTTCCTGTTATTGATCTCGCACGATCAACTGTTTGGAGAAGGGGAGTGACGGGAGCAGATGCTGGGAAAAGGAAGAGGGAATAGATACTTGGGAAGGAGACTGTGAGCAGATGGAGGAAGAAGAGGCAGGGGCATATGCTAGGGGCCAGAAGAGGGAACAGATGCCAGAGAATGAGATGAGGTAGAACTGGTAAGGAGAGAGGAGGAGGTTGAATGGATGCTGGGGAAGGAGGCAAGGGGCAGATGGGAAGGAAAAAGGTAGAGTCAGGAGGATGGATGCTGTGGAAGGAGGCACATGGGTGGATTTTGGGCACGGTGCTAGGAGACAGGAGAGTAGATACTGAGGACATGTGGGTGGTGAGGAAAGTGGGGACGCAGGAATTTGGTGGGAGAGCAGAAGGACTCAAGAGTCCACTATCGACTGGGATTGGATAGTGGGGGCTTGGATGGTGATTGAGTAGCATGGAAGAGTGGGGACTAAGGGATTAGATGAGGGCAGAATGAGGACTCTAGAATTAGAGGAACAGTAGGAGCCAAGTGATTGAGGGGTATGAAAAAGAGTGAGTTAGATGTACTGTGGGGTATGAAACAGCCTGAAGAAAAGTGGAGGGATTGTATAAATGACCTAGGGACTAGCGAGGGATTGAGAGACAGTAGAAAGAGTCAGGGGGCTACGGGGAAGAGTGAGAGTCAGATCTCCAGGAACAAGCAGGAATGAGTCTTCACATATGGGTACGTCGGTACCGACGGAGTCCGCGCGGGAATGCTTCCCAGCGTCCAATCAGAAAGCTTTTGGAAGCATCCCAACACGCCTGCGCGCTGCCTTCCCGCCTTCCCAACTGCCTCTCCTCAGTTTTCGTTTTTCCGCGGAGCCGGCAGGACGTTCTCCTGTCACCGCAGAAAATTCTTCTTTTATTTTTTAGTTTTCTTGTGATCGCGGCTGCCTTCCCCGACGCCACCGGTACCGCCGGTGTTTCTTTCTTATTTTCTTTTAAAATTTTCCTTAAGGAATATAAAATTTCTTCTTAGTGTTCACGGTTCTCAGGCCTTCTAGGCCTTTCCATTTTTCCTCATGGAACTGCCAGCCATTCTCCCCAGGAAATGCACAAACTGTGGCGGTACAACTTTATTTTTAGACACTCACAATTGGTGTCTAACCTGCTTGGGTCCTGACCATTGTCCTCCGGAGCCTTCGGGCACCAGTGCTGTGAGAAGCAGTTTTCAACATCGAGTTTCCCTCGACACGTGGTCCCCTTCTAACTTCAGGGCACCGACTATATCTTCTTCTACACAGGATCAGGTAACCCAAAAACAGTCTATTAAGACTAGCCAGTCCTCGAGCGGCAGTTCTCATGCACAGCATAGAGATGCCTCCGGCCTTGCCATCGAGAATCCACTGGTTTCAAAACCCCGGTGGGAGTCTTCGGCCTCCAAAGCCTGTGTGGGGTTTCAGGTTGTTCCTGAGGTTCACCCATCACAGAACATACCTGAGCCATGTCCGGTGGTGGCATCCGCTTTGAGCGGTACCGATACCCCGGCATCGGCACTGGTGTTGAATGAAATATTCCTCACCGAGGATCGTCGTCTGGCGTCTCCGGTACCTACGGGGCCGGTGGATACGCTTCAGATCGATTTCTCAGTATCGGTATCGACACCGATACGAGTTCCGACGTCGGTACCCTCCAGACGTGCATCGATAGACTCGCTTCCTTTGATGTCGAGTCTAGAATCGATCTCCAGTCTGGAGGACTGGGTACCGACTCGCCTTGGTACCGACTCCCGTCGGTACCAAAGGCTCGGTTCCGATACCTCGGATCCACAACCCTCGGTTCCACCGATACCGTTAGAGTTGCCACCGGCTGGTTTTCTTCCTCCGGCATCAGATTCGGTACCGAGATCGGTACCGACATCCACAGTACCTTTACAGTCGGTACCTTCCATGCTTCACTCATCAGGGTCGCTTCCCTCGATGCCGAGTCTGGAATCGATTCCAAGCATGGACGATATGTTACCGACTGTTGCTGGTTCTGTCCTCCAGTACCAGCGACTACTATCTAAGGATCCCATTCTGCACCATTCAGGATCTTCTATTCCTATATACTGGAATAGATCCCTTGGTGCCAATCCTAGTTCTTCATCAGATCTAGTCTATCCAGGGGGAATTCCTTCCAGGGATCTTTCTTTCCAGACTTTCCTCCTGGATATGGCAAAATCACTTGCCATTCCTGTCCCTGGACAAGATCCTACACAAGGGAGTACAGAATACCTCTCTGTTCCTAACGAAGCAAAGGAAAATATAATGCTTCCTTTGCATCATTCTTTGCAGGATCTCCTTCTACGAATGTGGGAATCTCCTTTAAAGGTACTCCCACTTTCCAGAGCAACTGATCTCCTATATCAGGTGCCCCCCTCTCCAGGGTTTCAAAGGACTCAACTTCCTCATCATTCCATTGTAGTGGAATCAGCATTGAGGCGAGTGAAGAGTACTAAAAAGCACTCTTCTTGTCCGCCAGGTCGTGAGTCTAAGACACCGGATGCCTTTGGACGTCAAACCTTCCAGACCTCCATGCTTTCAGCAAGGATTCTCTCATATATATTTTATATGGGTCTATCTCTTGAAGAGATCACAAAGCAATTACATCTTTTAACTCCTTTTCTTCAGGAGCCCAGATGTACAGACTATTCCTCACTAGTTAGTCATATTCAGAATATCTCTAAGTTCCTTACTCGTGCTACCCTAGACTCCTTTGAGTCTGTTAGCAGGACTTCTGCTATAGCTTTAGGGGCACGACGTAGAGCCTGGCTTCAGGCCTCAGACTTGGACAAAGTACCGTTGAATTGTGTAACTCTTTGTTTATTGTGAACCGCGCTGATGCTGAATAGCGCGGTATATATGAGACTATAAATAAATAAATAAATGGGCACAGGAAAGACTGGGAAATACTCCTTGTACTGGAGAGAATCTCTTCAACAGGGAGTCTTTACTTCAGGTTACTCAGTTCTCCACTGACTTTCCTTTTTCCAGAGGCTGCTCTGCGCCGCCTTCTTTCCCAGTAGGTAGGAACTGTCCTACCAAACTTTCAACCCCTAAGGGGAGAAGGTTTTACCCATCATCTGCCCATCGTTCTAGTCTGAGCAATCCACAACCTCAACAGGGTCAACAAACCCAGCAGTTGCAGGGTTTTAAATAGATCATTGCCCCTTTGGGGGGTTGGGATGGCAGTCTGCTTCTTTTCGCTTGAAGTATCTGCACTAATTTTATCCTAACCTACTTAGATATCTCTTCATGAGACATCTTTCCTTAAGAATCTTCATGATGATCATGCCCATACTTAACAGATTTTCCTCTTCCTCTTAGAGGAGAGGGAGAGGTAACAACTATCAATAGACAGTTGTTTCCATCTACTGGCATGTATCATCTCACCTGTCAGAGATTTCCTCCATAGTTGGTCTCCTGCAACTCTATCTTACCTCCCTCTTACTACAACATTTGCTTTGTAAGAGTGACTTTTTATACGGGTAAGCCCCTATGGTCCTCTACCTCTTCTACCGGGGGATTCTCCCTTCTGGAGTTGTCTCCCCCTTGTTACCTTAGGGCAGCTCCTCAGACAATAGGAACTCCTACCATGTCTGTTGGTTTTTCCTTTTTCCCAATCTACAGAGTAGGGGAAAGAAATTTTCTATGCTGCCCTCATAGTTGCTGCAGATGCGAAAATTTCTAGTGGTTACGCCACAGGTTTTTGTTCACTACACAACCAGGGCTTCCTCTCCACTAGCAATCCTCCTAACCTCAGTACTAAGTCCCAAACAGGTTATCAACCTCGTTGGGAAACCCTGTTTCACAATTTGGTTAGGTTATCTTCTATTCTTTGCTCTTTGTCCTTGGCAGAATAGTTGTCCACATTCTCACCAGGTATCGTCCACAGCCAGTTTTTCTTCTAACCAACCTGCAGCATGCTCTCTGCAACTCTACAGCGTAGCTTTGCACTATGGGCCCTTGCTAGAGAGCATCAGTATCTTGCCTAGCAGATAGCCCCTGATGGTTTAAAAGGGTTTCCCCCAGTCATATTCATGCCTGGCAGGTATTCTACCCTTTCCATCTTATCTTAAATCTCTGTTAAGGCATAAGCCTCAGGCTTTTCATTTCCTGAAGCCTAAAAGAGGGGCCAACTCCCTGGCTTGGCCCATATTGCCTGGGATTTTTTCCCATCAGGGATAAATTTTTTTCTGGCAACTAGAGGACATCTAATACCCATCTTGCCCTCATAGGCGGATCGCTAGGGTATCTTCCTCTAGTAGCCTCCTCTATCCAATCTCCATACCACAATTCTGGAGATATCTGGACTTCTGGTCTGCAGACTAATGTTATCCTCTGCCATCTTCAGGTAGGCCCTCCTGGTTATTCAACAGCTCAAATTCTACAAAGAATTAAGCCACCCCTTTGTCAAGGACAACCTTCCTCTGACTATAACAGTCATAACCAGGAGGAGAGGATTTTTTCCTGTTTATCTACTCAAGTAGGTGTCAACCACCTTGTTGTCAGAAGAATCTCCCTCTCTCCCTATAAGGGTGATGCTGGATCTTTGAACATCTCTCCATCCATATACCTGGAGACATGTCTCCCTATGCTGACCTATTCTTCTGGGTGTATATATATATATAGTCACCAGTAACCCTCCCCAGAGGCAAAAGCATGGGGGTAGGTCAGCCTGGGCGTGTCCAAACTTAGCAAGTAGGGAGTGCAGTTGGCCCTGCACTGCCTTCTGGGTATTGTAGTCCCTCTTACTAAGCAAGGAATGAGTTGTAGTTGAGTGGAGTTAGGCAAAAGACAGGATTTTATTTCCCCTTCCGGGTGGATTCATTGCAAGAAAAACAAGAATAAAAATGACCATACTTCTGATACAAAAATGAAACGAAACAGGAACAAAAACAGCTTCTATATCTTCAGCTCTTATAAACAATTAGTAGAACAAAAACGTAACAGCAGCAGTCCCTTTTAACAAAGGCAAACTCTCTTGCTTTCAATGCTGTTTTATCAAAACTCTTAACAGCTATTCTAGCATAGAGACGTGACATGGTCTGCTACAGACAGCGTATAATCCATTTGTTCTTCTGGGGTTTGTTCCATAAGAAATTCTGTTTGCATTTCTTCACACTCATCCCCAGCTAAGTATTCTTGTGGATTATTATTACGCTGACGACGTGCTTATCTTAACCCCGATTGATACGAGTCCTAATTACACTAACTTAACCAACTGTTTCAATGCAATAGCAGATTGGCTTTTAGATCAAAACATGCGAATCAACTTCAAAAAGACTGAAGTTTTAGTGGTCACAAGAAACAAGCTCTTCTCCCCCCCTGCATATCTCAAGGAACGGGACGCTGAGCTCCCATTCAAGAATACAATTTGTTACCTAGGTGTGATCCTTGATCAAAGACTGGATTTTACCGCCCACATAAAAAGTACGGTAAAAACAATTTACTCCAAGATAAAAACCTTACGCCACCTAAGACCCATGCTAGAATACAACGACTTCCGTTCAATATTCCAAGCAATAGTCACTCCACACTTTGACTATGTGAATATTGTATTATATGGTCTTCCAAAGAACACCATTAACCCCCTGCAACTAGCAATGAATGCTGCGGCCCGCATCTTAGTTGGAGCATCAAAGAGAGACCATATCACGCCAATCCTTAGGGACCTTCACTGGCTCCCTATAGAATGTAAAATTAGCTATAAAGCTCTCCTCATTACATTCAAGGCCTTAAATAAAATATCGCCAGCAACGACCTCAGACCTCATCAGTCAAACTCCTAGGACAAGATCCAGGAGACCACTCGCTGAAAACACCCTAGTCATTCCGAGTGAATCCACAAATTGGTCCCAATCAACGATCAACAGAGCATTTAAATCTTATGCGCCTAGATGTTGGAATAAACTCCATCCAGATATTAGAGCAATACGAGACATGAAGCAGTTCAGAAAGGCTATCAAGCACTACCTATTCACTGAGTACTTCCAGCCACCATAATGCTATCTAATATGTCATAAGACACACTCATAGGCATAAGCACTCCATAAGACATACCCCCTAGAACTAAGAAATTTTGATGTAATTACATCTGTACATTCCATTCTCGCTGTCAGTTGATTTTATGTAAATAGTCAATTGTTATGTATTGTAAATAGTTACCCCTGTTACCCAAGTTTTTTGCCCTGTTATCTGTAACTCATACGTGTTTCAAATGTACTGAGATTGTTTTGTTCAATGTAAACCGCGGTGATGCTGAATAGTGCGGTATATAAGAAACTTTAAATAAAATAAAAATTAAATAAATAAATAAATTATACGTCCCTCCAAAGAGCAGTCTCTCTTCACTGCCTCGAGACTTCCCTTCCCCCGTTGCTACAGAGCAGGGTGGAAGATTACCACATATACTGGAGTTTGCTATAGGAGAGCCCCACAAACTCTGGCAGTCACAGGGAAAACTTTTACATTCAGTTTCTCTTCTATCAGGTTTATACAGCCTACCTTCCGGCTTTCTCACACAGGAACCTCTCAGCACAGCTGCGTCAATAAGGCTTTCACAGCACGGCTGCGTTCTCCTGCCTTTTACCCTTTGCTTTCTCTCTGACATATAAATGTCCTCGGGCCAGGATGTCTCTGCTTCTCTGGACCTGCAGCTTTCAACTTGGACACTGTCCTCTGGTCCCTTTCTCCAACTGGTTCCCTAACCAGTCCTACAACCAAGGCTTCCTTCAGTCCTGCAGCTGGGTCTCTCATCAACTCTCCTGCTGAGACTCCTAATTCTGAGTCCTCTCCTTCTTCCTGCTCCTCCTGTTCTCTCCCCCGTTCTCTCACTATCTTCAGGTGAGTAATTTTTATGTGCGTGTGTCCTAGGGCTTAACTGCACCCCGCCCTCATCCAGCTGCCTCTCATTACACACTGAGCTCGGGGCTTGTTTGCAGTTTGGGCGTGTTCTTTCCCCTCGTGACACTCTTTGTTTACATTGCTCATGGCAACCCTGGGCCATGTGCTTTTCTATGCTGTCAGTTTCAGACACACTTTCTTCAGCTTCACCCAGTTTCATGGCTTCTGAAGGATCCACTACATTACAATATATATATATATATATATAGATACAGATATATACTATCTATATCTATCTGTGTGTCTTCTGCCCATATATATATATATATCTTATGGATATATGCATATATGCCCTATATGTGTATATATTTCTGTATATGTATATATATATATATATATATATATATACATATATATATTTATAAGCATATGAGATATATTTTTAGATAGATCTGTATCCATCTACTTATCTATCTGTTAGGTTCGGATATCCTTACATCCTATATGATCCTGACAGATGGGCACTACCCCTATCAATGCTGTTCCGGCATATTTAGGGGGCTATACCTATAACCACTTCCTATAGTAATTAATAACCCTTTTCTTTACCTTAACCTTTTCGGTTTAGGTACTCCTGAAGCTCTCCATGTATCTTCTCTTTCCTAGGTGACCCCATTTAGGAAAGACATTGCGGAGCTTCAGTTGCTCTAAAGCTTAGCGCTTCTGAGTCTGTTCTTACTTTCTTATCAGATAAAAGGGTCTCCATACCCTTTCTCCCTATATGGACTGATCCAACCCCAGTCCAATTAGGTCAGACTCATTTTTTCTCTTAAACCAAAACAGCTTAAGCTTTAATTCAATAGTACCTTCTGCGTCTCTGCTGAAGCTCTACTTTTTATACTACCCCAGTTTTTTCCCCTGGGGCTATTTTTTCTAACCCTGAAGGGTTCTAGCCTCCACTTGTTTTTGGTCTACTTTGTTATCTCTACTTTACAGTGAGGTACCCCTTGAGCATATTCACTGGCTCTTTTATCAGATCCATATGGAGCTCAGTGCACCTGTGCAATGCCAACAAGGGAGGACCAGATCACAATATTTTACTACTAAATGCCCTCGATACAGGGTCTTCCCTTTGAAGCCCTGTTCTAGCCAGCTGTTCTACAGCTCCTTTTTCTATATTCAACTCCTGCCCTCCATCCCCAGGATGCCTGAGGTCCTGAGGTATAGCATGGCTCGTTCTAGACTTGCAACATGCTAGGACTCCCTCCGGGCATATGAGCTGGCGAGTCTCCATATGTGAAGACTCATTCCTGCTTGTTCCTGGAGATAGCACAGTTACTTACCTGTAACAGGTGATCTCTGGGAACAGCAGGAATAAGTCTTCACAACCCACCCACATCCCCTAGGAGTTGCTTTTCTCTATCTCTATCTTTCCCTTCCTTGCTTCGCTCTCTTTCTTTGTCTCAGCTGTAAAACTTAACTGAGGAGAGGCAGTTGGGAAGGCGGGAAGGCAGCGCGCAGGCGTGTTGGGATGCTTCCAAAAGCTTTCTGATTGGACGCTGGGAAGCGTTCCCGCGCGGACTCCGACGGTACCGACGTACCCATATGTGAAGACTTATTCCTGCTGTTCCCAGAGATCACCTGTTACAGGTAAGTAACTGTGCTATACGGGAAGAAAGGAAGAAAGGAGAGAGAAGAAACAAAAAATGGAAAAGATGATGGAGAAGGGAAAAGCAGAAAAAAGAGCCCAGGTCCAACCCAATTAGAAAAAAATAAAAGAATCAGACAACAAAAGGTATAAGAAAAGCATTTTATTTTGAACATTTAGTGAATGCAATATGTCAGCTTTAGGAATGTGCATGTCTTATATCTTTGTATTTTGCTAAGTACAGGAGGAGATGACTGTTCTTTATTCTACATGTTAGGAATCTGCAACAGCCTGCTTCTTCTCCAATGTGTGGTCCCTTATTTTGTATAGTGAGGGTCTGTCTATGTTCTGCAAATGTGTCTATGGAGAAGGATTATGCTAGCATTTACTTTCTGTGGAAGGATCTGTCACAGTCTGCCTTGTTCTATTTTCCCAGCAGGAAGTGGAATGGTGAACTTGGGCCCAGTATATGTACAATTTTAGGAATTTGAATAGGCAGCATATCTGATATCTTTTTGTTTTGGCAA
This sequence comes from Ichthyophis bannanicus, assembly GCA_033557465.1. NCBI lineage: Eukaryota > Metazoa > Chordata > Amphibia > Gymnophiona > Ichthyophiidae > Ichthyophis > Ichthyophis bannanicus. The sequence goes on along the minus strand of CM066036.1, from coordinate 842,200,719 downwards.
TACAGGAAGAAATTCACATATGTGTCTCTTTCTCTAGCATTGCACTGCATAGAGTGGCTTCTTGCAGTTTTCAGTTCAATTTTTTGTCTGCACATTTTTATTTCATTTAAGCTGTACTTGGAAGGGTTCTATATATGTGAACAAGTGAAGTATTTTCTTATGTCCCCCCCCCCCCCACCACTCCTCAGTCTTCAGAGGGCATCCTTCTCTCCACTTCCAGATCAAAGGGGGTGACCCCTATTACCATGGGAGAGCCCTCTGAAAACAAAATTTGGTTGGGGGCCAATTCTTTTTAATTTGAATATTGAACCTTTAGCCTAGGCTATATACGAATATGCAGAGATCATGGGGTTTAAGATAGATGAGGTGTAACATAAGAGTTTTTGCTCTGCGCAAATGTCGTTTTGTTATTTATGCGTCAGTTGGAGAGTTCTGGACTGCCTTTGATGGGGCAATTTTAGGAGTATGGCAGAGTGTCGGAGTACTGAATACTACTGCTTCTGCTACTTATCACGTGTATAGTGCTACAAGACATACAGTATGTAGCACTGTACATATACACGTAAAAAGCAGACTGCTCAAAAAAGCTTATAGAAAGATGGACAAAAACAACAAATAGGGTAAAACTAAGGGGAACTGGTTATAAGACGCACGAATCCTGCTGCTTACTGCAGTTCCCTCCTGGCAACAGCAGTCATGAGAGCAGAGCAAACTGTAAAAAGTCTGAACTCTGAAATCTGTTAAGGGTAGGTTGAATAGTGCATGTTTTGAAGCACTTTTTCTGAGTGTCAAGATTTAAATCTTTAGGGGTGGTAGCATTGAGCTCTATACAAGGAAAATTGCATGTCATTTATGGCAGCAATATTGGCTGACCTGTGAGAGTGGCATGATATGCAGTGTCGTGAGGAGGTTGGATAAAATTTTATTAAGAAAAATATACTACCATCGCTACTGTATTTCAACATGTGGCTTGTATGGGTCCACAGTTGCTTTACCGAGAGCTTAATGAGAAACTGTCCAGTTTTATTTGTATAGTAAATTTCCTCTGATCAGTCTTGCAATTTTGTGCAGGCCGAAGATGGAAATTAGGATGGGTTTGCCAAATTTTGAGATTAACTGTTGGGCTGCACAGTGGTGTTCCTTAAGAAATGGTTTCGAGGTGGTGATATGGCTAGTTGGGTATGGCTTGAGCATGCAGAGAAGAGGGTTATATATTGGCAGTTAGACTACCCAGTATGCCTGCCATTTGGAGACTAGCCAGACACTGCCCCATTCTGATGCATATTCTGGGGGGTCGGGAGTAAAATTTGCTGGGTTTTTTTGTTTTTTTTTACTTTGAGTCTTTAGATGAATGCATTGCCACCTCCGGGCCCCTTTGGCTAAGAACCCTAGTTTTTCATTTTGCCCCTTTTTTATGGAAATAGGCCACGAGAAGAGCAGTAGGTAAAGATTTTTATGGCAACGGGGAATGGAGGGGACTTTCCAAGAACATAAGAACTGCCATGCTGGATCAAACTGAAGGTCACATCAATCCTATTGTCCTCTTTCTAATAGTGGAACCAAGGAAACAAAAAGGGGGCATTCTCCCCCTCCCCTGCCCCCACAAAACTACAGAAACAAAAAGAACAGGAGAAAACCACCACTGGAGGACAACAGCTTTATTTACGTGTCACCAGGTTTGTCCTACAGTGTTTCGGCTAGATAGGCCTTCTTCAGGGGCCTTCGACCATATAGAACACACACATACAAAGATAATAAAATAGAAATACATAAAAAACAATAAAACAACAATATTTAACATTCTAAAATATGTACACAATCATCTGTAATACCTGAAAATTGGAGGATGACCAATGTAGTGCCAATTTTTAAAAAGGGTTCCAGGGGTGATCTGGGAAACTACAGACCAGTGAGCCTGATGTCAGTACTGGGAAAAATGGTAGAAACCATCATAAAGAACAAAATTACTCAGCATGGAAGATAGTCATGGCTTAATGGGAGATAGCCAACATGGCTTTAGACAAGGAAGATCTTGTCTTACTAATCTGTTATGTTTTTTTAAGGTGTGAATAAACAGATAGACAAAGGTGAGTCGGTTGATATAGTGTATCTGGACTTTCAGAAAGCCTTTGACAATGTCCCTCATCAGAGACTTTTGACAAAACTAAAAAGTAATGGGATAGGAGGCAGTGTACTATTGTGAATCAGGAACTCGTTAAAAGATAAAAAGCAGAGGGTAGGACTAAATGGCCAATTTTCCCAATGGAGAAAGGTGAATAGAGGAGTACCCCAGGGATCTGTGCTGGGTCTGCTGCTTTTTAACATATTCATAAATGACCTGGAAAAGGGAATAACGAGTGAGGTTATCAAATTTGCAGATGAGACAAAACTATTTAAAGTTGTGAAAACCCATGAGGATTGTGGAAAATTGCAAGGGGATCTTGATAAATTAGAAGACTGCACTTGTCCACATTAAATTTCATCTGCCATTTGGATGCCCAAAGTTAGGCACCAAGGAAAGAAACACCCAAACTATGGTTACAAGATGCAAGGTTCCAGATTAGGAACCACCACCCAGGAAAAAAGATTTAGGCGTCATCGTGGATAACATGTTAAAACCCTCCGCCCAGTGTGCAGCGGCAGCCAAGAGCGCTAATAGAATGCTAGGTATCATAAGGAAAGGAATTGAAAATAAAACAGCTTTTACTACATCCTCCGGTAACAAATTCCAGAGTTTGATTACACGTTGAGTGAAAAAATATTTTCTCTTATTAGTCTTAAATAGGTCACCCGGTAGCTTCATTGTATGTCCCCTAGTTTTTCTAATCTCCAGGAACAAGCAGGAATGTAGTCTTCACATATGGGTATCGTCTGTACCGACGGAGCCTGCGCGGGAACGCTCCCCAGCGTCAAATTAGAAAGCTTTTGGGAGCATCCCACAGCGCCTGCATGCTGCCTTCCCGCCTTTCCCAACTGCCTCTCTCCAGTTCTTCGTTTTCCGAGGAGCCAGCAGGTCGTTGTTCCTGTCACCACAGAAAATATTTTCTTATTCTCCTTTTTTGTGGTCGCGTCTGCCTTCCTCGACGCTATACTGGTACCGCCGGTGGTTCTTTCTTTCTTTCTTAAAAAAAAAAAATATAGTATTTTTTTTCCAAACTTTTCTTCCTCAGGCCCAAAATTTCCTCTACTATGGAAAAACCCGCCTCGGGTTTTAAGAAGTGCACCAAGTGTGGCGGTACCATCTCCGTCACCGACACCCATGAGTGGTGTCTTAAGTGTTTAGGTCTTGACCACTCCATCTCAGAGTGTATGGCCTGTGCCATGATGTCCAAGAGGGGTCGACAAAACTGAGCTGCTAAGCTCAGCACCCTTTTTCCCTCCGATGCAGCCTCTGTGGCATCGACGTCTTCCAGGGCTTCGTCTTCCTCAAATGGATCTCAGGTAACTAAACATAAGTCTAGCCGGTCCTCAAAGGGTAGATCTCCTTCCAAGCATCGAGATGCCTCGGGCGTTGCCCTTGAGGGTTCTGTACCAGTAAAATTGCCTCGGCAGGAGGCTTCGGCTTCCAAAGCATTATCGGGGCTCCAGGATGTTCGAGGCTTCAACCTCGGCAGAACGACTGGTGCCATGCTCTGGGGTACTGGCTGCTTTCTCCGGTACCGATACCCAGGCATCGTCAGCGTCGATAGACCAGAGGTTCCTGGCTATTGAACGCAGTCTGGCGGCTCTCCTTGCGGCATCGACACCCTCGGAACGCGTCAAACAGTTCAACCGGTATCGGCACCGACTCCGGCACCGGTACCTGTACCGACGGCATCGACATCGGTGTCTGCTTTGCCGGCAGCCAGTCATGCTATGCCTTCCGGTACCGATACACCGGTACCGATTCCCCCCGGTACCGACTTCGGTCGGTACGGGTATCGTGCTCTACAAGAGCATCCGGACAGAAGGTATTTCGAATCCTCGGAGGAATCTGAGGATTCTGACAGCTCTGTCTGTACCGGAATACTTCTCCCAGAGGAGCCTTCTTCACCTAAACGTAGGATGTCTCCTCCAGAAGATATCTTCTTTCAGGATTTTATCAGGGAGGTGGCTCGGTCTTTCCATTACTGTGGCTCCCGAAACAGAGCCTAGGGCAAAGGAATTGGAGAATCTCCAGGAACAAGCAGGAATGAGTCTTCACATATGGGTATGTCGGTACCGACGGAGCCTGCGCGGGAACGCTCCCCAGCGTCCAATCAGAAAGCTTTTGGGAGCATCCCTCAGCGCCTGCGTGCTGCCTTCCCGCCTTTCCAACTGTCTCTCCTCAGTTTTTGTTTTTCCGCGGAGCCGGCAGGACGTCCTCCTGTCACCGCAGAAAATTTGTCTTTAATTCTTTTCTTTTCTTGTGGTCGCAGCTGTCTCCCCGACTCCACCGGTACCGCCGGTGTTTTTCTTTTTCTTAAATCCAGGGAATTTTTTCCCTCAGTTTTTTGTCTTAAATTTTTTGGGCCTTCTAGGCCTCTCCATCATGGAGCCACCATCCTCTTTTCCTAAGAAATGTCTAAGCTGTGGCGGTACAGTTCTATTTTTAGACTCCAAGAACTGGTGTCTAACCTGTTTGGATCCTGACCGTTTTCCTCCGGAGCCATTAGGCTACAGTATTGTGAGAAGAGATTTTCCATTTCGAGTTTCCCTCGATACCAGGTTCCCTTCCAGTGTCAGGGCACCGACCATTTCTTCTTCTCCACAAGATCAGGTAACCCACAAACAGTCTGTTAAGACTAGCCAACCCTTGAGTGGTAGGTCTCATGCACAGCATGATGACGGCTCCGGCCTTGCCCTCGAGGGTCCATTGGCTTCAAAACCCCGGCGGGAGTCTTCGTCCTCCAAAGCCTATGAGGGGTTTCAGGTTGTTCCTGGGGCTCACCCCTCACAGAACATACCTGAGCCATGCTCGGTGGTGGCATCCGCTTCGAGCGGTACCGATACCCCGGCATCGGCACTGGTGTTGGACGATACACTCCTCACCAGGGATCGTCATCTGGCTTTCTCGGTACCTTCTGGAGGATACGCTCAAGATTGACTTTCCAGTATCGGCATCAACGCCGATACTACCACCGACGTCGGTACCCTCTAGACATGCATCGATAGACTCGCTTCCTTCGATGCCGAGTCTGGAATCGATCTCTAGTCAGGAAGACTGGGTACCGACACGTCTCGGTACCGAGGGTGATTACCAAAGGCCTTCGGTTACCTCGGTACCGATTGAGCAGCCACCGATGACTGCTCCGATGTCGGTGTCGCCTTCGATTCCGACACTGCTACCGGTATCGGTACCGGTATCCGCAGTAGCATCGGGGCCAGCTCCTTCCATGCTTCTTTCACCAGGGTCGCTCCTTTCTATACCAAGTTTGGAGTCGATACCTGGCATGGATGATGCAGTACTGACTGTCACAGGTCCTGACCTCCAGTACCAGCATCCATCCCTTAAGGATCCTTTTTTGCACCGTGCAGGATCTTATATTCCTATATACTTATATTCCTATATTCTTATATTCCTATATACTCAAGTAGATCCTCCGGTGCCCAGGCTAGTTCTTCAGGTCTAGCCTGTCCAGGGACGGTTCCCTTTGGAGATCCTTCTTTTCAGAATTTCCTCCTGGATATGGCAAGATCTCTTGCTATTCCTATCCCTGGCCATGATCCTACACAAGGCTCTGTTTCTACTGAAGAAAAGGAAAACACAATACTTCCTTTACATCATTCCTTGCAGGATCTTCTTCTAAGAATGTGGGAAGCACATTTTAAAGGTACCCTCACCTTCTACAGCAGCTGATCTTCTGTATCAGGTGCCCCCCTCTCCAGGGTTTCAAAAGACTCAACTTCCCCATCATTCCATTGTGGTGGAATCAGCAATGAGGAAGGTGAAAAGTAAGAAGAAGCACTCTTCTTACCCACCAGGTCGTGAGTCTAGGACACTAGATGCCTTTGGACGTCAAACCTTCCAGACATCCATGCTGTCAGCAAGGATTCTCTCATATATTTTTTATGAGAGTCTATCTCTTCAGGAGGTCACAAAGAAATTATATCTTTTGACTCCTTTTCTTTCAGAGCCCAAGACTGCAGACTATTCCTTACTACTTAGTTATATTCAAAGTATCTCTTGGTTTCTTACTCGTGCTTCCCTAGACTCTTTTGAGTCTGTTAGCAGAACTCCTGCTATAGCCATAGGGGCACGACATAGAGCCTGGCTTCAAGCTTCAGACTTAAACAAATGGGCACAACAAAGACTGGGTAATACTCCTTGCACTGGAGAAAATCTCTTCAATAAGGAGTCTTTACATCAGGTTGCTCAGTGGTCCACTGACTTCCCTGTTTCTGAAGGCTATCCTAAGCCTTCTCCTTCCCCAGTAGGTAGGAAATGCCCTACCAAACCTTCTTTCCCTAGGAGGAGAAGGTTTTACTCTTCTGCCCATCATACAGATGTTCCCAAGCAGGGGACACATCGCCCTGGTCTGAAGAATCCAAACTCTCGCCAGGCTAAACAAACCCAGCAACCATAGGGTTCTGATTAATCTGTTTTCTGCCTCTTGGAGTTTTCAACCTACAGTTGACTTCTTCTCAGCAGACATTTTTCACTGTTTTTCATTCAAAACTCTACACATGGATTCCTTTCCTCAGGACATCCAGTTGCTCCTAAGTATGCTGAGCTGTCAGGATATTCATGTCTATGGGTCACAGGTTTCTCCTCTTCTTCCTGCCAAGAAGAGAGGTTTAACAACTATCCCATGATAGTTTTCTGTACCAACATGAATTTTTTTCCTTCCACAGACTTACCATATGGTAAGTCACCCTTCAGCTCCTGTTTCTCTACCCTCTTATCCAGGGTTTCCCCTGTACGCGTGGTACCATGCCACTGGAGGGCTTCTTTAGCCTTTCTAGTCTTTCTTTCCAGTCCAGTGTGGAGTTTTTTCTCTTGAGTAAACTCCCTCCTTTTGCCTGGGCAGCTTATCAGACAGGGACAGGAATTTCTTCTCTTGTTCTGTCTGTTCTTTCTGTTTTACACAGAAAGATTCTCTCTGCTGTCTTATTCAGCAGCTGCCCATGCAGGAGTTCCAGTGATTGGACTCCTGGTACTTTTCCACAAGTTTCCAGTCTTGTCCTCCACTACTTTCTGTCTGGCCTTAGTAGTGATTCCAAGACAGTGCATACATCTTTCTTGGATAATCCTTATCACTTCAGGCTTATCACACTATCTTCTATTCTTGCCATCTCCAATTCCTTTGGGTTTGGCAGCATAGTTGACGTGGCTGCTGGGTTTTTTCCAACAGCCAGTTCTATCTCTCAATTCTCCTGCATAATGCTCTCTGCAATCCTACAGAGAAGCTTTCCACTATGGGCCCTTGCTAGAGAGCATGGGTTTTTTTCTCTAATGACTATCCTATATGGTTGAAAAAGGCTTCCTCAGTGATTCCCCATGACTGTGAGGGTTCTTCACACCCTACTATCTCCTTTTAAAATAAAGGACATAAACCTTCTCTACGTGAAAGTCTAAAGTTATCCAATTCCTACAGGGAATATGCTTTTTTTTCCTTGCAGCTTGTCCTCATAGTATCCTAATCCTTCATGGACAGTACATATTTAACTAAAAAATGCATGATACCCCTTTTTGTCCCTCAAGTGGGTCAACCTGGTATCTCATCCTATGCGTTTTCTGTCCATTTACCATACTAGAGTTCTACAGGACTCAGGACTTGCTGTTTACAGACTGATGATATCCTCTGTTTTTTCACGCAACCATCCTGGTTATTTCACTGGATAGCATTCCTGCACCATCATAACCAGGGGGAATAGATTCTCTATATATCTTCTCAAGTAGGTTCCACCTTCTTGTTATTGGATGAATCTTTCCTCTTCACATCTCCCATGTGAATGTTCTTATAGGCATATCTCTGTCTGCTTAATTGCAGACATTTATCTTTAGACCTATATATTCATATATGTATATATATCTATATACATCTGTAGATACATATGTCTGTCAGCTGCGTGTGCATATGTTATGCCCCTCTAGATCTCACTATAGACATATATATATATATACCTATATATATATATATATATATATAGGTATATATATATCAGAAATAAAACCCACATAATCTACGACATCATCACAGATGAAAAACCAGACATCCTATGTATAACCGAAACATGGGTCACGGAAACAGATTCAGCCATATTAAATCAGATCAGCAAACCTGGATATAACATCTATAACTGTCCCCGATCCCATAAAAAGGGTGGAGGTGTACTCATAATAGCAAAAGAGAACCTGAATCTCACCAGCACGTATCAGAACTCAAATCCAGACGTAGACATACTCAAGATTGAAAACCCCGCTTTATCCATCTGCTTGATATACAGACCCCCCACACAGCAATATGAGATACTAGCATCAGCATTGGAAATAATTTCATCAACTCAACCTAGAAAATTCCAAATTGTACTAGGAGACTTAAACTTAGCAACAACATCTGCCACAAATACAACCACCTTCCTGGAAGCCATGTCCCAACTAGGCTACCAGCAACAAATCACAGAACCTACCCATGATAAAGGTCATACCCTAGACATGGTTTTCACACCCAAAAATGCTCAGGCCAAGGATGAGAAGCCCAAGATAGGGATCAACCCGCTACCCTGGTCAGACCACCACCAAATCAATATACAGTTAAACTTGCCGAACCTGTCTAAAGACACCAAAGCAAAAAGAACAGCACAACAACAACGACGGTTCAACAAACCAAACATGGAAGGTCTGATTGAGTCCATCAAATCACATATAGACCTCGGCAAAACAAACCTCGATGACTTAGCAAATGAATGGGACACCGGAATCCGGACCATAGCAACTCCCAAAGAGACTCAGACGCCAAACGCATCGAAGCATCAAAATGAACCTTGGTACACCAGAACGTTGACCAAAATGAAGAGAGAGCTCAGGAAGCATGAAAGAAAGTGGAGACACACCAAATCCACTGAACTCAGGACAGTGTACCTTAATCTCCTCGCAAACTACAAAGAGGAAATAAACACAGCAAAAAGGTTACACCATACCAACATACTGAACAAAGCCATTAACAAACCACGGGAGCTTTTCGCCCTAGTAAAATCACTTACAAAGACAGCCCTCCCTGAACCTCAGGATAGCTCAATACATCCACAAACACTAGCAGATCACTACGCAAGCAAACTGAATACCACCACCCCCACATTTGCCCTAGAAACCCCACACCAACGAACGAAGATGAAGCAAGAATCTACATGGAGCAAATTCCGCAACATTGACAAACAACAAACCACCAACATCTTAACCTCCATAAACACCACCACCTCACCACTTGACCCCTGCCCAACTGCTTGGATCAAAGCGGCAAAAAATGAGATAAACCAGCAAATAGCCCACATTGTTAATCAATCACTAAGCCAAGGACAGCAGCGGAGTACAGCTGAGCTCCCTCAGGGTTGAGATCGCGTACATCCTCTCTACATCAAATCTCCAAACCGCAGCAAGTATAACTGTTACAAACTTTGCCAAACAGACGTTTCATTAATTAACTGACCTGGGTAACATCACTTCACTAGCACAGATCATATATCTAGCAAATGAAATTCTCTGTGAATTAACACATTACTATTACCAGTATTTAAATTGTATTTAATCTACTGACTTTATACAACTGTATATTTAATTGCTACTGTTGCCAGTACTTCTAATTGCCTGCTAATGTTTGCCAGTATTTCCAATTGTTTGCTACTGTTGCCAGTATTTCCAATTGTTTGCTACTGTTGCCAGTGTTTTCAATTGTTTGCTACTGTTGCCAGTATCCTTAATTGTATTTCACTTTGCTTTTAAGTCTTAGCCATTGTACAACTGCAAATTAACACCTAGCCCATTGTTATCACTGTCACTAGTATTACACCCTTAATGAAATACTGTACTGTCACTAGTAAGTCAAATTTCATTAACACTACCAAAAGCATCAACACGCACATTATTATCTAATCCCCTCCTATCATAGACAACTCAGCTCAGCAAAACTAAGGTTAAGTCCAATTTAACTGAAAACACCTGCAAAAGCTAATTTTGTCTAGCTGCTATAGACAACTCAATTTTCCTTACCCCCCACCCTAACCCAACACAGAGATCCTAGAGCGGGGCATCCTATCAGCAAACCAATATCACAAAGAATTTTGTAACATACTGCCACCAATAACTTTCTCCAAAAATTACCCTACTTGTCACAATTCTATATAAGTACCGGATACTACCCCAGGCAAAATGCCTTTACTTAATGCTCTCAAATGTAAATTACCATTAATTTGCCTCATTATATCCGTACTAATTACCCTTGCCCAATGTCTACATAACAACAATGTCAAAAACATCCCCATCATACACAATCTAACACGAAACAACCCCCCATCATGGCAACCATACATAGAACACCACCCCAAAATGAACCACCATAGACTAATTCAAATAAAATATACATCACCCCCTCGACCAACAAAAATCAGTCCATGCAAAAACTTTGAATCATTATCAATAATACTAATTAATGCTAGATCAATGAAAAATAAACTGCCTATATTCACAGAAATACTAGACAATCAAAAACCAGACATATTATGTGTAACTGAGACATGGCTAGCTGACACAGACAACGTATATCTAAATCAACTAAGTAACAATGAATATGACACCTTCTACACGCATAGAACTCACAAAAAAGGCGGTGGAGTTCTAATAATGTTAAAAAAAGTACTAAAAGCCAAAAAACTAACATCGGACTTACCCACCAACATAGATACCATCATTATGAAAATCGGCAACATAAAAATTTGCCTAATTTACAGACCACCACACCAACACTCAGAAAACATGGACCCTTTAATTGACTTTCTAAGCTCCTCCACTGATCAAAACCCAATTCTAATGCTCGGTGACTTTAACCTCCCCTCCTTACCAGCCTCATATGCTTCCCTCTTCTTAGAATCAATAACAGATATGGATTTTCACCAAATAATAAACACCAGCACACACAATAAAGGTAGTATACTTGACATGGTCTTATTGCCAAATGTACTTCACCAACTCTATAATCCCAATTCCCTTAAATGCACACCCATCCCATGGTCAGACCATTACCTTATTAACTTTAATATCACAACCAATAACACCTCTATTAAACGAATCACAACTAATGCACCAACCTCCAGATTTAAGAAATACAATGAGGAAGATTTCCTAGATCTTATAATCCCAAACCTATCTACCTCACCACTAAACCTAGATGCAGCAGTAACGAACTGGCACAAAACTATTAATAATGCTGCAGCTAATAAACTAATCATTAAGAAAAACAAGCATTCCAAAGTTGACCAAACCCCTTGGTACAATAATGATTTAAAACTAATGAAAAGAAACTTAAGGAAAGCTGAATGTAATTGGAGGAAAAATAAAAACATGATTAAAAAAGATTTATACCTCATGCTCCTTAACAAATATAAAGATGCAATTAACAATGCCAAGAAAAACTACCATGCCTCCATCCTAAATAATGCCATAAATAGACCTAGAGAACTTTTCTCAATAGTACAAAAACTGACAAATAACACCCACAACTCCAGCAATGAAATCACAGATATTACTCCTCAGACCTTGGCAAATTATTATATGAACAAAACAATGTCCCACCCCCCCTACCTAAATCCACATATACTTCTCAAACACATCACACTGACACTTATACTTTTCAAACACATCACGCAGACGAATGGTCTGAATTCCAACCCCTAACTAACGTTGCACTCAAGAACATCAAAACAAACATTAATACAACAACCTCACTCCTCGACCCTTGTCCTGTAACATGGATAAAGAACTCTCTATCAATACTCTCCCAATTCATCCTCCCAATAATAAATCTTTCCCTAAAAAACGGATACTTACCCCCTACACTAAAACATGCTCAGATCCGCCCAATCTTAAAAAACACTACCCTTGACAAATCATCACCTAAATCTTACAGACCCATATCAAGTATTCCGTTTATGGCTAAATTAATTGAAAAAGCAGTACAAATCCAAACCCAGGACTACATTGACAGCTCAGCCCCCCTTGATGATCAGCAGTATGGGTTTCGTCCCAGACACGGAGTTGAGTCTCTTCTAACAGTTCTAATTGATACACTTGTAAGAGGAATAGACAACTCAAAACAAGCATTCCTACTTATATTCATTGATGTCTCCGCAGCCTTTGACAGTGTTCACCACTCAACAATGATCAATAAACTTAGCCAAATAGGAATAAAATCTACAGTACTAGAATGGTTTACCTCCTACCTAACGGACAGAACTCAAACGGTACAAATCGGTAATCTTACTTCAAATACATATAATCAAGAACTAGGCCTCCCCCAAAGTTCAGCACTGTCAGCGCTACTATTTAACATATACTTAAAACACATCTGTAAAATCTTCAAAAAATTCAATGTCCACTATCACCTATATGCGGACGACATTATGATGTATGTCCCTTTCAAAATACCAAATATCCCTTTACAACTTATTAACGATTGCCTCAATGAAATAAACACCTGGCTAAATGAGAACAACCTATACATCAATCACTCAAAAACAGAAGCCCTAATAGTAACAAAAAACACAACATTCATTCCCCCTTCACATATCACATTGCAGAATAACGATATCAAACTAAAAACTGAAGTACGTTATTTAGGCGTAATACTAGACAAACACCTCAGCATGGACACACATGTAAGAAACATAACAAAAAAGGTTTATTTCAAACTCAAAATATTAAAGCAACTCCGCCCACTAATGCACCTACAAGATTTTCAACGAATTATACAAGCGATAATAACCCCCCACTTCGATTTCGCAAATCAAATCCTACTAGGTGTAACAAAACAGACCTTGAAAAAGCTCCAATTGGCACAAAATGCGGCAGCTAAGACCATTACAAAGGCCCCACCTTTCCAACATATAACCCCGATTTTAGAATATCTACACTGGCTCCCGATTCAAAGTCGAATAGAATATAAAACTATTTTAACCACCTACAAAGCTCTAAATAAAACAGCACCCCTGTCTATAAATAACCTCATTAAAACTGAGCCTACTCATAACCTTCAAAGGAGAGACCAGCTAAACAAATTAACTACACCAAAAGAATTTATTAAGGCCAAAAAGACCACAAACAAGAAAGCCTTCTCCCATGCTGCCCCCATACTTTGGAACACTATCCCATCAGAATTAAGATCCTTACCCAAAATCATGGAGTTTAGGAAAAAACTCAAAACACACTTATTCACAATGTACTATGCACCCTTGGCGAACTCACCTCCCACCTCACAGATAGATAAAGGATAGTCATATTTCAGCCAATACAACTATTCCAAAAAAGGTCGAACCACTAAAGCCCGAAAACAATGTATTCAAAGACTAACGAATAATATTTAAGCCTGTATATAGTTTTAACTCTGTTACTCTGTACATAGTTCACAAATTGTTAAATGTAAGTTACAACTTGTTATCTGTAAAAACAGTTCACTGTTTTATTGTTGTTCCATGTAAACCGCACCTGATCAATGGAAGGAGCGGTATATAAAAAATCTGTAAATTAAATTAAGGAGAAATGCCGGAGAAACTAAAACAATCTATAATAAGGCCGATCCTAAAGAATAATTCACTCAACAAAGAAGACCCATCATCATACCGCCCCATATCAAGCATCGCATTCCTGGCAAAAATCATAGAAAAGGCAGTACTCTTGAACTACAAGACCACCTCGATGAACAGGATGCCCTAGACAAACAACAATACGGATTCAGAAGAAACCATGGAGTGGAAACACTTCTAATAGCACTAATGAACAACCTACTTAAAGGACTAGAAGACACAAAGAAAATGTTCATACTCATTTTCATTGACATCTCCGCCGCCTTTGACACGGTACATCATGAAATACTCCTTAGTAAACTAGAATCCATAGGAGTTGAGGGAACCCCCCTCAAATGGTTCTCCTCCTATATATCTAACAGAAGGCCTCAAGTACAATTTAATGGGGAAGAAGCTATTCCATTCACTCAAATGCAGGGCATACCACAGGGCTCAGCACTCTCAGCACTGCTGTTCAATATCTACATGCGACCCCTCTGTGACATCTTTAAAAGGCATAGCATCAACTACCACATCTATGCAGATGATATTATGCTCTACACCCAACTGGACGTCGCCGACCCCAAATATGCACAGCTCGAAAACTGCCTGAACGAGATGTTGCTATGGCTACTGAAAAATAACATGACGATAAACCACAAAAAAACGGAGGTAATGTACATGTCCAACAAACCCAACTTCAAGTCACCTGACTCAATCACCCTGTGCAACAACACATACAAAGCAAAAGAAGAAATCAAATATCTAGGTGTCACACTCGACTGCAACCTAAGAATGGAGAAACACCTGCGTAAAACAAACAAAGCCATCTTCTATAAACTTAGGGTGATACAACCTCTAAGGAAAATAATAGCACCAGGTGATTTCAGGTCAGTGGCTCAAGCACTAGTCATGCCGCACCTCGACTACTGTAATGCCATCCTCCAAGGGCTACCCAAAAAATCACTGGGTATCCTTCAAATGGCCCAGAATGTCGCAGCTAGGATAATAATGGGAACGAGAGTAACTGACCACATCACCCCAATATTGATCGACCTTCATTGGCTTCCAGTTGCTGCTAGGGCACAGTACAAGATGATAGTAACAACGTTCAAGCTGATCAACAACATAGCCCCCTCGTTCCTGTCCTCTCTTATCAACACACAACCAGCAAATAGGAATAGAAGAACTAACAACTTGGGCACCCTGCAGGTCCCTAACGCAATACGAACTGTGAAAACAAGTACAAGTCGCAGAGCCTTCTCTTTCGCTGCGCCCACTATATGGAATCAACTCCCTGTTGACCTGCGGCTAACCCAGGACATGAAAAGTTTCAGAAAAGAGTTAAAAACCCACCTATTTAAATGCTATTACAACCAGCCATAAGTCACAAAATCCAGGAAAACGTAACAAAGTAAACTGATAAATACGTACATTGTAAATCCGCCTTGTGTAACCATGTATAGCCAAGTAAAATGTGATTTCCTCAATCTGTAAATATGAATGTAAATATGTTTACCCCCAAAACTTTAACCATGTGTGCCGTGACCCCCCCCCCAGTCCTCTATGTATATACTCCCCCACCCTGTCCTGATCGACTTCCCCAAAAGAAGAATCAAACCGCTACTGATCGCTGGAAGCAGCGGTATATAAATGTGTTCTAAATAAATAAATAAAATAAATAAATAAATATACCTATATATATATATATATATATATATATATATACACACACATATATATATATATAGACACACACATATATATATATATATACACACACACAAATATATAGATATACACACAAACATATATATAGAGACACACATATATATATATATAGACAAAAAAAAATATATATATATACACACACATATATATATATATCTGTCGAGATGCTTCGTTATAGGTAGATATGTATTTACATACTTATCTCTCTGTCTATGCTCATAAAGGTTTTACCTTCCTATATGTTCCAGACAGTGGGCTTTGCACATGTTCATACTGTTCCACAGTATGTTTGGGGTTTTATGCACACAACCACTGCTGTGGTACTGACAGCTCCTACTACAACCCTAGGTTTAGGTATCCCTGAAGCTCCATGCTCCAATATCTTCCTACTTCTCACCAGTTAGGAAAGACATGGTGGATCTTCAGTAGATCTGAGGTTTCAACTCCTCAGACATCTGTCCTTCCTTTGGGAATACGGGGTTTTTTCCCATACCCCTTCTTCCCTCAAGGACTAGGCCAGTTTGTCCAAATCAGTCAGTCTTCCTCTTTTGCTCCTAACTGTGAGTAACCCTGTAGCCAAAAGAGTTTTCAGCTTTTTCCATAAAGCTTCCCACTAAAGACCTACCGTTTTTGTACTACCCCAGTTGAATCCTGGGGTCACCTGTCAGTTCCGAATTTTGACCTTCACCTTCACTTCAGTGAGGTCACCTTGGAGATTCCTCTACTGGATCCCCAGTAGACTCCATCAGCCTCTCTACTTCCTGCAATCCAGTAGGTGAGGTCCATATTGTGATTGTTCATTTCAATATATTTCATGATAATTATCATACATACAAGGACTCCTTGCCTATAGTCCTATCTTAGGTTAGCTGTTTTCTACAGCTATTCTCTTTTTCAACTCCTACCCTCCATCCTCAGAATGCCTGGCCATATGAGGTGTAGCATGTTTCAATCTCCAACATGCTAGGGCTCCAGGCATCTTAGCTTGGGAGTCCCCATATGTGAAGACTCATTCCTGCTTGTTCCTGGAGATAGCACAGTTACTTACCTGTAACAGGTGATCTCTGGGAACAGCAGGAATAAGTCTTCACAACCCACCCACCTCCCCTAGGAGTTGTATCTCTCTATCTTTCCTTTCCGTTCTCTCTCTCTCTTTGTCTCAGCTATAAAACTCAACTGAGGAGAGACAGTTGGAAAGGTGGGAAGGCAGCACACAGGCGCTGAGGGATGCTCCCAAAAGCTTTCTGATTGGACGCTGGGGAGCGTTCCCGCGCAGGCTCCATCGGTACCAACGTACCCATATGTGAAGACTTATTCCTGCTGTTCCCAGAGATCACCTGTTACAGGTAAGTAACTGTGCTTTCTTCAGTATCCCAGGGCTCCTAAAGAGGCAGCTACTTTGCCTATCCATGAGATCTTACATGATCTCATGCTAAGAATGTGGGAAACACCTCTTACCACCTCTCCTCACACTCGTAGACTAGATACCATGTATCGAGTCCCTCCTTGTCCTGGTTTCCAGAAGACTCGGCTTCCTCACCACCCTATTGTAGTGGAATCAGCTATGAGAAGGATCAGGAGTGCAAAGAGGCATGCCTCTAATCCTCCAGGACGTGAGTGTCGAACTTTGGATGCCTTTGGACGTCGTACTTTCCAGGCTTCCATGCTTTCTCCCAGGATCAGTTCCTATATTTTATATATGGGAATATTCCTTAAGGAAGTCACAGGAGATTTAGAGGTTTTGAGCCCTCTTCTTCCTGAAGATAAAAGGCAGGATTTTCTCACACTGGTTAAACATGCCCAGGATGTTTCTAAATTTGTCAATCGTGCAGCTTTTGACTGTTTTGAGTGCATAAGCAGAACCTCTGCCATTGCCATAGGTACACGTAGAATTGCCTGGCTCCAGGCATCCGATTTGGAGCTCTGGGTGCAGGACAAACTGAGCAATATCCCTTGTACAGGTAAGAATCTATTCAGCAAAAATTGGCAAGAGAAAGCCAATGAGTTGGATGCTGACATCTCCACTTTGAATAGGTTATCCAAAGCCACAGCTGATCCTGCAAGGAAGAAATCTTTCAAGAAACCATTCTTCTCAAAAAAGAAGAGGTTTTATCCCTCTTATTCCCAGCAGGGACGTTCTGCAGGTCAGCCTGCCCGAAAGAGTCAGCAACCACCTAAACAAAGGAAAGCAAAGACTGCTAAGCCTCAGCAGTCTCAGCCTCCACAAGGCCTTTGACTTTCATCTAGAGAACTTAGCCTTCCTGGCCCTCAATGGACCAGAGCCTTCCACTATTCCAGGAAGGTTGTGTCACTTTGACCCAGATGGGGGCAGATAACAGCAGAACATTGGACTCTCTCCATTATAAAAGAGGGGTACAAGCTTCATTTTATCTGCATTCCCCCTCCCACAATGGTAAGACAGTTCAATTCTCAGATCTCTCTCATCAGCCTGTTAGATCAAGAGGTCACTATGCTTCTTGCCCAAGGGGCAATATTAGAGGTACCCATTCCTCAACAGTGTACAGGGTTTTACTCCTATTTCCTTATCCCAAAGAAAACAGGGGGACACAGACCTATTTTAGACCTCAGAGAATTGAACAAATTCCTGTTCAAAGAGAAATTCAAGATGATTTCTCTGGGAACTCTGCTGCCATACCTTCAGAGTCAGGATTGGCTTTGTTCTCTAGATCTCAAGGATGTGTACACTCATGTTCTCATTCATCCAACTCACAGAAAGTTCCTTCGGTTCCTTTTTCAAGGAAAGCACTACCAATACAGGGTGCTTCCTTTTGGCCTGGCCTCAGCACCAAGGGTGTTCACGAAATGCATGGCTGTGGTAGCAGCATTTCTTTGCACTCTAGGAATATTCGTTTTCCCCTACTTAGATGACTGGCTCATCGAGCCCCATCAGAGTCAGAGGCCAGGTTTTCTCTTTCTTGCACAATGTGTATCCTTCAGTATTTGGGTCTGGTCATAAACATCCCAAAATCCAGTCTAACTCCCACTCAGTCTCTAAAGTTGTTAGGAGCTTTGCTGGATACCAGAAGAGCAAGGGCCTATCTTCCCCAGGCACGTTGCCTTCGCATGGTGCAGTTAGCTTCTCAAGCAGTGCTAAAGCCTCATCTCACTGCTCGAGAAATGTTACAACTACTAGGCCACATGGCATCTACCGTGCATGTGGTTCCTTATGCTCGCCTCCATATGAGAGCAGCCCAGTGGACTTCATCTACTCAATGGACCCAGGCATCAGGGTGCCTGTCAGACAAAATAGCAAACACAAGTCGCCTTATTTTGTCCCTCCAATGTTGGCAGTCCACTCAAAACCTGTTGCTGGGGTCTCCATTTCAACCACCTTTACCCCAGGCAACTCTCACAACAGATGCTTCTCCAATGGGTTGGGGAGCTCATCTGCAAGACCTCTCCACCCAAGGTACTTGGACTCCACAGGAGACTCATCTTCACATCAGTCTCTTGGAGCTCAGAGCAATCTTCCTTGCTCTGTGAGTGTTCCACACCCTGCTCTGCTACAAGACAGTCCTCATTCATACAGACAATCAAGTAGTCATGTTCTACGTGAACAAGCAGGGAGGAACAGGCTCTCTGTTGCTTTGTAACGAAGCTTTGCGACTATGGGCCCTCGCCAGAGAGCATCAGATTCATCTCCTGGCAGTGTATCTTCCAGGTATCCAAAACGCTTGGGCAGACAGACTCAGTCGAGTTCTGCTTCCACACGAATGGTCTCTACATGCAGACCAGGTGGCCAAGATTTTTCAAATTTGGGGAACCCCGGACATAGACCTCTTTGCAAGTCCGTTGAATGCCAAACTTCCCCGGTTCTGTTCCAGAATTCCGGCTCAGGGCTGTCAGGCCAGGGATGCTTTCCTCCTTCATTGGGGTCAAGACTTCCTTTATGCCTTTCCACCCATTCCCCTGATTCCCAAAACCCTGGTCCAGCTTCAGAGAGACAGAGGCCGTATGATTCTCATAGCTCCACATTGGCCACGGCAAGAGTGGTACCCCCTCTGCTTCAACATCTCTCTCAAGCTCCCTCTCTGGAGTTAGGCTCCGCTTCAGATCTCCTGTCTCAAGAGGACGGAATGTTATGGCATCCCAATCCCCAGTCTCTGCATCTCAGGGCTTGGTTGCTGAAGGCCTAGATCTTCAGGATCTTAACCTTCCTCAGCAAGTAAAGGATATCCTTTATGCTTCTAGAAAACCTTCCACAAGACGCTCTTATGCTTTCAAGTGGAAAAGGTTTACCATATGGTGCTCGCAGAAGGGTCTTAACCCCCTTGTGATACCTCTGGAATCATTACTGGAGTATCTCCTTCATTTATCCAATGCAGGACTTAAAGCTAACTCAGTAAGAGTCCATTTAAGTGCTATTGCGGCGGCTTTCAAGCCTTTAAATGGACAACCTATTTCCTCCCATCCTCTCATAACAAGATTTATGAGAGGCCTTCTTCTAACTAAGCCTCCCATTAGGCCACCACCGGTGGCATGGGACTTAAACCTGGTTCTTGGCCAGCTCGTGAAGCCACCTTTCGAACCCTTAGCTACTAACGCGTTGAAATTCCTTTCTTGGAAAGTTATCTTTCTCATTGCAATCACATCAGCACGTCGCATCAGTGAGTTGCAGGCACTAGTGGCTGATCCTCCTTATACAAGGTTCCATCATGGCAAGGTAATCCTCTGACTCATCCATACTTTATGCCAAAGGTGGTCTCACCTTTTCATCTTAACCAAAGCGGTCTACCTGCCTGTGTTTTTTCCAAGGCCTCATGCATCAAATGCAGAAAGGAATCTTCATACTTTGGACTGTAAAAGAGCTTTAGCCTTTTACTTACAAAGAACAGAGCAATATAGAAAGTCCTCTCAACTCTTTGTTGCTTTTGATCCTTCTCATTTGGGACTTCCAGTCTCCAAGAGAACACTGTCCAACTGGATTGCACAGTGTATTTTGTTTGCCTATCAGAGTAAGAATCTTCCTCTGGAGGGATCTGGCATCTGGGAGATATGGCGTCCCATATGTGAATACTACATTTCTGCTTATTCCTGGAGATAGCATAGTTGCTGACATGTACCAGGTGATCTCTGAGAACGGCAGGAATTTAGTCTTCGCAACCCACCTTCCCCCCCTAGGAGTTACTCTTTTCTCAGCTACAAACTCAACTGAAGAGAGGGAGTTGAGAAGGCGGGAAAGCAGTCGTGCAGGTGCAGTGGAGTTCTCCTAAAAGCTTTCCAATTGGATACTGGGGAGCGTTCCCGCATGGGCTCCATCAGTGCCAATGTCACCCATATGTGAAGACTAAATTTCTGCTGTTCCTGCAGATCACATGATGCAGGTGAGTAACTATGCTTTCTGGCCACTCTTCCATAAAGCCCTGATCTATGGAGTGTACGTCTTAAAGTGGTCCTATGGACAGATGCTCCCATCTCCGCTGTGGATCTTTGCAGCTTCTTCAGTGTTGTCCTTGGTGTCTTTGTGGCATCGCTGATTAATGCCCTCCTTGCCCGATCTGTGAGTTTTGGTGGGCGGCCTTCTCTTGTCAGGTTTGTATCGGTGCCATGTTCTTTCCATTTTGTTATAATAGATTTAATGGTGCTCCATGGGATATTCAGAATTTGGGATATTTTTTTTTATAACCCAACCCTGATCTATACTTCTCCAGAACTTTGTCTCTGACCTGTTTGGAGTGCTCCTTGGTTTTCATGTTGCTTGCTTAGTGATGTTGCAGAGTCAGGGGCCTTTCAGAATAGGTATCTTTATACAGGCATCATGTGACAGATCATGGAGGAGTAGCCTAATGGTTAAGAACACTGGCTTGGGAACCCAGAGACCAGGGTTCGATTCCCACTAGCACTCCTTGTGGCCTTGGGCAAGTCACTTAACCCTCCATTGCCTCAGAAAAATCCAATTATCAATGTCCCTGTTTAATGTGCATTACCAAGTTTGTTTCAATGTAAACCGCTTTGATTGAAATGATAAAGCGGTATATAAAAAAACCTGTTAAATAAAATAAATATGACACTGATTGCACACAGGTGGACCTTAATCAACTAACTATATGACTTCTGAGGTTAATTGGTTGGACCAGATCTTATTTAGGGGTTTCATAGCAAAAGGAATGAATACATATACACTCACAACTTTTCAATTTTTACTTGTTCTTTTTATATGCAAGATATTTTATTGTCATTCCACTTCACCAGTTTGGACTATATTGGGTCCATTACCTAACAACATCCAAATGAACCTCCATTTTCATTTCAAGTTGTAATGCGACAAAACAGGACAAAAACCATGGGGATGAATACTTTCTCAAGGCACTGTAGTTAGGCAAAAGGCAAATGGGAGAAATAGAAGGATCAGTGTCAGAGATGTAGCAAAGGAAAGGACGAAGAAGACAGGGAATGTGAAGAAACAGAAAATGGAAATGGGATCTTGGAGAAGAACTTAAAAGAAAACTAACAAAAAGGAAGTAGAAAAGAGAGACTGGGCCAACCCAATTGGAAAAATAATATTTTATTTATTTATTTATTTTCTATACTGCGCTCTTTGGTATCAGCTCGGTTTACAAATAACATCAGTTTTGTTCAGACACAGGTAAACGCCTGAGCTGGGCTTACAGAAAACAAGGTTATTCAACTTGGATTAACTGGGGAAACTATTTACAAGCTCTGGGTTAAAGGTATTTTACAGTTTTTAGGTAGTTATATACATGCTCTAGTTGAGGTTTGAATGCGCTATCGTGGCACACAGGGTGCGTGGATAGTAGGAAGTTTGGTATATGTGTCTTGGTGACTGCAGTTAGGTGGTGGTTGTGTGATATCATAATGCTGGAGGAAGAGGTGATGTTTCAGTGCCTTCCTGAACTGTGTAAGGTCCGTAATTGCCCGAATGTCAGGCGGTAGCGCATTCCAATATGAAGGGGCATAGAACATGAAGGCCCTTTTTCTTGTTGCTTGCAGGGATTTTGTAATCTTGCTAGGGATACATAGGGCATTGGTTGAGACCAATCTTCTAGTTCTATTTGAGGGAGTGGGAAGAATGAGATCTGAGATGGATGTGGAGGTTAGTCGGTTGATAGCCTTGAAGGTCATTAGTAGGATCTTGAAGATGAGTCTACAGTAGACTTGGAAGCCAGTGTAGGTGATTAGACAAAGGTACTAAAGAGTGTCAGTTTTTAGAGAATTAAATGTCAGCTTTGAAAATGTTTATTTCTTATAATTTAGTACAGGAGGAAATACATTTCTGTTTCTCTTTTTTCCATGTTTCATTGCTAGGTGTCTGATTTGGAGGTTTTCCATTTCAAATTTTGTCTTCTGTAGTTTCTTATTCTTTAATTGGAAATGGTCTGTATTTTCTCCATGTGCAGCTGAGACAAGATTCTGTTAACACATTGGTTCTCTCTAGGAATCTGTAGTAGTTCAGCTTCTTCTCTTTTCCAGCTTTGGATTACTGGTGTTCTAGAATATTTGCAGTGCTGATTTTCTATAGATAGGGTTGGTGCAGTTTGAGATTTTGATGCTGGTGCCGAGTGTTCATTTGCAGGGTTTTGTGTTATGATATATAATGTTTAGATCTGGAGGGAGCTAGTGGTGTTGTCACTGTTGCAAGACTAGAATTTGAATAGAAGTTTTTGTATGTTGAGATGTAAAGTGAAACACCCTATTTCTGCTCTGCATCTGATGGGAGAATTTTATTGGTGAGTCTGGGAGTGTTCCATATGAATGAATAATTATGCCCTATCAGAATGATATTCAAATTAGGCATTCACTAGCAAATACATAATTAGCCTAACTGTGTATTTTCAAAAGATAACAATAATATTGGGCTTTTAAATTGTAGAATGGCCAGATGATATCTGCATACTTGTGAGGCATGTTAGGGGAGGAGCAAGGGTAGGCTCAAAAATTATTTAGATAGTGGCAATATTCAGGTAAGTTACACATTTAGTTTAGGTCTGCGAAATATCAGGCGTAGCCTAAACAGATAATATAATGACTACACTATCACTCTCTGTATATTCAGCACGCTATCTCTATGGATAGTAACATTCAATACACAGATTAAGTTAAATGGGAAGGTGGCATTTAACAAGCCAGTTGGCTGAAAATGTACCCCTGTTTGCGTAGCTTGCACTACAAGATCGGACTAGGGGGGGGCACAAAAACAGAAATTGACTCAGGGTGCTACAACCCCATGAGCCGGTTCTGGCAGCATTAGAAAAGATACAGAGAAGGGCGACCACAATGATAAAAACGATGGAATGGCTCTCCTATGAGGTTAGAACTCTTCAGCCTAGAAAAGAGATGGCTGAAGGGTGATGTGATAGAGATTTATAAAATTCTGAATGGAGTGGACTGGGTAGATGCGAATCGATTGTTTACTCTTTCAAAAAATACAAGGTCTAATGGACATGCCATGAAGCTACAAGGTAATATAATTAAAACAGATAGGAGAAGATATTTTTTCTCTCAACATAATTAGTCTTTGGAACTCCTTGCCAGCGGATATGGTAAAAGCAAATAGTGTAGCTGGATTTTAAAAATGTTTGAAAAAATTCCTGGAGGAAGAAATCCATAAACTATTAAGATAATCCAAGAGAAAATCACTGCTTATCCCTGGGGATAAGTAGCATGGAACTGGCTACTTTTATGGTTTGTCAGGTACTTGTTACCTGGATTGGCCACTGTTGGAAACAGGACACTAGTCTTGATGGACCTTTGGTCTGATCCAGTATGGCAGTTCTTATGTCATGTTCTTGTTTGTTACAAGAGAAGTCTTCTTACCTCCGGATAATGTGGAATTAAATAATGAAGTAGTGTCTGTTAAACATGAAATAGCCTATTTAGGTATGTTAGATCAACAGCTGTTTGTAATAGAAAATAAGAAGTTTATTTCTATTTGTCTACGAGGAGTGCCAGTCAATACAACTATTACTCAGGTGTATGCCCCAACAACAGCTGCAAAAGAGTACAAGCTGAAATTGATAGGACATGCAAACATGATATATTGTTAATCATGGGCTATTGGAATACAAAAGGAACAAAGGTTAAGTGGTTGGAAAATATGGGCTTGGCAACAGAAATGAAGCTGGAGAAAGAATTCTGCAAGACCTGCAATCTATTTGTGTGAAACACCTTCCAGCAATATAAATGGCGACTGTACATAGGGACTTTGCCTAATGGATTATACAAAAATCAAATTGACTAAATCTGTGGAAATCCAATGATGGAAAAACTCAATAGCATCAACAAAAAAATAAAACATGGAGCTGACTGTGGTACAGATCACCTAGTATGCAAACTCGAGCTAAAGTTTTAAAAAAAAAAATAGCAAGCCAGTCATTAATGTAGCAAAAAGTGATCATGGAAATATCCCAGAATTTAAAGCTGTCTGCAAAATTGTTTCGCTGCTTTGGATTCAAATGATAGAACACCAGAAAAGTTATGGGATGACATCAAGAAAATTGTGCTCAAGGAAAGCGAAAAGCCTCTGCAAAAGGTGAAAAAGCAAAATTGGCCAGAAACACAGAGAAGCTAAAGCCAGAATAGAAAGAGGAGGGGTTCATGGAACTTAACAGAGTTGTCCAATGTGCAGCAAGGTGAGACAAAGAGAAATACTACAATGGCGCATACAAGAAAATAAGTATCAGAAGCTATCAGAAGAAGAGCAAAATTGGTTTTCTTAAAGCTGCAAGAATTAAAGAGAAAATTCCAGCCTTGAACTGGAATGCTAAAAGATGCTCAAGGATCCATGTAGAATGATGCTGAGAAGATCAAGAAAAGTTGGAAAGAATACACAGTCGTTTTACCATCATGATCAAGTAGATCAGCAACCATTTCAACCTGTACCTTACAATCAGTAACCATTGGTAATGAAAGAAGAAGTCAAAGCAGTATTGAGAGTATTATCAAAGACCAAAGCCTTGGGCATTGGTGGCATTTCCATTGAAGTATTACAGCAATCAGATGTAGCTGTTAGAATTCTTAGAAAGCTTGCCAGGACGTTTGGAAGATATCATACCCAACTGACTGGAAATAATCTGTTTTCATACTAATACTGAAGTAAGGTGACCGAGCTGACTGTGGAAATTATGGCACAATCGCTATGATCCACTTCAGCAAGATTCTACTTAAGATCATTTAGCAGAGATTGCAGCCATACCTGAAACGAGAACTGCCTGAAATGTAAGCAGAGTTCAAGAAACGGCAAGGAAGAAAAGACATCACAGATGTGAGATGGATCTTTGAAAAGATAAAAGAATACTAAAAGGATGCCTATATGTATTTTATTGACTATATCAAAGCCTTTGATTGTGTAAATCAAGCTTTGAGAAATTTTCTTGGAATATAGGAGCCAGCTGCCGAAAACTAGATTAGAGGCAAGAGAGTTAGTCAGGAGGAGGTAATAGTCTTGTTTGAGTACTATGGCTGATTGGAAATTGGCTAGCATGAATTTAAAGTGTAGAAAGTCTGCAAGGATGCGGGATTTGAGCCAAATGCACCCAGCTGAGTGGACACATGGACATAGGTAGTGGGTTATCAAGGACAGCCAGAGCTGAGGTACAGTATACCTCACAGGATGTGGCATGAAAGGAGGAAGAGCATCCAGAGCAGAGGAGAGTGCAATGTTATAGGAAGATAGTACCTCATCAACAGACTCTGATAACACACTGGAGGAAAGAGGTGATGAGGCAGTAGTGGAGAGAGGAGATGGGTCAATAGTATGAAGATGTCTAAAGAGGTTGGAGGAGATTGGGTGAGACTGAGGTGGGGGGTGATGAAAAGTGAAGCTTGTAAAAGGGGGTGCTTGTTATGAAGGTACCACCATCTTGGCAAGTATGCAAATTAACTGTCTTGCAAAGGATTGTGG
Source organism: Ichthyophis bannanicus (assembly GCA_033557465.1). Lineage (NCBI taxonomy): Eukaryota > Metazoa > Chordata > Amphibia > Gymnophiona > Ichthyophiidae > Ichthyophis > Ichthyophis bannanicus. Next base: position 842,174,375 of record CM066036.1, on the reverse strand, counting down.
TTATTGAAGTCCATTCACACAAAGCTTGCCTTTTTAAGATAATGAAAACTCTTGTAGTTGGTCGAGTGTAGACAAAATTAGAGTTTATTTATGGGGTGATTATCCCACACACAGATATGCTTGGTAACACCTTCCAGATAACTTCTCCAGGGTTTTATTCAACACAAAATAAGGCAACTGAAATATCTTATGCAAATAAGAATCAAAGTCCTTTATAGAACAGAAAGGCTTCTTTCAGCCACTGCTAATAAATTCCTTAGCAGTGCTGGGGAAAAACAAATCAAAGAGGGAAACTTCTTTATACAAAAGCAATGCTCACTTTCTCCATACAGAAAAGAACTTTTTAATCCTACGTGTGCACGGCTTGTGCTGGGCTCTCCTCCACCAACAGGTGACAATTAACTGCAATCAGTAGCTTGGTTTCAGCACATGTACAAAACTTTCCCAAAAGCCTTTTTTTCTTTCAACAAAACTTTATGGGAAGCTAATATTTAGAATGTTTCCTTTTGGTGTTTGCTCTGATATTTAGGATTTTCCTAAAATAACTTATTCAAAGAACAGTCCATATAATTATCCTCTGTATCAGATATTGAACCTTGCTCTTGAAATTGCATAGATTCTGTTTCTCCGTCTGACTCAGAGGGCTTTAGGAACTGACCTCTGCACGGAGAGAAACTGTTTCCCTGCTGGTTTGCACTGCTCAAAGCTAGAGAAATGTTCACAGTTCCTACCTGAATCCAGGCAAACGTCAGGCTGCTTCTTCTGGTATTCTGGCCAATATGCAATAGAGCTTTTGTGTCCTGTCCTCCAGTTGGTATCTCTGGACCTCAGGATCCTTTCTCCAGACGTCCTCCAAGAGGTATTTGGACTCCTTTCCTCCTTAGCTGCAACAGACCTCTTCCTAGGTGTTGCTTGAGGGTCCCTGGCTGTGGATCTACAGACCTCTGGCTTTTTCCAGTCCTCTGATCCTTTCCCCCAGGTATCTATCCAGGCATAGGTACCTCTCTGAGCTCCTCTCTTGGACGTCTGCTTCCTTGTCCTTGTTCCTTCAGGTTCCGGTTGTTCTTCCTTCTGTTCTCGGACTCCGTCTCCTCCTCCTCCTCCTTTTCCTTCTCTGAAGATTCCCCTTTAGTTTTAAAGGGGTTAGATTGGAACTCCACCTTTGCAGTCTTCAGGTGTTGTGGATTAAGCATTCTTCTAGGGGCTGTTTGATTAGGGATGACATAATGCTTTCTATGATTAGACACATTCTTTTCCACTCTAGCTCCCCTAGGGACTTTCTGCATACAAGTGCATTCTGGATCATGTAGTCTTTTAGGGAAACAAGCTGTCTTAGTTCTATAACCTGCCAGCACAGGTCCCTTAATCAGAGTAAATTCTCCTCTTTTGTCATTACTCCCTGAGCTTTGATAAGCTTCCTTATCACAAGCTTAGCAGGTGATGGTCAGATAAAGGAAAAGATGAGATATAGAAGTTTGAGAGTAAGCAGTTAGAGAAGATGACAAGGTCAAGGCAGTGGCCATGCTGGTGAGTAGGGGTGGTGGAGCACAACTGGAGGTTGAATGAGGAGGCAAGGGAAAAGAACTTTAAAGCTTAAGGGTCAGAGGGGGTTATTAGTATGAATGTTAAAATCCCTGAGAATAAGTGAGGGGGAAGATTAATCCAGAAATAAGGAAGGCACAAATCAAAATCCGTGAGAAAGGTAGAGGTGGACTTGTCAGAGGGTTGATAAATGACAGCTGACCAAGGAGGTAGTGGAGTAAAAGGTCGGATGCAGTGGACTTCAAAGGAAGGAAAGGAGTGAGACTGAGACAGGAGGGTTTGAAATTGACAGGAATGAGAGAGTAAAAACCCAACAACAGCACCATGGCTAATGGGATGAGGCATACGGGAGAACTGATAGCTGCCATGACAGAGGGCAGTGACTGAAGCTGAGTGCGGGAGAAGCCAGGTCTCAGAGCAGGAAGATGGAAAGTATTAGAGATACAGAGGTCATGAATAAAGGCAAGCTTATTTGAAATGGAGTATGCATTCCACAAGGCATATGAGAAAAAGGGAGAGAGACAGGGGAAAGAAGAGGAATATGAATAAGATTTGAGGAGTTGCATGTGGACCTGCCGTGATAGTGTGGAAAAAATCTAGGAGGATCAGGATTGGGATTGATATCACCAGATGAGAGGAGGAGGAGCAGGACATATGGGGCAGAGAGGAGGCAGCACAGTGATAATGAGAATGAGATTCTTTCAGAGAGAGGAAGAGAGCTGAATAAGAGGAAGAAAATGGTGAAGCTCAAGAGTGGATGCCGGTTAGTGCTGCTGAATATTTGCCGCTGCCGACTCTGGATGCCCCAGTGCTAACCACTTAGCATCAGGGCATGGGCATTGTGGTGCGGAGCTAACCAGTAACTGAGCAGCGATGATATTGAGCTGCTGCCTGGTTAGCAGTAAGTGGCGAAAGCCATGCCCAGATAACCCTGGCCTAACCTGTGCCGCATATCTGCTAACCGGGCAGCGGCGCAATATTGCTGCTGCCCGGTTACTGATGGGCAAAAGAGGCTAACCTGGATATTCAAAGCCAGGCTGGATATGACCCCGGGATTGAATATCCGATTTTAATATTCTGTGCCAGCAGTTTGTCACGTTAGCAGCCAGCACTGAATATACCCCCCCCCCCCCCTTTATGTTTGGGCTGAAAATAGGTACCTAAATTAATATTCAGGCACCAGCTTATAGTTTGTTTCTGAAAAGCAGCATATCATGTTCAACAATCAAAATGGTGTACAATCAGATTTAAAATTCAGGCATTAAGGAGCTCCAAAAATGATAGGAAACTAATACTACTAGTACTTATCACTTGTATAGTGCTACAAGGCATACACAGCGCTGTACAGACGTGTGTGAAAGACGGTCCCTGCCCATCAGAGCTTATAGACTAGTCAAGACAGACAACACAGCAGCTGAGGATAAAGGATATATCAAGGGGAATGGTAAGGAAACACATAGGAGGCTAAGCCATCAGGATCCAAAAGCAGTTTTCAGCCGGGATTTGAAAAGAGCCAGAGATGAAACCTGACAAACAGACTCGGGTAGTTTGTTCCAGGCATAATGAGCAGCAAGGTGAATGGATCGAAGTCTGGAGTTGGCAGTAGAGGAGAAGAGAGAGCATATTCAGAATAGCTAGCAAAGCCTAATTGTCCCAGGGACCCAGCCCGACCACAAAGGCTTGCTCAAAAAGAAGAGCCTTTAATAAAACTTTGAAAGTTTTTATAACTCAAGACAGACATGGGAAGGTAAGCACCTAAAGTTAGGCTTGCTATCGTTCACTTGACTTTAGGTGCCATCAGTACTGGGCACCTAACTTCAGTCCTCCAACCTGTCTTCATACCTGGCACTATTCTCTTTCAGGAATCTAAATTTAGAACATAGTTCTAATGCTATACTATATACTGAAGAACCAGAAAATTTACCACCAGATTCATCATCAGAAAGCAGTGGTAACAGAACACGTGAATGTTCAGTCTGCAAAAATGTTTACGGATAAGGTAGACAGCTTCTTGAATCCATGGATAAAGCAGTGCTGTTGCTGTATTAATCCAACTTTAATGGTAGCTAAATAAAACCAAAAACGGCAAATAAAATAATACCGTTTTATTGGACTAAGTTAATACATTTTTGGACTAGCTTTCCTTGGATAAACCAGCCTTTGTGAATATAGTCGATAACCCCTATCACATGTTGCACCTTGCCAAGAAAACCCAGAGGCTGGCTCGCTAGGAGTCCGCATTGACTCAACAGCACACATTGCATTTTGCTTCTCCTACTTAGTACAAGAGCACTAGATATGGTAGAACATGAAGGAAAAACTTGGTCTCCTGAAAGGAGCTGGCACATCTGGAAATAAAGAGCTGACTATTCCCACTTATTTATGTGCACGTCGCAATGCTTATTCAAGCTCTCTGCCATTACTGTGGAATGGAATAACAAACATTTACCAATCTATGGACAATCTGTTATGTTGACAGAAGACGATAAAAACATACCCTTTTCCTGAGACATGATGGACATTGTAAGATTTTGGAAATTAATTGCACTGGTTATTTTTTCCTTTTTTTAATTTTATGAAGAATTGATATTATGTGTTATGAGGTATTGTCAGTCTCTGCTATGTTATATGTAATTTGTAACCTGCCCTGAGAAGGATAAATAAATAAAATCCTGCCACTCTGGAAGAAGGTATTAGCCAGATAACAGAGATGCTAGCACTTTTGCCTCAACAGACCACCTGTGAAAATGCTAGACATGAATAGCCCTTGGTAATCTGTCAGCTCCTCTAACTTGTCTTGAGATTGAAAGATTCGCCAAGTGGAAGCCCAAATCTCCAAGAGTAAACACAGACCTTTTGAATATTTTTTTTTACTACAACAGTCATATTTTAGTTCATAGCGAGCATAAGTCATTTCCTAGTTGATAGGACGCTTGGGTTGCTTTGATTGCTGTGTGGAATTGATTTTTCTAAGAAGTGCTTTTGTGCTTTCAGTTCAGTACTGCTGTGGGCATGGGCATACATGCCTGAACAACAGGCTATCGCAGTCAAGTGGTATAATGAGCACCTGTACCTACACATATAGCTTCCCTTTGAAAATAAGCTTGAAGGCCTGCAGGTACAAAAGTACCTGGTGACCTCAAAATACCTGTCTTATTGTAAACTGCCTTTTATAATGAACATTTAGTTTATGCTGTGTAGGGATCAACAGCTGAGAATGGTTGAAATCTTATAAAGCTATGAGAGAGAAGACTGATATGATTTTCTCACATGGAATGAAAAGTTGAATATTACATCATCAGGAATGTGTTGGGGGAAAAGGTAGAAAGGAAAAAAACCAAAATAAAACAAAAATTAGTATCATCCATCAGGCTCAAACAAGAGAGTCATACCAGAATAGCATGGCTAGGACCATGTGGACCCCCACATGAATAGGGAAACGTGTAGAGATGATATTTGTGTGCAGAACTCTTTCTGAGTACAGTATCTATATTCAGAATTCATGGGTGATTGACCACAGTATAGACTCTTGCTTGTGCATGCTGTCTCTCATCATGGACCTGAGAAAATAACAAAGCAAGTTTTAAATGCAACGACAGGACAAGCTAGAGAGGTAAAGTTCCTAGATAAAATAAATGCTTCATGGAAATCTGGTTGAGGAACTAACAAGAAGGGGAGCTATTTTAGACTTAGTCCTGATTCTAACATAGCATTTGGTGGGAGGTTTTGTGGTCTCAGTCATAAGCAATGTGCTGTGTTGATTTTTTCTGCTTCAAGAAAGATAAGCCTGACTTGTTTATAACATTTTATTGAAATTGAGATAAAAAAAGCAACAAAATCAAAAACATTGAAAAATTTATGGGTCATTGATGCGAATTGGAGCATTTTGGTAGAAAACGTTATTACCATAGCTCCTAGAAGTCTGAGACCCGTATAAAAATATTTTGAAATTTTTAGCTCATGAGATTTAGTTTACAAAGTTGGAAACCATGAGCGAGTAACTCTCATAGTAATGGAGTAATTTTGATATCTATTGTGTTGATTTTATGCCATGAATATCATCCTGCTAATGCCGTCCCTGCAGTAAAGCATGATGGTGGCAGCATTTATTGTAGGGATGCTTTACAGCAGGACCGTTCCAAACCATAAATGTGCCCTATATGACTTGCACATCTGAGGCACACCCCCCTCGCCAATCACAGGTTTGCCATTTGCCCCATGCCCAGCATCTTTCCATCTTGCCTTAAAGCACACCTCCATGTTCATCCGGCATCCTGCGCTGCCTGCCCTTTCCATGCTGCTGCGTTCGTGTTTCCTTGGCAGTGGCAGTAGCAGAGTGCATGGGTCTTTGCAACTCCGTGCCTGCAGGCATACGTCAGAGGGGGGTGGGATCAAACCTGCATGCAAGCGTGCAATCTGAAAGACCTGCTTTTTTTTTTTCAGTTTGATGTTTGCTCTATTGCTGCCACGGCCGCTGCCAAAGAAACATGAAAAGTGGCAGCGGGGCAAGGGCAGGCTGCGTAGGGGAGAGAGCCAAGGCCGGCAACCACAAACGCGCCCTTATTTCTTTGTATCCTGTGCGACTGCACTGCTCGCACAGGGCTAAGTACTGCGCCATATTACAGCAGCAGCAACAGAGAGGCTTGTAAAGATTAAGGGAAAGATGATGGTAAAAAATATACCAAATAAAACACTGTATCTTAAGGACTCTAGCAAATAAATATCTCCTTCACAGATCTACCCTAGATATAATCGAATTAAAAAAAGATGGACAAGGAGTTCACGAAACAATAACTTTTACTTGCCAACCATTTAAAATAAACTGCACTGAGCTCTTTTTCTCCTTATTTTCCCTCTATACTGATAGGGTAGGGGCTATAGTAATCATTCAACCATCCCTTTTTCCTTTTGATTAGCTTCCTTTTAGTATGTTTTTGAGTTTCCATAGTCTCGTATAAGAAATAATAAATCTATTATATAATATGTTAGATTTTGTCTTGTAAACCCCCTTATTTTATAAGGAAAAACAGTATATCAAATTTTAATAAAGAAAACGAAAAGATTGCAATCCATAGTTGATCCCTAACCAACTTGATTTATTCTGCCAAGAAAACTAGGCAAAATATCACCATCTCGCTGTGCAAAGTTGGTAGATGCTGATCATAAAAAAATTGTCTGTTATTTCTGTACAAAAGGGCTTCCACCAAGTCGAGGTTTATGAAGATTTAAATGTCTAAGATTGTATGGATTCGTATCTAAATTACTCTTGTGGGCAGTTGCTTCAAATGGATTAGTTTTGCACATGACAGTAATGAACCTCACTCCTAAGCTAAGGGTATGTGGGGTATGATCTCAGACTCTCAAATTTACTGCTAACATTCACCATAGTATTTGCATTGTGCTAAAGCTTCCTTCTGAAGCTTATAGGATGGAACCTGCATAGGCAGTTTATCAAGGTGTGCTTGGAAGTTGCATTTTATCAGGCCTGCAGCACCCAATGCAATGGAAAATATTTCTGTATCTTTCTGCCACTTTTTCTTGGTCTCTGACTGCATTTCTCAGTGCTTTGTAGCGCTATATAAATGATTAATAGTAGTAGTACTTGAGAATCTTCTGCCTCTACATGATTCACTTGGAACTGGCACCTCTTTTATCAGTGCCATTCTTGTGTTTTTCTCCTGTACCTCTATGTCGAGTTTCCTTTCATCCATCTTTTTATTGGTCGGAATGGGAATGTCCCAGGTGATTATAACCTCATTATTCTCCATAATTCTCTAGGATCATGATCCCAGTACATTTCTGATTCAGCAATGTTGTAGTGCTTACAAAGTTTCCAATAGATGGGATGTGCCACCTTATTGTGCCATTCTGTATAGATCTTTTCTGCCCTCAGAACTTCGCAGCCAGCTATGAGATGAGTAATCATTTCCAGCTCTTTCTTACAGAGTAATGTATGTCTGGTTTATTGTTTTTTTTCCTGTGCATGCTGCAAATCATCTCCTCCCTAATTCGCTGTCCCAGGCTGCAACTGTCATTCCATCATACTTATAATTTCCTTTCACCTAAATCATTAATTGACAAATGGTTCATGGAATAATACTTTGTATTCCCCAGTGTATGTATGCATTTGTCATTTGCTTTTCCTTGTAATCTGATCTTATTCTTTAAAGAGTTTCTTTTCTTGTTTTACAAATTCTGTTGCTTTCTTTCCAATGTGCACAGGTGAATTTTCACTCATTCTGCTCATCGGAATGCTTGCCCAAGTTTGATGGAACAGATGGAGTGGAGGAGTGGCCTAGTGGTTGGGGCAAGGTACTTCAGGCCGGAAGGTCGGGGTTCAAATCCCACTAGAGGACAGCAACCTTGGGCCGGAAGGACTGGGGTTTCTAGTCCCACAGGTGCTCCTTGTGGTCTTGGGCAAGCCACTTAACCCTCCATTGCCCATGTTCCCTGTAAAATAGTTATCTCCAAGTTATAATGCCCTGTTCAATGTAATTTCAGTTTGTTCAATGTAAACCGCACTGATGCAGAATAGCGCGGTATATAAGAGAATGTAAATAAATAAATAAATAATAAAATTCTGGTCCTGTACTTTCATACTTAAATGCTTTTTGTGCATTTGGGTCTGTTGATGCATTTCAATAAGCCGAAGTCACTCTATGCATATAATCTATTTCTGTGAGGCCCATTCCTCCTCTGACTCTAGAATATACGGTCTCAGCATACACTGATTCTTATAAATGATCTCATAAGCATCATGGTGAAAGTGAAAAGTATATTATATATAGATCACTGCAAATGACTATTTTAATGCATTTTCAATTGTATTTTTTCAGACAGTCAAATGTGAAATATATACAAGAGTGTGAAGAGTTTTAGAAGGCATTACATAAGAATGGATATGCAGTATTTATACCTCAGTGCCAATTAGTCAAGGGGGTTATTCTGAAACACGAGTAGCGATGGATGAACGTCCCAACGGCGGCAGCCCCTGATTAACTTTCCTGCCAGTTGTGCGGGGAAGTTAGTAGGGGGCAGGGAAGAGGCGGCCCGGGGGCGGAGAGTGGGTGGTTGCCGGCCCTGGACATACAGGGCCGATTCTAATGTCTGCCCTGTACGTCCAGGGCCGGCGAAATGGCTGGGGAAGTTATTCCCATTGCGTTGGGTGCCACAGACTTGATTAAGAGGCATTTCTTAGCACATTTTGATAAATTGCCCATAGATGTTACATCTTATGAACTCCAGAGGGAGACTCTCTTTGGCACGATGCAAGTACTACGCCGAGTATTAGCAGTAAATATGAAAGACTGAGCTCATACTCCACATAGCCTGGCTTAGGAGTGAGGTTCATGACTGTCATGGTATGCGCAAAATTAATTATTCTAACCAACTGCCAAAGGGTAAACGTAGAATATATAATATATATAGATACCCTCAAAAACACCAATTTTCAGAAAGTGCATATATCTCAAAATAATCTATCCAAGAATAAAACCTTAATTGGCTTCATCAGGGATTCTGATAATGCAATTTGTATAAAAATCACTGAATGCTATTCGCCACAATTTATTCGCCACAATTTTCTACAAAATCTTCAAGATCGGGTATCGCCAATGCCTCTTGTTGTGAGGCATTGGCGATGCCCGATCTTGAAGATTTTGTAGAAAAGTTTTGTAGAAATTTTTAAAATTTTTGTAGAAAATTGTGGCGAATAGCATTCAGTGATTTTTATACGAATTGCATTATCGGAATCCCTGATGAAGCCAATTAAGGTGAAACAGAAGCTTTTATTGGGCATTCAAAGCAGGTATTAGAGAGCTTTTTGCAATAATGGAAGACATTCGCTACTTCTCTGGCAGCATATAGCTAGGTGAAGAATTGATGTGGAATTGTGGATGCAGACTGGAGTCTCTACAACGTTCAGATAAGTAGATTTATGCTATTGGAATGATGCATGCTACTATTCTGTTGAAGAGTATTTTGTTCCTTTCTTTTAGGAAGTGAACGAGCTGTTGGTGAACTTCGGTTTTATTCCAGAAATGTGGATAATAAAATAAAAAAATATTCTTTTAAATTTTGAGAATGCCTAAAAAGTACTTTTTTGGGTGTAGGTAATTTGATTAAGATCTTGTTTAATCTTTTGAGAATTTGAATTAAAATATGGGAGGTTATGACCCGTGATGTGAAGTTTGCCACTTGACCCTATGGTGATTTATTTCACCACATATAGGGGAAGGGCTATCCTGAGGTCATATATATATATACCTTATATAACTGTGTGATGATTCTTGGATAGATTGTTTTGAGATATATGTACTTTCTGAAAATTGGTGTTTTTGAGGGTATCTATATATATTATATGCGCAAAATTAACCCATTTGGAGAAATTGCCCAAGAGTGAAAATATATCTTCAGAACTTATCCTAGAGCATATGCTGTATAAATGTGTTGGAGCACTATAGATATAGTAGGCCATCCCTTAGTCCTTTGTATATTGGAAGATCTTATACAGAGCTCCCCTCATGATCTTTGGATTTTCTGAATAAACAGGACAAACTGGTTTAGCATTTCTCCAGCACTTAAGGGGTACATGATGAGTAGTGTATTTATTGCTCTGGTAAGGTTGTACAATGGCACAGCACAGTATCTGGAAATGTTACTGCAGGCATTATTCCATGCTGTATTTTTATAGTTAGGCTGAGCAGTCTTTATTTTATTCTCATAGTTGACAGACTGCAAAGATTTACATTGGTGAATTCTGATTTGAAAATGGCATGGTTAGTAACATTTAGCTAGTGGATTTAAGCAGCTTTCTAAATGCATAGTTTGAAATGGTTATTGTTGGGGATGTATTATGCAGCCAGTGCCATTAGAGCATGGTTTTAAAACCCTTTCCAGGCCGAGCCCAAAACTCTTGGGATCCAAAATTCTGACTAAATATTCCTATCAAATGGTATATAATACATGACCATAGCAGAAGGAAAATCACTATTAGAACATATTGAATAAGACGGGTACAATTTTCCTGAAATATGCAAAAATTAACCCGGCTGCAGAATGTGGATTAAAATTTTAAAGTAGGCCTTTAAAGGGTTAAAACCAGATAAAATTGGATGGGGATGAATGGTTTATGCTAAAACAGATTATGGGAATGTGGGCAGCACTGGAACATGGAGTCCTTTGTTTATCAGCAGGCCAGTTACAGCTAAAGTGTAAATATGTAAATGACTTCTACTACTATGTTGTGACAACAGCCCTGAGCTAAAGGGAACACTGTAGGTAGGTAAAAGGTGATTACCTCGGTGATGAGGAAAGATTACCTGCAGCAATAGACCATTCTGATTGGCCCTAGTTACATAGCCTTTTCCTGAAAAATACCCTGTGGGTTATGAGCTATTAACTTTGGGGAGGTCTGGCCCTCCTAAGCTATAGAAGAAGTGGAAAGTTTCATTCTTCTGAAATTGGACAATTAGGAAGTTATCAAAAGTAGGCATCACATAGCTGAGCACAAGTAATATTTCCTATTCGTCTGTCCGGGCCAGTCCAGGTACAGTTGGGTAGTCAACCTCCTCCAGCAGCTGAGGATTGAAAACTAAACCTTTTGTGACAGCCTATCCGGCTCCCCCTTGTGACAGAAGCCAGTCTTTCAATCCTCAGCAGCTGAGAAGGACGTGTTGCTGACAGGCTCCAAGGAGAGACGATTGGAATTAGGCTATAGATTAGATTAAAAAAAAAAAACAACTTAAGACAGTCTAGTGGAAGAAAGTAAGAAAGGGGAAAGCCTTACACTCTTGCCCTAGCAGGGCAGTCCAGTTGAGAAGTGCTCCGGTAAAGGATTTCTTTTTTTTTGAGAAAGTACTTCACGGTCCTCAACTGCTAGCCAGAGCTTAAACGGTTTTAGGGGCAGAGCCTGCCTCGCCGGAGGATCCGTTGCCTGAGAAGAGGTGTAGAAAGGAGCTGGGAGCCCCAGAATTCTCTTCACACCTCCGTGCCCTGTATTCTCAGTAACCCGCTAGCAGCGGGAGCCTGGAGAACAGCGTGCCGTCATTGAGGCTGAAGGTCGGAAACAGGACGGCTTCACAGTGTTAGTGGGACAGTTACAGCGTCTTGAGGTTTTGGTGTGTGGAGCCTTCCGGCTTTGTTTTCTAGTAGCGTGGGTGCTTTTTAGGCTGGCGGGAGCTGCGTGTTCGCCAGTCGGTCATTGCCGCGCGTGTCTAATCAGCTGGTCTCATTTGCTCGGGGTGTTTTCTTCAGTTTGATCAGATTTCATTTCTTTACGGTGGTGCAGGGGGCAGCTTGTCGTGCTGTGAGGGCTTGCTTGCATCAGTGATGCTGAGAGCTAAACTATCGGTAGTTTAACTACTGGCAGGGTCTCCCAAGATGGACAGGTCTCAGCTGAGGTGCCAGACCAAGACAAACCACCCATCTGGGCAGCAGCAGAATGGGACAGTGTTGACGGCGGAGGATCACATTTTTGTGACAACAGCACCAACACCAAACTTAAACTGCGCGGAAGAAAGGCCCGGCAATCTACTTCTGTATCTTGCCATGAAAACCCAATGGATAGTTACAACAAAACAAATTGTGCTATGGTGCTGGAAGATGAGACCCCCAGGTCAGAAGGCACTCAACTAGCTACTGGGGAAGAGCTGAAGACTTTTCAGAGTAAAGCCAGCATTTATGATGTGGTTGGATCAAAGCCCTCGAAGTCTGACTGCTGATGTAGCTGCGTATGAAATGAGAGTCAGAAGCTCTAAAGATGTCTTACACATTGGAGCATGGAACGTACGAAGCATGAACCAAGGGAAGTTGGAGGTGGTCAAGAATGAAATGGAACGTGTACAACTTGATCTGTTGGGTGTCAGCGAACTGAAATGGACTGGCATGGGGCACTTTGCATCAGATGATCACATGGTCTACTATGCTGGAAATGAAAGATAAAGAAGAAATGGTGTTGCATTTATAATAAAGAAGAAACTTGCAAGAACTGTAATGAAATACAATGCAGTCAGCGAACGCTTAATCTCTATTCGTCTACGAGGATTGCCTATCAACACAACTATAATTCAAGTATATGCCCCAACAACAGCTGCAGAAGAGAATGAAATTGAAGAGTTCTATGAACAAGTACAAGCTGAAATTGACAGAACATGCAAACAGGATATTCTGATAGTCATGGGTGACTGGAACGCAAAAGTTGGCAACAAAGAAGAAGGCAAAGTAGTTGGAAAATATGGACTTGGCAACAGAAATGAAGCTGGAGAAAGACTGATAGAATTCTGCAAGACCAATGATCTATTCATCTCAAACTCCTTCTTCCAGCAACACAAGCGGCGACTGTACACATGGACTTCACCGAATGGATTATATAAAAATCAAATTGACTACATATGTGGAAGTCAACGATGGAAAAGCTCTGTAACATCAACAAAGACAAAACCTGGAGCTGACTGTGGTACAGATCATCAACTACTAGTATGCAAACTCAAGCTAAAGTTGAAAAAGAGCAAACCACTCATGAATGCAGCAAAATATGACCTTGAGAATATACCACTGGAATTTAAAGACTGCAAAATCGATTTGCTGTTTTAGATACAAATGACAGAGCTCCGGAAGAGTTATGGAATGACATCAAGAAGGTTGTGTTGGAAGAAAGCGAGAAGTCTCTACAAAAGGTGAAAAAGCAAAAACGGCCAAAATGGATGACGGAAGAAACTCTGAAAATTGCCCAGAAACGCAGAGAAGCTAAAGCCAGAGGAGAAAGAAAGACACTCGCAGAACTCAACAGAGATTTCCAACGTGCAGCAAGACAGGACAAGGAAAAGTACTACAATGACACTTGCAAGGAAATAGAAGCAGAAACTATTAGAGGAAGAACAAGATCGGCTTTCCTAAAGCTACGAGAGTTAAAGAAAAAGTTCCAGCCTCGAATTGGAATGTTACAAGATGCTCAAGGTTCTATGTTGAATGATGCTGAGAAGATCAAGAAAAGGTGGAAGGAATATACAGAGTTTTTATATGATAAAGATCAAGTGGACCAACAGCTGTTTCAACCTGTACCTTATGATCGGGAACCATTGGTGATGAAAGAAGAAGTTGAAGCAACATTGAAAGCCTTATCAAAGAACAAAGCACCAGGCATTGATAGCATTCCCATAGAAGTATTGCAGCAATCTGATGCAGCTGTTACCGTACTCACAAGGCTCTGCCAAGAAATATGGAAGACAACATCATGGCCAACTGACCGGAAAAGATCTGTGTTTATACCAATACTAAAGAAAGGTGATCCAACTGACTGTGGAAATTATCGCACAATCGCTCTGATCCCACATGCCAGCAAGATTCTACTGAAGATTATTCAAAAGAGACTACAACCATACCTGGAACAAGAACTACCTGAAGTGCAAGCAGGGTTCAGGAAAGGGCGAGGAACGAGAGACATCATTGCGGATGTGAGATGGATCCTTGAAAAGACTAAAGAATACCAAAAGGATATCTATTTGTGCTTTATCGACTATAGCAAGGCTTTTGACTGTGTTAACCATGAGAAACTCTGGGCCACATTAAGAAGCATGGGTATACCAGAACACCTGATCGTTCTCTTGCGCAATCTGTACATTGATCAAGAAGCAACAGTTCGAACGGAACAAGGAGAAACAGAAAATGGTTTAAAATAAGCAAAGGTGTAAGACAAGGCTGCATACTTTCCCCCTACCTGTTTAATTTATATGCAGAACAAATCATCAGAGAAGCAGGATTGTATGAAGACAACAGAGATGTGAAGATTGGTGGAAGACTCATCAACAAACTTCGCTATGCTGATGATACCACATTACTGGCTGAAAGTGAAAATGATCTGAAATATTTGCTTCTCACAATCAAAGAACATAGTCTCAAAATGGGCCTGCACCTTAATGTAAAGAAGACAAAGATCATGACAACTGGCATAATCAACAGGTTCATCGTTGAAGGAGAAGAAATTGAAATTGTGAACAACTTTAACCTACTTGGATCAACTATCAATAAAGAAGCAACAAGCAGTCAAGAAATCAGACGACGCATTGCTCTTGGCAGAATGGCTATGAAAGACCTAGATACGATTCTCAAGAGCAGAGATGTCTCTCTCCATACAAAGATTCGACTTGTTCAAGCCATGGTATTTTCAATAACATCATATGGATGTGAAAGCTGGACAGTGAAAAAGATAGGAAGCACAACAAGCAAAAGCGAGGGATGACCACAAATTGCTTGAAAGGGTGCTTTATTGGAGTCCCCAACGCGTTTCGGCTGACGCCTTTTTCAAGGGGAGGGGTACTTACATAAAAATAGAGAAACAAATATATTAAAAACACTTACCAAAAGAATATATATGTCAAAGTATATGTATCAAAAGCAACCAGAGCATTGTGAAATAAATACATATAAATACATTGTAACAATAAAAGTTACAATTAAAAACATAATTTAATACATGTATGTCTAGCACTTACAAAACTTAATTATGGAAACCATAATAAGTTAATCAAAACCAAAAGTAGCAAATAAACTATAAATGAAAAGCATTAAAAAATAATTAAACACACCATGTATGTAGACGCAGGGCAGACAGAAAATAATTTAAATTCAAAGCATTACAATCATAGATAAACTACTCACTAACTATGCACCAAAGTGCCATTTGGAATGTAAAGACACTTTTATCCCCAATGATGTAGGAATCGTGTCACTACAAATGAAGGAGAAGAGATTACTCCGTGTTTTTTAAAAATGTAACAGTACTATGCATAAAAGCTTTAATACATGTAAATTTATCGGTGCAAATGGTTCAAAAGGAAGTAAACTTAAATTTAAATACCTGAAGAAAAAAGCACGATCTAAAATGTACGGTTGTTAAAAGACTTCAACAAAGCCGATAGCAAGAAACTGCAAAGCAACGTAATGAAATAAATGAATGGTATTGTGAGTTTAAAACATGTGTATCGTGCCAGCAAGTATTGAAAAAAACAATCACGGATGATCCCAGTATCTGACAGAAGTTACTTACTGCGGTCGGCAAGGTGATTGCAGAAATATTCAAGAAAACAGATTAGCACTGGATTTAGAATGATGTTTTAAAGACGCCGATTTTCGCGCCAAAAGGGGCGTGGTTAGCAACATCCAATCAGTGTGATAAAAACAATGTTACTTAGTTAATGCATTAAAAAAGGGGAATTTTATGAGATTAAAACCTTAGGGAAAGTTTAAGAAAAGGTAGTAGTACCTGCAGGCATTTCTTAACACCTCCTCCTCAGAACATGATGTTATAATGAAAAGCTATGTCCACCATGGAAACTTAGTGAGAACCTGTCGATTCTGCAAAAAAGGGGGCTGAAGACATGGACGTGCAATAGCGTTTTTTCCTTTAAAAAACTGCTTTTATATATGCACAGAAATGTGGAGCTATATTGGGGATAAATCAGATTGCAGATACTTGTATTACAAGATTCTTACAGGCTTAGCTAGTGAAACTAACATGAACGATGTAGATGTATAATACATTTATTTATTTATTTATTTATTTAACAGTTATTTATATACCGCTCTTTCCCATGTTTCAAGTGCGGTTTACATGTAACAGTAGGTTAATTGGTATGAGATATACCAGGACATTTTACATAGAACAGATAATTATAAATTACAAGGAAAATTGTAACATTACAAGTATAACATATTAGAACATATATACATTGCTAGTTAAATTATTAATCATCATGTAAATGAGTGTGTAGTATGGTTAAATTAGTGTATTAGTGTCGTTTATTTTTGAAAATAGGGTATATAATATTAAAAATAAATGTTAGCCTGTATCCCTTTGAGAATTCTGTTTTGGGAGTGTATTATAGTGTAATGTAAATAAGTGAGTTTTTAATTTTTTTTAAATTCTTTTATGTCAGACAGTAGGCGAATGTTGTCAGGTAAATTGTTCCAGAGTATTGGAGCAGAGTGTGAGAAAGCTCTCTTATTGGTTTGTTTTCTGGCTTTTGTAAAATCTTTTGGTATTGTTAAAGTATTTATGTTTCTGCTCCTTTGAGATCGTTTATCAATGTCAATGTTAATCAGTGTATTTAGTGCAGATGGTGCAAGTTTATTTATAAGTTTAAATGTAGTGACAAGAATTTTATATTTGATTCGGGAGTAAATTGGTAGCCAATGAAGTTCAGCTAAAATTGGTGTAATATGTTCAAGTGGGCTTATATTCATAATCGTTCTAGCAGCTAAGTTCTTAACGTGGGGAATCAATTAAAAATGTTATGGGAAGAACTTAAACGACAATGTTTGTTATAAGCTACTCCTTAAAAAAAAAAAAAAAAATATATATATATATATATATATATACACGCACATGTAATGATGAATAATTAAATATGACTTAACTCTTCTACCTCAAAAACTGATGTTATGATCCAGCGTCGATGTTCCACCGGAAAGACTTAATGAGGACCTTTCAATCAATCAGAATACAGATACTTGTATGTAAGAAAGTACTACAGACTTAAATTTTATCAATTGAGCATGAGTGATGTGGATGTCTGATAAGCTATTATGGCGATCTCTTAATATTTATTTATTTATTTTATTTTTATACACATTTATATACCGCATCTTCCAAAGTTCAGTTGCGGTTTACAATGAACAAATAATTAACAAATCAAGTTTGTTTTACAGTGAACGTTATATTATAACATAACATATTTACAAGGAACATCATAATATAAATAGAGTATACAGTCTAAACAGTGAGAAATAATACAGAACAGAGTAAACTATATACAATTTTATATATGTATATATATACATGGAAGTAAAAGGACATAAGTTGTGAAATCATCATGAGTGTGTGTTGTCAGTGTGGGTTAAGGGTTTTTTGCTTGATGCAGATAGGAGCCTGTTTAACCTTTGTCTAAGGGAGGTGATGAGTTGTCTATGTTATAGTGTTTGGTGAACAGATAAGTTTTCAGTTTTTTACGGAGTTCCATGATCTCCGTTAGTGTTCGTAGCTCCTCTGGGAGGGAATTCCAGATAGTTGGGGCTATGTGGGAAAAGGCTCTGTTGTTTGTTGATTTATGGGCTCTTGTGTAATCTTTCGGGATCTTTAATCTGTTCATTTGTCCTTTTCTGTGTGTGGGCTTAGATGGTTCTTTGTTTATTAAGTTGCATAGCATAGTTGGGGCCATATCATATAAGGCCTTGAATGAAGTTATTATTGTTTTATAGATTATTCTACTTTGAATTGGTAGCCAATGGAGGGAGGCTAGTATTGGTGATATGTGTTGGAATGAGTTGATTTTCAGTATAATTCTGGCCGCTGCGTTTTGCGCTAATTGCAATCGTTTGATGTTTTGTTTTGATATGCCTATTAGAATTAGATTGGCAAAGTCAAAATGTGGAGTTATGGTGGCCTGGATTATGTTGATAAAGTCTTGCGTGGATACAAACGGACGAAGTTGTTTGAGGGTTTTGAGTTTGAAATAGATTTTCTTTATGGTATTGCTAATGTGTGTATCCATTGTAAGGTGTGTGTCTAGTATAACGCCTAGATATCTTATTTCATTTTTTATTTTAATTTCTTGGTTTTGTAGTCTTATGTGTGTTGGGGGATATAAGATTTGTTCTTAGTCACGATTAGAACTTCAGTTTTAGTGTGGTTTATGTGGAGGTTTTGTGCTTTTAGCCAGGTTGTGATTTCATTATAGCAGTCTGATAGGATCTGTAGAGGTAGATTGGGTATCGTGAATGGAATATACATCATTATATCGTCTGCGTATAGATGATATTTTACTCCAAATTTTTTGAATATGATGCAGACTGGTTTTATGTATATATTGAAAAGCAGTGCTGACAGCGCTGAACCTTGTGGTAATCCAATTTCTTGTTTATATGTGGTTGAATTTTGATTACCTATTCTAACATTTTGCGTTCTATTATTTAGATAGGATGAGAACCATTTATGTACTGTGGAGTTTAAGCCTATTTGTCTCAAGTTGTTGAGCATTATGGTGTGGTGTACGCTATCGAACGCAGCAGAAATATCAATAAAAAGTAGAATGAAGGCCTGGTTATGATTGTCAATCCCTCTTAGGAGTGCATCTATTAAAACTGTGAGGAGTGTGTCTACTCCATGGCGGGGCCGAAAGCCATATTGTTGCTCATCTAGTGGATAAGAAGTGTCTAGGAAGTCCTGTGTCTGTAGTTGAACCACTTTTTCAATTATTTTAGCCAAAAATGGTATGCTTGATATGGGTCTATATGATGTAGGCATAGTTTTATCAAGTTTGCTGTTCTTGAGGATTGGCCGTATTTGTGCGTGTTTGAGTGATAGTGGGAGATAGCCTTGGGTTAGGGAGAGGTTCACTATTGAGAGAATGTATGGTAATAAAATTGGTAGTGTATTTTTTATCCATGTTACTGGACATGGATCTAAATATGATGTTGTGGTATTGAGACTGATGATGATGTTTTTTAGTGTCTCTTTAGTTATGGGATTAAACTCTAACCATTCATCTGATGGCTGGTGTGATGAGTTAATAATGTCAATAGACATTGATGGTGTTTTTGCTTTATTTTGATAATGGTGGGCTAAGGTTTGAACTGAGATGTCAGTAATTTCGCTGTCAGAATTTTGTGGGTTGGTTAGGTTTCTTATAATGGTGAATAATTCTCTTGGCCTATTATACGATTTTGATAGTATTTTAGCATAATATTCTTTTTTTATGCTGTCCAAGGTTTTTTGGATTTGGTGAGGTGGGTATTGTATATTTCTTTGTGTATTGTCAATTTAGATTTGCGCCAATTGTGTTCTAGTTTTCTAAGATTCCGTTTCATTTGTTTTAGTGTATTATTGAACCATGGTTTGGTTTTATTCTCTGGGTAAGTGATCTTTTTGTGTATGTAATTAATTTTGGCTGCATTATTGATGGTATCATTCCAGTTCATGATGGTGTCATCTAAGTTCGTTGCAGGTGATAAGAGGTGGGGGATTGTTAAGTCAATAAATTCTTCATTGTTGAACTTCCTAAATCTTGTGGTTGGGACATTTCTAGAATGTTTGTTAGAGCCAGTGAATGGATATGTAAGAATTAATTTGATGATGTAGTGATCAGACCAGGGTATCTGTGTGCATTCAACTGTATTTGGATTGATTAGTTTGTAGAGTGTATTAGGGATAAGGACAAGATCGAGAGTTCCACCTTTTATGTGTGTAGATTTGTTTATTATCTGATGATATTCCATGTCTGTTATGGTGTCAAGGAATAGTTTAGAGTCTTTTGTTGGTAGTGAGGGGAGATTGAAATCTCCTAGCATGATTATAGGGTGGTGTTCAGTGGAAGAGCTAAGTAGTTCAATAAAGGCGTCAAGGCAGTCTGGCATTTGGCCTGGGGGTCTATATACTAAGCAAAGTTTCATGGGACCAATTTTTATTAATAATGTATCTATGTTGTTGGAGATGTTTGATTGTATTGCTTTGGCACTTAGTACCTTTTTCGTCATCATTAGTACACCTCCGCCTTTCTTATTGGTTCTATGTTTATAGAAAGTGTCATATTCTTCATTATTAAGTTGATTTATGTAGACTGTGTCGGTATCGGAGAGCCAGGTTTCTGTAACACATAATATGTCTGGATTTTGGTCGGTTATTAAGTCATTAAATATGGGCAGCTTATTTTTCATCGAGCGTGCATTGATAAGGATGCATGAAAGGGATGTAGTGTTATTGGTGCATGTTCCCTTGGTTATTTGATGTAGGTTTGTTTGTTTTATGTGGATTAGTCTCTGGATATTTGGTCTAGGATGTTTGTTTGTATAAATGTGTCCAATATTGTAGTAGTTTCGGGTGTGTGTGTGAATTATGGGAATTGTTTTAAGATTTATGCTGTTTAGGCTTAGAGTTATGTCAATGGTTAGTAATGCTAAGGCAATACCGATATAAAATAGTTTCATTAGCGTAATGTTTGTACGTGTCATTTTTTATTTATTTATTTTTTTTTTAGATGAGCTGCTGTTAGTGGGGCTAAGCTGTTGTGTACCAGGGTAGTAATATGAAGGAATAAGAATGTAACTAGGAGGATGTGTTATGCAGAAGTTGAAATGGTAGCTGGTAGAAGCAGTATTAATCTTAATCAATGAAAGCTACTGGCTACAGTATATAAATGTGAACACGTTACTTACAACGGTACTAATTGATGATAATATACTACTGTCAACAGTAATATGTTTATAGAGTTACTTACTAGCTGACTACTGACAACTGATCTGAATAATGAAATACTACTGGCAATAGTAATGTATAATGAAATACTACTGGCAACAGTAATGTAGAGAGAACTTCTGAGGTATTAGATTTTGGAGTCAGTATGTAAAGGAGGTGGACATATTGATCTGGTGTTAGGATTCCTTTGGAGATGTGTGTGCTGGAGGGCTTCCAACTGGGATACGTGTGGTCTGTTATGTTATATGGTGATGAACTAGCAGGTTGGTGAGTGAGTTTTCTACCACATTTTATGAAATAAACTTTATCAAATTGTTCTTTATAAACTACTACTTAAAAGATATATAATACAATAAATAAATAAACTAGAATGGAATAAATAATTAAAAAGAAATAAAGTAGTAGTTTATAAAGAACAATTTGATAAAGTTTATTTCATAAAACTTCTCAATTGTTTCTTTATATTAAGAGATCGCCATAATAGCTTATCAGACATCCACATCACTCATGCTCAATTGATAAAATCTAAGTCTGTAGTACTTTCGTACATACAAGTATCTGTATTCTGATTGATTGAAAGGTCCTCATTAAGTCTTTCCGGTGGAACATCGACGCTGGATCATAACATCAGTTTTTGAGGTAGAAGAGTTAAGTCATACTTAATTATTCATCATTACATGTGCGTGTAGATATATATATATATATTTTTTTTTTTTTATTTATTTTTTTTTTTTAAGGAGTAGCTGCTTATAACGAACATTGTCGTTTAAGTTCTTCCCATAACATTTTTAATTGATTCCCCACGTTAAGAAATTGATCTAACTACGTATTATACATCTACATCGTTCATGTTAGTTTCACTAGCTAAGCCTGTAAGAATCTTGTACATACAAGTATCTGCAATCTGATATATCCCCAATATAGCTCCACATTTCTGTGCATATATAAAAGCAGTTTTTTAAAGGAAAAAACGCTATTGCACGTCCATGTCTTCAGCCCCCTTTTTTTCAGAATCGACAGGTTCTCACTAAGTTTCCATGGTGGACATAGCTTTTCATTATAACATCATGTTCTGAGGAGGAGGTGTTAAGAAATGCCTGCAGGTACTACTACCTTTTCTTAAACTTTCCCTAAGGTTTTAATCTCATAAAATTCCCCTTTTTTAATGCATTACTAAGTAACATTGTTTTTATCACACTGATTGGATGCTGCTAACCACGCCCCTTTTGGCGCGAAAATCGGCGTCTTTAAAACACCATTCTAAATCCAGCGCTAATCTGTTTTCTTGAATATTTCTGCAATCACCTTGCCGACCGCAGTAAGTAACTTCTGTCAGATACTGGGATCATCCGTGATTGTTTTTTTCAATACTTGCTGGCACGATACACATGTTTTAAACTCACAATACCATTCATTTATTTCATTACGTTGCTTTGCAGTTTCTTGCTATCGGCTTTGTTGAAGTCTTTTAACAACCGTACATTTTAGATCGTGCTTTTTTCTTCAGGTATTTAAATTTAAGTTTACTTCCTTTTGAACCATTTGCACCGATAAATTTACATGTATTAAAGCTTTTATGCATAGTACTGTTACATTTTTAAAAAACACAGAGTAATCTCTTCTCCTTCATTTGTAGTGACACGATTCCTACATCATTGGGGATAAAAGTGTCTTTACATTCCAAACGGCACTTTAGTGCATAGTTAGTGAGTAGTTTATCTATGATTGTAATGCTTTGAATTTAAATTATTTTCTGTCTGCCCTGCGTCTATATACATGGTGTGTTTAATTATTTTTTAATGCTTTTCATTTATAGTTTATTTGCTACTTTTGGTTTTGATTAACTTATTATGGTTTCCATAATTAAGTTTTGTAAGTGCTAGACATACATGTATTAAATTATGTTTTTAATTTTAACTTTTATTGTTACAATGTATTTATATGTATTTATTTCATAATGCTCTGGTTGCTTTTGATACATATACTTTGATATATATATTCTTTTGATAAGTGTTTTTAATATATTTGTTTCTCTATTTTTATGTAAGTACCCCTCCCCTTGAAAAAGGCGTCAGCCGAAACGCGTTGGGGACTCCAATAAAGCACCCTTTCAAGCAATTTGTGGCCATCCCTCGCTTCTGCTTGTTGTGCTTCCTAGACTTGTCTGCAGGAGCTTTGATCTCCTTGTGCCTCACCCAGTGAAAAAGATAGACAGGAAGAAAATTGATGCCTTTGAATTATGGTGCTGGCGGCGAATACTGTGTATACCATGGACTGCCCGAAGAACAAACCAGTCGGTACTAGAGGAGATCAAACCTAAGTTTTCTTTAGAAGCTCAGATGACAAGACTTCGACTTTCATACTTTGGACACATCATGCGAAGAGAGAGATCATTAGAGAAAGACATTATGCTTGGCAAGATAGAAGGTCAACGCAAAAGAGGAAGGCCAGCAATGAGATGGATCGATACAATAACAGCAGCCACGGGCAGGGCCGGATTTACCTATATGCCATGTACGCCATGGCGTAGGGCCCACAGCTGGCAAGGGCCCACAAAAATGAACAAGTTAGGCTTTTTCTTTTTAATAAAATTTAAAAAAAAAAACCTGCTGGCTGCCGCCGCGGGGCCCCCTCTGCTGCCACGGCAGCATGGACTGACCCGCGGGGGCCCCCTCTGCAATGTCGATGCCTCCCTCCCTCCCTCCGTGCAGGCTGTGAGACACGCGAAGGCAGACTGTCTCCCTCGCGTCTCTGTTAAGCCCGCAGCCCCAGCGGGCTTAACAGAGACGCGAGGGAGACAGTCTGCCTTCGCGCCTCTCACAGCCTGCACGGAGCCATCAGACGCAAGGGAGACAGTCTGCCTTCGCGCGCCTCACAGCCTGCACGGAGGGACCGACCGACCGACCGACCGACATTGCAGAGGGGGCCCCCGCGGGTCAGTCCATGCTGCCGCGGCAGCAGAGGGGACCCCGCGGCAGCAGCCAGCAGGTTTTTTTTTTAAAATTAAATTTTACTTTAGACCGACGGGGGGGGGGGGGGAGTAGGACTGGTAATTTATTTTATTAACAATTCTTATATACCGCACTATTAGACATCAGCGCGTTTTACATTGAACAGAAAACATCCGACAGTTTACACATGTCTGGTCGTTACATTTAACAGGAAGTATAACTTGGCGAAATAGGGGAAACTAAATACAATGCAGGGTTATCTGATAAAGGATATCCTGGTTAACTATATACAACAGTGGTACAATAGTATATGGAACAACTTGTTATTTACATTGTGAAGTTGGTCTGTTGCGGGGTCTATCTGTTTGACCACTTCTGCTATTCACCTGGGGGTTATGTTCGGAGCTGTCATTGAGATATTTAAGGAAGAGGAAATGCTTTAAAGCCTTTCTGAACTGACTTAGATTAGGTATTGCTCTGATTTGTGCTGGTAAGGTGTTTCATAGAGATGGGGCGCAGAATTGGAAGGCTCTGTTGGCTGTTGATCTAGTGCATCTTGTGGTGTCATTTGGGATAACTAGTGTGTTTAATTCTGCTGTTCTTCGTGGCCTGTTTGGTGCAAGTGGTTGTATGAGGTTGGAGAGAGAGGAAGAGGTGAGCCCCTTAGCCGCTTTGAATGTTAGCAGTAAGGTCTTGAAACTGATCCTTGCTTGAATGGGGAGCCAGTGTAGCTGTTTTTAGAAGGGGTGTTACGTGATCTCTCCTGGATGCCCCGAGGAGTACCCTCGCTGCACTATTCATGGCTAATTGCAGGGGGTTCAGGGTGGACCGGGGGAGTCCTTGTAGTATGGAGTTTGAGAAGTCGAAATGGGGGAGTATAAGGGCTTGATAAATGGTACGGAAATCATCCGGTTCAAGTAGCATGCGTAGGTGTCTGAGGGATCTGATTTTAAAGTAGATTGCCTTGACTGTGTTGGCTATGTGGTTCTTCATATCAAGGTTTTGGTCCAGCGTTACTCCCAGGTAGCGTATTGCCGGTTTAACTTGGAGTTGGGCATCCTTTACGTTAATACAACTAGGAGGGGTGAAGTTGGTGTTCCTCGAGACGAACAGGACTTCCGTCTTTTTGTGTTGTATTCTCAGGTTTTGTGATAGGAGCCACTCTGATATGGTGTCAAAGCAGTTAGTCAGAATAAACAGTGACTACATACCTACGTGTAGAAACATGTGTGCAATTATGTAACAAACTGCAATTTCAGAGTAAAGAACAGCTTTAAGTGAAAGAATAGCGTCCATAAGAGGCTGTAGTTGAATACTTGCAGCATGTAGGCAGGTAGTGGACAGTTAGAGAATTTGAATCTCTAGGCACAGATGCAGCTTTCTTCAGGATCAGAGCATAGAATGGTGGAAGTTCCTGACTCTTGTTTGTCGAATATTGGGTACTTCAGGGGTTGTATGGAGTAGTAAATACCTTTGCCGAAGGCCACTGCCTAAGGGCCACGCCCAAGGGCCCTCTGGCGAGGCCCTCAGGCACGGGCCCGACAGGCGCGGGCCTGCCGGAGGCAGGCTGCTGTTTAAAGGGCCGCTGCTCCTCCTCCCACAGCACCGGATGGTAATGGGCTATTGGGGGGGGCTGGGGCTGGGACTGGAAATGGGTTGGGGGATTAAGGCTGGAGGTGGGCTGATGAGGTTAGGACTGGTAATGGGCTGTGGGCTATTGGGGGGGTTAGAACTGGTAATGGGCTGTGGGCTGATGGGGGCTGTCTTGTAATGGGCTATGGGGGGGTTTAGAACTGGTAATGGGCTTTGGGGGGGTTAAGACTGGTAATGGGCTGTGGGCTGATGGGGGCTGTCTGGTAAAGGGCTATGGGGGGCTAGGACTGGAAAGGGGCTGGGGGGGTTAAGACTGGAGGTGGGCTGATGGGGTTAGGACTGGTAATGGGCTGTTGGAGGGGTTTAGAATAGGTAATGGGCTTTGGGGGGGTTAAGACTGGTAATGGGCTGTGGGCTGATGGGGGCTGTCTGGTAATGGGCTATGGGGGGGGCTAGGACTGGAAATGGGCTGGGGGGGTTAAGACTGGAGGTGGGCTGATGGGGTTAGGACTGGTAATGGGCTGTGGGCTGATGGGGTTAGGACTGGCAATGGGCTATGGGGGGCTGACTGGAAATGGGTTATAGGGGGGGCTTAAACTGAAAATGGGGTGATGGGGGGTTAGGACTGTAAGTGGGTTGATGGGGGGCTAGGACTGGTATTGGTTTGGGGGGTTGCTAGGACTGGAAATGGGCTGATGGGTGGCTAGGACTGGAAATGGGCTGATGCAGGGACTAGAAGGGAATGGATGCTGGGTGAGGCTGGAACTAGAAGGGAGCTGATGTTGGGGGAGGATTAGAATGGGATGGGGCTGGAAGAGTAAAATGGAGAAGGGAAAAATATTTTGTGTGGGAGGGATAAAAAAATCTACAATTGGCCCGGGTATTGGGAGAGTAAGTGGGGATTGAGGATGGAGGGGTAAAATTTGAGTGGATGAAATAGGAATGAGGAAAGAGCAAAAGGAGAAAGATTAGTATGTTAAAGCAGATGTAGAGAGAGAATGGAAAAAAACTAGGAGAGAAGAAAGGACAAATGGACAGCAGACGATGGAGAGTTAGCAGAAGACACGAAGAAACCAGAAGAAAGTGGCTGGAGCAATTGCAGCTGAAAAAAATGCACAAAAGGTAGAAAAATATCTCTTTATTTTGAATTTATTAATTGGAATATGTCAGCTCTGGTAAATGTGCATCATTAACGTCTGCGCTTTGTTTAGTACAAGAGCAAATTAATGTATAGTTTTATTTCTACAGTGTTGTACATTCCAAGTTTGGCTTTTGGGATTCCCAGTTTAATTATTGTCTTCCTGTTTCTAAATTGTGATTACTTGTTTGGTGATGGTCTATGTTCTGCATGTGTAACTGAGCTGAGGTGTTCTGTTTATATAATTCCTATTTGACATTGCCACTTGTTCTCTTTCCCCAATAGGTCATGTATTGTTGTTCTCTGAAATGTATTGGTTTAATATTTGCAGTGTTGCCTTTTGATTGGTAGAGTATGGTGCTTTGTGAGTCCTGGTAGTGCTGTTAGGATACGGCGGGTTTGCTATGGGTTCTAAATGGGCAGTGTTTGTAGTAGTTCCTAATGTGTCTGGCAGTTGGCACTGGATTATAGTAATGTAGAAATTTTTTAGTCTTTCGTTATCCATACACTCATTAAGAGGCACGTTTACTAAAAGTTAGTATATGGTAAAATTATGCAAATATTTATGCAAATGAGGCCCCTTATGCAAATGAGGCCCCGCACCCCCCTTGGGCCGCCCCTGCTGGGGGCCCACAATTTTTGTTGGCGTAGGGCCTCACTCAAGGTAAATCCGGCCCTGGCCACGGGTACCAGTCTGTCAACAATGAGTCTCCTGACTGAAGACCGAACACAATTTAGGATAGCTATCCAGAGGGTCGCCATGAGTCGACTCCGACTCGACGGCACTTAACAACAACAACAAAGGGGGCTGTGGCCTGATGGAAGGCTCACTATCTGCCTCAGAGCTAGCGGGAGAATGGTCTCAGGCGCTTCAGGGGCCTTCGCTTAAGGCGGGACACCCTCTGGATCGCAGGGAGCTTTGGGTTCTCTGTTTTCTCCAGAGTTTATTTTGGCGTTGCATAAAGCCTATATGTTAAAAATAGCTCAGCCTGTGGACAGCCACTCTGCTACTAGCCAGTTGGATTTAAAATTGGAAGAGCCCAAGCTGTCTGATCCTGGAGAGGGGTCTTCGGTTAAGGGGGCAATTTTAGAGACAGCCTCAGAACCGTTGGGGCTACAGATTGCCAGTCCTCTGTTGCCTGAGGAAGGAGAGATTCTTTCTGAGTCCGGACTGGATTCATGGCCTATGGAGCTGGAGGAAGGTGAGATTGGGCCTGGGGATGATCCAAATGTTTTCCAGGTATTTCGTAAGGAAGAGCTGGGGGCTCTGATTGTCCAGTCTCTCGCTGCGTTAAATATTGTGCTTCCGGCGGTTCAACAGGAGCCCCTAGAGCAGGGGTTCTCAACCCTGTCCTCGGGACCCACCTAGCCAGTCGAGTTTTCAGGATAACCTCAATGAATATGTATGAGAGAGATTTGCATACACTGCCTCCATTATATGCAAACTTCTCCCATGCATATTCATTGTGGTTATCCTGAAAACCCGACTGGCTAGGTGGGTCCCGAGGACAGGGTTGAGAACCCCTGCCCTAGAGGATCCCTTGTTACAGGGGTTTAAGCCAGAGCAGCTGTGTTTCCCAATCCACAGAGTCATTAAGCAGATGATAGAGTCTGAGTGGGAGTGTCCTGAGGCTAGCCTAAGGGGCGGCCGCACCATAGCGCACCTTTACCCTGTTCCTCAGGAAGAGAAGGACTTATTATGGATGCCCAAAATAGATGCGCTTGTGTCGGCAGTCACTAAGAAGACCACAATTCCAGTGGAAGGGGGTGCTGCCCTTAAAGATCTTCAGGATCGTAGGTTAGAGGCGCTTCTAAAGCAGGCTTTTGATGCTAGTGCTTTAGCATTGCAGGCTTCGGTATGTGGGGCGTATGTGTCCCGGGCCTCTATCCGTTGGCTACAGGGAGAACCGAGCTCGGAGAAGCAGGAGGAGTCTTCCTCGGAGGGGGCTAAGCTAGAGTCGGCGGCGGCTTACCTGGTGGACGCCTTCTATGATTTGATCCGAATTTCGGCAAAATCCATGGCCTCACTTATTGCTGCCAGGCGTTTTCTTTGGCTAAGAAATTGAGCAGCAGACGCGTCTTCAAAGTCTCGACTCAGTAAGCTTCCATACAAGGGCAAGCTGCTTTATGGGGAAGCACTGGAAAAAATTGTGAAGGATTTAGGCGTTTCCAAAGGGGGTCGTCTTCCGGAGGATAGGCCCAAAGCTACAAAGGCTGGGACGATGCTCAGAGGTCATGGTAGAGATATCCACAAGTTCAGGGGATCTCGGTTTGCACCTTATCAAAGGGGTCGCTTTGTAGCCAGGGGTCAGTCCTTTTGTGGAGCCAGAGGCGTCGGCAGGGGGGTTTTTTAACGCCCAGCAGACCTCTGCTAAAAAGCTACAATGAAGGGAGGCTGGTCCAGGCAGAGGTTCCCGTAGGAGGGCGTTTGCAGGAGTTTCTCTCCGCCTGGGCCGCCATAACTACGGATCTCTGGGTGCTGGAGATCATCCGCGAGGGCTATGCACTGGAGTTTGCGTCTCCGCTGGCGGAAGCTTTTGTTCTGTCCCCGTGCGGGCCTCAATCAAAGAGGGCGGCTGTTGGGGACACGCTGAAGCGCTTGTTGCGCTTGCAAGCGGTGGTCCCAGTGCCCCTAGACCAGTGCGGCTTAAGGAAGGTTAGTTTCGGCCTATTCTAGATCTCAAACATGTAAACCGCTGCTTGAGGGTTCTGCACTTTTGGATGGAAACCCTGAGATCAGTTATCCGGGCGGTGAAGCCGGGAGAATGGCTTTCCTCCATAGATTTAACAGAGGCTTATCTGCACATTCTGATCTGGCCGGAACATCAGAAATTTCTGCATTTTGCAGTTCCCATGGGGCATTTTCAGTTTTGAGCGTTGCCGTTCGGACTAGCTACAGCGCCACGGACGTTCACCAAGGTTATGGTGGTGGTGGCGGCGGCTCTCCGGAAGGAAGGGATTCAGGTGCATCCCTACCTGGACGACTGGTTGATTCGAGCAGGATCTCAGGTGGAGTCCGGGGAGGCTACTGCTCGGGTGGTACAGTTCCTAGAGCAGCTAGGTTGGGTCATCAACCGGGCAAAGAGTCACTTGCAGCGGTTGACTTATCTCGGGGCCTTGTTCAGTATGAAGGAGGGTGCAGTGTTCCTGCCTCCGGAGGCTGAAAAAGCTGCAAGATCAGGTGGCAGCCTTCGTACGCCTCGCAGCTCCGACGGCTTGGAGGTATTTACAGGTGTTGGGTTCGATGGCCGCTGCGTTGGACCTGGTGCCTTGGGCCAGAGCTCACATGCGCCCGCTTCAGCATGCCTTGCTTTCGAGATGGTCTCCACAGGATCATCCGCTATCTCGGAAGCTGCGGTGTCCGGAGGACGTCTGCAGCACTCTGTAGTGGTGGCTGGTCCCCGCTCATCTGCAGGCGGGAGTTCCTCTGGCTCATCCGGATTGGGTCTTGGTCACAATGGATGCCAGTCTATCCAGTTGGGGGGCTCATTGTCTGTCTCAGGTGGCGCAGGGGATCTGGTCTTCTGAGGAGAGCAATTGATCTATCAATCGCTTGGAGCTGAGGGTGGTGCGCTTCGCGCTTCTGTCCTTTCGAAGTCTGATCGTGCATCGAGCGGTGCGGGTGTTTTCCGACAATCTGGTGACCGTTGCCTACATTAACAAGCAGGGCGGCACAGGCAGTGCCCTTTTACTGAAAGAGTCAGGTCTTGTTGCAGTGGGCGGAGTTACATCTAGTTGCGCTCTCGGCGACTCATGTCGCGGGGAAAGACAACGTTCAGGCCGACTATCTCAGTCGCAATGTCCTCGATCCCAGAGAGTGGGAGCTGAACTGGGCGGTGTTTCACGATATCACGTTGCAGTGGGGCCAGCCGGTCATGGATCTCATGGCTACCCTAGACAATGCCAAAGCTTCCAGGTTCTTCAGCAGGCGCAGGGAGCATATGTCGGAGGGCCTCGATGGTCTGGTGCAGCCCTGGCCGGCGGAAGGGTTGCTTTATGTGTTCCCTCCGTGGCCCCTGCTGGGGCGGGTCATTCAGAGAATTTCTTCTCACGCAGGCAGGGTGATTCTCATTGCTCCGGATTGGCCCCATCGGCCCTGGTATGCGGATCTGGTACATCTTTTGGTCGCTCCGCCTTGGAGACTTCCCTCGAGGATCAATCTCTTGAGCCAAGGTCTGGTGTTGATGCCGCAGGTGGATCGATTCTCGCTTACGGCTTGGCTCTTGAAAGGGAGCGGTTGTGGCGAAAGGGGTACTCAACGTCCGTAATCGCTACTATGTTGAAATCTAGAAAGAAGTCAACATCGTTGGCATATATTCGTGTGTGGTGCATTTTTGAGGCATGGTGTGCGGAGTGTGGAGTACAACCGAGAGCGACAGGCTTGCCACATGTTCTGGCATTTCTTCAAGGGGGACTAGAGAAGGGTCTAGCCCTCAGTACTCTCAAAGTGCACCTCGCAGCCCTAGCTTGTTATAGAGGAAGAGTGCAGGGGTTCTCTCTCTCGTCTGATCCGGATATTCAGAGATTCCTTAGAGCGGCCAGGAATATCCGGCCGCCGGTGCGACCAGTGGTGCCTCCGTGGGATTTGAATTTGGTACTGGAGGCCTTAACAGGGCCTCCGTTTGAGTTTCGGTCGCCCGGGAGTTTGAGGGAGTTTTCTTGGAAAACGGCCTTTCTAGTAGCGCTGTGTTCCGCTAGAAGTGTCGGACCTGCAAGCGCTCTCTTGCAGGGAGCCATATCTTCACTTTTCGGCGGAAAAGGTGGTTTTGAGACCTGTACCATCATATTTGCCGAAGGTGGTATCCAGTTTTCACATGAATCAGCCCGTTTCTCTTCCCACTTTTCAGTCGCAGCAGGATGCTGCAATGGATCGGTCTCTTAGGAAGTTGGATTTAGGACGCGTCTTGCGGAAATATTTGAGAAATACGAAGCCGTTTCGGAAGTCCGATCGGTTGTTCGTGTTATTTGGCGGGCCTCGGAAAGGTCAGGCGGTGACCAAGGCTTCTATCGCTCGCTGGGTGAAGCAAGCGATAGGGCTGGCTTATGAAGCAAGTGGCAAGGTGCCGCCTATTGGACTCAGAGCACATTCTACCAGGGCTCAAGCGGCCTCTTGGGCTGAGTTTGCACTGGTTCCGCCAGTAGATATCTGTCGGGCGGCGTCTTGGTCGTCTCTGCATATCTTCACAAAGCATTATCAGTTAGATGTGCAAGCGAGAGGGGACGCTAGGATTGGGGCCTCGGCTATTGTGGCGGGGCTCGCAGGACCCTCCCCAGTTTAGGTACTGCTTTGGTACTGCCCAACTCTACCTGGACTGGCCCGGAGAGACGAAATGGAAGGAGAAATTAGACCTTACCTGCTAATTGTCTTTCCTTGAGTTCTCTCCGGGCCAGTCTAGGTCCCTCCCCTGTTTTTCTGCGAGCAACCACTAGGTTGAGGGCTCCGTGATTAGTATACAGCGTGGGTCTGTTTCAGACCTGGTAGCGGAGTCTCTGGAGGAGTAATGGGCTTGGTGAAGAGGATTTTGGGAGATCCCTCGGGGGTTAAGAGGGTTTCTCACATTTCGAGATTGAAAAAAAAAAAAAAAGAAACAAAAGACTAAGGGAACAGGTTTTAGACTCCTTAGATAGTAGTTCTGGTTTTTGTTTGACGTTCATATGTGGATGTTTGGATCAGCTGCTTTGACAATAGGAGACTGGCTTCTGTCACAAGGGGGAGCCGGATAGGCTGTCAGCAGAAGTTTTAGTTTTCAGTCCTCAGCTGCTGGAGGAGGTTGACTTACCCAATTGTACCTGGACTGGCCCGGAGAGAACTCAAGGAAAGATAATTAGCAGGTAAGGTCTAATTACTCCTTCCTACCGGTTATGTTTCAGCAGTTTCAGTGCACATGGTAACCAATCCAAATAGAAATGACTGGGCCTGGCCATCCCTGCGTCTTAGTGGCAAGTGCTGTACATTCCCATGCAGAAAGTCCCTGGTTTAGTTCCTGGATTGGGTCTTCTGAATTCTGGATTGGTCAAGATTAGGGTGCTGTTCAGGCAGCGTTCGCAGCCCTGGATGGGTGGAAGCCATGGTCACCATCAAGGGTGATTCTGAGTGGCTGGATTTAAAGCCCATGTTGCAAGGTTCTGGAAAAGTCGTTGCTTTAATGATTATAGTAAGAACAGCAGACAAGTCCATTAAAGAAGGAGAAAATTCTCCGGGTAGTTGCAAATGGAGACTTATGGTGCTGGGTCAGTGCTACTAGACAAAGAAAAAAAAATAAATCACTGAATCGTGTAATGGAAAATAGTGAACTTTGAGGTTCATGCACGTTTGGCATTGGGCCCTTGGTGCTGAAAACTAGCAACGATTTTGAGTGAGAACATCAAGGTGTACACTGCTTAGTTTGGAGGGTTGTATAAACCCAAATGTAGAAGCGTCTCCACACTGAATGAACAGTTGAAACTTGTATTTCTGTGGGACAGAGCTGAGAGAGAAAGCTTTCAATTTGCTGCAGGCCAGAGTGGAACTGTCCACTGAGTGAGCCGCGTTTTTTCTCTGTTTGGAAGTTGTTCTTCCTGCTTCTCTCATATGTGGTCTAAGCCCTCCAAGACTGCCAGCGTCTCCTTATTTGCCAGAAGTTAATGTGTCCTCCAGGGATTTATTTTGGCAAAAGAGAAGACTATAAGACACTATTACACAGAAGCCAGCCTCATAAGGTTTTGATGACTCACTTGTACTTTGTTACATGACAGATAAGTATCATTTAATGCCAGCCACATGTCTGTGCATGGTGAGCCTTGGATATTCTCTTCATTAAATGCTAGAGTTTTCAAAAGTGTTCAATAGGTGACCACAATTAAAGGAAGATTCATGGTTGTTATCTCCTTGTTTATGCTATTAATTTACCTGTTAATTATCAAGAGTTATTCCCAGATAGGAGTACTGCAAAAACTATCCCAAATACAAAATTATCAAGCTTACTGGTCATGGTAGCACGGATGTGACCAGTTAAGGGTTCTGGACCTGTGATGAAGCTTATGAAGAGAAATACAACTAGTTGAGGCTGGCTACAGACCTGAAAAAGGAAAAATGTTTATTTACAGCAACCAACATCAAAATCAAGTGGGACTCGCAAAACCTACCATAAATATTCCAAAAACCTTTATATGTTAACAGCAATTTTATTTTTCTTCAAAAAACATCAACGGTATTGAAAAACTCTTAAAAACTTTCATGTGTTGCAATCACAATAACGATCTTCAGCACAAATATATGAAACATTTCATTGGAGCCTCAGGGCTTTCATACATTAGGAAAATCTCAATTGCATGCTTCAATGGCATTTCTCAGCCCAGATAATTATAAACATTGCATTTCATGGGGTCTGCTAAGTGGCTTTATTGGCACACTGACACAGAGATTGTGAGCTGTCATGGCCTGATTAATGCTAACGGATGGCATTGGCGGCAAAAACCCTTTGAAAAAGCCATTTTTGAGACAGCAAAACCAGCGGCCGGGGACAGGTTCGTTAGAACTGCCAATAAAGCCAATTAGCGGACCTGGTGAAATGCAGTGTTTATAATTATCTGGGTTGAGGAACGTCATTGAAGCATGCAGTTGAAATTTTCCTAATGTATGAAAGCCTTGAGGCTCCAATGAAATACATTTGTGCTGAAGATCATTGTTGCACTGGAGTGGTAAATATATGAAAGTTCTGGGCAGTTTGTGAGATGATGGGGCAATTGTGTGGGGCTAGTTTTTGGGATGGGGCATTATGAAGGGGGGTAATGTTTGGAGGGTGATTGAGCACTTGTGGAGTAGTATTTTAGGATAAAGCAGTTGTGGGGGAGTAGTGCTGGAGTAGGGGCAGATTGCAGAGTAGTGGGACAATATAAGAGACTAATGGGTGAGGCAGTGGAAGTTTCAAAATTGACATGTGACAGTTTGTGAGGTGGTAGGGTAGTTGCAGGGGGCAGTTTGGGTGTGGTAATTGAGGTATATTTGGGAGAATGGGGCAGATTGTGGAGGGGGTGAGACAGGGCATAGGGTAGTTTTTGGGGGGGTGGGAAAGTGTGAGGGGTAGAGTAGTTGCGTGTGGATATAATGTCTGGGGTGGGCAGTTAATTGGATAATGGGACAGTTGCAGGGGTGTAGTTTTGGGGGTGATGCAGTTGCAGAGTTGTATTTGGGATGGGACAGTTTGCGAGAAGGTAGAGTTTTGGGGTAGAGGCAGTTTATTTAACTAGGCTTATATACCGCTTTTCTACTAGTCAAAGCGGTGTACATTCAGGTGCAGGGTAATAGTGTTTGGGAATGGTGGGGCATTTGTGGTGCTTTAGTGGTTAAAGATAGAGCAGCTTATGGGGTGCTGGTGCAGTGTCTGTGGGTGGGGGCAGCTTGCAGGGTTTTGGGGCAGTTGCAGGACTAGTTTTTGGGGGTGGGACAGTCATAGGGGAATAGTGTTTGGGGGGAATAGGGGCTAGTTTTGGGGGTGTGGCAGTTTGTGGGTCAGTGATGTAGGTACAGGGGTAGAGTGTTTTAGGGTGGGATAGGAGCAAGGAGGTAGTTTTTTGAGCTAGGACAGTTGCAGGGGTTTTAGGTTTTGAGACTTAGGATAGTTTGTGGAATGGTGATGCAGTGGGTGAGGGCAGTTGCTGAGGGCTAGTGTGGGGGGGGCAGTTTTAGGAGGTAGTATCTAGGGTTGGAGGCAGTTTACAGGATGTTGGGTTAGTAAGTGGGTACTTTTGTTGGGTTGGGAGAGTAGAAAACACAGAGAGGCCATTTGAAAAGGGGAAATTCCCTAACTGCAATGTTTCATTGTACTGTATGTAAGTTTCTATGTTACAAAAGCTTGACCAACACAGAGGATCTCAAAAGGGAAAAAAGGGACTATACTGTAGTAGTCCGTATGGATGAGTAGACTGGATAGGCCCATATGGTCTTTTTCTGCCATCATGTTTGATTCAGTCTTGCACCAGCTACTCCTAAACAGGCTACAGCAAATAGGAATACAAGGTTCCACCTTAAAATGGTTCCACTCATACCTGTCCAACTGCAATGAACGAATTAAAATAGGATCGAGCACATCCCTCCCTTTCTCCCTCAAACAAGGTGTACCACAGGGATCGGCGCATTCTTTTATCCTCTTCAACATCTATATGCAACCAATATGT
Source organism: Ichthyophis bannanicus (assembly GCA_033557465.1). Lineage (NCBI taxonomy): Eukaryota > Metazoa > Chordata > Amphibia > Gymnophiona > Ichthyophiidae > Ichthyophis > Ichthyophis bannanicus. Next base: position 842,138,749 of record CM066036.1, on the reverse strand, counting down.
GATGTGATCAAGAGCTTTAGCATACAATGCCTAATTTATGCAGATGACATCCTGCTCTTTACTCCATTCACTATGAACACCCCTGATTACATAAAACTCAACAATTGCGTCATAGCAATGTCTAAATGGCTTCATGCACACAATCTTAACATAAACTATGACAAAACTGAACAAAATCCAAATCATAGTCACGGCTAAGATTAAAAACCTCAGCATAACACTGGACTAGCAGCTCACTCTCCTTCCACACATAAAACACATAACAACTGCAATATATTACAAGCTATGAATAATAATGAATCTATGCCCACTCTCTCATCAACTGACTTCCAATCTGTATGTCAAGCTGTTATAACACCTCTGCTTGATTACAGCAACTCAATATACCACGGCATTCCAAAGAGTTTACTATATCTACTGCAACTAGCACAGAATACTGCTGCAAGGATTATCCTGGGACAAGCTCATCAATCTCACATCACGCCACACCTCGAACAACTTCACTGGCTGCCCATATCACAAAGAATCAAATATAAGGTCCTTATCAACACACACAAAATTATACACAACACTTCTGCTCTCATTCTTAATGCCTTAATCTCATTCCACAGCTGCGATAGACCCACAAGACAGAGCATGTCCAACACACGAAGCATACAGAAAGAACAAAATGTAGCCAGCGAACCATTAATAGGGCCTTTTTGCTATATGACCCTGCATTATGGAACTTACTTCCTCCAAACATAAGAGGCTTTCAGCTATTGCAAGACTTCAGAAAATGCTTGAAAACCCTCCTGTTCACAGCAACAACAGACAAATAACCTGCACAGCAGCTCCATGCACTTAATACACACTTCTGGCAATATACAGTTTATATCACCTCACAATAATTTATACATAGTTTGTTAACCTTATGAGAATTTTGTTAATAGTTTGTTACAGTGGTTTCAACATATTCGATGCAATGTGCACAGTTTGTTGTGTTTCCTGTATCGCACTGAGTTACTTGTGAACTGTCTTGACTTGTAGAAAGATGGTGTGAAAGCACGCAGTTAAATAAATAAATAAATCATGTTTCTGTCTCTTCCATAGAAATGCGTTTGCCTTTTTTTAGGGGATGGGGGATATTATTTAACCCCCAGTCTGAGATGACCAGTTTTCAAACTCAGGCATCTTTTGACTGCTTTATTCCCCAGATACCAAGTTTGATTCCATTCTATTAAATTTTCTGAGAGTTATTTTGTCCTAGACAGTTGGGCAGACACATTCCCATCTCCTTTTGTATAATTCTTTCCAACTTCCATTGGGGTGGAAAAAATAAGTCATAGATGTGAATTCTCTTGGCATATCCTTAATGTTGAAAAATCTTACTTCAAGGAAAAAGATCTTTTGTTTAGTGGACTGAGGATGCAGTTGTTTCCTGTTGCCAGGGTTGCCAAGTTGCGTGGAAAGCCACCCTGAATTTGAAGAGGCAGTTTTGTGGTAGAAGTCACTTCCTTTCCCACAGTTCCTATGCAAGTGCCTGATTACTTATTATGGTAGCTGCTATGCTTTTCAGGCCCTTACGCACCTGATGGTATTTTGCTGTATAAAAAAATGCTCGATGGTAATATTGGGGCAATATGGGGTACACTAGAAAATGGATATGTCCTGAGTTTTTTTTAAACCTGTCATTTTCTTTTCATGTATTTTTGTGTATGTTCTTTTCTGATAACATGGGCTAGATACTGATTCTTTTTTTCTTTTATTGTGATTTCTTTTTCAGTTTATTTGGATTAATCTATAAAACTTTAATTTAAAAAAAATGGTGCATTGCCTACCTTTCCAGCTCTGCAAGACTCTAGCAGAGTCTTACAAGTTTGAATTTTCATGGCATATTCTAGAAGCCTGCCTTGACTAAGTCTGTTCTTCACTGTTCCTTCTGGACCTGCAGTTTTATACTCGTTAGGTGGGCCTTGCTGTATCCCCAGGTTCCATAGCTCTGTTTTTCTTCAGTGAGCTGTGCTTTGATTGTTTAAGGCAGACTGAGATATCTCCTGTGAATCCCTTTATACCTTCTAGGAAAAATATATTTTTAGATATTCCTTAAGGATTGCCAGTAAACCAAATTGCTTCGGATTTACAGGGTTCCTACTACAGATCATGGTAAGATACTTAGAAATCAGCAGAAGACAGCAAAGCTCCTAGTTGTATTGAGAATTGTACCTACTGGCTCAACAGATTTCCCAGAATGGTGGCGGTGTGATTGTGATTCAAGAAAACCTGTCTGATCTTCATATTGACAATTCATTGTCAGAAGATCTGGTGAGGGAAAAGGAAATGTCACTAAAGCCAATAGACTTATGGGGAAGGCTATAATTTTTTAAAATCACAAAATGCATTCTTAAACCTTGATACTTTGGAGGTACTTAATCTAAAAACAGCAGTACTATAAGGCCTGATCTAGAAAGGCTTTTCTCTCATTCTTGGTCCATAGAACAAAAGCTTAGTAAAGGAGGTCCTCGGTTTGCTTTTATGTTAGATTCACTGAAATGTCGTATTTTTGCTTTTCATTTAATTTATGAGGGGATCTGTTTCAAGTTCTTGAAAGTTGTCATCCTAAGTGACCGGCTGACGACTTCAAGCAGGAGCTAAATCAGGATAGCCAGCTGTTTATTAATTTTATTCACAGTGGGGAGAAAGAATGTTCTGAACAAGATGGCCTGTTTCCCACTGCCTTGGGTACAAATTCGCAGAGACTCTGTTACTTGAGAAATGGGAACAGTGTCTCAGTGCATAAAGGAGGGATTCATGACACATTAGGGGAAATTTTATGAATTTTCATGCATCAAGCTGGTTTTATGCACAGAAAAAGCTTTTTATAAAATGGCAGTGTCATTTACACACATCTACAAGATCATGCCTACTTATACATGCTCTGTATGTACAGTAGAGGCGGAGATGCAAAGTACCGCATACGTTATAAAATATGCAGCTACATACACACTTTTTACAGCTGCTCCAAGGTTAGTATAAATGCGTATGTCTGAATTTGCATGCTGTTGGGGCTGGTTCTGGGAGCCTCGTGTATAAAGATGTAGGTGTCCATGTTTCTTTTATAAAATAGAAATTGATATAGGAGGGGGGCGGAGCCTGATGTCCAGCGGGTAGGACGCTTTGCGTTGAAGCTCCCGAGAGGCCTACTTAGAATCCTGACTTAATACCTATACAAATTTACTATTTCGCTCCGAGCTGACCGGGGCACCTCGGGGGGGATGGCGGCCCATAAACCAGCGCGCTTGGACTTCGGGTCTCCTTCTTCTTCTCATGGAAAACGCTCCAAAACAGAGGTGTCCTCCCCACAGAAGATGGTTCCATTTCGTGAAAACCCCGAAATGCACCTGGAGATTTTGGAGGAAATCCGCGGCGTGAAGGAATTGGTGCAGTCCAATGGAGAAGCGCTTCGAGCCATGCGAGAAGACTTTGGAGTGCTCCAGGACCGACTTGAAAGTCTTTCATTACGGCAGGACAACATGGCGGGGGTCCTCGACTCGCACGAGGTGCGCTTGGGCAATCTGGACAAGGCTGAGCGCCAGATACAGAATCTTCAAAAGGAGTTAGAAGATAGCAATAATCGAGCCCGTCGCAACAATGTGAGGCTCCTTGGAATACCGGAGGGGGTGGAGAAGCAGGAGATATAAGAGAATTCTTGCTCAAAACTCTTCCCTCCTTGCTGAAGATCACTTTTCACAGAGAATTGGAAATCGATCGAGCACACCGTGTTCCTGCCCACATGGCGCTCAACCGCACGACCCCCCGGCCTATTATCTTTAGCTTGTTACGATATCAACAAGTGGAACAAATTTTACATGCTGCCCGAGCGAATCATCATTTGGAATTTGAAGGCCGTAAGGTCTCCTTCTTTCCTGATTTGGCAAAGCCTACCGTTGACCGTCGGAAGAAACTCCTTGCTTTTCGCCCTCGACTTCAACAGCTACAGGCTCGCTTTGGCCTGTTGTATCCAGCGAAGCTTCGAGTGACTCTCCACAACCAAACCAGGACGTTCGAAGATCCTGATCTACTATCAACATTTTTGGACTCCAAAGAAGCAGAGCAGATGCGCTAATCCCAAATCCTGGACTCTTATCTGCCGGCTCTATCCGCCATTTTGAAGGGCCCGATGCGGCGGTCATAGCCAAACACAGAAATAGCCTGGACTTTCTTTCTTTCTCTATATGACTTTTGTTTTTTGGTCTCCTATCCCTTCATGATGTGTGCCTCGGTCGGATTCGGAGCACGCACAGTCCTACAGGTTATGTGTTTTTTTCAATTTCGGCCTTCTCTGGGGTTTCTCCCCGCAGACACATGGTCGCCAGTAATTTTGGGGTTTTGCTTCTCCTCTACTGTACTGTGGTTTTCTTTGTTAATGTGGGGCGCTTCATTGTATTATATTAGCTCATTTTTCCTATGTCATGTGTACAGCCAGATACAGTCAGTTTGAGGGACATAGTGAAATTATGTGTGTTATCATGCTCAGAATTTTAACTTTTCTGAATGGCCTTATGTAAATCTTATCATTCACCGTCAAAGGCATTAATGGTCCACTCAAAGGAAAGAAAATCCTTAGCTATCTTAGCCATGAGCATGTTGATTTAGTGTTTCTTCAGGAAACGTATTTAAACTCTGCTGAAACACTGAAACTCAATGCTAAGCCTTACATGGTAGCTGCCTATTCTCCCACCGTTTCCAAATGGTACGGGATAGCCATTCTGGTTAAGAAGTCTTTGCACGTTACTGTACCTGATATTAGCGCTGACAAGGAGGGTAGATGGGCCCGTGTGCACCTTGAGGTTGGAGATAGTGCATTCACGTGTATTTGCATTATGCCCCGAATGTGGACAATCCTGCTTACTATGCAAGTATTGCGCAGTTGGCCTTGGCCTCTGCCAATGCTCCATTAATACTTGGTGGCGATTTTACTCAAGTGTTCCCTCAATCTTTTCTTCTCAAACAAGGTGCTCGTTGGTTGGAAGATCCAGTACCGAGTAGACCTGTGTGGCTAGATAGAAGCGGGCCTTTACAAACCGATTCCTCTTACCTTTCTCCCTGGTATGACTCTCCCATCAGACTCCCACTATCCACTAATGCTTTTAGACACTTTAGGTGCCTTCATACTCTTATGCAATCTTTAGACTCCCGATTCTGGTCAGTGCGACTTCAGCATCGCCTTCGGAGCACTAGAGTACTCCCGCCATCGGCATTCTCTACATAAGGTTGATTGGAGACTCTCCGATCTCTCGGTAGTTCACCGGGTGTAGCATCCAGTTTTACTAAACCTTATGTAATGCTATAACTAGAAATACCCCTATTGCGCAGAAAGTATGGGAGAGAGAATTGCATGTGACTTTTGACCTCGGAGCAATGGAGCCTTATCTGGAGTAGAGGGACACGGGTTTCCGATCCGCCTCACTCACTCCGACCCTCTTCTTTCTAGCCCACCGGTGTTTTTACACTTCTTACAGATTAGACAAACGGAACACTACTCAGGGCAATGGTTGCTGGACACGTCCTGCGGCCATTGGTTCATTGTCTCATGTTATGCATGAATATCCCGCACCACAGTATTACTGGCGTCGGGTCTGGGGTCGTATTTAGTCTATCTCGCACTCTCAGGAGTCCCTTTCTTGGAGGATAGTGGGACTTCGCCCTGTTGCGGGGATCCCCTCTCTCCCAAAAATGGCTTATCTCCTTTCGAACTTTATGCTTGGCATTGCTATTTCCCTAATTAAGTATACTGGAAAATTAGCTCCCATCTGAGCCCCAATGAATGGTGGAATCATGCCTGTCTTTACAGTAAATATGAATAAATACCTCGTCTGTTCGCTTCCTCTGTTCAGACTCCTTCTCATTGGTCTCAATGGAAGATGCTCAATGACTATGTACATTTTGCTAAATGCTCTCATCTGACTGTCTAACTTTGTATATATCTCTGTCCCATGATCATGCTGTATTGTAGATACTCTTTTGATCGTTTGATGTATAATCACTGTTAATTGGAAGCGCTCACACGCTGATATAATCGGGTAGAGAAGAAGCATCGGGGTGGGGGGTAATGGGTTTACTTTTCCTTATTGTATACTCGTTTTGTCTCTTTTGATGTGTTGTTTCTTTTGTTTGTTGCAAAATGAAAATAAAAGTTTAAAAAAAAAAAAAGAAATTGATATAGGAAATACCTTCTTGTAAGACCACATACAACTATAATTCAAATCTACATCTTGCTGTATAATTTTTTATCTTAATGGCTTTACCATATTACTAATATTTCTCATCCTTATTTATCGATATAACTTTTCAGTATGACAGACTATCTTTTTGTATAGATTTTTTTCATGAAATTAAATATTAATATTTAGGATTTCTTAGTTCATAATTCCATGTATTCTTGGAATAATTTCTAAAGAGCCAGGCAGTAAAAAAATACTCCATTCTTCCAATGATTCAGATAGAGCAATATGTGTTAATCTTTAAATCTCTCTAATTACTTCATGGATCATAATCATATATTGGAAATTACTTACATTATGCAACACTCCCAACATGAATTCATGTCAAATATTAGTAATGTGGTAAAGCCAATGAAAGAGAAAAAAATGTATAGAGTAAGATCTAGATTTGGATTATGTAGCCTTTGTAAAACTAGTTTAAAATAAACACCTTTTTGTTATTTAACATAGGCGTCCTCTTATGAAATTGCCCTTATTGGGGTTAGTAACACATCTTTTTACACATTTTAAAGCCTGTTATACAGGCAAGGAATGGCTTTTATGAAAGTATATAACTAAATACATGTGTGGAAAGTATGCACCTAGTTTTATATAATTCTCATTGTGTCGGCATTCCCAGAGTTGTATTTGAGGCACAATTGTTATGCATGTGCATATTTTATAAAATATGCAGATACATGAATAGAGTACATGCACATGTCTATACTTTGTTTTGGAGCAAGTTTAAATTTGCATGTTGACATTTGTGTGCTATTGGGACTACATAAGTGAGTCTGTTTAAAAGGGGCCTCAGATGCCTGTATTGCTTTTATAAAATAGGTATATATAAAATATGCAGCTTCTTACAGAGCTTTTATAAAATCGTCCATTATGTCCAGCTGTGTGCAAAATATCATTGGTAAAACTGTGTTCCTAAAAAGGTTAAGTTAGGATAGTAAAATACAGTTTCATGAGTTGGTGACCCTGACCTGTGTGTTTACTATGTCAGATCTTGTGTTCTCTGTCCAGTCCGGGCTAGGGATGCTGTGGAGATGGCTTTCATATCCCCTTGGTGGAGGTAGGGGACAGGGAATAATTTAACTACCACTTAGCAGTGACTCCTGTTGGCCAGATTAGCATGTACATATACAGGGTTCTAAAGGGAGCTGTGGTCCGTGGCCATGAATTATCACTGTAATGGTTAAGCTAGTTGGTTTTTTTATTTATTTTTTTGCCCGGGGGGGGGCCATGACGTCTGGACAAAAGTTTAGGTAACTGCTAATGAAGGTATATGGTGCTGTAGTACAATATACGCTAGTCCTGATTTGAACTGGAAGCCAGAAGGAGCAAGAGGTAAATGACATACCAAAAACTGATTGGCTCATGCAATTCTTCCCAACCCCTCTGTAGGTATGAGTGCATGCACACACGCCCATCTGTGTCTGCATTGCCTTTATGTATGTGTCTTGTGTATATGTTCTGCGTGTGTGCATATCTCTGATTTTGTATATTTATCTGTGTATGTATTTTTGTGGGCTAGTGTATGTGCACGTTTGTGTATCACTGTGTACTTGTTTCTATGTTGGTGCATGTTTAGATGTATAAATACATAGCATTTACCATGCTCAATCAGACCAAAGGCCCATCAAGCCCAAAATCCTCTTTCCAACAGTGGGCCAATCTAGGTCACAAGTACCCGGTAGGATCCCAAAAAGTAGATAGCTTCTAAAGTGCTTATCCCAGGGATAAACAGTAGACTTCCCTAATTCCACCTTAATAGTTTATGGGCTTTTCCTCCAGGAACTTGTCCAAATCTTTTTTTAAACCCAGGTATGCTAACAGCTTTTACACATCCTCCAGCAGCGAATTCCAGAGCTTAATTATATATTGACTAAAAAAATATTTTCTTCAATTTGTCTTAAATGTGTAGCTTCTTTGTGTGCCCCCTAGTCTTTGTACTTTTTGAAAGGGTAAACAGTTGATTCTTGTTGACTCATTTCACGCCAGTTATTTTATATATATATATTTTTTTGTGCCATCAAGTCAGTGTTGACTCATAGCGAAGAGTCCTAACCTCTTTCGCCTTTCTTCATAGAGGTTTCATTCCATACCCTTTATCGTTTTGGTCACCCTTCTATGTATCTTTTCTAATACCATTATATTCTTTTGAGGTGTGGTGACCACAGTTGCACATAGTACTCACCATGGAGCGATAAAAGCATTATATTTTCTGTTATTCTTCATTACTTTCCTTATAATTCCTAGTATTCTATTTGCTTTCTTGGCCACCACTGCACACTAAGCAGAGCATTTAAAAATATTCACAATGACACCTAGATCCTTTTCCAGGGTGGTGACTCCTAGTGTGGAACATTGCATTGTGTAGCTATAGTTTGGGTTGTTCATCCCTCGGTGCATAACTTTGCACTGTCCATATTAAATTTCGTCTGTCATTTGGATAACCAGTTTCTCAAAGTTCTCTCAGAATTTCTCACCGTCCTCTTGTGATTTATCAACTTTGCCTGTTAAAGTATGCCCTAACTGACTATATAAATAGCACAGAATTTTAAATAGAGACCGATTTATTTTACTGTTGAACCAAAAACTCCCTTTTCCCCAAGTTTGATAGACCATTTCCCAGGAGGTATATACTCACAAATAGATTCATTTTCCACAATTGAAGTTCTCTCTTAGCACTCCAAGTTTGTTTATGTGTCTGTGCGGGCATGGACATGTTAGTAAGCATATGTGTGTATTTGTTTCTCTGTCTGTGATCAGAAGAGGAGATGAGAGGGGAGAGCTGTTTGACAACCTGCACCTTAATGTAAAGAAGACAAAGATCCTGACAACTGGCAAAATCAATAAGTTCATCGTTGATGGAAAAGAAATTGAAATAGTTGACAACTTTAACCTACTTGGATCAGCTGTCAATAAAGAAACAACAAGCAGTCAAGAAATAAGATGACGCATTGCTCTTGACAGAATGGCTATGAAAGACCTAGACAAGATTCTCAAGAGCAGAGATGTTGTTCTCAATACAAAGATTCAACTTGGTCAAGCCATGGTATTTTCAATAATGTCATATGGAGGCAAAAGCTGGACATTGAAAAAGATAGAAAGGAATAAAATCAACGCCTTTGAATTATAGTGCTGGCAAAGAACAAACCAATCGGTACTAGAGGAGATCAAATCTAAGCTTTCCTTATGAAGCTCAGATGACTTCAACTTTCATACTTTGGACACATCATGCGAAGAGAGAGATTGTTAGAGAAAGATATCATTCTTGGCAAGGAAAAGGTCAACGCAAGAGAGGAAGATCAGCAGTGACATGGATCAATAGAATAACAGCAGCTATGGTGCCACTCTATCAACAGTGAACCGCCTGAATGAAGACCGAACACAGTTTAGCACAACTATCCAGAGGGTCACCAAGAGTAGATACCAACTTGACTATACTTAACAACAACATGTTAATGTGAATCGGTGTTTAGTATGCTGCAGGTGTTGGAACTTTTTTTCTTAGAGAAATGCATTGAGGCATTTTCTAGGGGACAGGAGCTTTGTTGGAAGAGAAACAAAGTCCCAGTCCCTTAAAAAATGCCTCAATGCATTTCTCTAAGAAAAACAGTTCCAACACCTGCAGCATACTAAACACTGATTCACATTAATACAGCAATTATGGAACTGCACCTATCAAACAGCTCACCCCACTCATCTCCTCTTCTCCCACCACATTCAGAAATATGTATAGCACAAGAACTTTCCCCTCACTTCCTCTCTTCCTGTGACTTGAGCACATTTCAGTTCTCTATCCCCCCAGCCTTGCCATCGGCTGGATCCTATGACACGGAAAGCGGGAGGGGAGGGGGGGTGAGGTGTAGCGATAGAGGTTTTAAAATCTGAAACATGTCCAGACATGTTTCTAGCTTCCAAATATTGATGTAAAAATCAGTAGAATTCTGAAAAAAGCCAGACTCTTGTCTATTCTAACTTCCTGAGTACAGAGCACATCTGATAGCATTATCCCCCTCCCCCCCCCCCCCAACCAAACCCTGGACCCTAAGAATGTGCCTAGCTTGCCAGTGAATTAATTAAGTCCTACCTATGGCAGTAGGTATTACTTGCAAGTACAGATAGCAACCAATAAGAAAGCAAAACAATTCAGTCAGTAGCTTTCGCAGTAGGAATAAAGTAAAATATATATATATTTATACACTGTAGAATTGATATAACATGGCTCAATATAACACAAAATCACTTATAAAACGGTCAAAGGCTGGCTCCCAATTTCACATCTTTCAGTGGAGAAAACGAATTAAACTACATATAAGGCACAGCAACTCCCGCCCAAGCAGATAATGCAGTGCTTCTGTCTCCCTTCTACAGCAGCTCTTTCTCTTAGCCAATTCAACTCCCATCTGACCCTGACCCAACCCCTTCCCTCAGGCCTTTCAGGTTCCTGTTGCAGAAGAGAAAAGTTAAAGTGCTATGGCTCCTCAGTACTCAAGCTTCTGCCAGTCTCTGCTGAATCCCACCCCCAAGCAGCTACTTGAAGTGTGCATCGGAGAAGGTGGGATTAGGCAGAGACCTGCAGAACTTGATTACTGAGGTTCCGTGGTGACTTAAGTTTTCTTTTATAGCTGATGCTGACACTTTTCATGGCCACAGGAAGGAGCTACGAAAAGAACCTGTAAGGTATGAAGGGAGCTAATGGACAACAAACATCCCTAATAATAACAGCGAAATATATAAACGCGATATAATGTGAGATCACTTCTCATTGCCTGCATTATATTGACTCTGTAATGTGTATATGAATAATTAAAAACACAGAATATCACAGTTATGAATTAATTTCTAATCCCTGTGTCTATGTATATGTGTGCGCATGCGCAGTGCATGTTTTCTGTCTGTGGGCGGTCGGGGGGGGGGAGTAGCTGGATGTGGTTGGTGCATTTCCAGGGTATGTAGTTTTTGGGGGGGGGGGGTGAGGAAGGATGTAGAGAAATAGTCTTCAGGGTGGGGGAGTTTGCAGGGAGGTGGGGGAGTTGCAATGGGGGAATATTTGTGTGGGGGGGGGGAGAACCTAAGAGCAAAACCAACAAAGGGAAAAAATAGGGATAAAAAGCAGGCAATTTTATATCTTGAAATGCCTGGTTAGTATTGTTCATTTTGAAAAACCCACATCCCATCATTGCGTGTGTTGTGGTGAGTATTATCACTAATTCTAAAACTAATAAAATATATTTGATGGGACTTGAATATTATCCATTTATTTAACTGCAGTGCAAAATTTTCATAAGTCTTTTTTCAGATAGTAATTTGATTGAATTCAGTAGTGTTTACTTGGTTTAATGCCATTAGAACAAAATGATCTTGATGTCCTTAGTTTTGTTTCCAAAACAGTTGGCATTTTTTGTTTGTTTTGATATTTGGAAATATAAGACTAAGTTTAATACAAATATTTATAATGTTCTCTGAAAAGTACAGGAAAATATAGGACTCTAGAAGAAGCAGCTTGCCAAGGCTGTCATGAAAATATAATTTGTTTGCTGAAAACCTCTTGTTAATGTGATGCCTCTCCCCTTTTTTTTTTTTTAAACGGTTTAGAAATGCCTGCATTTATAACAGGTATCTCTGCACACTTAACATTAAGCACTGCTTGCTCTCTCTTCATTGATGGTGTGTGTTTGAGGTGGGCATGGCTGACTGGAACCATTAAAATATATTATAGCACATTCCAACGCATAAACTCGGGTGGTAAGTGCTGTGCACTGCCATGTTTAGAAACATAGGGGTCAACATTCACTGTGAATGTCAATGGGAAATTTACAAATCAACCACCAAAGATGGGAGATGGAATTCCCGTTTGGGGGGACAAGACCAAGCAGATATCTTGGGACTGGAGTGATCCACTTTCACATAGCCCAATACACAATCTACATGCCCCCTTCAGATGGTTCCCCCTCCCCCTGCTTCCATTCATCCAGGGAAGTGTTGTCCTCCATCTCCAGGAACAAGCAGGAATGTAGTCTTCACATATGGGTATTGTCGGTACCGACGGAGCCTGCGCGGGAACGCTCCCCAGCGTCCAATAGGAAAGCTTTTGGGAGCATCCCACAGCGCCTGCGTGCTGCCTTCCTGCCTTTCCCAACTGTCCCTCTCCAGTTCTTCGTTTTCCATGGAGCCGACAGGGTGTTCCAAGTGTGGCGGTACCATCTCCGTCACCGACACCCATGAGTGATGCCTCAAATGTTTAGATCCTGACCATTCTATTTCGGAGTGTGTTGCCTGTGGGATGATGTCGAAGAGGGGCCGGCAGAACTGAACTGCTAAACTTCGCGCCCTTTTTCCCTCCGATGCAGCCTCTGTGGCATCGACATCTTCCAGTGCTTCGTCTTCCTCCCATGGATCTCAGGTAACTAAACATAAATCTAGCCGGTCCTCAAAGGGTAGATCTCCCTCTAAGCATCGAGATGCCTCTGGCGTTGCCCTTGAGGGACTTTCACTGGCAAAATTGCCCCGCGGGAGGCTTTGGCTTCCAAAGCACTAACGGGGCTCCAGGATGTTCTCGAGGCCTCAACCTCGGCAGAACTACTGGTGCCATGCTCTGGGGTACCGGCTGCTTCATCCAGTACCGATACACAAGCATCGGCAGTGTCGATAGCCAAGAATCTCTGGTCTATTGAATGCAGTCTGGCGGCTCTTCTCACGGCCTCGATGCCCTTGAAACCGCTTCAGACAATTCAACCGGTACCGGCACTGACTCCAGTACTGGTATCGACTGCATCGACATCGGCAGGTATTTTACCGGGACCGAGTCATGCTTATCCATCCGGTATTGACAAGTCAGTACCGGACCCCTCCAATGCCGACTTTGATCGGTACCGTGCCTTGCACGATCACCCGGATCGGAGGTACTTTGAATCCTTGGATGAGTCTGGAGACTCTGAAAGCTCTGCCGATACCAGAGTACTTCTTCCTGTGGATTCTTCTTCTTCTCAGCGTAGGATGTCTCCACCAGAGGATATGTCCTTTCAGGATTTTATCCGAGATGTGGCTCAAGGTCTTTCTCCAGGACCAAGCAGGAAGTCAGTCCTCACATATGGATGACATTGATGTCGATGGAGCCCTTGCGGAGCATTTCCCCAGCTTTCCAAGAAAACCTTTGGGAATGCAGGCATGCATGCGCGGTTCCCTTCCCGCCTAAAGGTGCCATCTTGCTCAGTTTCTCTTTTTCCATGAAGCCCACCGGATGTGTGTCTTAGTCCTCCCGGAAAATAGTTAGATTATTTTGCGATTCCTTCGCTATTTTTCTCTGCTTCGATGCCGGTTCCCCTGCCGCTGGGTTCGGTACACCGATATCGAGCCTGATCTTCTTTTTTCGGTTTTTGCCCTTCGTGGCTGGCGTTCGCGCCCTTTTTTTCTTTTTTCCCTGGAAGGCCGGTCCTTTGACCTCGCGGGGACTCTCTTTTCCCTGATGGCTTCCAGTGGGTTCAAAAAGTGTGATCGGTGCAAGAAGCTAATGTCTCTCACCGACACACACGACTGCTGCCTTCGGTGCCTCGGTCCTGACCACGATCCTAAGACCTGTGGACCATGTGGAAAAATGTCTTCAAAGGTGCTTCGAAGTCGTCAGAACCAAAAGGAAAGGCTTTTCTCTGACTCGGCCTCTGGCCGGGCCCGGGCCTCATCTGAGGCCTCGACATCTCGGGAATCGGATCCCAAGCACCCGTCGGGGCTCCTCGGACAGGGGGTCCCCCCGACTGGGAACGAAAGACGAAGAAGCAGCTTGCAAGGTCGTCGTCGGAAGAGGTCCCTGGCTCCTCGAGAGCTAGGTCTCAGACCCCCGACCGTCGCCCCGGGCCCGTGGAACAGGAGAAGCCTCCTCGAGTGGAGCCGGAGTCTGCTGGACACATAAGTCCTGTAGTCCTCGTGGACTCTCCTCCCAGAGAACCGACGTCGAGCTCGGCGCCGCCGGGGCCCGAGTCGGGGGCTGCTGAGTCTCCTGAGCTGGGTCTCAGGCTGACAGCCTTGGAGATCAGACTGTCTGCCTTCATGGAACAGCAGCGGGCACTGATGGCCAGCCTGTCTGGCGCATCTGCCCCGACCACCGGGACATCGACATCAAAGATGACCCCAGAGACCGAGCCGATACTCGAGACCATAAAGGCTCGAGGTCGACCTCGGTCGCGGTCTCCCTCGACCTCCCGTTCGGGACCGAGGGCATCGACACCGGTGCCTTCGGCATCGGGGCGGGTGCTCACAGGCCCCGCACAGTCGGACCCCGATTCCTCATCGGATGAGTCCACCTGGGAGATGGAGGACGAGGAGTCCCCCGACACCTTCAGGACTCGGTGCGTCCCATCAGACTCACCGCAGTCTGAGCCCCAGAGTAGATCCCCTCCGAAGGATTCTCGGAGTTCGTCCGGGATATGGCCACTGCGTTGGCTATCCCTGCGGACCCCGAGGAGGAGCCTCGAGCCGAGGAGCTCAAGGCCCTACAGTATGACTCTCCTCCGAAGGAGGTCTTTACTGTTCCAGTTCCTCCGATGCTGGAACGGCTCCTCTTCCGGATGTGGGAGGCACCGGCCTCGGCGCCGGTTCTAAGCAAGCGGGTCGATTCTATCTATCGACTTCGGAAGAGCCCTGGCTTTCAGAAGGCGCAGCTACCACATCATTCCATGGTGGTGGAATCGACCATGCATCGCCTGAAAAGTCAGAAGATGCACTCCGCGGTGCCCCCTGGCAGGGAGGCCCGGAACCTCAATGGTTTTGGTAGAAAGTGCTTCCAGGGCTCGATGCTTGCTTGCCATGTCCAGTCTTACCAGCTGTACATGGGCATGTACTTGCGAGACCTGGCCAAGGAGCTGGCCGTGTTCTCTGCTGGTCTCTCCAGGGAACCCTTGCAGAGGTTCAAGTCCTTGTCCTCAGGGATCCGGGAATGCTCCAAGTTTGTCCTGCGCTGCCTATGATGGCTTCGAGGCTTCGGCCCGTGTTGCGGCAGCCGGCATCGTGGCGCAACGCCAGGCATGGCTGCAGTCATCGGACCTCGAGCCATGGGTTCAGGACAAGTTGGTCGATGTCCCTTGCCGAGGTGAGAACCTTTTTGGAGTGGAGGAGTGGCCTAGTGGTTGGGGCAAGGTACTTCAGGCCGGAAGGTCAGGGGTTCAAATCCCACTAGAGGACAGCAACCTTGGGCCAGAAGGACTGGGGTTTCTAGTCCCACAGGTGCTCCTTGTGGTCTTGGGCAAGCCACTTAACCCTCCATAGCCCATGTTCCCTGTAAAATAGTTATCTCCAAGTTATAATGCCCTGTTCAATGTAATTTCAGTTTGTTCAATGTGAACCGCACTGATGCAGAATAGCGCGGTATATAAGAGAATATAAATAAAATAAATAATAAATAAATAAATAAGCCCATGACCGAGAAGGCCGCACAGCTCGAAACCGAGCACCTCACGAGGACAAGGCTGTCTAGGAAGACTTCTGCCCCTTCTCACAAAAAGAAGGGCTCGGGTAAAAAGCCCTTTTACCCAAGGAAGGGCACTGCCTACAAACAGTACCCACAGTACCAGGCCGCCCAAGCTGCCCCTCAGGGTCAACAAGCCAAGGGGCAGGATAATGTGCCCCGTAGGCAGAGGACTCCCAAGCCTCCGGCCCCTGCTCCCACTCAGCAGGGTGGGGGTTTTTGACTCCTTAGGCATAGCCTCTCCGTCCCTGCTCTCCCAACCCTGCACAGGAGGTCGCCTTGCCCTGTTTGCCCAGAAGTGGCCACTCATCACTGGAGGCAGTTGGGTGTTAAGCATAGTCCACAAGGGCTATCTGCTACACTTCCAACATCTGCCTCCTCCATACTTTCCAGGGGAACCTCCAAGGCCTCCCCTGCACACAGATCTTCTCCTTCAGGAGCTCCAAGGTCTGTTGCTGGACAGGGCAGAGGAGCCTGTGCCTCCCCACTTACAAGGTCAAGGGTTCTACTCCATGTATTTCCTGGTACCCAAAAGAACCGGTGGCCTTCGGCCTATTCTAGACCTCAGAAATCTCAACAAATTCCTAGAGAAGGAAAAGTTCAAGATGCTTACTCTTGGAACACTTCTGCCCTACCTCCAGCAGGGAGATTGGCCATGCTCCTTAGATCTAAAGGATGCATACACTCACATCCTCATTCATCCAGACCACAGAAAGTACCTCAGGTTCATTGTGGGAGGAAACCATTATCAGTACAGAGTACTGCCTTTTGGCCTCACCTCTGCTCCCAGGGTCTTTACCAAATGCCTGGCAGTGGTGGCAGCCTACCTGAGAAATCAGGGAATCTTTGACTTCCCCTATCTGGACGACTGGCTCATCAGGGGTCAGACGTGCCAGGAGGCCAGACAAGCCACCCTAAAAACTATTGCTCTTCTTCAAAGCCTGGGGTTTGTAATAAACTTTGCAAAGTCCACTTTGCTCCCCTCCCAGAACTTGGAGTTCATAGGGGCAAGGTTGGACTCTCTGCTGGCAAAGGCGTTCTTGCCAGCAGACAGAGCCCAAAGACTGATAAACTTAGCAAACCAGTTTCTCAGCAGGTTACTGGTCTCCGCCAGACTCTGCCTGAGGCTTCTTGGCCACATGGCTTCGACAGTACATGTGACCCCCAATGCCAGGCTCCATATGAGGCCTGCACAGTGGTGCCTTCAGACTCTGGTCACAGGCCACAGGCAGCCCCAGAGACAGGATAAGGGTGTCCAGACAATTTCTGAACTCCCTCCGCTGGTGGCTGCACCCACCCAATCTGCTGCAAGGGGTACCTTTTCAGATTCCTGGGTTCACAGTGGTGTTGACCACGGATGCCTCCCTGCAGGGCTGGGGAGCTCATTGTCTAGGCAAGAGCACCCCCAGGGCCTGTGGTCTCCCTGGGAAGCCGCACAGCAAATCAATCTACTGGAACTCAGGGCTATTCGGCTAGCCCTCAGGACTTTCTCTCCAACCCTGGCTCATCAGTCTGTCCTAGTTCAAACAGACAACCAGGTAGCCATGTTTTATGTGAACAAGCAGAGCGGAACTGGGTCCAAGCTCCTTTGTCAGAAAGCAAAGGACCTTTGCTTGTTTGCTCTCAGGCACAACATGCTCCTCAAGGCTGTATATCTACCTGGCCAGGAAAAGTACCTGTTGAGTTATGTAGATATTATCTTACTCCAAAGCTTTTACAGAACTATTACCTGTTCCCAATGTTAGTTCCTTAATCATACATTTATATGAAAGCAACAGGTCTCAGACCTTAGAGAGCTATTGGTCGTTACTCAGTATTGACCACGCTCTAATTTGCATCAATGACCTATAAGTTGCTTCAATAGTTCAATTGATAATCACTTGCAATTCAATAGTAGTCTTGAAAAAAGAAGAAAAGTGAATGCTTATCTTTAAATCTGCCCGACGCCGATTTTAGCGCTGTCGCGTTTCACAATCAAGCTGTTTCTTCAGGGGCTAGAACCATTCAATTTCCATGAATAGATGTTCTGAATAGCAAGCTCAGTTCTCGACTGTTTTGTAGGAATCTCATTCGTGGCTATGTTGTCAGTTGCTTCTCTCTTTCAAAACCATGCGCGGCGTTGTTCAGAGACACATGGTTTTGAAAGAGAGAAGCAACTGACAACATAGCCACGAATGAGATTCCTACAAAACAGTCGAGAACTGAGCTTGCTATTCAGAACATCTGTTCATGGAAATTGAATGGTTCTAGCCCCTGAAGAAACAGCTTGATTGTGAAACGCGACAGCGCTAAAATCGGCGTCGGGCAGATTTAAAGAGAAGCATTCACTTTTCTTCTTTTTTCAAGACTACTATTGCATTGCAAGTGATTATCAATTGAACTATTGAAGCAACTTATAGGTCATTGATGCAAATTAGAGCGTGGTCAATACTGAGTAACGACCAATAGCTCTCTAAGGTCTGAGACCTGTTGCTTTCATATAAATGTATGATTAAGGAACTAACATTGGGAACAGGTAATAGTTCTGTAAAAGCTTTGGAGTAAGATAATATCTACATAACTCAACAGTATTTTTACTCCGTAAGACAAGACCATAAAATAACGTTGTTTTCAACAAGGAAAAGTACCTGGCCAACAGGTTGAGCAGGATTCTGCAGCCCCACGAGTGGCAGCTCCATCCTTTGGTGGTTCAGAAGATTTTCCTGAAATGGGGACTTCCATCCATAGATCTGTTTGCCAGTCCACTGAACAAACAGCTGCCAAAGTTCTGCTCCAGGCAAACGCATCCTCTGCGGATAGCAGCAGATGCTTTTCTAATTCCCTGGTCTCAGGGCCTCCTAATGCGTTTCCTCCCATGCCCTTGGTGGCCCGAACTCTGTTCAAGATTCTTCAGGACAAGGCCTCGGTCCTGCTGGTGGCTCCCAGGTGGCCGAGACAGCCTTGGTTTCCACTTCTGCTTCAGCTGGCAGTGGATCCCCCACTACTTCTGGGGTTGCAACCCGACCTTCTCTCTCAGGATCAGGGTTCCCTTCTGCACCCCAATCTCAAAGCTCTCAATTTGATGGCCTGGAGGCTGCAAGGGTAGTTTTAGCTCCATGGGGCCTACCTCAGGAAGTTGAGGAGGATGTCCTAGCCTCTAGGAAACAGTCCACTAGGAAAACCTATGCTCTCAAATGGAAGAGGTTTTCTGTGTGGTGTCAGCTACGTACAGAGGATCCTTTCTCCTGTACTGTACCAGTAGTGCTTCAGTACTTACTGCACTTATCAAATCAGGGACTTAAGTCCAATTCTGTTCGTGTCCACCTCTCATCTCTAGCAGCTCACCACTCACTGGTGGAAGGACATTCTCTGTCCGTTCATCCCTTGGTGTCCTGCTTTCTCAGAGGCTTGCTTTTGCTCAAGCCTCCAATCCGTCCTCCTGCTCCTGAGTGGGAGTTGAATGTGGTCTTGCAGCAACTGACTCGCCCACCTTTTGAGCCGATGGCTACTTGCCCTCTACGCTTCCTGTCCTGGAAGACACTCTTCTTGGTAGCCCTAACCTCGGCCAGGCGAGTGAGTGAGCTTCAGGCCCTGGTCTGTGACAGACCTTACACCCGCTTCTATAGGAACAGGGTAGTCCTTAGTACTCATCCAAAGTTCCTCCCAAAGGTTGTCTCCTCTTTTCACCTTAAACAGGTGGTTCTTCCAACATTCTTCCCTAGGCCTCATGCAAGCCAGGCTGAAGCAGTTCTGCATACCCTGGACTCTAGGAGGGCCTTATTTTTCTACCTTGACCGTACGCAGGGGCATAGAAGGGCTACTCAGCTCTTCATATCTTTTGACCCTAATAATTTGGGGTTAGCTGTGTCCAAGCGTACCTTGTCCACCTGGGTAGCTGACTGTATCACCTGGGCTTACAGTGCGGCTGACCTTCCTTTGCAGGGTAGGGTCACGGCCCATCGTGTCAGGGCAATGGCTGCCTCAGTGGCTCACCTCCGCTCTGTACCATTGGTGGACATCTGCAGGGCTGCAACTTGGTCCTCAAGCCAGACTTTTGTGGCCCATTACTGTCTGGAAAGGGAGTCCTGTAGGGACAGTGCTTTTGGCCAGGCAGTACTCCAGAATCTCTTTGAGGTTTAGGCAACTCCTGCCCTCCAGCCCTCTGTTGGGCTACCGGTGGAGGTTCTGTCAGTGAAAAGCCTTTCTTTGATGCTGGGACTAGAGGGAGTTCTCTTGTTCAGCCTGGGTTCCTAGGTAGCCCAGAGCTAGGGAGTCACCCATATGTGAAGATTGACTTCCTGCTTGGTCCTGGAGAAAGAGTAGTTACTCACCTGTAACAGGTGTTCTCCAGGAGCAGCAGGAATCAGTCCTCACAACCCTCCCTCCTCCCCTGGGAGTTGCAGTTGTACATAGTTTATTTTTACATTTTTGTGTGCTGTTTTTAGCTATGTCATTTGACTGAGCAAGATGGCACCTTTAGGCGGGAAGGGAACCACGCATGCGTGCCTGCATTCCCAAAGGCTTTCTTGGAAAGCTGGGGAAATGCTCCGCACGGGCTCCATCGACGTCGATGTCACCCATATGTGAGGACTGATTCCTGCTGCTCCTGGAGAACATCTGTTACAGGTGAGTAACTACTCTTTCCATCACAATGGCTCCTGAAAAAGAGCCTAGGGCGAAGGAATTAGAAATCCTACAATACCCTAAAGCTCCCAAGGAGGCAGCTACCTTACCTGTTCATGAGATCTTGCATAATCTCATGTTAAGGATGTGGGAAACACCTCTAACCACATCTCCTCACTCTCGAAGACTCGACACCATGTATCGAGTTCCTCCTTGTCCTGGGTTTCAGAAGACTCGGCTACCACACCATTCCATGGTGGTGGAATCAGCTGTGAGAAGGATCAAGAGTGCAAAAAGGCATGCATCTAATCCTCCAGGACGTGAGTGTAGGACTCTTGACGCCTTTGGACGTCGAACCTTCCAGTCTTCCATGCTTTCTGCTAGGATCAGTTCCTATATATTATCTCCAGGAACAAGCAGGAATGAGTCTTCACATATGGGTACGTCGGTACCGACGGAGCCTGCACGGGAATGCTCCCCAGCATCCAATCAGAAAGCTTTTGGGAGCATCCCTCGCGCCTGCCTGGTGACTTCCCGCCTTTCCCACTGCCTCTCCTCAGTTTTAGTTTTTCCGCGGAGCCAACAGGACATCAGCCTGTCACTGCAGAAACTTTTTTCTTTAAAAATCCTTATTTCTTATTTTCTTGTGGTCGCGGCTGTTTTTCCCGCCGATACCGGTACCGCCGGTGCTTTATTATTTTATTTTCAAACTTAGAGAAATATTTCTCCTCAGTTTTTTGTTTAACGTTTTTGGGCCTACCAGGCCTTTCCAAAATGGAGCCTTCTTTCCCTAAAAAGTGCCTTCACTGTGGAAACTCAGTTTTCTTTTTAGACTCCAATGCTTGGTGTCTATCCTGTCTGAGTCCTGACCGTTTTTCCCCTGATACTTCAGGCTATATGGTTGGGAGAAGATCTTCCCTTTTTCGAGTCTCCCTCGATACCGTTTTTCCTCCTAAGGTGAGGACACCGGTTTATTCTTCTCTCCAGGATCAGGTAACCCACAAACAGTCTGTTAAGACTCGCCATTTCTTGAAGGGTAAGTCTCATGCCCAGCATGATGACGGCTCCGGCCTTATCCTCAAGACCTCATTGGCAATAAAACCTCGGCGGGAGTCTTCCGGCTCCAAAGCATTCACGGGGTTTCAGGTTGTTCATGGGGCTCACCCCTCACAGAACATACCTGAGCCATGCCAGGGGGTGGTATCCGCTTCGAGCGGTACCGATAACCCGGCACCGGCATCGGTGTCGAGTGCTGCACTCTTCACCAGGAATCGTCATCTGGTGTCCTCGGTACCTTCGGGGCCGATCGATACGACCCAGATTGGCTTTCCTATATCCCAGCCATGCTCGGGGTTGGTACCGGCTTCGAGCGGTACCGATACCCCGGTATCGGCATCGGTATCGAGTGTTCCACTCTTTACCTGGGATCGTCATCTGGAATCCTCGGTACCTTCGGGGCCGATCGATACGACCCAGATTGGCTTTCCTATATCCCAGCCATGCTCGGGGTTGGTACCGGCTTCGAGCGGTACCGATACCCCGGTATCGGCATCGGTATCGAGTGTTCCACTCTTTACCTGGGATCGTCATCTGGAATCCTCGGTACCTTCGGGGCCAATCGATATGACCCAGATTGACTTTCCTATATCTTCACCGTGCTCGGGGTTGGTACCGACTTCGAGCGGTACCGATACCTCGACATCGGTGCCGGTGTTGAGTGTTCCTCTCTTCGCCGGGCATAGTCTTCGAACGTCCTCGGTACCTTCGGTGCTGTTCGATGAGATTCCAATTGACTTTCATGTATCGGCATCTCTGATACCACCACCAACGTCGGTACCTTCTAGACATGCATCGATAGACTCGCTTGCTTCAATGCCGAGTCTAGAATCGATATCCAGTCTAGATGACTTGGTACTGACACGTTTCGGAACCGATCCATATCGTTTCCGGCTACGCAGTACCGAGGATATTCACCAAGGCTCTCTGGTTACCTCGGTACCGCTTCAGCAGCCCTCGATTACTGCTTCGATGACATTATCTCCGATACCGGTACCGGTGTCGGGGTCGATTCCTGCAGTTCCATCGGTGCCATCGATCCTTTCTATGCCTAGTTTGGAATCAATACCAGGCACTGACGATGCAGTACTAACTGCCTCAAATCAGAACTGTCAGTATCACAATCCATCGAGCAGGATTCTTTTTCTGCACCAGTCCAGTATATCTTCTGGTGCTCAAGCTTGCTCCTTCAACCTCAGCTTGCCCAGGATTAGTTCCTATTGGAAATCCTTCTTTTCAGAAGTTTCTCCTTGACATGGCAGCTTTTCTTGCCATTCCTATTCCTGGTTTTTCTCTTGACCAAGATCCTGCAGAAAAGGAAAACATAATGCTTCCTTTACATCATTCTTTACAGGATCTTCTTCTGAGGATATGGGAATCACCCTTAAAGGTTCCTTTGCCTTCTACAGCCATTGACGTTCTGTATCAGGTACCTCCCTCTCCAGGGTTCCAGAAAACCCAACTTCCACATCATTCCATTGTAGTGGAATCAGCAATGAGGAAGGTAAGAAGCAAGAAGAAGCATTCTTCTTATCCGCCAGGTCGTGCATCTAAAGCACTTGATACATTTGGACGTTATGCTGGCTTCAAGAATTATTTCATATATTTTTTATATGAGTCTGACACTTCAGGAGGTCACAGAGAAATTATCTCTTTTCTCTCCTTTTTTGTCAGAACCTAAGGCCTCTGACTATTCCTTGCTTCTCAATCATAGCAGGAATATCTCTTGGTTCCTTTCTCGTGCTTCTCTAGACACTTTTGAGTCTGTTAGCAGATCCTCTGCTATTGCCATTGGAGCACGTCGTACAGCCTGGCTGCAGGCTTCAGACTTGAGCAGATGGGCACAACATACACTGGGTAATTCTCCTTGTACTGGAGAAAATCTCTTCAATAAAGAGGCTTTATGTCAGGTCGCTCATTGCTCCACTGACTTTCCTAGTTCTGGAAACCGTCCTAAGCCTTCTTTTTCCCCAGGGCGTAGGAAATGTCCTACCAAACCTTCTTTCCCTAGGAAAAGAAAATTTCATCCTCCTTCTGCCCATCCTCCAGATGTACCCAAGCAAGGGACATCTCATCCTCGTCTGAAATCTCCAGACTCTAACCAGGCTAATCATAGCCAGCAACCATAGGTTTCTGTATGTTGCAATCTACTGTTAACTTCTTTTACCAGAAGTTATTCTTCAAACCCTACACTGGTTTTTCTTTTCAGTATGCTAAGCTGTTAGGATATTTTTGTCCATGGGTTACAGAATTCTCCCTTTCTTTTTATTATAAAGGGAGATTACAATTATCCCAGGATAGTTTCTGTCCCCACATGGACATTTTTTCCTTCAGCTGACTTACCATATGGTACGTCACCTTCCAAGCCCCTCTCACCCAGGGTTTCCCCTGTTCGAGTTGGTACCATACTGAAACACTTCTCTTTCTTTCCAGTGTAGACTTTTTGCTATTCTTCAATGCATGCTCTAAACAACTCATCAGACAGGGACGGGAATATCTCCGCTCCCTCTGTCTGTTTTTCTCCCTGTTTTTATACAGGGGGATCCCCTCTGTTCTTTTGTTCAGTTGCTGCACAAGCAGAGGTTCCAGTGCTTACTTTAATGTTTCTTGCAAGTTCCTTTCAACTATCTTGCATGATACTACTCACTGCAGGTTATCTTCTACTTGCCATATCCTTACCTAGGATATGGCACCACATCTGACTGCTGTCAGTTTCTCTCATAATTCTCCTGCACAATGCTCTCTGCAATCTTCAGAGAAGCTTTCTACTATGGGCCCTTGCTGTAGAGCATTGAACTTTGTCTCTGAGGGTTCTCCATATAATAGGAAAAGCTTATATAGTCATTCCATGGCTATATCGGTTCTTTATACCCTCTTGTCTCCTATTGTGATACAGAAGACAAGCTTTTTCTGCGTGAATGTCCAAGGAGTTCCCAATCTGGCAGGAACCTACCCCTTTTTTTCCTTACAGCTTGGCATTATCTTTTCTACTCCACTTGGACAACGCATACTTTTTTACTGTACATGATACCCCTGAGTCCCTTGGCTGGGTCATCCGGGTGTCTTAGTCTATGCGTTTTCCTGTCCTTTGGACATGTCAGAGTCCTCAGGTACTCCTGACATGCTCTTACCAGACTGTTGTTATCCTCTGTTTTTCACGCAACCATACTGGTTATCCACTGAAATATATTCCTGCACCACAGAAATAGATTCTCTATATATCTTCAGGTGGTTTTCACCCCCTTATTATTAGATGAATCTTTTCCCCTCACATTCCCTATGTGAATGTTTTTGTGGAGCTCAGTTGCAGACATGTATCCTCAGACTTATATTCATGTCTGTATATGTCCTATGCATACATATTTTTGTAATCTGTATGGGCATAAGCCATGCCCATCTATATCTATATATCTATATCTATACCCCTATATATATATATATATATATCTCACACATATCTAGACGTATATGCACATATATATAGACATGTATGTATCTCCATATATATATGTGCCCTTTGGGAGATGTCCTTAAGACACTAGGTATTACCTACTATCTCCCTAACTGTGTCTGTGCTATAAAGCTTTTACCGTCTTAAGGGGTCCAGACAGTCAACTTGCCTATTCTCATACGGCTCAGTAAGTGGGAGCGGTTATACACACAATTACTGCTGTGACGTCAACAGCTTCTATTTTTGTTTCAGATCTCCCTATCCATGAAGTATTAAACTTCATTGTCTTCCTATCTCTTACCAGCTAGGAATGACAGTGTACATCTTCAGTATTTCTGAGTACACTTCTGTTCTCCTTGGGAATAGGGGGTTTTTCCATACCCTCTCTTCCCTTCCGGACTGGGCTAATTCTCCAGATCGGTCAGTCTTCTTCTTTTAGTCCTCAATGATAATAACTCTGTACCTAAAAGAGTTCTCAGCTTTTTCCCATAAAGTTTTCCATTGAAGACCTGCCGTTCTTCTCCTGCCCCAGTTGACACCTGGGTCACCTGCCCATTCCAGATTTGGAACTTCATCCTCACTGCTGTGAAGTTACCTTGAAGATTCCGCTACTGCATCTACAGTACACTCCATCACAGTTCTACTTCCTACAATCCAGTTGGTAAGTTCTATGTTGTACTAGTTCATTAAATATTTTAATGATACTTGACAGACATTCTAAAGACTCCTCTCCCCTGTAGTCTTTAGATTTGCTGTTCCTTACAGCTCTTCTCTATTCAACTCCTACCCCCCATCCCTCAAGGGATGCCGGGGATCCAGGTTTGGAAACTGCCGTCCTGTCCAGAAATACGCATTTTATCGGATCTCCCCTGGCACCCACAGCTAGGGAGTCCCCATATGTGAAGACTCATTCCTGCTTGTTCCTGGAGATAGCACAGTTACTTACCTGTAACAGGTGATCTCTGGGAACAGCAGGAATTAGTCTTCACAACCCATCCACCTCCCCTAGGAGTTGTATCTATCTATCTCCTTTCCTCTTTCTCTCCTTCTGTCTCAGCTATGAAACTCAACTGAGGAGAGGCAGTGGGAAAGGCGGGAAGTCACCGCGCAGGCGCGAGGGATGCTCCCAAAAGCTTTCTGATTGGATGCTGGGGAGCATTCCCGTGCAGGCTCCGTCGGTACCGACGTACCCATATGTGAAGACTAATTCCTGCTGTTCCCAGAGATCACCTGTTACAGGTAAGTAACTGTGCTATATATGTGAATGTTCCTTAAGAAGGTCACAGGAGATTTAGAGCTTATGAGCCCCCTCCTCCTTGATGATAAAAGGCAGAATTACCTCACCCTTGTCAAACATGCTCAGGATGTTTCCAAGTTTGTCAATCGTGCAGCCTTTGACTGCTTTGAGTGCATAAGCAGAACCTCTGCTATTACCATAGGTGCACGTAGGATTGCCTGGCTCCAGGCATCTGACTTGGAACTTTGGGTACAGGATAAACTGGGGAAAATTCCTTGCACAGGAGAGAATCTCTTTGGCAAGAATTGGCAGGAAAAAGCTAATGAGATAGATACTGGCAATATCACCTTGGATAGATTGTTTAAATCTACAGCTGATCCTGCAAGGAAAAAATCCTACAAGAAACCATTCTTCAGTAAGAAGAAGAAGTTTTATCCCTCCTATACCCAGCAGGGGCATCGTTTGGGTCAGTCTGCCCAAAAGGGATAGCAGCAACAACCTAGACAAAGAAAGACAAAAACTGCTAAGCCTCAACCGGCTTAGCAGACTCCTCCTCCACAAGGGCTTTGACTCCTTTCTAGAGAACTTTGCTTTCCTGGTCCTGAACGGTCCAGAACCCTCCACCATTCCAGGAAGGTTATGTCATTTTGCCCCCAGATGGGGTCAGATAACAGCAGAAAATTGGACTCTGTCTATTGTAAGAGAGGGGTACAAGCTTCATTTCCTCAGCATGCCCCCCCCCCCCTACAATGGTAAGACAGTTCAATTCTCAGACCTCTCTCAACAACCAGTTAGGTCAGGAGGTCACAGTGGTTCTTGCCCAAGGTGCAATAGAAGAGGTACCCATTCTACAACAGGGTACAGGGCTCTACTCCCCCTATTTCCTTATTCCAAAAAAAACCAGGAGGACACAGACCCGTTTTAGACCTCGGAGAATTGAACAAATTCCTGTTCAAAGAGAAGTTCAAAATGATTTCTCTAGGAACTCTGCTAACCATACCTTCAGAGTCAGGATTGGCTTTGTTCTCTAGATCTCAAGGATGTGTACATTCATGTTCTCATCCATCCAACTCATCGAAAGTTCCTTCGCTTCCTCTTTCAAGGGAAGCACTACCAATACAGGGTTCTTCCTTTTGGCCTGGCCTCGGCACCAAGGCTGTTCACAAAATGCATGGCTGTGGTGACAGCATTTCTTCGCACCCTAGGAATTTTCATCTTCCTTTACTTAGACGACTGGCTCATTCAAGCCCCTTCAGAGCCAGAAGCCAGGGTTGCGCTCTCGCACAATGCGCATCCTTCAGTATTTGGGACTTGTCATAAACTTCCCAAAATCCAACCTTGCTCCCACTCAGTCTCTAGAGTTTATAGGCGCTCTGCTGGATACCAGACAGACAAGGGCCTACCTTCCACAGGCCCGCTGCCTTCGCATTGTGCAGTTAGCTTCCCAAGCATTGTTAAAACCTCACCTCACTGCTGGGGAAATGTTACAGTTGCTAGGCCACATGGCATCCACCGTGCATGTGTTTCCTTATGCTCGCCTCCATATGAGGGCAGCCCAGTGGACTTTATCCACTCAGTGGGCTCAGGCGTCAGGTTGCCTGTCAGACAAAATAGCAAACTCAGATCACCTTATTTTGTCCCTCCAATGGTGGCAGTCACCCCAGAACCTTTTGGTGGGGTCTCCTTTTCAGCAACCCCCACCCCAAGCCACTCTAACAACAGATGCTTCACAGGTGGGTTGGGGAGCCCACCTGCAAGGCCCCTCTACCCAGGGTACCTGGACTCCACAAGAGGCCTATCTACACATCAGTCTCCTGGAACTCAGAGCAATCTTCCTTGCTCTTCGAGTATTCCACACCCAGCTCAGCTACAAGACAGTCCTAGTTCAAACGGACAATCAGGTAGCCATGTTCTATGTGAACAAGCAGGGCGGAACAGGCTCTCTGTCGCTATGCAACGAAGCTTTGCGACTATGGGCCCTTGCCAGAGATCATCAGATTCATCTCCTTGTGGTGTATCTTCCAGGCATTCAAAACTCTTGGGCAGACAGACTCAGTCGAGTTCTTCTTCCAAATGAATGGTCTCTCCATGCAGACCGGGTGGCCAAATTTTCCAAATTTGGGGAACCCCGGACATAGACCTCTCCGCAAGTCCGCTGAATGCCAAACTTCCCCGGTTCTGTTCCATCATTCCAACTCAGGGTTGTCAGGCTAGGGATGCTTTCCTCCTCCATTGGGGCCAGGACTTCCTGTATGCTTTTCCACCCATTCCCCTAATTCCCAAAACCCTGTTCAAGCTTCAGAGAGACAGAGGTCATATGATTCTCATAGCTCCACATTGGCCACGGCAAATGTGGTACCCTCTGCTCCTACATCTCTTTCAAGCTCCGCCTCTGGAGTTAGGATCTACTCCAGATCTCCTTTCTCAAGAGGGTGGGGTGCTGTGGCATCCCAATCCCCAGTCTCTGCATCTCAGGGCCTGGTTACTGAAAGCCTAGAACTTCACGGTCTTAACCTTTCTCAGCAGGTAAAAGATATCCTTTATGCTTCCAGGAAGCCTTCCACAAGATGCTCTTATGCTTCTCAAGTGGAAAAGGTTTACCTCTTGCGATACCTCTGGAATCATTACTGGAGTATCTCCTTCATTTATCTAATGCAGGGCTTAAGACCAATTCAGTGAGAGTTCATTTGAGTGCTATTGCAGCTTCTTTCAAGCCTCTAAATGGGCAACCTATTTCCTCTCATCCTCTCATAGCGAGATTTATGAGAGGCCTTCTTTTAACTAAGCCTCCCATTAAGCCACCACCGGTGGTATGGGACTTAAATTTGGTTCTTGGTCAGCTTATGAAACCGCCTTTTGAACCATTAGCCACTACCTCCTTGAAATTCCTTTCCTGTAATGTCATCTTTCTTGCAATCACATCAGCACATTGCAAGCATTTGTGGCTGATCCTCCTTATACAAGGTTCCATCATGATAAGGTAGTCCTTAGGACTCATCCACATTTTATGCCAAAGGTGGTGTCACCTTTTCATTTCAACCAAACGGTTTACCTTCCTGTATTATTCCCAAGGCCTCATGCCTCAAATGCAGAAAGGAATCTTCATACTTTGGATTGTAAAAGGGCTCTGGCCTTTTACTTACAGAGGACACAGCAACATAGGAAGTCCTCTCAACTTTTTTGTTGCTTTTGATCCTAGTCATTTGGGACTTCCAGTCTCCAAAAGAACACTGTCCAACTGGATTGCATAGTGTATATCTTTTGCCTATGAAAGTAAAAACCTTTCTCTGGAAGGCCATGTCACAGCTTACAATGTGAGAGCCATGGCATCCTCTATGGCTCATCTTCACTCTGTGTCTATCGACGACATCTGTCGAGCAGCTACTTGGGCTTCGGTTCATATCTTCACACCCATTACTGCTTAGACAAGGACTCCCACCGGGATGTCTTTTTTGGTCAGACTGTTCTTCAACACCTGTTCCATACTTAATCAGCTCCTATCCACCATCCCTGATAGGATGCCAGAGAGCCATGGGGGGAAGTGGAGCCCTTTCACAAGGGCACACAACTTCTGGGGGGTTTTCCCTGGCATCTGCAGCTAGGGAGTCCCCCATATGTGAAGACTACATTCCTGCTTGTTCCTGGAGATAGCATAGTTACTCACCTGTAACAGGTGATCTCCGGGAACAGAAGGAATTTAGTCTTCACAACCCACCCACCTCCCCTAGGAGTTGTATCTCTCTCTATCTCTCTTTCCCTCTCTCTCTTTTGTCTCAGCTTTAAACTCAACTGGAGAGGGACAGTTGGGAAAGGCGGGAAGGCAACATGCAGGCGCTGTAGGATGCTCCCAAAAGCTTTCCTATTTGACGCTGGGGAGCGTTCCCACGCAGGCTCCGTTGGTACCGACGATACCCATATGTGAAGACTAAATTCCTGCTGTTCCCGGAGATCACCTGTTACAGGTGAGTAACTATGCTATCTCCAGGAACAAGCAGGAATACGTCATCACATATGGGTACGTCGGCACCGACGGAGCCCGCGCGGGAAAGCTCCCCAGCTTTTCAGATTAAAAGCTTTTGGGGCCTCCCACTGCACATGCGCGCTGCCTTCCCGCCTTCCTGACCAGCTCTCGTCAGTTTCTTTTTTTCCGCGGAGCCAGCAGGTCGTGTTCCTGTCACCGCTGAAGAAATTGTTAATTTTATTGTTTTCTTTAGACCGCGTACCTGCCTTCCCCATTCTGAAACCGGTACTGCCGGTCTCTCTTTCTTTCTTTAAAAAAAAAAAAAATATATATATTTTTCTTTTCTTCAGCACAGCTTGGTACTTTGTTAGGCCTTCAGGCCTACACAATTTCTCCTCATGGAGAAGCCAGTTCCTGGTTTTAAAAAGTGTACCAAGTGCAGTGCTGTCATTCCTCTTACAGACACCCATGAATGGTGTCTTAAATGTTTAGGACCTGACCATTCCATACCGGACTGCCCATCCTGCTCCCAGATGTCGAAACGTGGATTGCAGAACCGGGCCAACAAGTTCCATGTGCTGTTTCCTTCAGAAGCATCACAGTCATCCAGGTCTTCCTCTCCGGATGGATCTCAGGTAACCAAAACTCCAGTGGGCAAATCCTCTAAAAGCAAATCTCTTTCTAAAGATCGAGAGGCTCTGAATTCTGAGTTCGAGGATTCTGCCCAGGCCAAAAAACCCCGGCGGGAGGCTCCGGCCTCCAAAGCAATCATGGGGTCACAGGTTGACATCGATGGCGCGGCCTCGACAGATCACCTGTTGTACTGCTCTGGGGTACCGGCCCATACCGGTACCGACATCCAGGCAGCAGTGGCGTCTATGGGCAATACTGTCCAAGTCATGCAGCAGGCCATTCTGGCTTTTATTAATGCTGCTACGCCCTCGGTACCGCAGCCAGCGGTACCGGGTCCGGTTCCGGTAATGGCTTCCATACCGGAACCGAGGCCATCGTCTTCCAAACGCAGATCGGTTCCGCATGCCGGATCCGGGCTTTTGCCCGGTACCGATCCCATACCCGGTACGCCCGATGTCGATACCGAACGGTATGCGTATCGTGCGTTGGAAGCACATAGAGGATACTCTGCTTCTTCAGAGGATTTTAACTCCTCTGATGATTCTGATGAGTTCTCCCTTGATCTTCCTGAGGAGCCTTCTTCTCCTAACAGGAGAATGTCTCCACCAGAGGATTTGTCCTTTCAGGACTTCATCATAGAAATGGCTAAAGGTCTTTCTATTGCTTCATCCTCTGAAAAGGAACCCAGATCAAAGAAACTGGATATTTTAGGATACTCTAAGTCTCCTAAAGAGGCAGTCACCCTGCCTATCCATGAAATCCTTCAAGAACACTTGATGGACTTATGGGAGGCTCCTCTAACATTGTCTCCTTCTTCTCGCAGGTTGGACACCATATACCGTGTCCCCCCTTCTCCTGGTTTCCAAAAAACCCAGTTGCCTCACCATTCTATTGTGGTGAAGTCTGCAATGAAGAAGATAAAGAGTACCAAAAGGAACTCTTCTACTCCTCCAGGGCGAGAATGTAAGACTCTAGACTCTTTTGGCAGGAAATTTTCCAGGCTACTATGCTTCTAGCCAGGATTAATTCCTATAGTCTTTACATGGGCATGTTTCTCAGTGAAATCGCTCTAAAAGTTCGGCATTTTGCCCCCTTTCTCCCTGAGGATAAGAGGGAGCAGTTCATTTCCTTGGTGAAACACCTTTTGGATATTTCAAAGTTCTCCAACAGGGCAGCTTTTGATTCCTTTGAGGGTGCTGGTAGGGCTTCGGGCATTGCTATAGCAGCCCGACGTCTTGCTTGGCTCCAGGCTTCTGATCTAGAACCTTGGGTCCTAGATGGCTTACGAAATCTGCCCTGTACAGGTGAGAACTTATTTGGTGAGGAGTGGCAAATTAAGGCCACTCAAATGGATGCAGAAAATGCCACCTTAGATAGACTTTCTAAGTCTACCTCCACTCCTGCCAAGAAGAAGTCTTTTAAGAGGCCTTATTACAAGAAGTCCAGATTTTCTACAAATACTGGGCAACAATCCTCTCAGCCTCGTTTTGCTGCTAAACGTCAACAACCTAAACAGGCAAGGTCAAAGCCTGCGGCGTCTGCTACGCCTCAGCAGGCTCCACCCCCTCAGGGGTTTTGACTTGCCCCTAGAGAACTTAACTTTTCTGGCTCTAGAACAACCAGAGCCCCTCACCATACCCGGAAGGTTAGCTCACTTTGCTCCCAGATGGGAGCAAATTACATCAGAGCAATGGACCCTCTCTATCATCAGAGAGGGTTACAAACTCCATTTTTCCGACCTTCCTCCTTATACTATGGTGAGGCAGTTCAATTCTCCCCCATCTCTCCTGGCCCTCTTGGGTCAGGAAGTCTCCTCCCTCCTTGCCCAGGGGGCAATAGAGGAGGTCCCTCTTCTTCAACAGGGGACGGGATTCTACTCCCCTTATTTTCTAATACCAGAGGGCTTCAGACCAATTCTGGATCTGAGAGAATTGAACAAATTTCTTTTCAAGGAGAAATTCAAAATGCTTTCTCTGGGCATTCTCCTTCCATACCTTCAGAGTCAGGATTGGCTTTGTTCTCTAGATCTAAAGGATGCGTATACACACATACTCATCCACCCATCCCACAGAAAATACCTTCGATTTCTGTTTCAGGGAAAACATTTCCAGTACAGAGTACTCCCCTTCGGTCTAGCCTCTGCTCCAAGAGTGTTCACCAAATGCATGGCAGTCGTAGCTGCCTTTCTAAGAGGCCTGGGAATTTTCATATTCCCATACCTGGACGACTGGCTCATCCGAGCTCCCTCTCAGTCCCAGGCCCAAATTTCCCTGGACCGCACAAGGCGTCTTCTGCAGTATCTAGGACTGGTAGTAAACCTTCCCAAGTCTCAACTAATCCCTACTCAGTCTCTCGAGTTCATAGGGGCCCAGTTAGACACCATCACTGCAAGGGCCCACCTGCCTCAGGTCAGGGCCCAACGCCTGCTGAGTTTGGCCTCCCAAGCTCAGTCCAGCAGTCATTTGACAGCCCGGGAAATGCTGCGACTTCTGGGCCACATGGCCTCCACGGTACATGTGGTGCCCTACGCTCGTCTGCATATGAGAGCAGCTCAATGGACCTTAGCCACCCAGTGGACTCAAGCATCTGGAGCGCTCTCCGACCAAATACTCACCTCAAGCCGTCTATTTTGGTCCCTCCAATGGTGGACATCCACCAAGAATCTGTTGTTGGGGGCCCCCTTCCAACCTTTGTTGTCCCAAGCAACCCTCACAACAGATGCCTCCCAGACAGGGTGGGGAGCTCATCTTCAGAACCTCTCCACTCAGGGCACTTGGTCTCCACAGGAGGCCACCCTTCATATCAACCTCCTGGAACTGCGAGCAATTTACCTTGCTCTCAAGGTCTTCTATACCCTCCTTGTCAACCTGACTGTCCTAGTTCAGACAGACAATCAGGTAGCCATGTTCTATATAAACAAACAAGGAGGGACAGGCTCTCTGTCGCTTTGCAACGAAGCTCTCAGAATATGGGCCTTCGCCAGAGAGCATCAAATTCACCTTCTTGCAGTGTATCTTCCAGGAGTTCAAAACTCTCGTGCAGACAGACTCAGTCGAGTTCTGCTTCCACACGAATGGTCCATACATATGGACCAGATACGCAGAATCTTTCAGGAATGGGGGACCCCGGACATAGACCTCTTTGCAAGTCCGTGGAATGCCAAACTTCCCCGGTTCTGTTCCAGAACTCAGTGTCAGGGAGCTCAGGCCCACGATGCCTTCCTCCTGCATTGGGGTCAGGAATTCCTCTATGCCTTTCCACCCATTCCTCTAATATCCAAGACTCTGTTCAAGCTCCAGAGGGATCACGGGACTATGATCCTCATAGCTCCCCGCTGGCCACGCCAGGTGTGGTTCCCTCTACTTCTGCATCTCTCCCAGGGATCCTCCCTGGACCTGGGAGCTGCGCCAGACCTTCTGTCTCAGGAGGAGGGGACTTTGTGGCACCCAAACCCCAAATCCCTACATCTCAGAGCTTGGTTACTGAAGGCCTAAGTCTTCAAGACTTTAATCTTTCTCAACCTGTGACAGATATCCTTCATGCCTCTAGGAAACCTTCCACGAGGCGTTCTTATGCTTTCAAATGGAAACGTTTTTCCATTTGGTGTGCTCAGCAGGGTCTTGACCCTCTAGCACTTCCTTTGAATTCCCTCTTGGACTATCTCCTGCATCTTTCAAATGCAGGCCTTAAGACGAATTCAGTAAGGGTCCATTTGAGTGCTATTGCAGCATCCTTAAAACCTATAAATGGACAACCTGTCTCCTCTCATCCTCTTGTTTCACGTTTCATGAGAGGCCTGACTCTAACTAAACCTCCCATCCGACCTCCTCCGGTAGCATGGGATTTGAACCTAGTTCTAGGTCAGCTTATGAAGCCACCTTTTGAGCCTTTGGACTCTACCTCCTTCAAATTTCTTTCCTGGAAGGTTGTTTTCCTTATTGCAGTCACTTCGGCTCGCCGCATCAGTGAACTGCAGGCTTTAGTGGCTCATCCACCTTATACTAGGTTTCATCATGATAAGGTGGTCCTTAGGACGAATCCCCACTTTATGCCCAAAGTGGTCTCGCCTTTTCATCTTAATCAAGAGGTATATCTACCTGTCTTTTTCCCGGCTCCTCATGCATCCAGTGCAGAGAGGAACCTTCATACTCTGGATTGTAAAAGAGCTCTTGCCTTTTACCTCAACAGGACTCAACCACATCAAAAGTCTTCCCAACTTTTCGTGGCTTTTGATCCTTCTCATTTGGGACTTCCAGTCACCAAGCGTACACTTTCCAATTGGATCGCTCAGTGTATTTCTTTTGCTTACCAGAGTAAGAACATTTCTATGGAGGGCCATGTCACAGCTCACAATGTGAGGGCCATGGCCACTTCTATGGCTCATCTTCACTCTGTGTCCATAGATCAGATCTGTCGAGCAGCCACTTGGGCCTCGGTTCATACCTTCACAGCCCATTACTGCTTGGACAAGGACTCCCGCCGGGATGCCTTGTTTGGTCAGGCTGTCCTCAAACACCTGTTCCATACTTAAACAACTCCTGCCCACCTTCCCTGGATGGATGCCTGAGATCCATGCGAAGATGGTTTACCCTTGGAGGGGGATCTCCCAGGCATCTTAGCTAGGGAGTCCCCATATGTGATGACGTATTCCTGCTTGTTCCTGGAGATAGCACAGTTACTTGCCTGTAACAGGTGATCTCTGGGAACAGCAGGAATTAGTCATCACAACCCACCCACCTCCCCTAGGAGTTGTATCTCTATCTATCTTCCTGTCCTCTCTCTCTATTGTCTCAGCTTTAAACTCGAACTGACGAGAGCTGGTCAGGAAGGCGGGAAGGCAGCGCGCATGTGCAGTGGGAGGCCCCAAAAGCTTTTAATCTGAAAAGCTGGGGAGCTTTCCCGCGCGGGCTCCGTCGGTGCCGACGTACCCATATGTGATGACTAATTCCTGCTGTTCCCAGAGATCACCTGTTACAGGTAAGTAACTGTGCTTTCTTTTCCATCTGCTCCTGCTGCCCACCATATGTGCATGAATGCTTGTTCATGTGTGTGCTTGTGCTTGTGTGGACATGTTAGTTTGTGTGTGCATGTGTGTATATATTGATATCTGTACACTCTGTGCCCGTGATAGCTATGTTACTCTGAGTCACTGTTAGTATTATTTATTTTATTTTTATTTAACATCTCTTATATACCGCGCTATTAAAATCAGCGCGGTGTACATCGAACAAAATATACTGCAATGTGTACAGGTAACATCGAGTTTACAGAGAACAAGGGAATATAAAACATGGAATAACAGGGATAACTATGTACAATAAACGATATACTATTTATATGCTTTAATTATGTACCTTATTTAAACTCGAGTGAATATTGAACATGTATTCATGGGTAGGATGAGTCTATAGTAGTAAGGTAGATTTTCGTGGGGACTAACCGTTTTCTGGTTGGATTAAAGTGCTAGGGTGTTTGGTGTGAGTGGGAGGCCTGTTGGCTGTGTGAGTGTCCATGGACACTTCTGGGTAGTATTTTGTGAATAAGTGATGCTTTACGGCTTTGCGGAATTGTAATAGACTTTTGATGCCGCGGATTTCGTGGGGAAGTTTATTCCAATTCCTGGGTGCGAACAATGAAAAAGCTCTGTTTGATGTGGCTTTAGTACATGAAGTCATCATCTTAGGAACTATTAAAGTGTTCATAGTTGTAGTCCTTCTGTTTCTATTTTCAGGGGTGTTATGGATTAGTTTTCTGATTGGTGTTGGTGGGTAGATATTCATGGCTTTGAAGGTCAAAACTAGTGACTTGTATGAGAGTCTGGCTTGTAGTGGTAGCCAGTGTAGGTCTTTCATGATAGGCGTTATATGAGCAGACCTTGATGACCCAGAGAGGACTCTAGCAGCTGTATTCATAGCCAGACGTAGTGGATTTAAGGTTGATTGAGGGAGCCCGTGGAGGATGATGTTTGCAAAATCTAGATGTGGCAGGACTAGTGCCTGGAAGGTTGACCGGTAATCAGTATAGTCTAGTAGTGGACGGAGGTGGCGTAGTGTTCTGATCTTATGGTATATATTCTTTGTCACATTCTTCACGTGCATTGTCATGTCCAGGTGTTGATCTAATGTTATGCCGAGGTATCTGATCGTGGGTTTGGACGTCAGTTCTGTGTTGTTGACCAGCAGTGACGGCGGAGGTACAAACTTAAGATTCCTTGTAACAAATAGGACATCAGTTTTGCTATGATTTATTCTTAGGTTTTGAGTCAGCAACCATTCAGCTACTGCTCCGAAACAGTTGGTTATTGGAGTAAACACTGGTTGGTCAGTTTTGAACGGCATGTATATGAGGATGTCATCAGCGTATGCCAAGCATTGCACGTTAAAGGATCTGATCAATTCACAAATCGGCTGCATATAAATATTGAACATTAACGCCGATAGTGAAGATCCTTGTGGTACGCCTTGAGACTGTAGGAACGGCTCTGAGGATTTCTGGCCTGTTTTAACTTGTTGCCACCTGTTGGAAAGGTAGGATCTACACCATTCCAGTGCTGTGCTTCGAATCCCCTTCTCTCTCAGACGTTGAATTAGTATATCGTGGTTTACAGAATCGAAGGCAGCAGAAATGTCTAAAAAGATGAGAACAAATCCTTGTTTGATGTTGTTTATTCCTGTGATCAGATCGTTGAATAGGGTTGTAAGGATTGTGTCGACTCCATGTGCTTCTCTGAATCCATGTTGCGATTTGTCTAGGGGTGCTTCTGTGTCGATGTGATGTTGGAGTTGTTGTTGGGCAGCTTTCTCAATGATTTTTGCAAGCTGGGGGATGCTTGAGATTGGCCTAAATGATTCAACTTTGGATGGATCAAGCTTACTGTTTTTTAGTAGGGGCTTGATAGAGGTGTGTTTAAGACTCTGAGGGAATGAGCCTGTTAGGAAGGATTGGTTCAGAATTTTGCATAGGATTTGGCTTAGATCATGTCGCAGATCTTTGATCCAGTTAGCTGGGCATGGGTCGTTAGGTGCCGTGCTAGGATTGATGGAGGCAATAATTCTCTCAATTTCACTAGATGATATAGTATTGAAGTTGCAAAATGGAGTTATATGAGATTCCTTAGGTGATATAATGGGGTTGATGGTATTTATGCATGTGCTGGACTTAATCATTTTTGATTGCAGGTAGTTTGCGTAGTCCTGTGGCCGAGGTGTTGCAGGTTGGTCTGAAACTGGCTCTCTTGTTATGGATCTTACTATGTTGAATAGAGCATGAGGTTTATTGATGGAGCGCTTCAGTAGGTTTGTGTGGTATAGTTTCCTGCTCAATGTTACCTTTTCACGGTGGGTAGCTAGGTGTGAGTTATATGTTTCAAGGGCTTCTGGTGAGTGGGTTTGGCGCCACTGTCTTTCAAGTTTGCGTAGATGAGTGAGGGATGTACGAAGGTCAGCAGAGAACCATGGTGCGTGTTCTCGTTTTCTTATTTTCTTATCCATGTGCACTGGACATGAGGCGGCTCTGAGGTTCTCGTCCCATTTGGATACCAGGTCATCTAAGTTGAGGGTAGTGTTGGTCAAGAGTGGATGGAGGTTATCTAGGACTTTGTCGCGGTTGAGAGGTTGAAAACGGACTGCATGGGTTCCGGGTGAGTTAGATGGTATTTGACTCACATGTGAGGTAAAGGTGGGTATATTGAATTGAATAAGATTGTGATCAGACCAAGGTACTGGTATAACCGATAGTTGAAGGGCTTGGTGTGTTAAGGTTTTGGAATGAGGTGCGAAGATGAGGTCTAGTTTGCCTCCTTTAGTGTGGGTGGGAGAGTCGACATATTGTTTGTAACCTAGATCCTCTAGTGCGTCTAGAAATGCTTCTGAATGGCTGTCATGAAGAGAAGGGAGGTTGAAGTCGCCAACTAACCAATTTGGAGAGCGTGATGTGGATGTTGCGCATGCAAGCTCAATTATTGTTGGAAGGTCATCCGGTAATGGGGATGGTGCTCGATAAAGCAGGTTGATTGAGCAGAGATCATTGGATATAGTGAGGGAGTCAAGGTGGGTTGAGCTGGAGGAGTTGCATAGCTTGAAGTTAAGATCTGTTTTAGCAAGGATGAGCGTTCCGCCTCCTTTTTGAGTGGATCTGTGGCATGTGTAGAGGTCGAATCCAGGAGGCAGCATCTGGTTCAGGAGGATGTTGTCGCTGCCAGATAGCCATGATTCTGTAACCATCAGGATGTCGAGCTTGTATTGAGGAATCAAGTCCATGACTACGGGCCATTTTGATCGTATGGATCTGGCATTTATCAATGCACATTTTAGGAGGCGTTGTCGATGGAGTTTCTCAGATTGGGCTTTGTTGATGACTTGAAGGGGAATGCTAAGAAGATGGGAGTGGGATGTGTGGTTGCGTTTTGCATTTGTGTGGTGGGAGAATTCAAACCATCTCCTTCCATATGTACGCAGTATTGGTATGTAGCTAGTATCGTGGTTGAGGGCGTTTGTGATGCAGGGGAGCCCAAAGGTAAGGAGGGTAGTGATCAATAACAGGACCTTGTACATTTTTAGGTTAGATATAAATAATGCAATGCCCAATTACTATCAATGCCGCAATTGCTATCAATGCCGCAATTGCTATCAACAATGCAATGACTAATTGATATTGGCAACAGTTAAAGGACTATAGGCAGTGGTGGAACAATGTGCTAATTTAGTATTGGCAATAGTATTAAGATTATTGATTTGCAGATAACAGTATAATAGCTTGTGAGATGCTAGTTTGTACTGCTAACAGTATTGTAATGGCAGTAATAAGTAATAAGTTCTTACTGACAACAGTAATGTAATAGCTGTAATAAGTTCTTACTGACAACAGTATTATAATAAGTTCTTACTGACAACAGTATTATAATGGCTGTAATAAGTTCCTACTGACTACAGTATTGTAATGGCTGTAATACGTTCTTACTGACAACAGTATTATAATGGCTTAGTATGCTGCAGCTGCTGGAACTACCTTTCTTAGAGAAATGCATTGATGAATTTTTTGAGAGGTGGGTCTTCATTTCTCTTCCATCTCCCACCACACGCAAAAACGAAATTTGTACAGTACAGGAACTTCCCCCAGCTCACCTTCCCCTTTCTGTGACAAGAGGAGCATTCCAGTGCGCTTGCCCCACAGACTTCCCATTTCAGTGGTTCTCAACCCAATAACTGGAAGAGCAGTCTCTGCTTACATTGCAACCAGCAGCAGAGACTGTGGATAAGATCTAGTCTAGTTGTTCTCAACTCAGTCCTCTGGGACCCCTAGTCCAGTCAGGTTTTCAGGGTATCCATAATGAATATTTATTTATTTTATTTATTTAACAGGATTTTTAGACTGCCTTATCCTAAAATCAAAGCAGTTTATAGCGCAACTTGGGAGTTTTACATAGAACAAAGGGTGAGGGCGGCATGCATGAGATTGTTTCAAACTATCTTATATACAAGGTCAACTATGTACAAAGAGTATGTAATGACATCAGTGACCTTGTTTGTGGTCAATTATGTACAGCTGGACATTAAATGAACAGAATGTTTGCGGGGATAGAGCTGGGACAGAAGGGGAGTTAAGTCAGCAGGCGGTAGGAGAGGGGTAATGGTAGTCTGTATTAAACTGGCAATCCATATTGTGCGGGTAGTCCATATTAAGTAAGGTCTCCGAAGTGTTCAATATAGAGAGTTGGTGTACCTCAGGACTTTTGTCTTGAAACCTCTTGTTTCTCTCTACACTCATTCCCTGGATTTCCTGATCTCCTCTCATAGTTTTAAGTACCATCTTTATACTGATCACTCAGATTTACCTCTCTACCTGCTTGTCGGACATTGCTACCTGGATGTTCCGTCACCATCTGAAACTAAACATGGCCAAGACATAGTTTCTTATCTTCCCCCTAAAACCAGCTTCCCACTTCCTCCTTTCTCTATATATCTGTGGATAAGACTGTCATCTTTCCTGTCCTCAGCTTGCAATTTGGGGTCATCTTTGACTCTTCTCTCTCTTTTGGTACGTATGTGCAACAGCTAAAACCTGTACTTTTTCTCTATAACATCAGCAAAATTCGTCCCATCCTCTCAGACCAAGACCATTATTCGGTCTCTCGTCACCTCCCATCTATACAGTTTCAACTTGCTTCTCACTGGTCTCCCATTGAATCATCAATCTCTTCTTCAGTCTGTTCAAAACTCATCTGCACAGCTAATATTCTGCCAGTGTTGCTATCGCGTAAATTACCCTTCTCAAGTCACTTCATTGGCTTCCTATCCACTTCCACATAAAGTTCAAACATCTCTTTCTGTCCTACAGATGCATTCATTCTATGACTCCTTGCTACTTCTCCTCTCCTATCTCTCCCTAAACCCCTCCCTGGCAGTTCCGCTCTTCAAGCAAATCACTTTTATTTATGCCCTCTTCTGCTGCCAGCTCCAGACTCTGGTCTTGAGTCTGTATGTCAGTCTCCATCTCTGGTCCTATTCAAATCCAGGCTAACAATTCTTCTTTTATAAGGCTACATTTGAATCCTGACCCACTTATTCTCCTATCTACACCCATGTGTATTTTAATAATTTCCTTTAAGAATTCCCTAGTTCTGTTTGTCTTAGTAGAAAGTCCCTGCTTGCTTC
This sequence comes from Ichthyophis bannanicus, assembly GCA_033557465.1. Lineage (NCBI taxonomy): Eukaryota > Metazoa > Chordata > Amphibia > Gymnophiona > Ichthyophiidae > Ichthyophis > Ichthyophis bannanicus. The sequence goes on along the minus strand of CM066036.1, from coordinate 842,097,443 downwards.
AGAGAACTGATAATCTCTTATATTGTAGCGGCGGAATGCCACCAAACCAATTACACCAGGAGTCTTTATCAAGGTTCAAGCCAGTTTATTGTGCACAAGGCAGTCTAAGAAGTGACAGAGCCCCGCTTTAGCGGAAACATGTTCATTTTATACAGCCAAAACATTTTGATACATGAAAACATTCTGTTGGTCTCATGCTAATTTCTACAAACTTTCTATTGGTCTGACATTTCCCTGAATTTGACCAATCAGGATCTATGCCCTTTGCTCTGCTTTCTCCAGCTAGCTGAACAATGGCTTGGTTCAAACCTGGTTACTTTCCTTCATCAAGGTCATATCTAGCTCCTAAAATGTGTATGTAACAATTCTGGAGTAACGATTTAACATACAGGCATTGTATTCACTTAGTGCAAACTTTGCAATAGCAGCATTTCATTCTAAAGCAGCATTTAATTCTGTCTTTTAATTTTATGTCTCAGCACTACTGAAATCCAGGCTTGGTTCTTAGGCCTGTCATTTTTCAGGTTCAGGCTTATGGCCTAGTCTATAGGTCTTGGCTACCACATTCCCCCCTTTGATTATTCTCACCCAGAATGTTAAGATGGGTAAGAAACAAATCACTTATACTTGAGTTGTTGCCATGTTATGTGGTATGATAAAGCAAAGTCTGTGTAATCTTTTCTCCAGTACGAGTAGTAGTTATGCATGCAGCATAGGGTGGCAAGGCAAAAGTCAGTTCAAAGCATCTCAAGGCTGCTATCAAGATGAAACAGTAGAGAATCATGATGAAAAGTCTCTGAAGAATTAGTGCAAGTCTTTGAAAGACCAGTGCAACTGTTGATAATTCTTGACCACGAAGTCGTCGTCTTCTTTACTGTACGTTGACCTGTTTTGCTCTCAGTAGCATGCAACAGGTGTAGCGTTGATTGTAGATCCTCAAGCTTCCGCTGTACATGACCTTACCAATTTCATTGGTAGGTGTGTAGAGCTGTAGATTCCAATGTATTTCAATAGACACAGTCCTTTTAGTTTGCACTGTTGATCAAAATGGCACAAAGATTTTCAAATAATATAGTCCATAATAGTCTCTTTCTGTTGATAATAATCTCTTCAGAATAAACAAATAGTCTCTTGGGATTCAGAAATTCTATATTAGCACAGTCTCTCTTAAAAATTTCCTGAATTTTTCAATTTGCTTGTCTTCGCAAAGTTAGCTGCAATGGAACTTCTGGATCATGTTCTGATGTCCACTGGTCTGGCTCTGGAGCTGCTGCTGATTTCACTCTGCTGTGATGAATCCAGGGTTCGAGTTCTGCAACTTTCACTGCTGTAGGTGTTGACAGGATGACGACATATGGTCCTCTCCAGTGTGGTTCCAACGGTGTCTTCTTCCAGTCTTTGACCCACACCGAAGTACCGGGTTTGTAAGGATGCAGCGGTTCAGTGAAGTTGATGGGTAATTGGTCTTGTACCCATCTGTGAAGATTCTGCAAAACAGAACTTAGTGCTAATAGTTCTTGCCTAGTAATTTCAGATCCTATCTGCTTCATATCCCCTTTGATCCCTTTGACAATAGGTGAAGGTCTACCATACAAAATCTCATAGGGAGAAAGTCCTAATGACTTAGTAGGTGCTGAGCGTATCCTTAAAAGAGCTATTGGAAGTACCTGTGACCATTTTAAATGTGTTTCCTGACAAAGTTTGGACAATTGAGATTTCAGAGTTCTATTCATTCGCTCTACTTTCCCTGAACTCTGAGGTCTGTATGCTGTGTGTAACTTCCATTGTATCTGTAGAGCTTTAGCTAAATGTTGAGTTACTTGGGATATAAATGAGGGCCCATTGTCTGACCCTATGACTAATGGTATTCCAAATCTTGGAACAATTTCACGAAGTAGGACTTTAGTGACCTCTCTGGCTTTCTCAGTCCTGGTGGGAAAAGCTTCTACCCACCCAGAGTAGGTGCACACTAGAACAAGCAAGTAACGGTATCCATTTGCTTTTGGCATTTCAGTAAAGTCCACTTGAAAATTACTCATGGGAGTAACTCCTGTTGATTGAATTCTTATGGGTAGATTAGGACCTTGCTTGGCATTGTTTTTGACACATGTTTTACATTGACGAGCTACTGAAGCTGTCAAAGGTCCCAACAAAGAAATATAAAAATGAGGTTTCAAAGCTTTTGTCATTGCAGTTTTTCCATAATGTGTTGCTTGATGAAATGCTTGAACAAAGGCTAAACGTAATGCTTCAGGAATCACTATTTGTCCAGGAGGTTGACTCCCCTCCTGTGGTGGAAGTTCTGTCCATCCATTTCTGAGTACTCCCCCTTCTTGTTCACAATAATAGTCCAATTCTTTTGTAGTATATCTGGGATCCCATGAATTAAGAGGTACAGGGAATAGAACTGCTTGAATTGTAGTATTCTGAGTTAGAGTCTGTCCGGTAATGACTGCTTTACGAGCAGAGGCATCTGCAAATCTGTTCCCTTGTGCAATTTCTCCTTTTCCTGCTTGATGTCCTCGACAGTGCATAACTGCAACTTGCTCGGGGGCCCATACAGCATCTAACAATGTCAATATCTCTGGGCCATATTTGATAGATTTTCCTCCTGAAGTTATCAATCCCCGTTCTCTATACAAGGCTCCATGAGCATGCAATGTTGTGAATGCATACTTAGAATCTGTGTATACATTTATACAGAGTCCTTTTCCCAGTATTAGTGCTCTTGTGAGTGCTATCAATTCTGCTTTCTGTGCTGATGGTTCCTGAGGCTAGGGCTGAAGATTCAATTACAAGATCCAGGGTTACTACTGCATATCCAGCACAACGATGTCCATTGACTACAAGACTGCTTCCATCCACAAAGAAAGTTTGTTCTGGATCTTCAAAAGGTACATCTGTCAGGTCTGGTCGACTTGAGAATACAGTATCCATGACTTCTATGCAGTCATGATCAGGAGGGTCAATTGGTAACAGTGTAGCTGGATTCAAGGCCTGACTGACCGGTCGAGGATTTTCACACAACATGCTCTGGTACTTTAGCATTCGTGAGTTGGTGAACCAGTAATTTCCTTTGTGGTCCATGAGGGTTTGAACAGAATGTGGCACTATTACACAGAGATTTTGTTCTAGAGTGAGCTTGTCTGCTTCAGTTACTAGAAGTGCTGTAGCTGCGATGGCTCTCAGACAAGGTGGCCATCCTTTTGCAACAATGTCCAATTGCTTAGATAGATACGCTACAGGTCGCTGCCAAGATCCAAGTGGCTGAGTCAACACTCCTAAGGCATTTCTTTGTGACTCATGAACATATAGACGAAATGGCTTCTGTACATCTGGTAGTCCAAGGGCTGGTGATGTCATCAGGGCTGTCTTCAGAGTCTTGAATGCTGTTTCTTGTTCAGGTCCCCATTCTAATGGAGATTGTTCCAATCCTTTGATGTCTTGATATAGTGGTTTTGCAATTAGAGCAAAGTTAGGTATCCATATTTGACAGTATCCTACTGCACCTAAAAAAGCTCTTACCTGTCTTCTGGTAGTTGGAATTGAAATGCTGCATACTGCTTCTTTGCGTTCTGATCCCAGTCGTCGTGTTCCATTGGATAGCTGAAAACCTAAGTATTTGACTTCTTTTTGACATAGTTGTGCTTTTGATCTGGAGACTTTGTATCCTGCTTCATTCAAGAGATGTAGAAGTTCACTTGTGGCTTGCAAACATTCTTCTTCTGAGTTGGTGGCAATCAGCAAATCATCTACGTATTGAAGAAGAATTCTCTCTCCTGGGATAACTGGATAACTTGATAAATCCTTGCTGAGTGAAGTACTGAAGATTGTTGGTGAATTTTTGAATCCTTGTGGTAATCTTGTCCAGGTAAGTTGGCCTCCTCTTCCTGTTGTTGGATCTCTCCATTCAAATGCAAATAAAAGCTGACTGGCAGGGGCAAGCCGTATACAGAAGAAAGCATCCTTTAAATCTAGAACAGTGAAGTGAGTGGCTTCAGTATGAATTAATCCCAGCAGTGTGTATGGATTCGGTACTACTGGATGTATAGTTTCAATTGCATCATTGACTCTTCTCAGATCTTGTACTGGTCTGTAGTCACCTCCAGGTTTCTTGATTGGAAGTAAAGGAGTATTCCATGATGATTGGCATTCTTTTAGTAATCCATGTTTCAATAATCTCTTCAAATGGATATGTATTCCTTCTATTGCTGGTCGTGGAAGAGGATATTGCTTCACATGCACAGGTTCTGCTCCTGATTTGAGAGTTACAAAAATTGGGGCTATATTCTTTGCTAGGCCAGGTGGATTATCTTCTGCCCATACTCCAGGTGGTGCTGAAATTTCAATAGGAATAGTTGCTTTCTTGACAGGAAAAATGCTGTAGAATCTCCATTCTTCTTCTCGTGGAACTGTTAGTGTCATTAATCCTGCAGGTTTGGGATTTGTGTTTACAGACATTTGCATTTCTCCTTCTTCAGTGAAAGTTATCTGTGCCTGCAGTTTAGCAAGCATGTCTCGACCTAAAAGTGGAATAGGGCATTCTGGTATGTATAAAAATTGATGTGTTATCTTTTGTCCTCCTAATTCACACATGCGATTCTGTAAAAATGGTTTATTTGCTTTTGTCCCAGTGGCTCCAACAATAGTGACAGTTCATTTAGATAAAGGAGCTACTGGTTTTGCTACTACTGAATGTTCAGCTTCTGTATCTATCATAAAGTTCATGTATTGATCCCCTATCTTCATGCAGACCATAGGCTCTTGGGGACCTAGAGTAAACTCAGAGCCCGGTCTGTCCTAATCTTCATCACTATTGTATTCCGCTTCTGCCGCTGCAGTTGGTTCAATAGCTTCTTCTCTTTTTTGCTGAAACTGCATACGACCTGTTCCTGCTTGATTCTGGTTACGCCCTCTTCCTCTCCAGCTCCCTCCTCCCCTCTGTGAGGTAGGGTTTCTCTGCGGGCACTCATTTCTCCAGTGCCCTTCCTCCTTGCAATAGGCACATTGGTTCTCACCTAGTGGGGGTAGACTATTTCCTCGATTCCTCCCACGCCTTCTCATTCTTCTGTTGGAAAAACGTCTCCCTCGCCGCTCTACCAAAGCTGTAGCTAAAAGATCTGCTTTCTTTTTCATTTTTCGTTCACTTTCTCTCTCTCTTTCATTATCACGATTTATAAATACTTTTTGAGCAACTTCCATCAATTGTGCTGTATTCATACCTGCAAAGCCATCCATTTTCTGCAATTTTCGTTTAATATCCCCTTGGGATTGACTTACAAAAGCTGCGTTTACCATGCACAAATTTTCCATAGCTGCTGGATCATATGGGGTATACAGTCTATATGCTTCAGATAATCGCTCATAAAAAGCTGCAGGAGATTCAGTTGGACTTTGTATTACTTCTGCTACTTTTCCAATATTCATTGCTTTTTGGCCTCCTTTTTTTTTAGGCCTTGTAATAGGGCTTGGCGAAACTGTGTTAAAGCTCTCGCCCCCCCTTCACAATTTGGATCCCATCCAGGATCTTCGTTTGGAAAAGCCGCAGCTGCTGCTTGTTGAGGATTTAAATTTGCTCTTTCAACAAAGTTTTCTTCTAGCCACTTTGTGGATGCCTGCACAATTCTTACTCTTTCTTCAGTAGTAAATAGAGTAGACAAGAGCTGACGACAATCTGACCAGGTAGGCTGGTGCGTTTGCATAATACTGCTCATTAATTCAGTTAAATCTTGAGGCTTGCTAGTATAGGATGCATAATGTGTTTTCCAATTTAACAAGTCAGTTGTAGAAAAGGGTACGTAAATCAGGCTGGTAGGTCCTAAAGCCATCTGTCCCTGATCGTCCCTGATAGGCAGGCCAGGTACCTGACGTAGGGGTATTACTTTTTTACTGGCACCGCCAATACTTCTTAAATCATATGTTTTCTGAGAAAATCTTTCTATAGCTGCAGGAGATTCTATGCTTGTGGACAATTCTACACTTTCAGTTTCGTTATCAGTAGTTGTCTGTCTCTCCGAAGTGCTAGGACTTTCAATTGGAGAAGTCTGCCCTTCCCCCAACTGCAGAGACGGCACATTTATATTAACTTCAGGCAGTGCTAATGTAACATGCTGCAGTGATCGTGCTAGAATATCTGGAGACTCTGGGGCAGAGTATATAGGCAATCCCTCCTTCCCGGGTTTCTGTTCAGCTGTCTCTAATCCTTTTGCTAGCATAATTCTTCTCAACTCATAATACTGCTTTATCCAGGGTGGCTGCTTCTCACAAATATCTAACCAAGAGTCTATGTAAGGAAACTGATCTGGATAACGTTCTCTCACACTCTTATGCACAGAAGAAATAATTCTCACATTGAAAGTACCCTCACGGGGCCATGCACTGTTTATTAACGGTGTAATGGGGGGCGGTATATCAAATGTTTGATAAACAATAAACACAGCACAGCCATTCTATTAGGAGACATTGTAATACCATAATCCCCAGTAAACCCTTTATTAAAGTTCTTGATCATGATTTCTAGCGGAGTTTGCTTAGACTCTATCCCACCCATTTTTACATGTAATGTGGTGCGTCTGTACTACGTAATCACGTACAACAAATTATTACTTCAAACAGTAGGAGAGGGAGGTCGAACTGTGGGGTAAGGGGTCCTCACAGCTCTGGAGACAGATAGGGACACAAACAGCAATCACTTCCTCCGTTTCGCGACCTGGACGCGGTCTCCCGGCCAGGAACTGCGCTAGTCCGGAGTCCACTCTCGCTCTGCCTTTTCAAGACCTCTCACTCACTCATCTCACACACAAACAAAATTGCATTTCCCAAAAGCCCAATCCTGACTATCTAGGCTTACCAAAAATTTTACCATTACCAGAAGGAGTCAGTGGTTTCCTCTTGCGCTCTTAATAGCCCTTGCAAGAGTACACGGACCGCTCTGGACGTGATCAGTGTCCTTTTACCATTTTTCCCATTACCATATGGTTCCAGTACTGTCTGACTTAATAATACAAAAACTCTATACTCACCCAGATCTGGTACCCGTCCCCCAAGCCAGCGCATGGGTTGAAGCCTGGACTCCCCTCCTCAGGTTCGAAGATGTTGGCCTAGCCGGACCCAACGCCCGCCGAGGCTAGAACCCTCTCCGATGCAATGGACCGGTTGGCGCCTGAGAATTCACACGTCGGTCAGACGCGGTCCCAACCAGGCCGAATTTTGTGGTAAATCAGTTTGATCACTCTCTACCACTACACCTTCCAGGCCAACGCACCAAGAATATGTAGCGGCGGAATGCCACCAAACCAATTACACCAGGAGTCTTTATCAAGGTTCAAGCCAGTTTATTGTGCACAAGGCAGTCTAAAAAGTGACAGAGCCCCGCTTTAGCGGAAACATGTTCATTTTATACAGCCAAAACATTTTGATACATGAAAACATTCTATTGGTCTCATGCTAATTTCTACAAACTTTCTATTGGTCTGACATTTCCCTGAATTTGACCAATCAGGATCTATGCCCTTTGCTCTGCTTTCTCCAGCTAGCTGAACAATGGCTTGGTTCAAACCTGGTTACTTTCCTTCATCAAGGTCATATCTAGCTCCTAAAATGTGTATGTAACAATTCTGGAGTAACGATTTAACATACAGGCATTGTATTCACTTAGTGCAAACTTTGCAATAGCAGCATTTCATTCTAAAGCAGCATTTAATTCTGTCTTTTAATTTTATGTCTCAGCACTACTGAAATCCATGCTTGGTTCTTAGGCCTGTCATTTTTCAGGTTCAGGCTTATGGCCTAGTCTATAGGTCTTGGCTACCACAATATGTGTGTGTACAGCACTGCATATGTGTCTACTAGTGCTATATTGCATGCGGGGAGTAGCGTTCTATAAATGTATAATAATAATAATTGTAATAGTAAACAGGGCAGGCTCACACACTCATGGGCGGGAGGTGTGGGGGGGGGGGAGGGGGTAGGATTAGAGAACTGCTGATAAACTCTGAAAAATGGGCTCGTCTAGGCTGCCTTCTTTCTAGCTTCCAGACATTAATGTAAAAACACAGGTACACTACCAAAAAACTGCCTCCAGTTTTGCAACTGATTCCTATAGATTTTGGGGTGCTGAATCCAGGAAAAATAGCCAAAATGTTCCATCACGTCACGTTTTCTTGCAAAATTAGATTTCTTACCCATATAAGGAATGTTCACATAATTTCTTTTTAGCCGACTGCAGTTTATTTTCTTGGCCCAAAATAGAGGTTGTAATGGTTAACTAACTAGAAACACTCCCTCATGATATTTTAGAGTGTTTTGTATTCATTTTATACATTAACAGGACAATTGGGAGGCGGGGGGCTAAATCCAGTACTCGCGCTGGCGCATGTTCTTTCCTGTTCGCCTCGCCTCGTTCGCTCGCTCGCTCAAACACGGTGGTTGCGACATGAACATTCCTGTCAAATTTCAGTTTCTTGCAAGTTCATTATTGCCTTTTGTTTGCTCAGTCGTAATCCAGCTTTATTCCGAAGTGGTTCACTACAGTTGTAGTTTGCAGTGCTGTGTATTTGTGATGGCTCACAGAGCCAGAGGTTGCGTCAACTCTCCGGACAGTTTTTGTTTTATTTGTGGGGAATATACCGTGAAAAAGCAGCAGAGGAACATTTCTGCATTTATTAAAAAAGTATATTTCGCCTATTTCGGTTTGAAGTTAGGCGATCAAGACAAACCGTGGGCTCCTCACAAAGTGTGCAAGACATGTGAGGAAGATCTACGCTTATGGATGAAAGGTAAAAAACAAGCATTTCGTTTCGGAATACCTATGATGTGGCGTGAACAAAGAGACCACAGCAGTGACTGCTATTTTTGCTCTTGCATTGTGAAGGGTGTGATAAGGAAGCTTATCATAGCTCAGGTAGGAGCTATAGAAAAGATGATGTGACTCTGAACAAGCAACCTGTCAGTTCTGGTAGAAGCAAGAAAACAGAGTTTTCACATAAAAGACTACCAGTCCCAGAATGCACCAGGTTTCCAGCAGCCATGAGAGGGGCTGAAGTGAGAAAATGTGTGTGCAATCAAGAGAGCTATGAGGTAATCCCTAAGCACTCATCTCAAAGGGCAGGGCCTGATTCAAGACAGCTGCGCTGTGTTAGGGAGGAGCACACATTAGGAAAGAATAAGAATAGAGATTATTCTTCAGATAACAGTTTCAAGAACAGTTTCAGCAAAAGCTTCTGGAAGAGATACAGAGACCGAGACAGCAACGACTACAAGCTCAAGCACCAGTATCACCTGGAGAAACAGAAGCCAAGCCAAGCGGATAGAGAAAGAAGGAAACTCTCTGGAAGGAAGAGAAGAAAGCCCATTGGATGGTCTGGGAGAGTCCAAGGCAGTACCCATACTGGGAGGTATTCCAAGTGCCAGCAGAGTCCATTGGACTGGATTCAGCCAGAGGAATGGAATGGCAGAGATAGGAATCACCAGTGGCTACCTGGAAGAGAGAAGACTGCACGTGGAAGGGACTTTCAGACCAAGGCCAGAAGGTATGTGAGAGGAGATCCAGTGTCCAGGGATCAAGATTGGAAGGCTGGACATCAGAATTGGATTACATACTGGCCAGGCTCTACAGAGAGGAATTATGATGGCAGGAGAGGCTCAGGTATGAACACTGATCCAGACCCTATCTATAATAGAGAATGGCAGCAAGGGAATAAGCATTCTCATGATAGTGCCTTAACGAAAGACTCGTCTGTGCCAATGTATGATAGTGACCCTATGCTGATTGATGAAGGGGGAGATACAGCAGAGAAAGTACAGTTTACATGGACTGTTCTCTATCTAAATGCTATTGCTAGCTTTCTATGAGCAAACACATCAGCCATCACAAAGAAACCTACTTTGTTCTTTATTTCCACTGCAAACAGCTCTTAAAGCAGGATTTGGGTTCACACAGTAGCAGCCAGCCAGCTAAAGGCTTCCAGCTGGTCAATTGATAGTAATTAAAGCTGCACCTGATTGTGTGTGTGAGCAAGCTAGAATCACTGCTAGGATCTGCGTGGAAAATAAGCAGAAGTTAACCTAACCAGCAAAGTTTATTCTTTTCTTTGTGCCTTTGTATTTGGTAATTATTTGCTAAGAAAACATTAGCTAATTGCCTGACAAGCTAAAGGCTGTTTTCTGATTTGCTTTATGACTTTTTGTTATCCATTTAAACACTGCAAGCAAGTAACCTCATTTATATTGCTAACAAGCATACTTGTGCTGGGTGAATTAAACCCCATCAATAAAAGAAGTATTTTATTGGCCTTACCACTTGGTTTCACAACTCAATTTATTGTCATCAGCTGTGTTTGGGAGTGAATGAACTACAATACCCACAATACCTTGCAAGAATCATATGAATATATGCATCGTCAAGATTGTGTAAGTTCTCACCCTAGGCAGCCGTCTGACAAGGGATACAACTTAAAAAATAAGAACGTAATAAGTTACCCCAACCTTCCCTCAGCAATTAGGCCTATGCCTCATAGCAACGAAGTACCTGTGCCTGAACCACCAAAATCTTTGGATCATATTTGTGTGGACGGTTCTGATCATGATGTGACTCATCAGATGGCTTTTCCCGATGAGTCCAGTACTTCCGAGTTTGAAACTGAACCAGATCCGAAACCTGAACTTTTCTCTCAAGCTGAATTGAATGATTTAGTCCGGGATTTAGGACTCCCAAAAGATGCTGCCCAACTGCTAGGTTCTCGGCTTAAACAGAAAAATCTATTGTCACCAGAAACAACTTTTTATTGGTACCGCAACCGCGAGACACAATTTTTGAAGTATTTCAGCAAAGAGGAAGATTTGGTATTTTGCAACGATATATACGGAGTGATGGAAAAGTTTAAACTCAAGTATGATCCTGCTGAATGGCGGCTGTTCATTGATTCGTCAAAAGACAGCATAAAAGGTGTTCTTCATAATGGCAACACATTCGCTTCAGTTCCTATTGCTCACTCTGTTACTCTCCAAGAAAAATACGAGAATTTGGCCCTGATTCTTCAGAAGATTCGTTATGTTGAGCATAAGTGGATGATTTGTGGAGACTTTAAAATTCTATCCATGCTATTAGGGCAGCAATCCGGTTTCACCAAATATCCCTGCTTCCTTTGCTTGTGGGATAGCTGGGCCCGCGACCTACACTGGGGGGAAAAAGACTGGCCAATTCGGGAGTATTTGAGACCCGGTGAGAAAAATGTTCTTCATGAGAGCTTGGTACCTCGTGATAAAATTCTATTACCACCTCTCCACATTAAGTTGAGTCTCATTAAGCAATTCATCAAGTCCCTTCCAAAAGATGGTGAGTGCTTTCGGTACCTTTGCTCAAAGTTCCCCCGACTTTCTGAAGCAAAGCTAAAGGAAGGAGTGTTTGTTGGCCCTGATATAAGGAAACTCATTTCAGATGGAGCATTCGCTGAAACAATGTCTGAGAAGGAACAAGAAGCCTGGGATTCCTTCAAGGATGTTCTCAAATTCTTGGGGAACAGGCGGGATGAGAACTATAAGGATATTGTTGCCAGGATGCTCAATGCCTTCAAAGAACAAGGCTGTAACATGAGCCTGAAAGTCCATTTCTTGCACTCCCATGTGAACTACTTTCCCGAAAACTTGGGGGCGTACAGTGAAGAACAAGGTGAAAGGTTTCACCAGGACATCAAGGACGCAGAGAGAAAGGTACCAAGGAAGATGGAACACCACTATGATGGCTGATTTCTGCTGGTTGCTGCTGCGGGAAACCCCAGATGAAAAATACGCCAAGCAGCGCACCAAGAGAAGCATTCGGGGGAAGAAGAAACGGGCCCACCAGGAGATTGATTGACCCAAGAATGACTTTAAAATCTAAACTGTGTTGACAAATATCGTGTTTTTACTAAACTTTGAAATAAAAATTTGCTAGTTATTACCACAGTGTCGGATCTCATTTATTAGAATTTTATTTTCACACCATCGGGTGTTTGTCTTCATGTATTGCAATGGTGCGGTTTGCGTTTTCTATTCTTACATACATACCTGTACAACATTTTTTGCACATTTCTTTGCTTTGCTTTGTGTCTAACCCTCGCTCTTATATGCTCAATGTTTGTGCACATGTATGTGGCTGTTTTAAGTGCAGACAATTTTGCTACCATCACAGTGTGTTTTGTTGACATTACTCTATTCTTATGTGCTGCCTTGTTACAATTTTCTTTATTCTTATTTGAATAACTACTAAACAATTAGTATAAAGAATTCATCCAAGAAACTTTTATCTCGATCGCACTCAATCTGAAACGTTCACCTCAAACTGCTAACCCAATGTAGCAAAAAATCTGTAGGTGATGGAGCAAATTGGTTACTAGATTTGGATTCAGCGCACCAAAAAACGTAAAAATCAATCGAAACAGAGGCAGTTTAAAAAAAATTTTTTTTAGTGTACCTGTGAAATCAATAGAAACATGAAAAAAGCCAGATAGTTATCAGTCCTATCTTTCCTGGTGCTGAGCACATCTGACAGCACCCCCGTAAATTTTGGACGATTAGTATGTTCGTAGCTTGCCATTGTCTTAATCTAGCCCTGCCCATAGCAACAGATACTAGCTGACACTGACAGTACAAATAGCAACCGATAAAAAAGCAGTGGCATTCATTTTGTAGCTTTCACAGCAGAAATAACCACAAAGAAAATGAAATACATGTGCCAGTTATGTGAAATGCAATACATCATAGCTAGGGATATACTGTGTGTGTTTGTGGTGTTCATCTGTTTGTGTGGTGTGTTTTCTGCATATGCTGTGCATACGTTGTTTCTTTGATACTGTAGCTAAGGATATTATTATTGACGGGACATTTCCAGAGAATGTAGTTTGGGGAGGGGTTTGTGATAGTTGTGAGGGTGGTATTTTTGGGGTGGGTAGTTTGCTATAGGTGTAGGCTACCTGGCTACCACACTATTAGTGTGGAGTTTTTAGGGATAGGGCATATGCATTGGAGGAGATTTTGAGAGGGCGGCAGTTGGGGAGATGGTTTTGATGGGTGGGGCAGTTTACAGGATGGTGAAGTAGTTGTGGGGGAATAGTTTTGGAGGAAAGACAGTTGTGGGGCAGTAGTTTTTGGGAGTGGAGGCAGTTTGTGGGGGTGGGGTGGGGAAAATGCAGGGGCATTAGGTGATGTCATCAGCCAGTTGCTGAGGGGTGGTAGTTGTGAGGGTGTGGTGGGCAATTTCAGGGGCATTTAGTGAGGTGATTGGCTAGTTGCAGGGGGATGGTATTTAGTATGGGGCATTTTGCAGCATGGTGGGTATTATTTTAACGGTGGAGCAGTCTGTAAGGTGTCAGCCCATTGCAGGAGAGTGTTTTTAGGGGTAGGGACTGCTGATGAGCAGGAGGTAGTTTTGGGGGGGGGGGGGGATGGTAATGGCATGGCAGTAGTTTTTCTGCATGGGGGCCTCTTTTAGGATGGTGAGACAAATGCAGGAGTCAATTGTTGAAATGAGACAGTTGAGTGATGATAGTTCTTGGGAGTGGGGCAAGCGGTATTTTTTTAGGGATGGGACACTTTCTGGGATGGTAAGGCATTTGTGAAGGAATATGTTTGGGAGTGAGGCAGTTGTGGGAGGTTATTTATTGGGGTGAGTTGTGAGGGTATAGTTTTTGAAGGTGGACTGGTTTGCAGGGTTGTGAGGCAGTGGGGAGGTATTTTTTTCACGGTGGAAGAATTTGGTGGGTTGTTAGGACAATTTTGAGGAGGGAGTATTTTTAGGGGTGGGGAGGCAGTTTGGACAGTTGGGAGAATAGAAAACAGAGAGACAGAGTTTGAAAGGAGCAATCCCCTAACTGCTATGTTTCACTGAAACTGGAATTCCTCCTTCCATAGAAATACATTGGGATAGTTTTTTTATAAGTTTGTTTTCTGATACCCCATGTCCTATTTGGCCTATTTTCTAATTCAGTGTGTCTTTCTACCAGTTTTTTCTCACATGCCAAGTTTCATCTTGTTCCTTTTCATTTTCGGAGAGCTATTTCTCAAGCCCTTTTATATAATTCTTTCCAATTTCTTTTGCGTTGGAAAGAATAAAAAGGTGACAGAAGGATAAAGATGTATATTAAAAATTTAAAGCAGATTTCCATATTGTTCTGCTAGTCAATTCCAGACAAGTGGGTTGTTTTCCCCTACCAGTAGAGGTGTAGACAGAGAAAAATCCAGAATCTTCTGATGACCTCATCCTGTCAGATAGAGGGCATACAACGGAGCAGCTCTTTGAAAACTTTGAGAAAGGTTGATTTAGCTTGTGAGTAATCACTCTTTGGAACAACTTTCTCATTTGAACTTGACTTGGGAGGCACCCATTGGGTTCCCCTTATAACCAGTGCCCTCCTAGATTTGCCAGGGAGGAAGAGTGTCTATTCAGTTCCACGTCCTTATCCTGTTAAGGGCTGAAGTCACAGTCTCAGTGCCTCCTCCCCCGGCTCTCCCTCAAAGATGTCATGAAGATTCAGAGGTATATAGCTGCAGGCCTTGGCAGTAGGGGAGTAGCATTGAGCCCAGCACCATTGCCGCTTGGGCTCCCTGGGGGTGAGTACCAGATTTAAGTTTCTGTTTTCTGTGACAAATTTCTCTTCTGTGCTTCAATATTATTTAATGGGGCATTCGGATGAGAGATTGGAATCATTGGTATTCACAGTCTTTTTCTCCAGGAACAAGCAGGAAGTCAGTCCTCACATACGGGTGATGTCGGCACCGACTGAGTCCTCGTGTGGAGCAAATCCCCAACTTTCTAAGAAAGCCTTTGAGAATTGCACCACGCATGTGCCAGTCCCCTTCCCGCCCAAGGGTGCCATCTTGCTCAGTCTCCTTTTTTCTATGGAGCCCAATGGACGTCCTGATTCCCTCATGAAAAAAGTGCTTAAAAGTCAGAAAAATTCTTTCTGTGACCGGTTCGACGCCAGTTCCCCTTCCCGCCTTTGGTTCGGTACACCGGTATCGAATCCGGTCCAAATTTTCGGTTTTTGTCCTTCGTGACTAGCATTCGCGCTCTTTTTCTTTTTCACTGGCAGCCCGGTGCTTTGACCTCGCAGGGGCCCTTTTTTCCCCCGATGGCTGCCAGCGGGTTTAAAAAGTGTGATCAGTGCACAAAATTAATGTCCCTCACCGACACACACGACTGCTGTCTCTGCTGCCTCGGGCCCGACCACGACCCGAAGGTCTGTGGCCCGTGTAGGAAAATGTCCTCCAAGGCCTTTAGGAGTAAGCAGCAGAAACATGATAGGATTTTTCCTGAGTCCGCACCCGCCCAGACCCGGACCACGTCGGAGGCCTCGACATCTCGGGAGCTCTCTGAGCCTGAGCAGTGTCGAGTGTCCTCTGAAAGGGCGTCTCCCTCACGGGAACACCGTAGGTAGAAGAAATCTGTGAGGTCGGCGTCGTTGGATGGCTCAGAACGGCGTGGTCCCTCGCGGGACAGGTCGTGGAGTCCTGGCCGTCGCCCCGGATCCTCGGAGTTGGAGCGCCCAGCGAAACTCCCTCGCAAGGACTTGGAGACACTGAGGCAGGTAACCACAGTCCTCGTTGTGGACCCTCCTCCAGAAGAACTGACGTCAGGCCCGATGGCATTGGGACCCAACCCGGGGCTGCGGAGCCTTCTGAGCTCAGTCTCAGAATGGTGGCCTTGGAGCGCAGCATGTCTGCCTTCATGGAACAGCAGCGGGTGCTAATTGCCGGTCTCACCCGTCCAACCGCCCTGACCACCGGGACATCATCGTCCAAGTCGACCCCGCAGGCCGAGTCGATCCTCGAGACCCTAAAGTTTAGAGTCTATCCTCGGCCGAAGTACCCCTCAACCTCCCGTTCAGGGCCAAGGTCGTCGACGCCGATTCCACCAGCATCGGGGTGGTTAAGGCCGGAGCCACTCGATTCCTCTTTGGAATCAGGATGGGAGACGGAAGATGAGGAGTCACCGGACACTCATTGGACCAGATACGTCCCCTCTGATTCCCCGGGATCTGAACCTCGGAGAAGGTCCCCCCCCCCCCCCCCCCCCCGGAGGATACCCAGTTCTTGGACTTCGTCCGGGACATGGCCAAGGCATTGGTATTCCCGGCAGAGGCCGAGGAGGAGCCTCAAGTCGAAGAGCTCAAGATCCTCCAGTATGACTTTCCCCCTCGGGAAGCCCTTACTGTACCAGTGCCTCCGATTCTGGAATGGCTGATGCTCTGCATGTGGGAGATGCTGGCCTCGATGCCAGTGCTCAGGTGAATCGATTCCATTTACTGAGTTCGCAAGAGCCCTGGGTTACAAAAAGCATAACTGCCGCACAACTCCATGGTTGTGGAATTGGCCATGCGCCGGCTTAAGAGCTAGACGATGCACTCCTCGGTGCTCCCTGGCCGGGAGGCCTGCAACATGGATGCCCTCAACAAGAAGTGCTACCAGGGTTCAATGCTATCATGCCGAATCCAGACATACCAGCTTACCGCAACTACCCCACATATCAGGCCTCCCCAGCTCCCCAACAGGGGCATGGCCCGCTTAAGCAAAAAGCTCCCAAGCCCTAGGCACCGGCTCCGGCCCAGCCTGGAGGGGGTTTTTGACTCCCAAAGCATAGCCCCTCTCTCCAAAGAAGTAAGGCCATGCACAGGAGGAAGGCTGGTCCTGTATGCCCACAGGTGGTCAGCCATCACAATGGATACCTGGGTTCTCCAGATAGTCCAAAAGGGCTATCTGCTACATTTCACCTAGGTACCTCCCTCTTACGTTCCAGGGGAGCCTCTCAGACCCCCTCTTCACAGGGACCTCCTTTTGAAGGAGTTAGCAGGTCTTCTCGAGGATCAGGCAGTAGAACCAGTGCCCCACCACCTGCAGGGAAAGGGCTTCTACTCCAGGTATTTCCTGATACCAAAAAGAACAGGAGACCTAAGACCCATCCTCGACCTGTGCAACTTAAACAAGTTCCTGGTGAGGAAAAAGTTCAAGATGCTTTCCCTTGGAATATTGCTGCCTTACCTCCACCAGGGAGACTGGCTATGCTCCTTAGACCTAAAGGATGCTTATACACACATCCTAATTCATCCAGACCACAGACAATATCTACGATTTGTGGTGGGAGGAAACCACTTTCAGTACAAGGTACTTCCCTTTGGCCTCACCTCTGCACCCAGGGTGTTCACAAAGTGACTAGCGGTGGTGGCGGCCTTCCTAAGAAACCAAGGGATATTTGTCTTCCCCTACTTGGACGACTGGCTCATCAGAACCCAGTCAGCCCTGGAAGCCCAACAGGCCTTGTCTCGCACTATCCAGTTACTACAACACCTAGGGTTTGTGATCACACAAAATCCACTCTGGTTCCCACTCAAGGGCTAGAGTTCATAGGAGCAAGGCTGGACACCCTTCAAGCAAGGACTTATCTACCAGAAGACGGGGCACAGATACTTGTGGCCCTTGTGCAGCAAGTGAGTCACAGATCCCAGATCTCAGAAAAACACTTTCTGCGCCTCCTGGGTCACATGGCCTCCACGGTACATGTGACACCCAATGCCTGACTCCACATGAGAACAGCTCAGTGGTGCCTCAGGGACCAGTGGACACAGGCCACAGGCAGACTCCGAGACAGGATCAAGTTGTCCAAACGACTGGTGCAGTCGTTGACCTGGTGGCTTCAACCACACCACTTGAGGGGGTGCCATTTCAACCTCCACCGCACACGAGCATGCTCACTACAGATGCATCCTTACTGGGCTGAGGGGCCCATTGCCAGGAATTGTGCACTCAGGGTGTGTGGTCTCCACAGGAGAGCACAAAACAGATCAACCTCCTAGAGCTTCGAGCTATCCGCCTAGCTCTATGGACCTTCTGTCAAACCCTGGCTCACCAGCCTATCTTATTTCAGACAGACAACCAAGTGGCACTGTTCTTTGTGAACAAGCAGGGGGGGGGGGGGCACAGGGTCTCGCACCCTGTGTCAAGAGACCCTGGACCTATGCTCTTTTGCAGTCAAGCAGGGTATGCATCTCAAAGCAGTTTACTTGCCAGGTCAGGAAAACTTCTTAGCCGAATTGTCCAGCCACACGAATGGCAACTGGATCCCAACATAGCCAAGCAACTATTTCAGTACTAGGGGCAACCATCCATAGATCTGTTTGCGAGCCCACAGAATCACCAGTTGCCCTGTTTCTGCTCCAATCAGTCACACCCATACAGGGTGGCTGCAGATGCTTTTCTAATATGGTCTGTGGGCCTCCTGTATGCATTTCCTCCCACGCCTCTGGTGGCCAGGACTCTGTTCAAGATCCTTCAGGACAAGGCCTCAGTCATTATGGTAGCCCCCAGATGGCCGAGGCAACCATGGTTTCCGCTCCTGCTTCAACTGGTGGCAGAGGCCCCAATTCCTCTGGGATTACATCCCAACCTCCTATCACATGAGGAGGGCACTCTCCTGCATCCCATCCTCAGGTCTCTCAACCTGATGGCTTGGCTGCTGAAAGGGTAGTCCTTGCACGACTTCTCCTCCCTAAAAATGTAGAAGTAGTACTACTAGACTTAAGGAGGCAGTCAACTAGGAAGACCTATGTGTTTGTGGCATAGGTTTGAGGTGTGGTGCGACAAGCAGAGCGAAAACCCTTTCTCCTACTAAGTGCCAGTGGTGCTGCAGTACCTGCTTCACCTATCAGATTTAGGCCTTAAGTCAAACTCTGTCCAAGTCCACCTTAGTGCCTTGTCAGCACACCACTCTCCAGTGGAATGACAACCCCTTTCTGCACACCCCTTGGTGTCCAAGTTCCTGGGAGGTTTGCTTCTACTGAAGCCCCCGGTTTGCCCCCTGGCGACCGAGTGGGATTTGAATGTGGTCTTAGAGCAGCTTACTCACCCACCTTTTGAGCCGATGGCTACCTGCCATCCCCGCTTCCTCTCTTGGAAAGTGCTTTTCTTGGTGGCACTCACATCGGCCAGATGAGTGAGTGAGCTGCAGGCTCTGTGTTCCGATAGACCGTACACACTGTTCTATAGGAACAGGGCGGTGCTTCGCACTCGCCCCAAGTTCCTTCCGAAAGTTGTCTCTTCGTTCCACCTCATCCAGGAGGTGGTGCTTCCGACCTTTTTTTCCAGGCCGCATGCCAGTTGGGCATAAGCAGTTCTGCATACCCTGGACTAAGAGGGCTTTGGCCTTCTACATGGAGAGTACATGGGGACATAGGGCTTCTCAGCTCTTCGTCTCTTATGACCCCCCAGTAAGCTGGGGATGCCTGTCTCCAAGCGCACGTTGTCCACTTGGGTGGCGGACTGTATTGCCTGGGCTAAGGCTGCATCAGTGGCTCACTTCCACTCTGTTCCGCTGGCAGACATCTGCCGGGCCGCCACCTGATCTTCAGGTCAGACTTTTGCGGTCCATTACTGCCTGGATAGGGAGTCCCGACGGGACAGTGCTTTCAGCCAGGCTGTACTCCGTAACCTGTTCGAGGTCTAGGCAGCTCCTACCCTCCGACCCTTTGGTGTCAGGCTACCGGAGTGTTACATTCTCAGTTGAACTCCTATTATGGCTGCTGCGGCTCTTCTGGAGGGAGCCTATTTTCAGCTATGGGTTCTCGGTAGCTTATAGCTAGGGAGTCCCATATGTGAGGACTGACTTCCTGCTTGTTCCTGGAGAAAGCGTAGTTTTTATCTGTAACAGGTGTTATTTATTTTATTTATTTATTTACATTCTCTTATATACCGCACTGTTCTGCATCAGTGCGGTTTACATTGAACAAACTGAAATTACATTGAACAGGGCATTATAACTTGGCGATAACTATTTTACAGGGAACATGGGCTATGGAGGGTTAAGTGGCTTGCCCAAGACCACAAGGAGCACCTGTGGGACTAGAAACCCCAGTCCTTCCGGCCCAAGGTTGCTGTCCTCTAGTGGGATTTGAACCCCCGACCTTCCGGCCTGAAGTACCTTGCCCCAGCCACTAGGCCACTCCTCCACGCCAGTATAAGGCGGGAAACTGGTGAGAAAGCGTAGTTACTCACCTGTAACAGGTGTTCTCCAGGGACAGTAGGAATCAGTCCTCACAACCCTCCCTCCTCCCCTGGAGTTGCAGTCCTATTATATTTTGTCATTTTGCCGTCTTTTTAGCTATGTCATTTGACTGAGCAAGATGGCACCCTTGGGTGGGAAGGGAACCGCGCATGCCTGATGCAATTCCCAAAGGCTTTCTTAGAAAGCTGGGGATTTGCTCCACACGAGGGCTCCGTCGGCGCCGACGTCACCCGTATGTGAGGACTGATTCCTGTTGTCCCTTGAGAACACCTGTTACAGGTGAGTAACTATGCTTTCTCACCAGTTTCCCGCCTTATACTGGCGTTGCAAACATGCGTTACCAGTGCTTGGCTCTGCTCTATCCTGTATCCTTACACATGTTTGGTACGTGTGGTGTCTGTGTGCTTCATCACATGCTGGGAGTACAAGCTTTTATCATGTGCTGTAAGTGTGAGCCTTCATCATGTCTGCTTCGGAGTGCTATCTCTACAACGTGCAGTACCTCTGCACCTCCAGTGTTTGCACTTTAAGCTTTGCTTACCTCAGCGCGCCTTGCTTGAATGAAAGGAATTGCTTCAGGAAGCCACTCTACATGACATAGGCAACATCTCCTTCCAGAAGACAAGTGCCTTTCTGCCCTCTCTCTCTGTAACTTGGTATGGAAGCTTCTGCTTGCCTCTTGGAAGTATCACCTTTACAATTGATGGACATGGACTTTCTTCTGCTTCTTTAGATCCACATGTGGTAATGGGATCAGCTGGGGAGAGAGGCAATGCCCCAGCTTGGGATTCCTCCTCCTGTTCTTTGGAGCTTGGTCTGCCAGCACCTCCCCAGCAAGATTCCATAGTGACTAACCTGCTTCACGCTATAGGACATCCATGGAGATTGGATAGTTGCCAGCCTCTGGTCTTTCTTCTCCAGAATTCTTCTCTTTCCATATCATCCTGCTAGACCAGTCCAGACAAGTGGGTTGTGTTCCCCTACCAGCAGATTGGTGGAGACAAAGAACCAATGAAAAGGCCAGGTTTCAATGACATCGCTCCTGTGCCTCTATCCACCTCAGCCACCAGAGGTCCCTTCAGTATTTCTTTGTTTCCAGCAGATGGTGGATGGATTTTCTCCTCTCTGTAGAAAATTTGAGGATTGAGAGGAAACGAGATAGATTAAGCGTTCGTGCATGACCATCTTAAGCACTAAAGAGGTGATTTTCTCACTTGAGCAGGACATGGGAGGCTCCACTAGATTGTGGTCTTTTAGGTAGCCGTAGGAGGGAAAATTGGTTCAGCTGGACGCCTTTATCATGCTAAGGGACTGTTTAACAGCCACAAATTAGAAGGATTTGGAAGAATCTGGAATAGTACAACCGCCTCATACAATCTCAGCGTCTCCTCCCTCCTCCTCCTTTTCCCCCTGCTCTCTCCCGAAGATTGCAGAAGGCTATCAGAAAGATCTGTCTGCCAACCATCTTTCACACAGTGCTGTTGAAAAAACAAACCCAGCTAATGAAGCAGATTTAGGGGAGTAGAGCTGAACTTGGCACGGATCCTACACCCAGGGCTCTCAAGAGATGAGTACCAAAGCTTGACCTTGTCATTGTCTTTGTTAGGGACTCCCAGTTCCGTCTCTGAGGGACACAATTCGGGGTGGACTGCTAGTGACCGTTGGCATTGTGTGGGGGGTTTCCCACCATTTTCTGCATGCATTAGTAACTTTTTTGCTTATTGTGCACCTGGATCATGTGGTCCTAACATGTACTCCTTCCCTAGCACTTTTAATGCATGCTCCTTCCCTAGAGCCTTTAACACACGTTACATAAAAGCTTGCGGGCCGACGCAGCCTTAGCGTGCGCTCTTGTGATACTTTAGTTCTCTGTTATCTTTCAGGAAACATTGTTTGATCTATGGCAGGCAAGGAACCTCATTCTTGGATTCTGGATTGCCTTTCCTGTATGGCAGCATCTGAGTCCTCCTTGGAGTGCATGCTTTCTCCGCTTAGTCAGGAAAAACAGTTAGTCCACGCTTACCTGCCTATGGGCAGGAGGTGCAGGATGGCGCTAAGGGTAAGGATGCTCAGCCAGCCATTAGCTCCGGCAACCATGCTGTGAGGTGCTCTTCATCCTTTAGGGATCTGTGGTGGTTATGCCCCCTGGTGTCGTGGAGCCTTTTCTGAGAGGCTTATGGAATCCGGATTGTACTCCCCAGAATTTTTTTCCTTTTGCAACAGGCCTGGTACTTTTGGCATGGAAATTCAGACCCTGCAGCCTCTAGGTGCCCCCGGACACAGTCTTGTCCTGGCAGGTTGAAAGTAGAAGCCCTGTTCAATTATCTTTGGCTAAGTGTCCCTGGCACGGGACACTCCCTGAACATGAGGAACAGTTGGGAGCTATCTGAGATGTTGACTATACCTCTGACCCAGTTGAATTGCTATTGGGTTCTGATGTGGATGAGGATCTTCTCTCACCTTCAGAAGACTATGCAGAGGCCAACATAATCTGCCTGTTCTGGAAGGTGGAGCTTGCAGCTTGATTACAAGGGTCTCATCCGCCTTGAACTTGACAGATGCTTCTGGTGCTGAGCAGGAGCCGAAAGTACACTCGCTTCTTCACAGGTGCAGAAATCTACTACTGTCTTCTCATTCCCAGAGGTGATCATAGATATGATCCAGTCCGAGTGGGACTTGCCCGATTCTCTGCCTAAAGGGGTAAGGGTCTATAAGATCTACATTCTCCCGGAGGAGGAGCACAGCGAGTGTTTTGACATTCCCATGATAGATGCACAAGTCCACTGCATTACCAGATGGACCACCATTCCTGTGGAAGGCGGATTAGCTTTAAAGGATGTTTTGGACCACAAGGTCGATTCCTTGGTGAAAAGCCAATTTACCGTGGCGGCGGATATTTTGCAGCTTGGGGGTATGTACCAGCTTGATGTCTCAAGCCCTGTTCCAGTGGATTCAATCTCTTTTGCCTGATGATACTACTTCTCTCTGAGTAGGCTGTGGACTTTCTTTTTGATGCCATATATGTGACCTGGTATACTTGAGGCCAGGGATGGTGCCTTGATGATGGTGTTATAGTGTTGAATTTGGCTCCATTACTGGATGGCAGATACATCCTCCATAGCCCTTTGTGGCTTAACTGGCCTTTAAGGGGAAGCTCCTGTTCGGGATCGATTTCGAGAAACTGGTGAAAGACCTAGGTGAGATAAAATCTTACCACTTCCTGGAAGAGAGGGCCAGGGGGTCTGTGAAGCAGGTCAGCATCCCTTTCTCATCAGCCTCTGTCCAACTAGAAACATAGAAACATGATGACAGAAAAAGACCACAAGGCCCATCTAGTCTGTCCTTCCATAACAACAACTACAACAGTCCACTTTTTACCTTTAGAGATCCTCTGTGTTGGTCCCATGCTTTTTTGAATTCAGTTACTGTCCTCATCTCTACCACCTCCACTGGGAGACTATTCCACGGATCCACTACTCTTTCCGTAAAGAAATATTTCCGCATATCACTCCTGAATCTATCTCCCTTCACCCTCATCCCATGTCCCCTCGTCGCAGAACTTGCTTTCAATTGAAAGAGGCTCTCTCCCTGAACATTTATGCCACGGAGGTATTTAAACATCTCAATCATATCACCTCTACCAAGGGCATGCTGGCTGGATTCCAAGGGATCTCAGGACTGTCGTCACTACCGCCCTGGAAAACTTTCTTCCCCTCTACTTCAGGGCTTCAGGCTCCAGGCTCGTTCTCATTCTTTTTGTGGAGCACATGGCCCCAGGGACTTGCGCCATGTGCTCTCTAGCTAATCACTTCACCAAATGCCTCCTGAGCTACACAATGAGGTCTGGGGGCTCGTTCCTTGGTGCCTCCAGTGGGCAGCAGGCTTTGCCTCTTCTTTCAGGAATGGACCCAGGTTACCAAGGATCCCTGGGTGCTAGACACCAATCAATTTTGCTATGTTCTGGAATGTTAAGGAGTCTATTCCTGATGCCTTCATCTTTTCCCCTTGTTGGGTATGTGATCAAAGGTGCTGCGGAGTGGACCGCCTTGGACAAGTTGCTTCGCCTAAAGACGGTGGTGCCCATCCCCCCAAGATGAGCCAGGGCAAGGGTAGATACTCTTATCTACTTCATGGTGCCAAACAAGGATGGTTCCTTCCGGCCCATTCTGGACCTCAAAGGGGTCAATGAGCACTTGTGTATCCTACGCTTTCAGATGGAAACCTTCCGCTCTGTGATTCAAGCAGTGCACAGACGGGGGAAATTCTTGGCTTCTCTGGATCTGGCTGAGGCATATTTTCATATCTCAGTCTGGGCAGATCAACAGAAGTATCTGCGTTTTGCCATGCTTGGATCTCGCTATCAGTTTGCCGCCCCTCCTTTGGGGCTCTCCACTGCCCCAAGGACGTTCTCACAGATCATGGTGGTGGTGCTGTGGTGCCAAGGGATCTGTGTCCATCTGGTTCGGAAACCTGATGTGACTTCTTCAAGCGCTGCCTCTTCAGCTGCCACTGTCTCGGGAGCTATTGCAGCAGGGGCTGATCGTCCGGGAGGACCCAACTCCCTTCTCACTTACGGCATGGCTCTTGAAAGGAGACTGTTAGTGCATAAAGGCTACTCTCTAGCAGTAATTTCTACCATACTTGGAGCCCGGAGGAGGTCTATCAAGCTAACATTCATATGGATATGGTGCCTCTTTGAGTGTTGGTGTGGCACACGGCACTTGGCTTCTGAGGAGGCCAAGGTGTCCTCCCTGTTGGCCTTTCTGCAGGATGGCCTAGAGAAGGGCCTCTCACTTAGCTCCCTGAAGGTTCAGGTGGCAGCTTTGGCCTGCTTCCATGGTCCACTGGCAGGCAAATTCTTGGCCTTGCACCTGAACGTCTCATTTTCTCCAAGGGGTTCGATGGCTGTGTCCTCCTCTTTGATCTGTGATCCCTTCCTTGGATCTGTCTCTGGTGCTCAGAGTCCTGATGGTGGTCCCCTTTGACCCAGTGAAGCTACCTTGAAGGATTTGATGCAAAGGTCGCAATTTGTTCTGCAAAGCAGATCGCCGAGCTGCAGTGTCTGTGTTGATGGGATTCTTATCTGTGCTTTTCAATTGAGGTTGTTTCTATTCAGCCTGTGCCTTCCTTCTTGCCTAAAGTGCTGTCTCCCTTTCATGTGAACCAGGTGGTTTGCCTGCCCTCTTTCTCTAAGGAGCAGTATCAGGGGATGAATGAGGATCTTCACCTGTGGATGAAAGGAGGGTTACAAATTCCTTTTGTAAGTCAGACCATCTTTTTGTGCTGTTTGCTGGCCCACGCAGGGGTGACACAGCGGCCAAGTCGACTTTGGGGTGCTAGATTAAGGAGGCTATTGTTTCAGTGTATCTCTTATGGAATCTGCTGTTCTGAAGGGTTGGTGTGCCCATTTTCCCTGAGCGCAAGCGTTATGGGCAGTGCGGAGCTCGGTAGCCCCTGCAGACATATGTCGGGCAGCAGTGTGGGTGCCTCACTTTCCACTATTGTCAAGCATTGCCGTTTGGATGTTCACACGTAGTGGACATGTCCTTCGGCTCAAGAATTTTGCGAGCTACTTTGTCTTCTTCCCACCCAGTGGTGGTGTAGCTTTAATACATCCTACTTGTCTGGACTTGTCTAGCAGGGCAATTTGGAAGGTGACATTTTACTTATCAGATAATGTCCTTTTTCTAGAGTCCTGCTAGACCAGTCCAGGACCCGCCGCTGAAACTGTATTTTCTCTCTTCTGCTGCTGCCATACCTTTGGGTTCACCATGATTCTGTGTGTAGCTCTGCAGACTCATCTTCTACAAACAGCCTTCTATATTTCTACCTTCCTGTACATAGTTTTCTACTGTTGTTTACTCATTGTTGCCCACATTGAGGTTGTGTGAGGCTTGCTCTGTATCTCCCATTTGCTTTGGGATGAGTACTGAAAGGACCTCTGGTGGCTGAGGTGGATAGAGGCACAGCAGTGATGTCATTGAAACCTAGGCATTTCATTGGTTCTTTGTCTCCACCAATCTGCTGATAAGGGAACACAAGCCACTTGTCTGGACTGATCTAGCAGGAGTCATGAAAAAGACATTATCTGGTAAGTAAAATGTCACTACCTTTTACATGCGTGGTCCTTCTGGCAGGGCAATTCAGACCTATTGGCCTCAAGACCCTCTTGTTTGTTCTCCTGTCACTTAAAGGAAGGTCTCTTGTTTTGTGAGGGTGGGGGGGGGGGGAGGCAGGACTTCTGTAGGGGCCTCCTTGCAAAAGCATCCCCAAAAGAGAATGAATTTGGGGTGTTCTACTCAGCTCTCCTGTGTCACTGATCTGCCTTGCATTCTGGGGATCTGCTGGTAACTTCATGAGTAAAAAAAGAAAAACTGCTGATGCTGCATGTCCAGGATGATTGTTCATCTGTTTCAGAAAGAGGAATTGATGGTGGTGGTCAAGTTTTCTCTGTCTTGTGTCTGTCAGCTGCTGTGTCAACAGAGCAGGAGCTGCAAGTGTACCCCCCTCTGGCAGGGGATCAGAAAGCCCTCCTGGGCATTTCCTTTTTGGAGGTTCTGAAGAGCATGATATGCATGGAATGGGACTCACATGCTGTCCTGCTGAAAGGAGGGCAGGATTGTGAGTTGTCTCTGTGCCCTCCTCAGGAAGATTATACTGCCTGTTGGCCATTGCTAAATGTACCACTATTCCAATGGAAGGCAGTACATCCCTCAAGAACCAAGTGGATCGCAAGGTCAAGACTTCCTAAAGAGCCAGTTTTTGTCTGCCTCTCATTCTCTAGACAGTAGTTTGTGGAGGGCTTATGGTTCATGAGTTACACCATTGTATCCAGTCTCTCCTGTGGCATGAGGCTTCAATGCTTCTGATTTCAGCAGCGGTTTTCCTGGTGGATGCCACATTCGTTTTGGTCCGTTCTGCAACCAAGGATATTGCCTTTTCCATGGAAACACATCACTGGCTTTTGCTTTGCCCTTGGGCAGCTGTTGTGGTGTCCAAGTCCCTTTTATCTAGCCTTCCTTTCAAGGGGAAACTTGTGTTTGGGGAGGACTTGGAGAATTTGTTTATGGAGCTGGGGACATCCAAACCACATTGTCATCTGGAGGATTGACCTATGACCTCTCCTCTTTTGAATCATGTTCTCCACACTCCCATCACTAGGAGTCTCGGGAGTTCAGGGACTCCCATAAAGTGATCTCATGGGGAAGCCATTCTTTCTTCCTCTGGCTATCCTTTCTGTGCCTCGTCCTTTCATGGGACTTCAGGGATGTGCAAGGCTGCTCTCCTTCAAATCTGGGCTCTCCCATCATATACAAACATGAGATGGGCCTTTGTGACCTCCGACCAGAGGGAGCCTGGCGACATTCTGCTCAGCTGTGTTTTGGAATATAAGGACTTAGTCCCAAATGCCTTACTGATATCTCCATGCCGGTCTGTGGGCAGGAGGGCTGCCATTCATGCTTCACTAAAAATACTCTTCAGCCTCTGGGCTGTAAGTCTGGTGCCACATGCCAAAAGGTTAATGGACTAGTATGCTATTTTCTTTATTGTGCCAAAAAAAGTGGGGTGGTTCTGCCTGATCCTGGATCTCAAGGGCATCTGTGCTCACCAAAGGATCTTTCACTTCCTCATGGAGATACTGAGAGTGGTTCCTGCATTACTGGATTTGGCTGAGGTTTACTTCCATGTTTCCATCCGTGAGGATCAGCAGTGTCCTGCACTTTGTAGTGCTTTACAAATATGATTAGTAGTAGTAGTAGCAGTAATAGTTTTTGGCCGGCACTTCATTTGCTGCTCTACCCTTTGGCCTTTCCGCTGCATTGAGGAGCATCTATGCCTGGACAGCTGTCTTATTTGGGCCAGGCCACGTGTGAAGCCCTTCACATGTTGGTCCAAGTTGTGCAGTTTTTGGAGAGTCTGGGTGGGATAGGTTCCAGAGCTTCCTGGAACCTATCCCGTCATTAGAATACCTTGGAGCGCGGTTCATGATCAGCTCAGGAAAGGTTTCAAGGCTAAAGTAATAGCAAAGAAGTTGTGTTCTCAGCTGTAGGTGTTTCAGAGGCAGCAGCTTCCCGAGGCCTGTAACTGCCTCCAACTCCTAGAGTCAGTGGTGGTGATGATCAAGGTGGTCCCCTGGTCATGAGTGCTCCTACATCCACTGCAATGATCCCTGCTGTCCTGCTGGTCTCATTTTCAGGACTTCAACATCAGGCTCCCTCTTCCCTCATTGGTGGCGAAATAGTGGGAGAAGTCTGTCCATCTGTTGAAAGTTCTTTCCTTGGATGTTACCCAGTGGCTTTCTGCTGATGGTTGTTTGGCTGGAGAGCTCATTGCCAAGGATGGACTGCCCACTGTCGCTGGAGCACATTGGAAGCTACTTGGCCTATCGATTGGCTGGTGGTGCAGGCCATTCACTTGGTGCTTCTGCATCTCTGGAGCATAGTCTGAGAGTCTGAGACAGGCAGTGCGGATCTTTTCGGGCAATGCCAAGGCCCATGTCAACCAGAGAGGGGGCATGAAGAGTTCTGAGGTCTCCCCAGTAAACGGCCCTTCTGCTCCCTTGAGTGGAGCGGAATTTCCTGGCCCTCTCAGTTCAGCATATTCTGGAAGTGGTCCGCGTGGAAGAAGATTATGACATTCATAACTTTCCCCAATTCCAGGAAGTGGGAGTTCAGCTAAGTGGCATTCTAGAGGATTCTGGGCTGATGGGATCTCCCTAAGGTGGATTTTATGGGGATCCAGGCTAATGCCAGCATGCACAGGATCTTCAGCTGCCGCAAAGAGGTGGGCTCCAAGGGTGCGATCACCCTAGTTTAACCTTGGTCAAGACACTTTCTGCTGTACATGTTTCCTCTGCTGCCTCTCGTGGGTGAGTACTTGGTGCTGGTGACACCGACCTGGCTGAGGAGACCGTGATATGCAGATCTGCTGTGCCTCTGTCAGGGTGCCCACCTATTTCTTCCATTGACATGGGGGCTCTTGAAGCAAGGGCTGGTCCTGCTGGATGATTTGGCTCCCCTCTCACTTCCAGCTTGGTTCTTGAGAAGCGATGCCTAGTGCGTAAGGGCTTTTCTACTGCTGTGGTTTCCATACTTCTGAACATGAGAAGAGGCTCTACTGTGCATGTCTGGTGTCTTTTGAGCACTGGTGTCATGAGTGCCATGTCATCCCTAACACGGTGAACTTGCTAGCTCTGCTTTCCTTCGCCCAGGATGGATTTGAGAAAGGCCTTTCCCTGTGTTCGCTGAGGATTCAGGATTCAAGTAGTAACCTTGGTTTGTTCTAGAAAGCCGGTGATGGAGCACTCCTTAAGCTCACACCCGGACATGGCCCATTTCCTGCGGGAAGTTCCAGCACTTGCACCCTTCCCTGGGCACTGTGGTTCCTTCGTGAGTTCTCAGTTTGATTCTTCGGGCCTTGGTGACTGAGCTGTTTGAGCCTTTGTGGGGTTATGCTTAAACATTTGTCCCTTAAGGCTGTCTTTTTGGTCGTGATCTGCTTGGCGGTGTATCTCGGAGTTGCAAACCTGGTTGTACTGAGATCCCTTTCTGTCCACTTTGGAAGAGGTTGTGTATTTATGACCTGTTTCTTCCCTTTTGCCTAAAGTGGTGTCTGTTTTCCATGTTAACCAGGTAGTCTGCTTGCTTTCGTTATGGAAGGAATAATACTAGGGGAAGGATAGGGTCCTTCTCCTGGTGGACTTTAGATGGGTGTTCTTAGACACCTGAAGGTCCCTAACTCCTGAAAGTCAGACAGACTTTGTCCTGTTTAAAGGTCCATTTGAGGATGAAGAGGCCACAAAGTCTTCCTTGGACCACTGAATAAAGGAGTCAATAGCTTGTCTATCTCTTGCTGAACCAGCCGGTCCCGTAGAGTTTGGCATTAGGGCATGTCTATTTTAGGAGTAGATTTTTGCTTTTCCAAACTTTATAAACTACTAGTGACCAAATTATGCAGTTTTGCATGCTGAATCTAAAGCTATATTCAGAAACTGCTTAAGGTGAGTCTTGCCTACATCAAATCACAGTTGAAATATGTGAAAATTAAGTCATTTATTTGAATGTACAAATAGTCTGTAGCTACATAATTGTCTTTAAAATATCATTTATGCAGTTAATTTAATGTTGTTTAACAAAATCCAGCAAAAAAGCTATATCTTGTTTGCTTCTGTTTCGGCACATGAGCTCCCTGTTGACCATCTGACCCCTGATACAATGTTCCCTCCTCTCCTGATTGCACACATGACCAGCAGCTTCAGTTGTCATTTTTACACTCCTTTCTATGGACTTGGGTGTGAGAGGGCCAGTCTGGAACCACCATGGGCAAGCGACGTATCTAGCCTTGTGCGAGCGGTGCAACTGCACAGGGCACAAATGCTTAAGGGCGCATTTCGGGCTGCCGGTCATCGGCAGCAGTGAAACAGACCTAACTTCCTGTTTAAAACAAACAAAAAAACCCACGGGGGTCCTTCAATGCTGTGCTTGTATGCAGTTCTGGTCCCCTTCCTTATCTGATGTAGGTTGCGTCAGAGGAGGGAGGAAGCAGACCAACCATTCAAACGCGGGTCTTTGCAACTCCACATTTGAATGGCTGGCCTGGTCCTTCCCTCTTCTGACGTGACCTACATCACAAAAGGAGGGAGGGACCAGAACTGCATACAAGCATGGCGTTGAAGGCCCTATGTGGATTTTGTTTGGTTTTTTTACTGAAAGTCAGGTCTGTTTCGCTGCTGCCGCCTTCGAGAAGACAAAAAGTGACGGCAGTAGGGCAAGGGCGGGCAGCCAACTGGACATGAAGGTGGTGAGATGATGGGAGGGCGCACGCCAGATGTGCAAGTCGCACAGGGTGCAATTATGGCTTAGTACGGCGCTGCCATGGGCTTGCTCAGAAATGCCTTGATCTCTGCTGTTGTCATGGTACAGGTAAGAGGAGGCTCAAAGACTCCGGAACTTCAGTCAAGTAATTGGGTGAGTGTAGTTGCCTCAGTGTTCATGGATGGTGTTTTCCTGGGTCTCACACTGCTGTCTCCAAGTTGAGTCTTCTCATCTCTTTCACCTCTGATCTTCAATATCTGCTCCACTGCATCTCCTCTCTCCTGCCTCTTCACTGTACAATATAACTTGCAGAACAGACTTGTAACCATACCAAGCTGACCTTCTCACTGTAGGCATGACTACATTTGAACGTCTAGTCTTCCAATTTATCAAAGTTTTCTCTTGCAATTTTTCACAATCTTCTTGGGTTTTAAAAACTTTGAATAATTTTGTGTCATCTGCAAATTTGATTACCTCGCTCATTTATTCCCATTTCCAGGTCATTTACAAATATGTTAAAAAGCAAGCGGACCCATCACAGATCCCTGGGGAACTCCACCATTCACCTTTCTTTGGGAAAATTGGCCATTTAGCCCTGCCCTCTGCTTTCTATCTTTTAACCAGTTCCTGATCCACAATAGTACCCTGCCTCCTATCCCATGAGTTTTTAATTTCTCCATGAGGGACCTTGTCAAAGGCTTTCTGAAAATCCAGATACACTGTATCATCTGGCTCACCTTTGTCTACCTGTTTATTCACACCTTCAAAAAAATAACAGATTAGTAAGACAAAACCTTTCTTGGCTAAAGCCATGTTACCTTTCTCCCATTAAACCATGACTATCTACATATTCGGTAGTTTTGTTCTTTATAATGGTTTCTACCATTTTGCCCGGTACTGACATCAGGCTCACCGGTCTGTAGTTTCCCAGAATCACCCCTGGAACCCTTTTTAAAAATTGGCGTTACATTGGTCATTCTTCAATCTTCAGGTATTACAGATGATTTAACGATAGTTCACAGATTGCTAATAGTAGATCTGCAAACTCATATTTCGGTTATTTCAACACCCTTGGCTATATGCCATCGGTCCAGGTGATTTGCTACTCTTTAGTTTATGTCATATCCCCTCGTGTTAAATGTATCTCCCAATTGACCGCTTTGACCCGGTGAAAAGCGGGATATAAATACAGCTAAATAAATACAGCTAAATAAATAAATGAAATAGTTGTAATACATCTTCCTATCGATATTTCTTTTACTTCTTCTGATGCATTACCTTGAAATACCATTACAGTCATGGACAACTTCCCTACATCAACTTCAGTAAAGACCAAAGCAAAGAATTCATTCGGTCTCTCTGCTGTGCCAGACTTTGTTCCCTCTTAGTTCCCCTTATACCCCTCTATCATCTAGTGATCCAACTGACTCTCACGGTTTTTGCTACAAATGTACTTGAAAAAGCTTTTATTATGCGTTTTTGCTTCCACAGCAAGCTTTTTTTCAAATTCTCTCTTTGCCTGCCTTATCAGTGCCTGCATCTAACTTGCCAGTGGTTATGTTGTTTCCATTTCTTATTTATTTAAACAATTTTTTCTATACTGCCCCTTCCAGAGATCAGGGCGGTTTACATTTAAACAAACCAGATACATGAAACAGTTATTACAAACCATAATGGTATTTCTAGTCATTTTGCTTCTTTTTCCTTTTTCTGAAATATGCTTTTTTTTGTCTACAACAGCCTCTCTGATCTCACTTTTAAACCATGCTGGAATACATCTGGTCTGGGCTTCCAAGATAGTATTTTTAAACACCACCCATGCTTGATGTAAATCTTTACCTTTTGCAGTTGCTACTTTTAGTTTTTTCTTAACTATTTTCCTCATTTTATCATAGTCTCCCTTTTAAAAGTTAAAAGGGAGTACTGTGGATTTCTTTGCCATCCTTCCTCCATTTATTTAATCAAACGCGATCATGCTATGATCACTATTGCCAAGTGGCCCCAACACCCTTATTTTATCTCTTGCACCAGATCTTGTGTTCCATTAAGGACTAGGTCCAAAATGGCTTCCCCTCTTGTCTGTTCATGAACCAGCTGCTCCAAGAAGCAGTCATTTATTTCATCTAGAAACTTTATCTCCCTAGCATGTCCTGCCGTGACACTGACCCAGTCAGTACCAGGATAATTGAAATCGCCCATTATTATTACTGTGTTGTAACTTTTGTTAGCTTTCCTGATTTCTTTGAGCATTTCAGCATCCATTTGTTCATTCTGGCCAGGTGGTCAGTAGTACACCCCCACTGCCATCGCCTTCCCCTTTTTACATGGCATTTCAATCCATAAAGATTCTGCAGTGTATTTTGTTTTCGGCAAAACATTAATCTTGTTGACCCAATGCCCCCTCTAACATAAAGTGCAACCTCTCCAATTTGATTTACTCTATCATTGCGATATAATTTGTACCCAGGTATCACAGTGTCCCACTGGTTGTCCTTCTTCCACCATGTCTGAGATACCAATCATATCTAACCTCTCATTTAGTGCTATATAGTCTAACTCTCCCATCTTATTTTTTAGACTTCTAGCATTTGCATACAAGCATTTTAGAGGTTGCGTTTTATTCATATTAATCTGGTTATGGGTAGGCAGGGATAATTTGGAATCTTTAAGCTCTATTTGCTCTGTACTTAAGGGCATTTGGATTACTTTTGTCTTTATTGGAACCTCTCTGTCGATATACCCTAACTTCAATCTTTTGCTAGGATACATCATTGTGAACCACGCGCTCTTGTATGACTGTCGGCTTTCCCCTTTTATCTTGTTAGAAGCTGCTCTATTTCCTTTTTAAAGGTTAATGCCAGCAGTCCGTTTCCATCCCGGTTAAAGTGGAGCCCATCCCTTTCAAAAAGCCCCTCCTTTCCCCAGAATGTTGCCCAGTTCCTAACACATCCAAAACCCTCATCCACGCATTGAGACTCCGGAGCTCTGCCTGCCTTTTGGGTCCTGTGTGTGGAACGGGAAGTATTTCTGAGAATGTTATCCTGAAAGTTCTTGATTTCAACTTTCTACCTAAAAGCCTAAATTTGGCCTCAAATCTCCCTACCTCACTTCCCTATGTCACTGGTACCAACATGTACCAAGACAGCACTCTCCTCTCCAGCGCTATCTAAAACCTTGTCTAGGTGGTGTGTGGGGTTTGCTACCTTCGCACCAGGCAGGCATGTTACCAGGCGATTCTTATGTCCACCAGCCACCCAGCTGTCTACATGCCTAATGATCGAATCACCAACTATAATGGCTGTCCTAAGTTTTCCCTCATGGGCACATGGCCCTTGAGAAACCACCTCTGTGCGAGAGGGTTTTACATCACCTGGAGGACAGGTTCTAGCTACAGGATCACTTCCTGCCATACCAGAGTGATGTTGAACTGTGACCCCTCTCCTCCATGACAACAGGGAAGCTGCCAGACTCGAAGTGGGACAAGTACTGTGTCCCTGTAGGTCTCATCTATATATCTCTATGTCTTCCTTATATCCTCCAAGTCTGCTACTCTAATCTCCAGAGATCCGACTTGTTCCCTGAGAGCAAAGAGGTCCTTGCACCTAGTGCACACATAAGATCCCTCACAACTGAGAGAAAATCATACATGTGACACTCAGTGCAAAAGACTGGAAAGCCCCCATCTTGCTGCTGGACTGCTGTCTGCATCTTAGTTTTAAGGTTTTGTTTAGACATTTAAGTTGTTTAGTTACTTAGGTTTGCTGGGGATACTTATTTTCTTCTATTCTGTTCTATTAAGGTATTTATATACTGCTTGTCTGCAAACAGATTCTAGGCAGTTTACAAGCAGGTACTGTATACATTCCCTTGTCCCCGAAGGGCTCACAATCTTTATGTGTAATTGAGACAACAGAGGATTAAGTGGCTTGCCCAAGGTCACAAGGAGTGCCTATAGGACTAGAGATCCCAGTCCCTCCAGCCTGAGGTTGCTGTCCCTGAGAGGGAATCAAACCCCCAGCCTAAGGTACCTTGTTCACCTCAGGATTAATTAATCTTAGGTCCTTAATTAATGTATTCCTGATGAGGATAACCAGCCACACCTGAAAGTGAATATGGGCACCTCCTTCCCTTTAATAGGTTTAAGAGTCTATAAAGCTAAGATTATTCCTGGGGTGCATGGGAGGGAAAGAAACAACAAAAGCTGGCTTGCTACACAGTCCTCTGATCTATGCTTCTAAGGTGAAGTCTTACCAATTTCCTGTGTGACTCACACAGCCCTTGGTTTGATAGAGGGGGCATTTCAAATTGTCCCTTTGATCTGTCACTTGCCTTTAACACCTATTTAAGACAACTTCACAGATTTCTTGCCTTTCAACTGGGAGGCCTCTTTGTAAAGGTTACTAGAAACAAGTTTATATGTATTCTGAGACTATTTATTCTACTTGTATGCTAAGCTGTACTCTGATTTGATTTAAATAAAAAAGCTCTCTAGAAACATTTATTTCAGAGACTATTTACTCTATTTTACTTTCTATGCTAAGCTATACTCTGATTTGATTTAAATGAAAAGCGCTCTGGTGGTACTAACACTGAATTCTGAAATACACAGATTTATCAGCTTTAACCCGAAGAATTCCCTTTTTCCCCAAGATTTAGGGGTATGTTTACTAAACTGCGGTAACATTACAGACCGCGCGTTAGGTAATGTTAACGCT
The DNA here is from genome assembly GCA_033557465.1 of Ichthyophis bannanicus. NCBI lineage: Eukaryota > Metazoa > Chordata > Amphibia > Gymnophiona > Ichthyophiidae > Ichthyophis > Ichthyophis bannanicus. Next base: position 842,061,885 of record CM066036.1, on the reverse strand, counting down.
CGTTAGGTAACGTTAACGCGCGGTATGTAACGTCAACGTGCATTAACGTTACCTAACTAGCAGTAACATTCCCGGCCACGGTAAACACTGCAGAGGGTGGAGAGAGGGCACGGGGAAGGGGTCAATGGGCGGGGAGTGGGCAGGGAGAGGCTCCCTTCACACTAACGCGCTGAATCCTATCGCGAATGAAAACCTGCAGTTAGATGCACATTTGCAGGAGAGAGAAACCATTTGAAGGTACAGAATGTTGTTAGGCGGTGATGGTGGTGGGAATGTCCATGTATGCCTTCCCACCCCAGACGCCACACCGTAGGCACCTACCTACCTAAACAGTGGATGGCCTGGAACGGCACACAACAAGTACCAATAGCATATGATTGTTGGCACAGCATGGGGGGGTGTGTCCGTGCTGGAGGGGGCAGTGGTACCTGTCTGCAGTTGACCCAGGCCATGCCCTGTACCAGTACGTGGTGTGCAATGCAAAAGAAAAATTCTTTCAAAGGAGACGTAAAGGTATGGGTCAGGGACTGCTGTGCCTCTGTGGTCTCACTGTGGTGCAGTACACACAGCCAGTGTGACTCAGAGCAGAGGGTCACAGGTTCAGGTCTCAGCTGCAGACCCAGCAGAACACATCAAAAACCTTTGCCCTACTACGTAGATATAACAGAAAAACAGGAAAAAAAAAAGGAAATGTCTGGCTGAGGAGACATAAAGGTATGGCCCAGGGAGGACTGTGCACCTGTGGCCCCGCTGCGGTGCAGTACACACAGCCAGTTTGGCTCAGCCTATGTCTGGGTACATGTGTTTTCTCATTGACCATGTACCATGGACTGGCCAGTGGCATGTCTCAGTTAGTCTGTGCATGGTGAGAACACTGTATGCTGGTGCAGTCCGACAGTGTTGTCTGATGATGCATGGCAGACTGTGGAATGTGGCAAGTGAGGATTCACACGGCAACCCCACATTAATGTTGCTCTGCCAATGCTCCAGTCACAGGTATGTCTCGTGCGCACTAGCCCTAGAGGGATATTCCCAGCCATCAGTAACAGGCTTGCTGGTCCCACAGCCAGTCTCATGGTCTCATGTCCCTCCACGCCCCCACCTACAAGATGGGTGTTATGGGGCCCTTGGGGGCACATAGTGTATACCATTCTGAGCAGTAGGGGGCCGTGGTACATAACCCTCATAAGACACTGGACACCCCTCTGACCTGCTAACAGGTGGCTATGGCAGCCAGACCTTAACTGGGTACACACTGATCTGGGTGGTCTGTGGTCCCAGGGGGACACCTGTGACTGTGTAACACAGATGGGTACAGAGGTGCCTTTGGTGCACTGCCTGGGACACCTGCCACACACTGCCAGTGATGGGGATGTGCAGCAGGACCTATATGTAGCACCACATGTACTGTGGACCTAGTACTGGACAGCCATCCTTACCCTCAGGGTGAATACAGAACCTGCACAATGGCAGGATCCGTAGCTACTCTTTGGCAGTATCTCGCATGGCAGTCCACCTTACCAGGCTGGGGTAACAGAGAGGTGCAGACCCCATTTGGTGATCAGCTGTAGACCACTGTTCTGCATGTGCAATGCATCATGGGTGCTGGTGCGGTTACCCTAACCTGGCACACAGAGCAGATGGTCCGTGCAGTGACCTGCAGTCCCTCTGTACCCAGGCACTGCTGTACAGCAGGCCATAGAGGTATAGCCCACTGTTTCGTACAATGACGTTCCAAACTGTGTCCATAGGTTCGATACCCTATTGTTCCCCCCCCCCATGCGTGCCCAACTCAGATACCCTGCATGCCTCTAACACTCATCTTTTTGCAGATATGTGCTGCCAGCCCATAAGAGACTTGCAACAGTGGGCGACAGTCCTCTGGTCCAGCTATCTGCGTCTTTCAGCTGAGTAGAGTCCGGACTGCCTGTGCAGGCTGCCACCACAGGTCATGCACTGTGAACCTGTCCTGCATTGTGCCTCTGTTGCCTGCCTCGCTTGTACCTCAGCTGTATGGTACCACCACACCTCTGTCCACCCCTCATCGTAACCATCCTGGCACCCCAGATGCCCCTGGGGGACACGTATGCCCACTATCTGTCACCCACTGCCCTCCCAGTACTTTACATTGCCCACAACCAGTGCTGTGGTACAGTTGCCCATAACATGTATGTTACCAGTACTGGCAGGCACATGGTCTGGCCGCAGATATGGCACGTCCAGGAGCCTCAAGCCCTCACCCACAAGCACCTTGCAGTGGCAGTAAACCGTGGCCAATCCAGTGTTAGTGTGACATCAGTATCTCTGGACATACATAATGCATGCCAACCTGAGGCACCTTGCAGGCTGCAGGGCAAAGTAACCTAGGGCACCATCACATTGTTATGTCACTGTAAACTATGGTGGAATATCCCAGGGAGCCCACGAGGATGACCTGTCCAGGTGTGCCCAGTACGGTGCACTGCCAAGGGACACTGAGAAGGTGCCGCAGAAAGTGCCTCACAGGGCACATGATGAGCATTTTATATGGCACCATACAATATGGCGCCCAGTAGCGCGCCTACTAAGGCGCACTCACACAATATACCGTAGAAGAAAACCCACGAACGTGCCATGTTCTGAGGCACGGTACTGGGTGACGTACAACGTGCTATTAGGGCTGGGGATCCCCAGGATGCGTTCCTTAGCGTAGCGTTGCGTAAGGCGTGCACCAAGGCGCCATAATCAATGTTAGCCCAACACGCGCCTGAGGCCCAGACGGCTGAAAGCCTGACACTCTGGAACGTCAGGCCCCAATGCCCACAAGAAGATGGTCCATCAGACCAATATAACGTGGTATGTGTAGCGCAGTGGTTAGGCAATATGTCAGACTACAATGTCTTGTGAGTTCAAATCCCAGAAGGGGATACGAGAATGGGGAAAAAGATGGGGATAGGGCGTGTCAGAAATAAAAAGACTAGTTATACTCAGGTATAGAAAAGGATACCACTAGCATAAACAAATAAACTGACAAAACAGGCCTCAAAGGGAGGTTACGCGCGTGAGTAACCGCATTCGTACCCACGTTCGAACGTGTGGTGAGAAGCGCGCACTGCGCAGGTGCGTTTTTACTGTCATATGAGGTCTGCTCACATACAGCAGACAAGATGGCTGCCAGATCGAGAGAGCCTGCTTTCACACACGCAGACCCATATCTGCTGGCCAAATTGATATGCCTCCGCCAGGAGCGCCTATTTCCAGGCTCCTCCCGTAGGCAGGACCTCGGCAGAGTTAGGAGGGCCTGGGTGCGCCTCACCAGGCGATACAATAGAGGCTCAGACTACGTGAGGTAAGTGCATGGGGACAGGCACCCAAACCGAGGACGTAAATAAGAAAACCTGGTAACCAACACACATATCAGACACGCACAGCAAGGGAAAAGCAGGTGGTTGTGTGTCAAAATGGGATCAGTGTAGGCCTCCCTCTTGATGCTAACAGATCCGCCCTGTCCCCAGGGGGCCGCAGAATCCATTACAGGGATTTATTATCCATCCCATTACTATGGTATTTGACCCTGTTGCAGTATCACTGATGTGCCCTATCCCCAGGATGCCCCAGGCCCACTACAAAGGCCCAATATTCATCCTGGTGTTATGGAACCTGCTCCTGGTTAAGTTGCACAGGTCTGCTATATCCCCAGGATGCTGCAGGCCTCACTACAGAGGTCTATCATTCATCCTGGTGTAATGGTACGTGCTCCTGTTTAGGTTTTAAAGGTCTGCCATATCCCCAGGATGCCCCAGGCCTCACTACAGAGGTCTAGCATCCATCCTGGTGTTATGGTACCCGCACCTGTTCAGGTTTCACAGGTCTGCTATATCCCCAGGATGCTGCAGGCCTCACTACAGAGGCCCACTATTTATCCTGGTGTAATGGTACCTGCTCCTGTTCAGGTTTCACAGGTCTGCTATACCCCCAGGATGCTGCAGGCCTCACCTCAGAGGTCTATCATCCACCCAGGTGTAATAGTACCTGCTCCTGTTTAGGTTCTAAAGGTCTGCCATAGCCCCAGGATGCCCCAGGCCTCACTACAGAGGCCCACTATTCATCCTGGTGTTATGGTACCTGCTCCTGTTCAGGTTTCACAGCTCTGCTATGCCCCCAGGATGCTGCACGCCTCACTACAGAGGTCTAGCATCCATCCTGGTGTAATGGTACCTGCTTCTGTTTCAGTTTTAAAGGTCTGCTATATCCCCAGGATGCTCCAGCCCTCACTACAGAGGTCTATCATCCATCCTGGTGTTATGGTACCTGCTCCTGTTTGGGTTTTACAGATCTGCTATACCCCCAGGATGCCCCAGGCCTCACTTCAGAGGTCTAGCATCCATCCTGGTGTTATGGTACCCGCACCTGTTCAGGTTTCACAGGTCTGCTATATCCCCAGGATGCTGCAGTCCTCACTACAGAAGCCCACTATTCATCCTGGTATTATGGTACCTGCTCTTGTATAGGTTTCACAGGTCTGCTATATCCCCAGGATGCTGCAGGCTTCACTACAGAGGCCCACTATTCATCCTGGTGTTATGGTACCTGCTCTTGTATATGTTTCACAGGTCTGCTATATCCCCAGGATGCTGCAGGTCTCACTACAGAGGCCCACTATTCATCCTGGTGTTATGGTACCTGCACCTGTTCAGGTTTTTCAGGTCTGCTATATCCCCAGGATGCCCCAGGCCTCACTACAAAGGTCTATCATCCATCCTGGTGTTATGGTACCCACACCTGTTCAGGTTTCATAGGTCTGCTATATCCCCAGGATGCTGCAGGCCTCACTACAGAGGCCCACTATTCATCCTAGTGTTATGGTACCTGCTCTTGTATAGGTTTCACAGGTCTGCTATACCCCCAAGATGCCCCAGGCCTCACTACATAGGTCTACTTTCCATCCCGGTGTTATGGTAGGTGCACTGGCTGATGTGTACAGGCCACTCATATCGCCATGTTGTGTCTGGGGCCTGCAGGGCATATAGCAGTACATCCCCAGGGCACACTTGGGTGCGGTTGTTGCTGTGTGCAAGGGCAACTGGTAAGACACATGACCATCGCCCATACCAGTGCATACAGTGGCACATGGCTATGCAGTCTGTGCATATGTTGGACAAGGGTTGCGGACAGGCTGATGGGTCTCGCAGACATGCTGACAGGCCTCACTGCAGGGGCGGGCGGGCATGCACCACTTCCCGTAAATATGCACCACTATGTCAGCATGTCATAGTGGTGCATATTTATTTATGGGAAGTAGTGCATGCCTGCCCCCCCCCCCGGCACACCATGCATGTATGCCGACACAATGCAGCCCCCCATGCATGGCACCCGTGACCCACAGCACAGCAAGGGCACATATGCTTGGTGTTGTAGGCCCAAACATGGATAGGCCCCCTGTGCGGCAATGGGTGCCAGGGGGCCCGCACACAGGGCACATAGGGGCCAACCTGGACATGTGCAGCCGCAACACACACGTGTGTGGCATGGGCAACAGGAGTCGACACATAGCACACAATAGGGGCAGCCACCTGCTGCACGCAGGTATTTGTGTGGTGCAGCACTGGCTGGTGATGGATGTCTGTCATCTAATATCCCCACACGTTGCCTCCCCCACAGGCCGAGGACCTGCGCAAGAAGGCCCGTGAGCAAGCCAGGTACCCCGTTTCGTGGCGCGGGTGCAGTTGGAACGGCTGGCCCACCGTGACGGTGAGTGATGCAGCACGTCCCTGTGTGGCAATGGCCTGCGGGGCCACAGGACATGTTTGAATGATGTGCCAGATGTGTGACCATGGCGTTAATTTACATACCTCTCCCCCACAGCGGACGCACGTGCAGATGAGGGCCCAGCAGGGCTGGACGCTGGAGCCGGGCAGGCAGTGCCAGGCGAAGATGCCCCGGAGGGCATGGAGGTGGCTGATGGGGGTCCGAGGAGGAGGGAGATGCTGGAAGCAGAGAGAGGGAGTGGGGTGGAGGGGGAGGGCGGCTGGGAGCCTGGGGGAGAAGGGCGAGGGGGGAGGTGTGGGGGTGGAAAGGCGCGAGGGGGGAGGTGCGGTTGGAGGAGGGCGAGGTGGGGGAGAGGGGGCAGGAGGCCTGGGAGGGGGCAGGGGTGCGGTGAGGGCGTGGCCAGTCCCGAGCAGCACAGGCCGCCACAGGGCACTGGGGGCCCCAGCCATCTGCCCCACAGTGCCGGCGATGGCCCCCATCTGGCTGCAGGCCTGCCCTATATAGCTGTAGACAGGCGCGCTCTACATGCAGCCACACAGACAAGGGGAGATGTGTGTCTGTGCGGGTGCATGTGCGGCCTACGCCTGGCTGCGGCTGGGCATGCCCAGGCACACGCCCAGCGGCAGCACACCCGCATTCTGGGGTGGGTGCTGGAGACCATGGCCGTGGTGGCTGACCGGCTGCGCAGGCTGGATGAGAGACGCACAGCAGGCACACCTGGCCAGCCACTTGGCGATGGGGGCCCCCAAGGGGTGTAAGTATGGGCACCATGCATGCCACCTCTGCCCTGTGCCAGCCCATGCCATGGGACTTCGACTACCACCAGGGCCTGGGGTGGTAGAGGCCATGCTCGCACAGGGTCCCACAGCTGTTTCCCCACCCCAAATAAATATTGTAAATATGTTTGACACACTCACAATGGTCAGCTGTCCCTTATTGCTACATGTCAGTGGGGTGCGAATGACAGGTGTGAGCATCTACTTGTGTGTCTGTGTGCATGACAACGGTCCCATACATGGTACAGTACCCATGGCAAGGGCGGGGGATGGGCATGGGCAGCGCACGATGTAGCACCACAGACAAACACCATCACATACAGGGCAGGGACGGCATAGAGCAGTAGTGGGATGTGCAAGGGTACGGCCGGCAGTGGTGAGTGGTACAAAACAGGGTGGACAGTGCAATGCATGTGGACGTGGGGATGGCGGACATGGGCGAGTGGGGCAGTGGGCCGGGGGAGGGACTCAGGGTGCCGAGGGATGGGCGGTGGACAAGGGGCCTGGGGGGTGGGGCCTAACCCGCACCAGTGTGGCTGGACATGTGTGTACGGGGAGGGGGCGGAGATGTACCTGGGCCTTGGGGTGGGCCATGTTACAGGGCCGACGTGCCCTGTGGATAACTATGGGGGATCCACAATGTACCCAGCAAACACCTGTGAATCGTTGCAGGCCCCATGGGACGGGGGTGATGTGGCCAGGCCATGCAGCATGCATCTGACTATGTATAGCAGTAGTGTCTAACCGTCCCAGGGGATGGTCCCGCAAGGGGGGGGTAACCCCACGGCACACACCACACTGAACAGGGCAGGATACGGGACACCAGCAGTGTGCTACTAGTGTGCTACCAGAGGTGGACGTGTGGACGGGACAGACAGCGTGGATATGTCAAAGGATGTACAGGGTACGATGTCCAACCGATGAGTTGTGGACGGCACTGCACGGAGACGTATCCGGCGCCACCCCAACATGCCCTAAGCAGGTACCGGTGGGGACGGGGCGGGGGGGGGCTACAGACACTGCCGGGGCAGGAGGTGGCAGGGGTGTTGGGGGTCCGGCGGGTGGGTGGGGGTGGCATGGATGCTGCTGCGAACCATGGTAACCCCAGCTATGGGGGGGACACAAACTGGCCGAGGTGGTCGCATGGGGTCGGTCCCCGGGGCGACCATGGGTAGGGCAGGGCGTACATGGGGCTCCCACAATGCACACAGGACACGTGACTTCAGGCAGTGCCGCATATGCAGCTATTTATTTCCCCCGTGCTCGGCCGCACCTTGAGTGGCCCCTCCCACCCTGTGGTACAGGTGCCACCGATGCTGCTGGTGGCAGGCCTTGTTGATCTGAGTGGGTCCCTCAGGCAGCCGCCCATAGCTCTGCGCTAGAAGCTATGGCCCGCGCTGATGCGGCTAGGCCCCGCATCTCGTCCAGGATCCCCTCCACTGCGTGGCGCATGCAGCGCGGCGCGCCTCATTTATTTATTTATTTAGCTGTATTTATATCCCACTTTTCACCGGGTCAAAGCGGTCAATTGGGAGATACATTTAACACAAGGGGATATGACACACATACACTAATACTTACAGGGAACATGGGCAATGGAGGGTTAAGTGGCTTGCCCAAGACCACAAGGAGTACCTATAGGACTAGAAATCCTCCGGCCTGAGATTGCTGTCCCCAGGTGGGACTTGAACCCCCGGCCCTCCGGCCTGAAGTACCTTGTCCTAACCACTAGGCCACTCCTCCCTCATGCCTCATGCCTCCCTCATGCCTCATGCCACTGCCGTCACTGCTCGCGCAGGACCGCACACAGTACATGCCACTGCCGTTGCTGCTCCTGCAGAACCGCATGTAGTACATGCCATACGCCTGTGGGGGAGACAAGTTGTGCTCCTTGAGACAATGGTTCACCTGCCACCTGTACACAGGCAGCAACATATGACCACGGTAGGACACTCACCCTCTGAATCGCCATGTGCTGCCTCTGAGTGCACCTGCATCTCCCCTATCACCTCCGCCAGGGCTGACCGCACGTCCCGCGTGGCGTGCTGAGGAGCAGCAGGCTCCGCCTCCCCGGTGGCTGTAGCAGCAGGTGGCACATTCCTCAGCCGGCCCCTGGCTCAGCCCGCCGTTGCTGTCCAGAGGTGGTGCTGGACCCACCACCTCTGCTGTGCCGCAGTTGTCTCTCCTGGCAGCTCCGCCTCTGGCCCAGCAACATCAAGGGGCCACGACCTGGGGTCTGTGTGCTCCGCCCCCTCCTCCGCCTCAATGGCACGTATGTCACCTGTGGGGGAACAGGTTATAGAGCTCAGGTGGGGCGTGGCTGCCTGCCTGCCCCTGTCACACTCTGTATCTATGGGCTGTGTAGGATGCAGGGCACCCTGGTCAGTGTGTGGGTACCCAGGCTGCGTACATGTGGCCATGGATGTCGCCTGTGCAGGGATGTGTGTGGTACTGCCCCATGTCCATGTCCCAGGTGCCTGTGGCGGGCCACCAGTGACCGCGTGTGCGTGTGACTGGGAGCACACCACATGGCCAGGCGTGACTGTTGGGGTGGGCCCGGGGTGTTGTGCTGGTGCAGCCGGGGACAAGTGTGCCCTGTGGTGGTGGGGATATGCATGCATGGTTGCAAGGGCCGGGGTGGGGTGTACCTGTGGCGGTGCGACCGGCGGGCTGTGGGTGGCTGCGTGTTGCAGATGCATGTGTGGGTGTGAGCCGCATGGGTCTGTGTTGGGGCCCCATGCCCCCCACCGGCACCGCTCCTTGTATAGTGGTGCCTCCTGTGCCTTGCATCTGACGCTACCAAGGCCATTCCCCCAAGCACACAGCCACCCACCCCGTGCCACCCCATCACCACCTGTGTCCCTGCACCCAGCGCCTATGGTGCACACAGGTGCGGTGCGCCTCCGTCTCCCCCACATAGCGACCCATGTGGCCTTGCTGTCCTCGCCATCCCTGCACTGTGTCCCCACAACACATTGTCGCCCAACGCTGCTACCACGGGCCTGTCACCTCCTGCACCCATCCACTGCGCTGCGCCAACCCCCGCTCAACATCGCCACATCCACCCTCATTCTAGCCCCTGCACCTACAGCTGCACCTGTGCCGCCTCACTCACTGCCCCTCCCCTCGATCTATGGCAGCCATGCCATGCTTCTGCGGTTGCGATCCCTCTCTGCCTGCCACCCCGCCCCCCGAACCCTCTCTCAGTGGTGACTGTCGCCCCCGGCACCTGCCCCCCACGGACTGCTGTCGCTCCATGGGGGGTTTCGGCATGCAACACGCCTGATGTGCTTCCATGGCCCCTACCCACCTTGTGATCCACAAGCTTTCCGGTGCCATGTGTTGTGCATGCCCTGCCCCAGCTCCCAGACATGATCCCCCCCATCTCGGCTGGCCAGACACAGCGTGCGCTGCCAGACACCTGCCAGCCCCCTGACGGGTCCGCACCTGGTTCCGCGCTATGTCCTGGGGTCCCTGCATTCACCCACATGCCTCGTTCCTCTGGCCGGGGTGATGGTGTCGGGCCCGGCACCCCCCCGCATGCCAGGCTGGCCCCCCCCATCCGACCCTGTACTGGCATCTCCACCATTGGCTGGTCCGTCCAACGTTGGACCACCTCTGCCCACCCCCTGCTGGCTGGCGACTGCCGGATACATCCTTGTGTCTGTGTTCTCGGTTGGGTATATGGCTCTGTAGTGTCCTCAGTGGCCCCACACCCTACGCCACGCTACCTGTGTGTGTGTGTGTGTGTGTGTGTACCTGTTTCTGTACCCCCACTGGTATGCCATCCCCAGAGGGTTGGACCCCATGGCTCTGTTCGTGGCCTGCTTGTCTCACACTGTTTGCACGGTCCCTTGGTGCACTACGCATGCCCATGTGTGCAGTGGCAGTCTGTGCACCTCGTAGGTCTATTCTTGGCACAGGTCAACACATGGCAGGTGGCGGCACGCTGTCAACACGCCTTTCAGCGGTTCCGAGGGCTGCCAGCCCGTGGATGGGGGTGTGGGGTCCCTGGACCTGGCCGTGTGCCGTTGCAGGACCCTGCTGGGATTGTCAGGTGTCTTGGGATGGTAATGCATGTTGGCCGGTTTTATGTCAGGGCCACATGATGTGGTGCTGGGGATATGGCGGGGGCGTTTGGGATGGTGACCCCCATTGGGCCAGGTTCTGGCCTTCTGCATGTGTGGGGTCTGTGGGTGGTGGCCTACGCCGTGCATGGCTGACATGGGGCTGTGGTCCAGGGGCAGTGTGGGGATGGTGCACCAGGTGTGGGTTATGCCATATGTTGCATGGGACTGGCTGGGGTCATGCGTTTTAGTGGGACCACTGGCATGGCCCCCCCCCCCCCGCCCCCCCTGCATCCGTCCCTGCACTCGCTTGTTTATGGTCTGTCACCGGTACACCTCTCTCCGTCTTACCTGCACGTGGGTGCGCTGTATCCAGCACAGGGGGCAGGCCATGTATATACATGTGCCCGAGTCGGTCCGCCCGGTGCTGTTCCAGGCTGGTCAGGGTGGCCCCCTGCGCTGGACTCCCTCCAGTGCCCTGCACATTGTGCCTCTCCTGCGAGAGTTGGGCACGGATGTTTCGCTTAATGTCACAGTAGCGCTTGCGCTGGCTCTCTGTGTCGCGATGGCCCCCTGCTGCTGGTGCTGCTGCTGCTGCCAGTTCTGCCTGTACCTCTGCCCATGCCCTTGTGCGCGTGGCAATGGTGGTGGTTGAGCTCATCCGTCCAAAGAGCACCTCAAATCTCTCCAGGATGCTGGCCAGGAGGTGGTCATTCTCCTCCTGGGTGAAGTGGAACGCCGCCCTCCTGGCTTCCTTGGCTACAGGCGTCCCGTGGCGCTTCTGCCCTGATGCACCTCCAGGCTGTTCCGGGGGGTGGTGTATGGCCCCGGATGGGCCTGCCCTCACTCTCTGGGTCTGCGGTGGTATGGGCCACTGGTGGCTGCTGGCTGCACTCCCCTCCCCTCCCCTCCTGCCTCATGGTGTCCCTCGTCCTCCATGCTGTGGTATGTACTGTGTACCATAGCCCTTGCCGTTCTGGGCATGCTGTGCCCAGTTATGTACCTTGGACGTAGTCCTACACACGTTCCGCATGGGCATTATGCACATGCGCAGTAGCACATGTTACTTTTGCGCATGCCAGTATAGGGATACCTCATCTGCCTCATATGAGCACTGCTCATTTCCCGCGCGCACATACGTGTTTTATGTATGATGCATCCTCAGGCGCCATGTGCGCAGAAGGTGCATTCCTAGGCATGCTACGCCCTTTCCCTACGTTCCCCGTCCTCACATCTATCCTCATCGTTGCTATTGGTGTGCTCCGCTCCATACACTGTCTGTTTATCCTCCGGCGTGGTTCATGTTGCATGCAGGCACACTGCTGATTATCATTGCTTTGGGTGCTACGGCGCGTTCTGACGCGCATAGGTGGGTCATGCGACATGTCCCCATGTGCTACTCTGCATCAGACGTACGTGTGTCCACCACGCCTCTGCACGTTGGAACGCACCTTGCGTTCTGCTCTCACCTACGTGTCTGGGTGGGACACGTAGTGCAGAACGCCGTATGTTTGTGCCTTGCTGGGGCATGGGGACATGCCACCTGCTCCTCCTACCCTCATTCAGCGTGCCCAATCATGGAACATGCATTTCTGTAAACGCGCGTTTCTGCACGTGCTACGATGTTACGCTTCTGTACGTGTGGGGCGTTCTCATGCTGTTGATGGTGTATGTCCCAGCATCACCAGGTGTGTAAGTTTTGCTCTGATTATTTGCCGCATCCCACACCCTATTTAACATCTACCTGTGCTCCATCCCATGTCAATCATGGCTCAGATCGTGAATGAGGGTTGTGCGCTGGTGGAGCTGGCGGAGCTGCAGTTGCCTGAAGAGGGAGATGGTGTACCTGGGGCTGTGGCACAGGGCATGGGTGCAGTCCCGCTGCAACTCAGACCTGCAGTTGTGGAGGCTCCACAGGCAGAGGTGATACCAGCACGGCGCCATAGGCATGCTGAGGCATGGCTCCACCTGTCACGCCTCTACAGGCCCAGGCCCATCCTCCAGGACATACGTGAGCACCAGGTCATCTCCCTCTACTGTCTGGACACAGGGGCTATTAGGGAGCTCTATGAGGATCTACGACCTGACCTCGAGCCCCGGACTGCCCAGTCACATGCCATACCGGGAATGGCCAAGCTCCTGGCTGCCCTACATTTCTTTGCCTCTGGCTGTTTCCAATCCTGAGTGGCCACAGTGGGCGGGATGAGCAGGCCAACATTCTCACGCTGTCTCCACCAGGTACTGCGGGCCATGGTCAGCCGGGTTGGGAATTACATTGCAATTCCCAACAGTAGGCAACATTGGGGGGTCCTGGGCCATGCATTCCAGTGGATTGCAGGGATACCACACGTGATGGGAGCTATTGATTGCACACATGTTGCCCTGATCCCGCCACGTGACAGGGAGGTTGTGTTTCACAACTGCAAACACTTCCATTCCCTGAATGTGCAGGTTGTTTGTGATGCAAATATGCGTATTCTGAATGTGGTTCCACGGTTCCCAGGGTCAGCCCATGACTCCTATATCCTGCAGCACTTGGCACTGTTTGGCCAATTTGAGGCCAGACAATATGGGGACTGTGTCTTGCTGGGTGAGTATTTACCATATCTCACATGCGCGTACAGTGTATGATATCTGGGGTCCCATTATCACCTGTGTCCTCTGCATGCCTTTCCTTGCATCACACCCTGTCACCGGGGACGTGGTCATGTACCTCTGTGCTGCTAGATGTGTCTATACCATGTGTGTCTCATTGCTCATCTGTGTGTCTTGGCACACATGCGGTTGAGACAGGTATCAGCTGCTGTTGTTCAGTTGCACAGGTCTTATGTACAGGGACACTCTGAGCACATATGGTGTGTCCCTTCTATGGCTGGGTGCGTCACCTCTTGTTTCACCATGGCTCCCACACATGGCCTCAGACATACCACACACGCAGATGTACATGTGTATGCCTTTGTGGTATGTCCCTGGTGGACCCCATATCCAACGTGTGTGTGTGTGCTGTCCAGGTGGGGGGGGGGGTTAGTTATGCGCCAGAACCGTCCTCATGCTGTACGGTGTTGGTGCCTTTTCTCCATTGTCCATGTCTGCGATAACACGTGGGTGGAGCTGTGGTCGCACTTGACATCACACATGTATGCTGTCTGCCCACGTTATCTTGTCTCTACTGCCGTTCTGACCTGGCCCCTCGGGTATGTGTCCGGTGACATCTGCTGTGTGTGCACTGTATCATGGGCGTCACATGGTTGCACACATGCGCATCTCTGCCCCTTCCAGTATGCTTTGCCACTGTTGGCCAGATGTCTTCACACCTGCTGTTTAGGCACAGGTTTTTGGCCATGTGTTTGGCCTGGATACAGTTGATATGTGTTGCCCTCATTAGCCTTCCCCGGGGTTCTGGGTCTCCCAGCTTCAGATGCTTGTGCAGTGCCATTGTGTGCCATTCTGTGACATTGTATGTTTGTGTCCCTGTTCATCTGCTGTCCAGTTAAACGTTGCTACTTCTGTGCTTTTGTGTGTCCATCTCCCGATTGACCATACCACATTTCTTTCTGCAGGTGATGCGGGATATGGCTGTCGTGCCTGGTTGCTGACCCCTGTGCGTCTCCCATGGCCAGGTGCAGAGATGAGGTACAATGAGGCCCATGCCTCCAGCCGCTCAGTCATTGAGCGCACCTTTGGCGTTCTGAAGAGTCGCTTCAGGTGTCTGGATAGGACCGGTGGTGCCTCACAGTACGGACCCATGACTGTGGCACATATCATTCTGGCCTGTTGCATCCTGCACAACATTGCTCCCAGGCACAGTGTCCCAGTCAAAATTAATGAGGATCTGGAGGAGGATCCTGTGTGCCCTCCTGTACGTGGCCGTGGTGACACATGTGAGGGGATGGCAGTCAAGCAACATCTGATCGAGGAGCTGTTCTCCTGTAGGTTGTGCATATGTGTGGATGTGCATATGTGTCTCCGTGTTTGTGCTGACCTGTGTGTTTCACGGCACTATCATGACATATATATATATGTCACTTGTGTTTTTGACTCCCCAGGATAGGCTGCCAACCCTGCCCGGTGCTGTGGTGCATGTGGGAACTGTGTGTACGTCATTATGACCTGCAGGTGCCTGGGGTGGGTGGACATACAGGTAAGTGTACTGTGGGGGCCGTACAGCATTACACATATCTGTGTTTCCCTCTCCACTGCACCTCTGTTGTACACGTGTTTGGCCTGCGGCTTCATCCCACATATGTTCCGGTTGACACACATATGGCCACTGGCCTGAGCACATTTCGGGTGTTTACACACTGTACCTAGGGCACATGTTACCGGGCTGTGTGTGTCTCCAGGCACAGGGTGTGGGGTTGGTGGATAGCACATACAACCTTCCTGGCTTTGTGGCATTACACAACATCAGTGCATGGACTGCGATGATTGTCTTCACTGTTCCCTGATTGTGCACAGACCTGCCGTATGCAACTTGTGGCACGCTCACCTTGTCTCACGGTGTATATTTCTGTGTCTTTGGGGCATGTCTAGGTGATGGTACCTTCTGATGCCCTCTGCCATTGTCTGGTGCAGGGGTGTGTCTGGCCACCTGTACAGTGGTGTTCACCCTTCTCTCTGTGACCTGCTTTTGGCCTTCTGTACATTGTGCGCATGTGTCATGTATTGTTGTCTGGCATGTCTCATATTTGCTGACAGGACACTACACATCAACGTTTAGGTTACACGCAACTCACTATTCCTTGGACATGCGCCACTGATGGCTGACCATGATGACCTGGTGATGGACGCAGTTCATTGACATCCGCAGCCTCTACTGTGGCTCCTTGTGCCCTTTGCGTGACTCTGACAGTCCCCATCAGACACCTGCTGTACAATGAAGGTAGGTTGCACCTTCGATCTTCTGTGACTAGCATCCACGTGTAGATGTTTATTTTGGGCTGTTTGTATCATCGTACCTTTCTGTGGGATCTCTGCACCACCACTGCTGGACATGCTGTGGACCTCTGGGATGCCTCTGTGACATGGGCATTGACATGACCATGTCGAGATGGTAACCTGGTCTGCAGTGCCATCTCCTGCTGTGGTCAACGTGCACTGTGCTGTGTGTTGTGGCCATGTCATGTTTTAATATCTGGGCATTCATTGTGCACATAATGTGCTGTCACTGTCTACATTGTGACCTGATGGTGGGTGTGGCATACCTTTACCTTTTCTCTACTCCTTTTAACACAGGACACAGCCAACACAAACGGGACATCTACTACGCTGCATCTGGAGTCCCCATCACCCAAATGTGGTTGGACAGGATACCTCAATGCAACGGTCCCTGGGTGATGGTGCCAGTGGGAGATGGACCTATGCGAGTCAAACACATGCCTATGTTGGACATCATTGTTGGCCTGCTACTTTGGGCATCACCGGGGGGAACAATACACTGTCACTGCCTTGCTCTGTCTGGGTGTTGCGTTTATCACAGCAGAGACACATCACCTTTGCATGGTTGTGGAACATTGAGACATCACTTGTGACTTTGCATGGCCATGTAATCTGGGATGGTCACAGCCGGACTTGTGGGGTCACAGGTGGTATTTGCAGTGTGGACACGTGTCCGTACATCTACAGCAGGAACTCACAGGCGCGCTCTATGTTGTACATCCATCTGACATTGTGTAGCTGTGTGGCCAGTGTGTGGGGCTTGCATCGCAGGCATTGCACCAATATTTGGCTACACAGGTACATGCAGCCACGTATGTGGCACAGGAGATACATTCTGTGGGTCCTGCTTATTTGTGTGGCCAACTTCCACTTGTACATGACACACTATCTTCCTCCAGAACACTGTGATGCATGCCACCATCTCTGATTGCTATTTGACCATTGCAGGGGGTGTTACAGTGGATATGGGGCAGCATTCTGTGGTGTTTAAACGTACACGGTGCATGCGCATGTGCCAGACTCATCTCTTACACTGGTGCATGTGCCGGGGTGAGATTTGTGTGGGTATGTGGACGTCTCTTTGTAGCTCTACGTACATGTTATTGTGTGTGTTTAGTGGACACATGTGGCAATGTACATTGATTTGCTGGCTTATCTTTGCATGTGTGCGCAGTCCTCTTTCTGACATGACATTGCTCCACTCACATTGCGCCAGTACCTTTGCACTGTGGCGGTGAGTGTGTCCATTTCCAGGCTTCATTTGTGCAGTCCCTGTACATTGCCATATTATGACTGCTCCTGTTTCCATGGCACCCATTGCAGTGTGGCTTCCACATAGTGCTACTTCTGTATGCTAGTGGGATCCCATTTTCTTTGCTTTTGGCCCACATGTGACTCTCGTCCTGATACTGCGTCCTCATGTTGCATTGTGTCACTGTTTTTGATGCCATGTGTGCATTAAAGGTGTTTATTTACAAGATTACCTGATGTCTGGCCTTTCTCAGCACATCACATGCTGTTCTAGGGACATCTACACTGCTGTATGACCCACTGATACACGCACATCAGGTCTACACATCTGAGGGGTGGTGCTGGGCCATTGGGACATGACATCATTGGCATGTTTGTGCATTTGCCTGTGCACTGCGTATGCACTTTACTGTGTTTGGCAGCATCACATTACATCTCTGTATCTTCCCTTCAGACCTTCTTGCCTTGTGTGTGTGTTGTCAGCATGGTGTGCCTGCCTGATCCATGCCACCTGTCAGCTGTGTGTTCTGGTGCTGTGGCCGTGATGGTGCAGACATGTACTTCTACCACTACTGAGCATTTGTATAGTGCTACATGGCGAATGCAGCGCACTGCAGACAGGTGGGAGACATGTTCTGCGCATCAGTGATTACTATCTAGTCAGTATGGACACAGATGAGGTGGGAAGGGGTGTCAGGGGGATCATGCTTCTATGGCTGCAATGTGGACGTGTGGTTTCATCCTGGATCTGTGGGGGGTTGGAGATGGTGCCTGCTGTATGGACAGCGGAGGTTTGCTCACAGCATACGTGGCATCACGGAGAAAGGGGTGGAGTGTGGGGTTGCCAGTAGGGGTGTACTGCACAGGTGGTGGGTGTCTGCTTGGGGCCGATTTTGTCAGGGGTGTTTGTATGGGGAGATGGGAGATGAAAGGTGGTGGGTAGCCACAGGGTCTCTGCATCTTGAGCTCAGCAGGGGAGGCTTTGCCATGGGTATGGTAAAGGTTAGGGAGGCTTTGATGTGATTGGACAAGGTGGGTGGTGTGGCCATGACTGGCCTAGTGCACGGTTGGATGCACAGCAAATTATTGCACAGAGGGATGGGGAATGAGGTGTGTCCAGGTGAGACCTGCAGGGGGCAGACTACTGAGGTACTGATGGGATGCGATTGGGCAGTGCATGGGCAATATTGGTGGTGTGTTCAGGGTGGATGGGGCGGATCTCACTGCTATTGTGGAGGAAGGGGGGCAGGTGTTAGCTATCAGATGGCTGTGTGTTGTGTTCAGGGGTGAAGGGTCAGGGATGGGCCCAGATTGCAGCCTGGGGACACTGGGGGAGGTACAGAGTTGTCCACAGACACCTACAACAAGGGGGGGGGCAGGGAGGTGTTCCGATAATGGATGGGGAGGTAAGGTCATGGCCATGTTCACTTTCAGGCTGTGGTGAGACATCCAGGCAGCGATGTTGTCACAACAGGCATGAATCAGGGTTTGGTTAGCTAGGGAGGGTTCAGGTGTGCATAGGTGGCTCTGTTAGCCATCAGTATCTAGCAGGTACAGCCAGCCATGGGTGCTGATGGGCACACCAGGGGACTGTGTATGGAGGGTGTAGGGGGTATCCACGCCAGATCCTTGGGGTACACCATTCGGTTGTGGGTGAGGGGGTAGGTGTACAGGTATTGTTACTGTGTACCATGTATGGGTATAGTTACATCACAAAGTTTAATCTCACTACTTTCATTACTACCACACATACTGCACCTGCACAGTGGGAGACATGGCCTGTTGGTTAGGACACAGTACCTCAGACCAGAGGGCCGTGGATTCACATCCCACCTGGGGACAGCAACGTTGGGGCTGGAGTTTCTAGTCTTATTGCCATTCCTTGTGGCTTTGGGCACGCCACGGGGCCTTCCATTGGCCACTGCTTCATTTGATGGGTAAGGCGGGATAGACAACTGGTTACTTACAGAGATAACTTAGTACTTATGTCTGTCACTGCTCCTTGTACACAGCGCTGCACAGACATGTATGTCAAGCAGACACCCTACTCACCACAGCTTACATTCTAGTTAGGATAAGTGAGGGGATGTGGGAGCAGGGGTAGGGGAGGCAACGGTGGAGGGGGATCAGGGTAGTTAGAGTCCACAGGCCAGCAGCGGGCAGGTGAGCTCTCAGCATGGATTGGATGTGTGTTTGCGAAGGTGCCTGGCACACAGACCCCGTGAGTTTATCCTAGGCATACACTGAATCAGGGTGGGGTACACGATGTCTGCTGTGATCCAGTGTGTGCCTTTTGTGGTAACTAGTTTGCATTGTGCTTGTGAGGGTTCTTTGGGATAGTGGTCACAGACACCCGTTGGCAGTCCGTAGGTTGCCAGTTTGATTCCCACATGTTCTGTTCCTTTTCCTTTCCTGTGTTCTGCTAACTTGCCCATGTGATGGCTGCAGCCTCGTCACCTCT
This sequence comes from Ichthyophis bannanicus, assembly GCA_033557465.1. Classification (NCBI taxonomy): domain Eukaryota; kingdom Metazoa; phylum Chordata; class Amphibia; order Gymnophiona; family Ichthyophiidae; genus Ichthyophis; species Ichthyophis bannanicus. The sequence goes on along the minus strand of CM066036.1, from coordinate 842,042,644 downwards.
CCACACACCCTTCCAGCTCTGCGCTGTGCGCCACAGGGTGCCCTCTCTGCAGCCTATCCGTCGCATATTGTGTGTTACATATGACTATATCTTTGTAGTGTCCATGTGACCAGTCGACTTGGTGGATTGGTACTGCTGTTGTTGGCTGGTCTGTGCCACATCACTGTGCAGGTTGGATTCTCACATGCTCCTTTTTTGTTCTGTTGCCCTGGTCCACGGGCCGTCCACTTAGCTGTCCCTTCAGCCAGCCCCGACACCCTTTGTGTATCGTTCCCATGCTCTTTTGCATGCTGTTTACACTGCATTACATCTCATGGTGTGTGTGCATGCATTTCTATGTGGCTCCCGTCCCACTTAGACTGTGATATGAGCTGTGGACGCCTGTTGTGCATGTGCGTTGCATCATGGTGACTGTTTGGGTTGGCCTCTCCTGGCACACAGCAGGCGTTTTGTGTGGTGCCCTGCAGTGTTCTTGTATGCAGCCATTGCTGTGGACCTCACAGTGGTGGTGTGGCCTATTGGTTTGTGTAGTGCTTTTCAGCCTAGTGGTCATGGGTTCACTCCCTCTTTGTTCTCCTTCTTTTATGCCTTTCCTACACCGGTACCTGTCATTCCTGTAACAGTCATATCTCTGCTGATCTATGCTGCCAGCACATATTACCCTCATCACAATTGCCAACCATCCTTCTGTCTGTCTATCTGCATCTGTTAGCTGTCTGGCACCGGGCGTTCATGTGCAGGCTGCTACCCCATGTCCTGCTTTTCAGGGGCCTTAACCTACAGTGCCTTATGGGGCACCTTTCCGGCACCTTATACGAGGCCTTCAGGGGTGGCTGCATGGCGCCTGAGGTTGAGCACCTTGTAGGGCGCATGACAACGTGCCTTGTGAGGCGCCTCTGGTTAAGGTGCCTTGTGCTGTGCCCTATATGGCACCTTGCGACACGCGTTATCTGACGGCGCATTGTTGCGCGTGTTACCTGGCACTGCTTGTTGTACGATGCACTGCCCACGCCTTTATATGGGCATGTGTACCTTTACTATGGAACCTAACGCAAATGACATTACCGCAGTTTAGTAAACATACCCCTTAGAGTATATTCCAGAAGATAAATAGATCTAAAATAGATGTACATTGTGATATGCACTTTGTGGCTGGCAGCTGGGAATTATCCTTATCAGTAGAGACAGAATAACTGGACAGAGAGGATGGGCCAGACAAATTTTTTCTTTTGTCATTTACTATGTTATTGTGATAACTTGGTTTGTTATGTAGCATAATAATCCACACCACCGGTAAAATCTAAGGAATAGGTAAGTGCATTAATGCTTGCAGGAAATGGATAATAGCATACATGTTTCAGTAATATTGGAACATTGGTCTTATTATTTAATGCCATCTTTCCTGTTTATCAAAACCAGACTCTGCAAAATTGGGTATGTGATGATTTACCAGCCAGGCCCACTACAATCTCTTCAGGGCCTGGTGAAGGAAACCTGGAGGAAAAATGTAAACAGGTAGATGTCCGAAAGCTGAGTACACTAATTACAGAGCACGCTTTGTTTGCTGTGATGACTTCTAAATCTGTTCATCGTTGTAAGGAAAGAGCCCCATACCACGGAATGACTTGCTTGTGTGTGAAAAACAATAATGTGAACTTTTATTTGCTGTGTGCTGTGTTAACTTTGCTGTGATCTGAAGAGTAAACTATAGATAGCCAAAGAACAGAAAACCTGTTCTTACTGAATGCAGCTGTCTTGAAGAGAGTATCAAATTGTTGGCATTTGGAGGTACATTTCTATTTTAGATCTATGTATTATCCTTAAGGACTATGAATGTATGCTGTAAAGATTCAAGTTGTCTTCTACAGAGATGAATAAGATTTCAATCATTCCCTATAGTGTCGATATTCAAAAACCCACTGAATGGATAAGATGATAACAAATCTAGCTGGTTATCCATACACAGGTGTTTGGCCAGTTGTGCAGCTGAATATTTTCCTAAATATCACCAACCTCCCTACATTCCGCAAACACCTGAAAACCCACCTATCACCTGGGCATTTTGGTCCCCCCCTCCCCACCTAACCCCCTCCAACTACATAACTCAGCCAAAACAGATTCACAAATGTAAATAGTTGTTTATATTAGTTAAAATGTTCTATTAACAAAATGTTGATTATGTCAAAAGTTAACTGTTACTATGTTATTTGTAGAACATATGTTCTTTGTAAAATGTTCTGTTCTCTGGAAACCGCTTTGACCTGGTGAAAAGAAGTATACAAACCTAGCTAAATAAATAAAAAACATTCTCCAGGACCAAGCAGGAAGTCAGTCCTCACATATGGGTGTCATCGGCGCCGATGAAGCCCCAGCGGAGCATTTCCCCAGCTTCTATGAAAGCCTTTGGGAATGCAGGCACGCATGCGCGGTTCCCTTCCCGCCTAAAGGTGCCATCTTACCTCAGTCTCTTTTTTTCCGAGAAGCCCACCGGACGTGTGTCCTGTTCTCCCGGTTAAAAGTAGATTTTTTTCGGTGATTATCGCTATTTTTTCTCCCGGTTCGACGCTGGTTCTCCTCCCGCTAGGTTCGGTACATCGGTATCGAGCCTGATTCTTCTTTTTCAGTTTTTGCCCTTCGTGGCTGGCTTTTGCGCCCTTTTTTCCATTTTCCCTGGAAGGCCGGTCTTTTGACCTCGCGGGGACTCTTTTTTCCCCGATGGCTTCCAGTGGCTTTAAGAAGTGTGATCGGTGTAAGAAATTAATGTCTCTCACCGGCACACACAACTGCTGCCTCCGGTGCCTCGGCCCTGACCACGACCCTAAATCGTGCGGGCCATGTGGGAAGATGTCTTCCAAGGCACTCCGTAGTCGACAGCAGCAAAAGGAAAGGCTTTTCTCGGACTCAGCCTCCGGCTGGGCCCGGACCTTGTCTGAGGCCTCGACATCTCGGGATTCCGATCCCGAGCGCTGTCAGAGCTCCTTGGACAGGGGGTCCCCTGACCGGGAACGGAAGAGGAAGAAGCGGCTCATGAGGGCGTCAGAGGAGGTCCCTGGCTCCTCGAGGGCCAGGTCTAAGACCCCCAACCATCTCCCCGGGCCCGTGGAACAAGAGAAGCCTGTCAAAGTTCCTCACGTGGAGCCGGAGTCTGCTGGACACGTCAGCCCTGTAGTCCTCGAGGACTCTCCTCCCAGGGAGCCGACGTCGGGTCCGGCACCACCAGGGCCCGAGTCGGTGGCTGCTGCATCTCCTGAGCTGAGTCTCCTGAGCTGAGTCTCAGGATGACAGACTTGGAGAGCAGATTGTCTGCCTTCATGGAGCAGCAGCGGGCACTGATGGCCAGCCTGTCTGGCGCATCTGCCCCGACCACCGGGACATCGACTTCGAAGTCGACCCCGGAGACCGAGCCGATACTCGAGTCCATCATGGCTCGAAGTCGTCCTCGGTCGCGGTCTCCCTCGACCTCCCATTCGGGACCGAGGCCGTCGACGCCAGTGCCTCCGGCGTCGGGGCGGGTGTTCCAGGGCCCCGCGGGGTCGGACCTCGATTCCTCCTCGGACGAGTTTGCCTGGGAGACGGAGGACGAGGAGTCTCCCGATACCTTCAAGACTCGGTGCGTCCCGTCGGACTCACCGCAGTCTGAGCCCCGGAGTAGATCCCCTCCGGAGGACACTCGGTTCTCGGAGTTCGTCCGGGATATGGCCACTGCTTTGGCTATTCCGGCGGATCCCGAGTAAGAGCCTCGAGCTGAAGAGCTCGAGGCGCTGCAGTATGACTCTCCTCCAAAGGAGGCCTTTACTGTCCCGGTTCCTCCGATGCTGGAACGGCTCCTCTTCCGGATGTTGGAGGCACCGGCCTCGGCGCCGATTCTCAGCAAGCGAGTCGACTCGATCTATCGACTCCGAAAGAGCCTTGGCTTTCAGAAGGCGCAGCTACCACACCATTCTATGGTCGTGGAATCGGCCATGAATCGTCTGAAGAGCCAGAAGATGCACTCCGCGGTGCCCCCTGGCAGGGAGGCCCGAAACCTCGATGACGTCAGTAGAAAGTGCTTCCAAGGCTCGATGCTTGCTTGCCGTGTCCAGTCGTACCAGCTGTACATGAGCATGTACTTGCGGGACCTGGCCAAGGAGCTGGCCGGGTTCTCTGCTGGTCTCTCCGGGGAACCCTTGCAGAGATTTAAGTCCTTGTCCTCCGGGATTCGGGACTGCTCGAAGTTCATGTCCCACGCTGCCTACGATGGCTTCGAGGCTTCGGCCCGAGTTGCGGCAGCCGGCATCGCGGCTCGACGCGAGGCATGGCTGCAGTCATCGGACCTCGAGCCATGGGTTCAGGACAGGTTGGTCGATGTCCCTTGCCGAGTTGAAAACCTTTTTGGCAAACTCATGACCGAGAAGGCCGCTCAGCTCGAAACAGAGCACCTTACACGGACAAGGCTGTCTAGAAAGACCTCTGCCCCTTCTCATAAAAAGAAGGGCTCGGGTAAAAAGCCCTTTTACCCGAGGAAGGACACTGCCTACAAACAGTACCCTCAATATCAGGCTGCCCAAGCTGCCCCCCAGGGTCAGCAAGCCAAGGGGCAGGGTAATGTGCCCCGTAGGCAGAGGACCCCCAAGCCTCCAGCCCCTGCTACCACTCAGCAGGGTGGGGGTTTTTGACTCCTTGAGCGTAGCCTCTCCTCCCCTGCTCTCCCAACCCTGCACAGGAGGTCGCCTCGCCCTCTTCGCCCACCTGTGGCCCCTGTTCACCGGGGACAGTTGGGTGTTGTACATAGTCCACAAGGGCTATGCCCTGCATTTTCACCAACTGCCTCCACCATATTTTCCAGGGGAACCTCCAAGGCCTCCCCTGCACACAGATCTTCTGCTGCAAGAGCTTCAAGGTCTGTTGGTGGACAGGGCAGTGGAGCCTGTGCCTCCCCCCTTACAAGGTCACGGCTTCTACTCCAGGTATTTCCTGGTACCCAAAAGAACCGGCGGCCTTTGACCCATTCTGGACCTCAGGAACCTCAACAAGTTCCTGGAGAAAGAAAAGTTCAAGATGCTTACTCTTGGAACATTTCTGCCCTACCTCCAGCAGGAAGATTGGCTATGCTCCTTGGATCTAAAGGATGCATACACTCACATCCTTATTCATCCAGACCACAGAAAGTATCTAAGGTTCATTGTGGGAGGAAACCATTATCAATACAGAGTGCTGCCTTTCGGCCTCACCTCCGCCCACAGAGTCTTCACAAAGTGTCTAGCAGTGGTGGCGGCCTACCTGAGAAATCAGGGCATCTTTGTCTTCCCCTATCTGGACGACTGGCTCATCAGGGGTCAGACATGCCAGGAGGCCACCCAGGCCACCCTGAGGACTATTGCTCTTCTTCAAAGATTGGGGTTTGTCATAAACTTCGCAAAGTCCACTTTACTCCCCTCCCAGAACTTGGAGTTCATAGGAGCAAGGCTGGACTCTCTGCTGACAAAGGCTTTCTTGCCAGAGGACAGGGCCCACAGGTTGATAGCCTTGGCAACTCAATTTCTCAGCAGGTCACTGGTCTCCGCCAGGCTCTGCCTAAGACTTCTTGGCCACATGGCTTCGACAGTACATGTGACTCCCAATGCCAGGCTCCATATGAGGCCTGCACAGTGGTGCCTTCGGACTCAGTGGTCACAGGCCACAGGCGGCCTCAGAGACAAAGTAAGGGTGTCCAGACAATTTCTGAACTCCCTCACCTGGTGGCTTCATCCACCCAACTTACTGAAGGGTGTGCCCTTTCAGATTCCTGGGCACACGGTGGTACTGACCATCGATGCCTCCCTCCAGGGCTGGGGAGCTCATTGTCTAGACAGATGCACCCAGGGCCTCTGGTCTCCTTGGGAGGCGGCACAGCAGATCAATCTCCTGGAACTCAGGGCTATTCGCCTAGCTCTCAAAGCTTTTATGCCTGCCCTGGCTCATCATTGTGTCCTGGTTCAAACAGACAACCAGGTGGCCATGTTTTATGTGAGCAAACAGGGCATGACTGGGTCCAGGCTCCTTTGTCGGGAAGCCCAAGACCTTTGTTCCTTTGCCCTAAAGCACAACATGCTCCTCAGGGCTGTCTACCTTCCAGGCCAGGACAACTACCTGGCAGACAGATTGAGCAGGATTCTGCAGCCCCACGAGTGGCAGCTGCATCCTTCAGTAGTTCAGAAGATCTTCCTAAAATGGGGTCTCCCTTTGGTAGATCTCTTTGCCAGCCCAATGAACAAGCAACTGCCAAAGTTCTGCTCCAGGCAGCCGCATCCTCTGAGAATAGCAGCAGATGCTTTTGTGATTCCATGGTCTCAGGGCCTCCTGTATGCGTTTCCTCCCACGCCCTTGGTGGCCTGAACTCTCTTCAAAATTCTTCAGGACAAGGCCTCTGTCCTGCTGGTAGCTCCCAGGTGGCCGAGACAGCCTTGGTTTCCACTTCTGCTTCAACTGGCGGTGGATCCCCCACTGCCTCTGGGGTTGCAACCCGATCTTCTCTTACAGGAGCAGGGTTCCCTTCTGCACCTCAATCTCAAAGCTCTCAATTTGATGGCCTGGAGGCTGCAAGGGTAGTTTTGGCTCCCTGGGGCCTACCTCAGGAAGTTGAGGAGGTTGTCCTAGCCTCTAGAAAACAATCCACTAGGAGAACCTATGCTCTCAAATGGAAAAGGTTTTCTGTGTGGTGTCAGCTACGTACAGAGGATCCTTTCTCCTGTACTGTGCCAGTAGTCCTTCAGTACTTACTGCACTTGTTAAATCAAGGTCTTAAGTCCAATTCTGTTCGGGTCCACCTCTCAGCTCTAGCAGCTCACCACTCACTGATGGAGGGACATTCTCTCTCCGGTCACCCCTTGGTGTCCTGCTTTCTCAGGGGCTTGCTTTTGCTCAAGCCCCCTATCCGTCCTCCTGCCCCTGAGTGGGAGTTGAATGTGGTCTTGCAGCAACTGACTCGCCCACCTTTTGAGCCGATGGCTACTTGCCCACTATGCTTCCTATCCTGGAAGACACTCTTCCTGATAGCCCTAACCTCGGCTAGGCGAATGAGTGAGCTTCAGGCCCTGGTCTGTGATAGGCCTTACACCAGGATTTATAGGAACAGGGTAGTCCTCAGGACTCATCCAAAGTTCCTTCCAAAGGTTGTCTCCTCTTTCCACCTCAATCAGGAGGTGGTTCTTCCAACATTCTTCCCTAGGCCTCATGCAAGTCAGGCTGAAGCAGTCCTGCATACCCTGGACTGTAGGAGGGCCTTATCCTTCTACCTTGACCGTACGCAGGGGTATAGAAGGGCTACTCAGCTCTTCGTATCCTTTGACCCAATAAGTTGGGGTTGGCTGTGTCCAAGCGTACCTTGTCCATCTGGGTGGCTGACTGTATCACCTGGGCTTACAAGGCGGCTGACCTTCCTTTGCAGGGTCGGGTTACGGCCCACCGAGTCAGGGCGATGGCTGCCTCAGTGGCTCATCTCTGCTCTGTGCCCTTGGTAGACATCTGCAGGGCTGCAACTTGGTCTTCAAGCCAGATTTTTGCAGCCCATTACTGTCTGGAGAGGTAGTCCCATAGGGACAGTGCTTTTGGCCAAGCAGTACTCCGGAATCTCTTTGCGGTTTAGGCAACTCCTGCCCTCTGTTGGGCTACCGGTGGAGGTTGTGTCCTTGAAAAGCCTTTCTTTACTGCTGGGACTAGAGGGAGTTCTCTTGTTCAGCCTGGGTTCCTCGGTAGCCCAGAGCTAGGGAGTCACCCATATGTGAGGACTGACTTCCTGCTTGGTCCTGGAGAAAGAGTAGTTACTCACCTGTAACAGGTGTTCTCCAGGAGCAGCAGGAATCAGTCCTCACAACCCTCCCTCCTCCCCTTGGAGTTGCAGTTGTACATAGTTTCTTTTTTCATTTTTGTGTGCTGTTCTTAGCTATGTCATTTGACTGAGGTAAGATGGCACCTTTAAGCGGGAAGGGAACTGCGCATGCCTGCATTCCCAAAGGCTTTCATAGAAAGCTGGGGAAATGCTCCGCTGGGGCTTCATCGGCGCCAATGACACCCATATGTGAGGACCGATTCCTGCTGCTCCTGGAGAACACCTGTTACAGGTGAGTAACTACTCTTTTCCAGAGCTAGGATTACATGGGTATATTTAGCCAATTAGCACTGAATTTGCATGTCCATCGCAGAAATACCTTTGGTCCATCCCGTTTTCACCCAGTTTAACATTTTCAACTTGTAATTTTAATGACACAAATTCAACTGATTAAAGGGGCCAAATTTTTAAACAGGTAGATTTACCTAGCTGAATTCTGATTTTAGCTAGGTAAATCTTTTGAATGTCAGCCCCCATGTGTTTAAATATAGGAATACTCCTCCTCCCAGGCAGCTCAGTTCTCTGCATCAGGTGTGGATTAGTTTTATCTCTTTTAGTTTAAGCGCTCTTAAAAGAAACATATCAAAATAGAAGACTAAGGGCAAGCTAAGTGCAGCCCATGAACATAGGAAGAACAGGAATCTCCTCCTTGGTATACCCAACACCAAGCAATTCAAAGTTTTATATCCCTGTACATACCCTGCTACCATCATTTGCTCTTCCATGGAGTCTCATTAGGTCTTTATAAGTACCTGATTAATGAAATCACCAACACTATGCATAACTCCACACCAACATACCTCTCTCTTTATGCTCTTCCCATCCCCCCTAACTTCCCCGCACCCTATTTCAGATATTATTCTGCATTCGTCATCCAAACAATATACAGCCCTACACTCATGTCCTCTACTACCCCCCTCCCTAACCTTCCCTTCCTCCACAATGTATTTAAGACTAATCTCAGTGCCCTGATGGGGAGAGCCTGTAAATAGTCTTCCCAGATTGCTGCTAAAAGGGGGAAAAAAAGACCTTGCATTTTAGAGAGCTCTTCGTTTCCTGGAGCTCCATCAAGGGTATGCAAAGCAATCCTTCATTGTCATAAACCGAAGGCTGCACTGGAATCCAGTGTTGCATAGTAACTGTTTGCCACAAAGGCGCTCTCATGCATGTTTCTCCTTGCCTCCTGGAAGCTCTGAGTCCAGCAACAACTCTTCCAGGGATATCTGGTTCATCTGACCTAGGAGCTGACTCATAAAACCACAGACTTTAATCCAGAAAGCTCAGATCAGCGGACAAGCCCACAGAAGGATGCTCCAGGGTCCCCTCTACTTGATTGTATCTTCTGTAATCAGGCATAGGTGCATAATTGGCTTGATGCATCCTGATGTTGGAGAAATAAGCCTTATGGAGAGGGGAATCTGCCTAAAACCAGCCACAAGGTTTATCTCCTTCTGTCCCACCCACAACTCCCTTGGCCATTTGAGTTCCAAGACCTCAAAAACAGACACTGCACTTTCCGTCCACAAAGCCTTATGCATACATGAGACACAGGCTCGCTGTTCATGTTCTGCTCTTAAGAACTGCCCAAACTGTTCTTATTGGGATGGCTTCAAGATGTCTGACCAAGTGACCAAACATAATACTTCAATTGGGAGTAACGAGTGCTGAAGAAAGTTTGCAGCTTCAGCTAAGTCTTTTATGATGCTTGAGAAGACAATTGTGAAAAAGACTTTTATGCTAGAAACATGTTTGCTGGTTTGGTGAAGCCGTCTAAATCTGCAAAAAAACAAATACGCAACAATTTTTATTGATAGCAGAATTTCTGTTATGAATTGATTTGGAAAATACTGTCTCCCCTACACGAAAACCCTAGAAAGAGAACCTCATGGCCAATCATTTCTCCCTGTTCATTTAAAACCTGTGCAAGAGTATGTTATCTCCTATAGGCCCATCATCCAAATGGCTCCAGCTGATAACCCATGAGGAAGTCCATATTACCCTGAATAAGCTGAAGAACAGAAACCCAGGGATCTTGGTTACATCTCTTTTAACTAATTATTGTTAGCTGGTCCATGAAATTACTAGTGTTCTCACATCTCTCAGTTTTACAATGCAGAGGTCTTCAGGACTAAAAGTTCTTGTAGGAGAAGTGGAGGAGCAGCCGTGGTTAAAGCAACTGCCTAATACCCAGAAGATCAGTGGTACAATTCCCACTGGCACTCCATGTGACCTTGTGATACATTGCCAAGAGTCAGCACTGACTTGATAGAACTTAAAAGATAGATGATTGGCACAGTACTCGCAGATTTCAATATATCTAATCGCATGATGACATGCTTCATAATAATAGCAAGATTTAGATTTTAATGTTTAAATTAATTCCCCTTTTATGCCTTTTTAAAAATGTTTATAACATTGCCCACTTTTCTGAAGTGAAACTATTTAAAACCTCATAAATAACATAATTTTCAAACCGTCTTTCAGGTCCCATGAACTTGACTACTCTCTAACTACTTGCTGTGTCCTATTGAGCTATACAGCTGTCCTGATAAGTTACAGCAAGTTGAGAGGTTGCAGCTGGAAGGGAATCCGCATTTCTGTATGCATGTGGCCCTCAAAATTCCAGAGAGAAAACTTTTGCCAAGGGGTTTTTAGTGCATTGCACTTGCAAGTTGCATTTCAGCATGGCAAAGTTTTATTGAAATATTGCTTCAAAGTTTGGTTTTAGAATATGTAATGGCATGTAGCTGAGCAAAGTGTCTCCCATTCCCCTTGTCATGGGCCACTAGTTAGTTATGTAGGGCCATGCCTTACCAGTGGGAGAAAAAAAACTTTCTCTCCTTACCATTATGTATTCTGTTCATGCACCTTTTGATATCTTGAAAAAAATAAATACCAACATTGGACCTGTTTGAATTTCTTCCTCAGAGCTACCTGTTTAACTGGAAGTCATGCAGCAATCACAGTTTTGTTTTATTATACTGTCTCTGTAAACACTGCAGTATCGAAGGTCAGTTTTTGTATGGCTTTAGGCATATGTGCCAGGATCACAGATAAGATATAAATGCCATTTCTGATTTTAGATTTTAACTGATAAAACACCCTGATATTTGCAAAAAAATAAAATAGGTCTTTATTGGATAAACACTAGAAAAACACTGCTTCCCCCTAATACTCTCTCACCACTCCTATGACTTATCTTGTATACTACACTCAGATTTTGTGCCTTTTTTTAAATTTACTATTTAGAAATGTTTCACAAACTTATCAAGAAGAAGCTTGTACAGAAAAGGTGTCAACACCAAGAAAAAAGAAATACAAAGTTATTACAAGCAGAAAACATTCAAAAGATGCTAAGACCTATAGTCCACAATGGGACATACAATTCAATAATAAAGGGAAATAAATAGAGGGGTTGGAGGAACCCTTCCAATTAGACAAGAAATAATATCAAAAAGCAAACGAGGGCTGCAGAGGATCCAAATCTACACATTACTTGACGCGTGATAATATCTACTCACCACCCCTGGCTGAAGGCAAGGAGGTAATAGGTAACCTAGCATTATTAAATGTGGAAAGGTCTGCCGGCTGGAAAAAAAAAATCTTTGTGACCTATACATCACTATACATTTACAGGGAAATCTTAAAAAGAGGGTAGCACCTAACTCCAAAACACCTGGTCTTAATAACAAAAATTGCTTCCGGCGTTTTTGCGTGTCCTTAGAAACATCAGGGAAGATTGCAATTTTTTGCCCATAAAACAAATGACTCCAATGTGTTAGTGTTTCCTGCTTTCAAGTATTCTATAGACAGTTCTCTTGTAAATCTATTTATCTTTTTCTAAGCGGGTCTCAGACTTACGGGCTACTTCCGGTGATAAATATCACTTAGTGCACCTTTTGCATCAATGACCCATTTTCTTATATTTCTTATATCTTTCTTATAACTTATTCTAAAATTATATTTCAAACGTCCAGTTGGATAATATGAGATAACTTATATCTTATAACAGCAAGCTTATCTTTTATCTTTGTCTTTTTCTTCAATTTCCCAACGCCAGACTGGGCGCCTCTGCGTTTCACAGCCTTTATGTTTCCTCAGGGGTTTTTTCTTTAGATAGGCTTGTGATGTCAATTATTTCATCCGTTGCTTCTAAAATTGAATCCCGGTTTTAAACAGACTTGTAGTTTCAATTATCTCTTCTGTGGCTACCAAGCTTAAACCTGATTTTGGATAGCAAAGGGACGCGCATCTATCCAAAATCAGGTTTAAGCTTGGTAGCCACAGAAGAGATAATTGAAACTACAAGTCTGTTTAAAACCGGGATTCAATTTTAGAAGCAACGGATGAAATAATTGACATCACAAGCCTATCTAAAGAAAAAACCCCTGAGGAAACATAAAGGCTGTGAAACGCAGAGGCGCCCAGTCTGGCGTTGGGAAATTGAAGAAAAAGACAAAGATAAAAGATAAGCTTGCTGTTATAAGATATAAGTTATCTCATATTATCCAACTGGACGTTTGAAATATAATTTTAGAATAAGTTATAAGAAAGATATAAGAAATATAAGAAAATGGGTCATTGATGCAAAAGGTGCACTAAGTGATATTTATCACCGGAAGTAGCCCGTAAGTCTGAGACCCGCTTAGAAAAAGATAAATAGATTTACAAGAGAACTGTCTATAGAATACTTGAAAGCAGGAAACACTAACACATTGGAGTAATTATTTTACATATTTGCTAAACAGTGGGATTACTCTAAAGAAATTTGGGATCTATTGCGGTCATAAAACAAATGAGACTGTTTGGTATAATTATAATCTAAGCAACCAGTCTCTATCTGATGATAAAGCAAATGTTACTAATAAGGTGGAAGTTTTCAATACAGGTGGTCCAGGAGACTGCAGAATCTCAGAGACATTTATAACATCTGTATTAGGTAGTTCTTCCAAAACTCCAATATCCGTTTTACCAGTTGGCAAGTAAAAAGCCTTAACAATCGGCGGCATTAGATCTGCTGACACAGCCAAAGTCTCCGCCATATATCTTTTAGAGAGATCAACTGGCAAAGTTCCCATGATTATTGGAAAAATCAAACTTTGGAGGTTCGAGGCCAGAGCAGTGTTTTCCATATTTTCCCCCTTAGCCCTTAATAAGGTATTATCTTTAATCACCAACAGAATTCAAGATTGTCATGTTCCTCCACCTTCTTTCTAACCAAATCAGTTATGGTTAGATACGAGTCCTACTTCTGAGAAACAGTGTTTACCTGAGACAAAAGTCCAGCATTGTGTCAAATTAAAGCCTCTAATAAAGTCAAAATTGGCTCCCAGATGTTATCCAAGATAATAGTTTTGGGGTATACCAACACAAAAGGAGCAGGCAATTTAGAGGAGTCAGCCGAAAAGACATCCCCTACACACTCTCCTCCAACCAGGGTAGGCACACCTTCCAACTCGCCTCCTCCAAGAGTCCCAGAAGACAACAGGGTAGCTGCTTTACCTCCTTCCACCCCAGCTCCTTGCAATAGCGTGTCTGTGGAACTGCCATCCAACTCCACACTTGCGCCAATCAGCGGGCTCGGGGTTACAGCAGCAGGAAGCGGTGGAGGGCTCCGTGTCTCGGGAGACAGACAAACCTCATGGGCGGGGAGTGACGCAGAGTCCTCCAACAACTTCCCTGCAAAGCCCGCATGAATCTCCCGACTCAGCTTCAATGACTTGATAAAACAGTCTGTAGGGCCTGAACTGGCCGGCTGGGACTCAGCAAGGTAAGCCCGAGCCTTCCCTTTGCGTTTTGGCATCACAACAGGAAAACACAGCTCTCTCTCTTCATGCGGCCATCTTGGACACGCCTCCTATCCAGGTTTTGTGCCTTTTGTGTGCTGACTTTGCTTAAGTGACACAAATGTAATATTTGATTCTACCTGAAAAGTACCATCTAATAGTACTTGTGGTGCAAAAACACCAATAAATACTGATCTTTTGTACCTTTAAAGAACTCATAATTATCAGGAAATTGAGCACTTGGCAGTTTATAAATACCTAAGAATAAAACCCCTAGATGTTTAAATAACTTGCAAATTAATATTGATTTTGAGGCAAAATACATCACAAAACTGTAAACAAAGCACTAGCTAGCAGCTTTGCATTCCTGCCAACTATATGAACATAGTCTCATTGGTAGAGGCATCAGGAAGCAAACTGGGTTTGTGTTTTGTCCTTGGCAATTGCTACTTTTGAACTCCGTAACCCTGCTGAGTCAGATCTAGCGTGCATCAGTCCTGGTGAGAAATGCTTTCAGTAAATGAAAGGATGATTTGGAAGCCAAAAGGGGAAGGTCCTGGAGTGTTCTAGCCTGACAGAATGAAACTCTGCCCTCCGTTTCTAAAACAGCAAACCTCTGCTCATTTCTTACTTTTCATTTAGCTGTTTGAAATCACAGATATGCCTTTCATCGAACTGTGGTTGTATGCAGTATTAAAAAAAAGGACTTTAGGAAGCCTCATTATCTAGGGTCACCCATTATACAATGCACTGAAGAATTGTGGGGTGCAGAATGTAATAACCACAGCTATGGATGCCACAATCAACACTGTGACCAAACACAGTTCAGGACAACTATCCAGAAGGTTGCCGTGAGTCTGTACCAACTTGATGGCACTTAACAACAGAATATAAAAATCGTGAAATATATCGCCTACCCAGGCATTTAGTTTGACAGTGTATTGGGCCCTAGGCAAATATATTTGCGGGCCCCTACCATGGACTCACATTCATTCCTTTTCGCCTCTCTGCAGAGCCGTATTCACCCTTTACCTCTTCTCTACCTACGAACTCTCAATTAATAGCCTTTCTCTCTTCCCCCTCCCTCCCACTGCTCACCTCTCCTGAGTGTCTGGTAGAGGGAGAGTAGTCTACTGGTTAAAGCAGCAGATAGAGAACCAGGAAGCCTGAGTTTGAATCCTCTTTTTCCCACTGACACTGCTGTGACCTTGTGTAGTTCATTTCACTTCATTTATTAAATTAGAAACACTTTCCCAAGATTTTGCAGACTGTCCAGTGCTGTCTACAAAGGGCATGTTTACTAAACTGCGGTAGCAGACTCTGTGCGATATCGGAGTCGTGGCTCTGATATCGCATGGAGTCCGCTACCGCGGTTTAGTAAACATGCCCCAAAGACAAACTTTAAAAATACGGTATCATAAAAACAGTCATGCTTACTAAAGATTAATGTATGCTAGCATCTGTTACTAAGTGCTAAGTCTCATTGTGGCCCATTTTATTCCTATGGCCGTGATGGAATTTAGCGCATATTAACTTTTACTAAATATGCCCCACAGAATCCAAAGAATTAGAAAGATATGTTCACCTGTAACCAACTATAAACAATAAAGAAAACAAAACCAACCCACATGAGAAGTACCGGGGCCATTCAGCCAAGACTGCGCAGCCTCAGAAAGGATCCTTCACCTATTCAGTTACAAACTTTGACTACTACTTACTAACCCATGGTAAAACAGTAGTGCACTGCTAGGAGACGGGCAGTGCCTGTTTGAATAGTGACACCATCACTTGCTCCTGCCATTTCTAGACCATCAGAGACTCTTCCTTTTGTCTCAAGGGAAAGGGATTGGGGGCAAGGCTGGTGCCATCGTAAGGCAAACTAGGCAGCTGCCTAGCTTGCTGGCCCACCAGGGGCATCCATTGCCGCTGCTGCCGCTCCTCTTCAGGACCTGCAGCAGTGCCAATACTTTTAAAACGGCATCAAAGTGCCAGTGTTATCTTCAGCTTCAGCACTGTGGTGCTGTTTGTGCTTCCACCCCCCTCCAGTTCCACTTCCTTTTGCAAGTGGGTGGGGTGGAAGTGGTTCACCTAGGCAGCTTCATATCCTTGCACCGGCCCTGGTGGGGGAGTATGAGATTGACTGTAGTTTTAAACATTAAACAGTGGGCATACAGGACAGGGTTGTAGATTTGTTATTTCAACAGGGAGATAGGGAAGGCATCTTTAAGTCCCTGAGAAAAAATTACCACCACCTCCAGGAGTGCTGGTAACTTTCTATGAATAATGCAATATCCAAAGTTTTTAATAAAAGCTGCATTATTCACTTTACATAATAATGAGTTCCATTGCATGTACAACGCTCATTGTTATTTTAATACATGTTGAGCTATAGTTTTCTTGCACTTAAACCACTTTGTTGGCAAATATATGTTTATTACCAATGAACATATGCCATTGCCATAACACAGCTTGATAAATAAGCCCTAAGTCCTCTGGGACAGGACTTACCACTTGTTCCTGAATTTGTAACTTGCCTTGAGCTTTATTTGAAAAGGTATGTAATTAAATGCAAATGTTCAAAGACTGCACTTCCCACAGAGAACCTAGGAACAGATGGGACCACTATGCAGACAGTGTGCATTGATTTTGTCCTTGTATTGACTCACAACTTTCAGCCATACTCGGGACCAACCTTTGCAGCTTCCGTAGGCTGCTTTGGAGAGATCAGTTGGGTAGGACCTGAGGAGGGAATGGATGTTTGTGTGAGAAAGAGAGGGGTGAGAGACAAACAGGCATTGAGGGACGATGTAGATTCAGGGATTGGCACCATATAGAGGGGAAGAGTATTGTGCACAAATCTGGTTGCCATATCTCAAAAAAGAAACAGCGGAATTAGAAAATATACAGAGAAGGGCAAACAAAATTATAAAGTTGGAACGACATTGAGAAGAGACAGCTTTGGGGGAGATATGTTAAATGCCATTGAGTTTGTGCCAGCTGATAGTGACCTCTGGGGATATTTGTCCTAAACTGTTCAGTTTTCAGTTAGGTGGCTAATTGTTGATAAAGTGGCATCAATAGCTGCTGCTGTCGTATTGATCCCATCTCATTGCTGGCCTTCCTCTTTTGTATTAACCTTCAACCTTGCCAAGCATGATGCCTTTCTCTAATGATTTCTCTCTTCACATGAGGTTTCCAAAGTATGAAAGTTGAAGTCTTGTCATCTGAGCTTTTAAAGAAAACGTGTTTGATCTCCTCTAGTAACAACTGGTTTATTCTTTGGGCATTCCATGTTTTACACAGTATTCTTTGCCAGCATGATAATTCAAAGGCATCGATTTTTCTTTCTATGTATCTTTTTCACTTCCTCTCCTCTCTGCTTTCACTGTAACCATACTTAGTAAGGTGCACCGATCATTTGACCTTTCCTCAGCTTTCGACGTAGTTGACCACGTTATCCTCCTTTCTCACTTTCATGATATTGGGATTAGGGGGACTGCATCCAACAGGTTTTGTTCATTTCTTTCTGACTGCTCCTTTGAGGTTACCTTTAATTCGTCTACCTCCACCTCCCATTTTCTGGTACCTGGGGTCCTGCAGTGTTCTGTTCTCACACCACATCTCTTTAAATATCTATATTGCTCCTTTGACACATATGGTTCAACACTTTGGGGTTTCTGCTTATTACTATGCAGACAATATTCTCCTGATTCTGCACACTCAGCCTATGACTCCTTACCTCTCTCCTATGAATGATTTCTCTCTGTTGTGGCTTCCTGACTGAAAGACAACCACTTGCGGCTTAATCTACAAAAAACTGCTGCGATTTGGCTCTCTTCTTCTGTTCCTCTCACCATAGCCCCTTGTTCCCTTTTACCCTGGTTTCCACTCTCACCTATCTCAGGGTTACTTTGGATTCTTCCTTGTCTTTTCATGATCACATCAGTATAGTCATTAAGGGTTCATATTTCTCTGTCTGCCAGATTAGGTATATTCATTCCTTCCTCTCACCTTCAGCACTTGCCACCCTTCTTATGAGCCTTGATATTAATTGCCTCAACTATGCCAATGTCATCTTCCTAAATACAAACTCAAGATTACAAATAATTCAGAACTCTGCCATCTGGATGCTCACCCATGCATCTAATTTTGATCACATCACTCCCCTTATGAATCATCATTGGCTTCGCGTCTATTTTAGAATTCAGTACAAAATTTTGATTTTGGCCTACAGGGCTCGTCATTCTGGTCTTCCTTCCTATCTTGCTTCTCAAATTCTTTTTCATACCCCTCACTGGATTCTTCGGTCCCTTCACAGCAACCACCTTCACCTGCCCTCCGTTTCCCAGGCCAGGCTAGAATCTACTAGACACTCTGCAATTTACTTTCTTGCTCCCAAACTCTGGAATGATCTGCCTCTTGACCCCTCTGCCTTGAACTTTCTTACACCTCGTTTGTCTTCTTTAAAGACTCATCTGTTTCATAATGCTTTTCCATTTATTCTGACTGCACCAGCCTTGATGCTGCTGCTGCTGCTTCTCTCCTCTGGCTTTTGCCTCTCCTTAGTGTGATTGGCTTTCCTATTTTAGTTGTAGTTCTTTTCTTTATCTCCTTTAATTTAATTGTTATTTTGTAAACCATCTTGCTTTTGATTTGACAACATATCAAATTTTTAATTAAACTAAACTTTTGCATCCGTATGATGTTATTGAAAATGCCATGGCCTGGACAAGTCTAATCTTTATATAGAGAGATACATCTCTGCTCTTGAGAATCTTGTCTATCCTTCATAACCGTTCTGCCAAGAGCAGTGCGTCACTGGATTTTTTTTTTCTTTAATTGAAAAATTTTATGACATATACATTCCACTTAGAATCAGAAAACCATCAAAACAAAACCCATAATTCACGGATAACAGATAAACAAAAAAGGTGAAACCCACATCAAGGAAGGGAATATCGGCAAACATAATAAGAAACTATAGGAAAATAGGCTCTATAATGCCAAATATGGAGGAACATCATTGCTCAGGACCTGCTTCCAAAACGCCACTACTTCTGCCTATCTTGCCAAAACTTCTCAAGATGGGAAACATCCAGAAAAACCTGCAAGGTAATAATACACGTATTTATTTGGTTATTTATTTAAACTTTTTTATACTGCCTTTCTACTATTCAAAGCGGTTTACAGTTGAACATGACCATATGGTACGATGTTTTACAAAGAATTGCAACAGTATAACAAAATAGCAATATAACTGCGTAACAGTTGATATATTTAACTATGAACTATTTACAGTGTTTTTGTGGTTGTCTTAGGTGTTCTTATTACATTGTTTGTGTTTGAATTGGATTGTAGGATTTTTACAGTAAGGATTTATGGTGGTTGAGTCTCTAGGACTGAGGATATTTTATATTCTTCCTTGAAGAGGTGCGTTTTTAATTTCTTCCTGAAGTCTGACATGTCTGAGAGTCCTCTTAATGTTGGTGGTAGTTTATTCCATAAGGATGGGGCAAATAGTATGAATGTTCTATTGCAGGTAGGCTGCTTGCTTTATGTCTTTCATTCTTTGCGTTTGAGATTAGAGGTTGGAGGCATGTGACAGATTCTTTGTGAAGTATTTTGAATATTGTGATGAGACGTTTGTATCTGATCCTGGCTGAGATGGGAAGCCAGTGAAGCTGCATCCGTATGGGGGTGATGTATGATCGATATGGGGTACCAGCAGTTATTTGGGCCGCAGTATTTTGGGCCATTTGTAGTGGGTGGAGAGTTTGTTTAGGTAGGCTCTGGAAAATGATATTACAAAAATCTATTACAGGTGTAATCATTGCTTGGCACACGGTTCAGAAGAGATCTGGGGTTAGTAGTGGGTGGAGGTGCTTCAGGATTCGTAGTTTGTAGTAGATTGAGGTGGTTATTCTTTTTATGTGAGGTTGGAAGGTCAGTTGCTAATCTGTTGTGTTATCCCCAAGTATTTTGTCTCAGAATTGACTTTGATTTTTACCTCACCAAATTCTACTGTTGATGGTGGGACAAAGGTTGGGTTAGTGGTTATGTAAAGCACTTTGGTCTTCTCTTGATTGATGAGGAGGTTGTGTCTGTTAAGCCATCCTTTTATGTCTAGGAACTCTGTTGCAAGCAAGGTACCAAAGCTCCACCAACTGATACATGGCAGGGAAGAATCGTATTGCCAGAGCTGTTGCCCGCATTACAGCCTCTGCCTCTGTCCAGACAGAGATTCCTATGCCAGTTGAAGGACAGATTCCATGTGCAAGATGGCTGCATGCTGAAGCTCTCAGAAAAGAAGTGGATTTGCTGAGAGAAGAGGTTGCGAGGCTAAGGAACATTCAAGACAGTGATGAGATACTTCTTGAAACATCCAAACTCCCCAACAGAGGTGAAGAGGGGAGTCTTCAGAATAATGAAAGCTGGACATGAGTTACCAGGGCCTGCAGAATCACCATTCCAACTCCTCCAGCCCTTAAATTGAAGAACCATTATGCAGCCCTAGAAGTGGAGGGGATGAAAGCATTCCAGGACAGGGAAGAACCAAAGCTTGAGCACCCCAAAGTTGCAGAATCTGGGACCACAAGGAAGCGAAGGGTAGTGGTGGTTGGTGTGTCTCTTCTGAGGGGTACTGAGATGTCCATCTGCCGACCAGACTTGGTGTCCAGAGAGGTGTGCTGTCTGCCAGGTGCCAAAATCTGAGATGTTAAGGAGAGTTTGCTGAGACTCATCAAGCCTACTAACTATTACCCGATGTTGCTCATCCATGTCTGCACTAATGATGCTACCAGGTAGCCCTCTGAGCATATCAAAAGTGACTTTATGGCTCTGAAACAGAGGGTGAAGCAGATAGGTGCGCAGGTGGTGTTTTCTTCAATACTCCCTGTTGAGGGTAAAGGCCAAGGCAGAGAAGCTCACATCCTGAAGATAAATGCATGGCTCTGTGGATGGTGTCATTGAGAGCATTTTGGTTTCTTGGACCATGGGATGATGATCCAAGGGCTGCAGAGCAGAGATGGCATCCATCTGACCAAGAAGTGTTGACATGTCTTCATTAGCAGATTGGCTAACCTACTGAAGAGGGCTTTAAACTAGATTCATTGGGGATAGGTGAAGAAAGCCCCCCGGAAAGTGAAACATTAAATACCTTTATAGAAATGGTAAAAGTGGCAACATTTGGAAAGCAGTGTGCATAAATGCCCGTAGCATGGGAAATAAGATCCCAGATGTTGAGGCTTTAATGGAACAGGCTGACTTGGGTTTAGTGGTGATTTCAGAGACATGCTTCACAGACAACCATGACTGGGATGTAATTATACCAGGCTATACCTTATTCAAGAAGGATAGGGTAGGAGGAAGGGGGAGGAGGAGTGGTACTATATGTAAAAAAGATAACATTAAAGCTATAGAATTACAGGGCTTAAAAGGGAGAGAGGAGGCACTGTGGGTTAAACTAGAAAGAGGAAAAGAGAAATCAATTTGCATTGGCGTGATATACAAACCCCCCTCACAGGGAGTAGTAGTAGGCGGAGATTTAATAGAAGACATATGCAGCATTGCTAGGAAAGAGGATGTGCTATTGAAAGATGATTTCAATATGCTGGATGTTCATTAGAATATACCTGCTGTGGTGTCATCTTGAAGTAAGGAGATCCTGGAATCTCCAGGAACAAGCAGGAATGTAGTCTTCACATATGGGTATCATCGGTACTGGCGGAGCCTGCGCAGGAACGCTCCCCAGCGTCCAATAGGAAAGCTTTTGGGAGTATCCCACAGCGCCTGCGTACTGCCTTCCTGCCTTTCCAACTCTCCTCCGTCAGTTTTTTATTTTCTGCGGAGCCGACAGGACGTATACCTTGTCACCGCAGAAAAATTCTTCTTTTGTATTTTTGTGGTCGCGTCTGCCTTCACTCGACGCCTACCGGTACCGCCGGTTCTCTTTTCTTCTTTTAAAAAAAAAAAAAAAAAGCTTTTAAAAATCTTTTCTTAGGAGCCTTTCCCCTCTCGGGGTTAGGCACCATTTTGGGCACTAGACCCATTCTTTCTTCAAACATGGAAAAACCAGCTAGTGGTTTTAAGAAATGTTCTAAATGTGGCGGTACCATATCCATCACCGACACCCATGAATGGTGTCTTAAATGTTTAGGTCCTGACCATTCTCCATCGGAGTGTCTCTCCTGCAGAAAGATGACCAAGAAAGGCCTGCAGAATAGAGCTGCAAAACCCGGTACCCTTTTTGCCGCTGATACGATGTCTGTTGCATCGACGTCTTCCAGGGCCATCTTCCTCCCATGGATCTCAGGTAACTAAACCTCAGTCTTCTAAGACTGGCCGGTCCTCAAGGGATAGATCTCCTAAGTATTGAGATGCCACTGGCGTTGCCCTCAAGGAAAGTTCACTGGCAGAACAGCCCCGGCGGGAGGCCTCGGTCTCCAAAGCATTAACGGGGCTCCAGAATGTTCCAGAGGCTTCAACCTCTGCAGAACTACTGCTGCCATATTCTGAGATCGTGGCCGCTTCCACTGGTACCGACACCCAGGCATCGGCAGGAGCAATGGATCAGAGAATCTTTGCTATCGAACGCAGTCTAGCGGCTCTCTTAGCAGCTTCGGTACCACTAAGACCGCTGCAGACGGTTCCACAGGTATCGGTACCGACATCGGTGCCGGTACAGAGTTCACCTGCATCGGCAGGTATGCTGCCCCCCATGCTGAGCCTTGAGTCTATCTCAGGTATCGAGGGGCCGGTACCGAGACACCCCGATACCGACTTCGAGCAGTACCGGTACCGAGCGTTGCAGGAACACCCGGCACAGAGATACTTCGAATCCTCCGATTCAGATGACTCTGACTCTGCCGGTACTAGAGCAATCCTTCCGGAGGATCCATCTCCTCCTCCTCAATGCAGAATGTCTTCTCCAGAGGACAAGTCCTTCCAGGATTTCATATGTGATGTATCTCGAGGTCTTGCAATCACGGTGACTCCAGAAAAGGAACCCAGAGCAGAAGAATTAGAAATTCAATAACCTAAGGCTCCTAAAGAGGCAGCTACCCTGCCCATTCATAGGATCTTGCAGGATCTTATGCTAAGAATGTGGGAAATGCCTTAACGGTGTCTCCACACTCCCGACAACTCGATACCATGTACCAAGTTCCAAGCTGTCCTGGGTTTCAAAAGACTCAGTTACCACACCTTTCAATGGTAGTGGAATCGTCAGCGCGTAGGATTAAGAGTGCTAAAACGCATTCCTCCAATCCTCCAGACAGTGAGTTGAGGACACTCGATGCCTTTGGGTGTCGATGCTTCCAATCCTCCATGTTGGTAGCCAGGATCAGCTCTTTACATCCTCTATATGGGAATGTTCCTCAAAGAAGTTACAGGAGACTTGGAGCTCATGAGACCTCTTCTTCCTGAGGACAAGAGGGGATTTTCTTACTCTGGTCAAGCACGCCCAGGATGTCTCTAAGTTTGTGAACCATGCAACCTTTGATTGCTTTGAATGTATTAGCAGAACCTCTGCTGTTTCCATCAGTGCATGTCGTATTGCCTGGCTCCAGGCTTCGGACTTAGAACAGTGGGTGCAAGAGAAACTGGGAAATATTCCTTGCACAGGAGAAAATCTCTTTGGCAAGGATTGGCAAGACAAGGTAAATCAGCTTGAATCTGAAAATACTACCTTGAACAGACTATCAAAGTCTACAGCCAACCCAGCAAAGAAAAAGTCAGCCAAGAAACCCTTTTTCAACAAGAAAAAGAGGTTTTATCCATCTTACACCCATCATGCTCACTGTCCAGTTCATGTTCCCCGAAAGGGGAACCATCAGAACAGACAACAGCGGAAGCCACAAGTTCCAAGAACTCAATCGGCTTCGCAAGCTCAGCCTCCTCAGGGGCTTTGACTCTTTCCTAGAGAACCTAGTCTTTCTGCCCCTGAAAGGTCCAGAACCCCTCACCATTCCAGGAAGGTTATGCCATTTTGCTAGCAGATGGCAACAAATAACATCAGAAAACTTGACTCTGTCCATTGTACGAGAGGGGTACAGACTTCACTTCCACAGGGTGCCCCCTCCTACAATCATAAAGCAGTTCAGTCCTCGGTTCCCTGTCACCAATCTCTTGGATCAGGAGGTCGCATCACTTCTTGTTCAAGAAGCAGTAGAAGAAGTACCCATACCTCAACAGGGAACGGGATTCTACGCCCCCTATTTTCTCATTCCCAAGAAAGCAGGGGGAGACAGGCCTATTCTGGACCTCAGAGAATTAAACAAGTATCTGTTCTGAGAAAAATTCAAAATGATCTCCCTCGGAACACTCCTGCCATACCTTCAGAGTCAGGACTGGCTATGTTCTCTAGATCTAAAGGATGCATATACTCATATTCTCATCATTTCGTCCCTTGAAAACCTTCTAGTAGGCTGTCCTTTCCAGCGGCCTCTATTCCAGGCCACCCTAACAACGGATGCGTCCAAGTTGGGTTGGGGGGCTAACTTTCACGATCTCTCAACTCAGGGTCTTTGGACCCCGCAGGAGGCTTGTCTTCACATAAACCTCCTAGAACTCAGAGCCATTTTCCATGCTCTTCGAGTATTCCAGGCTCAGCTCAGCTAAAAGACAGTTCGGGTCCAGACCGACAATCAGGTAGCCATGTTCTACGTGAACAAGCAGGGCGGAACAGGCTCTCTGTCATTATGCAATGAAGCTTTGCGACTGTGGGCCCTCGCCAGAGAGCATCAAATCCACCTCCTAGTGATATATCTTCTGGGCATTCAAAATCTTTGGGCAGACAAACTCAGTCGAATACTGCTGCCACACGAATGGTCTCTTCACTCAGACCAGATTGCTGGAGTGTTTCGAATCTGGGGGACCCCAGATATGGACCTCTTTGCAAGTCCACAAAATGCCAATCTTCCCCGATTCTTTTCCAGAATTCCAGCTCAAAGCTGTCAGGCAAGAGATGCTTTCCTCCTCCATTAGGGGCAAGACTTTCTCTATGCCTTCCCACCCATTCCCCTCATTCCCAAAACATTGTTCAAACTTCAGAGAGACAGAGGATATATGATACTCATAGCTCCACGTTGGCCACAGCGAATGTGATAACCTCTGCTTCTATGTCTCTCTCAAGCTATGCCACCGGAGTTGGGACATGCTCTAGATCTTCTGTCCCAGGAGGACGGAACGCTATTGCACCCGAATCCCCAGTCCCTGCATCTCAGGGCCTGGTTGCTGAGGGCGTAGAGCTTCCAGATATCGACCTTTCTCAACAGGTAAGGGATATCCTGTTGGCCTCCAGAAAACCTTCCACAAGACGATCCTATGCCTTGAAGTGGAAAAGGTTCTCTGTATGGTATTCTCAAAGGGGACTTATCCCCTTTTCGGTGCCTGTGGAATCGCTACTGGGGTATCTCCTCCACTTATCAAATTCTGGTCTTAAAACCAATTCAATAAGGGTTCATCTTAGTGCCATTGCTGCTTCCCGCAGACCACTAGATGGACAACCTATCTCCTCTCATCCACTTGTAGCAAGATTTATGAGAGGTCTACTCTTAACAAAACCTCCCATTAAGCTGCCGCCGGTGGCATGGGATCTTAATCTTGTTCTCGGGCAGCTTATGAAACCGCCCTTTGAGCCCTTACCCACTACAGACCTGAAGTTTCTTTTCTGGAAAGTCATCTTCCTAGTTGCTCTCACTTCCGCAAGACGCATCAGTGAGTTAGAAACATAGAAATATGACGACAGAAAAAGACCACATGGCCTATCTAGTCTGTCCTTCCATATCAACAACTACAACAGTCC
Source organism: Ichthyophis bannanicus (assembly GCA_033557465.1). Classification (NCBI taxonomy): domain Eukaryota; kingdom Metazoa; phylum Chordata; class Amphibia; order Gymnophiona; family Ichthyophiidae; genus Ichthyophis; species Ichthyophis bannanicus. The sequence goes on along the minus strand of CM066036.1, from coordinate 842,017,209 downwards.
CCTTCTTTCCTTTAGAGATCCTCTGTATTTGTCCCATTTTTTTTTAATTCAGTTACTGTCCTCATATCTACCACCTCCATTGGGAGACTATTCCCTGGATCCACCACTCTTTCTGTAAAGAAATATTTCTGCATATCACTCCTGAATCTATCCCCTTTCATCCTCATCCCATGTCCCCTCATAGCAGAACTTGCTTTCAGTTGAAAGAGGCTCTCCCCCTGAACATTTATGCCACGGACGTATTTAAACATCTCAACCATATCACCTCTATCCCGCCTTTCCTCTAAGGTGTACATATTAAGATCCTTAAGTCTGTCCTTATATTCTTTATAATGAAGACCACTAACCACTTTAGTAGCACCCTCTGCACCGACTCCATCCTGTTCACATTCTTTTGAAGGTGCGGTCTCCAGAATTGCACACTGTACTCCAAATGAGGTTGCACCAAAGACTTATACAGAGGCACCATCACCTGCTTTTTTCTGCTAGCCATTCCTCTCCGTATGCACCCAAACATTCTTCTAGCTTTTGCCATCGCCTTTTCTACCTGTTTAGCTACTTTAATATCATCAGACACAACCACGCCTAGGTTCCGCTCTTCTTTGGTGGACAAAAGTACTTCACTCCCTATACTGTATTGCTCCCTTGGATTGCAGCCCAAATGCATGACCTTACATGTCAAATTCTAGACCATACTTCAAGCTTTGCTAGATCCCTCCTCATGTTATCTACCCCTTCCTAGGTGTCTACTCTATTGCAGATTTTGGTATCATCCACAAAAAGGCAAACCTTCCCCGACAGCCCTTCGGCTATATCACTAACAAAGATGTTAAAAAGAATCGGACCAAGGACAGATCCCTGGGGCACACCACTGGTAACATCCTTCTCCTCAGAGTGAGCTCCATTTACCTCTACTCTTTGTCGCCTCCCACCCAACCAATTTCTAACTCAAGCAGTAAGTTTCAGGCCGTAGTGGCTGATCCTCCTTATACAAGATTTCACCATGATAAGGTAGTTCTTAGGACTCATCCTCACTTCATGCCAAAGGTGGTTTCACCTTTTCATTTAAACCAAGCGGTTTACCTTCCTGTATTCTTTCCTAGGCCTCATGTCTCTAATGCAGAAAAGAACATTCATACCATGGATTGTAAAAGAGTCTTGACTTTTTACCTGAAAAGAACTAAGCAACATAGAAAATCTTCTCAGCTTTTGGTTGCTTTTGATTCTAGTCATTTGGGGCCTCCAGTTTCCAAAAGTACTCTCTCTAGATGGATTGCAAATTGCATATCCTTTGCATATGAGAGTAAGGGACTTTCTCTCGAAGGCCACGTCACAGCTCAGTGTGAGAGCAATGGCAACCTCTATGGTTAATCTTCGTTCTGTGTCCATTGACGACATCTGTAGAGCAGCCACCTGGGCTTCAGTACACACCTTTACAGCCCATTATTGTTTAGACAAGGACTCCCTTCCGGATGCCTCGTTTGGACAGGCTGTTCTACAGCATCTCTTTCAGACTTAGTACAACTCCTACCCACTGTCCCGGGTTTTCGATGCCAGAGATCCATGGGAGGAAGAATGACCCATCTCACCAGAGGTTCGCAGCTTTCAAGGGTCATCCACCTGGCATCTCTCAGCTGGGGAGTCCCCATATGTGAAAACTACATTCCTGCTTGTTCCTGGAGATAGCGTAGTTACTCACCTGTAACAGGTGATCTCCAGGAACAGCAGGAATTAAGTCTTCACAACCCGCCCACCTCCCCTAGGAGTCGTCTTTCTCTCCTTCTCTCCTTTTGTCTCAGCTATAAACTCAACTGACGGAGGAGAGTTGGGAAGGTGGGAAGGCAGCACGCAGGTGCTGTGGGATGCTCCCAAAAGTTTTCCTATTGGACGCTGTGGAGCGTTCCCGCACAGGCTCTGTCGGTACTGACGATACCCATATGTGAAGACTTAATTCCTGCTGTTCCTGGAGATCACCTGTTACAGGTGAGTAACTACACTTTCTCTACAGTGAGAACTATTCAGGCAACTGGTAACAGACCTCACAGGTGAAGGGGCTATACTGGACTCTGTGCTTACCAATGATGAAAGTGTTTCTGATGTTATAGTGGGAGATCATCTCGCATCCTGTGATCACCAGATGGTATGGTTCGGGATTAGGACTAGGGCTGATAGAATCCATTCAAAAGCAAGGAAAAGTAACTTTGCCAAGATGAGCCAATATCTTAAGGAGTCGTTAGTCGGATGCGAACAGCTGGGGGATGTAGAAAAATGGTGGGCAAAACTGAAAAGGGATATTTTAAGGGCAACCAACCTTTTTGTTAGAAAGGTACATAAAGGTAAAAGGCAAAGGAGGCTGCTATAGTTCTCTAAAGAAGTTGCTGAAAAGGTGAAGAAGAAGAAGAGGGAGGCCTTCATGAAATACAAGAGATCACAGAGAGCAGAAGACGGGCATTTATATTTGGAAAAACTTAGAGAAACTAGCAAAGTAGTCAGGAAAGCAAAGATGCTAAAAGAAGAAGAAATAACCAGTGCAATAAAATGGGGGGATAAGTCATTTTTCAGATGTTATTGAGAAGAGGAAGGGCCAACGTGGTATTGTAAGACTCCAGGGTGAAGGGGAGGAATATGTAGAAGCTGATGAGGATAAAGCTGAATTACTTAAGGGCCAGGAGCCAAAGACCTCAGAAAACACCCACAAATAGAAACAGAAGTGACAGAGATCTCGAACGATTTTCAGAAGACTCTTTTTGGGAGGAACTAGCTAAACTAAAAGTAGACAAAGCGATGGGACCAGATGGGATACATCCGAGAATACTGAAGGAACCTGGGGATGTCTAGTGGCTGAACTGACTGACCTTTTGATTCACTCTTTGGAGTCAGGAGTGATGCCAGAGGAGTGGAGAGAGGCACATGTGGCCCTTTACACAAAAGCGGAAGTAAGGATGTGGTTGAAAACTACAGGCTGGTTAGTCTAACCTCTGTGATGAGTAAATTATTGGAAACGCTGTGCAAAGAGAAAATAGTGAGGTTTCTGGATTCCAATGGATTACAGGATCAGAAGCAGCTTGGATGGGATCAGTCGTCTGCAGGAGGCGTTGGAGCCAAGTCACCGGCCCTGGGAGCTGCTGTGCCGTTGTTGAGAGGACTTCCTTTCCCCCCCTTGTCATCGGGCAGGCACTGTTGGGGCAGCCCTCCCTGTGGGTCTTCAGACGGGGGTTTAAACCGCACCTGGTCGGAGTGAGTCCCTGGATCAGTCGCCTGCAGGAGGCGTTGGAGCCAAGTCACCGGCCCTGGGAGCTGCTGTGCCGTTGTTGAGAGGACTTCCTTTCCCCCCCTTGTCATCGGGCAGGCACTGTTGGGGCAGCCCTCCCTGTTGGGTCCTCTTTTCTATTTCCTCAGTCTATTCTTCTGGACGCGGAGCGTGCGCGCAGGGCGTGCGTCGAAGTGGTGTGGTCAAAGGGGTTTAACCTGCCCCTTAGACGCCCCTTCGACGCTCCTGAGACATTATCCCGTTTATTATATTCCCTATATTGAGGTTTGTAAGCTATTTGGGGTGTGCTTGGTTTGATATTGTGTGGGGGGTTTTTTGCCTTTGTTTTATTACCAGCTATATGGGAAAGCGTAAGGCTAAGTCTGTGGCTAAGGCCTCTGGGACCGTATCCGGTGATACTAAGCCGGTCGGTCCGATAGACAAGCACTTCGTTCCTCTCCCTCTAGCTCAGTCATCTCCTGAGGGAGTGTCTCTTAGCCCCGATTGCAGACTTCCACCGGTGTCCCCAGCTCCAGGTAATCTTTCAGTTCTATCTAAAGTTGCTTCGAGTTCGGCGTCTAAATTATTGCCTATTTCCTTTCCTGCCCCTGTTCCGTTGTTAGAGACAGGTACTTCCTCTGAGTTCCCTGTTTCTTCTTCGGAATCAGAGATTACCTTGAGGGATATTTGGGCTGCTCTTCAGTCCATAGACAGGAAGATGTTGGTCTCGTTGAATTCTTTGTGCACTTACTCACAAGCTGCCACGGTGGCTTTCGAGCAGCTGGATGAGAAAATTGCACAGGTTGATACGGTTGTTACCAAGTTAGAATCGCAGGTACTTTCTTTACATACTACAGGTATTGCGGCTATTAAGGATTCTTTGTCTTTGCATGCTAAGATTGAAGCGTTGGAAAATTTTCATCGCAGCTGTAACTTGGGGTTTCTTAATTTTCCTCAGTCAGCTTTACTTTCCCATAGGATCTTGCTTGAAAAGTTTTTCAAGGAAGTGTTAGCTTTCCCTGATTCTTTAACTGTTTCACATTTATATTATATTCCCTCCACTGTTAAAAAACTTAATGTGGTTGAAGGGGGCTTAGATCAGATTGCCTCTACAATGGATAATTTGACAGCTTTTCTCGAAGATTCTCAAGATAACATCTCTATTCGAGCCACCTTGGTGGTTACTTTTCCCTCTGTTGAGGTAAAGCAGCGCATCCTCAGGGCTTTTTTTAAGACTAAGTCTGTTAAATTTTGTGGACAAATGGTTTCTATTTTTCCTGATGTCTCGCGAAATACTCAGTTGCGCCGGAGGCAATTTTTACAGCTTAAGCCCCGTGTACTGGCACTGGGTGCTTCTTTTTTCCTTCGTTATCCTTGCAAATGTTTGGTGGGTCTTGAGGATGCTCTGTATACCTTCACAGAGGTTTCTCATCTTGAAAATTTTCTTAAGGGAAAACAGGTGGTTGTTAGAACTGATGATTCAGTTAATGTTTCCTCCAATTGTTGAGAATTTGTTCTCATGATTTCCTTTTTTTTTGTAATCATTGTTATATAGACATCGCTGATCCCATAATGTGGACTATATCCTGGACTATAATGTCTTCATTTTTGTTTCTAGTTATTGAATTTGGATTGACCTTTCACTGTATTTTGGTTATGTATATTGACTGAAAACGCAATAAATAAAAAATTTAAAAAAAAAAAAAGCAGCTTGGATTCACCAGAGACAGGTCTTGTCAGACACATCTGATTGATTTCTTTGAATGGGTGACCAGGGAGTTGGACCGAGGGAGAGCCCTCGATGTGGTGTACTTGGATTTCAGTAAAGCCTTTGACACCATTACGCACAGGTGACTTATCAACGGACTGAGCACTTTAGGAATGGACCCTAAAGTTACTACTTTGGTTAAAAATTGGTTGAGGGGGAGGCGACAAAGGGTGCAGGTAAATGGAACTCACTCTGAGGAGAGGGAGGTTACCAGTGGTGTGCCGCAAGGATCTGTCTTTGGTCTGATTCTTTTTAACATTTCTGTTAGTGATATTGCAGAAGGGCTGTTGGGTAAGGTTTGCCTCTTTGCAGATGATATCAAAATCTGCAACAGAGTAGACACCCAGGAAGGAGTAGATAACATGAGGAGAGACCTAGCTAAGCTTGAAGAATGGTCTAGAATTTGGCCGCTGAGATTTAATGCCAAAAAATGCAGGGTCATGCATTTGGGCTGCAAAAATCCAAGAGAGCGGTAAAGTGTAGAGGGGAAGTACTTCTGTCCACAAAAGAAGAGCGAGGCCTCGGCGTGATTGTGTCTGACGATCTTAAAGTAGCTAAACAGGTAGAAAAGGAAATGTCAAAAGCTAGAAGGATGCTTAGTTGCATAGGGAGAGGAATGGCCAGTAGAAGAAAGGAGGTCATAGTGCCTCTGTATAGGTCTTTGGTGCGACCTCATTTGGAGTATTGTGTGCAGTTCTGGAGATCACACCTTCAAAAGGATATAAACGGGTTGGCGTCGGTGCAGAGGATGGCTATTAAAATGGTTATTGGTCTTCATTATAAAGCTTATGAGGACAGACTTAAGGATCTTAATATGTATACTTTAGAGGAAAGACGGGAATAAAAGAGATATGATAGATTTTTAAATATCGCCATGGCATAAATGTACAGGATAAGAGCCTCTTTCGACTGAAAGCAAGCTCTGCTATGATGGGACATAGGATGAGGGTGAAAGGGACTTAGGAGTAATATGTGGAAATATTTCTTTACAGAAAGAGTGGTAGATGCATGGAATAGTCTCCCAGTAGAGATGGTTGAGATGAGGACATTATCTGAATTCAGAAAAGCATGTGACAAACACAGAGGATCTCTAAAGGAAAAGAGGGGACTATTGTAGTAGTGGATATGGAAGAACAGACTAGATAGGCTGTATGGTCTTTTTCTAACGTCATGTTTCTATGTTTCTATTATTATTAATGAGCATGTGTATGCAGTGCAGTACAGACACAGAAAAGACAGTCCCTGCTCATTGAGCTTACAATCTAAAAGGACAGACATACAGTAGAATGAAAGGAGAGGGACAATAAGGACCTGCAACAAAAGGATGTGGGATTATGAGCCAAAGGCAGTCTCAAAGAGGTGTGTCTTGAGCCTAGACCTGAAGAGTGTGAGTGAAGGGAATTGACGCAGGGAAAGAGGTAAGTTATTCCAAGCAATAAGGGGCAGCAAGATCAAAGGAGTGAAGCCGAGAGTTAGCAGAAGTAGAATGCAGTATGGAGAAAAGAAAAGCAGAAGATGAACGAAGATTACGGGAAGGGGTATAGGGAGAGAGGAGAGGTAAAGATGAGCAGCTGAGTGAATGCACTTGTGTGAGGGTAAGTAGTTTGAATTGAATACAGCAATGGATAAGGGAGCCAGTGAAGGGACTTTAAAAGAGGAGTAATGTGAAGCAGTTATGTAAACTGTCAAGATCTGGAGAGAGGAGATTAATGGGTGTGAAAAACTTTGTTGTCTGCATAGATTTGATATAGGATTTTGTGTGCTTTGAAGATCTGACATAATGGTTGGATGTAGATATTGAAAAGTAGGGCTGATAGACTAGATCCTTGGGGTACAACTGTATTCTGTGAGAATGGGTTTGAGGTTTTCTTGCCAATTCGTACATGCTTCTGGGAATCCAGGTAAGAACAGAACCTGTTGAGAGTGGTGTCGTGGAGGCCGATCAGAGTTGTCGAAGTCGTTGATGGTGCGAGAGGGAGTCGAAGGCAGCAGAGATGTCAAGGAAAATTAAGATGAAGCCATTCTTGGTATGTTGCAAGCAGGTTGTAAGAGTGTTTAGGAGGGAGGTGATGAGTGTTTCAACCTCATGGAACCTGTCTGAAGCCATGTTGGTGGGGGGTCTAAGGGTACATGCTTGTCAAGATGATCCTGAAACTATCTTAGGATAATTTTCTCTGTTGTTTTTGCGACTAGTGGGATGCTAGATATTGGTCTGTAGGATTTAGGGGAGGTTGGGTCAAGCTTTGTGCTTTTGAGAAGAGGTTGAATTGAAGTTTGCTTCAGCCCTGTGGGCATAAGACCTAGAGACAGTGAGGTGTGTACTATGGTCATTAGATACATACTCAGGTGTGATCTGGTCATCTTTACTCGTGACAGGGCATACGTCCAGGGTGGAGGTGGTTGTGCTGAGGCTTTGTATTGTGTCCTCTACATTTTCAACTGATGGAAGCTTGAATTGAGACCAGATCTTCTGGGTGTTGATTTCGGGGATGGGTGTTTTTGAGGTTTGATCCTTTGGGGATATTTGTAGTTGTTTGGAGAGTAGGTAGGAGACAGTCTTCTGGGGGTTATCTTTTCTTGTGTGCTAATGTTGGGTTCTCTTGTGAGTGTTTTCACTGTTGAGAACAGTTCTCTTGGTTTGTTTGTTGCTGAGTTGACTAGGTTAGCGTGGTATTCCCATTTTCTATTTAGGTTTTCTCTGTTGTATATTTTAAGTTGTTCAGTGTAAGTATTTTGAAGAAGAGGATCTCTAGAGTTTCTTCATTTTCATTCGAGACTACGAAAGCTGCTTTTCTGTTTCTGTAGAGATGTAGAGAACCATGAGGCACTGTTGCAGTGTTTTGATGCTATTTTCCTTTGGGACGCAAGTGCTGCTGCAGATAGGGCATTGTTCCAGATTGTTGTTTTGTCGAGGTCTGAGTTTGCTGAGGTCCAGTTGTGGAGTGACTGGCTCAATGAATTGTTCATTGTTGAAGTCTCGGCATTTCTGGGTTGTGTGAGCAGTGTGTTTTTCTGCTTAACTTGTTGGGGTGTGGTATGGATAGGCAAAGGAATAGCAGCGTGGTCCAATCAAGGGACAGGAAGGACTGTGTGTGGAGATTTTTGGGGATTGGAGAGAAAATCTGATGGTATCAATACTAAGTCAAGTACATTTCTTTTCTTATGAGTTGGTTCAGTGATGATTAGTGTGCGTCTCAGAGTGTTCATGGCTTTCAGGAAGGCCTCTTATTGTGATATAGGGAAGAATGCCAGGTTAAGGTCTCCTAGAATTATCAGAGGTTGGTGACTTTGTGGTGAGGAGCATGCCATTCCGAGTAAGATGGCAAGATTTGCAGTATCCCCATGAGGGGCTCAGCATGCTAAACAGAGGATGATGTGTCTGTCTGTTATATATATGGTGTTCATTTCTTTAATGGAACTGGAGTTGGAGATTCTGAATTTCAAGTTCTCATTAGTAATTATGCACACTCCTCTGCCTCTGCTGATGGTTTTGTTTGATGTGAATATTGTGTGCTTAGAGGGACATAGTTGATTCAGTAGGACCGAGTCGGTTTCCGAGAACCAAGTTTCTGTGATGAATAGTATGTCTATGCTGGGTTTGAATTTTATTTCTTGCTGAGCGGGCGTTGATGAGAGCGCATCATATAGGGAGCGTCATGTTCAGGTGGTGTGGTCTCACTGTGTTTGTCAGTTGTGGTATGTATTTTAGAGCACAGTAGCATTTTTGGTATTAACGGGATTGTATTGTCAGCGTTGCATTTATTGGACATCTAGAGCTGGTAATTATAGGTATTTGGCTTCTATATCCTGATGTAATTGCTGCTGTGAGGTGGGTAATTGTCCAGGTGAGTAATAGGAGTATCAAAATGGTGGAAACGTACCTCTGTCTTAGCAATTCCATGATGATGTTTAAGGTAGTTTCTCTTGCCTGTTTGCTTATTGGTGCAGCTCGTTGTAGCTTGTAAGTCATGCAGTAGAAGCGAGCCGAGCCCATGTAACTTTCTGTATAGTCTTAGGTGTGCTCAAGCCTGAGTGCGTTAGGACAGTTTGCAGGGGAACCTTAAATAGAAAGTAACCCTAAGTGCCAGAACCCGCGATTTCAACTCTAGAAACTTTCCAGCGGATCTGCATGGTTTGCGTCACATCAGGAAAGATGTTCAATTTCTGACCACAGAAAACATCTTTATTCTTGAAATATAATTTGAGTATCTTTACCTTAACAGCTTCTGAGGGAAAAGTGACCAAAAACGTATTACGCTTAATAATGATATCAGCTGTATCTTCTAAAAAAGCTGTAAGGTTCTGCCTTACTGAGGGACAAAGTGAATCAAGATTCCCTTCAGTGGGATTAACATCTTGGGACCTAATGAGGATATAAAATGCCTGCACTATTTCAGTAGTATCTGATACTTTGAAAACTAATGTAAAATATTTTAACAACAAAATTTCTGCGCATAGTAAATGCATCATAGGAAAATTTAAGAATCACAGATTCTTGGCATGTGAGGCATTCTCTGGTGCTTTCAACCTAGCATGTACTATAAGCAAATCTTTAATATGGGCCCCATTAACTAGTGAGGAGGACTGCACCTGAGAGTCCATATGTGACAAAGATCTATCTAATGACAAAACTTTAGTGTCCAAATCTTGTAATTTATCCAGTCTCTTGAGTGAAACAACACAGTGAGGAAACAGTATGCAATGCAATGCAATGCAATGTGTGCCTTCGAGTCAGTCCTGACTCCTGGCGACCCAGAGGCTCCTGGGTTTTCTTGGCAGTGTCACCGGAAGTAGATTGCCAGGCCTTTCTTCCGAGGCAATGGAGGGTTAAGTGACTTGCCCAAGGCCACAAGGAGTGCTAGTGGGAATCGAACCCTGGTTGCTTGGTTACCAAGCCAGTGTTCTAACCACTAGGCTACTCCTCCACTCCTAGAGGTCTATATTCTTGATTGCTCTGCATAGATCCTTGAGAGTAACCTCCCCTCCCCCCCCTTCCAAAGACACACAAGCATCACCAGATTCCCATGGAAGCACAAGCTGGGAAATCAGCGCTTAAGAGCCACCCTCAGAATCTAAACCAGAAGGTGCTCCTTCCAGGATTATAGTTGATAGGGAAGGCAGTGGACCACTGGTAGAGGGACAAGGTATCTGTCCACTGGACCAATAGTTTTCCCTGATGATGGTGATGCAGATTCCATCTTCGCAACTCCTGTATTCTTCTGCTTCCCCATAGTTATACAACAGAAATATCAAAGTAAATACCAAGAAGAATACCCGCCGGTGACCGCAGGGGTGTGTCTTGCCCCTTGATCACACCCCTTTGGTTTGTGACCCACCGGCTGCGACATGTGGCCGTGTGCAAGCAGCAGTGATTCTTATCCAGGAAGGGGTCTTCCGTCAGCAAATGTGCTCCCTCCACGGTGCCTGCTCAGAGTTAACGCTGATTCTCAGGGCAGTAAACCAATGGCAACAGTGGAGCCATTCCTGGGGTAGATTGCAAATCTCCATCTCCTCCTCTGCACTCCGATACAGCTCCACAATGTCATCGGATTTTTTGACTGCTTGTTGTTTCTTTATTCATTATGGACCCAAGCAAGTTAAAGTTGTCCACTACTTCTATTTCTCCATCAGCGATTAATTTTGCTAGTTGTCAGAATCTTTATCATCTTCACGTTAAGGTGCAGGCCCATTTTAAGAGTATTTATCAGGTTTTTTTATACCGCTTTATGATTTCAGTCATAGCGATTTACATTGTAACTTAAACTTGATAATGTACATTAAACAGGGACATTGATAACTTGGACTTTTCTGAGGCAATGGAGGGTTAAGTGACTTGCCCAAGGCCACAGGGAGTGCTAATGGGAATCAAACCTTGGTCTCTTGGTTCCCAAGCCAGCTCTAACCATTAGGCTACTCCTCTATTCCTCTACTATGTTCCTTGATCTTGACAAGCAAATGTTTGATTGTCTTCACATTCAGCCAGTAATGTAGTATCAGCATAGCGAAGGTTGTTGATGAGACTTCCAACAGTGTTCACACCTCTGTTGTCTTCATTCAGTCCTTCTTCTCTGATGATTTGTTCTGCATATAAATTAGACAGGTAGGGGAAACGTATGCAGCCTTGTCGTACACCTTTGCTGATTTTAAACCATTCTTGTTCTGTTCAAACTGTTGTTTCTTGATCAATGTAAAAGTTGTGAATAAGAACTATCAGATGTTCTGGTAAACCCATGCTTCAATATGACCCAGAGTTTCTCATGATTTACACAGTCAAAGGCCTGGCTGTAGTCAGTAAAGCACATATAGATATCCTTTTGGTATTCTTTTGTCTTTTTAAGGATTCATCTCATATCCACAATGATGTCTCTCGTTCCTTGGCTTTTCCTGAACTCTGCTTGCACTTCGGACAGTTCTTTTTCCAGGTATGGCTGTAGTCTCCATTAAATGTTCTTGAGTAGAATCTTTCTGGCATGTGCGATCAGAGCGATTGTGCGATAATTTCCATAGTCATTCACATCACCTTTCTTCAGTATTGGTATGAACACAGATCTTTTCCATTCATTTGGCCATGATGTCTTCCAAATTCCTTGGGAGAGCTTTGAAAGAATGGTAGCAGTCGCATCTGATTGATGTAATACTTCAGTGGGAATGCCATCATATAACTTGTGCTGTGTTCTTTGATAATGCTTTCAATGCTGCTTCAATGACGACTTTCATCACCAATGGTTCCTGATCATAAGGTACAGGTTGAAACAGCTGTTGGGCAATTTGATCTTTCTGGTATGATGACTCTGTATTTCCACCTTATCATGATGATATCAGCATCATTCATCGTGGATCCTTGAGTATCCATTAGCATTCCAATTTGAGTTTGGAATTTTCTTTCTCTCTCATATCTTTAGGAAAGCCAACCTTCTTGTTCCTCTAATGGTTTCTGATTCTGATGCATCATTGTAGTACTGCTCCTTGTCTCGTCCTGCTACATGTTGGAAATCTCTATTAAAGTTCTGTGATTACCTCTCTTTCTCATCTGGATTTAGTTTCTCTGTATTTCTGGGCAATTTTCAGTTTCTCTGGACATTCATTTTGGCCGTTTTTGCTTTTTCAACTTTTGTAGAGACTTCTCACTTTCTTCCAACACAGCCTTCTTGATGTCATCCCATAAATCTGGTGCTCTGTCGTTTGTATCTAAAGCAGCAAATCAATTGTGCAGGCAGTCTTTAAATTCTGGTGGAAATATAATAGAAGTCTATAAAATCTTGAGTGGAGTGCAATGGGTAAATGTGCATCGTTTTTTCTTTTTAAAAGTATAAAGGCTAGGGGTCATGCTATGAAGTTACTAAGTAGTGCATTTAAAATAAATAGGAACAAATGTTTTCTCAGTGAATGCATAATTACGTTGTGGAATTCATTGCTGCAGGACATGGTAAAAGCAGTTCCTCTTCGTCTCTCCGGGCCAGTCCAGGTACAGTTGGGTAGTCAATCCCTTCCAGCAGCTGAGGACTGAAAGTTCCAAGTTTTACTGACAGCTCCCATAGCTCCCCCTACTGATAGGAAGCCAGTCTTCAGTCCTCAGCAGCTGGATAGGATGTATCTCTGGCAGGCTCCCAGGAGAAACGAAGTTGGAATCAAGGCAGTGGCTTCTGGGGAATTTATTTATGGGACAAGAGGCATAAATGTTTAGTCTGACCTTGCTCACTGGCTCTAGCAGAGCACTACAGCGAGGCACTCACCTTTTTCTCCTCATACAGAGCCTCTTATGACATGTCAGTTAACTGGAGCACGGTACAGTGATTTTGAGCTTTTTCCCTATATTCTGGTGCTGATCGGAAGGCAGAGCCTGCTTTTCCCTGATCAGCTGCTGTACCGGGGGGGGGGACAGGATCTGGGAGCACCAGTATCCTCTCTCCGACGCTCTTCAGTTTTTTCTCCGTGGCCCGCTAGCAGCGGGTGTCAGGAGTTGGGAGCTGAGCCGCCGGCACTGCAGGTAGGAGGAGACTGGTGGCGATTCGGCCTGGATCGCGGTTGTGCGTCAGACTTCTACCGCATGCTTCCGGGTCCCGGTGCACTCTTTGTTTTTTGTTTTAGTGCTTGTTGAACCGGCGGGGTTACCGGTCTCTTTCCTTATCGCCGTCGGCTTGATTCGCGCGGTTTTGTGTCCGTCGATTTTCGGTCCTCCACTGATTCTCTTGCGAGTGGTTTCTTGATTTTGGTGGATTAGTGTGTTTTTTGGATATGGAGGGCTCAGGGGATCTCTATAAGGAAAAGTCTCTGGGGCCGGTGCTTATGGCGGGAACGTCAGCCATTTTGTCCTCAGAGACTTCTGCTCCTCCCGCGCTTTTGCAGCATGCAGGGAAGAGGAAGTCAAAGTCCTCGAAATCGCAGGTGTCTGAGGCAACAGGGCCTTCTCCTGCTCCTGCAGTGCCAAGCTCAGTAACTTCTTTGACCTCTCTTTTTTCCCCTGAATTTATTTTAGCCTTGCACAAGGCATATACTTTAAAGCTTGCTCAGCCTTTAGAAAGCCAAGCTTCTGTGGCGCAGGAACCTGTGCTAATGAAGGAATCTCTGTTCTTGGATCCTGGGGAAGGAACCTCCGCTCAAGCTCCGCGTAGGGACTTGACCTCAGACCCCTTGGATACTCAGTTCTCATCTCCTTCCCTTCCGGAGGAAGGAGAAATTCTGTCTGAATCAGCACCTGAGTCTTGGGCGTTAGAGTTGGAGGAAGGGGAGCTGGGGCCTGCGGAGGACCCGCATGTTTTCCGCGTCTTTCGGAAAGAAGAGCTAGGAGCTCTCATTGGGTAGTCTCTGGCGGCCTTGAATATGGCGCTGCCTACAGTCTCTCAGGAGCCTTTGGAGGATCCCTTGCTGCAGGGGTTCAGACCGGAGCAGCGTTGTTTCCCGGTTCACAGAGTGATTAAACAGATGATAGAGTCAGAATGGGAATGTCCGGAGGCTAGCTAGAGGGGGTGGCGGACTATTGCGCACCTATACCCGGTTCCTCAGGAGGAGAAGGAATTGCTGAAAATGCCTAAGGTGGACGCGCTCATGTCGGCGGTTACTAAGACCACCACGATTCCTGTAGAAGGGGGTGCGGCCCTTAAGGATCTGCAGGATAGGAGGTTAGAGGCTCTTCTGAAGCAAGCTTTTGACGCTAGTGCCTTGGCGTTACAGGCTTCCATCTGTGGGGCGTATGTGTCCAGGGCTTCTATCCGATGGATTCAGGGTGAACCAGGTTCGGTGAAGCAGGAAGATGAATCTCCAGATGGGGCCAAGCTGGAGTCAGCAGCAGCTTACCTCGCTGATTCCTTCTATGATTTGATTCGAATTTCTGCTAAGTCTATGGCGTCTGTGATTGCGGCTAGGCGGTTTCTTTGGCTTCGCAATTGGGCGGCAGATGCCTCCTCGAAATCCCGCCTCAGTAAGCTTCCTTACAAGGGCAAGCTCCTTTTTGGGGAAGCGCTGGAGAAGATTGTTAAGGATTTGGGCGACTCCAAAGGGGGTCGTCTGCCGGAGGATCGGCCTCGGGGGGCCAGATCGGGTGCCGTGCTGAGAGGCCAAGGCAGAGAGGTCGTCGGTTCCGGGGGTCTCGCTTTGCCCCGTACCAGAGGGGTAGGTTTCCTTCCCGGAGTCACTCCTTTCGTGGAGCCCGAGGCTTTGGCAGGGGGTTCTTTAACGCCCAGCAAGCCTCAGCTAAGAAGCCGCAATGAAGCGAGGCTGGTCCAGGTGGAGTTTCCGGTAGGAGGACGTCTGCGGGGGTTTCTCTCTGCCTGGACCGCCATCACTTCGGATCTCTGGGTTCTAGAAATCATCCGCGACGGCTATGCGCTCGAGTTCGCTACTCCTCTAGCGGACGCTTTCGTCCGGTCCCCCTGTGGTTCACTGTCCAAGAGGGAAGCGGTCTCGAGCACTCTACAGCGCTTGCTACTCTTGCGGGCAGTGGTGCCGGTGCCTCGCGACCAGTGCGGGTTAGGTCGATACTCGATTTATTTTGTAGTCCCCAAGAAGGAGGGCTCCTTTCGGCCTATTCTCGATCTCAAGCACGTGAACAGGTGCTTAAGAGTTCCGCCTGGAACCCGATGGAAACCCTACGGTCGGTGATTCGGGCAGTAAAGCCCGGGGAGTGGCTTTCGTCTATAGATCTCACAGAGGCTTATCTGCACATTCCCATCCGCTCGGAACATCAGCGGTTTCTACGGTTTGCCGTTCCCATGGGGCATTTTCAATTTCGAGCCTTGCCTTTCGGTCTGGCCACCGCGCCTCGTACTTTCACCAAGGTGATGGTGGTGGTAGCGGCGGCTCTGCGCAAAGAGGGGATTCAGGTGCATCCCTACCTGGACGATTGGCTGATTCGTGCGGCGTCGCCAGAGGAGTCGGTAGCGGCGACGGCCCGAGTGGTGCAGTTTCTGGAACACCTCGGTTGGGTCATCAACCGGGCAAAGAGTCACCTTCTGCCGGTGCAAGCATTAACTTATCTCGGGGCGTTGTTCGACATGGAGAGAGGGAAGGTGAGCCTTCCGCCGGACAGGGTGCGAAAGCTTCTATCGCAAGTGGCAGCTTTCAAGCGTCTGTCAGCCCCGACGGCTTGGAGATATTTACAGTTGTTGGGGTCCATGGCTGCGGCGTTGGATCTGGTGCCGTGGGCGAGAGCTCACATGCGTCCTCTGCAGCAGGCGTTACTATCCAGGTGGTCGCCGCAGCTTCATCCCATGTCTCAGAAGCTGGAGTGCCCCAAGGATGTTTGGGTCGGCCTGCGGTGGTGGCAGGTTCCGGAGCACCTTCAAGCAGGGGTACCACTAAGGGATCCGGAGTGGGTTTTAGTCACGACGGATGCCAGTCTTTCCGGTTGGGGGGCTTATTGTCTGGCTCAGGTGGCGCAGGGTTCCTGGACGGAAGAGGAGAGCGCTTGGTCAATCGGTTAGAGCTTCGAGCGGTGCGTCTCGCTCTTCTCGCCTTTTCGAGTCTTCTCGACCGGCGGGTGGTCCGCGTTTTTTCCGACAACCTAGTAACAGTGGCCTACATCAACAAACAGGGGGGCACGGCCAGTCCGCAGTTGCTGCAGGAGAGTCAGTCCTTGCTACAGTGGGCGGAACTGCACCTCGAGGCTCTCTCGGCGGCTCATGTAGCAGGGAAGGACAACATTCAGGCAGATTATCTCAGTCGCCATCGCCTGGATCCCGGCGAATGGGAACTCAACTGGGCGGTTTTTCACGAGATCACGCTGCGCTGGGGTCAGCCTGTTATGGATCTCATGGCGACTCAGTCCAATGCCAAGGCGTCTTGGTTTTTCAGCAGGCGCAGGGAGCACATGTCGGAAGGTCTCGACGGTCTGGCCCAGCCCTGGCCGAGCGATCAGCTTCTGTATGTGTTTCCTCCGTGGCCCTTGATAGGGAGAGTCATTTGCAGGATTTCCAGGTACAGCGGCAAGGTAATTCTCATTGCGCCGGATTGGCCCAGGCGTCCCTGGTATGCCGATCTAGTATGGCTGCTTGCGGAGTCTCCGTGGCGGTTACCCGAGCGGATAAATCTTTTGAGTCAAGGGCCGGTGTTGATGCCTCGAGTGGATCGATTCTTGCTTACGGCTTGGCTCTTGAGCGGCAACGCTTGTGTCGGCGAGGTTATTCGGGAGCCGTGATTGACACGATGCTAAAATCTAGGAGACGGTCTACCTCTTTGGCGTATATTCGCGTTTGGCGCATTTTTGAGGCATGGGCGAGCGACAACGGTGTTAGGCCGGAGACCGCTGATTTATCGCACGTCCTGGCGTTTCTTCAGAATGGGCTTGAGAAAGGTCTAGCCCTTAATACTCTCAAGGTACATCTAGCGGCGCTAGCGTGTTTTAGAGGGAGGGTACACGGGCATTCTCTCTCAGCTCATCCGGATGTGCGCAGATTCCTTAAAGCAGTCCAGCAGATCCGTCCACCACTTCGTCGCATGGTGCCGCCGTGGGATTTGACTTTGGTGCTGGATGCCTTGACAGAACCGCCTTTTGCTTCCGGGACTTCCGTGGGATTGCACGAGTTATCTTGGAAAACAGCTTTTTTGGTAGCCTTGTGTTCGGCTAGGAGAGTGTCTGATTTGCAGGCTCTCTCTTGTAGGGAGCCGTATCTGCGTTTTACGGAGGAAAAGGTGGTTTTACAGCCCGTGCCTTCGTTCTTGCTGAAGGTGGTTTCGGGGTTTCACATGAATCAGTCTTTCGCTTCCCACCTTTCGATCGCGGGGGGGCCCTGCGTTGGACCCGGCGCTCCATAGGTTGGACATGGGTCGGGTGTTGCGGACGTATTTGCGGAAGACAAAGCCGTTTTGGAAGTCGGATCGTTTGTTCGTTCTGTTTGGAGGGCCGCGTAAGGGGAAAGCGGCTTCCAAAGCTTCTATAGCTCGTTGGGTGAAGCAGGCGATTGCGGGAGCTTATCAGGCAAAGGGCAAATTGCCTCCTCTGGAGCTCCGAGCTCATTCCACGCGGGCTCAAGCGATGTCTTGGGCTGAGTTGGCCTTGACTCCACCAGCGGATATCTGTTGGGCGGCATCCTGGTCTACTTTACATACTTTCGCGAAGCATTACAGGTTGGATGTCATGGCCCATGGAGATGCCAGGTTTGGGGCTTCGGCCATTGTAGCGGGGCTCGCAGGTTCCCACCCGGTTTAGGTACTGCTTTGGTACTGCCCAACTGTACCTGGACTGGCCCGGAGAGACGAAGAGGAAGGAGAAATTAGACCTTACCTGCTAATTGTCTTTCCTTGAGTACTCTCCGGGCCAGTCCAGGTCCCGCCCGTTGGTGCTGCGAGCAGTGGAGTTTTTTGATGGTTCAGTGGTTCGGCAGTGTTTTTTTTCGGTGGCTTACTGATTGCGCGAGCTCCGAATGCTAGTCGGATTGTTCTGGAAGAGGATATTGGGGGTCCTTCGGTTAGGTGGGGGACTCTGGGTAGTTTAAAAAACAAAACAAAAAAAAAAACAGATAATCCACTGATCACAAGAGAAATAAGTGCTCAGTGTCATGATTGCCTCCTTCGGAACTGGTGAGCTTGGGTTTTCTCAAGGACTCTTATAGGGGGGGGTTTGTTTCTGTTAAGTTACCGTTCTTTTTGGGTTTAGTTAGCTAGTACCTCTAGTTGCGTTGCTGCTTTGACAATAGGTGACTGGCTTCCTATCAGTAGGGGGAGCTATGGGAGCTGTCAGTAAAACTTGGAACTTTCAGTCAGCTGCTGGAAGGGATTGACTACCCAACTGTACCTGGACTGGCCCGGAGAGTACTCAAGGAAAGACAATTAGCAGGTAAGGTCTAATTTCTCCTTACTGCTGCTGCATTTAAAAAGTTCCCAGAGGAAAAGTGCATAAACAGTTATTAAGGTGGACTTGGGGGAAAGCAATTGCTTATCCCTGGGATCCTCCCAGTTATTTGTGATCTGGATTGACCACTGTTAGCAACAGGATACTGGACTTGATAGATCTTTGGCTTGACAATGTTCTTTTGTTCTTAGAGCATGTCTGTTGCTAAGAATGATAGCTGTGGGCAATTGTCAATTGTATTGCTGATGTAAAGGTTCTGCTAGGTTCTGACCTCTCTTAATTTAAACATTTGGTTAGCAACCCTGTTCTGGCCCATTGTTTCCTGTATGTGTTAGATATTTACCACCCTTAAGCAAGAGACTAGTTATATCTGCAGGCCACTTCTTGACTGGGTCGTAGGCATTTGACTAATTTGTCTATGCATCATTCCTGCTTATACGTAGGAGACTGAAGATTTGAGCACTAGTAAATATGTAGCTACTCTTTCTGTGTTGACTGAATGTACTGTGCATTTCCTTTCTTTAACGTAAGTACTAGTTGCCTACTTTATAAGGAGCAGTAAAATATGCAGGTATATTTAGTTGGTGACCTTTGTCATACACATTTTAGGCCAAGTTTTCATCCCTGTATGATCTCCTTAACATGATATTATTGTTATGTTCTGCTATCAGGTATGCACGTCCCTTTACATGTTGACTTTGGACTAACTTGTATACACAGTTACTTGAAGATTGAATGGCTTGATGTTGAACTTTTCTAGATCTCTTATAGTTGAATTAGCAATAGCTAAAAATGCTATCCTTTGACATTTAGTGGCAGTGAGTCCACCCTGTAAGTTAAAACTGTATTGGGTTCCTTATGTTTCTCATCATTCCTTAATACAATTACAATAGTACCTCAAGCTTAATCTAGGCTTCAAATAAATAAGAATCATCTTGGCTTAAATCCATACTGGAAAGCAAAAGTAGTGGTACCTGGAATACAATTGTGAACTGAAGAAGTCATGCCATATATGTATTTTCTGAGGAAATAGGGTTATTCACCAAATTTGACTGGATTAGAATTCACAATGAATGTGCTTGGTTTCTCCTCCTGGAATAAACAGTATTGTGTGAGGAACATCAATAACTTATGTATTCAGGATAAGGGGAAGTTTTATAGAACTGAGCTCAGTTTCATGAAATTGCAGCTTATTGGCTGTGTGGCTCATAGATACAGAATATTCATTTTGCAACATTGCTTTGTCTCCATTACTATTGTGCATCTGTTCTGTGGTATAAAATTTATCAAATAACACATTTTTCTTCTGAAGAGGCATCAATTTAGAGCAAACTAGTATCCAAGAGATCCGAGTTTGATTTCCACTGGCACTCCTTGTGACCTTAGGCAAGTCACTTTACCCTCCATTACCTTGGAATAAAAGGCAGTCATACTTTGCCAAGAAAACGCAGGAGTTGCTGGGTCTCCAGGAGTCAGCATTAACTTGATGACACTGGAAAAAAAAGAGTTTGTTTGCTCAGACTGCTAAACTCAGAAAGGAAATGCAAGGGTTAGAGTTTAATGTACTAAAGGACTTTTGAATGTTTTCTTTTTTTGAGTAGTAATAATAATAAAAATTATGTAAATATCATTTTGTGATAAAGGGCCTAAGCATGTTTACATCCTTGTCTTCCTGGTTGTGATATTCTGCTCCACAGAAAACGTTCAAAAAATGCAATGCAATAAAGCCCCTACTCTTTATGGGGCTATTTCAACCAGAAATATGAGGTTTCTCAGTTTGTCTTCTGTACATAGAATCTATTAGCTTGGTTCTCACACATTCAAGGCCCTTGTGTGGCCTGGTAGGTAATTGTTGGGTTGGCTATTGAGCTCAAATGCTATCTATGTAAACTAGTCTCATGCAGCTATGCTAACTTTTAAAGCAGTATGTTACTTTTTTTGTGAATCATAAGGGCAGGAAACAAAATAAGTGTTGCATGGTGTCGACATTTCTGTGAGGAACGCACACAACACAATGCATTAGAGTAGAGGAGCAGCTGCAGTGGATGAGGCTGTTTGAGGGTAGTTGCAGCATTAGGAGAGCAGAAGGCAGCATGGACTGGGGTATTAGTAGGAAACTTCATGAAAAAGGATATTGTGAGCTTTATCTGGGATTTATCTCAGGGAAAGCAGTTCTGTGCTTAAGGTACTATAGAAATTAGAGGTAAGCAAGGGTTTAGTGTATGGAAGTCTATTTTATGCATATTCATTGTTGCATTCCTGAAAACCCCACTCACTAAGTGTGCTTCCAGGACAGGGTCAGGAAAAACTGGTTTAAGAAACAAAATGGGCAGAGAGGAGTGGAGGCCTGAACAAGACATAAGGGGTAGTGAGTGACCATAGGCAGGGACGGCCCAAGGGGGGTGCGGGGCCATGTGCAGAGACTCGGTGCGGGGCCTCATTTGCATAAGTGGCCTTATTTGCATAAATATTTGCATAATGTTACCATACACTAACTTTTAGTAAACATGTCTCTTAATGAGTGTATGGATAAAAAAAGACTAAAAGATTTCTACAGTACTATAATCCAGTGCCAATCGCCAGGCACATTAGGAACTACTACAAATGCTGCCCATTTAGAACCCATAGCAAACCCGCCATATCCTGACAGCATTACCAGGACTCACAAAGCACCATACCCTACCTATCAAAAGGCAACACTGCAAATATTAAACCAATACATTTCAGAGAATACTGGGGAAAGAGAACAAGTGGCAATGTCAGATAGGAATTACATAAACAGAATACCTCAGCTCAGTTACACATGCAGAACATAGACCATCACCAAACAAGGAATCGCAATTTAGAAACAGGAAGGCAATAATTAAACTGGGAACCCCAAAAGCCAAACTTGGAATGTACAACAACACTGTAGAAATAAAACTATAAATTAATTTCCTCTTGTACCAAACAAAGCGCAGACGTTAATGATGCACATTTCCCAGAGCTTTCATATTCCAGTTAATAAATTCAAAATAGAGATATCTTTCTACCTTTTGTGCATTTTTTTCAGTTGCAATTGCTCCAGCCACTTTCTTCTGGTTTCTTCATGTTTTCTGCTAACTCTCCATCGTCTGCTGTCCATTTGTCCTTTCTTCTCTCTTCTAGTTTTTTTTCCATTCTCTCTCTCTACATCTGCTTTAACATACTAATCTTTCTCCTTTTGCTCTTTCCTCATTCCTATTTCATCCACACAAATTTTACCCCTCCATCCTCAATCCCCACTTACTCTCCCAATACCCGGCCAATTGTAGATTTTTCATCCCTCCCACACACAATATTTTTCCCCTCTCCATTTTACTCTCCCAGCCCCATCCCATTCTAATCCTCCCCCAACATCAGCTCCCTTCTAGTTCCAGTCTCACCCAGCATCCATTCCCTTCTAGTCCCTGCATCAGCCCATTTCCAGTCCTAGCTCCCCCATCCATTTCCAGTCCGAGTCCCTTCATCAGCTCATTTCCAATCCTAGCCCCCCATCAGCTCATTTCTAGTCATTTCCTAGCCCCACCATCAGCCCATGTCAAATCCTAGCTCCCCTCCACTCAGCCCAATTCCAGTCCAAGCCCCCCCATGAGCCTACTTCCAGTTCTAGCCCCTCCATGAGTCCATTTCAATTCAAGCCCCCACCACAGCCCATTTCCAATCTTAGTTCCCCCAACAGCCCATTTCCAGTCCTATCCTAGCTGCTCCATCAGCCCATTTTCAGTCCTAGCTCCCGTCCCTCACAGCCCATTTCCATTCCAAGCCCCCTCCCCATCAGCTATTTGCAGTTCAAGCCTCCCCTTCCACTTAGCTCATTTCCAGTCCTAGCAACCCCCCAACCCATTACCAGTCCTAGCCCCCCATCAACCCACTTCCAGTCCTAACCCCCATCACCCCATTTTCAGTTTAAGCCCCCCTATAACCCATTACCAGTCCTATCCCCCCATCAGCCCACTTCCAGTCCTAACCCCATCAGCCCACTTCCAGTCAGCCCCCCATAGCCCATTGCCAGTCCTAACCCCCCCATCAGCCCACAGCCCATTACCAGTCCTAACCCCATCAGCCCACCTCAAGTCCTAACCCCTCCCCATCAGTCAATTTCCTGTCCTAGCCCCCCCATAGCCCATTATCAGTCCTAACCCCACCATAGCCCATTACCAGTCCTAACCCCCCATCACTCCATTTCCAGACAGCCCCCATCAGCCCACAGCCCATTACCAGTCTTAACCCCCCCATCGCCCATTACCAGTCCCAACCCCCCCCCCACAGCCCACCTCAAGTCAATTCCTAACCCCCACCATAGCCCATTACCAGTCCTAACCCCCCCCCCCCCCCCCATCGGCTCATGGAAAATTTAAAAAAAAAAAAAGAAAGCTGACTGCTGCTGCTGCTGCCACGGCAGCGGCAGAATGGAGTGTCCCACGGGGCCCCCTCTGCCCGGTTGAGCCCCTCTGCGTCGGCTTTCAGATACGCAAAGGGAGAGTGTCTCCCTCGCGTCTCTGTTAAGCCCGCAGGGGCAGATGAGAAGTTTCCCATCAGCCCCTGCTTCCCATCAGCCCCTGCTTCCCATCAGCCCCTGCGGGCTTAACAGAGACGCGAGGGAGACACTCTCCCTTCACGTATCTGAAAGCCGGCGCAGAGGGGCTCAGCCGGGTAGGGAAAGCTCAGCCGGGCAGAGGGGGCCCCGCGGGACACTCCATTCTGCCGCTGCCACGGCGACGGCGGCGGCGGCAGCAGGCAGCTTTTTTTTTTTTTTTAAATTTAATTTTTAAAAAAGCAGAATGTTCTTTGCGCGGGGCCCCCTGAAACGCGGGGCCCTGTGCAAAAAACATTCTTGCTCAATGGACAGGCCGGCCCTGACCATAGGAAGATTGGAGATGCAAAGCAGGACAAAAGAAAGTGGGAATCAATGTGAAGACTTAGGAAAGAATGATGTGTGCTATTCATTATACTTGTAATCATCAAGGCTTAGGTTTATATTTGAATAAGCCTCTAAAAATCCCCAAAATAGGTGGAGTACATAACTGATGTATAAAATATAAATAAATATTCAAATGACATGTAATATATATCAATAAATAAACGGAAAACATCTCATACATAAAAATCTATTAAAGAATGCTTTAGTAGAATCTAGGTTATCTGTAAAAAAGGAAACTGCTAATATTTCTTTCTTTTTCTTCTTTTTTTGTCAATAGGCAGCACAGATAGTCTTGATATCATTGTTTGAACTGAACACACCTGAGTTTACCATGTTACTTGGTGCCTTGCCAAAAACGTTCCAGGACGGTGCAACGAAACTCCTACACAACCACCTCAAGAACTCCAGCAACACTAGTGTGGTAAGTACAGCTATACAACTATCACCTCAGCTGTTTGTGTGAGAATTGCATAGGAAATGGCAGCTGAACCATGAGGCGAGTGCACCTGTTCTTGTTGCTGGTAGTAATGTGGACACACTGGTTTGTGCTTGTGTACATTTGCTGAAGGTTTGTTGACATTCTTATTTAAGCAGAATAGTACCACCCTTCCTGCTTTTTACAAAGCAGCAGTTTTGAAGACTATTTTTGTCTGTGTTAAACTGTTCTGCATCAGTTTAGATGTGATATACTACTACTACTACTATTGATCATTTATAAAACACTACAAGGCTTACACAACGCTGTACAAAGACAGCACAAAAGAAAAAAAAATAAGGAGCTCAATAGGGAGAGGAGACACAAGGGACACAACATATAGTGCTGCATAAACCAGTTGAGAACAAAGTTGCTAATATGCAAAAGGTTTTAGCTGATGAACATTAAATCCACACAGTATGTTTCAAAAGCTTTACTGCAAACATCACACAACCACACCATGAGGATGGTGCTCAATGTGCTGCTGTCTCAATGAACTCAACAAGGAGCAGAGGGATCAGTTCAGAGCAGAGACCCTCACAACAACATTGTTGTCTTTTTGAAATACCTACATCTTCTCCACTAACAGCCTAGTCAGTTTTGAGAGAACTTTTCATAATTAGCACTGGTCCACATTTGCAATTGAAAGAAAGTTCTGCAACGAGGGGACATAAGATGAAGTTGAAAGGGAATAGACTCGGGAATAATATGTGGAAATACTTCTTTATGGAAAGAGTGGGGGATACATGGAATAGTCTCCCAGTGGAGGTAGTAGAAATGAGGACAGTATCTGACTTAAAGAAAGCATGGGACAAACACAGAAGGTCTCCCTTCGGACTTCTTTGAGCATGCGTTCCGCTACCAACTCAGCATCCCGCTTAGCGTCGTCGTCCAGTCTGTTTCAAAGCAAGCAAGCACAGCGTTGAAGGCACTTAGATGAAATGCAGAAGCAGACAGAAACAGAGACTGTAGGCGACAGATTTAAAAAGACTGATAGGAGCATATAAGCTGGAAATTGTCCAGGAACTGTGATGTGATTATATTGAAAATGCAGGTCATTGTTTGTCATTTACCTTTGGTTTTTTTTTTTTGGGGAAAGTAGTTATGCTTTATGGGATGCTGGTTTTCTTTGTTGGGTATTTTCTTCTTCCCTTTTTTTTTTTGTGGGGACTGTGGGCGAGTGAGTGTGGCCGCATACCCTGCTGTAAAAGGAGCCCCCCCCCCCCATTTTGGGTAAACTACTATGCTTTCTCCAGATACAAGCAGGGGATTGCAGGCACACTCCATTGGCGAGTCTAGAGCTGAGGACCACTCAGAGAAATGAGAATGGTAGCAGCCCAGTTGAAGACTGGGAGGTGGAAGTATTAAGTAGAGATTTTGCAGTACAGCCTGGCCAAAGGCACGGTCAGAGGCCGAAGAGCGATCTAGACTGTAGTGTTTAATGAAAGTGTATACAGATGACCATGTAGCAGCCTTTCAGATTTCTTGAGGAGGAATAGCAGCTAAATTGGTAACAATAGCAGCTTGTGCTATGAGGGCTTGTGTGCATCAGTGATGCTGAGGGCTAAGCCATCTGTAGCTTAATTACTGGCAAGGTCTTCCAGGATGGATAGGTCTCAGCTGAGGTGCCAAACCAATACAAACCACCCATCTGGGCAGCAGCATTATGGGGCGGTGTTGGCGGCGGAGGATCACAATTCTGTGACAACAGCAACAGCAGTAGAATTCTCCAGGACCAAGCAGGAAGTCAGTCCTCACTTATGGGTGACGTCGGCGCCGACGGAGCCCTCGCGGAGCAATTTTCCCCAGCTTTCAAAGAAAGCCTTTGGGAATTGCAGCGCGCATGCGCGGTAGTCTTCCCGCCCGAAGGTGCCATCTTAGCCAGTCTTCTTTTTTCCGCGGAGCCCTACAGACGTCCCCGTCTTGTCCCCGCGAAAAAGTTGATTTTCCTCTGTATTTATCCTTTTTTCTTTCGGTTCGACGCCGGTCGTTTTCCCGCCCGGACTCGCGACGCCGGTCTCGAGTCCTCTAACGGTTTTTCGGTTTTTCTGACTTAGTCAGTTTTCGTTTTCGTTTTTTCCCTGGCAGCCCGGTCCTTTGACCTCGCAGGGGCCCTTTTTCCCCCGATGGCTGCCAGTGGCTTTAAGCGGTGTGGTCGGTGTGACCGAAATATGTCACTCACCGACTCACACGACCTTTGCCTCCGCTGCCTGGGCCCAGATCACGAGGAACTGATCTGTGGGCCCTGCAGCAAACTGTCCTCGAAGGCGTTGAGAAGTCGGCGGCATCAGCGCGAAAGAATCTTCGCTGACCCCCGCCGTACCCGGACCTCGTCGGAGGCCTCACTGTCGAAAGGCTCCAGTTCGGACCGTCGACGGAGCTCCTCCGACCGGGGTTCTCCCTCCGGGGACCATCGACGGAAGGAAAAACCCGCGAGGGCGGCGTCGGTGGACGCTCCTGGCTCCGCGAGGGCCAGGTCGCATAGCCCCGACAGCCGCCCCGGGTCCTTGGAGAAGGATCACCTCCCGAAGCGACCTCGCCTGGAGTCGGAGATGCCTGCCCGGGTAAGTCCTGTTGTCCTTCTGGACTCGCCTCCGCGTCAGCCGACGTCGGGCCCGACGCCGTCGGGGCCCGAGTCGGGGGCTGCTGGGTCGCCTGAGCTCGGACTCAGGTTGACGGCCTTGGAGAGCAGATTGTCTGCCTTCATGGACCAGCAGCGGGCACTGCTCGCTGGCTGGCTTCGCTGGCGTCGCTGCCCCGACCGCCGGGACGTCGACGTCCAAGTCGACCCCGGAGACCGAGCCGATCCTCGAGTCGATGAGAACTCGAGTCGATCCTCGGTCGAGGTCGCCCTCGGCCTCCCGTTCGGGACCGAGGTCGCCGACGCCGACTCCCTCGGCGTCGGGGCGGCTGGCGCCGCACCCTGCCCGAGCCGACCCCACCGAGTCCTCGTCGGAGTCGGTCTGGGAGTCGGAGGAAGAAGAGTCACCTGATTCTTTCCGGACTCGGTGTGTCCCATCGGACTCTCCGGAGTCCGAGCCTCGGAAGCAGTCCCCCCGGAGGATGCCCGGTTTCTCGGATTTCGTTAGGGATATGGCCAAGGCTTTGGCCTTCCCTGCGGACCCCGAGGAGGAGCCTCGAGCCGAAGAGCTCGACGCCCTCCAGTATGACTCTCTCCCGCGAGGGAGCACTTTACTGTGCCGGTTCCTCCTATGCTGGAACGACTGCTCTTCCGCATGTGGGAGAGTCCGGCCTCCTCGCCGGTCCTGAGCAAGCGGGTCGATTCTATCTATCGAGTCCGCAAGAGCCCTGGCTTTCAAAAGGCGCAGTTGCCGCACCATTCCATGGTAGTGGAATCGGCCATGCATCGTCTTAAGAGCCAGAAGATGCACTCCTCGGTGCCTCCTGGAAGGGAGGCCCGTAACCTGGATGGCCTTGGCAAGAAGTGCTTCCAGGGCTCTATGCTCGCCTGTCGTGTCCAGACTTACCAGCTCTACATGGGCATGTATCTCAGGGATCTGGCTAAAGAGCTAGCCGGCTTCTCCGCTGGTTTGTCCGAGGAACCCTTGCGGAGGTTCCTAGCCTTGTCCACAGGTATTCGGGAATGCTCAAAGTTCATGTCCCGGGCAGCCTATGATGGCTTTGAAGCCTCGGCTCGAGTAGCCGCAGCCGGCATCGGTGCCCGCCGACAGGCTTGGCTTCAGTCATCCGACCTTGAGCCCTGGGTACAGGACAAGTTGGTCGATGTCCCCTGCCGAGGCGAAAACCTCTTTGGCAAGCCCATGGCGGAAAAGGCTGCACAAATTGAGACTGAGACTCTCACCAGGACCAGGCTTTCTAGGAAGACCTCCGCCCCTTCCCAGAAAAAGAAGGGCTCGGGAAAAAAGACCTTTTACCCGAGGAAGGCGGCTGCCTACAAACAATACCCCCATTATCAGGCCCCTGCAGCTCCCCAACAGGGCCAGCAGGCCAAGGGACGGGGTAACGGGTCCCGTAGGCAGCAAGCCCCCAAGCCTGCGCCACCAGCCCCTGCTCAGCAGGGTGGGGGTTTTTGACTCGCTCAGCATAGCCTCTCCCCCCCCGCTGGTTCCCCCCAGCACCGGAGGCCGGCTGGTTCACTTCGCCGACAGGTGGTCCAGCATCACCGCAGATGCCTGGGTGCTTCAGGTCGTGCGAGAGGGCTACCTTCTCCACTTCCATCAGGTCCCTCCCTCCTATTTTCCGGGAGAGCCTCCGCGCCCCCCTCTGCACAGGGAGTTGCTCCTTCAGGAGTTAGCAGGTCTTCTGCAGGATCGGGCGGTGGAACCGGTGCCACACCACCTGAGAGGTCAGGGCTTCTATTCAAGGTATTTTCTGATACCAAAGAGAACAGGAGGCCTCCGACCCATCCTGGACTTGCGCAACCTCAACAAGTTCCTTGTGCGGGAGAAGTTCAAAATGCTTACCCTTGGAATCCTTCTGCCCTACCTCCAGCAGGGAGATTGGCTATGCTCCTTGGATCTAAAGGATGCTTACACGCACATCCTCATCCACCCAAGCCACCGCCAATACCTAAGGTTTGTGGTGGCAGGAATTCATTACCAGTACAGAGTACTGCCCTTCGGCCTGTCCTCCGCACCGCGAGTCTTCACAAAATGTCTCGCGGTCGTGGCGGCCCATCTCCGGCTTCACGGCCTCTATGTTTTTCCGTACCTCGACGACTGGCTCATCAGAGCAGCGTCCGCTCCGGAGGTCACCACCGCCACGTGCCGCACGGTGACTCTGCTGCAGCACTTGGGCTTTGTCGTCAACTTCGCAAAGTCCACTTTGCTCCCCTCACAGGATCTCGAGTTCATCGGCGCAAGGCTGCACACCCCTCAGGCGCGAGCGTACCTACCGCTCGACAGGGCTCAGCGGCTCATGGACCTAGCCGACCGCTTTCGCAGCCAGCCCCTGGTCTCCGCCAGGCGCTTCCTGAGACTGCTCGGCCATATGGCTTCCACCGTCCATGTGACCCCCAATGCCCGCCTGAATATGCGGCCTGCTCAGTGGTGTCTCCGCCAGCAGTGGCGACAGGCCACGGGCGGCCTAGCAGACCTGGTGCGCGTCTCCGAGCCGCTGGTCTCGTCTATCCGGTGGTGGCTCCGGCAGCCGAACCTGGTATTGGGAATGCCTTTCCAGTCACCTCAGCCGACCCGGGTGCTGACCACCGATGCATCCCTCCTGGGCTGGGGAGCCCATTGCCAAGAGGCACGTACTCAAGGCCTCTGGACCAAGTGGGAGTCTGCTCAGCAGATCAACTTCCTGGAGCTCAGGGCGATCCGCCTAGCTCTCAAGGCCTTCTCCCACCTGACCTCCCAACAGTCCGTCCTTGTCCAGACGGACAATCAAGTTGCCATGTTCTACGTGAACAAGCAGGGGGGCACGGGCTCCTTCCTCCTCTGCCGGGAGGCACAGAAGCTCTGCTCTTGGGCCGTCAGTCACGGCATTCTCCTCAAGGCAGTTTATCTCCCGGGCCAAGAAAATTGCCTGGCGGACAAACTCAGCAGGGTCCTCCAGCCGCACGAGTGGCGTCTGGACCCCTTGATTGTTCAGAAGCTCTTCCTCAGGTGGGGCCTCCCCACAGTGGATCTCTTTGCCAGTCCTCACAACCGGCAGCTTCCTCGCTTCTGCTCTCGTCAGCCTCACCCCCTTCGGGTGGCGGCGGACGCCTTTCTGATCTCATGGTCGGGGAGCCTTCTGTACGCTTTCCCTCCCATCCCGTTAGTCTCTCGGACCCTTTTCAAGGTTCTCCGAGACAAAGCTTTCATGATCCTGGTGGCCCCTCGCTGGCCCAGGCAGCCGTGGTTTCCGCTCTTGCTGCAACTGGCGGTGGAGGATCCAATCCCTCTGGGGGTGCAACCGGATCTCCTCACCCAGGATCAGGGGTCCCTACTGCACCCCAACCTCAGGTCTCTCAACCTCATGGCCTGGCTGCTGAGAGGGTAGTCCTTGCTCCTCTCCTCTTGCCGGCAGAGGTGGAGGAGGTCGTCTTGGCTTCGCGACGGCCTTCTACCCGCAAATGCTACGCCCTTAAATGGCGTCGCTTTGCAGTCTGGTGTACCCAACAGTCTCAGGATCCCTTCTCCTGCCCGGTGTCGGTGATCTTACAGTACTTGCTACACCTCTCTAATCTGGGACTTAAGTCCAACTCCGTCAAAGTTCACCTCAGTGCTCTTTCCGCACATCATGTGCCGGTGGACGGCAGACCTCTCTCCAACGACCCTCTCGTAGCGAGGTTTCTCCGAGGTCTCCTACTACTTAAACCACCTCTGCGCCCGCCAGCGCCTGACTGGGACCTGAATGTGGTTTTACAGCGGATCACCTGTCCGCCTTTTGAACCTATGGCTACCTGCTCTCTCCGTTTTCTGTCTTGGAAAACGCTGTTCTTGATAGCCCTCACTTCCGCTAGGCGCGTAAGTGAATTACAGGCCCTCGTGTCTGATCCCCCCTACACTCGGTTCTACAAGAATAGGGTAGTCCTACGGACTCACCCAAAGTTTCTGCCTAAAGTGGTCTCCCCTTTTCACTTGAATCAGGAGGTGGTACTTCCAACCTTCTTTCCCAGACCACACTCCAGCCGAGCTGAGACGGTCCTCCATACCCTGGACTGTAGAAGGGCGTTGAACTTCTACCTTGACCGTACGCGGGAGCACCGTAAAGCTGCGCAGCTTTTTGTGTCCTTTGACCCCAATAAATTGGGGCTCCCGGTCTCCAAGCGTACTCTGTCCATCTGGGTTGCGGACTGTATCTCTTGGGCTTATGGGGCAGCCGGACTCGCCTTAGAAAGTCGAGTCACGGCTCATTGCGTTCGGGCAAAGGCCACGTCAGTGGCTTACCTCCGCTCTGTTCCGCTGGCAGACATCTGCCGGGCCGCTACTTGGTCTTCGAGCCAGACTTTTGCGGTCCATTACTGTCTCGAGAGGGAGTCCCGTAGGGACAGTGCTTTCGGACAGGCAGTCCTCCGTAATCTCTTTGAGGTCTGAGCAACTCCTACCCTCCATCCCGGATGTGGGCTACCGGTGGGTGATAATTCAGCGAAGATTCTTTCCTTCTGTGCTGCTGAGCTAGAGGGAGCTCATTTTTGTGCTTAGGGTCTCCGGTAGCCTTGAGCTTGGGAGTCCCATAAGTGAGGACTGACTTCCTGCTTGGTCCTGGAGAAAGCGTAGTTACTCACCTGTAACAGGTGTTCTCCAGGAGCAGCAGGAATCAGTCCTCACTACCCTCCCTCCTCCCCTTGGAGTTGCAATCGTCTGCTTATGTTCTTTTTGCAAATTTTTATGCTGTCTTTTTTAGCTATGTCATCTGACTGGCTAAGATGGCACCTTCGGGCGGGAAGACTACCGCGCATGCGCGCTGCAATTCCCAAAGGCTTTCTTTGAAAGCTGGGGAAAATTGCTCCGCGAGGGCTCCGTCGGCGCCGACGTCACCCATAAGTGAGGACTGATTCCTGCTGCTCCTGGAGAACACCTGTTACAGGTGAGTAACTACGCTTTACCTGCATGGAAGAAAGGACTGGCAATCTACTTCCATATCTTGCCACGAAAACCCAGTGGATAGTCACAACAAAATAAATTGCATTATAGTGGTAGAAGGTGAGACCCCCAGGTTGGAAAGCACTCAACTGGCTACTGGGGATGAGTTGAAGACTTTTCATTTAGGATGTGGTTGGATCAAAGCCCTCGGGACGTCTGACTGCCGATGTAGCTGCGCATGAAATGAGAGTCAGAAGCTGCAAAAATGTCTTACATATTGAGACATGGAATGTACGAAGCATGAACCAAGGGAAGTTGGAGGTGGTCAAAAATGAAATGGAACATCTACAACTCGATCTGTTGGATGTTAGCGAACTGAAATGGACTGGCATCAGGCACTTTGCATTTGATGA
Organism: Ichthyophis bannanicus; assembly: GCA_033557465.1. Classification (NCBI taxonomy): domain Eukaryota; kingdom Metazoa; phylum Chordata; class Amphibia; order Gymnophiona; family Ichthyophiidae; genus Ichthyophis; species Ichthyophis bannanicus. The sequence continues at coordinate 841,985,583 of CM066036.1, read as the reverse complement.
TCACATGGTCTACTATGCTGGAAATGAAAGACAAAGAAGAAATGGTGTTGCATTTATAATCAAGAAGAAATTTGCAAGAACTGTAATGAAATACAATGCAATCAGCGAACGCTTAATTTCTATTGATCTACGAGGAATGCCCATCAACACAACTATAATTCAAATATATGCCCCCAACAATAGCTACAGAAGAGGATAAAGTTGATGAGTTCTATGAACAAGTATAAGCTGAAATTGACAGACCATGCAAAGAGGATATCCTGATAGTCATGGGTGACTGGAACTCAAAAGTTGGCAACAATGAAGGCGGCAAAATGGTTCAAAAATATGGACTTGGCAACAGAAATGAAGCTGGAGAAAGACTGATAGAATTCTGCAAGACCAATGATCTATTCATCTCAAACATCTTCTTCCAGCAACACAACAGTACACATGGACTTCACCCAATGGATTGTACAAAAATTAAATTGATTATATCTGTGGACATCAACGATGGAAAAGCTCTGTAACATCAACAAGTACAAAACCTGGAGCTGACTATGATACAGATCACCAACTACTAGCATGCAAACTCAAGCTAAAGTTGAAAAAGAGCAAGCCACTCATGAATCTAGCAAAATATGAAATTGAGAATATACCACCAAAATTTAAAGACTGTCTGCAAAATTGATTTGGTGCTTTAGATACAAATAACAGAGCTCCAGAAGAGTTATGGGATGACATCAAGAAGGTTGTGTTGGAAGAAAGTGAGAAGTCTCTAGAAAAGGTAAAAAAGCAAAAACGGCCAAAATGGATGACTGAAAAAGTTGTGAATATTGCCCAGAAACACAGAGAAGCTAAAGCCAGTGGAGAAAGAGAGGCAATCGCAGAACTTAACAGAGATTTCCAACTTGCAGCAAGACAAGATAAGAAGAAGTACTACAATGAGGCATACAAGGAAGTAGAATCAGAAACTATTAGAGGAAGAACAAGATTGGCTTTCCTAAAGTTACGAGAGTTAAAGAAAAAATTCCAACCTCGAATTGGAATGTTACACAATGCTCAAGGATCCATGTTGAATGATGCTGAGAAGATCAAGAAAAGGTGGAAGGAATATACAGAGTCATTATAGCATAAAGATCAAGTGAACCAACAGCCGTTTCAACCTGCACATACTTTATGATCAGGAACCATTGGTGATGAAAGAAGAAGTCAAAGAAGCATTGAAAGCATTATCAAAGAACAATGCACCGGCCATTGAAGTATTACAGCAGTCAAGTGTAGCTGTTAACATACTTACAGACTCTGCCGGGAAATTTGGAAGACAACATCATGGCCAAGTTACTGGAAAGAATCTTTTTATATACCAATACTAAAGAAAGGTGATCCAACTGACTGTGGAAATTAACGCACAATCGCTCTGATCCCACATGCCAGCAGGATTCTACTTAAGCTTATTCAGCAGAGCCTGCAACCATACCTGGAACGAGAACTGCCTGAAGAGCAAGCAGGGTTCAGGAAAGGGTGAGGAATGAGACACATCTTAGCGGATGTGAGATGGATCCTTGAAAAGACAAAATATCTGTGTTTTATTGACTATAGAAAGGCTTTTGACTGTGTAAACCATGAGAAATGCTGGGCCACATTAAGAAGCATTGGTATACCAGAATACCTGATTGCTCTCTTACACAATTTTTATATTGATCAAGAAGCAACAGTTCAAATGGAAGTTCAAAGATAAAACAGAATGATTTAAAATCAGCAAAGGTGTACGACAAGGCTGCATACTTGCCCCCTACCTGTTTAATTTATGTGCAGAACAAATCATTAGAAAAGCAGGACTGCTTTAACCTTTTATGCCCTACGTGAGAACAGCAAAGTACATACAGTAGAATATGATCTGCTTCAAGTCTAGCTTTATAAGTCAATAACTGATTTTGTGTTGCATTTAGTGCTCTCTTATATGCTTGTTTAATACAAGCTTCTAGATAGGCTTGTTCCAAATATTTGGTTATCAACTGCAGTGCCTGAATTTGGCTTTCGTTCTCTATATTCTACATTGTTGCTTGTCAAATCCATATCCAAAGACCTCTACTCTATTCTTATCCTTCTTGACCTTTCTGCTACTTTTGACACTGTTGGTCAACACTTACTCCTTGATACCCTGTCCTCACTTGGTTTTAGGGGCTCTGTTCTGTCCTGGTTTTCTTCTGGCATTAACCTTTAAAAAGGAGATAGAGCAGCTTTTAAACTAGATAATAGGGGAGAGCCAACAGTCGCCCAAGAGCACATGGTTCAGAACTATGTATCCTTGAAGGATACTACCAAAATAATGAAGTTAGGGCATATCAGCAGAGAGGTTCCAATAAAGACAAAAGCAGCCCAAATGCCCTTGAGTACAGAGCAGACAAAGCTTAAAGATTCCAAATTATCCCTGCATGCCGATAGCCAGATTAATATGAATAAAATATGGTCTCTAAAATGCTTGTATGCAAATGCTAAAAGTCTAAAAAAAAATAAGATGGGAGGGTTAGAATATATAGACATGGTGGAAGGAGGACAACCAGTGTGACCCTGTGATACCTGGGTACAAATGATAGAGCAGATCAAATTGGTGGAGGGGTTGCGCTCTGTTACAGGGCATTGAGTCACAAAGGATTAAAGTTTTGCAGGAAACAAAATTTGCTGTAGAATCTCTATGGATTGAAATTCCATGTAAAAAGGGGAAGGCGATGACAGTGGGGGTGTACTATCGACCGCCTGGCCAGAATGAATAAATGGATGATGAAATGCTCAAAGAAATCAAGGAAGCTAAGAAAGGTTACAGCGCAGTAATAATAATGGGTGATTTCAATTACCCTGATATCGACTGGGTCAGTGTCACGGCAAGATATGCTAGGGAGATAAAGTTCCTAGATGAAATAAATGACTGCTTCTTGGAGCAGCTGGTTCATGAACTGACCAGAGGGGAAGCCATATTGGACCTAGGCCTTAGTGGAACACCAGATCTGGTGCAAGATAAAGGGTATTGGGGCCACTTGGCAATAGTGATCATAGCATGATCACGTTTGATTTAATTAGTGGAGGAGAGAGAGTAAGGAAATCCACAGTACTACCTTTTAACTTTCGAAAGGGAGACTATGATAAAATGAGGAAAATAGTTAAGAAAAAAACTAAAAGGAGCAGCTGCATAGCTTAAAGACTTACATCAAGCTTGGGTGGTGTTTAAAAATACTATCTTGGAAACCCAGACCAGCTGTATTCCACGCTTTAAGAAAAGCAGAAAGAAGTCCAAAAACTGCCAATATGGTTTAAAGGTGAGGTCAGAGAGGCTGCTGTTGCCAAAAAAGCATATTTCATTAAATGGAAAAAAAGAGCCAAATGGCGAAAACTGGAAATAGCACAAGCACTGGCAAGTTAAATGCAAGGCACTGATAAGGCAGGCAAAGAGAGAATTTGAGAAGAAGCTTGCTGTGCAAGCAATAATGCATAATAAAGAATTTTTCAAGTACATTCGTAGCAAAAAACCTGAGAGAGTCAGTTGGACCATTAGAAGATGATAGAGGGCTAAAAGGAGCACTAAGAAGGGTACAAGGCCATAGCAGAGAAACTGAATGAATTCTTTGCTTCGGTCTTTACTGAGGAAGATGCAGGGATGTTACCCATGACTGAAGTGGTATTTAATGGTGATACTGTGGAAGAATTGAAAGAAATATTGATACACCAGGAAGATGTATTATAACTATTTGATAAACTGAAGAGTAGAAAATCTCCTGGACCGGATGGTATACATCCAAGGGTGTTGAAAGAACTGAAATATGAGATTGCAGACCTGCTATTAGTAATCTGTGAACTGTCATTAAAATCATCTGTAATACCCAAAGATTGGAGGATCACCAATGTAACGCCAATTTTTAAAAAGGGTTCCAGGGGTGATCCGGGAAAACACTGACCACTGAGCCTGATTTCAGTACTGGGAAAAAACCATCATAAAGAACAAAATTACTGAACATGTAGATAGTCATGGCTTAATGGGAGATAGCCAACATGGCTTTAGACAAGAAAGATCTTGTCTTACTAATCTGTTATGTTTTTTTTGAAGGTGTGAATAAACAGGTAGACAAAGGTGAGTAGGTTGATATAGTGCAGTGATGGCTAACCTTTTTGAGCCCGAGTGCCCAAACTGCCGCACAAAACCAAAGAATTTCCTCAAAGTGCCAGCACGTCAATTAAAGCTCCATTTGCATAAGGTGCTTCATTTGCATAAATATTTGCATAATGTTACCATACACTAACTTTTAGTAAACATGCCTCTTAATGAGTATATGGATAAAGAAAGACTAAAAGGTTTCTACATTACTATAATCCAGTACCAACCGCCAGGCACATTAGGAACTACTACAAACGCTGCCCATTTAGAACCCATAGCAAACCCGCCGTATCCTAACAGCACTACCAGGACTCACAAAGCACCATACTCTACCTATCAAAAAGCAACACTGCAAATATTAAACCAATACATCTCAGAGAACAACAATACATGACCTACTGGGGAAAGAACAAGTGGCAATGTCAAATAGGAATTATATAAACAGAATACCTCAGCTCAGTTACACATGCAGAACAGACCATTACCAAACAAGGAATCACAATTTAGAAACAGGAAGACAATAATTAAACTGGGAACCCCAAAAGCCAAACTTGGAATATACAACAACACTGTAGAAATAAAACTATATATTAATTTCCTCTTGTACTAAACAAAGCGCAAAAATTAATGATGCACATTTCCCAGAGCTGACATATTCCAATTAATAAATTCAAAATAAAGAGATATTTTTCTACCTTTTGTGCATTTTTTTTCAGTTGCAATTGTTCCAGCCACTTTCTTCTGGTTTCTTCGTGTCTTCTGCTAACTCTCCATCTGCTGTCCATTTGTCCTTTCTTCTGTCTTCTTGGGTTTTTTTTTCCATTCTCTCTCTACATCTGCTTTAACATACTAATCTTTCTCCTTTTGCTCTTTCCTCATTCCTATTTCATCTACTCAAAATTTACCCCTCCATCCTCAATCCCCACTTACTCTCCCAATACCCGGCCAATTGTAGATTTTTTATCCCTCCCACACAAAATATTTTTCCCCTCTCCATTTTACTCTCCCAGCCCCATCCCATTGTAATCCTCCCCCAACACCAGCTCCCTTCTAGTTCCAGCCTCACCCAGCATCCATTCCCTTCTAGTCCCTGCATCAGCCCATTTCCAGTCCTAGCAGCCCCCCAACCCATTTCCAGTCCTAGCAACCCCCCAACCCAATACCAGTCCTATCCCCCCCTCATCAACCCACTTCCAGTCCTAACCCCCCATCACCCCATTTTCAGTTTAAGTCCCCCCCTTATAACCCATTACCAGTCCTAACCCCCCATCAGCCCACTTCCAGTCCTAACCCCCCATCAGCCCACTTCCAGTCAGCCCCCCATAGCCCATTGCCAGTCCTAACCCCCCCCCATCAGCCCACAGTCCATTACCAGTCCTAACCCCATCAGCCCACCTCAAGTCCTAACCCCTCCCCATCAGCCCATTTCTTGTCCCAGCCCCCCATAGCCCATTATCAGTCCTAAACCCCCCCATAGCCCATTACCAGTCCTAACCCCATCAGACCACCTCCAGTGTTAACCCCCCATCAGCCCATTTCCAGTCCTAACCCCACCCAACAGCCCACCTCAAGTCCTAACCCCTCCCCATCAGCAGTCCTAACCCCCCTAGCCCATTAGCAGTCCTAACCCCCCCCCTCTCTAGCCCATTAGCAGTCCTAACCCCCCCCCATAGCCCATTACCAGTCCTAACCCCCCATCACCCCATTTCCAGACAGCCCCCATCAGCCCACAGCCCATTAGCAGTCCTACCCCCCCAGCCCATTAGCAGTCCTAACCCCCCCTAGCCCATTAGCAGTCCTAACCCCCCCTAGCCCATTAGCAGTCCTAACCCCCCCCCCTAGCCCATTAGCAGTCCTAACCCACCCCCCATGGCAAATTTAAAAAAAAAAAAAAAGCAGCTGGCTCTGGCTTCTGCCGCGGCAGCGGCAGAATGCAATGTCCCGTGGGGCCCCCTCCGCCCGCTAAGCCCCTCTGCAAGGGCTTTCAGATTCGCGAGGGAGAGCGTCTCCCTCGCGTCTCTGTTAAGCCCGCAGGGGCTAATGGGAAATTTCCCATCAGTCCCTCGCGTCTAAAGGGGCTGATGGGAAATTTCCCATTAGCCCCTGCGGGCTTAACAGAGACGCGAGGGAGACGCTGTATCCCTCGCGAATCTGAAAGCCCTTGCAGAGGGGCTTAGCGGGCGGAGGGGGCCCCGCGGGACACTGCATGCTGCCGCGTCCGCGGCAGCAGCCAGAGCCCGCTTTTTCTTTTTCTGCGGACCTTCACGCGTGCCAGCTGCAAGGCCTTCGCGTGCCACAGCTGGCACGCGTGCCATAGGTTCGCCATCGCTGATATAGTGTATCTTGACTTTCAGAAAGCTTTTGACAAGGTCCCTCATCATAGACGTTTGGCAAAATCTAAAAAGTCATGGGATAGGAGGCAGTGTACTATTGTGGATCAGGAACTGGTTAAAAGATAGAAAGCAGAGGGTAGGGCTAAAAGGTCTATTTTCCCAATGGAGAAAGGTGAATAGTGGAGTACCTCAGGGACCTGTGCTGGGTCCGCTGCTTTTTAACATATTCATAAATGACCTGGAATTGGGAATAACGAGTGAGGTTATCAAACTTGCAGATGACACAAAACTATTTAAAGTTGTTAAAACCCATGAGGATTGTGGAAAATTGCAAGAGGATCTTGATAAATTGGAAGACTTGGCATCCAAATGGCAGATGATTTAATGTGGATAAGTGCAAAGTTATGCACCTAGGAAAGAACAACCCAAACTATGGTTACACGCTGCAAGGTTCCACATTAGGAACTACCACCCAGGAAAAATATTTAGGCATCATCATGGATAACATGTTAAAACCCTCCGCTCAGTGTGCAGCGACAGCCAAAAAAGCAAATAGAATGCTAAGTATCATAAGGAAAGGAATGGAAAATAAAAGAAAGGATATTATAATGCCTATGTATCGTTCCATGGTGCGACCACACCTTGAATATTGTGTGCAGTTCTAGTTGCCATATCTTAAAAAGGATATAGCGTTATTAGAAAAGTACAGAGAAAAGCCACCAAAATGGTAAAGGGGATGTAAGGATACCCCTGTGAATAGAGGCTAAAAACCTGGAAAAGAGACGGCTGAGGGGAGATATGATAGAGGTCTATAAATTAATGAATGGAGTGAAACTGGTAAACATGGATCAATTGTATCTCCAGGAACAAGCAGGAATAAGTCCTCACATATGGGTACGTCGGTACCGACGGAGCCTGAGCGGGAAAGCTCCCCAGCTTCCCAGAAGGAAGCTTTTGGGGCCTCCCACTGCACATGCGCGCTGCCTTCCCGCCTTCCTGACCAGCTCTCCTCAGTTTCTCTTTTTCCGCGGAGCCAGCAGGTCGTGTTCCTGTCACCGCTGAAGAAATTCTTATTTTAGTTTGTTTCTTTAGACCACGTACCTGCCTTCCCCATACCGAAACCGGTACCACCGGTCTCTCTTTTCTTTTCTTTAAAAAAAAACAAAAAAACCCTTTTATTTAGCAACTTGGTGACTTCGGTTAGGCCTCAGGCCTACACAAATTCTCCTCATGGAGAAACCAGCCCCTGGTTTCAAGAAGTGTACCAAGTGTAGTGCTGTTATTTCTGTCACAGACACCTATGACTGGTGTCTTAAATGTTTGGGACCTGACCACTCCATTCCGGACTGCCCATCCTGCTCCCAGATGTCTAAACGTGGTTTGCAGAACCGGGCCAACAAATTCCATGTGCTGTTTGCTTCAGATAATCCAGCATCACAGTCATCCAGGTCTTCCTCTCCGGATGGATCTCAGGTAACCAAACCTTCTGCGGGCAGGTCCTCAAAGAGCAAATCTCCTTCAAAGCATCGAGAGGCGCTCTCTTTTGAATCTGAGGATCCTGCCCCAGCCAAACAACCCCGGCGGGAAGCTCTGGCTTCCAAAGCACCATCTATGGGGTTACAGGTTGACATCGATGGCACGGCCTCGACTGATCACCTGTTAGACTGCTCTGGGGTACCGGCCCATGCCGGTACCGACATCCAGGCAGCAGTGGCGTCTATGGGCAATACTGTCCAGACCATGCAGCAGGCCGTTCTGGCTTTCATTAAAGCTGCGACGCCCTCGGTACCGCATCTAGCGGTTCCGGGTCCGGTTCCGGTACTGTCTTCCATACCGGAACCGAGACAGTCATCTTCCAAACGCAGATCGGTTCCGCATGCTGGATCCGGGTTTTCACCCGATACCGATCCCATACCCGGTACGCCCGATGTCGATACCGATCGGTATGCGTATCGTGCGTTGGAAGCAAATAGAGGATTCTCTGATTCTTCTGAGGATTTTGACTCCTCTGATGACTCTGATGAGCTGTCTCTGGTTCTTCCTGAAGAGCCTTCTTCCCCAAAGAGGAGAATGTCTCCACCTGAGGATTTGTCCTTTCAAGACTTCATTATAGAAGTAGCTAAAGGACTTTCTATTACTACATCCTCTGAAAAAGAACCTAGATCAAAGAAATTGGATATTTTAGGATACCCTAAGGTTCCTAAAGAGGCAGTCACCCTGCCTATCCATGAAATCCTTCAAGAACACTTGATGGACTTATGGGAGGCTCCTCTAACGTTGTCTCCTCATTCTCGTAGGTTGGACACCATGTACCGGGTCCCCCCTCCTCCTGGTTTTCAAAAAGCTCAGCTGCCTCACCATTCCATTGTGGTGAAGTCTGCGCTGAAAAAGATTAAGAGTACCAAAAGGCACTCTTCTACCCCTCCAGGGTGAGAATGTAAGACCCTAGACTCTTTTGGTAGGAAAATCTTCCAGGCTAGTATGCTTATAGACAGGATTAATTCATACAGTCTGTATATGGGCATGTTTCTAAGGGAACTTGCCCTAAAGGTACGGCATTTTACCTCATTTATCCCTGAGGATAGAAAGGAGTTCATTTCTCTGGTGAAACAGCTTCTAGATGTTTCTAAGTTCTCCAACAGAGCAGCCTTTGATTCCTTTGAAGGTGCCGGTAGAGCTTCGGGCATTGCCATTGCAGCCCGACGACTTGCTTGGCTCCAGGCCTCTGACCTAGAACCCTGGGTCCTGGATGGCTTACGGAATCTGCCCTGTACAGGTGAGAACTTATTTGGTAAAGACTGGCAAATTAAAGCCACTCAAATGGACGCTGAAAATGCTACATTAGATAGACTTTCTAAGTCTACCTCTACTCCTGCCAAGAAAAAGTCTTTCAAGAGGCCTTACTACAAGAAGGCCAGATTTTCCACAAATACTGGCCAACAATCTTCTCAGCCTCGCTTTGCTGCTAAACGTCAGCAGCCTAAACAGGCAAGGTCAAAGCCTGCAGTGTCTGCCACTCCTCAGCAGGCTCAACCCCCTCAGGGGTTTTGACTTGCCCCTAGAGAACTTAACCTTTCTGGCTCTAGAACAACCAGAGCCCCTCACCATTCCCGGAAGGTTAGCTCACTTTGCTCCCAGATGGGAGCAAATTACATCAGAGCAATGGACCCCCTCTATCATCAGAGAGGGCTACAAACTTCATTTTTCCAACCTTCCTCCATATACCATGGTGAGGCACTTCAATTCTCCCCCATCTCTCCTGGGCCTGTTAGGTCAGGAAATCTCTTCTCTCCTTGCCCAAGGGGCAATAGAAGAGGTTCCTCTTCTTCAACAAGGGACAGGATTCTACTCCCCTTATTTTCTCATACCAAAGAAGACAGGGGGATTCAGACCTATCCTAGATCTGAGAGAATTGAACAGATTTCTGTACAAGGAGAAATTCAAAATGCTTTCTCTAGGCATTCTCCTTCCATACCTTCAGCGTCAGGATTGGCTTTGTTCTCTAGATCTCAAGGATGCGTACACACATATACTCATCCACCCATCCCACAGAAAATATCTAAGATTTCTGTTTCAGGGAAAACATTTCCAGTACAGAGTACTTCCCTTCGGTCTAGCCTCTGCTCCAAGAGTGTTCACCAAATGCATGGCAGTTGTTGCCGCATTTCTAAGAGGTCTGGGAATTTTTGTATTCCCATATCTGGACGACTGGCTCATCCGAGCTCCATCTCAGTCAGAGGCCCAGATTTCCCTGGACCGCACAAGGCACATTCTGCAGTATCTGGGACTGGTGATAAACCTTCCCAAGTCTCAACTTATCCCTACTCAGTCTCTGGAATTCATAGGGGCCCAGTTGGACACCACCACTGCAAGGGCCTACCTACCTCAAGTCCGGGGCCAACGTCTGGTGTGCTTGGCCTCCCAAGCTCAGCCCAGCAGTCACTTGACAGCCAGAGAAATGCTGCGACTTCTGGGCCACATGGCCTCCACGGTACACGTGGTGCCCTACGCTCGTCTTCATATGAGAGTAGCTCAATGGACCTTGGCCACCCAGTGGACTCAGGCATCAGGAGCGCTCTCCGACCAAATACTCACCTCAAAGCGTCTGTTTTGGTCCCTCCAATGGTGGATGTCCACCAAGAATCTGTTGTTGGGGGCCCCCTTCCAACCTTTGTTGCCCCAAGCAACCCTCACAACAGATGCCTCCCAAACAGGGTGGGGAGCCCATCTACAACACCTCTCCACTCAGGGTACTTGGTCTCCACAGGAGACCACCCTTCACATCAACCTCCTGGAACTGCGAGCAATCTTCTTTGCCCTCAAAGTCTTCCATACCCTCCTTGTCAACCTGACCGTCCTAGTTCAAACGGACAATCAGGTGGCCATGTTCTATGTAAACAAACAAGGAGGGACAGGCTCTCTGTCGCTTTGCAATGAAGCTCTCAGATTATGGGCCTTCGCCAGAGAGCATCAAATTCATCTTCTGGCAGTGTATCTTCCAGGGGTTCAAAACTCTTGGGCAGACAGACTCAGTCGAGTTCTGCTTCCACACGAATGGTCCTTGCATATGGACCAGATACGCAGAATCTTTCAGGAATGGGGAACCCCGGACATAGACCTCTTTGCAAGTCCGTGCAATGCCAAACTTCCCCGGTTCTGTTCCAGGACTCCGTGTCAGAGAGCTCAGGCCAACGACACCTTTCTCCTACATTGGGGTCAGGACTTCCTATATGCCTTTCCACCCATTCCTTTGATTCCCAAGACTCTTCAAACTCCAGAGGGATCACGGATCGATGATCCTCATAGCTCCACGTTGGCCACGCCAAGTGTGGTTCCCTCTACTTCTGCATCTTTCCCAGGGACCCTCCCTGGACCTGGGAGCTGCGCCAGACCTTCTGTCTCAAGAGGAGGGGACTTTGTGGCACCCAAACCCCAAGTCCCTACACCTCAGAGCTTGGTTACTGAAGGCCTAAGACTTCATGACTTCAATCTTTCTCAACCAGTGAAAGATATCCTTCATGCCTCTAGGAAACCCTCCACGAGGCGTTCCTATGCTTTCAAATGGAAACGCTTTTCCATTTGGTGTGCTCAACGGGGTCTTGACCCTCTGGCACTTCCCTTGAATTCTCTACTAGACTATCTCCTGCATCTTTCTAATGCAGGCCTTAAGACGAATTCAGTCAGAGTCCATTTAAGTGCTATTGCAGCATCCTTAAAACCTATAAATGGACAACCTGTCTCCTCTCATCCTCTTATTGCAATGTACATGAGAGGCCTGACTCTAACTAAGCCTCCCATCCGACCTCCTCCGGTAGCATGGGATTTAAACCTAGTTCTAGGTCTGCTTATGAAGCCACCTTTTGAACCGTTGGTTTCTACCTCCTTGAAATTTCTTTCCTGGAAGGTCCTTTTCCTTATTGCAGTCACTTCGGCTCGCCGCATCAGTGAACTACAGGCCTTAGTGGCTCATCCACCTTATACTAGGTTTCATCATGATAAGGTGGTCCTCAGGACGAATCCCCACTTTATGCCCAAAGTGGTCTCGCCTTTTCATCTTAATCAAGAGGTATATCTACCTGTCTTTTTTCCGGCTCCTCATGCATCCAGTGCAGAGAGGAACCTTCATACTCTAGATTGTAAAAGAGCTCTCGCCTTTTACCTCAACAGGACTCAGCCACATCGAAAGTCTTCCCAACTTTTTGTGGCTTTTGATCCTTCTCATTTGGGACTTCCAGTCTCCAAACGTACACTTTCCAATTGGATTGCTAAGTGTATTTCCTTTGCTTACCAGAGTAAAAACATTTCTCTGGAAGGCCATGTCACAGCTCACAATGTGAGAGCCATGGCCACTTCTATGGCTCATCTTCACTCTGTATCCATAGATCAGATCTGTCGAGCCGCCACCTGGGCCTCGGTTCATACCTTCACAGCCCATTACCCTTTGGACAAGGACTCCCGCCGGGATGCCTTGTTTGGTCAGGCTGTCCTCAAACACCTGTTCCATACTTGAACAACTCCTGCCCACCTTCCCAGGATGGATGCCTGAGATCCATACGAAGATGGCGAACCCTTGGAAGGGGATCTCCCAGGCATCTTAGCTAGGGAGTCCCCATATGTGAGGACTTATTCCTGCTTGTTCCTGGAGATAGCACAGTTACTTACCTGTAACAGGTGATCTCTGGGAACAGCAGGAATTAGTCCTCACAACCCACCCACCTCCCCTAGGAGTTGTATCTTCTATCTATCTTCCTTTCCTCTCTCTATTGTCTCAGCTATAAACTCGAACTGAGGAGAGCTGGTCAGGAAGGCGGGAAGGCAGCGCGCATGTGCATTGGGAGGCCCCAAAAGCTTCCTTCTGGGAAGCTGGGGAGCTTTCCCGCTCAGGCTCCGTCGGTACCGACGTACCCATATGTGAGGACTAATTCCTGCTGTTCCCAGAGATCACCTGTTACAGGTAAGTAACTGTGCTTTGTCATCAGTATATAGAAAAACTAGGAGACATGCAATGAAGCTACAGGGTAACCTATTTAAGACTAATAAGAGAAAATATTTTTTCACTCAACATGTATTCAAACACTGGAATTTGTTACCAGAGGATGTAGTAAAAGCTGCTGTTGTAGCTGGGTTTTAAAAAAACGTTTGGACAAGTTCCTGGAGGAAAGGTCCATAAACCATTATTAAAAGGGAACCAGGATATCACTGCTTGACCCAATACAATCATTGAGGAAACTGCTAGGTACTTATGACCCTCCTAGATTGACCGCTTTTGGAAACCGGATGGACCTTTGTCAGACCCAGCATGGAATATCTTATGTTCTTATCTATCCCATCGCAATTTTGGTGTATGGTCTGGTGGCTCCACCTTTACCACCATCCCGCTTTCAGGGCTCTGTCTTGGGATCTCTCCTTTTCTTTCTCTACACTCGGTCCCTTGGTGCATTTATTTCTTTTCATGGTTTTCAAAACCATCTTTATGCTGATGACTCTTAGATCTACCTATCTCCAGGAACAAGCAGGAATGTAGTCATCACATATGGGTATCGTCGGTACCGACGGAGCCTGCGCGGGAACGCTCCCCAGCGTCCAATCAGAAAGCTTTTGGGAGCATCCCACAGTGCCTGCGTGCTGCCTTCCCGCCTTTCCCAACTGCCTCTCTCCAGTTCTTCTTTTTCCACGGAGCCAGCAGGTGGTGTTCCTGTCACCGCAGAAGAATTCCTTTTTTCTTTCTTTCTTTTTGTGGTTGCGTCTGCCTTCTTCGATGCTCTACCGGTACCGCCGGTCTTTCTTTTCTTATTTCTGTAAAAAAATAAAATCTTCTTTTTCCTCCTCTTCAGGTGCACGCGCCTTTTTGGGCCTTAGGCCCAAAAACCTTTCCTTAACATGGAAAAACCTGCCTCAGGGTTTTAAAAAGTGCACCAAGTGTGGCAGTACCATCTCCGTCACCGACACCCATGAATGGTGTTTAAAATGTTTAGGTCCTGACCACTCCATCACGGATTGTGTGTCCGGTGCCATGATGTCTAAAAGAGGTCGGCAGAGCCGAGCTGCCGAGCTCAGTACCCTGTTTCCCTCTGATGCAGCTTCGGTGGCATCGACATCTTCCAGGGCTGCTTCTTCCTCCCGTGGATCTCAGGTAACTAAACATAAATTCAGCCGGTCCTCGAAGGGTAGATCTCCTTCTAAGCATCGAGATGCCTCTGGCGTTGCCCTCGAGGATTCTGCACCGGCAAAATTACCCCAACGGGAGGCTTCGGCTTCCAAAGCATTATCGGGGTTCCAGGATGTTCTCGATGGCTCGGCCCCGACAGATCTCTTGGTGCCATGCTCTGGGGTACCAGTGGTCTCCACCGGTACCGACATCCAGGCATTGGCAGCGTCAATAGATCAGAGAGTTCTGGCTATGGAACGCAGTCTGGCGGCTTTCCTTGCGGCATCGACGCCCTTGGTCCCGCGACAGACAACTCCACTGGTACCAGCACTGGCACCGGCATCGGTACCGGTACTGATAGCATCGGCATCGGTGTCTGCTCTGCCGGTACCCTGTCCTCCGATGCCCTCCGATGCCCTCCGGTACCAATTCTCCGGAACCGGTTATTCCTGGTACAGACCTTGATCTGTACGGGTATCGGGCTCTGCAAGAGCATCCGGACAGAATGATACTTCGAGTCCTCAGAAGAATCTGAGGATTCTGAAAGTTCTGTCGATGCAGCGATGCTTCTTCCAGAGGAGTCGTCCTCCCCTAAACGCAGGATGCCTCCTCCAGAGGATATGTCCTTACAAGACTTCATCAGGGAGGTGGCTCGGGGCCTGTCCATCACTGTGGCCCCTGAAACAGAGCCAAGGGCCAAGGAGTTGGAAATTCTACAATATCCCAAAACTGGAGTCAGCTATGAGAAGGATCAGAAGTGCAAAGAGGCATGCCTCTAATCCTCCAGGAAGTGAGTGCAGAACCCTGGATGTTTTTGGACGTAGAGTCTTCCAAGCTTCCATGCTTTCTGCCAGAATCAGTTCCTATAGTCTCTACATGGCAATGTTCCTAAAGGAGGTCACAGATAATTTACAGACTTTAAGTCCTTTCATTTCTGAGGATAAAAGACAGGAATTTCTCACTTGGGTCAAACATGCCCAAGATGTTTCTAAATTTTCCAACCGTGCAGCCTTTGACTGCTTTGAGTGTATAAGCAGAACCTCGGCTATCGCCATAGGTGCACATAGAATTGCTTGGCTCCAGGCATCTGATCTAGAGCTCTGGGTACAAGATAAATTGGGTAATATCCCTTGTACTGGTGAGAACCTGTTTGGTAAAGATTGGCAGGAAAAAGCCAATGAAATGGATGCTGAAAATTCCACCTTGGATAGACTATCCAAGTCCACTGCTGTTCCTGTTAGAAAGAAATTGTTCAAGAAAACATCTTTTTCTAAAAAGAAAAGATTTTATCCTGCTTATGTTCAGCAGGCATCTTCTGCAGGTCAGTTTTCAAGCAAACGTCAGCAACCACCCAAACAGAAGAAAGCAAAGGCTGCTAGGCCTCCATCGGCCCAGCAGCCTCAGCCTCCTCAGGGCCTTTGACTTTCAACTAGAGAACTTAGCCTTTCTGGTTCTGGAGGGACCAGAACCGTCCACCATTCCAGGAAGGTTATGTCATTTTGCCCCCAGATGGAGGCAAATAACAGCAGAGCATTGGACACTCTCCATCATAAAGGAGGGGTACAAGCTTCATTTTTCAAGCATGCCCCCTCACACAATAGTGAAGCAGTTCAAATCTCCGACCTCTCTCATCACCCTGTTAGGTCAGGAGGTTGCCATCCTTCTTGCCCAAGGGGCAATAGAAGAAGTACCTCTTCATCAACAGGGCACAGGGTTCTATTCCCCTTATTTTCTTATTCCAAAGAAAACGGGGTTACAGACCTATTTTAGATCTCAGAGAATTGAACAAATTCCTTGTCAAGGAGAAATTCAAGATGTTTTCTCTCGGAGCTCTGCTACCATACCTGCAGGGAGGCGTGGTCTAGTGGTTAGGACAAGGTACTTCAGGCCGGAGGGCCAGGGGTTCAAGTCCCACCTGGGGACAGCAATCTCAGGCTGGAGGGACTGGGATTTCTAGTCCTATAGGAACTCCTTGTGGTCTTGGGCAAGCCACTTAACCCTCCATTGCCCATGTTCCCTGTAAGTGTCTCATATCCCCTCGTGTTAAATGCATCCCCCAATTGACCGCTTTGACCCGGTGAAAAGCGGGATATAAATACAGCTAAATAAATAAATAAATACCTTCAGAGTCAGGATTGGCTTTGTTCTCTAGATCTCAAGGATGCGTACACCCATGTCCTCATCCATCCAACCCACAGAAGGTTCCTTCGGTTCCTTTTTCAGGGAAAGCACTACCAATACAGGGTGCTTCCTTTCGGTCTGGCCTCGGCACCAAGGGTGTTCAGGAAATGCATGGCTGTTGTAGCAGCATTTCTCCGCACTCTAGGGATATTTGTCTTCCCTTACTTGGACGACTGGCTCATTCAAGCTCCAACACCAGAGGCCAAGACTTCTCTATCCTGCACAATGCGTATTCTTCAGTATTTAGGGCTGGTAATAAACATCCCAAAATCCAGTCTAACTCCTACTCAGTCTTTAGAGTTCATAGGAGCTTTCCTGGATACCACAAGGGCAAGGGCCTATCTCCCCCAGGCCCATTGCCTTCGCTTGGTGCAGTTAGCTTCTCAAGCAGTGCTAAAGCCTCACTTAACTGCTCGAGAAATGTTGCAATTACTAGGCCACATGGCATCCACCGTGCATGTGGTCCCATATGCTCGCCTCCACATGAGGGCAGCTCAGTGGACTTTATCCACCCAATGGACCCAGGCATCAGGGTGCCTGTCAGACAAAATAGCAAACACAAGTCGCCTCATTTTGTCCCTCCAGTGGTGGAAGTCCACTCAAAACCTGTTGCTGGGGTCCCCCTTTCAGCAACCCTTACCCCAAGCAACTCTCACAACAGATGCTTCTCCAATGGGTTGGGGCGCTCATCTGCAAGACCTCTCCACCCAGGGCACCTGGTCTCCACAAGAGAGTTGTCTACATATCAATCTCTTGGAACTCAGAGCAATCTTTCTTGCTCTGCGAGTGTTCCACCCCCTGCTCAGCTACAAGACAGTCCTCATTCATACGGACAATCAAGTAGCCATGTTCTATGTGAACAAGCAAGGGGGAACGGGCTCTCTGTCGCTTTGCAACGAAGCTTTGCGACTATGGGCCCTCGCCAGAGAGCATCAGATTCATCTTCTGGCAGTGTATCTTCCAGGCATTCAAAACTCTTGGGCGGACAGACTCAGTCGAGTTCTGCTTCCACACGAGTGGTCTCTCCATGCAGACCAGGTGACCAGGATTTTTCAACTTTGGGGAACCCCGGACATAGACATCTTTGCAAGTCCGTGGAATGCCAAACTTCCCCAGTTCTGTTCCAGAACTCCGGCTCAGGGAGCTCAGGCCAGGGATGCTTTCCTCCTTTACTGGGGTCAAGACTTCCTGTATGCCTTTCCACCCATTCCCCTAATTCCCAAAACCCTGTTCAAGCTTCAGAGAGACAGAGGCCGTATGATTCTCATAGCACCACATAGGTCACGGCAAGTGTGGTACCCTCTGCTTCTACATCTCTCTCAAGCCCCCTCCCTGGAGTTAGGGTCTGCTCCAGATCTCCTATCCCAGGAGGACGAAATGTTATGACATCCCAATCCCCAGTCTCTGCATCTCAGGGCTTGGTTGCTGAAAGCCTAGATCTCCAAGTTCTTAATCTTTCTCAGCAAGCGAAAGATGTTCTTTATGCTTCCAGAAAACCTTCCACTAGACGCTCTTATGCTTTCAAGTGGAAAAGGTTTACGGTTTGGTGTTCGGAAAAGGGTCTTAACCCTCTTGCGATACCTCTGGAATGTTTGCTGGAGTATCTCCTCCATTTATCTAATGCAGGCCTTAAGACAAATTCAGTGAGAGTCAATTTGAATGCTATTGCAGCTTCCCTTGAGCCTCTAAATGGACAGCCTATTTCCTCTCATCCTCTTATAGCAAGATTTATGAGAGGCCTTCTTCTAACTAAACCTCCCATTAGGCCACCACCGGTGGCATGGGACTTAAACCTGGTTCTTGGGCAGCTCATGAAGCCATCTTTAGAACCTTTAGCTACCACCTCCTTGAAATTCCTTTCTTGGAAGATTATCTTTCTCATTGCAATCACATCAGTACGCCGCATTAGTGAGTTGCAAGCGCTAGTAGCTAATCCACCTTATACAAGGTTCCATCATGACAAGGTAGTCCTTAGGACTCATCCACACTTTATGCCTAAGGTGGTCTCGCCTTTTCATCTGAACCAAGCGGTCTACCTACCTGTGTTTTTTCCAGGGCCTCATGCATCAAATGCAGAGAGGAATCTTCATACCTTGGACTGTAAAAGAGCTCTAGCTTTTTACTTACAAAGAACACAGCAACATAGAAAGTCCTCTCAACTCTTTGTTGCTTTTGATCCTTCTCATTTGGGACTTCCAGTCTCCAAGAGAACACTGTCTAACTGGATTGCTCAGTTTATTTCCTTCGCCTATCAGAGTAAGAATCTTTCTCTGGAGGGCCATGTCACTGCTCACAATGTGAGAGCCATGGCAGCCTCAATGGCTCATCTGCACTCTGTGTCTATCGACGACATCTGTCGAGCTGCCACTTGGGCCTCGGTTCATACCTTTACAGCCCATTACTGCTTCGACAAAGACTCCCGCCGGGATGCCTTGTTTGGTCAGGCTGTTCTCAAACACCTGTTCCATACCTAATCAACTCCTACCCACCATCCCTGATAGGATGCCAGAGATCCATGGGGGGAAGTGGAACCCTCTTCAGGGACACACAACTTCTGGGGTCTCTCCCAGGCACCTAAAGCTAGGGAGTCCCCATATGTGATGACTACATTCCTGCTTGTTCCTGGAGATAGCATAGTTACTCACCTATAACAGGTGATCTCCGGGAACAGCAGGAATTTAGTCGTCACAACCCACCCACCTCCCCTAGGAGTTGTATCTCTCTGTCTGTCTTTTTCCTTTCCCTCTCTCTCTCTTTGTCTCAGCTTTAAAACTCAACTGGAGAGAGGCAGTTGGGAAAGGCGGGAGGGCAGCACGCAGGCACTGTGGGATGCTCCCAAAGCTTTCTGATTGGACGCTGGGGAGCGTTCCCGCGCAGGCTCCATCGGTACTGACGATACCCATATGTGACGACTAAATTCCTGCTGTTCCCGGAGTTCACCTGTTACAGGTGAGTAACTATGCTTTCTGTGCCTGAAACCTCTCCAGGAATCCAGGCCAGAATCTCTCCTGCTTATCCGACATTGCTGCCTGGATGTCTCATGGCCATTTGAAACTGAACAAGGCCAAAACTGAGCTCCTTATCTTTCCCTCTAAACCCACCCTCCTCCCTTCTCTATTTCTGTGGATAATACTATACTCCTCCCTTTTTCCTCAGCTTGCAACCTTGGGGTCATCTTTGACTACTCTCTCTTTCTCTGCACACATCCAACAGATAGCTAAAACCGGTCACTTCTTTCTCTATAATATTGGCAAAATACATCCCTTTCTTTCTTCACACACTATTAAGACACTTAAACACTCTTTAGTCACTTCCTGTCTAGACTACTGCAACCTCCTCCTTGCTGGTCTCCCTCTGAATCATCTCTCTCCCCCCTTCAGTCTGTTCAAAGCTCAGCTGTGCTGCTAATCTTCCTGCCAGTCTCTTCATGCTCCTGTAATCTCCCTTCTCAAGTTGCTTCACTGGTCCCTATCTGTTTCCGTATCCTGTTTAGACTTCTCCTGCTGACCTATAAATGCACTCAAGTGAACATAAGAACATAAGATATGCCATACTGGATTAGACCAAGGTCCATCAAGCCCAGTATCCTGTTTCCAACAGTGGCCAATCTAGGTCATACGTACCTAGCAGTTTCCCCAAAAGACACAGGTTCCACAATGCTTGTATTGGGTCAAGCATTGATATCCTGGGTCCCTTCTTAATAATGGTTTATGGACCTTTCCTCCAGGAACTTGTCCAAACCTTTTTTAAACCCAGCTACACTAACAGCCTTTACGACATCCTCCGGTAACAAATTCCAGAGTTGATTACACGTTGAGTAAAAAAATATTTTCTCTTATTAGTCTTAAATAGTTTACCCTGTAACTTCATTGCATGTCCCCTAGTCTTTCTATATTCTGATAACATAAACAATCTATCTACGTTTACCCGTTCCACTCCGTTCATTAATTTATAGACTTCTATCATATCTCCCCTCAGCCGTCTCTTTTCCAGGTTAAAGAGCCCTAACCTTTTTAGCCTTTCTTCATAGGGTTATCCTTCCATCACCTTTACCATTTTGGTGGCTCTTCTCTGAACCTTTTTTAATAATGCTATATCCTTTTTAAGATACGGCGACCAGAATTGCACACAATATTCAAGGTGCGGTCTCACCATGGAACGATACAGAGGCATTATAATATCCTTTGTTTTATTTTCCATTTCTTTCCTTATGATGCCTAGCATTCTATTTGCTCTCTTGGCCGCCGCTGCACACTGGGCCGAGCGTTTTAACATGTTATCTACAATGACACCTAAATACTTTTCCTGGGTGTGTGGTGGTTCCTAATGTGGAACCTTGCATCGTGTAACCATAGTTTGGGTTGGGTTGTTCTTCCCTAGGTGCATAACTTTGCACTTGTCCACATTAAATTTCATCTGCTATTTTGATGCCCAGTCTTCCAATTTATCAAGATCCTCTTGCAATTTTCCACAATCCTCTTGGGTTTTAACAACTTTAAATAGTTTTGTGTCATCTGCAAATTTGATAACCTCACTTGTTGTTCCCTTTTCCAGGTCATTTATGAATATGTCAAAAAGCAGCGGACCCAGCACAGATCCCTGGGTTACACCACTATTCACCTTTCTCCATTGGGAAAATTGGCCGTTTAGTCCTACCCTCTGCTTTCTATCTTTTAACCAGTTCCTGATCCACAATAGTACACTGCCTCCTATCCCATGACTCTTTAGTTTTGCCAAAAGTCTGTGATGAGGGACCTTGTCAAAGGCTTTCTGAAAGTCCAAATACACTATATCAACCGACTCACCTTTGTCTACCTGTTTATTCACACCTTCAAAAAAACATAACAGATTAGTAAGACAAGATCTTCCTTGTCTAAAGCCATGTTAAATCCCTGTTCACTGTAAGTCCAGTGTAGGCCCTGCCTGCACTGCACAAATTTGTTAACTGTAAACCGCACTGATTCTAAAGAGCATGGTATAAAAAAGACATTAAATAAATAAATAAAATAAATAAATGTTGGCTGTCTCCCATTAAGCCATGACTATCTACATGTTCAGCAATTTTGTTCTTTATGATGGTTTCTACCATTTTTCCCGGTACAGACGTCAGGCTCACCGGTCTGTAGTTTCCCGGATCACTCCTGGAACCCTTTTTAAAAATTGGCGTTACGTTCACCATCCTCCAATCTTCAGGTATTACAGATGATTTTAATGATAGTTCACAGATTACTAATAACAGGTCTGCAATCTCATATTTCAGTTCTTTCAACACCCTTGGATGTATATCATCCACCCAGGTGATTTGCTACTCTTCAGTTTATCTAATAGTTGTAATACATCTTCCCGAAGTATCGAGATTTCCTTCAAGTCTTCCGCACCTTTAAATACCACTTCAATCATGGGTAACATCCCTACATCTTCCTCAGTAAAGACAGAAGCAAAGAATTAATTCAGTCTCTCCGCTATCGCCTTGTCACCTCTTAGTGCCCCTTTAACCCCTCTATCATCTAAAGGACCAACTGACTGACAGGTTTTTTGCTACGAATGTACTTGAAAAAGTCTTTATTTACACGTTTTTGCATCCGCAGCAAGATTCTTCTCAAATTCTCCCTTTGCCTGCCTTATCAATGCCTTGCATTTAACTTGCCAGTGCGTGTGCTGTTTCCAGGTTTCGTCGTTTGACTCTTTTTTCCATTTCCTAAAAGTTGCTCTTTTGGCAACAACAGCCTCTCTGACCTCACCTTTAAACCATGCTGGCAGTTTTTTGGACTTCCTTCCACTTTTCTTAAAGCGTGGAATACAGCTGCTCTCCCTTTCGAAATCTCCCTTTAATCCTTTCTGACTCAATGCCCTCTCTAACATAAAGCGCAGCCACTCCACCAATTTGATCAGCTCTATCTTTGATATAGTTTGTACCCAGGTATCGCAGTGTCCTACTGGTTGTCGTCCTTCCACTATGTCTGATATTCCAATCATATCTAACCTCTCATTTAGTGCTATATATTCTAACTCTCCCATCTTATTTTTTAGACTTCTAGTATTTGCATACAAGCATTTTAGAGACTGTTTTTTATTCATATTAATCTGGCTATTCGTAGACATGGGTAATTTGGGATCTTTAAGCTCTGTCTGCTCCATAGTCGAGGGCATTTGGGTTACTTGACTATTTTTTGGAACCTCTCTGCTTTTGGTAGTATCCTTCAAGGATACAGTCTTCCGAACCATGTGCTCTTGTGCGACTGTCGGCTTTCCCCTATTATCTTGTTTAAAAGCTGCTCTATCTTCTTTTTTAAAGGTTAATGCCAGCAGCCTGGTTCCATCCCAGTTAAGGTGAAGCCCATCCCTTCGGAAGAGCCCCTTCTTTCCCCATAATGTTCCCCAATTCCTAACAAATCCAAAACCCTCATCCTTGCACCATCGTCTGATCCACGCATTGAGACTCCAGAGCTCTGCCTGCCTTTTGGGTCCTGCATGTGTAACGGGAAGCATTCCGGAGAACGCTACCCTAGAAATTCTGGATTTCAACTTCCTACCTAAAAGCCTAAATTTAGCCTCCAGAACCTCCCTACCACATTTTCCTATGTCATTGGTACCAACATGTACCAAGACAGCAGACTCCTTCCCAGCACTATCTAATACCTTATCTAAGTGGCGCATGAGGTCCGCTACCTTCGCACCAGGCAGGCATGTTACCAGGCGATCCTCACATTCACCAGCCTGGTAACATGCCTAATGATCGAATCACCAACTATAATGGCTGTCCTAATCCTTCCCTCATGGGCACATGGCTCTGGAGAAACCTCCTTTGTGCGAGAGGATTTTACATCACCTGGAGGACAGGTTCTATTTACAGGATCACTTCCTACCACACCAGGATGATGCTCTCCTGTCACGTGACCTCTCTCCTCCATGGCAACAGGGATGCTGCCAGACTGGAGGTGGGACTTCAGGACTATATCCCTGTAGGTTTCGTCTATGTACCTCGCTGTCTTTCTTATGTCTTCCAAGTCTGCTACTCTAGCCTCTAGAGAACAGACTCGTTCCCTGAGAGCAAGAGCTCCTTGCACCTAGTGCACACGTAAGACCTCTCACCAACTGGGAGAAAATCATACTTGTGACACTCGATGCAAAAGACTGGAAAGCCCCCATCTTTCTGCTGGACTTCTGTCTGCATCTTAGTTTTAAGCTTGTGTTTAGATCTTTAAGTTCTTTACTTACTAAGGGTTGCTATGTATACTTATACTAATAAAATTGTACCTAACACGTTTAATATACCTTGTTTACCTGAAGCTTAATTAATCTCAGGTCCTTAGTGTATGACTGATTTGGATAACGAGCTGCACCTGAGAGCACCTCCTTTCCTTTAAGATGTGTAAGTACCTATAAAGCTACGATTATCCCAGGGGTGGTTGAGTGTTGGGGAGGGAGGGAGGGAAATAACACTTATTAAAAAAGGGCTGCTACACAGAATCCTGCCCTGTGCTTCTGAGGTAAGCTGTGACCAACTTCCTGGGTGATTAACAGTCCTTGCTTAGATAGAAGGAGTCTTTCAAAATGGCCTTTTGACCTGCCACCTGGCGTTAACACCTATTGAAAAAGTTTCACAGGTCTCTTGCCCCCTAGGTAGAAGGCCTCTTTGTAAAGGTCTCAAGAATACTGACTCTGTTTTGCCTTTTATGCTAAGTTATATTCTGATTTGATTTAAATTAAAGCTCTTTGCTGCTAGGCTCTGACTTATGAAATTTAAACTAGAAGCTCTCTGCTGGGTTCTAAATTTAACCAGAAAGCTCTCTTCTGTGTTTTAAATTTAAACTAAAAGTATTTTGCTAATACTAGGCCCTGAGTGAGTATTACATTTAAACTACAAGCTCTCTGCTGGGTTCTAAATTTAACCAGAAAGCTCTCTTTCGTGTTTTAAATTTAAACTTAAACTGCTGCTACTAGGCCCTGACTGATTTAACAAATACCCTAGGTTCACAGATTAATCAGCTTTAATCCCTTCAGAAAAATTCCCAGGAGTATATACCGTATATACTCGATTATAAGCCGAGTTTTTCAGCACATTTTTTGTGCTGAAAAACGGCCCCCTTGGCTTATACTCGAGTCAACGTCTGCAGATGTCTAGCAGGGGGCGCTGCTTCTAAAGCTAAGGTTTCCATAACCGCGGCTGCAGATATGGAAACCTTTGCAGTGATGTGCTGGGCATTCCTACAGTGTGTGCTGTGCCTGTGCGAGCGGCGGGTGCTAAGTTGTCACCTGCCGCCCGCAGAAGTAGTTGTAGTAAGCACGGACCCTCCCCCTCCCCGACTCCCCCCGCAGAGGTACCTGTAGTTGAGCAGAGTTGGCCCCCCCTCGAGCCCGCAGCAGCACATCCTGGACAGTGTGACAGGCTCGGGCTGTCACAGGCAGCGTTAAGGAGGCTGGCACATCACACAGAGGCACAAGCTCCTCCTCTGTATGTATGTGCCAGCCTCTCAGTGAAAACACACACATAGCCCCTATAAATTCAGCAGATTGAGCCACGAGGAAGGGGAAAGTAAAATTAAAAGGTGCTATATTACAGGTATTTTTATTTAACATGATAGTTGTGTTGCAATGTTTAAGGTGGTTGTCCTAAGTGGGAACGTACTGTCCAGTGCCTAATGTACTATCTACTGCCGAGCGAACGTACTGTCTACTGCCAAGCGAACGTACTGTCCAGTGCAAAACGTACTGTCCACTGCCTAATGTACTGACCTCTGCCTAATGTACTGACCACCTAAGTAATATAGGGGCTGATTTATAAAGCCAAATGCAAGTTAATCCTGGACCAAAACAAAAACGCAGGTCATGCGAAGCTGCTTTCAAACTTAAGGTTGTGTCAAGAGCAGAAGAAAGCAATAACAGTATTGCAAGTAGGGAATTTTGTGTTGACGAAAAACAAGTAAGGGAAGTGGCGGAAAATGAAAGCTGACTTGGAAAAGATTCCAAAGGCAAAAAAAGCTCGACGTGGTTTAACGACTTCATATGGGGCTCTAGAGACTGAATTGCATAAATGGGTTATGGAGTGTCGTCAAAATGGTTACTGTGTAACACGCATGGGAATTCGCTTACATGCCCTTCAAATGGCTAAAGATGAAAAATTTAAAGTACCAGGCACTAAAAAATTTGTTGCATCAGCAGGATGGTGTACCCGCTTCATGAATAGGTTTGGCCTATGTTTGCGGCAAAGAACAAAGATTGCACAGAAGCTGACAAAAGACCTTGATGAAAAAGTGATGTCATTCCATTCATTCATCATAAAACAAAGAAGGATCCATAACTACGACCTTCAAAATATTGGAAATATGGATGAAACGCCTATGACCTTTGATCTTCCAAGCAACAGAACTGTGGCAAGTTTGGGAGACAAAACTATTTTACTAAGAACCACAGGAAATGAAAAAAATCATTTCACAGTCGTTCTGTCATGTTTGGCTAATGGAACCAAGCTGCGGCCTGTTATTATTTTCAAAAGAAAGACCTTGCCTAAAAAGGTCAAATTCCCACCACGAATTACAGTGCGTGCACATATTAAAGGCTGGATGGATGAAGACGGAACAAAAAAATGGATGGAAGAAATTTGGAACGGACGACCAGGAGCAGCCTTAAAGAAAAAAACCATCATTGCTAGTTTGGGATATGTTCAGAGCCCACACATCTGATGACATAAAAAAATTGGCAAAGTCTTCTCAAGTTACTTTGGCCGTTATTCCAGGTGGGCTTACATCTGTATTGCAGCCCCTAGATGTGTGTTTAAATAAACCTTTCAAAGACCGTGTGCGAAAGATGTGGCATGAATGGATGTCATCTGGTCAAGCTCAACTGACAAAAGTTAGAAATCTGAAAAAGCCAGACATAGAATTGATAGCACAGTGGGTTCGTGATGCATGGGAAGATATTCCAGAGGACCTGGTGCAACGCGCCTTTAAGAAATGTGGCATTAGTAATGCTATGGATGGCAGTGAAGACAGCGCATTGTATGAGAACGACAGCAGTGATGGTGATGACTGTGAAGTCAGTGATGATGACAATGTTTATGCTGATAACATCACAGGAGCTGAAGCAGCTGAAGCTCTGTTTGGACATACAGATGATGAGGAGGAGAACTCCAGTTTTGAAGGATTTTAGCTCTTGTGTGTTAGCTTGGTTGCTGATTAAGCTAAGGTTGATGTACTTTTAAAGATACGGTAATTTTGATACCATATTGTTTTTGTTGACCCCATTTTCCACTTACAGAGCTATTTTACTGTTTTTCGTTTAAATAAATATTCATGTAATTTTATTGGTCTCTATCTTTATTTTTTACATTGACTAGTAGGTGCCTCATTTCCCACCCTCGGCTTATACTCAAGTCAATAGTTTTGCCCAGTTTTTTGTGGTAAAATTAGGTACCTCGGCTTATATTCGGGTCGGCTTATACTCGAGTATATACGGTACTCACAATTGCAGATCTTTCTCCAGAAGTAGCAGTCCCCTTTTCTAGTCCTTCAAGACTCATCTAGAACGTTCGCTATGCCAGTGATACCACATTACTGGCTGAAAGTGAAGATGATCGGAAACATTTGCTTCTCACGATCAAGGAACATAGTCTTAATATAGGCTTGCACCTTAACCTAAAGAAGACAAAGAATCTGACAACTGGCAAAATCAATAAGTTCATCATTGTTGCAGAAGAAATAGTTAACAACTTCAACCTACTTGGATCAACAATCAATAAAGAAACGACAAGCAGTCCACTCCGCCCGACCGGTCTCCAGCTTACCCGTCTCGGCCAAAATAATAGAGGAAACAGTTCAGTTACAACTACAGGACCACATCAACTCCTATGCACCCTTGTATCCACATCAACATGGATTCAGGCAACATCATAAGGTTGAAACCTTACTAACGACTCTCTTTGACCAAATCATCAGAGAAATTGACAATATTAAAAAGGGCATTATCCTACTATTTCTCGACATATCAGCCGCCTTCGACTCGGTGTTACACTCCATACTTATAAAACACCTACAGGAAAGTGGTCCATGTGCCAGCTTAAAAGCCAAAGAACTCATTTGTCGGTGCCACCCAGCAGGGAGGCCCGAACCCTCAATGCCCTCGGCTGGAAGGCCTTTCAGGGCTCGATGCTAATGTGCCGGATCCAGTCCTACCAGCTCTACATTGGCATATACCTGAAGGAACTGTCAAAGGAGCTTAGTGGATTCTCGGCAGGCCTCGATGGGGAACCCCTACAGAGGTTCAAGTCTCTGACCTCGGTGGTAAAAGAATGCTCGAAGTTTTTGTACCAAGCAGCCTACGATGACTTTGAGTCATTGGCCTGGGTGCTGTCATCCGACCTGGAACAATGGGTGCAGGACAAACTGATTGATGTCCCCTGCATAGAAGAGAACCTATTTGGGAAGCCCATGGTGAATAAAGCAGCAGAGATAGAGACCGGAGTCTGTGATGAGAGTCAGGGTCTCAAAGAAGACCTTGGTGCAACCCTGGAAGGAAGCCCTGGAGGAAAAAGCCCTTCTTCCCAAGGAAGAAAGGCTTTGATGGTACACCACGCTTCCAGGCCTTCCCAGCCCCTCAGCAGGGTCAGCAACAGAAAGGCCAGGGACATGGTCCCATAAAACAAAAGGCCCCGAAGTCCCAGCCTGGGGGGAGCTTTTGACTGCCTGGGTGTGACCTCCCTATCCCCAGAGGGTCCTCTGCTGCCTACAGGGGGCCATCTAACCCTGCTTGCCCACAAATGGACAGCCGTGTCAAACCTATACCTGGGTGCTACAAATGGTCAAGGGGGGCTATCTCCTCCACCTACAATGGGTGCCACCCTCTTACTTCCCAGGAGAACCTACCAGGCCTCTCCATCTCTAGACCCTGCTCCTCACCGAGCTAGCAGGCCTAATCAATGACACAGCAGTGGAGCCAGTGCTGAAACATCTCTGGGGCACAGGCTTCTACTCCAGGTATTTCCTCATCCTCAAGAGGACAGGGGGCTTCAGGCCTATCCTGGACCTGCGAGAACTCAACAGGTTTCTGGTCAGGGAGAAGGTCAAGATGTTCTCCCTTAGGACACTATTGCCATTCCTCCATCAGAGAGATTGGCTATGCTCCTTACTCCTGAAGGATGCCTACACTCACATCCTTATTCATCCCAGCCACAGAAAATATCTCCTCTCCGTGGTGGGGGACAGCGCTTCCAATACAGGGCACTGCCCTTTGGTCTGGCCTCATCACCAAGGGTCTTCACAAAGGGCCTTGTGGTGGTTGCAGCCCACCTCCAGCTCCAAGCGGTCTTCGTTTTCCCCTTATCTGGATGACTGGTTCATAAAGGGGAACATGACTGTAGAGGCACAATGTGCCACAAGGCGCACCATCAACGCCCTGCAGTACCTGGAGTTCATCATAAACTACCCCAAGTCCTACCTCACTCCAGCCTAGCGCCTAGAGTTCATAGGGGTGCAACTAGATACCATTTAGGCAAAAGCTTTCCTCCCTTGGAGAGGTCAGAACATCTCAGGGAGTAAGCTGCAAAGGTACACCGGCGCTGGACGCTAACTGTCTGGCTCCTACTCTTCCTGTTGGGATACATGGCCTCCATGGTCCACGTGATCCCATATGCCCACCTGCACATGAGGGCAGCCCAGTGGTGCTTCTGCTCTCAGTGGACACATGCCACAGGCAGGCTCAGTGACAGAGTGAAAGTGACCAGTCGGCTGGCAGATTCCTTCCAATGATGGGAGATTCCACATCACCTTCAGGAGGGATGCTCTTCCAGGCACCCAACCTCCAGAAGGTCCTCACCACGGACACCTCTCTAATGGGCTGGGGAGCAAATTGTGGGAGCCTCTGGACACAAGGCTGCTGGTCCCAGAGGTAAATCAACCTGCTAGAGCTCCAGGCAATATACCTGCTCTCCGAGCCTTCTGCCACCAGCTCCAACACCACTCGGTGCTGATCCAGACCGATAATCAGATCGCAATGTTCTTTGTGAAAAAACAGGGTCATACTTCTCTGCCAGGAGGCAGTAGCCCTCTGCTCCTATGCTGCATGCAGAGGGATGCTCCTAAGGGCTGTGTACCTTCCGGACCAGGACAGTGTCCTGGCGTTCAAACTGAGCAGGGTCCTCCAGCCACACGAGTGGCACCTGGATCCAGTGGTAGCCTCACAACTGTTTCGTCTCTGTGGTGTCCCCTCGATGGACCTGTTCGCCAGCCCGGACAACACCCAGTTGCCCCGATTCTGCTCCCCGCCAGCCGCACCCATCCCGGTTAGCAGCGGATGCATTCCCCATCCGTGGACAGAAGGCCTCATGTATGCCTTCCCACCAACACCACTGGTAGCCAGGATACTATTCAGAGTCCAGCGCGACAGAGCATCGCTAATGCTGATAGCCTCTCGTTGGCTCAGGCAGCCTTGCTTCCTACTGCTCCTCTCCCTATGGACAGCAGTGGCATCAAATGTCCTGGGCCGAGCTCCAGGGCTACTCTCACAGGAGCAAGGCTCTCAACGACACCCCAACCTGAGGTCCCTTACACTCACGGCTTGGCTGTTGAAAGGGTAGCATTAGCACCTTTCAACCTACCACGGGACGCGTAAGAGATTCTTCTGGCCTCTCGTAAGGCCTTCAGCAGAAGGGCATACGCCTTCAAGTGGCACCAATTCTCGGTGTGGTGTGCGGAAAGGCAGGCGAACCCGTTCTGCTCAGTACTTGCTTCACCTATCACAGGTGGGACTCAGAGTATACCTGACTGCCATTGCAGCGCATCACCATTCCATTGTGGGAAAATCCCTCTCGGCTCAGCCCCTTGTGTCCCGATTCCTGCAGGGCCTCATGTTTCCAAACCCCCTCATCCGCCCTCCAGCAGCAGAGTGGGATCTCAATGTTGTGCTCTTGCAGCTCACAAAGCCTCCATTGAGCCTCTGGCTACCTGCCACCTCCAGTACCTGTCCTGGAAGGTCGCCTTCCTGGTAGCACTCACATCAGCGCGCAGAGTCAGCGAACTCCAGGCTCTGATGGTGAAATCACCCTACACGAGGTTCTACAAGAACAGGGTGGTGCTCTGCCCACATCCCAAGTTCCTGCCAAATGTGATGACCCCATTCCACCTCAATCAGGAGGTGGTACTCCCCATCTTCTTTTCTAGGCCTCATGCCGGTAGGGTAAAGACCATTCTCCACAATCTGGATTGTAAAATAGCCCTGTCCTTTTACCTGCAACGGACTCGGGACCACCGCAAAGCACCACAGCTTTTCGTATTTTACGACCCCAGCTGCCTGGGGCTCCCAGTGACTAAGCAAACGCTGTCCACTTGGATGGCGGACTGCATTGCCCTCACCTATGAGCAGGTGGGGATCTCACTGGACCAGAAAGTCATGGTGCATCATATCAAGGCCATGGCTACTTCTGTGACAAATCTGTGTTCCATCCCTGTGTCGGAGATCTCTTGGGCCACCACTTGGTCTTTGGTCCATACCTTCACAGCTCCCTATTGCCTGGAGAGGGAGTCCCGATAGGACACTGCCTTCGGCCAGGCCATACTCCAGAATCTCTAAGGGTGTAGGCAACTCTTGCCCTCCAACCCTTCTGTGTTCAGGCTACTGGAGTGCTGGTTCTCTGCTGGACACTTGGGTCTTGCGAGAGTCTCTCAGTAGGGATGCAACTGCTGCTGATCACGGCTCGCCGTTTGCAAGTCGCCATGGCCTTTTTACAGGTTCTCAGTAGCCTGTAGCTGGGGAGTCCCATATGTGAGGACTGACTTCCTGCTTGTTCCCAGAGAAAGCGTAGTTACTCAGGGACAGCAGGAATCAGTCCTCACAACCCTCCCTCCTCCCCTTGGACTTGCTTCTTTACCGTATTTTATTTTTTCCTGGGCTGTCTTAGCTATGTCATTTGACTGAGGCAGGTTGGCACCCTTGGGCGGGAAGTAGACCATGCATACATGGTGCATTGCCCAAGGGCTTTCTTTGAAAGCTGGGGAGATGCTTCCGCATGGGTGCCATCGGCGCCGTCACCCATATGTGAGGACCAGAGAATGCTTGCTAAAGGTAACTACGCTATTTCTGCGTATTACTCCCGAGTCTATCCCCTTTCACCCTCATCCTATGTCTCCTCGTTGCAGAGCTTGCTTTCAATCAAAAGAGGCTCTCATCTTATGCATTTATGCCACAAAAGTATTTAAACATCCCTATCCCGCCTTTCCTCTAAAGTATAGATGTTGAGATCTTTGTCTGTCTCCATATGGTTTATAACATAAGAACATAAGAAATGCCATACTGGGTCAGACCGAGGTCCATCAAGCCCAGTATCCTGTTTCCAACAGTGGCCAATCTAGGTCATACGTACCTAG
This sequence comes from Ichthyophis bannanicus, assembly GCA_033557465.1. Classification (NCBI taxonomy): domain Eukaryota; kingdom Metazoa; phylum Chordata; class Amphibia; order Gymnophiona; family Ichthyophiidae; genus Ichthyophis; species Ichthyophis bannanicus. Next base: position 841,953,936 of record CM066036.1, on the reverse strand, counting down.
CAGTTTCCCCAAAAGACACAGGTTCTGCAGTGCTTGTACTAGGCCAAGCATTGATATCCTGGGTCCCTTTTTAATAGTGGTTTATGGACCTTTCCTCCAGGAACTTGTCCAAACCTTTTTTAAACCCAGCTATACTAACAGCCCTTACTACATCCTCCGGTAACAGATTCCAGAGTTTGATTACACGTTGAGAGAAGAAATATTTTCTCCTATTTGTCTTAAATAGTTTACCCTGTAGCTTCATTACATGCCCCCTAGTCCTTCTATATTCTGATAGCGTAAACAATTTATCCACGTTTATCCGTTCCACTCCATTCATTAATTTATACACCTCTATCATATCTCCCCTCAGCCGCCTCTTTTCTAGGTTAAAGAGCCCTAACCTTTTTAGCCTCTCTTCATAGGAGTAGCCTTCCATCCCCTTCACCAATTTGGTGGCTCTTCTCTGTACTTTTTCTAATAACTCTATGTCCTTTTTAAGATACGGTGACCAGAATTGCACACAATATTCAAGGTGCGGTCGTACCATGGAGCGATACAGAGGCATTATAATATCCTTTGTTTTATTCTCCATCCCTTTCCTTAGGATACCTAGCATTCTATTTGCTTTCTTGGCCGCCGCTGCACACTGGGCGGAGGGTTTTAACATGTTATCCACGATGACTCCTAAATCTTTTTCCTGGGTGGTGGTTTCTAATGTGGAGCCTTGCATCTTGTAACTATAGTGTGGGTTGTTCTTTCCTAGGTGCATAACTTTGCACTTGTCCACATTAAATTTCATCTGCCATTTGGATGCCCAGTCTTCCAATTTATCCAGATCCTCCTGCAGTTTTCCACAATCCTCTTGGGTTTTAACAACTTTAAACAGTTTTGTGTCATCTGCAAATTTGATTACCTCACTAGTTATTCCCTTTTCCAGGTCATTTATGAATATGTCAAAAAGTAGCGGACCCAGTACAGATCCCTGGGGTACTCCACTATTCACCTTTTTCCATTGGGAATATTGGCCATTTAGCCCTACCCTCTGCTTTCTATCTTTTAACCAGTTCCCGATCCACAATAGTACACTGCCTCCTATCCCATGACTTTTTAGCTTCGCCAAAAGTCTCTGATGGGGGACCTTGTCAAAAGCTTTCTGAAAGTCCAGATACACTATATCAACCGACTCACCTTTGTCTACCTGTTTATGCACACCTTCAAAAAAACAGATCAGATTAGTAAGACAAGATCTGCCTTGTCTAAAGCCATGTTGGCTGTCTCCCATTAGGCCATGACTATCTACATGCTGTGTAATTTTGTTCTTTATGATGGCTTCTACCATTTTCCCTGGTACTGACGTCAGGCTCACCGGTCTGTAATTTCCCGGGTCACCCCTGGAACCCTTTTTAAAAATTGGTGTTACGTTGGCGACCCTCCAATCTTCAGGTATTACAGATGATTTTAATGAAAGTTCACAGATTACCAATAACAGGTCTGCAATCTCATATTTCAGTTCTTTCAACACTCTGGGATGTATACCATCCGGTCCAGGTGATTTGCTACTATTCAGTTTATCAAATAGTTGTAATATATCTTCCCGGTGTAGCGATATTTCTCTCAATTCCTCTGCAGTATCACCTTTAAATACCACTTCAGTCTTGGGTAACACCCCTACATCTTCCTCAGTAAAGACCGAAGCAAAGAATTCATTCAGTCTCTCTGCTATAGCCTTGTCTCCTCTTACTGCCCCTTTTACCCCTCTATCATCTAATGGTCCAATTGACTCTCTCACAGGCCTTTTGCTACGAATGTACTTGAAAAAGTCTTTATTTCGTGTTTTTGCTTCCGTAGCAAGTTTCTTCTCAAATTCCCGCTTTGCCTGCCTTATCAATGCTTTGCATTTAACTTGCCAGTGCTTGTGCTGTTTCCAGTTTTCATCATTTGGCTCTTTTTTCCATTTTCTGAAGGTTGCTCTTTTGGCAGCAACAGCCTCTCTGACCTCACCTTTAAACCATGCTGGCAGTTTTTTGGACTTTCTTCCACTTTTCTTAATGCGTGGAATACAGCTGGTCTGGGCTTCGAGGATAGTATTTTTAAATAACACCCAAGCTTGCTGTAAGTCTTTAACCTTTGGAACCGCTCCTTTTAGTTTTTTCCGAACTATATTCCTCATTCTATCATAGTCACCCTTTTGAAAGTTAAAAGGTAGTACTGTGGATTCCTTTACTATCTGTCCTCCACTGATTAAATCAAACATGATCATACTATGATCACTATTGCCAAGTGGTCCCAACACCCTTATTTCTTGCACCAGATCTGGCGTTCCACTAAGGACTAGGTCCAGTATGGCTTCCCCTCTGGTCGGTTCATGAACCAGCTGCTCCAAGAAGCAGTCATTTATTTCATCTAGAAACTTTATCTCTTTAGCTTGTCCTGCTGTGACACTGTCCCAGTCGATACCGGGGTAATTGAAATCACCCATTATTACTACTCTGTTGTGGCTTTTGTTAGCTTCCTTGATTTCTTTGAGCATTTCATCATCCATTTGTTCATTCTGGCCAGGTGGTCGATAGTATACTCCCACTGCCATCACCTTCCCCTTCATAAATGGAATTTCAATCCATAGAGATTCTACAGCATATTTTGTTCCCTGCAAAACTTTAATCCTTTCTGACTCAATGCCCTCTCTAACATAGAGCGCAACCCCTCCACCAATTTGTTCAGCTCTATCATTACGATATAGTTTGTATCCAGGTATCACAGTGTCCCACTGGTTATCCTCCTTCCACCATGTCTCTGAGAGTGCAATCATATCTAACCTCTCATTTAATGCTATATATTCTAATTCTCCCATCTTATTGTTTAGACTTCTAGCATTGGCATACAAGCATTTTAGAGACTGCATTTTATTAATATTAATCTGGCTATTGGTAGGCATGGGTAATTGGGAATCTTTATGCTCTGTCTGCTCCTTACTCAAGGGCATTTGGGCTACTATACTCCCTTTTGGAACCTCACTGCTTTTGGTAGTATCCTTCAAGGATACCTTTGTCCGAACCGTGCGCTCCTGGGTGACTGTCGGCTTTCCCCTATTTTCTAGTTTAAAAGCTTCTCTATCTCTTTTTTAAAGGTTAATGCCAGCAGTCTGGTCCCATCCTGATTAAGGTGAAGCCCATCCCTTCGGAAGAGCCCCCCCTTTCCCCAGAATGTTCCCCAGTTCCTAACAAATCCAAAACCCTCATCCTTGCACCATTGTCTCATCCACGCATTGAGACTCCGGAGCTCTGCCTGTCTTTTGGGTCCTGCACGTGGAACAGGAAGCATTTCGGAGAACGCTATCCTGGAAGTTCTGGATTTCAACTTCCTACCTAAAAGCTTAAATTTAGCCTCCAGAACTTCCCTACCACATTTTCCTATGTCATTGGTACCAACATGTACCAAGACAGCAGACTCCCCCCCAGCACTATCTATGATCCTATCTAGGCGGTGCGTGAGATCTGCTACCTTCGCACCAGGCAGGCATGTTACCAGGCGATCCTCACGTCCACCAGCCACCCAGCTATCTACATTCCTAATGATTGAATCACCAACTATAACAGCTGTCCTGACCCTCCCCTCATGGGGACATGGCCCTGGAGAAACGTCCTCGGTGCGAGAGGGTTTTACATCACCTGGAGGACAGGTCCTAGTTACAGGATCACTTCCTGCCACACCAGGGTGATGCTCTCCTGTCACGTGACCTCTCTCCTCCATGGCAACAGGGATGCTGCCAGACTGGAGGTGGGACTTCAGGACTATATCCCTGTAGGTCTCGTCCATGTACTTCTCTGTCTTTCTTATGTCTTCCAGGTCTGCTACTCTAGCCTCTAGAGAACGGACTCGTTCCCTGAGAGCAAAGAGCTCCCTGCACTTAGTGCATATGTAGGACCTCTCACCAACTGGGAGATAATCATACATGTGACACTCGATGCAAAAGACTGGAGAACCCCCATCTCGTTGCTGGACCTCTGACTGCATCTTAGTTTAAAGCTTGTGTTTAGGTCTTTTAAAGCGGTATATAATAAGGATTGGTGTAGATGCTTATACTAATAAAAGTGTATCTAATACCCCTAATACACCCTGTGTACCTGAAACTAATTAATCACAGGTCCTCTGTGTATGACTGATTTGGATTAAGAGCTGCACCTGAGAGCAGCCCCTTTCCTCTAAGATGTCCAAGTACCTATAAAACTACAATTTCCCCAGGGGTGGGTGGGTGCTGGGGAGGGAGGGGGGGAGATAAGTCCTATTAAAGAGGGCAGTTACAAGGTACCCTGTCCTGAACCCTCAGCAGGGGGATGGGGGTACCACACAAGGCCCAGTTAATTGAGAGAGGCAAGGTAAGTACAGCTGAGAAGGCTGAATTAGCACACCACTAAGACAAACACTAAATAATTAAACAAACAACAGTTAGACAAACAGTAAATAATTAAATAAACAGCTAGAACTCACAGTAAGATGTCCCAGGAGGCAAAAATCCACTCACTAGCAGAGCTCTGTAAAAGTTCAGCCTTTCTCTGATCAGAGAAAAGCAAACTAAAACAGCCTATGCACACGTGGAGAAAACAGGAACAAGGTTACAGGATACCTCAGGGGGAGGGGGTCAGGGGGAGGAGTCACTCAGGCAGGCAAGGACAGGAAAAAGCTTAACAGCAGGCTCTGGGGAGAGAGATTAATTCAAAATGGCTACCACACACACAGGGGGAGGAGTCACTCAGGCAGGCAAGGACAGGAAAAGCTTAACAGCAGGCTCTGGGGAGAGAGATTAATTCAAAATGGCTACCACACAAGGCCCAGTTAATTGAGAGAGGCAAGGTAAGTACAGCTGAGAAGGCTGAATTAGCACACCACTAAGACAAACACTAAATAATTAAACAAACAACAGTTAGACAAACAGTAAATAATTAAATAAACAGCTAGAACTCACAGTAAGATGTCCCAGGAGGCAAAAATCCACTCACTAGCAGAGCTCTGTAAAAGTTCAGCCTTTCTCTGATCAGAGAAAAGCAAACTAAAACAGCCTATGCACACGTGGAGAAAACAGGAACAAGGTTACAGGATACCTCAGGGGGAGGGGGTCAGGGGGAGGAGTCACTCAGGCAGGCAAGAACAGGAAAAAGCTTAACAGCAGGCTCTGGGGAGAGAGATTAATTCAAAATGGCTACCACACACACAGGGGGAGGAGTCACTCAGGCAGGCAAGGACAGGAAAAGCTTAACAGCAGGCTCTGGGGAGAGAGATTAATTCAAAATGGCTACCACACAAGGCCCAGTTAATTGAGAGAGGCAAGGTAAGTACAGCTGAGAAGGCTGAATTAGCACACCACTAAGACAAACACTAAATAATTAAACAAACAACAGTTAGACAAACAGTAAATAATTAAATAAACAGCTAGAACTCACAGTAAGATGTCCCAGGAGGCAAAAATCCACTCACTAGCAGAGCTCTGTAAAAGTTCAGCCTTTCTCTGATCAGAGAAAAGCAAACTAAAACAGCCTATGCACACGTGGAGAAAACAGGAACAAGGTTACAGGATACCTCAGGGGGAGGGGGTCAGGGGGAGGAGTCACTCAGGCAGGCAAGGACAGGAAAAAGCTTAACAGCAGGCTCTGGGGAGAGAGATTAATTCAAAATGGCTACCACACACACAGGGGGAGGAGTCACTCAGGCAGGCAAGGACAGGAAAAGCTTAACAGCAGGCTCTGGGGAGAGAGATTAATTCAAAATGGCTACCACACAAGGCCCAGTTAATTGAGAGAGGCAAGGTAAGTACAGCTGAGAAGGCTGAATTAGCACACCACTAAGACAAACACTAAATAATTAAACAAACAACAGTTAGACAAACAGTAAATAATTAAATAAACAGCTAGAACTCACAGTAAGATGTCCCAGGAGGCAAAAATCCACTCACTAGCAGAGCTCTGTAAAAGTTCAGCCTTTCTCTGATCAGAGAAAAGACCACTGACCATTTTGGTAGCCACCCTCTACACAGACTCCATCTTCTTTATATTGTTTTGAAGGTGTAGTTTCCAGAATTGCATACAATACTCTAAATGAAGTCTCATCAAAGACTTAAACAGAGATACTATCATCTCCTTTTTTTCTGCTGGCCATTCCACTCCCTAGGCATCCAGACATTCTCCTTGCTGTTGCCATTGCCTTTTCTACCTGTTTAGCCATTTTAAGATCATCAGAAACAATTATACCCAGGTCCCGTTCCTTTTTCGTGGACAGAAGTACTTCGCCCCTTATACCTTACTGCTCCCTTGGACGTTTGCATCCCAAATGCATAATCCTGCATTTTTTAGCGCTAAATATCAGCTGCCAAATTCTTTGACCTTTCTTCAAGCTTAGCTAGATCCCTCCTTGTTATCTACTCCTTCCTGGGTGTCTACTCTATTGCAGATTTTGGTATCATCTGCAAAGAGGCCAGCCTTACCCAACAGCCCTTCCGCAATATCACTAGCAAAAAGAATCAGACCAGGGACAGATCCCTGCGGCACACCACTGGTAAACTCCTCCACAGCGTTAACTCCATTTACCTGTACCCTTTGTCGCTTCCCACTCAACCAGTTTCTAACCCAGACAGTCACTTTGGGACCATCCCTAGGGTGCTCAATTTACTGTGCATAACCGTGTCAAAGGCTTAACTGAAATCTAAGTACACTACATCTAAGGCTCTCCCTTGGTCCTACTCTCAGGTCAGCCAGTCAAAGAAATAAATCCGATTTGTCTGACAAGATCTGCATCTACTAAACCCATGCTGCCTCAGATCCTGCAATCCATTGGGTTCACTATCCTCTGTTTTAGCAGCGTTTCCATTAATGTAGTCATCAAAACTCTCACTTGGTTTGCAGTTTGTTGTGCTGTGAGGGCTTGTGTGCATCAATGATGCTGAGGGCTAAGCTTATCGGTAGCTTAACTACTGGCAGGGTCTCCCAAGATGGACAGATATCAGCTGAGGTGCCAGACCAAGACAAACCACTCATCTGGGCAGCAGCAGAATGCTATGGTGTTGGCGGTGGAGGATCACATTTCTGTGACAAAGGCAGCAACGCTAAATAAAACTGCGTGGAAGAAAGGCCTAGCAATCTACTTTCATATCTTGCCACAAAACCCTATGGATAGTCGCAATAAAACAAATTGCCCTATAGTACTGGCAGATGAGACCCCCAGGTCGGAAGGCACTCAGTTGGCTACTGGGGAGGAACTGAAGACTTTTCAGAGTAAAGAGCCAGCATTTATGATGTGGTTGGATCAAAGCCCTCGGGACATCTGACTGCTGATATAGCTGCGCATGAAATCAGAGTCGGAAGCTGCAAAGATGTCTTACATATTGGGACAAATAACATACAAAGCATGAACCAAGGGATGTTGGAGGTGGTCAAGAATGAAATGGAACTGCTGGATGTCAGCGAACCAAAATAGATGCATTGGGCAGTTTGCATCTGATGATCACATGCTCTACAATGCTGGAAATGAAAGACAAAGAAAAAATGGTGTTGCATTTATAATTAAGAAGAAACTTGCAAGAACTGTAATGAAATACAATGCAATCAGTGATTGCTTTTTTTTCTATTCTTCTATAAGGAATGCCCATCGACACAACTATAATTCAAATATATGCCCCAACCACAGCTGCAGAAGAGGATGAAGTCGATGAGTTCTATGAACAAGTGGAAGCTGAAATTGACAGAACATACAAACAGGATATCCTGTTAGTCATGGGTGATTGGAACTGAAAAGTTGGCAACAGAGAAGACAAAGTGTTTGGAAAATATGGACTTGGCAACAGAAATGAAGCTGTAGAAAAACTGATAGACTTCTGCAAGACCAACGATCTATGCAAGCCACTCACAAATGTAGCAAAATTATGTCCTTGAGAATATACCACCGGAATTTAAAGACTACCTGCAAAATCGATTTGCTGCTTTAAATACTGTACAAATGACAGAGCTCCAGAAGAGTTATGGGATGACATAAAGAAGGTTGTGTGGGAAGAAAGTGAGAAATCTCTACAAAAGGTGAAAAAGCTAAACTGGCCAGAATGGATGACTGAAGAAACTTTGACAATTTCTGAGAAACACAGAGAAGCTAAAGCCAGAAAAGAATGAGAGGCAATCGCAGAACTCAACAGAGATTTCCAATGTGCAGCAAGAAAAGACAAGGAGAAGTACTACAATGATGCATGCAAGGAAATAGAAGCAGAAACTATTAGAGCAGAGGTTCCCAACTCCAGTCCTGGAGGGCCAAACACCATTCAGGTTTTCAGGCTGTCCCTAATAAATATGCATAAAATGCATTTGCATGCACTGCCCCCATTGTATTCAAATGTATCTCATGCATATTCATTAGGGACAGCCTGAAAACCTGAATGGTGTTTGGAGTTTGGAACCTCTGTATTAGAGGAAGAACAAGATCGGCTTTCCTAAAGCTATGAGAGTTGAAGAAAAAATTCCAGTCTCGAATTAGAATGTTACAAGATGCTGAAGGATCCATGTTGAACGATGCTGAGAAAAACAAGAAAAAGTGTTAAGAATATACATAGTTAATATATGATAAGATCAAGTGGACCAACAGCCGTTTCAACCTGTACCTTATAATCAGGAACCATTGCTGATGAAAAAAAGAAGTCAAAGTAGCATTGAAAGCCTTATCAAAGAACAAAGCACCAGGTATTAATGGCATTCCCACTGAAGTATTACAGCCATCTGATGCAACTGTTAACATATTTGCAAGACTCTGCCAGGAAATTTAGTTGATTTATCAAAAGAGGTTGAGCTTAAACTTACATCATTGAAGAAAGCAGTATCGGAAGAACAATTTCAAAAGCGGATTGAGGATTCCAATAAACAGTTGGATTTATTACATCAGATGTGCAGAAGTTGAAAGCTAAGAAACTTAGAAGAGATCATGATGACTACACTGTTGGATACGTTTACCCTTGGATGGATGTTAATCGTAAGAATAAAAAACCTGGGAGGAAAGTGAATTTTGAGGATGAAACTAACTCAAGTAGAACATCAGGAGAGAGTGATTTTTTTAGACAAGGAGGGAGAACAGGACACACAGAAGAAAAAACAGTGGGGAAAAGGAAACAAACAAGAGCATCCTACATGACATCAAAAGTAATTGTGACCGAACAACAACAATTCACGATGCCAATGTTGGTTCTTAATGCATTGGACTGTGACGTCCCCCAAGAGCAACTTGAACTCTTAAATAAGGGGTTATCTTTTGTTCCGGGCACTCATTATGATCCGTTTCAGTTCAGGGTTGACTTTGAGCAATTGCTAAGGAAATTACAACTTAAGATACATTTTGCAGCAAGGGGTTGGGGAGATGGGGGAAGTACACTTGCTGTAGTTCCAGAGAGGAGAGTACAACTCCCTTTGAAATCCTCCTGGTACCCTCCAGGCCTTATTCATCCGGCAGTAGTTATCTTTAGGGATTTGGTCCTTAAAGATATGAAACTGGCTGAAGGGAAAATTAAGCGTAACTCTTATGCATTGATGCCACGTGAACGGGAGATTTTGAAAGAGTTACGGAAGAGGGATGATATTGTTATTCGGAAGGCAGATAAGGGAGGGGCGATAGTCATTTTGAGTCGAGCTTATTATATATCAGAAGCATTGCAACAACTCAACGATAGTTCGGTATACAAAGTGTTACAGGAAGATCCAGTGGCTCTCCTACAGTTGAAAATTAAGGGCCTTACCACTGCTGCGTTACAAAATAACATGATTTCTAAAAAAGAATGGGGATATTTGAATATGGTCAACCCTAGAGTGGCAACGTTCTATACGGTCCCTAAAATTCATAAAAATTTAGTTTATCCCCCGGGAAGGCCGATTGTTTCTGCGAGAGGGTCAGTTCTTGAGCCATTATCCACATACGTAGATTCATATTTGCGCCCATTGTTAGTTGAAATTCCATCTTATGTTAAAGAAACTTCAGATTTCCTCAGGCTTTTGGCCCAAAAAAATTGTTGGGCAAATTCTGATGAGACACTTTTAGTGACCTTAGATGTCACCTCTTTATACACAAGCATTCCACAGTTAGCGGCTTTTCGAGTAGTGGAACGTTATCTGAGGCAGAGAGGAGATCTTACAGAGGTGGTGATTGAGTTTGTCACACAGTTGGCGCGTTTAGCTATCTTCCATAATTATTTCGTTTTTGAAGGGGTCATTTACCATCAAATTTCAGGGGTGGCGATGGGGGCCAACCGTGCCCCTTCCATTGCAAATTTGTATATGGCAATGTTTGAGGAGTGATGGTTAGAATCTTGTCCTTATGCGACCCACATAAAAGTATGGTGCCAGTATATAGACAATGTCTTCATGATTTGGAATGGCCCCTATACATTATTGGAGAATTTCTTTTGCTGGTTAGATGGGTGCGACCAGAATATAAGATTTATTTACATCTCGAGTGATACTGAAATAATGTATTTAGATGTGAAAGTGATGAAGCAAGATGGGGGTTGGGCCACCACTGTTTTTTGGAAGCACACTGATCGTAACACCTTTTTGCATTTCGGCAGTGCCCATCCAGCACGTTTAAAAACAGGTTTACCGTTTTCCCAATTCTTGAGATATAGGAGAAATTGTTCCGACAGACAGGAGTTTAAAAAAGAATCTCAACATTTGGTTAGCAGTTTTAGAGAACGGGGGTACCCTCCGGTGATTAAACGGGCATACTTGAGGGCCTTAAATAACAACAGGGAGTTATGTCGGCAGGAGGTAAAGCCCAGGGTTTATTCTGAGGACATCAATTTAATTACGAAATATTCTCCCTTAAGTAAATCGATTCTGAGCATTTTACCTAAGCATAGTAATGTATTAAGTAATGTCCCAGGGTTAGAACATAGAAAGATTTGATACCTTTGGCAGCGCGATAGAAATTTAAAAGAGTTTTTGAGTCCAGCAATTTTGAGTAATCCTGTTAATGCTGTAATGACATCTATTGAGAAACCAGGGCATTGGAAATGTGGAGCTTGTGGTATTTGTATGATCACTAAGGAAGCCGACAGTTTTCAATATCATGGCAGGCGTTACGATTTGCGGTATCATACCTCCTGTGATTCAGCGTATGTTGTGTATGTTATTCAATGCCCTTGTGGCTTATTGTATGTAGGAAAAACCATCCAGGCCTTTAAGGTCCGTATGGGAGAGCACAAGAGTCGGCTGAAGCATAAGATCACAGAGGCTCCCAAAGTACAACATTGCTTTACGTTACGGCATGCATTTGAAGATCTGAAATGTTTTTGTATAGATAAGATCCAGCAAGGGGGAGTAGGTAAGACGTGCGAACAGCTATTGGCAATAAGGGAACAGAAATGGATTTTTGTTCTGAACTCAGTTGCACCAGGTGGTTTAAATGTCAACATCGACTGGAAAGCCTGCATTTAGTCCGTGTTTTATTTGTATTTTTGGATGATGATTGATAGGCTTTCGGGTTAGTTGAGGAATTGAGCACCACTATGGATGCTTCTATGCGGCAGGTTGTTTTTTTGAGCTAGCACTTATTAAGGACACACCAGGTGTTCACCATTGGTGCACCTAGGGGTTTAAATAGAACTGAGGAGTTGTGACTTCGCATGTGCAGCGTCTTTTGTTGAAGCAAGTTTAGCCCGTGAGGAAGCTCGCGGTAATGGGACGTGGGCAGCATAGTTACTAGTAATGTGGTAAGTGTTCCGCGATATAGTTTGGATACTTGAGGGGATGGGGGATATTTTCTGAGTAAGTGAGTCCTGAGTGGTATTGTTTTACTGTTTTGGTTTTTGTAGATTGATACATCTTGCATATACCCCTGAAGAAACGTATAGTGAAACACGGAAGCAGTACTACTTGAAGGCGTTGGGGATTTCGTTAATCGCAGCAGGAAGTGTTCCTGAAGATAAGAGGGAAAGTTTTGTTATAATCTTGCAGGACACTCTGGCAGTGATAGCAGCATCTTAAAATGTGATTTGTGAAGGTCGTTGATGCAAACACAACACATGAGCCAGATTTTGTTGACGTAGTGTTGATGAGTCTGAGACTTTCCTTTCATGAAAGTTGTATCATATAAACAGTAAAGATTACTATTGGAACCAGAGTAGGGCGTAATCACCCTCTGTTGTTTTTTTGGGTGTACATAAGCTGATTTTTTAGGAAATTTGGAAGACGACATGGCCAACTGACTGGAAAAGATATGTGTTTATACCAATACTAAAGAAAGGTGATCCAACTGACTGTGGAAATTATCACACAATCGCTCTGATCCCACATGCCAGCAACATTCTACTGAAGATTTTTCAGCAGAGACTACAAACATATCTGGAACGAGAACTGCTGAAGTGCAAGCAGGGTTCAGGAAAATTGAGGAATGAGAGACATAATCCACAGATGTGAGATGGATCCTTGAAAAGACTAAAGAATACCAAAAGGATATCTATATGTGTTTTATTGACTACATCAAGGTTTTTGACTGAGTAAATCATGAGAAACTCTGGGCCACATTAATAAGTTGGGTATACCAGAACATCTGATCATTCTCTTGCACAACCTTGACATTGATCAAGAAGCAACAGTTCAAACGGACCAAGGAAAAACAGAATGGTTTAAAATCAGCAAAGGTGTATGACAAGGCTACATACTTCCCCCCTACCTGTTTAATTTATATGCAGAACAAATCAGGGAAGCAGATCTGTATGAAGACAACCGAGGTGTGAAGACTGATGAAACCACATCACTGGCTGAAAGGGAAGGTGATCTGAAACATTTGCTTCTCAAGTTCAAGGAACATAGTCTTAAAATGGGCCTGCACCTTAATGTAAAGAACACAAAGATCATGACAACTGGCAAAATCAATAAGTTCATCGTTGATGGAGAAGAAATTGAAATATGGACAACTTTAACCTGCTTGGATCAACTATCAATAAAGAAACAACAAGCAGTCAAGAAATCACACGACACATTGCTCTTGGCAGAATGGCTATGAAGGACCTATACAAGATTCTCAAGAGCAGAGATGTCTCCATCCATACAAAGATTCAACTTGTTCAACCCATGGCATTTTCAATAATGTCATATTGATGCAAAGGTTGGACAGTGAAAAAGATAGGAAGAAAATAGATGACTTTGAATTATGGTGCTGGCGATGAATACTGTGTATACCATGAACAGCCCGAAGAACAAACCAGTCAGTACTAGAGTAGATCAAACCTAAGCTTTCTTTGGATGCTCAGATGACAAGAAGTTGACTTTCATACTTTGGACACATCATGCGAAGAGAGAGATCATTAGAGAAAGACGATATGCTTGGCAAGGTAGAAGGTCAACGCAAAAGACTAAGGCCAGCAATGAGATGGATCGATACAATAACAGCAGCTATGGGTGCCACTCTGTCAACAATGAGCCGCCTGACTGAAAGTCGAACATAGTTTAGGACAACTATCCAGAGGGTCGCCATGAGTCGACACCGACTCGATTTCACTTACCAACAACAACAGTCACCACAGAGGTCAGACTAACCGACTTGTAGTTCTTAACCTCATCCTTACTTCCACTTTTGTGTAAAGGGGACCACATGTGCCTTTTCCCAGTCTGGGACCACTTCTGACTCTAAAGAGGCATTGAAAAGATCAGTCAGTTTTGCTTCTAAAACCTCCCCAAGTTCCTTCAGTATTCTTGGATGTATCTCATCCTGCCCCATCGCTTTGTCTACTTTACTTTAGCTAGTTGGTCACAAACAGTCTTTTGAAAATAGTTCAAGAATCCTCTTCGCTTGTTCCTATTTGTGGGTGTTTTCTGAGGTTCTACTGTGGGCTTCTCATCTGTGAATACAGAACAAAAATATTCCTCCCCTTCCCTCTTGAGTTTGATAATACCACTTTTGCACTTGCTCCTCTCGGTAACATATCTGAAAAATGTTTGTCCCCTCATTTTATTCCATTGGCTATTTCTTCTTCTTTTTGTATCTTTGCTTTCCTGACTACTTTCCTAGGTTCTCTTAATTTTTTTCCAAATATTTATGCTTGCCTTCCTCATTCTGTAATCTCTTGTATTTTATGAAGGCCACCCTCTTTTTTTTCACCTTTTCAGCTATTTCTTTTGAGAACCATAGTGGTATCCTTTTCCTTTTACATTTATTTACCTATCAAAAAGGTTTGCTGCCTTAAAATATCCCCTGTCATTTTTCTACTTTGCTTTTTTACATCCGCAGCTGTTCCAGTCCTGCTGACGACTCCTTGAGGTATTTTCCCATCTTTGCAAAGTTCATTTTCCTAAATAAGACTCTTGCTTTTGAATGGACTTTATTAGCCTTAGTCCTAATAATAAACCACACCATCTGGTGATCACTGGATGCGAGGTGATCTCCCACTGTAACATCAGAAACACTTTCTCCATTGGTAAGCACCAGATCCATTATAGCCCCTTCTCATGTGGCTTCTGTTACCGGTTGCTGGAATAGTTCTCCCTATAGAGAATCTAGAATCTACTTACTTCTGGATGACACTGCTGCAGAGATGTGCTAATCAACGAAGCATCTCTCACCCAATCGGGGCACAGCAGGAGACTTTAAAGTTTCGCGCCGGCGAGCGCAGACCCTCTCCAAGCCCCCGCCATCACCAGCAGCTCTCCCCTACCCGGGGATCGAGCTACCAGCGGCGGGAGGGGCCAACGAAGCATCTCTCACCCAATCGGGGCACAGCAGGAGACTTTAAAGTTTCGCGCCGGCAGGCGCGCCCGCGCCTGAGGGCCTCGCCAGAGGGCCCTTTGGCGTGGCCCTTAGGCGTGGCCCTTAGGCGTGGACCGGGAAAGTGAGACCAGGCAACCACCACTCAACAACAACTCCCACCTCCGTACCGGCTCTCCCCAGCCCTGGGAGTGATCCTCTAGATGCAGAAGGAGCAGCGGCAATTTCGCACTACAACACGAACCGCAACATCGCCTAAGTGCATTACTCCAACCAGCCTGCGCATCTATAACGCTCCAAGTTGGCCTCGATCTTACACTCCGAGGTACTGAACAGACCATTACATTTCATTACCAGTCTGCTCCCTCCTGGTAGCATGTATTTAGTTTCAATTTGTCTTAGACCGATCTCTTCATCACATGTTTGTATCCTTGCTTCACATTGTATCATTGTATCACATTGTATCCCATGCCTGTACCATTGTTACACATGTCTGTATTATTGTTATACAATGCAACTATCTACTTAGTCTGTTAAGAGTATCAACACCTGCTACCATTGTGTGCTTACCTACCGCACACGTATAACCCTCCACTTCACTACTATATGTATACAAGTGCAAGCGTATGACCCAAGTCCCATTGCACTAGCCTCCTTATCAATACTGTACTACTCCCACTATTGCTGTATACAATTCCTTGAGAGTTGTACCTTCAATATATCACAATTTCACACTCTCCCTTACACGCAATATGGCGTCTCATTCTCTGGCCTTTATTAGCCTGTATTTCCTCGCACATTGGCTGGGATCCGTCAATGCACTCTCTCATTCGCAAAACCATATCCCCATTCTGAGCAACTCGGGTAAAAGATGGTCTGGTCCCCACCCAGGAAGCGACACTTATACACGCCGTTCCCACCTCATACACATCCCACTCCAGCAATCCAGGTCACCCAAGCATGAAAAACTCAATTTCTGCCAAAACCTAAAATGTGCTATGATAAATTCACGCTCCATACGCAAAAAGTGGCCCGTTATCCTAGACATGATATCCCTTTACGATCTGGACCTTCTCATGATCACGGAAACCTGGCTATCCTCAGAAGATAACGTCCTCCTCAATCAACTACTACCACCCAACTTCTCTCTTCACATAAGACACAGAGAAACCAAAAGAGGAGGAGGAGTACTAATACTCTCCAAATCAGACCTCCAATTTCATATCACTGAATCATCTAGTTCAAGCAACCTGGACTCCCTTGCCATCAAAAACCAGCTATGCACCATCAATCTAGTATACAGAACACCATCCTCATCTCCCGAGGACCTCCCCACAATTATTGACCTTGCCGCTAATGCCCACAACCCTAACTCACCAATCTGGATTATGGGTGACTTTAATCTCCCTTCACTTCATCAAAGCCATTCAACTGCATTCCTCGAAGCCATGGAGGACCTTGGATTTAAACAGATCATCAACAAACCCACACATATAAAGGGAAATACCTTGGACATGGTGTTCGCTCCTCTTTCAGCCCTCGAGCAAGACCACAACCCAATGATGTATGTTATTGACGTACCTTGGTCAGACCATAAACTCATCACTTTCCAAATACCCACCAAAATTAGCCAGTGGTCTGGCAACCAAAAGGACAACTGCACAACACACACTTCAACAAGAAACTTCTGCACATTCAACAAAGAGTTAATCCTCTCTCAAACCCATTCCCTCCTGAGCAAAACCACTTCTGATCCTGAAGAACTCGTCTCCTCCTGGAACCTCAACCTCAATGCCATCTCGCAACGTCCTCAGTCCAATAACATATCCAGGAGAATAAGAAACACTGCCCCATGGTTCTCCCAAGAGCTGAGAGCTTCTCTAACACAACTACGCAGACTTGAGAAAAAGTGGCGCCGATCGCACTCCACTGAAGATTTGACCACCTACCAACTTCACCTTTCAATGCACAGAGAAGCAATCTCAATGAAAATGAGACAACACCACACCGACACTCTGAAGAGATCTCTGAACAAACCACGGGATCTTTTCAACTTGGTACAAGCCCTTTCAAAGGAACCATCTCCTGATCAACATGTGGATATCCAACCACAAAAATTCGCTGAATACCTCCAATCAAAGATCATACAGACCGACAAAATCTCATCAGCCTCATTTCAAACACCTACTGGAATAACCCCCTTGCTCGAATTCTCCACACCATCCCGAAAAAGCATCGAAGATACAATAGCCTCCCTCAATACCTCCACAGCTCAAACGGACCCTTGCCCAGCATTCTGGATTAAGGAGTTACGCAAGGAGTTCAGCCCAGTCATCGCAAAACTAATAAACCTTTCTTTCACCACTGGGTCCTTCCCCACAACACTCAAACAAACCTCAATCAGGCCCTTATTGAAGAACCCCAAACTCGATCCTCAAAAGGTCGATTCTTACAGACCAATAGCTAGTATTCCCCTACTAGCAAAGATAATTGAGAAAGAGGTACAAAGGCAAATTCAGGATCATATAGACTCCACAGCTCCTTTAGATCACTGCCAACACGGTTTCAGAGAGTATCATGGAGTCGAGACCCTTCTCACATTTCTATTTAACAGCATACTCACAGGCGTTGATGACATTAGACAAGGCTTTGTGCTCATCTTTTTAGACATTGCTGCGGCCTTTGACTCGGTACATCACGAGCTCCTTCTTGGGCGGCTGAAAGAAAAGGGAATCTGCAATACTGCACTTGCTTGGTGCAAGTCCTACCTAGATGGTAGGTGGCAATACGTTAAATCCGGTTCAGAAGAATCAAAACTTTTCCATCAAACACAAGGTGTGCCTCAAGGATCTTCATTATCATCTCTATATTTAACATATACATGCAGCCCATCTGCAATATCATTAGATCATTTAACGTGAGCTGTCTGATATACGCAGATGACATCCTCTTATATATGCCTTTCTCGACTGTGCAAATGGACCTTACACCACTTGTAGAATGCTTCAATGCAATATCAGACTGGCTACAATCACAAAACCTCCGTATCCAGCACAAGAAAACGGAGGTACTGTTCATCTCCAGAGATCCCAACTTTATTCCACCATCTCATGTAAGAGTCAAGGAAGCTGAACTACAAACCAAAGAAACAATAAAATACTTGGGGGTCACCTTAGACCAACATCTGAACATGAAAACTCATATAAGCAACATAGTCAAAGCTGTATATTTCAAAATCCGCTCACTCAGGCATCTGCGCTCCCTACTGGACCCAGATGATTTCCGGACCATATATCAAGCTCTGATCCTGCCGCATTTTGACTTTGCTAATTCCATTTTACAAGGTCTCCCTCATTCCACTTTACACCCTTTACAACTGGCCATGAATGCTGCAGCAAGAATCCTCCATGGTGCATCCAGAAGTGAACATGTTACTCCTATTCTGAAACAGCTTCACTGGCTACCAATACACGGAAGAATTATCTTCAAAACTTTACTTCTCTCATTCAAGGCCATCAACCGCATTTCCTCTACTGCACTTACTGATCTGATCCAAACCGTGCCACCCAACAGATCCAGAAGATCAACAGCGTCAAATCTACTATTAACACCGAAGATGTTGACCAAATGCAACTGCACAACGGCAAACAGAGCCTTCAGTCTTTACGTCCCCAAATGCTGGAATGCATTACCATCTGACATTCGAGCTATTGCAGAACTAACTAAATTCAGGAAGGCAATCAAGTTTCACCTATTCTGCCAATTCTACCCAGCCAACAATGGAACCTAAAATACCCACCTAATAACACCCAATCTAAGCCTTTACCACAGTCCCAAGCTCCTTCCTGCAGATCAGACAAATTCCGTCCTAAAGTAAGCATTGTGTTAAATATAACTCAGTGCAACTAAAATTTCATGTATATAATCCAACCCTGTTATTTAAGTGACCCCTCATGTATATAGTTTAACCCCATTATCCAAGTTGTTTTTCCTGTTCTATGTAAAACCAAACAAATTGTGTTTAGGTTGTTTTTGTTATACTGTAAACCGCGCTGATACCGAATAGTGCGGTATATAAGCAACTGTAATAAATAAATAAATAATAAATAAATAAATAATAAACATCTGGCATATTGAAATCACCTATTAGTAGCACTTCTTTCACAGCAATGCTATATAAGCTTTCTATTAAATCTCTGCCCACTTCTCCCTGTGAAGGAGATCTGTATATCACACCAATGCAAATAGATCTGTTCCCTCTTTCTAGTTTAACCCACAGTGCCTCCTCACTCCCTTTTAAGCCCTGTAATTCTACACAAAGATTTGCAGCAAAGTGGACACCCCAGAGGCAGTTGAGAACATGAGAAATGATCTACAAATATTAATACAAATAAGTGCAAAGTGATACACTTAGGGTGCAGAAATCCAAACGTGCCATATGCGATAGAGGATGAAAGGATGATGTGCATTGTGCACAGACCAGGAGAGAGAGCTCAAGGTGATAATGTCTGAAGACCTCAAGGTGGCTAAACAGTGTGACAATGCAATGGCCAAAGCCAGAAGAATGCAAGGCTGCATAGAGAGGGGCTTAACCAGCCAAAAGGAGTAGTAGTAATGCCCTTATACATATTGTTGGTGAGGCCTTACTTGGGAGTACTGTGCTCAGTTTTTGGAGGCTTTATCTTGCTGAGGATATAAGGAAAGTGACCAAATGCTATGAGATTTGTGCCAGAAGCCTTATGAGAAGTGACTTGAAAACCTGAATATATGTAATACTTTAGAGGAAAGGAGGGACAGAGAAGATATGATAGACATTTAAATACTTAAGTATTAATGAGCAAACAAACCTTTTCCAAAGACAGACATGCTTAAAACTGGAGGACATGAAATGAAGCTGAAAGGAGTAAAATTTAAAAGCAAAATCAGGCAATGCTTTTGGAAGGGTGGTAGATGCCTGGAATGCTTTCCACTGGAGGTGGCGAGGGCAAAAATGGTGACTGAATTCAAAATAACATGGGATAAGTACAGAGGATCCCTATATAGGAAGAGAAGCATTCTTGCTCAAAGCAAAACTTAAATGACTTTCACATTTCAAAAAAGCATAGCAGGGGCAGTTGTCACAGAGCAGTAGTTACAACCCAAAGTAAAATGCATAGAGTGGGGGTAACCTACATGGATCACAATCCTAAACATCTTGCTGGACAGACTAGATGGGCCATGCTGATCTTTATCTGCGGTCATTTACTATATTACTGAATTATACTGCTCAAAGGGCAGAGGGTGCAGAGATGTGGGAGAAGAATGGGTCTGTGTGGCACAGAGGTGATGGGGTTGAACTGCGAAGGAATTCATGACCAGAACCAGGCTGTCCGAGAAAGTGTCTGAACCTTCCCTCAGGAAGACTTCGGGGAAAAAGTCCTTCCACCCGAAGAGCAAGATGACTTATGGGAACTTCCCCAAGTTTCAGGTCTATCACACTCCCCCTTAGGAGCAGCAGACCAAGGGCCAGGGGCATGTACCCTGTAAGCCAAAGGCCCCCAAACAGCACCCTAGCCGTAGCCTGGGGAGAGCTTTTGACTTCTTGGGCATAGCCTTCCTTCCCCAAGAGGTACAAGGCCTGAGGTTCATGGGAGGATGGCTGGTCCAGTTTGCTCACCAGTGGCCAAGCATCACCATGGATGCCTGGGTGTTGCAGGTGGTTGGAGAAGGTTATCTCCTCCACTTTGCCCAGCTGCCGCCTCCCTTCTTCCCAGGCGAATTACTCAAGGACCCCTTGCACAGGGAACCTCTGCAAAGGGAGCTCAAGTTTTTGCTTGAAGATCAAGCAGTGGAGCCCATCCCCCAACCTCTTCAAAGTACTCCTACTACTTCCTTGTCCCCAAGAAGATAGGAGCTTCCAGCCCATCCTGGATCTATGGGTCCTCATCTGCTTCCTAGTCAAGGAAAAGTTCAAAATGGTATCTCTTGGAACCTTACTGCCTTACCTCCTGCAGGGAGATTGACTGTGCTCCTTGGATCTCAAAGATGCTTACACCCACATCCTGACCACCCAAGGCATTATCAGTAAGTCCAATTCTTCTGCAGCAGCTGACATTATCAGTACAGGGTACTCCCCTTCAGCCTAGCCTCAGTTCCTCGGGTATTCACAAAATGCCTGGCAGTCGTGGCCACTCGCCTCAGGCTCCTAGGGGGATTTTGTCTTCCCCTACCTGGATGACTGGCTCATATGAGCCAGTTTGCTGGAGGAAGTGTACAACACAGCACAGCGCACCTGGGCTTTGTGGTGAACTTCCTGACGTCTCACCTCCTGCCCACCCAGCGCTTGGAGTTCATTGGCGCCCTACTGGATTCCACTCAGGCAAGAGCCTTTCTGCCACTGGTTCGGGCACAATGCCTCTCCGCCCTGATGCAGACTCTGCAGGGTAGCTCAGCAGTGACAGCCAGGTAGATGCTCCGTCTCTTGGGGCACATGGCCTCCACCATCCACGTCACCCTGTTTGCCCACCTCCGTATGCGTCATGGTCAGTGGACGCTCAGTGCCCATTGAACACAGGCTTCAGGCTGTCTGGAGGACTGTATCCAAGTCATGCTGGCCCTAACAAATTCTCTGGACTGGCGACAGGACCCCCTCAACCTCAGAGCCAGCCTGCCCTGCTAGGCTCCCCAAGTGCAATGCATTCTCACAATGGACATATCCAAGTTGGGCTGGGGGGCCCACTACAATCACCTGCAGTTGCAAGGCCCATGGTCGCCAGAGGATAGTGCTTGCAGATCAACCTGCTGGAACTCAGAGCAGTCTGTCATGCCCTATGAGTCTTCCAGGATCATCTGGAAGGACAGGTAGTTCAGGTCCGACGGACAACGAGATGGCAATGTACCAACTCAACAAGCAGGGAGGCACGGGCTTGTACCATCTCTGCTGGGAGGCAGTGCATCTCTGGAACTTCGCGACAGGGAAGAATCTCTCTCAAAGCGGTGCACTTGCCGGGCCAGGACAATATACTGGGCCAAGCCTGAGCCAAGCCCTTCACAAGTGGAGACTGAACCAGGCCGTGCTGGGGGGAAGTCTTCTGATGCTGCGGGACCTCGGAGATTGACCTCTTTGCCAGTCCGGAGAACATGCAGCTCTCGTGTTTCTGCTTCCGGAGACTGGCCTGGGGACGGAAGGCGGTGGACACCTTCCTCCTCCCCTAGTCAAGGGGCTTCCTCTATGCTTTTCTGCCGATGCCCCTCGTGCCATGGGCTGCCCTCAAGAACCAGGCGGAAGCGACCTCAGTCCTCTTCATTCTGCCCAGGTGACCCAGGCAGTCCTGGTTTCTCCTGCTTTTGCAGTTGTCCCAGCAGGACCCACTACCGCTGGAGAGCGCCCCAGACCTGCTGTCCCAGGAGGACAGGTTGTGACTGCATCCCAACCTCCAGTCCCTTGCTCTGACGGCCTGGATGCTGAAAGGCTAGCTATAAGTGCATCACCGCCTCTCCAGGTCAGTTGAGGATGTTCTCTTTGTCTCGCATAAGGACTCCACGTGAGGGGCGTATGCTTTTAAGTGGTGCATGTTTTCACACTGGTGTGTGGAAGAAGTCTTAGCACCTCCTCTTGTGCAATACCGGACATCTTACAGTACCTTCTATATCTGTCGGGGGCTGGCCTCAAGTCCAATACTGTCAGAGTGCACCTATGTGCCATCTCGGCTCACCACGACACTGTGGATGGTCAGACCATATCACTGCACCTTCTGATGGACTGGTTTATGTGAGGCCGCCTCCTCTCCTGGCCCCCGATCCGTCCGCCACCAGTGGCGTGGGACCTCAGTGTGGTTTTGGGTAAGCTCATGCTCCACCTTTCGAACCTCCTGGCTTCTTTCCACCTTAAGTACCTTTCTTGAAAGGTCGTGTTCCTAGTGGCGCTCACCTCCACTGGGCGACTGATCAAGCTGCAGGCGCTAATGTCACACGCGCCCTATACCAGGTTCCACAAAAACAGGGTCATCCTTCAGACTCACCCCAAGTTTTTGTAAAAGGTTGTTTCTACCTTTCACTTGAATCAAGAGGTGGGGTGTTGCCTACCTTCTTCCCTTGGCTTCATTCCTCCAGGGTGGAGGCCTCCTTATACACGCTGGACTGCAAGCGTGCTTTGTCCTTTTACATCCAGAGGACGCAGCCCTATAGGCACTCAGTGTAGCTCTTTGTCTTGTTTGACCCCAGTCAGCTTAGGGTCGCAGTCTCCAAGTGCACCCTCTCACGATGGGTGGTTGACTACATTTCCTTCGCCTATCGACAGGTGGGGCTCTCTCTGGAGCATCATGTGATGGCTCACAATGTGCATGCCACTGGTGGCCTCAGTGGCTAGTTTGTGCTCTGCCCCCTTATTGGACATTTTCCTGGCCACCACCTGGTCCTCTGTGCACACTTTCACTGTGCATTACTGTCATTACTGTGCATTACTGTCAACGCATGAACATACTGTAGATAAACTGAAATTGATGTACATAGTTCCCCCAGTTGAAACCAAGTTTTCTTCCTGTTCTTTGTAAGAGCCTAATAGGATCCTATTCGGCTCGGATCCGTTTTATGTAAACCGCACTGATTTTAAGTGCAGTATATAAGAACAATAAATAAATAAATTACTGTTTGGAAGAGACCTTCCGGAGGGATAGCACCTTCGGCCAGGCAGTACTCGGTCACCTCTTTGGGGAATACTGCAACTCCTTCCCTCCGACCCATGATGTTCAAGCTACCAGAGTGGAGATGGCATCTTCGATGCTACTGCTGAGTCTGCCCCTTTTCCCTGATATTCCCTTCCCTTTCTGCCTCAATTCTCCCTCCCCATCTCCTCTCACAGCTGTGTTTTCTGCCAGTAGGGGTGGAACTAAGCTGGTACTTTGGCAAGTCAAACTATTTCAATCTGCCTCTCTTCTGCAGGCAGTGTTTGAACCCCATTGTCACTTTAGTAAGGGGAGCATTACTGGAGGTGGGGGGAGGGGTCCAATGTGCACCCCATCCAGAAGCAACTGACAAATACCATTCAATACCAGTGTATCGGGGCATGCCGGGGAACATTCAAATACCATTCAATACCAGTGTATCGGGGCATGCCGGAGAACATTCCAGGGTGGCACTCGGCACTAACTGAGCAGCGGCGATATTAAGCTGCTGCCCAGCTAGTAACATGCATTAAAAGTAAGGCACAGCAAAGGCTGGCCTTACTTCTGCCGCAGAAGCTAACTAGGCAGTACCTGAATATAGCCGCTGTCCAGTTAGTCTCCCGGTTCTGTGGATATTCAATGCTGGCGGCCGGATATGGCCCTGGCATTGAATATCCGGATCTAAAGTTCAGCTGCTGGCACTATATATCAGGCCCCTAGTTTTTAAGATAGCCCTAATAAATATGCATGAGAGAGCTTTACATAAAATAAGATAGCCCAATAAAATGTATGCAGAGATCTTACTGTATATATATATGCATCCTGAAAACCAAACCACTTTTTGTGGCCTTCGAGGACTAGAGTTTTATTGGTCCTCACTTCTGAACTACAAAAGCTTGAAACTCTCAATTTTGAATCTCCTATCAGCTGTTCTCAGTTTGACTCATTTGACCTCCTTGTATTCAGTCAGGGGATTGGTTATCTGATGACAGCTTGCAATTTAACCCGTTTTGAACCAGCGTATGTTTTACATACATAAGGTTTCCATACTTACTACTCAACTGTTTACTAATTAATTGTTATAAATTCAATGGAACTATGTTTAGCTATTATAGTTATGTCAAAAAGCATTATATACAGATTTTTACTCTGAGATCTGGTTAGTTTTAATACGTATTTGAAGTTTGCTGATTTTGACGGTACTGGCGGCTCAGCATAAAAAGATCACAAAAAATAGATTATGCTGTAATAGCTACTATTTTGCAAATAAAAGTATTTGTAGACTTTAGAAAATAGGTTTAGATAACTATAAGTTACTTAGTGTCAGAGTTATGCGTATATCGGCCTTGTATGTTTTTCATATGCTGGGCTAATATGTTGTCAAAACTAATTGCTGTCAAGCATTCTGTTCTAGGTGTTTCAATGGTGCAATATCGACGCATCAGAAGTGTTTTCACGGGTATCATATTCCGCCGTCAGAATGGACTGTTGACAAACTATATTATATCATAATAAAGTGTTTTAAATGAAAACTCCAATTTAAATAGTATCATACAGTATGTTTGTCAATGAATTTTGGAACTGAATCCTATCTTTTTTTAAAGACGGACAATATACTGTATTGGACCTTATGTGAAACTTCTATTTTCTGCAAAGTTTTAATATTTTTTATTATTGCCGATATTTCATAGTTTGAGTGTAACAGATCTAATAAATCATCCAGAACAGAGAAAGAATATGCGATCTGTCCAAAACGGGTTAAAGTAAGAAACGTAGAATTTTTTTGTCTGTTGTGCACTTCAATGATACCTAGAGTAATATTAAATAAAAATTAAATATGATGTACTATCTAATTTATAACCTTGTACCGTTCTGAGAACGCTAATTACTGTGCTAGAAATGTCATTCATGGCACAAGATGTCAGTTGGTGTTTGTTTTTCTTAAAATTTTCCAGACGATGGGTGCTGTTAGCCTTTTCTCTGTAGATTTCATATTTTCCATGAGAACATTGTGCTAATGAGTACATATGATTATGGTGTGCTACTTTGCTGTGACCCTTTTCTGCTTGGTTAATGCCACAGTATCTGTTGTAACATTCAGTATTTTTCCTGTGGAGTGTTGCATAATTGTTTTGTTGCTGTACGATGCAAGTTTAAATTCCCTCAAGCACCTTTTTCATCATGTCTTCAATTCTAGGGATCGCCCAGCAATACTATTGGTCGAACTCCCTCTAGACATTCCAGCAGCAGAACCAGCCCTTTAACTTCCCCTACCAATTGCTCTCATGGTGGGCTGTCTCCAAGGTAACATCACTGTTGTACTAATCTGCTAAAACTAAGCATGAAAAGTTTTGTTAGAGTATTAACTTGAACAAAATTATGATACTTAATGTCACACTACTGATTATGATCTCAGATATTCATGGATAAATATGGTGTTCAGAGACAACATGATTTGGTACTTCAAAAAAACAATTACTGCATCTGTCCATTTTTGCTGGCCTATTAAAAGTACGGGCTTCTTTTATGCGGAATAGTCTGGAAAATGTCTCATCTCTAGATGCTAAGTACTAATTCGTGGTATCAAGGAAGGAGAACTTTATTTCATACAACTTAGCCCAAATGCCCGACACAGGCCGTGTTTCGAATCCTCTTCGTCAGGGGAATTCAGGCGTACTTATTAACAGGTTCAGACTGATTGTATAAACCTTGCGCTGCATATCGAAATGCTTAATCACAGCCACCAAATGATATCTGGCAAAACCTTTTCTTATGTGTCAAACATTGCACAGCAAAGGCACAGCATTACTATCATCCGTCAAAGATTGTTTTTTCTTATTATTAGACTTCATTCTCTTTTGAAGTCTTTCATTGTACACCACTCTGTTGTCCTTAATGAAGGACAGTTATTCAAATAAATAAACTTTATAAACCTTACATCTAGCGGAAGAGCTCCTTGTTCCTTCACAATGTCTCTTTAACAAGAGTTCATACTTCCTTGACAAGATTTACGTCAACTATATATGCCCAAGACAGCTTAAGAAGTTAATTCTGTGTGCTGTATAGAATGAAGGACCAATACTGAGCCATTACAGGCGCTGACATGATCCTTTCTTTCTCCAGGAACAAGCAGGAAGCTAGCCTTTGCATATGGGTGATGCCAGCTCTGATGGAGCACGCGTGGAGCATTTCCCCAGCTTTCAAAGAAAGTCTTTGGGACATACTACCATGCATGCATGATCCTTTCCCACCCAAGGGTGCCATCTTGATCAGTCGCCTTTTTCCACGGAGCCCAACGGACATCTGTTCTGTTTCCCTAGAAAAAATCCTTGCTAAATATCCTTAGTTAGCTTTTCCCATTTTTTATTTATTTATTTATTTATTACAATTTCTTATATACCGCACTAGTTCGTATCAGCGCAGTTTACATAAAACAAAATGACCATAACAACTGTTTGGCTTCACATAGAACAGGAGTAACAACTTGGATAACATAACCGTACCGGTTCCTCTTCCCTCCTCGAGCCGGCACTGTTCTCGGCTCCTTTTTTCCTTCCTTGATCAAGGCTTGCCTTGACTGGCGTTAGCACCTTTTTTTGCCCGAGGGTTCAAAAAATGTGACTGCTGCAGTCAAACTTTGTCAGTGATAGATATCCAGGACTGCTGCCTGGGTTCGGACCATGACAGCACCTCCTGTGCCTGGCCATGATGCCTAAGACCAACAAGAAGAGGTCCAAGTTGCAGGAAAAACTGTTCCCCAGGTCCAACTCTGCCCCAGCCTCCCTGACACTGAGCTCCAAACCCAGCACTTCCCGTGAGGCTCGAGCATCCTCAGTCCTTCGCTCCGAGAAGACCTCTGTCTCTGAGAAAAAGGCATTCCCTTGGACCTGTCCCCCCAGCGCCACTCCCCTCTGGAAGATGTAACCTTCCATGACTTTGTCAAGGACATGGCCAGAGCCCCCTCGGTGCAGACCGTGGAAGAGGAAGAGTTGGAGATCCTCCAATATGAATCTCCACCCAAGGAAACCCTCACGAGGCCTGTGCAGCCAATCCTTGAGCAGCTACTGCTCAGAATGTGGGAAACACCGGCATCGGTACCGGTGGTGAGCCGATGCCTCAAGGCCATGTACCATGTCCACAAACTCCAGCTCCCACATAACTCCATGGTTGTCGAATCAACCATGCAAAAACGTAAGAGCCAAAAGACGCACTTCTCTGTTCCCCCCCAGAAGGGAGGCCAGAGCCCTCAATGCCCTCGGGCACAAGTGTTTCCAGTGCTCGATACTGGGAAATCTGACGATGCATTGCTCTTGGCAGAATGGCTATGAAGGACCTAGACAAAATTCTCAAGAGCAGAGATGTCTCTCTCCATACAAAGATTCGACTTGTTCAAGCCATGGCATCTTCAATAACACAGGAAGGCCAGCAATGGTCTACAGGTTCCTCCGGGGCCTCCTGTTATCCAAGCCCCCTCTCTGCCCTCTGTCAGCGGAGTGGGACCTCAGTGTGGTGCTCACAGCTCACCAAACCACCATTCAAGCCCTTAGTCACTTGCTACCTGCGGTGCCTATCTTGGAAAGTGGCCTTTCTGGTGGTCCTCACGTCCGCCCGAAGAGTGAGCGAACTCCAGGCCCTGGTGGTGGATCCACCCATATACAAGGTTCTATAAGAGCAGGGTAGTGCTCCACACATACCCCCAAATTCCTCCTGAAGGTGGTATCTCCCCACCACCTTCCCATGGCTTCATGCCAGCAGGAAGGAGCTAGTACTTCATACACTGGATTGCAAACCAGCCCTGTCCTTTTACTTACAGTGGACCCAGGCACATCACAAAGCTCCTTGGTTTTTTTCTTGTCTTATGACCCCAGCAGACTGGGGCTCCCTGTGACTAAGCAAACTCTGTCCTCTTGGGTGGTGGACTGTATTGCCCTCACCTGTGAGCGAGCTGGCTTTTCCCCCGAGCACTGGATCACAGCGCATCGCGTGAGGGCGATGGTCATGTCTGGGGCCAACCTCCGCTCAGTGGCGGTGACGAATATCTGCAAGGCCGCCACATGGTCTTCAGTTCATACATTCGTAGCTCACTACTGCCTGGAGAGCAAGTCCCGCAGGGACAGTGTGTTTGGCCAGGTAGTACTCTGTAATATTCTCGGGGTGTAGGCAACTCTTGCCCTCCGACCCTTCTGAGTTCAGGCTACTGGAGTGATAATGTCGCTGGGCAGTAGGATCTTGCAGTCTCGGTGAGGACTCACCACCTGCACCTCGCAGCTATCCGATTGGTCGCTGTTGGTGATTCGTGGTTCGGTCCTCGGCAGTCTGGAGCTAGGGAGTCCCATATTTGAGGACTGCCTGCCTGCTTGTTCCTGGAGAAAGCGTGGTTACTCACCTGTAACAGGTGTTCTCCATGGACAACAGGAATCAGTCCTCACAATCCCTCCTCCCCTGGGAGTTGTCTCCCTACCTTGTTTTATTTTTTACTGCCTTCCTAGTTATGTCATCTGACTGAGCAAGATGGGACCACGCATGCATGGAAGCATGTCCCAAAGGCTTTCTTTGAAAGCTGGTGAAATGTTCTGCATGGGCTCCATCGGCACAGACGTCACACACATGTGAGGGCTGATTCCTGCTGTCTCTGGAGAACACCTGTTACAGGTGAATAACTATGCTTTCTCCACTTGGAAATAAAATCACATGTGTACAGGCTTGTGGTTAGAGCAGTCCCTTGTGATTTTGAGCAAGCAACTTAACCCTCCATTGCCTCAGGTGCAAACTGATTTGTGAGTCCTCCAGAGACAGGGAAATACCTGCTATGCGTGAATGCAATTGCCTTGATCTACTACAGAAATGGCATGAGCTAAATCCAGATCCATAAATCCATATGATTTGTAAAAGATGAATGTTTTGCACAAAGTATGTAAGTTAACTCATTTATAAATTTATTTAAGTTTGGCTTTGTGAAAAATACTTATTGTATCATATGTAAATCATCTGAACTAATTAAATCTAGTGAGGAGTAGCCTAGTGGTTAGAGCACTAGCTTGGTGACTAAGAGACCAGGGTTTGATTCCCACTGACACTTCTTGTGGTCTTGGGCAAGTCACTTAACCTTCCATTGCCTGTGAAGAAAGGCCTGGCAATCTACTTCAGGTCACACTGCCAAGAAAGCCTAGGAGCTTCTGGGTCACCAGGAGTCAGCATTGACTCGAAGGCACACATTGCGTTTTGTATTTGCATTAAATCTGGCACAAATTTAAAAAATGAGTGTTAATCATAGGCTCATCAACAGCTTGGCAGGAAAGTCGGTAAAACAAGTGTTACTAAACCCAACACAGCAAGAGCTCAATGCCAGCTTTTGCAGTACATTTGAAATAAGGAGCTCTAGAAGTTAGTCTATTTCCCCAAGAGAACCATGTTCTAGTAAAGTTCTTAAGAAATTCAAATCCAGCAGTAAGCAGTTAATATAAAGTCGACTGGCTATCCCAATCAATGGCTCCAAAAATTCTGCTCCGAGACCATATTCACAATATTAAGGGTAATTTTCAAAAAACATTTACATGGGTAATGGCTGTTTACCTGGGTAATGGACTAAAATTTCCATATCCTCACGGTAGATAAAAGTATACATGTTGTGGAACATATGTACTTTTATCCGCATGGTGTGGGGAGAATTTTATACAAATGTGCAACACTATGCTAGTACTTAAGAGTGCATGTCAAGCACAAATGAAGAGTTCAATAAAAACAAACCAGCTGTGTAAAATAACCCAGCAAATAAAGCTTTGAACATATGTAGTCAAACTATGACTAACTTATTCAATCATGGTCTTGGGTTATTTCACCTCAGAGAGCACTATTAGGCCATACCTGAGCTAATACCTTTTCATGGACTTTTTGGATAGGAGAAAAATGTTTGTTGTCCTCTACTCTTCTGATTGGCCAATACATGCCTAATTTCAGCACTGACAATCTGTTTAGTTCTCCTAAGTAATAGGAAGCAACGTGATTATACCACATGGAAAGTTTGCTTATGCAGAAAGCAGTGAATATATCGAGCAAGGAGTTCATTGCTTTCTGAAGACCACCTTCATCCTCTAGGATTTTAGAGGCAAACAGCATTAACTTGATATTTATTTATTTTATTTATTTATTTATTTAGCATATATTTGTATACCGCTACTTCCAGCGATCAGGAGCGGTTTGATTAAGTAAACAGAAAATGTCAGATCAATGACAGAAATTTCAAGGAATTACAGCGTGATTTACAAGGTTATGTGATAGGTTTTCAAAACAAAGCCAGTCAGTTTCATTATAGTATACAACACACAATTGTGAGGGGGGGGGGGGAATTTGCTTTTGTACTTTTTTTTTTTGTTTTTTTGTTTTTTTTTTTTACAATATATACATTTATACTTTTTACATATATACATTTTATACTTGCTTATAGTTTGGTGTGTATATTGTTGATTTACGTCACGTTGTAGGCCTCTTGAAATAAGTGTGTCTTTAGGTTTTTTCTGAAACACATCAGGTCATTGATTGCACGCAACTCAGGCGGGAGTTGGTTCCAAAGTGAGGGGGCAGTGTATGAGTATGCTCTGTTGCTTGTGGCTATTTTAACTGATCTTATACTTGTTGGTATCTGCAGGTTGTTTATGGTGGCGGTTCTCCTGTTTCTGTTCGCAGGCTGTAAGGTGATTAGGTTTGAGAGGAAGGTTGGTGCCAGATTGTGGATGGTTTTAAAAGTCGTTACTAGGATTTTGTATTTTATACGGGCTATGATGGGGAGCCAGTGTAATTCAACTAGCACTGGTGTGATGTGTTCTGCCACACCTGTTTTAGTGATGATTCTGGCTGCGACGTTCTGTGCCATCTGGAGTATGTTTAGGGTTTTTTTTGGAAGGCCCTGTAGAATTGCATTACAGTAATCGAAGTGGGGTATGATGAGGGCTTGGGCTACGGTCCTAAAGTCGGTGGCTTCTATGATGTTCCTGAGAGGTTGTATAACCCTGAGCTTGTGAAAAATGGCCCTGTTCACTAAGCGGAGGTGTTTTGCCATCTTTAGTTCGCTATCTAGTGTTACTCCGAGGTACTTTATTTCGTTTTTTGAGTGATAGGTGTTTTTGCATAGGGTGATTGTAGCTGGTGGGTTGAATTTCGGTTTTCTTGAGATGTACATGACTTCGGTTTTTTTTGTGGTTTATGGCCATGTTGTTTCTCTGGAGCCATGTTTGCATCTCTTTTATGCATTCTTCTAGCTGTGAGTAGTTTGGGTTACTTGCGTCAAGTTGAGTATAGAGCATAATATCATCAGCATATATGTGATACTGGATTTTATGCTTTTTGAATATTTCGCAGATTGGTTTCATGTACACATTGAAGAGAAGCGCGGATAGAGCTGAGCCTTGTGGTATGCCCTGCGTTTGAGGGAAGGCCTTTGCTTTTTCGTTGTTGAACTGTACCTGTTGCATTCTGTTGGAGATATACGACGAGAACCATTTTAGTGGGGTTCTCGTTATTCCTATAGCTTCCAGTCTGTTTAGTAGGGTTTGATGGTGAACGGTATCAAACGCTGCGGAGATGTCAATGAATATGAGAATGAACATTTTCTTGTTATTTTCAATCCCTTTGAGTAGATTGTTCAATAGTGTAATAAGCAGGGTCTCGACTCCATGGTGTGGCCTGAAGCCGTATTGGTGTTCGTCCAGTGTTCTGTTGTTGTCCAGGTGGTCTTGTAATTGTTGTAGAACGGCCTTTTCAATGATTTTCGCTAGTAGGGCTATGCTGGATATTGGGCGATAAGATGCGGGGTCTTCCCTGTTGAGTGTTTTGTTTTTTAGTATTGGTCTTATGATGGATCTCTTGAGTTGGTTTGGCATGGTACCTTGTTGGAGTGATTGGTTTATTATGTGCGCGATTTGGTGGGTGATTTCTGCTTTTGTCGCTTTAACCCAAGCAGCTGGGCAGGGGTCTAGTGGAGAAGTTGTGGTGTTAATGTTTGCAATTATATTGATGACATGCTTGTCCCCAATGCTGTGAAATTTTTCCCAGTGGGTGATGTGTGTTTGTGTGGCTGTCATGGTGGGTTGTGGTGCGGTGGGGGACACATCTAATGGTAGTACAGGTTTAGGACCGATCTGTGGGTTTAGTTTGCTAGCATAGTGATCCGCTCGGGCCTGAACCTTGATTTTGTCGTTGTGTTGATCCTCTTTTGTTGTTTTGGTGAGGGATTTGACCAGGGCGAATAGCTCTCTGGGTTTGTTTAATGTTTTATTTAGTAAATTTGTGTGATGCATACGTTTTGCTAGGTTGGTTTCGTTTTTGTATTTGGAGAGTAGGGTTAGGTATTCTGTTTTGCGCTCGTTGGTTTTTCTTTGTCGCCATTTTCTCTCTGTTCTTCGTAGTTCTCTTTTTAGGGTGTTCAGGGTTTGTGTGTACCACGGTTCAGTTTTGGGCTTGGGGTGGTTGTTTGTTGCTTTCCATTTAGGTTCGGACATCTCTTGAATTCCTGAGTTCCAGCTGGTTATGAGACTGTCGAGGTCAATGTTTTCTAGGTCTACGTGTGAGGTGATGGAGTTTATGAGGGCTTCTCTGTTGTATTTATTAAAGCTTCTGCGGGTGTGTGTTGGTAGTTCAGTTTTTGGGTTATTGAGTGGCGTGGGCAGGTACAGCCTGATTTCGACTTGGTGGTGGTCGGACCATGGTACTTGGGTTATTTTTATTACAGGATTTTTTCCCTTGACTGGTTGTTGTTCTGCGGGTGTGAATACCATGTCCAGGGTGTTACCTTTGTTGTGTGTCGCCTCATTTACTATTTGTTTGTAACCAAGTTGTTCCATGGCTTCCATGAAAGTGTTGGCTTGGCATTGTGGTAGGGATGGTAGGTTCATATCTCCCAGGATGATTTGATGTTTTCTGATTGCTGTGGTTGAGACGCATTCTAGTGCTGTGGCCAGTGTTTCTGGGGGTGATGACGGGGGTCTATAGATTAGGCAGGTTGCTATTGAGTTGTTTTCCACTTTGAGTATGTCAATGTCCTTGGTAGTGCTGTGGGTGGTGCTGGTAAGTGATAAGGTGGTTTTGGCTGCAATCAGGACTCCTCCTCCTCTTTTGGATGCACGGGGGCAGTTGTATATCTTGTATCCGGGAGAGGTTATTTGGTTTGTTATTGCGGCGTCGGCATCTGTGATCCATGTTTCAGTGATGCATAGGATGTCTGGCTGGTCGTCTGTGGTGATGTCATGTATGATGTGTGTTTTGTTCCTTATTGATCTGGCGTTGATAAGTATGATGGTATAGTAGTCTTGCATTTGTTGGTCTGTTGGCTTGTTTTTGTTTTTTCTTGCTAGGTGTTTGATATGGTTTGCTGTAGGTTTGATATGGTTTGCTGTGGGTTTGATATGGTTTGCTGTTTGATAGCGTATTTTGTGTTGTCCTTACTAACCAGCACCACAGTGCTTACCTGATTTAGCATGTTCCATGATGTTTGGCAACTTCTGCTCATCACGGTAACATTCTCAGACCCAACTGATATGTAGGTTATTGCAAATTACTGGGTATAAACACAAACCAGTAACCACAGTTCGAACATATACATGGAACCTAACGAAAATAAGATATGCCATATTGGGTCAGACCAAAGGTCCATCAAGCCCAGTTTCCTGTTTCCAGCAGTGGGCAATCCAGGTTCCCAAAAAGTAGACAGATTCCATGCTGCTTATCCTAGAGCTAAGCAGTCCATTTCCCCGGTCCACTTTAATAATGGTTTATGGACTTTTCTTCTATAAACTTGTCCAACCTCTCTTAAACCCAGCAACACTAACAGCTTTTGCCACTCCATCTGGCAACAAATTCCAGTTTGATTATGCGTTGAATGAAAAAATATTTTCTCATATTAGTCTTAAATTTGCCATATTGTAGCTTCATCATGTTTACTCGTACCTAGTCTTTCTATTTTTTGAAGGAGTAGACAACCAATCTATGTTTAGCCGTTCACTCCACTCATCATTTTATAGGTCTTGATCATATCTCCCCTCAGCCATCTCTTTTCCGAGATGAAGATTCCTATCCTTTTAAGCCTCACCTTGTATCCTTCCATCCTCTTTATCATTTTAGTCACTCTTCTCTGTACCTTTTCTATATTCTTTTTTCATAGATATGGCAACCAAAACCGTACACACTATTCAGGGTACAGTTGCACCATGGAGTGACACAGAGACATTATAATATCCTTGGTTTTATTCTCCATTCCTTTCCTGATGATGCCAAGCATTCTGTTTGTTTCTTGGCTGTTGCTGCACATTGAACAGAATGTTTCAACATTTTATCCATAATGATGCCTGGGTGGTGATTGCTAATATGGAACCTTGCATTGTGTAACTATAGTTTGGGTTGTTCCCTAGGTACATAAATTTGTACTTGCCCACATAGAATTTCATCTGCCTTTTGGATGCCCAATCTCCCAGTTTCTCAAGATCATCTTACAATTCTTCACAATCCCTTTGTGATTTAACAGTTTTGAATAATTTGATATCATCTGCAAAGTGATCACCTCACTTGTTCCCATGTTAAAAAGCAGCAGGCCCTGCACAGATCCCTGGGGTACTCCACTATTCACCTTTCTTTATTGGAAAAACTGACCATTTAGCCTTACTCTGTTTTCTATCTTTTAACCATTTCTCAATCCACAATAGTACACTGCCTCCTATCCTATGACTTTTTAATTTCCTCAAGGGTCTCATGAGGGATTATTTATTGGATTATTTTGTCGTATGTTAAGTTTACCAACAACTTAGATTAACCAAGTAAGGATTTTTCATGTTGAGAATTTTTTTTTCAATTATAAGTTCTTGGAGTATGCTAACAGTATACACATTCTTGGCACAATTAACCATAATACTTGATACTAGCACTGTTGCTTAGTAAGTGGAAGCTGTTCAGTTTCATTTGGTCAAGAAATGGGATTCTGGATCGTCTTTATAGCATAATAAACTTTTAGCAGTTACAGCTTTTTGAACTTTGCACTTTTGCAAGTCATGGTTTAAAACTGAGAAAATAGCACATGAGATGAATACCATCAAGCCCACAAACAATTTGTTATCAAATAAGTAAATAAAATCAATAATTTTATTGCAAAAGAAATCATAAACTCATCATGGACGTGTTTCGATATAAAGCTGCATCAGGGTGTGTAAGAATACAATTGAGCTAAAAAGAAAAAAATTGTAGTAATTGGCATTTAAATATTAAATAACTCAAAACATATAAATTAATAAGAAGAAATTATGGGCCTGATATTCAGCGCAGTCAGCTAGTGCTGCTAAAGCGGCTAGCCACTGCTACTGAACATTAGACACAGATATTCAATGCTGGGGCCATATCGAGTTTTCTGCATTGACTATCTGGGTTGCCTGGATAGCCCTGAAACTAACCAAGCAGCAGCGATATTCAGCAGCAAAAGTAGGTCAAACTTTACTGCCCCTAACTGTAGCTGCTTTATGATAACCGGGTAGCCCGATTATCACCAGTTGCTGCCCCTGCTCCGACCCTGGAATGCCCCGATGCTAACTGGTTAATATTTGGGCATGCAGTGGAGGCCTCTGCGATACTGAGTGGCACTAACCATGCTGGTGCCACTGAATATTCCAGACAAGGCAATTAACACGGTTAGCACGTCTGCTAACAGTGTTAACCCCTTTGAATATCTGGCCCAATGTGTCTTGTACATGCTAAATTTTCAGTGCATCAAAAAATCTCTCTGATAGCTGTAAGGAAAAGCAGTGGATATAATATCATTATATCCATTCTGGACTTGTTTGTGGATTTGTTGATATTTGCTCATTTGCCTTTTCAATCTGGTACATTGCGTGTGAGGCCTTTCTACCTCTTTGCTTCAAACTCAGAAATAGTGTCTTGCAAAGGTCTTCACACCATTGTATATTTTTCACGCTCTGCTGTCTAAAGAATGCAATTGAAAGTGCATTTAAGCAGGACTTGTTTCACTGATTTACATGATGTATTCTGAACTTTCAATATGAAAGAACAATTATAGAAATATTCTAAAAGTA
Organism: Ichthyophis bannanicus; assembly: GCA_033557465.1. Classification (NCBI taxonomy): domain Eukaryota; kingdom Metazoa; phylum Chordata; class Amphibia; order Gymnophiona; family Ichthyophiidae; genus Ichthyophis; species Ichthyophis bannanicus. Next base: position 841,917,533 of record CM066036.1, on the reverse strand, counting down.
ATTAGTAATAAGAAACCAAAAAGTCTTCATTGCATAACTTCTAGACTCAATACTTGGTGAAAGCCTCTCTAGAAGCAGTCAAATTCTTTTGACTTGTTTAGAATAAATATCTTTCAACTCAGATTTTGCCCATTTTCTTGGCAGAATAGCTGAAGCTATTTCATGTTGAATAGGGATCAACTGTGGACTGCAGCAATGAAGTCTTAACCATGGATTTTCTAGTGATTCAGGTCTGGGCTTTGTGCTTGGGATCATTGCCTTGCTGAATGGTGAATCTTTTCCCCAATCCCAGATCTATGACTGACTAGAAAGCACAGTTACTTACCTGTAACAGGTGATCTCTGGGAACAGCAGGAATTAGTCCTCACATATGGGTACGTCGGAACCGACGGAGCCTGCGCGGGAAAGCTCCCCAGCTTCCCAGAAAGGAAGCTTTTGGGGCCTCCCACAGCGCATGCGTGCTGCCTTCCTGCCTTCCTGACCAACTCTCTTCAGTTCGTGTTTAAAGCTGAGACAATAGAGAGAGGAAAGGAAAGAGAGAGAGAGAGAGAGAGATACAACTCCTAGGGGAGGTGGGTGGGTTGTGAGGACTCATTCCTGCTGTTCCCAGAGATCACCTGTTACAGGTAAGTAACTGTGCATCTCCAGGAACAAGCAGGAATGAGTCCTCACATATGGAGACTCCCCAGCTAAGATGCCTGGGAGATCCCCAAGGGTATGAGACCCTGAAAGGTTCCTCGTCTTCCTATGGATCTCAGGCATCCATTAAGGGACGGAGGGCAGGAGTTGTCTAAGAATGGAACAGGTGTCTGAGGACAGCCTGACCAAACAAGGCATCCCGGCGGGAGTCCTTGTCCAAGCAGTAATGGGCTGTGAAGGTATGAACCGAGGCCCAGGTGGCTGCTCGACAGATCTGGTCAATGGATACAGAATGAAGATGAGCCATAGATGTGGCCATGGCTCTCACATTGTGAGCTGTGACATGGCCTTCCAGAGAAAGGTTCTTACTCTGATAAGCAAAAGAAATACACTGAGCAATCCAATTGGACAGTGTTCTTTTCGAGACTGGAAGTCCTAAATGAGAAGGATCAAAAGCAACAAAAAGTTGAGAAGACTTTCGATGTTGCTGTGTCCTGTGGAGGTAAAAGGCAAGAGCTCTTTTACAGTCTAGAGTATGAAGGTTCCTCTCTGCATTTGATGCATGAGGAGCTGGAAAAAAGACAGGTAGATATACCTCTTGATTAAGATGAAATGGTGAGACCACTTTAGGCATAAAGTGGGGATTTGTCCTAAGGACTACCTTATCATGATGGAACCTTGTATAAGGTGGATTAGCCACTAAAGCCTGCAGTTCACTGATGCGGCGAGCAGAAGTGATTGCAATAAGGAAAATGACTTTCCAGGAAAGGAATTTTAAGGAGATAGTGGCTAAGGGTTCAAAGGGTGGCTTCATAAGCTGACCAAGAACTACGTTTAAGTCCCATGCCACCGGAGGAGGCCGAATGGGAGGTTTAGTTAAAGTTAGACCTCTCATGAATCTTGCAATAAGAGGATGAGAGGAAACAGATTGTCCATTGATAGGCTGAAGAGATGCTGCAATAGCACTCAAATGGACCCTTACAGAATTGGTTTTAAGTCCTGTATTGGAAAGATGCAGTAGATATTCGAGTAAAGAATTCAAAGGTAGTGCTAGAGGGTTAAGACCTTTGTCAGCACACCAAATTGAAAATCTTTTCCATTTAAAAGCATAAGAACGCCTGGTGGAAGGTTTCCTCGATGCATGGAGGACATCCTTCACCTGTTGAGAAAGATTCAAGTCTTGAAGGTCTAGGCCTTCAGTAACCAAGCTCTGAGGTGAAGGGACTTGGGGTTTGGGTGCCACAAAGTCCCCTCCTCTTGAGACAGAAGGTCTGGAGCAGCTCCCAGATCCAGGGAGGATGTCTGGGAGAGATGCAGAAGTAGAGGGTACCACACTTGGCGTGGCCAGCGTGGAGCTATGAGGATCGTGTATCCTTGATCCCTCTGAAGTTTGAATAGAGTCTTGGGAATCAAGGGAATGGGTGGAAAGGCATATAGGAAGGCCTGACCCCAATGAAGGAGGAAGGCATCCTTGGCCTGAGCTCCCTGACACGGAATCCTGGAACAGAACCGGGGAAGTTTGGCATTGTACGGACTTGCAAAGAGGTCTATGTCCGGGGTCCCCCATTCCTGAAAGATTCTGAGTACCTGATCCATGTGCAGGGACCATTTGTGTGGAAGCAGAACTCGACTGAGTCTGTCTGCCCAAGAGTTTTGGATTCCTGGGAGGTACACTGCCAGGAGATGGATCCGATGCTCTCTGGCGAAGGCCCACAGTTTTAGAGCTTCGTTGCAAAGCGACAGAGAGCCAGTCCCTCCTTGTTTGTTTATGTAGAACATGGCTACTTGATTGTCGGTATGAACAAGGACTGTCATGTTGATGAGGAGGGTATGAAAGACCTTGAGAGCAAGGAAAATTGCTCGCAGCTCCAAAAGGTTGATATGAAGGGTGGTCTCCTGTGGAGACCAAATGCCCTGAGTGGAGAGGTCTTGGAGATGAGCTCCCCAACCGGTTTGGGAAGCATCTGTAATGAGAGTTGCTTGGGGTAACAAAGGATGGAAGGGGGTCCCCAACAACAGATTTTGAGTGGATATCCACCATTGGAGAGACCAAAAAAGACGTTTTGAGGTTGCTATTTGGTCTGAGAGAGCTCCTGATGCTTGGGTCCACTGGGTGGACAAGGTCCATTGAGCTGCTCTCATATGTAGGCGAGCATAGGGCACCACATGAACTGTGGATGCCATGTGGCCTAGCAGTTGTAGCATCTCTCTGGCAGTCAAGTGGCTTCTGGACTGAATTTGAGAGGTCAAGTGCACTAGACGGTGGCAACGGGTCTGAGGAAGATAGGCCCTTGCAGTGGTAGTATCTAGCCAGGTCCCTATAAATTCTAGGGATTGAGTAGGGGTGAGTTGAGACTTTGGCAGATTGATGACAAGTCCCAGATACTGCAGTATGCGTCTGGTGTGGTCCAGGGAAGTCTGAGCCTCGGACTGAGATGGAGCTCGGATGAGCCAGTCGTTCAGGTACGGGAAGACAAAGATCCCCAGAGTGCGTAGAAATGCAGCTACTATTGCCATGCATTTGGTAAACACCCTTGGAGCAGAGGCTAGACCGAAAGGGAGTACTCTGTATTGGAAATGTTTTCCCTGGAACAGAAACCGTAGGAATTTTCTGTGGGATGGATGGATGAGTATATGTGTGTACGCATCCTTGAGATCTAGAGAACAAAGCCAATCCTGACTCTGTAGGTATGGAAGGAGAGTACCTAGAGAAAGCATTTTGAATTTCTCTTTGTATAGGAATTTGTTCAATTCTCTGAGATCCAGAATGGGTCTGTACCCCTCTGTTTTCTTGGGAATGAGAAAATAAGGGGAGTAGAAACCTAACCCTTGTTGAGGAAGAGGAACCTCTTCTATTGCCTTTTGGGCGAGAAGAGTGGCCACCTCTTGGCCCAACAGGTACAGGAGAGATGGGGAGAATTGAATTGTCTCACCATGGTATTGGGAAGAATGCTGGAGAAATGTAGTTTGTAGCCCTCTCTGATAATAGAGAGGGTCCACGGTTCTGATGTGATTTGTTCCCATCTGGGAGCAAAATGAGCCAACCTTCCTGGAATGGTGAGAGGTTCTGGCTGTTGCAGAGCCAGAAAGGTTAAGTTCTCTAGAATCAAGTCAAAAACCCTGAGTAGGTTGGGACTGCTGGATTGTAGCAGCCCCTGTAGCCTTTGTTCTGGCCTGTTTAGTTTGCTGACGCTTAGGAGCAAAGCGAACTTGGGAAGATTGCTGGCCAGTATTTGTGGAAAATCTGGTCTTTTTATAGAAAGTTTTCTTAAAAGGTTTTTTCTTGGCAGGGGTAGAGGTAGACTTAGAAAGTCTATCTAAAGCAGCATTCTCTGCATCCATTTGAGTGGCTTTGATTTGCCACTCTTTGCCAAACAGATTTTCACCTGTACAGGGCAGATTGCCCAAGCCTTCTTGTACCCAGGGTTCCAAATCAGAGGCCTGGAGCCAAGCCAGTCTGTGAGCAGCTATGGCTATGCCAGAGGCTCTGCTTGCCCCCTCAAAAGAGTCAAAGGCTGCTCTGTTGGAGAACTTTGAAACATCTTGAGTGTGCTTTAGCAAAAGAAGGAATTCCTCTTGTTTATCCTCTGGGATAAAGGGGAGAAACTGACGTATCTTTAATGCAATCTCTTTCAAAAACATGCCCATATAGAGGCTGTATGAATTGATTCTGGCAATAAGCATGCTAGCTTGGAAGATTTTTCTCCCAAAAGCATCCAGAGTCCTACATTCTCTTCCTGGAGGGGTAGAAGAGTGTCTTTTGGTACTCTTTATCTTTTTCATAGCAGACTTCACCACAATAGAGTGGTGAGGAAGCTGAGTTTTTTGAAAACCAGGAGAAGGGGGAACCCGATACATGGTGTCCAAACGTCGAGAATGTGGAGATAGGGTGAGAGGAGCCTCCCACAAATCCATCATGTGTTCTTGAAGAATTTCATGTATGGGTAAGGTGGCCGCCTCTTTGGGAACCTTAGAGTATCCTAAAATATCTAATTTTTTTTGCTCTAGGTTCCTTTTCAGAGGATACAGATATGGAGAGTCCTTTAGCTACTTCAATAATGAAGTACCTATACCTATCAGAAGGCAACATTGCAAATATTAAACCAATACAACTCCTACAGGGGATAGAGAACAAGTGGCACTGTCAAATAGAAACTACATAAACAGAATATCTGTTTGGTTACACATGCAGAACATAGACCATCACCAAACAAAGAACAAGGGATCACAATTTAGAAATAGGAAGATAATAATTAAACTGGGAACCCCAAAAGCCAAACTTCGAATGTACAACAACACTGGAGAAATAAAACTATAAATTAATTTCCTCTTGTACTAAACAAAATGCAGACGTTAAAGATGCACATTTCCCATAGCTAACATATTCCAGTTAATCAAAATAAAACAGTATTTTTCTACCTTTTATTTGTGCGTTTTATTTTTCAGTTGCAATTGCTGCAGTCACTTTCTTCTAGTTTCTTCTTGTCTTCTGCTAACTCTCCATTTGTCCTTTCTTTTCTTTTCTAGTTTTTTTCCATTCTCTCTCTACATCTGCTTTAACATACTGATCTTTCTCCTTTTGCTCTTTCCTCCATCTTTCTTTATTCCTTTTTCATCCACTCAAATTTTACCCCTCCATCCTCAATCCCCACACTCTCCCAATACCCGGCCAATCGTAGAATTTTCTTCCCTCCCACATAAAATATTTTTTCCCTCTCCATTTCATTCTCCAAGCCCCATCCCATTCTAGTCCTCCCCCAACATCAGCTCCCTTCTAGTTCCAGCCCCACCCAGCATCCGTTCCCTTCTAGTCTCCTCATCAGCCCATTTCCAGTCCTAGCTCCCCCATCAGTCCATTTCCAGTCCTATCTTAGCCCCTCCATCAGTCCATTTCCAGTCCTATCTTAGCCCCTCCATCAGTCCATTTCCAAGCCAAGCCCCACCCATTAACCCATTTACAATCCTAGCCTCCCATCAGCCCATTTACAATCCTAGCTCCTTCATTAGCCCATTTCCAGTCCTAGCTCCCCCCACACTCAGCCCATTTACAATCCAAGCCTCCCCATGAGCCCATTTCCAGTTCTAACTCCCCCATCCATTTCCAGTCCTATCCTAGCTCCTCCATCAGTCCATTTCCAATCCTAACCTCCCATCAGCCATTTCCAGTCCTATCCTAGCCCTCCCATCAGCCAATTTCCAATCCAAGTCCCCCATCAGCCCATTTCATCCTATCGTAGACCCCCCCCCCCATCAGCCCATTTCCAGTCCTATCCTATCCCCTCCATCAGCCCGTTTCCAGTCCTAACCTAGCCCCTCCGCCCATTTCTAGTCCTAGCTCCCCCACCCATTTCCAGTCCTATCCTAGCCCCTCCATCAGCCCGTTTCCAGTCCTAGCTCCCCCATCCATTTCTGTCCTAGCCCCTCCATCAGTCCATTTCCAATCCAAGCCCTCCCCATCAGCCAATTTCCAATCCAAGCCCCCCCCATTAACCCATTTACAATCCTAGCCTCCCATCAGCCCATTTCCAATCCTAGCTCCTTCATTAGCCCATTTCCAGTCTTAGCTCCCCCAACACTCGGCCCATTTCCAATCCAAGCCTCCCCATGAGCCTGTTTCCTGTCCTAACTCCTCCATCCATGTCCAGTCCTATCCTAGCCCCTCCATCAGTCCATTTCCAGTCCTAGCCTCCCATCAGCCCATTTCCAATCCAAGCCCTCCATCAGCCCGTTTCCAGTCCTAGCTCCCCCATCCATTTCCATTCCTATCCTAGCCACTCCATCAGCCCATTTCCAAGCCAAGCCCCCCCCATCAGCCCATTTCCAAGCCAAGCCCCCCCATCAGCCCTTTTCCAGTCCTATCCTAGCCACTCTATCAGCCCATTTCTAGTCCTAGCCCCCCATCAGCCCATTTCCAGTCCTTTTCTAGCTCCACCATCAGCCCATTTTCAGTCCTAATTCCCCCTCCAATTTCCAGCCCAAGCCCCTCACTCAGCCCATTTCCAGTCGAAGCCCCCTCCCCATCAGCTATTTCCAGTCCAAGACCCCCGACTCAGCCCATTTCCAATTCAAGCTGCCCTATGAGCCCATTTCCAGTCCTAGCCCCTCCATCAGTCCATTTCCAATCCATGCCCCCCCCAACAGCCCATTTCCAATCTTAGCCCCCCTTTAGCTCATTTCCAGTCCTAGCTTTCCCCCACTCGGCCCATTTCCAGTCCAAACTCCCCCCCTCATCAGCTATTTCCAGTCCAAGCCCTCCCCCCTTTCAGCCCATTTCCAGTCTAAGCCCCTCTCCACTCGGCCCATTTCCAGTCCTAGCTCCCCCCCACTCAGCCAATTTCCATTCCAAGACCTCCTGACTTAGCCCATTTCCAATTCAAGCCCCCCTATGAGCCCATTTCCAGTCCTAGTCCCTCCGTCAGTCCATTTCCAATCCATGCCCCCCCCCCCCAACAGCCCATTTCCAATCCTAGTCCCCCTTTAGCTCATTTCCAGTCCTAGCTTTCCCCCACTCGGCCCATTTCCAGTCCAAGCCCCCCTCTGCATCCCAGCGTGCTCTCCCAGGAAGGATCGAGCTCCAACTCAGCCGGACGCCCCCAGCTCCATCGGCTGCCCAGTCGGGGCAGCGCGGCACATTTAAAAAGAGCCGCCAGCAGCAGCAGAGTCCTCTGCATCCCAGCGTGCTGTCCCAGGAGGGATCGAGCTCCAACTCAGCCGGACGCCCCCAGCTCCATCGGCTGCCCAATCGGGGCAGCACGGCACATTTAACAAGAGCCGCCAGCAGGCGCACCCACGTCGTGCGGGCCTGCACCTGAGGGCCTCGCCAGAGGGCCCTTTGGCGAAGGCCCTGTTCAGGCCCTACTGTCCTTGACTGGCCCTCATACTCCACGGCTGTAACATCATATACTGCTGATGTCCTTTCTGAAGAAGTGAGAGCCCTCTGCTGAGCCACAAGGTAACCAATTGATCAAAGAGGACTGCCTTACTGCAACAAAGTAGCTTAAGCGGCTGCTGAGTAACAGTGTAACTGAATGAACATCAGCCATCATTAGATCAAGCAGATTATTTTCAGCAGTCAGTATTTTGAAGATCTTGTCCAGATTGCCCAATGCTTTATGTCTTTTTGCCCCAGGTATTAACCTACCAGACTTCCTGAGCCTATCTACCTATTTGTCCAGCTACCCTCCCTACCGTACTCGTAATATTCACCCACACACTAACGTTCTTTTAAGCCTCTCTCATCTTTGATAAACAATCCCAGGACTGCCCCAAGATGGGTATACCCCTATCATTAGTTGCCATTCTTCTCACTTCAGTGCTACCCAGCATATCACAGGCTTTCAATCCCCGCACCAAACACATCCCAATACTCCACAGCTATGGAAGGAGATGGTCTGAAAACCCCTACCACACCACATCAAAAGCCTCTAATACATTTCATCCACACTTACTTCACATCCCCTTACAGAACATCAAGAAGAACCAATCTGAGAAGCACCAGCCCCAACCACCCTTGAAATGCGCACTCATAAACGCCAGGTCAATTCAATCAAAATGGCCAGTAATCACCGACCTGATAACACTCTATGACCTCGATATTTTAATGATTACTGAGACATGGTTGTCTGATTGCGACAATGTAATTATCAATCAGATGATGCCAAATGGCTTCTCAATTTTTGCTTGCCACAGAGCCAACCAAAAGGGAGGAGGGGCACTCATCCTAGCTAAGGCAAAACTACAATTTAAGCTAAATGAGATCACCACCTCAACCTACCTAGACACGGTCACCATATCAAACAGTTACTGCACCATTAACTTACTCTATCGTGCCCCAACATCATCACCTGAAGACCTACCAACAATCATCAATCTTGCCTGCAACTCAAGCAACCCACGCTCAGAAAATTGGCTGTTGGGAGACTTCAACCTTCCTTCCCTGCAAAACTCACAAGCAAAAACCTTCCTGGAAGCACTAAATGAGCTAGGCTACAAACAACTCATTGACTCTCCCACACACATGAAGGGGAGTATTCTCAACCTGATTTTTGCCCCTCGGTCCGAGGTTGACACCACCCATCACCTGCTGATATTCATAACTCCAGTACCCTGGTCTGACCACAACGCTACATACCTACCACTCGCTGCCTCAGGAACAGCAGCAAAGTTCATGCCCCTCTCTCTGGAATTTCATCAAAACGTTTTCGCTCCTTCGCCAAAGAGGAAGTCTTGGAGAAGGTCCTCCCTCTCCTCAGCGACACAACCCTTGACCTAGATGAATTGGTAGTTAACTGGAACAGTAGTCTCAGTGCCGTAGCCAACCTCCCCCCGTCAATAAGGAGTCAAGGAAGCGTGAACATGCACCATGGTACTCAAAGGATCTACGAGCATCACTCCTTCACCTACGCAAACTAGAGAGACAGTGGCGTAGAACCCGGACTACCGAAGCATACTGTGCATACAACTCCCACCTGTTAACTCATAGAGAGAAAACAATTGAGAAGAGGAAGCAGCATCACACAGATATTCTAAAATGGTCTTTAAATAAATCTCATGACCTCTTCAGTATCGTAAAATCCTTAACAGGTGACCCAGCTCTAGCACATCCGTATATGCCCCAGCCACAGGACTATTCTGATTATCTACAATCGAAGATGATCCAGACCAGTATGAACTCAACCTCCTCCAACATCACCAACATGCACACTATGCCACAGCCAACACCGTTCTTCAAATTTCGTGAAATCTCCACCAAAGAAATCGAGGACACTATTGTCGCGATCAACCTCACCACGGCACCTAACGATCCCTGTCCAGCCAGCTGGATAAAAGAGCTACGATGCGATTTAAGCCACACACTGTGCAAAATACTAAACCAATCATTATCAACTGGAGCCTTCCCTCAGAGTCTCAAACACACTTCAATTAGGCCATTACTAAAAAACAGTAAACTTGACCCATCCAAAGTCGAATCCTACAGACCAATTTCAAGTATCCCTCTACTTGCCAAGATTATTGAAAAGACTGTTCAGCGTCAGATCCAACAGCATGTCGATGATGAAGCATCACTTGACCCATCCCAACATGGATTCAGGGAAGCTTATGGCGTGGATACCATCCTAACATCCCTCTTTAATGACCTAATCACAGGACTCGACAATATACACCAAGGATTTGTTCTCATCTTTATGGACATTGCAGCCGCATTCGACTCAGTGAACCACGAGATACTGCTACAACGGTTCCAAGAAAAAGGGATACAGGGCACTGCCCTACAATGGTGCAAATCCTACCTGATCAACAGATGGCAACAAGTTAAGACAGGTACCCTTACCTCGGAGCCTTTCCTTCAGAAACAGGGAGTACCTCAGGGATCATCCCTGTCTGCACTGCTGTTTAACATCTACATGCAGCCCATCTGCACCCTGATCCGCTCATTAAACGTGCAATGCCTCGCCTATGCAGATGACATCCTGCTATACATCCCATTTAGGACCGACCGGCCAGATTTTTCACCCATTACAAGATGCTTTGAAGTAGTTGCAGACTGGCTACTCACCCAAAACCTACGAATTAATCATAGTAAAACTGATGTGCTCTTCATCACGAGAAGTCAGAAATTCACCCCACCTCCAGCACTACAAGTCAAAAATGCTGAGCTTAAAACTAAAACATCAATTCGCTATCTAGGTGTCACACTAGATCAGCGACTCGACATGATAACACATGTAAAAAAACACCGCAAAAGCAGTATATCATAAGATTGGAACATTACGCCTTCTTCGACCACTCCTGGACTTCACTGATTACCGCTCTATATTCCAAGCCCTAGTGATCCCACACTTGGACTTCGCCAATATCGCTCTCCTCAGACTTCCACAGTCAGCGCTAAATCCACTCCGACTTGCCATGAACTCGGCCGCTAGAGTTCTTGTAGGGGTGTCAAGGTCAGAACACATTACGCCTGTGATGGAGCTCCACTGGCTACCCCTACAAGCCCGTATTCATTACAAGGCACTTGTCATGACATTCAAAGCACTAAAGAACCAGTCTCCCACACCCATCAGTAAGTTAATCAACATCATGCCTGAAAACAGAAACAGAAGATCTGCAATGTGGAATGCTCTAGAAATCCCTAAGATAATGACAAAGTGCCTAAAAGCTACGGCCAATTGGGCATTTTCAGTTTATGCACCTACAGCTTGGAATGCCCTCCCTCCTGAAGTTCGAGCTATCCCGAGCCTTACACCTTTCAGAAAAGCGCTAAAATACCACCTATTCCAAAAACACTACCCAGAAAGCAACCCAGGGAAACACATGATTGATCCTCCGACCCCCCTCACTAACTGCTCCAATACTTTAACCCAATGAGAGAATGGTTAATCATAGTACCCTTAGCATAAACCCCTACAGTGCCATCAATCCTGCTCAATTGTGAATATTCAGTAGCGTGTCAAATGTGTTGTAAATAGTTCTTACCCAGTTCTCGCCCAAGTTATTTGCCCTGTTCATTGTAAACACAATATGTTCCTGCTACATTGTACTATTGTTTCTGTTCATTGTAAACCGCACTGATTATAATAGCGCGGTATATAAGAAATATAAATAAATAAAATAAATAAATAAATCAGCTATTTCCAGTCCAAGCCCTCCCCCCACTCAGCCCATTTCCAGTCCAAGCCCCCCCCCCACTCAGCCTATTTCCAGTCCTAGCTCCCCCCCACTCAACCCATTTCCAGTCCAAACCCCCCCCCCCCCCAGCCCATTTCCAGTCCAAGCTCCCCCCTCCTAAAGAGTCCCTGGTTTATCTCTTACAGCTGCTGCAGTGAAGAGTGCCTCTTTCCTTCACTTCGGCAGCTGTACTGTAGTTTATGACACTGGCGCGCTGAGGTCAAAGGGGACTTCCTGTTTCCTGGTACTCAGCATGGTAACGTCCTAAACTACAGTACAGTTGCAGAAGTGAAGAAAAAAGACACTTTTCACTTTGGCAGCTTTTAGAGGTGAGCTGGGGCCTCTCCGGCTCCCTCTAAAGCCGCCCTGCCAGCTGGTACTCAATGCGGGATGCTGTTGGTGCAGGGCCCCCTGAAGCACCAGGGCTCTGTGTGAACAACATTCTTGCACAATGGATGGGCCGGCCCTGAAGAAAAAAACAAGGAGAAGTTAGCTGGGAAAATAGAAGCTTTGACTGCTTAAGTTAAGTTTAAAAATCTGAGTCAGACTCTTGGCTGGAATAATGTTCCTGATTCATGCACATATTAAAAGACTATACTAAGTGTCTAAATTTAAGGTTTGTTAATTTCTCAAAGTCCTCTTTGATGGCACCCTCTAAAATATTTAAGACATATGCCTTGAAAGTTTTGGTGTGCCTGAACAAGCAGTTCCTCCTATATGCGAGTGTGTTATATACGGTTGAAGAAACAAACCAGTAGTGAAGGAAAAGACTTTGAACAGCCAGAGGTACCGGAGGACAGTTTGATTTGACTCAGGTTTTGGAGGAATCTCAGAGTAGAGCTTGAGAACAACTTTTAGTGACTTCTGCTTTGCAAGCAAATAAAGCCTGGACTTTTAAAGTTGTACTTTTGAAATAGAGAGAATTACGGGTCTGGAAATTTGAGGTTTGCCTTAGTATGTAAGCTAAATGGAAGCCATTTTTAGTGATGTGCTGGGTGATGGAAGCCATTGGTGCTACTTTTTCTTTGTTTTCCAAGTAAATGTTTAAGTTTGAGGATAACCAATATGTGCTTTTTCTACCCTAAATAACTAAGGCATTTTGTGGTGCTCGACATCCTCCTGGCGCTATGGTGATTCCTCTTTCACATAGTTGAATATTTCTTCTTCAGGGTGTTGATGATTTAAAGTAAAATGGCAACTGTCATCAGTTTTTATTATTTTAAATGACTTCTTTGTTCAATTATTATCAGCTTTAATTTAGCTTTAGATGCCCTTCCCCCATCTCTTGTGGACTTGTGAAAGCCCATTTAGGATAGTATATAGAAACTGGAATTGAGGCATTGAGGTCAGGATATGCTCAATTCAGATAATGTTTTAGAAGGGGCTGGGCTAAACATGGAGCTTTTTCTGACATGCATAGAAGGAAGTTTGGGAAAGCACGTGGATTGACATCTGTATGCAGTCAGAGGCACATTGCACACATTTACATATGGGAAAAGGTGATGGAGGAAAGCCGGCAATTTATGTGTGTAACTGCTAGCATTGTAAAACTTATACGTCTAATTGTGAACTGTTTTACAAACCTAGAGATGTAGCTGTGGCTAGTTAACCACAGAGGATGTTATCTTGAGCTTATGTGAATTTAGGGGGGAAATAAACTAGAGGGGATTAAGGAGAATAACCCCCTTAATCCCTCATATAATGGACTGGCCAAAACACACTTTTTAAGAACCTACTTGTGCCCTATATGTAGATTTTTGTCCTGCCCAGGTCATGCATTGATCATGGCTCAGATACACTCCCCCTTGAAACTTCCACAGACTAAGGACATCCACTTATAACGTGAATCCTTTTTAAAAATGGCCATTTACACGTGGATGCAGTTTGCACACATATATGCCTGAGTATACACCTGTACATTTCTAATATTGCTTCTCAAATAACCCCCATAAGATGCTGCTGTTCTAGGATTACCTTTTTTTTTTTATTTTCTCTGAGTTATATCTGTGATTTATATGCTTATTGTATGACATGTTACATTGCTTTGTTGAAGTTTATATTACTGGAATGTATTTATAAAATGATTAATAGAGCTATAGAACCAGCAAGAGTGTGACTGGCCAGGCTTCCTTATATATGGTGTACAATAGGACACATCCTTTTCTGACTCAGTGAGCTGCTCCTGGGGGAAGCTTCTCCTTCACCCACTTTAGGTTGTTTTTCCTGAACGTTGGAGCCTTGAAGGCCGCTTGGCCTGAAGCCAGTTACAAGCCACCAGTCTCAGATTCTAAATTTCATGAGTTTGAGTCTTAGCTGACCTAACATGCTGCCTCTACCATACTTGACTGTAGGGATTATTATTATTATTATTATTACAATTTTTTATATACCGCACTATTCGGCATCAGCGCGGTTTACATTATAACACAACGACCATAACAACAAGCTGTTAGGTTTTACATCGAACAGGGGTACAAACATGGATAACAGGGGTCAACTATATACAACTATATGCATACATGAAATAATTATATGGCAATAAGTAATGGCATTGGTAAGGTGATGTGTTGTGTTTAAGTTGCACAACACATACAGGGATGCTCTTCCAATAGACGTACTAGGCAATTGCCTAGGGTGCCACAATTTTAGGAGCCACAACTGCAAGGCAGCACTAAAGAGGTAGTGACATTAGCAGGCAGCCAACTCAGCTGCAGAATGAGTGCCTGCACCCCCCCATCTCCAGTCTTTTCTGGTCCTGTCTCCTCTGACATGCACAGCCTACAATTTCTGCGCACCAAGGTACTGGAACAGCCTCCCTCACTGCATCCGATCAATTCAGGACTTATTTCAGTTCAGAAAGGCCTTAAAACTTCACCTCTTCCTCCAGTTTTACCCAGAAGCCAATGTGGACGCTGCACCATCCTCACAAGCCTCTCAGAACCCCCTTGACTGAAGTCAAAAGAGTTCCCAATTATGTCTTAAATTGTAAATAGTTACCCTGTTATCCAAGTTGCATTACCTGTTCAACTGTAAACACAAAGTACCATCGGAAATGTGTATTTTATTGTTCATTGTAAACCGCACTGATGCTGAATAGCGCGGTATAAAAGAGACTCTAATAAATAATAAAAATAATAAATAATAATACCATTGAGGTAGGACTGGCAGGAGCTGTCAGCGTGCTTCAGCGCGAACATGACAGCTTCATGTTCTTTTTGAGAGCTGGTTTGTCATAAAGTAAGGAACAAAGGAGCAGTGCCCCTGAAGGTTTGAAGGAACAGATCAAAGGGGGGGGGGGAAGATGACGTGTAACTGTGGAGGAGAGGAGAGAGATAAAGCAGAACTACGAGGTGGGAGAGCAGCGGAAAAGCATTGAGTTGCCCGGGAGTGCCAGCATATGCAGCAAGTCTGCTTTGGATGGCAGATAGGTTTAGGCTGGTCCTGATCTTTTACACTGAGACCAGAAGGATCCACTTTGGTTTCATCAGACCACAAAACCTTCTCTCACATGCAGGTAATATCCTCTAAGTGTTTCTTGAAATGCTATGCAGCACATAGCTTTTTCTTCAGCAGTGGCTTAATTCTTGGCATCTTAGCATTTAGTCTGTTTTTTGAGTAATCATGAAATTGTTGAACCATCAACGTTTTTCCAGGTCTTAGCCAGAGACCTCTAAACTTTTAAAGTAATATGAGGCCTCATAGCAATCTGCCTGAGCAGTTTCCTTAAGCCATGGCTACTGACTTTGGAGGGATGGCCTGACTGAGGTAGAGTCTTGATGGTGCCAAACTTTCCATTTTCCAGTGATGGACCTAAAAGTGCCCTTGGGGATATTTACACACACAATCAGTACCCTTGAATAGCTTTATCCTGGAGTTCTTTTGGCAGCTACTTGTTTGGCATGTGTTGCTTCAAGTTCACCGCTTGATTATTCACTAGGAATATGCCATGCAGCTCTTTTACTGTGATTGGACACAGGTGGGCTCTATTTAAATTATTATGGCACTTGTTAAAGCATTTTTAGAGGCAAAACTAATTTCAGTTTATCGTGATAAAGGATATGAAAACGTATGCAGTCAAGACATTTCGTTTTCATATTCTTACTGTCTTTTTGAATGTTTCTATAATTGTTCTTTCATGTTGAAAGTAACACAGTATATGATGGCAGATAAAGACCAGTGCGGTCCATTTAGTCTGCCCAGTAAGGTGGCTAGAGTGGTTGTAACTGTTGCTCCATGCAGGTACCTCCCCCCCCCCCCCCCAAATGCTTGTGTTTAGGATTGTACCCACCGCTCCATGTGGGTCATCATCCCTCTATTTATTGAAGTATAAAATTAAGTTTGCTTTGATGTCGTCGCCTTGCTGTAAAGGGATCCACTGTGTGTGTTCCATGCCATTTTGAATTCTGTCACTGTATTTTCCCCCACCACCTCCATCGATAGAGTAGAGAATGTTGTATAAATCAGTGAAACAACCTCCTACTTCAATGCGTTTTGATTTCTACTATTTAGATAGTAGAATGTGAAAAATGTACATGTGTGTGAAGACTTTTGCAAGACACTGTACAAGTCCAGGGCATCAGTACAAAGCCAGCATCTTTCTTCTCCCTTAACTCCCTCCCCCCCCCCCCCCACAAACTTTTGACCTTTGCTAAACCACTTTATCTTCCTCTTCCTCCTGGATTCCCAACACAGTTGTTTTAAAGCATGTTGGAATTCCTATGTAAATAAAATAGTAAAGTTTATTTCTATTAGTATCTTTCATTTTAGATGCTACATTGACAAAAAAGATAAATGAAGACTCTGCAGTCTTGGATAAGTATGATGGGGTGTACGTCCCATCACTGCCAGAGTCCCAGGGGACCCTGGCCAGTCCCTGCTCTGGAGGTATGGACCCATCTAGGAGGGGCCCCCTAGAGCGGCGTACGAGGATATTCAGGGGCTGAGGAAGGGCCCAAACCCTTGCTCCCTCCCCGGCTAGGAGACACAGGACCTAGCTCCCTGACAACACCTGGGATGAGAGGGAGGTGGAAAGGAAGGTGAGGGACTTGGCCCTGACCCCCATGGAGATAGACCCCCTTGGGGAGGATCAAGGGGACCCCCAACAAGAGGAGGAAATGGAGCTGGGAAATGAGCAACAGCTAACCCCTGAAGGGACCCCCAAGGGCATTCAGCTCCGTGGATAATCTGCCAGACTTGGGGTGGTAATAGCAACAAGTAGCTATGTGGGAGGTGATGGGGCACCCAGGTAATTCCACACTTGGGGCGCACTCCAGCTGAATCAGAGACTTACAAGGGGGGAATTTATTGTGATATTAGGCATGTATGTTTGTATAAACTGAAGGATGTTGGGAAGACGTCATTTGCATATTTCTGACCTAATCTGCGTAGTATTCACCTTGTGTGTTGATTCAAAGGACCCTAGTGAGGGCTACTTTGGACCTGGGGAGGGGACAGTTGCCCAGAAAGGGGGGACAGACCCCAGCATGGGAAGGGATCCTACCAAACGTGGACTTTGGGACTATTGGATCACTCACCCTAACATACAGGAAAACCCCAGAGATAGGGGAAGCCATAAAGGATGGTACCTCCACTCTTCTTAGAGAGTGGATTAAGCCAGGAGGACCTCTGGAGGGACCTGAAATGACTATCAGATGCCTGTCTGCTGGACCTGGAGACGGAGCAACAATAAGCAAATGACTTTAGAAATGTTTTCCAAGCAGATTCTCTGCAGCACTCTCCTCAGTCTTGAAGAAATCCTAGTGTCATGAAACATACTGAAAGACTGAGAAGAGCCCCAAGTTTTCTTTTCTTTCTTTGTTTTTTTTTTGTTTTTTTGTTTGTTTTTTTACTTTTTCCATTTTGAAATATGAAATTAGATTATAAGCCCTCTTGGAACAGGAAAATATCTACAGTAGCTGAACATAATGTGCCTTGAACTTCTCAGAAAGGCATGAGTTAAAGCCAGTTCCCCCTGAAATGTCTTCTAAGTCCCATTCCGAGTCCTGTATTGTTTCTGTTTCACATCTTACAGTAGCGTTCTTCTAATACCTGGGAGATTTCTGCTATGCAGACTCTATTTAGGAGTATCTGTTATAGTCTCATATTTCATTTCCTTGAAGAATTTGAGCTTTTGCTGCCACCGAAAGTTAAAATGGTTAGATGCTGTTCTCAAGACAAAGCAGAGGAAGCAGCTCTTTGATATTTTTAGTTGCAGCTTGGGAATGGTGGGAGGACACTTTGCCACTTATCAGTGGTCTTGGTTCTTGCACAACACTGTGTCTGCAGACAGTTCATGGAAACTAGATCTGAGCCTTATTACTGCAGCCTGTCCAAACAAGGGCTATAGGCAACTAATGGGTTTTCAGGAAGCCTGTCAAATCTTATGCCAGTTCTTATATTTTTCTGGCTGCAGCTGGCTGGCAATCCTGTGAAAACAATAAGGAATCAAAAAGGAATAGATGGCAGCCTTGAAAATTGTCACAAAATAATATTGGGGTTTCCTGATGCATGTTACACTACCTGAGCATACTTGAGCAAAATTCTGCTTTTATTCTTTGCCCAATATGTCTTTTGCCACCAAGAGAGTATTTGGCAATGCACTTGCTGCTCCTGTTTCTTCTGGAGAAGATGACCTAGTCTAAAACTCTGTCTTTACTGAATTTGTTGCATTATTATCCATATAAATGTGAGTTGTGCATCAGCACACAATAGTTGGGAAAATACAGAGGTAGAGATGAATCATCTGATAACAGGAAAATATTGAAGGGGTAGTTCAGTTTTCAGGGGGAAAAAAACTGAAAGCAAAAAGAAATTGTTTTCTTTTTTGGTGCTGGTTTTTCATTTGTTCCTGCACCAGGGACTAGTATTTGAAAGCTTGTGCAAACTGCATCTACTTAACCCTCTGCCCAGCTTTGGAATCTGGGAAGCATGCAGCACTGAAAATATGAATAATGGTCTGGACAGCTAAAAAAAGAGCTTGGAAAAGGAGGTGGGTATGACTATAATAAAACACACACGTCACTTCAAATATATATGAAAATATAGGTCAGAAAATCCATTAGGGTGCAATAAAGCCAAGAAGCAAACAGGTAGAGCAGTTTGAGGAATTTAATTTAATATCAAGACTTATATTCCACCCTTTCAAACATTCCATTTGACATGGCAAAGTACAATAAAAGAAATACATAATTAAAAATAAATAGTTCCTTGTAAATATGTTGATTGTAAATTTGTTGATAGTAAACATGTTCCACTAATGTTTTTAAAAAGTTTAATGTAATTGTTCTGTTCTTTGTAAACTGCCCTTGATCAATGGAAGGGGCGGTATAAAAAAAACCACCTAAATAAATAAATAACATACACGATACACAAAAAAATAGACATCTCATAAAAACAAACAATACACATCGACAGTCAAATCAAGGGGCCCTTCTACTAAAGCCCACTAAGTCGTTAACATGCATTTTAGTGGCCAGTAACAACCCATGGTTACTGTTATCGTGCAGGCACGAAAGCTACCGGCTGCCAAAATGCACATTAATTTCCCATTGCATGAAGGGTTAGGGAATGGGCGGGAGTATAGTATGGGTATGGGCGGAATGCGGCCATGAAGAACACATTACAGTTGGCATGGGGTTACATATCATGCACTGTCAATGTAGCAATTAGCATAAATCCAAAGACATTTGGTAGCAATTAGCACAGGTTCACTAGCAATACCTGTATGGATGGTGTTAGGTGCTAGGATACGCTTTCATGCAGTAATTTCCGGGAATATTCTGCCCATGCCCCCAACAGTTTCCATGGAGGCTTTGCACTTAATGCACATTAGTTTTCACACTAAATGTGCGTTGAATGCAAAATCCTAAAAGACTTTAGTAAAATGCCCCAAAATGTACAAATACTCAAATCATAAGATACAACCTGAACTCTCACCTATTCTTCTAATCAATTCCCTTAAAAATACCCAAATAGTGACGTTTTTAAGGCTTTACAGAATAGCAAATAATTTGTCATACCTTTCAAATCATCAGGGAGAATATTCCACATCTCTGGACCCCAGAGTCTGAGGCTACTCCTGAAAAAGTGCATCTTTGAAGATTCACAGTGACACTCCTGAGTGGATGGCCATACTAGATTGTGGCTTACCATAAATCAAAGAAATTTGGTAAGGAAATACTGCTTAATTCTATCATTCAAATACTGAGGGCCAATCTTATAATAAGTATGAAAAATTAACCCTTAATTCTAGTGGGAGCCAATGTAAGCTCACAGCAAGGAAACAATATCAACCTATTCCATTTCTTAGTGTGGATGCCATTTCTTAGTGTGGATGATCACCTTTGTGGCCACTCCTTACATTTATTGCAGCTTCTTCAAAAGATATTTTTTAGCAATCCCAGATAAATTGCATTGCATTAATCCAGGTGATTTAATATCACCTGGACTATCATCCAAAATTCCTGTGGTCTTGAATAAGGCCGCAGTTGTCTCAACAAATGTAATTTAAACCATGCCTTTCTCGCAACCATCTCTATCTGTGATTCCAGTGTCAACTGCAAGTCCAAAAGGACTTCCAAGCTTTTTACCTGAGAACACACCATAATAGAATATCCACAAACCATCAGTATAGTTCATTCAAGCAAAAGGGAAAAAGAGCCCTACCCATATCCCTTCAGTTTTCTTTATATTTAGTTTTAACTTATTAATCCTAAACCAGGATTTTAAAGATTAAAAATTTTTTACTCCTCCAGTTTACTCATAAGATCCTTAATTTAATTTTTTATAGATGCAAAATACTGCTTATCAGCCACATAGAGAAACAATTTAAACCATACTGAAAAATCTGACCAATGATAAGACTAAAATATATATTAAATACAATTGGTGAAAGCGGGGATCCTTGCGGCACCATACTTTGCAGAGAAACAATTCCCAATTGATAAGCACCATCAAAAACAGCAAAACACGGATCCTTCAAAAGAGTCTTCAACCAACTTAGTGCTTTACCTTTAATTCCTAGTTCCTGCAATTTCACTGACAAAATTGGATAATTAACAGTATCAGAAGCTGTCCTGATCCTCCCTGATCCATCCATATTATCTCGTCCAGCAAAGCTACCGAGAGCTTCAGTACCATACCAAGCCCATTGTGATACCCCAACTGTCTGGCATCTAAACCTTGAATCTCATCTAGATAATTTTTCAGTTAATCTGTAACAAAGCCTCCAGTGTTTTCGTTACTTCTAGTAAATTTGGCACAGGTCCATAATTCTCAGAATGATCAACCAATAAGTTGTCTTTCTTTAATAATGGTTTTATCAACATATGTTTCAACACCGTGGGAGCCTGCCCCTCCCTAAAGGAAGACTATATTGTTTTCCTCAAAAAAACAAAACTCCATCCTGAGGATGGCAAAGATTTCAACAGTCATGCTGGACAGAGATCCACCACACTGTTTGCTCTTTTGCAGAGAGGAGTATGCATATCCACTCCTCCTCTGGAACACAAAATTCTGTAAGTGCAGCATGCCGATCTCTATCCTGGTTAGCTATAATAATAGATAAAGTCACATTCTCAACACTTTCTTCTCTATGAAGTACCTTTTCAATGTTCAGAATTTTGTCACCAAAAAAACCCCCAATTAGTTCATTTGAAATTCATTTATTCTGCACTTTCTCCTATCCCCTCTAAAGTTACTGAAAGCTCTTTCACCACTAGAAAAAAAACTTCCCTCGCCAAATCATGTGACTCTCAAATTCTATCTGTATAGAAACAATATTTTAATCTCAACAAGCATCTATCTTTCTTAAAAAGCAACTTCCATTTTTCCCTTATCACTACTCCAACTGGCTTATCCTTAATTTCAATGTCTTTGCCTCCTCTGAAAAGGGAAAAGAAAAACCACTCCTAAATTTCTTACTCATCTTCCTTGCTGCACTATTACAGGCAATATTTATGCAACTTCTTCTGTCCCCCTCACCTCATCCCTGTCTCCCCTCCCCCCCCCCCAAAACACTATTTCTCCCTACTATTAACGTTTCTCCAAGTTCTTTGCCCTGTTACAGTGTATCAAGTTTTATTTTAATGTAAACCGCCTTGACTGTAGAATAAAGCGGTATACTCTGAATGGGAGACGGAGGACGACGAGTCCCCCAGATACCCGTTGACACCGCGGACTCCCCCGCCCGAAGACTTGGGCTTCTTGGACTTTGTGAAGAACATGTCCAAGGCCCTGGCATTCCTGACCAAGTCGGAGGTGCACCCTCAGGCGGATGAGTTAGAGATCCTCCAGTATGAGACCCCTCCATGGGAATTGCTCACGGTGCCCATCCCTTCCATCCTGGCATGTGGGAGACAGTGTCATTGGTGCTGGTGGTAAGCAGACGGCTCGACTCGATGTATCAGGTCCGCTGGAGCCCGGGCTTCCAGAAGTCTCAATTGCCACATAATTCCATGGTGGTGGAGTTGGCCATGCGTCAGCTGAAGAACCAGAAGACACTCTCTTCAGTGCCTGCCCCTCCCCCCCCCCCCCCCCGGCAGGGAGACCCGCACCTTGGATGCCCTCGGCAGAAAGTGCTACCAGGGCTCAATGCTCCTCTGCCACATCTAGGCCTACCAGCTGTACATTGGCATTACTTGAGAGACCTGGCAAAGGAGCTCGCTGGGTTCTCGGCTGGTCTCTCTGAGAAACCTTTGCAGTGGTTCAAGAGCCTGGCCAAAGCCATCCATGAGTGCTCCAAATTCATGTTTCGAGCTGCCTATGACATGTTTGAGTCAGTGGCCCGGGTAGCCATGGCGGCGGACATCGGTGCACACTGCCAAGCTTGGCTTCAGTCGTTCAACCTCAAGCAGTGGGTTCAGGACAAGTTGGGCGATGTCCCATGCCAAGGAGAGAACCTCTTTGGCAAACCCATGACCAACAAGGCTGCCGAGCTGGAGACCGAGTTCATGATGAGGACCAGGCTCTCTAAGACCACTGTTCCTCCCCCATGGAAGGGCTCGGGTAAAAAGCCGTTTTACCTGAGGAAGTACGGTGCTTACCGAAACTACCCACCCTATTAGACCTCCCCGGCTCCCCAACACGTTCAGCAGGCCAAGGGACATGGGCATGGCCTGTGTAAGCAGAAGGCTCCGAAACCCCAGGCACCAGCCCCGGCCCAGCCAGGGGGAGCTTTTGACTCCTTGAGCATAGCCTCTCTTCCCCAAGGAGATCAGCAGCCCACAGGGGGACTCTGGCCCCCTATGCCCAGAGGTAGGTGGCCATCACCACTGACTCCTGGGCACTAAAGGCAGTCAGGGAAGGATATCTCCTCCACCTGATTCAGACACCTCCTCCCCTCCACGTGGACCACCTTCTGAAGGAGTTGGCAGGTCTTCTTGATGACAAGGCAGTGGAACCGTGCCCCACCATCTCACAGGCAAAGGGGTTCTACTCCAGATACTTTCTCGTGCCGAAGAGGACGGGGGGCCTAAGGCCCATCCTCAACCTGCGCAACCTCAACAAATTCCTGGTGAGGGAGAAGTTCAAGATGCTCTCCCTTGGAACATTGCTGCCATAACTCCAGCAGGGAAGACTGGCTATGCTCCTTAGACCTCAAAGATGCTTATACTCACATCCTCATCCACCCAAACCACAGGCAATACCTGTGGTTCATAGTAGGGGACAGGCACTTTCAATACAGGGTACTCCTCTTCAGCCTGGTCTCTGGCCGCCTTCCTCCAGCTCCAGGGGATCTTTGTTTTTTCCTACCTGGACGATTGGCTCATATATGGAGGCACAGCCTCAGAGATGCAGCAGGCCACCACCTGCACCATCCAGGTGCTTCATCATAAACTATCCCAAGTCTCACCTCCTCTCGACACAATGCCTGGAGTTCATCGGGCAAAGCTATACACTCTCCGGTCGAGGGCCTTCTTGCCCAAGGACTGAGCCAATCATCTCAGATCTCTAGCTCAGGACGTGCAGTACCATCCTTCGGTCCCCACCCAGATTCATCTATGCCTCCTCGGGCACATGGCCTCCATGGTTCACGTCACCCCAGACGCTACCTCCACATGAGGGCGTCGCAGTGATGTCTCCGTGACCAGTGGTCTCAGGCCATTGGCCATCTCCGAGACAGAGTTTCGGTGACAAACCAGTTGGTGGACTCCCTGGTCTGGTGGCAGTTGCCCCAACATCTCGAATTGAGCAGGCCCCAAGCCACTCGAGGATCCTCAACACGGACGCCTCCCTGCTTGGCTGGGGAGCCCACTGAGGAGATCTCCGCACTCAGACCAACTGTTCGCCAGACGAGAGCACCCATCAGATCAACCTCCTGGAGCACCGAGCCATACACCTAGCCCTGAAGGTCTTTTGTCACCACCTGTATCACCAACCAGTGCTGGTCCAGATGGACAACCAGGTGTCGATGTTCTACAAGAACAAACAGGGGGGCACAGGGTCTTGTAAGCTTTGTCAGGAGGCTAGTACGCAATCCCAACAGGGTATCCTCCTGCGGGCAGCGTACCTGCCAGGCCAGGACAACCGGCTGGCTGACAGACTCAGCAGAGTCCTCCAGCCACACGAGTTGCAGATGGACCCCAGGGTAACCAGTCTACTTTTCCGGCTCGGGGGGGGGGGGGAACCCGTGCTGGTCCTGTTCACCGTTCCGGCAACTTTTGTGTTGCCCCGTTTCTGCTCCCAGTGTTCCTAGTCTCATGGTCGGAAGGCCTAATGTACGCCTTCCCTCCGACGCCGCTAATTGCCAAGACCTTGTTCAGGACTCTCTGTGACAGGTCCTCGCTCATCCTGATAGCTCCTTGGTGGCCCAGGAAGCCGTGGTTCCTGTTGCTTCTGCAGACAGTGGAAGCCCCCATCCCCTTGGGGCCCGCCCCGGGACTCCTTTCTCGGGAGGGGGGCTTTCTCCTGCACCTCAACCTGGGGTCCCTCTCGCTGACAGAGTGGCTACTGAGAGGGTGACTTTGGCCCCTCAACCTTCTGGCTGAGGTGGAGGACATTCTGCTGGGGGAGGACAGAGGTCCTTCTCAGTGAGTGCACAAGGCTTCGGCCATGGAGCCTACAAGGGACCCGGACCGGGCCCGTGGCTGGATCATCCCTTCCGGCCCTCCCTCAACTCCTCCACCAAGTACTCAGACTGGGAGTCATCCTCGGACAGCCATCCCCCCTGCCCCCGAGGACATGGCATTCCTTGACTTTATACAGGACATGTTGAAGGCATTGGCATTTGCCACTGAGTTGGAGGAGGATGCTCTCATGGAAGAGCTCGAGATCTTCCAGTATGAGGCCCCGCCGAAGGAGGCACTGACAGTGCCTGTCACATCCATCCTGGAATGGCTGCTTCTCCACATTTGGGAAACACCGGTGTCTGTGCCCATCATCATGAGCTGGCGGCTAGACTCTATGAATCGAGTACACTGGAGCCTGGGCTTCTAGAAAGCACAGATGACGTATAACTTCATGGTGGTGGAATCGGCTATGCATTGGCTCAAGAGCCAGAAGATGCACTCCTCAATGCCCCTGAGTAGGGAGGCCACACCCTCGGCAGGAAGTGCTATCAGGGTTCGATGTTCATCTGCCGGATCCAGGCATACGAGCTGTACATGGGCATGTACCTGAGGGACCTGTTGAAGAGCTCGCTGGGTTCTCAGCTGGTCTCTCTGAGAAGCCCCTACAGTAGTTCTGGAACCTAGCCAAAGCCATCCGTGAGTCGTCTAAGTTTATAACTCGAGCAGCCTATGACTGCTTTGAGTCAGTGGCTAGAATTGCTTCTGTGCCCAACGCCAGTCTTGGCTACACTCTTCTGACCTGGAGCAATGGGTTCAGGACAAATTGATTGATGTGCCCTGCCAGGGAGAGACTCTCTTTGGCAAACCCATGACCAATAAGGCTGCTGAGTTGGAAACAGAGTTCATGATGAGGACCAGGCTCTCTAAGAATGTCACTACCATCCCCGGATGGAAGGGCTCAAGTAAAAAGCCCCTTTGCCCAAGGAAGGGGGCTGCTTACAGAAATTACCCACAGTATCAGGACTCCCCAACTCCCCAGCAGGGTCAGCAGGCCAAGGGACACGGGCTTGTCCCTCATAAGCAGAAGGTTCCCAAGCACCAGGCACAGACCTCAGTCACAAGCATCTTGGTGGGAGTTTCTGACTCCTTGGGCATAGCCTCTCCACCCTCAGGAGGCCAGCAGCCTACAGGGGGATGTCTGATCCACTTTGCCTATCCGTGACCAGCTGTCACCACCAACACTTGGGCACTCCAGGTGGTCAAGGAGGGTTACCTCCTCCACTTGGCACAGATGCCTCTCCCTTTCTTCCCAGGAGAGCCTCCCAGGACTCCCCTTCACTAGGATCTACTATTGCAGGAACTCGCAGGTCTCGAGGACAGGACGGTGGAACTGGTGCCCCAACACCTCTGGGGCGAGGAGTTCTACTTCAGATACTTGTGCCAAAATGAACAGGAGACCTAAGGCCCATCCTAGACTTGCAGGACCTGAACAGGTTCCTAGTGAGGGGAGACGTTCAAGATTCTTTCCAGCCACAGGCAGTATCTCGGATTCATGCTGGGGGACAGCCACTATCAGTACATGGTACTATCCTTTGGCCAGGCCTCCACCCATAGAGTCTTCACCAAATGCCTGGCAGTAGTAGTAGAGAGCTAGAGATTGACCGCTTTGACCCGGTGAAAAGCGGGATATAAATACAGCTAAATAAATAAATAAAAATAAAGTAGTTACTGCCTACCTCCATCTCCAAGGGGCCTTCATTTTTCCCTACCTGGATAACTGGCTCATAAAGGGGGGCACGGCTGCTGAGGTGCAGCAGGCCACGGCCCACACCATCCATGTCTGCAACATCTGGGGTTTGTGTTAAAGTGCTCCAACTCTCACCTCCTCCTGACACAACATCTGGAGTTCATCGGTGCAAAGCTGGACACGTTTCAGGCCAAAGCTGTCTTCCCCCTGGACTGGGCTGACCATCTCAGGGCACTGGCCGCAGACATACAGCACTGGAAAGGGGGGCTGTTACTTCTGGAGAGAAATCTGAAATTGTGAGTATATACTTCTGGGAATTTTTCTGAAAGGAATTTTTTTTCTTTTAAAGCTAATTAATCTGTGAACCCACTATTTTTTTTGTTAAATCAGTCAGGGCCTAGTAGCAACAGTTTAAGATTCAATTTAAAAACACAGAAGAGAACTTTCTGGTTACCTTTCATACCCAGTAGACAGCTGTAGTTTAAATTTCATAGTCACTCAGGGCCTAGCATCAGCAAAGTACTTTTAGTTTCAAATTAAAACACAGAAGAGAGCTTTCTGGTTAAATTTAGAATCCAGCAGAGAGCTTGTAGTTTAAATTTCATAATAGGTTAGAGCCTAGTAGCAGCAAAGAGCTATAATTTAAATCAAATCAGAATATAGTTTTCCTCAGCAGCACAGGACAAGGTACTGTGTAGCAGCCCTTTTTTAATAAGTGTTATATCCCTCCCTCCCTCCCCACACCCACCCTCCCCTGGGAAAATCACAGCTTTATAGGTACTTGCACAACTTAAAAGACAGGAGGTGCTCTCAGGTGAAGCTCATTACCTAAATCAGTCATACACCAAGGACCTGAGATTAATTAAGCTTCAGGTGAACAAGGTATATTAAACTTCTTAGGTACAGTTTTAGTGGTATAAATATCCATTGCACCCTTTAGTACATATAGAACTTAAAGATCTAAACACAAACTTAAAACTAAGATGCAGACAGCAGTCCAGCAGCGGGATGTGGGCTTTCCAGTCTTTTGCATTGAGTGTCACATGTATGATTTTCTCCCAGCTGGTGAGAGGTCTTACGTGTGCACTAGGTGCAAGGAGCTCTCTGCTCTCAGGGAACGAGTCCGTTCTCTAGAGGCTAGAGTAGCAGACTTGGAAAACATAAGACAGACAGAGAGGTACATAGACGAGACCTACAGGGATATAGTCCTGAAGTCCCACCTCCAGTCTGGCAGCATCCCTGTTGCCATGGAGGAGAGAGGTCACGTGACAGGAGAGCATCACCCTGGTGTGGCAGGAAGTGATCCTGTAACTAGGACCTGTCCTCCAGGTGATGTAAACCCCTCTCGCACCGAGGAGGTTTCTCCAGGGCCAAGTGCCCATGCGGGAAGGGTTAGGACAGCAGTTATAGTTGGTGATTCGATCATTAGGCATGTAGATAGCTGGGTGGCTGGTGGACGTGAGGATCGCCTGGTAACATGCCTGCCTGGTGCGAAGGTAGCGGACCTCACACGCCACCTAGATAAGGTCTTAGATAGTGCTGGGGAGGAGTCTGCTGTCTTGGTACATGTTGGTACCAATGACATAGGAAAATGTGGTAGGGAGGTTCTGGAAGCTAAATTTAGGCTTTTAGGTAGGAAGTTGAAATCCAGAACTTCCAGGGTAGCGTTCTCCGAAATGCTTCCCGTTCCACGCGCAGGACCCAATAGGCAGGCAGAGCTCCGGAGTCTCAATGCGTGGATGAGACAATGGTGCAGAGATGAGGGGTTCGGATTTGTTAGGAACTGGGGAACATTCTGGGGAAAGGAGGGGCTCTTCCGAAGGGATGGGCTTCACCTTAACCGGGATGGAACCAGGCTGCTGGCATTAACCTTTAAAAAGGAGATAGAGCAGCTTTTAAACTAGATAATAGGGGAAAGCCGACAGTCGCCCAAGAGCGCATGGTTCGGAAGAATGTATCCTTGAAGGATACTACAAAAAGCAGAGAGGTTCCAAAAAAGAGTAAAGTAGCCCAAATGCCCTCGAGTATGGAGCAGACAGAACTTAAAGATCCCAAATTACCCATGTCTACCAATAGCCAAATTAATATGAATAAAATACAGTCTCTAAAATGCTTGTATGCAAATGCTAGAAGTCTACAAAACAAGATGGGAGAGTTAGAATATATAGCACTAAACGAGAGGTTAGATATGATTGGAATATCAGAGACATGGTGGAAGGAGGACAACCAGTGGGACACTGTGATACCTGGGTACAAACTATATCGAAATGATAGAGCTGATCAAATTGGTGGAGGGGTTGCGCTCTATGTTAGAGAGGGCATTGAGTCAGAAAGGATTAAAGTTTTGCAAGAAACAAAATTTGCTGTAGAATCTCTATGGATTGAAATTCCATGTAAAAAGGGGAAGGCGATGGCAGTGGGGGTGTACTATCGTCCGCCTGGCCAGAATGAACAAATGGATGATGAAATGCTCAAAGAAATCAAGGAAGCTAGCAAAAGTTACAGTGCAGTAATAATAATGGGTGATTTCAATTACCCCGGCATCGAATGGGTCAGTGTCACAACAGGACATGCTAGGGAGATAAAGTTCCTAGATGAAATAAATGACTGCTTCTTGGAGCAGCTGGTTCATGAACCGACCAGAGGGAAAGCAATATTAGACCTAGTCCTTAGTGGAACACCAGATGTAGTGCAAGAGATAAGGGTGTTGGGGCCACTTGGCAATAGTGATCATAGCATGATCGCCTTTGATTTAATTAGTGGAGGAGGGATAGTAAGGAAATCCACAGTACTACCCTTTAACTTTCGAAAGGGAGACTATGATAGAATGAGGAAAACAGTTAAGAAAAAACTAAAAGGAGCAGTTGCAAAGGTTAAAGACGTACATCAAGCTTGGGTGTTGTTGAAAAATACTATCTTGGAAGCCCAGACCAGCTGTATTCCACGCTTTAAGAAAAGTGGAAGGAAGTCCAAAAAATTGCCAGCATGGTTTAAAGCTGAGGTCAGAGAGGCTGTTGTTGCCCAAAAAGCATCTTTCAAGAAATGGAAAAAAGAGCCAAATGATGAAACCTGGAAACAGCACAAGCACTGGCAAGTCAAATGCAAGGCATTGATAAGGCAGGCAAAGAGAGAATTTGAGAAGAAGCTTGCTGCGGAAGCAAAAACGCGAAATAAAGACCTTTTCAAGTACATTCGTAGCAAAAAACCCGTGAGAGAGTCAGTTGGTCCATTAGATGATAAAGGGGTTAAAGGAGCACTAAGAGGCGACAAGGCGATAGCGGAGAGACTGAATGAATTCTTTGCTTCGGTCTTTACTGAGGAAGATGTAGGGATGTTACCCACGACTGAAGTGGTATTTAAAGGTGTGGAAGAATTGAAGGAAATATCGATACATCGGGAAGATGTCTTACAACTATTAGATAAACTGAAGAGTAGCAAATCACCTGGGCCGGATGGTATACATCCAAGGGTGTTGAAAGAACTGAAATTTGAGATTGCAGACCTGCTATCAGTAATCTGTGAACTATCATTAAAATCATCTCTAATACCTGAGGATTGGAGGATCGCCAATGTAACACCAATTTTTAAAAAGGGTTCGAGGGATGATCCGGGAAACTACAGACCGGTGAGCCTGACATCAGTACCGGGAAAAATGGTAGAAACCATCATAAAGAATAAAATTACTCAGCATATAGATAGTCATGACCTAATGGGAGACAGCCAACATGGCTTTAGACAAGGAAGATCTTGTCTTACTAATCTGTTATGTTTTTTTGAAGGAGTGAATAAACAGGTGGACAAAGGTGAGTCGGTTGATATTGTATATCTGGACTTTCAGAAAGTATTTGACAATGTCCCTCATCAGAGACTTTTGGCAAAACTAAAGAGTCATGGGATAGGAGGCAGTGTACTATTGTGGATCAGGAACTGGTTAAAAGATAGAAAGCAGAGGGTAGGGCTAAATGGCCAATTTTCCCAATGGAGAAAGGTGAATAGTGGTGTACCCCAGGGATCTGTGCTGGATCCGCTGCTTTTTGACATATTCATAAATGACCTGGAAAGTGGAATAACGGGTGAGGTTATCAAATTTGCAGATGACACAAAACTATTTAAAGTTGTTAAAACCCAGGAGGATTGTGAAAAATTGCAAGAGGATCTTGATAAATTGGAAGACTGGGCATCAAAATGGCAGATGAAATTTAATGTGGACAAGTGCAAGGTTATGCACCTAGGGAAGAACAACCCAAACTATGGTTACACGATGCAAGGTTCCAAATTAGGAACCACCACCCAGGAAAAAGATTTAGGCATCATTGTGGATACCATGTTAAAACCCTCGGCCCAGTGTGCAGCGGCGGCCAAGAGAGCAAATAGAATGCTAGGTATGATAAGGAAAGGAATGGAAAATAAAACAAAATATATTATAATGCCTCTATATCGTTCCATGGTGAGACCGCACCTTGAATATTGTGTGCAATTCTGGTCGCCGTATCTTAAAAAGGATATAGCGATTTTAGAAAAGGTTCAGAGAAGAGCCACCAAAATGGTAAAGGGGATGGAAGGATACTCCTATGAAGAAAGGCTAAAAAGGTTAGGGCTCTTTAACCTGGAAAAGAGACGGCTGAGGGGAGATATGATAGAAGTCTATAAATTAATGAACGGAGTGGAACGGGTAAACGTAGATCGATTGTGTACGTTATCAGAATATAGAAAGACTAGGGGACATGCAATGAAGCTACAGGGTAAACTATTTAAGACTAATAAAAGAAAATATTTTTTCACTCAACGTGTAATCAAACTCTGGAATTTGTTACCGGAGGATGTAGTAAAGGCTGTTAGTGTAGCTGGGTTTGAAAAAGGTTTGGACAAGTTCCTGGAGGAAAGGTCCATAAACCATTATTAAGAAGTGACCGAAGATATCAATGCTTGACCCAGTACAAGCATTGTGGAACTTGTGTCTCTTGGGGAAACTGCTAGGTACATATGACCTAGATTGGCCACTGTTGGAAACAGAATACTGGGCTTGATGGACCTTGGTCTGACCCAGTATGGCATATCTTATGTTCTTATGTTCACGGTAGTTGGCTTCTGAGATGGCCAAGGTGTTCTCACTGTTGGACTTTCTTCAGGATGGCTGAGAGAAGGAAGGGCCTTTCTCTTAGTTCTCTGAAAGTTCACATGGCAGCTTTGGCCTGTTTCCATGGTCCAGTAGCAGGCAAGTCATTGTCCTTGCACCCATATGTCTCACATTTTCTCCAGGTGGTTCGGCGCCTGCATCCTCCCCTTCGGTCTGTGATCCCTTCCTAGGATCTGGGTCTGGTGTTCAGGGCCCTGATGATGGTGCCCTTTGAGCCATTGAAGCACACTACCCTAAAGGATTTGATGCTCAAGACTGTGTTCTTGGTCACGATTTGTTCCATACAGGGGATTTCTGAGCTGCAGGCTCTGTCTTGCTGAGATCCTTATCTGCCTTTTCGGAGGAGGCCATTTCCATTCAGCCTGTGCCTTCCTTCTAGCCTAAGGTGCTTTCTCCCTTTCACATGAACCAGGTGGTTTGCCTACCCTCCTTCCCGAAGGAGGAGTGTCAGGGAAAGGATAAGAATATTTGCCTGGTGGGTGTCAGGAGGGTGCGCCTTCGATACCTGGAGGTTATGAATCCCTTTTGTAAGTCTGACCATTTTTTTTTACTGTTTGCTGGCTATGCAAGGGTGAAGAGGCGATCAAATCGACTTTGGGGCGCTGGATTAAGGAAGCCATTGCCTCAGCGTATCTTCTGCAGAACCAGCCAGTTCCGGAGGGTTTGCACGCCCATTCTACCCGAGCACAAGCATCCTCGTGGACGGAATGGATGCTCGGTAGTCTCTGCAAACATTTGTTGGGCAGCAATATGGGCATCACTTTCCACTTTTGTCGAGCTTTACCGCTTGGATGTCCATGCATGGGTGGGCACAGCCTTCAGCTTATGGGTTTTGCGAGCTGCTGTGTCTTCTTCCCGGTGGTGGTGTAGCTTTGGTACATCCTGCGTATCTGGACTGGTTTAGCAGGTCAGTATGGAAGATGACATTTTATACCAATTAATGTTTTTCCTTGAGTCCTGCTAGACCAGTCCCGGGCCCACCCCTGAAACTGTATTTGCCCAACTCTTCTGCTACAGTACCCTTGGGTCTGCAATGATTTTTATTCTTGGCTTTGTAGGTTCATCTTTTACTGACAGCCTTCTGTTGATGCTTTCCTACACATAGTTCTTTACTGTTACTTACTCTTCTGTTGCTTACTGCAATCTGGCTTTCGTTCTCTACTTTCCATAGAAACTGCTCTTGCCAAAGTCTCCAGCGATTAGTAGTAGTAATAGTCATTGTTGCCCACAATTGAGGTTATGTGAGGCTTGCTATGTATCTCCCACATGCTTTGGGACGAATACTAAAGGGACTTCTGGTGGCTGAGGCGAAGAGGCATGAGAGTGATGTCATTGAAATCTGGGCTTTTCATTGGTTCTTTGTTTCCATCAATCTGCTGGTAGGGGAACACAGTCCACTTGTCTGAACTGATCTATCAGGACTCAATGAAAGAACATTAACCGATAAGTAAAATGTTACTTTTTGGGGATGGAGGAATAGGTTTTTTTTTTTTGAATTGAGGCAGTTTTGGGGGTGGTGGGGGAAATGCACACAGCAGTTAGTGAGGTGAATAATGTAAAATGCCAGAGAATTATTTGCAATCCCTGTATCTACTGTATGTATGTGGTGTTTGTGTGTGTTTATCTCTGTTGCATGTTGTGTGTGTGCTGTGTACATGTTGTGTGTGTGATGGGTTGTAGAGGGTAGTTAGGGCATTTGTGGAGGTAGTTTGGGGGGTGTGGGGCATTTTGTGAGGAGGTGGAAAAGTTGGAATATTTTTAAGGGAAGCAGTTTGTGGGGTGATAGGGCAGTTGTTGAGGGACTGTTAGGGTTAGGACAGTATGTGTGGGTTGGTGGGGCAATTGTGGCATGGTAGGTTTTGGGGATGAGGCAGTTGGCATAGTGGTGTGATGAGGTAGTTGTGGGAAATAGCTTTTAGGGATGGGGCAGTTGGGGTGTAGTTTTTGGAGGTGTAGCAGTTTGCAGGGTGGTGAGGCAATTGGGGGGTTATTTTTTTCATGGTGTTCGCAGCAGCATTTAGCGGGTTGATAGGACAGTTGCAAGGGAGTTTTTTGGGGGGTGGGAGCATTGTGTGGGGTGGTGGAAGGAGTTTTTGTCATGGGAGTGTAGCAAACGGGGAGAGGGAGTTTGAAAGGAACAATTCCCTAACTGCTGTGTTTCACTATATGTAAGTTTCTATGCTACAGAATCCAGAACTCCTTTTCCCATAGAAATATATTGGACTAGTTTTTTGGGGAGTTTATTTCTCCGGAACCTCCAGTCTGACTTAGCCCATTTTTTAACTCGATGTGTCGTCTTACCAGTTTTTCCCACATGCGAAGTTTCAACCCATTCCATTACGTTTTCAGAGAGTTATTTTGCCCCCAGACGGACAAACAGATGGACAGGCATTCTCAACCCATTTTATATGGTTCTTTACAACTTCTGTTGGGTAGGAAAGAATTATAAATGGAAGGTGATTTTTGTAAAAGATTATACCATTTACTAAAGTGCTACTTATCCAAAGCAGGCATAATTTGCAAGCAAAGCTACAGTTGGGTCTTTCTGGATATGTAGGCTGAAAAATTACAAACGGTAATGAACCAAAGTATTGGTAGGCTCTTGGTTGAAAATTACACGTGTTGACTGGTTTAAATAAATGTTGGTACTTGTGATGGTTCACTGTCAGCACTTCATAGTAGTTTTCCCGTCTGTTTGGATTTGAACTTACTCTTCTGTCTTTAAACCAAGAACAAGATGCACCATGCTGGGTCAGACCAAAGGGCCATCTAGCTCAGCATCCTATCTCTGACAGTGGCCAATCCAGGTCACAAGTGCAGCAGGATCCATACCACTTGTACTTGAGATAATAAAAACACTAATGTAACTTAGTTACTCATTGGCATATCTCTCACTTCACAAATTGCCAGTCTTTTACCATCATAGGCATACAACTGCTTTCACAGTAGCATCCTTCATCTCTGTAAACTTAAGTGGCATAATTCCCTGGAGTATCAGTCACAAAAATCTGTCAGTACCTTTTGACTCACTGTTATAATTCTGCACTTGGTGAGACATTTTAATTTTTTTTAGCACTAGTAACCTGCCTTCCAGTTGTCTATTATGTTAATAAATTCATTCCTGGTCCATTGCTCCTGAAGGTTTAAAAACTATATAGAGAGAAGTTTGTGCTGTTGAATCGCCATTGATTTACAAAGGGCCAATCAGTATGTCTGTTGCCTCATATCTTATGCTCTGATGTTTACTTTTCAAATCTCGTTATGTGATACCAAGGAAATAATCATCCAGATTCTGCCTCTCTTTGGTAAATGTATGACCAGCATTAATGTTTAGTATGGTGTTTGTTCAATATATTTAACGCATGCTCAAATATATGGTACCAGATTTTTTTTTGTACAGTTGGATTTTTTTTTGTATTTACTGTTAGTGCTGTTGCACAATATGTTCCTTAAATGCTTAATCTCAACAAGTGAGGCCCATTTGCTTTTATGAAGGTTTATAGCCACATGTGCATCCTGAGGTGTTTGAGAATTTGGAAGGATTTAAGGCAGTTCACAAACTTGTCCTGGGCCAGTTTGGATTTTCAGGATATTCATTATGAATATTTATGAGAGATCTCTCTTATGCATATTCATTGCATATCCTGAAAGTCCGACTGGCTGGGGAGCCCCCAGGACAGGTTTGGGAACCACTGGTCTAAGGCATTGAATGGGATTTATTTTTTCTGTGCCTTTGCGTCCCTTAATTTAAAAGTTACCTTTATTTGCCTTTCTTCTGAATTTAAATATTTAAAAGGCAGAATTCATCATAGCTAAATGTGTTGTGTAAAACCTTTTAGCTGACTGTATGAAATCATTTTTAGTTATGCTGAAGCTTAATTTTTAGGGTCTACAGTCATCTCAATTTTTGATATATATATAGACTTGAGTAGAGTGAAATGTAAAAAAAAAAAAATTAAAAAATTGAGTCGTCTCTTTGACCCTTCCCCATCTCAAGGCCAATGAGAAAAGTAGATCATAAAGTGTGGGACAGGTGACAGTTCTTGAAAGGGGGAAATATGCATAGTGTTCAGAAAGCAATCATAGATGGTTGGAATCATCTGGATATAGCAGATTGTAGCCAATGTTCATAGAGCTCCCAGATGTTAACAATGATAAAAATAATTTATTTATAAATTCAGATTACTTGTATTGAATATTTTTATTTTAAAAGGTACCTATCCTGGTATTAAACTAACATTTTAGGATTAAGAGGATATTCACAACACACCCAGCTAAGCGGTGTCTTCCTGCCAATGCTCTAGATCAAATGTTGAATTGTTGACAAAATCAAATGACGTGTTCTTGCCTAATTTTATTGAAATTTTCTTTCAACATATTCCAAGAAAGCATGGAACACTACCACTCGGATTATAGATTCTTTTTTTCTCTCTTTTCTTCTTTCTCTTGTTTTCTCCTTTCTTTAACCACTGCAGTCGGTACTGGGGTTGGAGTGCAGATGGGCTGTCGAAGCACCCTCCTCCTTTTTCTCAGTCTCACTCCATCCCCAACGCTCCTTCTCACAAGGCTTTCAGGCGCTCTTACTCTCCCAGGTAACAAAGCTACCTGTTCAACTTGTTTGAGGTGTCACAATATTATTACTACTACTGCAATTACATTTCAAAAGACAGTGAATTGTGAGATAATAGATGCCTTTTTATATATGGCATATGTGTTTCTTGATAATTCTTTAGGGCTAAAGAAGGAAACTCTAGACGTATTGGTGGTTTGTATACAGCAGGGATATTTAGTTCCCATTCTTGCGGGCTGCAACAAAGTCTGTTGTTCAGGATATCCACCAGGTATATCCATCGAATGTATTTGCAGTACATTCAGCCCTTTAAATAGGATAACTTGGGTTTTTTTTGGATAGTGTGGCACACTGAAGGCCCAATGTTAAGGGTGTGAACCTGCTGCTTTTTCATTTTCAGCAATGCATAAAGGATCATATTACTAATGCACGTATATTTAGTTTTGAAAGAGTAATTGCAATTACATAGAAATATAGGTGATGTATCTTCCATTCATTTTCTAATGTTACAATAGGAAAAAAGTTTTAAAATGGAAATTTGATGTAAAAATAGCTGCCGGTTCCCAAAAAAATATAGAAACATGACAACGGAAGAAGACCACATGGCCTTTCTAGTCTGTCCTTCCATATCAACAACTATAACAGTCCCCTTTTTCCTTTAGAGATCCTCTGTGTTTGTCCCATGCTTTTTTGAATTCAGTTACTGTCCTCATCTCCACCACCTCCACTGGGAGACTATTCCACGGATCCACCACTCTTTCCGTAAAGAAATATTTCCGCATATCACTCCTAAATCTATCCCCCTTCACCCTCATCCCATGTCCCCTTGTAGCAGAACTTGCTTTCAATTGAAAGAGGCTCTCCCCCTGAACATTTATGCCACAGAGGTATTTAAACATTTCAATCATATCCCCTCTATCCCGCCTTTCCTCTAAGGTGTACATATTAAGATCCTGAAGTCTGTCCTCATATGCTTTATAATGAAGACCACTAACCATATTAGTAGCCACCCTCTGCACTGACTCCATCCTGTTCACATCCTTTTGAAGGTGCAGTCTCCAGAATTGCGCACTATACTCCAAATGAGGTAGCACCAAACACTAATACAGAGGCACTATCACCTACTTTTCTGCTAGCCATTCCTCTACGTATGCACCCAAGCATCCTTCTAGCTTTTGCCATCGCCTTTTCTACCTGTTTAGCTACTTTAAGATCATCAGACACAACCACGCCTAGGTCCCGCTCTTCTTTAGTGGACAAAAGTACTTCACCCCCTATACTGTATTGCTCCCTTGGATTGCTGCAGCCCAAATGCATAACCTTACATTTTTTAACATTAAATCCCAGCTGCCAAATTCTAGACCATTCTTCAAGCTTAGCTAGATCCCTCCTCATGTTATCTACACCTTCCTTGGTGTCTACTCTATTGCAGATTTTGGTATCATCTGCAAAGAGGCAAACCTTACCCGACAACCCTTCCGCTATATCACTAACAAAGATGTTAAAAAGAATTGGACCAAGGACAGATCCCTGGGGCAACCACTGGTAACATCCTTCTCAGAGTGAGCTCCATTTACCTGTACTCTTTGTCGCCTCCCACCCAACCAATTTCTAACCCAAGCAGTAACTTTAGGGTCCATCCCTAGGGTGCTCAGTTTGTTTATAAGTCGCCTGTGAGGAACAGTGTCAAAGTCTTTACTGAAATCTAAATACACCACATCTAGGGCTCTCCCTCGGTCCAACTCCTTGGTCACCCAGTCAAAGAAATCAATCAGATTTGTCTGACAGGACCTGCCTCTGTTGAATCTATGCTGCCTCGGATCCTGTAATCCTCTGGACTCCAGAAACCTCACTATTTTCTCTTTCAGCAGCGTTTCCAATAATTTACTCATCACCAAAGTTAAACTAACCGGCCTGTAGTTTTCAACCACATCCTTACTTCCACTTTTGTGTAAAGACACCACATGAGCCTCTCTCCAGTCCTTTGGCACCACTCCAGACTCCAATGAGGCATTGAAAAGGTCAGTCAGTGGAGCTGCTAGAACGTCCCCAAGTTCCCTCAGTATTCTAGGGTGTATCCCATCCGGTCCCATCACTTTGTCTACTTTAAGTTGAGCTAGTTTCTCACGAACACAGTCTTCTGAAAATTATTCAAGATGTCCCTCGCTTCTGTTCCTGTTTGTGGGTGTTTTCTGAGGTCCTGCTCCTAGTTCTTCATCTGTGAACACAGAACGGAAATATTTGTTAAGCAATTCCGCTTTATCCTCATCAGCTTCTACATATTCCTCCCCTTCACCCTTGAGTCTGACAATACCACTTTTGCCCTTCCTCTTCTCACTAACATATCTTAAAAATGACTTATCCCCCCATTTTATTGCATTGGCTATTTCCTCCTCTTTTTGAATCTTTGCTTCTCTGTTTTTCGAAATATAGATGTCTGTCTTCCTCTCTCTGTGATCTCTTGTATTTCATGAAGGCCTCCCTCTTTTTTCTTCACTTTTTCAGCTACTTCTTTCGAAAGCCATAGCTATCTCCTTTTCCTTTTCCTTTTATTTACCATTTTAACAAAAAGGTTGGTTGCCCTTAAAATATCCCCTTTCAGTTTTGCCCACTGTTTTTCTACATCCCCCAGCTGTTCCCATCTTGTTAATGACTCCCTGAGGTATTGGCCCATCTTGGCAAAGTTAGTCTTCCTAAAGTCTAAGACCCTCACCTTTGAATGGATTCTAACAGACCTAGTCCTAATACTGAACCACACCATCAGGTGATCACTGGATGCAAAATGATCTCCCACTACAACATCAGAAACACTTTCACCATTGGTAAGCACCAAGTCCAGTATAGCCCCTTCACGTGTGGGGTCTGTTACCAATTACCTAAATAGTTCTCCCTGTAGAGAATCTAGGATCTCTTTACTTTCAGATGATACTGCAGCAGGAATGTGCCATTCAACATCTGGCATATTGAAATCCCCTATCAATAGCACTTCCCCTTTCCTAGCAATGCTGCTTATGTCTTCAATTAACTCTGTCCACCTCTTCCTCTTGTGAGGGAGGTCTGTATATCACAATAGATTTCTCTTTCCCTCTTTCTAGTTTAACCCACAATGCCTCCTCTCTCCCTTTTAAGATCTGTAATTCCAAGGCTTTAATAGTATTTTTTACTTATAGTGCCATTCCTCCTCCACTCCTCCCCTTCTTCCTACCCTGTCCTTTCTGAATAAAGTAAAGCCAGGTATAGTTACATCTCAGTCATGGTTTTCTGTGAACCATGTTTCTGTAACACTGGCCTTCTCGCTTTTCCTTGCTCTTTTGACTTCCTGTGGTGGTGATTTTTTTTTTATTTTCTCTATATCCTTCCAAAATTATAGCAATTGTATCATCATACATTTATTAAATGTGGATTTGTATTTTAAACTTGATTTTCCAAACCTGGTCTCGGAACTTGTTACATTCATATTGAATGTAAGATGTTTCCCTGCCTAAGAGGACTTAGTCGAAGGGCTTGATGAATTGATGTGTATTAATGTGATTAAAGCGCATAGATTGTAAATCAGCCCCATTGCCAGTAATGGCACCTGTGTGCATTACCACACATTAATGTGAAATAACACATGTAAACACACCTGAGTAAATCTAGCCCTAAGTTTGTACCTGAAGTACTCGAGGGTGAAGTTACTTGTCCAGGGTCACAGGGAGCATGAATCAAAGTGGGATTTGAACTTTGTTGGCTTAAAGCCTACTGCTCTAGCCAGTCACTCATTTCAGAACTTTCATTTTAAGGAGGAATATTGCCTGGCAGCTTTTGATTTTTATCATGAAATGTCAGTAATAGGTATCCTTTGACCCCTCCTTCATCAGAGAAGTTTGTATTTCTTAGGAAATTACATTATTTTATTATGTATTACCTTGCTCATAACAGTTTCCTAGAATTGTATGTATTTCTCCAGGACCAAGCAGGAAGTCAGTCCTCACATATGGGTGTCATCCACGCCGATGAAGCCCCAGCAGAGCATTTCCCCAGCTTTCTAAGAAAGCCTTTGGGAATGCAGGCACGCATTCGTGGTTCCCTTCCCGCCTAAATGTGCCATCTCACCTCAGTCTCTCTTTTTCCGCTATTTTTTCTTCCCGGTTCGACGCCGGTTCCCCTCCTGCTGGGTTCGGGACACCGGTATCGAGCCCGATTCTTCTTTTTAGGTTTTTGCCCTTCGTGGCTGGCGTTCACGCCCTTTTTTTGCTTTTCCCTGGAAGGCCGGTCCTTTGACTATATAGAGAGAAGTTTGTGCTGTTGTGCGTGGAGCCGGAGTCTGCTGGACACGTAAGCCCTGTGGTCCTCGAGGACTCTCCTCCCAGAGAGCCGACGTCGGGCCCGGCACCGCCAGGGCCCAAGTCGGTGGCTGCTGAGTCTCAGGATGACAGCCTTGGAGTGCAGACTGTCTGCCTTCATGGAGCAGCAGCGGGCACTGATGGCCAGCCTGTCTGGCGCATCTGCCCCGACCACCGGGACATCGAAGTCGACCCCGGAGACCGAGCCAATACTCGAGTCCATGATGGTTCGAGGTCGACCTCGGTCGCGGTCTCCCTCGACCTCCCGTTCGGGACCGAGGACGTCGACGCCGGTGCCTCCGGCGTCGGGGCGGGTACTCCAGGGCCCCGCGGGGTCGGATCCTGACTCCTCGTCGGACGAGTCCACCTGGGAGACGGAGGATGAGGAGTCCTCCGACACAATCAAGACTTGGTGCGTCCCGTCTGACTCACCGCAGTCTGAGCCCCGGAGTAGATCCACTCCGGAGGATACCCGATTCTCGGAGTTTGTCCAGGATATGGCCACCGCATTGGCTATCCCAGCGGACCCTGAGGAAGAGCCGAAGAGCTCGAGGCCCTGCAGTACGACTCTCCTCCGAAGGAGGCCTTTACTGTCCTGGTTCCTCCGATGCTGGAACGGCTCCTCTTCCGGATGTGGGAGGCACCGGCCCGGCTTTCAAAAGGCGCAGCTGCCACACCATTCCATGGTGGTGGAATCGGCCATGCATCGCCTGAAAAGTCAGAAGATGCACTCCATGGTGCCCCTGGCAGGGAGGCCCAGAACCTCGATGGTGTAGGTAGAAAGTGCTTCCAGGGCTCGATGCTTGCTTGCCATGTCCAGTCTTACCAGCTGTACATGGGCATGTACTTGTGAGACCTGGCCAAGGAGCTGGCCGGGTTCTCCGCTGGTCTCTCCGGGGAGCCCTTGCAGAGATTCAAGTCCTTGTCCTTGGGGATTCGAGACTGCTCGAAGTTTATGTCCCGCGCTGCCTACGATGGCTTCGAGGCTTCGGCCCGAGTTGCGGCAGCCGGCATCGCGGCTCGACGCCAGGCATGGCTGCAGTCATCGGACCTCGAGCCATGGGTTCAGGACAAGTTGGTCGATGTCCCTTGCCGAGGTGAGAACCTTTTTGGCAAGCCCATGGCCGAGAAGGCCGCACAGCTCGAGACTGAGCACCTTACAAGGACAAGGCTGTCTAGAAAGACCTCCGCCCCTTCTCACAAGAAGAAGGCCTCGGGTAAGAAGTCCTTTTACCCGAAGAAGGGCACTGCCTACAAACAGTACCCTCAGTATCAGGCTGCCCAAGCTGCACCCCAGGGTCAGCAAGCCAAGGGGCAGGGTAATGGGCCCCGTAGGCAGAGGACCCCCAAGCCTCCGGCCCCTGCTCCCACTCAGCAGGGTGGGGGTTTTTGACTCCTTGAGCATAGCCTCTCAGTCCCTGCTCTCCCAACCCTGCACAGGAGGTCGCCTCGCCCTCTTTGCCCACCAGTGGCCCCACATAACTGGGGACAGTTGGGTGTTGAACATAGTCCACAGGGGCTATGCACTACATTTTCACCAACTGCCTCCGCCATACTTTCCAGGGGAGCCTTCAAGGCCTCCCCTGCACACAGATCTTCTCCTCCAAGAGTTCCAAGGTCTGTTGGTGGTCAGGGCGGTGGAGCCTGTGCCTCCCCACTTGCAAGGTCAAGGGTTCTTCTCCAGGTATTTCCTTGTACCCAAAAGAACCGGTGGCCTTCGACCTATTCTGGATCTCAGGAACCTAAACAAATTCCTAGAGAAAGAAAAGTTCAAGATGCTTATCCTTGGAACACTTCTGCCCTACCTCCAGCAGGGAGATTGGCTATGCTCCTTAGATCTAAAGGATGCGTACACTCACATCCTCATTAATCCAGACCACAGAAAGTACCTCAGGTTCATTGTGGGAGGAAACCATTATCAGTACAGAGTACTGCCTTTTGGCCTAACCTCAGCTCCCAGAGTCTTCACCAAATGCCTGGCAGTGGTGGCGGCCTACCTGAGAAATCAAGGCATCTTGGTCTTCCCCTATCTGGACGACTGGCTCATCAGAGGTCAGACGTGTCAGGAGGCCCAACAGGCCACCCTCAGTACTATTGCTCTTCTTCAAAGCTTGGGATTTGTCATAAACTTCACAAAGTCCACTTTGCTCCCCTCCCAGAACTTACAGTTCATAGGGGCAAGGCTAGACTCTATCCTGGCAAAGGCCTTCTTGCCAGCGAACAGGGCCCAAAGACTGATGGACTTAGCAAATCAGTTTCTCAGCGGGTCAGTGGTCTCCGCCAGACTCTGCCTGAGGCTGCTTGGCCACATGGCTTCAACAGTTCATCTAACCCCCAATGCCAGGCTCCACATGCGGCCTGCACAGTGGTTCCTTCGGAGTCAGTGGTCACAGGCAGCTTCAGAGACAGAATAAGGGTGTCCAGACCATTTCTGGACTCCCTCAGCTGGTGGCTGCACCCACCCAATCTACTAAAAGGGGTGCCCTTTCAAATTCCCGGGCACACAGTGGTACTGACCACAGACGCCTCCCTCCAGGGCTGGGGGGCTCATTGTCTGAACAAGTGCACCCAGGGCCTGTGGTCTCCTTGGGAGGCTGCACAGCAGATCAATCTCCTAGAACTGAGGGCTATTTGATTAGCACGCAAAGCTTTCTCTCCTGCCCTAGTTCATCAATCTGTCCTGGTTCAGACAGACAACCAGGTAGCCATGTTTTATGTGAACAAACAAGGCGGGACTGGGTCCAGACTCCTTTGTCGGGAGGCACAGGACCTTTGCTCATTTGCCCTCAAGCACAACATGCTCCTCAAGGCTGTGTACCTTCCCGGCCAGGACAACTACCTGGCCGACAGGTTGAGCAGAATTTTGCAGCCCCACGAGTGGCAGCTGCATCCTTTGGTGGTTCAGAAGATCTTCCTGAAATGGGGTCTTCCTTTGATAGATCTGTTTGCCAGTCCACTGAACAAGCAACTGCCAAAGTTCTGCTCCAGGCAACTGCATCCTCTGCGGATAGCA
Source organism: Ichthyophis bannanicus (assembly GCA_033557465.1). Taxonomy (NCBI): domain Eukaryota; kingdom Metazoa; phylum Chordata; class Amphibia; order Gymnophiona; family Ichthyophiidae; genus Ichthyophis; species Ichthyophis bannanicus. The sequence goes on along the minus strand of CM066036.1, from coordinate 841,874,427 downwards.
GCAGATGCTTTTCTGATTCCCTGGTCTCAGGGCCCCCTGTATGCGTTTCCTCCCACGCCCTTGGTGGCCCGAACTCTGTTCAAGATTATAAGAACATAAGACATGCCATACTGGGTCAGACCGAGGTCCATCAAGCCCAGTATCCTGTTTCCAACAGTGGCCAATCTAGGTCATACGTACCTAGCAATATCCCCAAAAGACACAGGTTCCACAATGCTTGTACTGGGTCAAGCATTGATATCCTGGGTCCCTTTTTAATAGTGGTTTAGGTTCTTCAGGACAAGGCCTCGGTCCTGCTGGTGGCTCCCAGGTGGCCGAGACAGCCTTGGTTTCCACTTCTGCTTCAGCTGGCGGTGGATCCCCCACTGACTCTGGGGTTGCAACCCGACCTTCTCTCTCAGGAGCAGGGTTCCCTTCTGCACCCCAATCTCAAAGCTCTCAATTTGATGGCATGGAGGCTGCAAGGGTAGTTTTGGTTCCCTGGGGCCTACCTCAGGAATTTGAGGAGGTTGTCCTAGCCTCTAGGAAACAGTCCACTAGGAAAACCTATGCTCTCAAGTGGAAAAGGTTTTCTGTGTGGTGTCAGCTACGTACAGAGGATCCTTTCTCCTGTACTGTACCAGTGGTGCTTCAGTACTTACTGCACTTGTCCAATCAGCGACTTAAGTCCAATTCTGTTCGGGTCCACCTCTCAGCTCTAGCAGCTCACCACTCACTAGTGGAAGGACATTCTCTGTAGGTTCACCCCTTGGTGTCCCACTTTCTCAGAGGCTTGCTTTTGCTCAAGCCTCCAATCCGTCATCCTGCTCCTGAGTGGGAGTTGAATGTGGTCTTGCAGCAGCTGACTCGCCCACCCTTTGAGCCGATGGCTACTTGCCCTCTAGGCTTCCTTTCCTGGAAGATGCTCTTCTTGATAGCCCTTACCTCAGCTAGGTGAGTGAGTGAGCTTCAGGCCCTGGTCTGTGATAGGCCTTACACTCGCTTCTATGGGAACAGGGTAGTCCTTAGGACTCATCCAAAGTTCCTCCCAAAAGTTGTCTCCTCTTTCCACCTTAACCAAGAGGTGGTTCTTCCAACATTCTTCCCTAGGCCTCATGCAAGCCAGGCTGAAGCGATTCTGCATACCCTGGACTGTAGGAGGGCCTTATCCTTCTACCTTGGGGTCATAGGACATAGAACGGCTACTCAGCTCTTCGTATCCTTTGACCCTAATAAGTTGGGGTTGGCTGTGTCCAAGCGTACCTTGTCCATCTGGGTTGCTGACTGTGTCACCTGGGCTTACAAGGCGGCTGACCTTCCTTTGCAGGGTAGGGTCACGGCCCACCGTGTCAGGGCAATGGCTGCCTCAGTGGCTCATCTCCGCTCTGTACCATTGGTAGACATCTGCAGGGCTGCAACTTGGTCTTCAAGCCAGACTTTTGTGGCCCATTACTGTCTGGAGAGGGAGTCCTGTAGGGACAGTGCTTTTCGCCAGGCAGTACTCCGGAATCTCTTTGAGGTTTAGGCAACTCCTGCCCTCCTGCCCTCTGTTGGGCTACCGGTGGAGGGTGTGTCAGTGAAATGCCTTTCTTTGCTGCTGGGACTAGAGGGAGTTCTCTTGTTCAGCCTGGGTTCCTCGGTAGCCCAGAGCTAGGGAGTCACCCATATGTGAGGACTGACTTCCTGCTTGGTCCTGGAGAAAGAGTAGTTACTCACCTGTAACAGGTGTTCTCCAGGAGCTGCAGGAATCAGTCCTCACAACCCTCCCTCCTCCCCTTGGAGTTGCAGTTGTACATAGTTTGTGTTTTTACATTTTTGTGTGCTTTTCTTAGCTATGTCATTTGACTGAGGTAAGATGGCACCTTTAGGCGGGAAGGGAACCGCGCATGCGTGCCAGCATTCCCAAAGGCTTTCATGGAAAGCTGGGGAAATGCTCTGCTGGGGCTTCATTGGCGCTGATGACACCCATATGTGAGGACCGATTCCTGCTGCTCCTGGAGAACACCTATTACAGGTGAGTAACTACTCTCACTAGCATGCAAACTCAAGCTAAAGTTGAAAAAGAGCAAGCCACTCATGAATCTAGCAAAATATGACCTTGAGAATATACCACCAGAATTTAAAGACTATCTGCAAAATTGATTTGGTGCTTTAGATACAAATAACAGAGCTCCAGAAGAGTTATGGGATGACATCAAGAAGGTTGTGTTGGAAGAAAGTGAGAAGTCTCTAGAAAAGGTAAAAAAGCAAAAACGGCCAAAATGGATGACTGAAAAAGTTGTGAATATTGCCCAGAAACACAGAGAAGCTAAAGCCAGTGGAGAAAGAGAGGCAATCGCAGAACTTAACAGAGATTTCCAACTTTTGCAGTAAGACCAGATAAGGATAAGTACTACAATGAGGCATACAAGGAAATAGAATCAGAAACTATTAGAGGAAGAACAAGATTGGCTTTCCTAAAGTTACGAGAGTTAAAGAAAAAATTCCAACCTCGAATTGGAATGTTACACAATGCTCAAGGATCCATGTTGAATGATGCTGAGAAGATCAAGAACAGGTGGAAGGAATATACAGAGTCATTATAGCATAAAGATGAAGTGAACCAACAGCCGTTTCAACCTGCACATACTTTATGATCAGGAACCATTGGTGATGAAAGAAGTCAAAGAAGCATTGAAAGCATTATCAAAGAACAATGCACCGGCCATTGAAGTATTACAGCAATCAAGTGTAGCTGTTAACATGCTTACAGACTCTGCCGGGAAATTTGGAAGACAACATCATGGCCAAGTTACTGGAAAGAATCTTTTTATATACCAGTACTAAAGAAAGGTGATCCAACTGACTGGAAATTAACGCACAATCGCTCTGATCCCACATGCCAGCAGGATTCTACTTAAGCTTATTCAGCAGAGCCTGCAACCATACCTGGAACAAGAACTGCCTGAAGTGCAAGCAGGTTTCAGGAAAGGGTGATTCCTGCTGCTCCTGGAGAACACCTGTTACAGGTGAGTAACTACTCTTTCTGTCCAGTGCCTTTTGCATTTGTTGGAATCTAATGGAAAATCCAATCAACATTTTGAATGAGTCCCTAACAGAATTGCTGAAAGAAGTAGAGCAGTGAGGGAAAAGGCTTAGCATACCTGGCTGGACCATCTGTCAAGCTAGTTATATAGTAAGTTCAGTTAGCACAGGGAACTGAAAAGAGAGCAGCTGCCACAGTAATTCTGTTAGGATTTTCATCCTGAAGATTGGAGGGTCGCCAACGTAACACCAATTTTTAAAAAGGGTTCCAGGGGTGACCCAGGAAATTACAGACCGGTGAGCCTGACGTCAGTACCAGGGAAAATGGTAGAAACCATCATAAAGAACAAAATTACACAGCATGTAGATAGTCATGGCCTAATGGGAGACAGTCAACATGGCTTTAGACAAGGAAGATCTTGTCTTACTAATCTGATATGTTTTTTTGAAGGTGTGCATAAACAGGTAGACAAAGGTGAGTCGGTTGATATAGTGTATCTGGACTTTCAGAAAGCTTTTGACAAAGTCCCCCATCAGAGACTTTTGGCAAAGCTAAAAAGTCATGGGATAGGAGGCAGTGTACTATTGTGGATCGGGAACTGGTTAAAAGATAGAAAGCAGAGGGTAGGGCTAAATGGCCAATATTCCCAATGGAAAAAGGTGAATAGTGGAGTACCCCAGGGATCTGTACTGGGTCCGCTGCTTTTTGACATATTCATAAATGACCTGGAAAAGGGAATAACGAATGAGGTTATCAAATTTGCAGATGACACAAAACTGTTTAAAGTTGTTAAAACCCAAGAGGATTGTGGAAAACTGCAGGAGGATCTGGATAAATTGGAAGACTGGGCATCCAAATGGCAGATGAAATTTAATGTGGACAAGTGCAAAGTTATGCACCTAGGAAAGAACAACCCACACTATAGTTACACGATGCAAGGCTCCACATTAGAAACCACCACCCAGGAAAAAGATTTAGGAGTCATCGTGGATAACATGTTAAAACCCTCCGCCCAGTGTGCAGCGGCGTCCAAGAAAGCAAATAGAATGCTAGGTATCATAAGGAAAGGGATGGAGAATAAAACAAAGGATGTTATAATGCCTCTGTATCGCTCCATGGTTCTACCGCACCTTGAATATTGTGTGCAATTCTGGTCACCGTATCTTAAAAAGGACATAGCGTTATTAGAAAAAGTACAGAGAAGAGCCACTAAATTGGTGAAGGGGATGGAAGGCTACTCCTATGAAGAGAGGCTAAGAAGGTTAGGGCTCTTTAGCCTGGAGAAGAGACGGCTGAGGGGAGATATGATAGAGGTCTATAAATTAATGAATGGAGTGGAACAGATAAACGTGGATCAATTGTTTACGCTATCAGAATATAGAAAGACTAGGGGACATGTAATGAAGCTACAGGGTAAACTATTTAAGACAAATAAGAGAAAATATTTTTTCACTCAACGTGTAATCAAACTCTGTTACCGGAGGATGTAGTAAGGGCTGTTAGTATAGCTGGGTTTAAAAAAGGTTTGGACAAGTTCCTGGAGGAAAGGTCCATAAACCACTATTAAAAAGGGACCCAGGATATCAATGCTTGACCCAGTACAAGCATTGTGGAACCTGTGTCTTTTGGGGATATTGCTAGGTACGTATGACCTAGATTGGCCACTGTTGGAAACAGGATACTGGGCTTGATGGACCTCTGTCTGACCCAGTATGGCATGTCTTATGTTCTTATTAGATGCTATTTTATTGTCGCAGCATCCAATCAGGATATGACCATTTGCTGGATTTCATGTCTGAAGTTACTCTTTACGGGAACTTTAAACATTGATTCCTTAACTGAGTATTCTTCATTTGGTTGCCTAAAACAATGTTTTACATTTTATGGTTTTATTTATTTAACCCCCCAATTCAGAGCCTAACAGAAAAAAAAAAAAAAAAACCAAGTATTATGGAGATTCACATGTACATTTCTGATGAATTTAGGACATGTGTAAGGACTAGTTTCAAGAGTGTCTGCAGCATAATTTTGGAAAAATAAATTGTCATGATTTGACATTGGTAATATATTTTACTTATATAGAACCTTCATTTAGTAGTTGAAATAGGTTTGATGAATTCTTGTCACCATGGTGCCCTGTATTTTCATGTTCTAATGCAACCACAGCTACTGCTGCTGGACCAGCTGTTCTCATCTCATCAGCATGGTGTGGCTATCAGTAATTTGAGCCACATGGTGCCTGAAAACCTATGTTGGTGTCTGTTCCATGGGAAACTCATTAAGAGCTGTTTAGTGCCCACCTGAAGGAAGAGGTGGTGGTGTGGCAGTCAGAAGGTGACAGGGAGGGGGTGTTAGCTAGAGTCTGAGGGTGGGTGACTGGGGCTGACGGGAGCCAGCTAGCTGGGAATGGGAGAGGGTGCTTCTGGGAAGGCTTACTGGAGAATGGGAAAAGGAAATGACTGAATTGAGGGAGGAGGGGATTGCTAGCTAGAGAGTGAATGGGTAGAGTAACTGGGAGGATAGCTGGCTGGAGAGAATGGAGAGGAGATGACTGGTTGAAGTGTAGGGGTATGTAGGAGGTTTTGGGTGAGAGAGGAACTGCTGGCGACAAGGTAGGGGGTTGAGAGAGAGGGAAACTTGGGATGGGTGGGTTGAAAAAGGAGGAGATTGGTGGGAGCTGAGGGATTTAGAGAGACTGGTGGAATTAAAGGAGATTGAAAAAGAGAGAGAGAGAGACTAGCACTTAAAGGGTAACTTTATAACAGGGCACCTATGTTTAAAGGGCAAGAAGTTGCCTAGTATCTTTATAACATACTAGTGAAAATCCAACAGCAGTAGTACTTATGCTGAAGGCATGGCCATTATGCTTACTCGAGAGAGAGTGTACAATTCCTCCCATCACACACAGGAAGGGAGTCACGGTAGAAAATAAAATAATTTCATTGTGGACACAGACAATGAATATAATATACAAGATTTTTCCATGGGAGGGGAAGGTTTTTATATAAACTGCTTTGATGTAATTGAAAGGCGGTATAGCAAATTTGAATAAACCATAACATACTTTATAATCAGTGTACATACTTTGTAATTCCACCTGTTCTCTACCCAGACTGCACCCCTTCAAACACCTACAATAAAAGTACACTTGTTTATGCCAATGTCCATACATTTATGCTTGACCTAATTTTATAAAGCCATTTTATGCATTTATATTACCACGTGTGCTAAAAAATAAAATTAGCCCCGCAATGTGTATATTTTATGAAATACACATGCACTCCTGCTTCGGAAAAGATGCAAATATGTGCACCTTCATTCCCTGGGATAACTATGGAACTCCCTCCCAACAAGCCTGAGGACACTGGATGACATCACAGACTTCCGCAAAGACCTCAAAACATTCTTATTTATAGAATCATACGGACATTTAGACAACATCCCATACCCAAACAGAAACAGAAACACAACCACCTCCGCCAACTAGGCACGCACTCATCCTACCTACACACACAACATTATTATATACGTTATTAAACGCCCTCTTGTTAAATGTTACCCTTCAATTGTACTGTCTAAATGGTGTTAAGTAATTGTTCTCTCTAAATGTTTACAAATACCCTCATGTTAAATGTAACCCCATTTGTGATGTAATGTGACGTGACCACCTTGATTGAAGGATAAGGTGGAATACAAATCTGTCTAAATAAATAAATATCTTTATAAAGGTGCATATGTTGCCTTTTTAAAATGGCTAGGTGTCTTGTTATAAAACTACCCTCAAAATGAGAAAGCAGCCTTAGGAAAACGAGCTCTAAAATGAGTTGTGGCGGAAGGGGATGCTCCTTCTCATCCTTTTTCACTTGAAGTTGTTTGTCCCAGACCTTTTCAGCTGTCTCATAGATTGAATGAAAATTTGTCATAGCCTGAGTTAAAGCCTCTGATGGAAATGTGAGCTAAAGGCAGAACTCAGGAAAATGCCCTGTCCGGCATTATTTTCATCAGACCTGCTAATTATGTCCATATCACACCCAGCCATTCCTGTATATACCATATATTCATATTATTTCTTCTCTCTTACCATCTCTGTTGACAAAAAGGGAGATATCTAAATGTACATTTATTTGATTTTTTTGTTACTATTATATTTTATCATCTTGAACAGAGTAGTTAAATTTTGGAAGTTGGATATTTTCAAGCTAAAAAAGCTGGTGTTCATTTGTTTTGGAACTTTCTTTTTTTAAGTGAGAAAAATGCATGGGAGCTTTAGATTTTTGCCAAGATACAAGTAAGCCGTTCTAGCCAGTCATCCCTTGCCTCTAAATAAAAAAAAAAGCAGTTCCTATGTTTAAATTGCAATCTCCAGGAACAAGCAGGAATGTAGTCTTCACATATGGGTATCGTCGGTACCGACGGAGCCTGCGCGGGAACGCTCCCCAGCATCCAATTAGAAAGCTTTTGGGAGCATCCCACAGCGCCTGCGTGCTGCCTTCCCGCCTTTTCCAACTGCCTCTCTCCAGTTGAGTTTTAAAGCTGAGACAAAGAGAGAGAAAGAGGGAAAGAGATAGAGAGATACAACTCCTAGGGGAGGTGGGTGGGGTTGTGAAGACTAAATTCCTGCTGTTCCCGGAGATCACCTGTTACAGGTGAGTAACTATGCTATCTCCAGGAACAAGCAGGAATGTATTCTTCACATATGGGGACGGTGAGGAGCGTTCCCGCGCAGTCTCCGTCGGTACCGATGATACCCATATGTGAAAACTAAATTCCTGCTGTTCGCGGAGATCACCTGTTACAGGTGAGTAACTATGCTTTATTTTATTTCATTTTACCTTTTCATATTTATTCTGTTATTTAGCTCACTATACTCATTTTGGTAACAATCTTTTACATTTTGCAGTTTCATATTCCACTTTACCAGTCTTATCAAAGTAGTTAAGAATTATGTTTAATTTAAAAAAACTATGTAAATATAAATAAAATAAAAAGAAGACAATAAAAGCAAAATAAATAACCTAAATATATCAGAAGAACCAATATAATAAATTAAATAAAATACATCTAGAATCCATATAATTAGTGGATCAGTAATCTTTCTGATTTTCTGCCTCTCATTTTAGTTTTTCTGTTTTTATCCTAGTTTTCTATAATTTGCCCCTTTCTTTCTCTGTTCCTTGTCATTCTAATTTGTCCCTTTTTCTCAATTTATTCTCTTTCCCACCATGTTGTGCTCGCTCTCTAGACGACTCATAAGGGCATGTTTACTAAGGTGACCTACTGGGTGGTGCAGGGTTCAGCATGTGCCATGTGTACTGGAGTAAAAGGTACCATGCGCTGAAAATGCCATCATGCTAAACATTCTGCACTACCCACACAGTGCAGGTTGGGACGGAGAGTGGGAAGTCACTGAGCAGTGTGTTCACATCACAGCTAACATGGTGGATATTATTGACACATGCTCCCTGTCAATGTGGCACTTAGCCCCACACTGATTGTGGCAAAGACAGTGCACATGGGGACAGCGTAATACCTGCAGCAGTAACATGGAGATCCACCGAGCATGTTTCCATTTACTAGTGCAGGTCGAGTGCCATCCCCATGCTTGTTTTCAGTGTCTGCAAGAAGTAGTGGCACATACCCCATAGTCTCTTACTCATTTTGTGGCTCTATATCATCCAGGCATCCCTGAGAATGGACATAAAGGGGTAATTTTATAAGACTTTCTGCACGAAAGTGTTTAGCAAGCAGAAAAATGCACTTATAAAATAGCACAGAGGTATGCACGTGCAAAAGTATGCACTGCTATGTATAGTGCATACTTGTATATGGTATATGCATAGGTATTCTCAGGAAAGAGACAGGGTGGGCTTGCGAGAGAAGTGCATACTTGTATAAAGCATTTTCTGTATGTAGAGCATGTTTTACATAGGGATAATTAGCTTTTATAGAACAGTGTGACTGACTATGCACATAGAAGTATGCATCTCGAGACAAGCATGCATGCTTTTACACCACCTGCACAAGGCATTCCTGATGTGGAGTTAATGTACACATGTACTTTCTAAAATATGCACATACACATGGTTGCATACCCCCTGAAGCAAGTGTAGATTTTTGCAAGAGGAGCCTGTATTATAAAGGTGTATAAGTACCTTGTTGTTTTATACGCCTGGAACAAACTACCTGGGTCAGTATGTCAGGCTGCTTCTCTAGCCCTATTCAAATCCAGGCTAAAAAAAACCACCTCTTTGAGACTGCTTTTGGATCCTAATACTCCTCACTCTCTTGTTCACTATTTGTGTGTAGCTTACCATACTCTAGTCCCCAGTCCAGTGATGGTCTTCATCTTGATTAGATTGTAAGCTCTGATGAGCATGGATTGTGTCTTCCGCTATATCTTTTTTGAGTTGAGGTGACCAGAATTGCGCACATGGTGCAGTTGTACCAGGGAGCGATACAGAGACATTGTTACTCAATTTTATTCACCATTCCTTTCCTTATAATTACTAGCTTTCTATTTGGTTTATTGACCACTGCTGAACACTGAGAGATTTCAAAATATTATCCATAATGACATCTAGATCATTTTCCTTGGCTCGTGACTCCTAATGTGGAATCTTGCATCATTTAGCTACAGTTTGAATTGTTCTTCCTTAGATGTATCACTTTGCACTTGTCCACATTAAATTTCATATGACGTTTGGATGCCCAGTCTTCAGGTTTCTAAAGGTCCTCAATTTCTCACAGTCTTCGTGTGATTTAACAACTTTGAAAGGGGACTGTTGTAGTTTTTATGGAAGGACAGACTAGGCCATGTGGTCTTTTTCTGTCGTCATATTTCTTTGTTTCTATGAATAATTTTGTGTTATCTTCGGATCTGAACATCTCACTTGTTCCCATTTCCAGGTCATTTATAAATATCTTAAAAAGCAGTGGGCCTGGTACAAATCCCTGACGCACCCCCACTATTCACATTTTGCCATTGAGAAAATTGACCAGTTAGCCCCACTCTCTGTTTTCCATCTCTTAACCAGTCCCAGCCCACAAGATGGCATTGCCTCCTATCCAATGACTTTTTAATTTTCTCAAGAATCTCTTAAGGGAACTTTGTCAGTTGCTTTCTGGATATCTAGATACACACTATATCAACTGGCTCTCCTTTAGCTACGTATTTATTCATGCCTTCAAGGAAATGTAGCAGATTTGGAAGGCAAGACTTCCCTTAGCTAAATCCATATTCGTTTTGCTCCATTTAAACCATGTCGTCTGTGTCTTTAGGAATTTTGTGCTTAATAATAGTTTCTGCTATTTTGCCAGTTAGCTACATCCTTTTGATATGGCTGACTCAAGTTGGCAAAATTAAGATGCTAAATCGTAGGAAGAGCAGTATAGTTACAAGCCAGGGATACTAATCGGTATTGAAAATTTAAAAACAATCTCTAGGGCATTTTAAACACTACTAATACTAGTGGCGAATAAGAAGGGAGAATTCTCATGCTAGTGACAAATAAAACCTCTCCTATTTGCCACTAGCATGAATAATGTTTGAAATAACCTGGGGATTTGTTTTATTTACGTAAATTAAAATGTTCTCCTCTTCCCTGCTCCACATGTATAGTTCTAACATATACTCCTGCAAAAATTTAAAAAATTGTTTTTTAATGAAAGCATAATATCTCTGTCATCTGAAAATTGATATGCACCAAAATAGTTTTTAATCATACCCAGGGCAGTACCCACTGAACCTTTCATTGCTGCTCTCTGAAAGATTTAGAAGATATTTCAATTTCTGGGCTACCATATATCAGAAAAAAAGACAATTATTTCAGAGAAAAATTAAAACCATTGTCACCTTTTAACAATGTATGATACTGCTTCAGTACTATGGGGTTGATTGTTCAGTAAGCTGGCAAAAAGGAATGTTGTGTGCATAACTGTCCGAATATGCAGAAGGACTTTAGCTCATAAGTTTGCCACTGAATATCTCCAGGTAAAGTTATGCACATAACTTTATCCACCTAATTTTTAGGTTGGTCATTTACCTGGAATAGACTTTCATGTACAATTTTATCTGCCTAGGACAGTATATCAATGCTGAGTACATAAAATGTAATTACATCCCACGAGTGCCTCCAGCACCTTCTCTTTTGATGTAGTTTAGTTTTGTGGGCACATTGATTTACAAAATATTTACTCCGTGAGCAAGGAGAGAGAGGAGTAATCAATTACAAAGATATATCTGGCCAACTCTAAGTTAACCAAAGTTTTTAATGTTGACCCCTGTATGTTAAGGTGAGAGATTTAAACTTGGTAACCCGAGAGAATGCAATTGAAATGCCTTTTTAAGTGACAGCTATCACAGGCCAGTCCTAAGTCGCTCTTTTGATCAGTAACTTAGTAAAGTCTTTTCTCAATTTAGGGTCTGGCATTGCTGACAACTAAAGTTGATTTGCATCCGTCTTTGCTCCTCCCATCTGTCTTCCTTGCTTGTACAGTCAGGCTTTTGTTTCATCCGCCAGCAGATGTCCAAATCGGTTCCAAATACGCCACTATCTTCACCTGTGTTTCTGATCCCCAGCTGCTTCCTCACTACACCTTCTAAATTGCTGTTCTCCAGTATGAGTTCACTTCCTGCCAGTTCAAGGCCCTCAAGCACTGTATCTCCCAGGACCACCACTTCCCTTCAGAGCGCTCATATGCTTTCGAATGCTGTATTATCTGTGCCCAGTGCTTCATGCTATTTGCTGTCCCCTTTCATCTTCCTCCAATTGTGAGTTATAAAAGACGTCGTTTTAGGGAGCATTTGATTGGTATCTTGTGTGAGTTAGTGAATTAAAAGGCAGAAAAAAATAACATTGTATTTAAAGGCCTTCTTTCATAAACAATTGTTTTAAAATATTTTGTAATTCAAACAATTTAAGTAGGCATGACAATTTGTATAGTCTCATTTGGTTCTGTACTTGTTGCATTTTTGGGTTTGCAGTAAGCTTATTGAATTTTTGCTTATAAAATAATGGAAGAAATCCAAACAGATTCCATTTTAAAGATTTTCTTGAGTGCGAAAGAGCTAAGTAGCTGTCAGATTGCAGGAAAGACAAATTAAGGGACAATAGCTAGTTTGATACATACTTGCTGCTAATTTTAAAGAAATGTGTATTTGAAGAAAAAACTGCACAGTTTGCTGCAGTTATGGGTTTTTTTGTTGTTTTTGTTTTTTTAAGAAAATAATATTGTGACATCCCTTTAAAGCCACTTATCTGGTCAGATCTCCTCTTGGGTCATCAGTGCCTTTCTAGTTTTCTGCATGTTATTTTGTCTTGTGAATGATGCTTTTGTATTATCATTTTTTCTTCACCTTGAATATGCAATACACATAGAAAGATGTTCACAAGTATGTGTATTGACCATCATTGCCATCTCAACATTTCTGATAACCTGTCTTCATGCAGTTGCATAAATTTGCCATTTGACTGTGTAATCAAGACAACCTCTGGGATGTGCAGAAGATGTAATTACTTCACTGTGTGTATTTAAAAGAGAAAGCAATGAGACGAGTATGTTGACCTGGGGTGCTTAGCCCCCATTAATTGAACTGCTCAATCAGCGCTCCAACTTAACTTAAAGCAGTGGGACCCACAGGCCAATCAGGTTTGCAGGATATCCACAATGAATATGTATAAGATAGATCTGCATGCACTGCTTCCATTGTATGCAGATCTATCTCTTGCATGTTCACTGTGGATATCCTGACAACCTGACTTGCCTGGGGGGTCCTAGAAGACTGGGTTGAGATCCACTGCCATAAAGGATGCTTGGTCTAAGGTCTCATATTTCCAAAATTAGGGAAACAATGTAAGCAGTATTCGAAGGAAAATTCATACATGTTTAACTTATTCAAGCTCTGTCTCAACCTGGCATCAGTGCAGAGAGCAGAAAAGAAGGTATCCAGCACCAAACAAAAAGGACTTTATTTGCCTCACACTGAAAAAAATATTTATTTCCAGAAGAACTTCAAGCAACCTATTTGTTACAAACCATTAAGCAGTTAACAGCAAAATATCAGATGCAAATCATCTATATCACAACCTTGCAATGTTGAAAGCATTCATTTTTTTGTAGTGTGAAGCAAAGAAAGTCTGTCTGTCACACATACTACTCTACTTATTTTTGGATTGATGAATGAGCAGTGCAGGATCAGCTTGATAACGCAGTACATGGCTTCTGACACTTGCACAGGCAGGTTCTGGGACACCTTTAAGAAACCACCACAAACCAAGGAGTCCTTACCATCATGCAAAAGTGATGCTTGCTAGCTGGTTCAAGAGCATGCTTAACACAGGGGTCTGACAACAACCACAGATCATGCTTCCTAGCCAGATAATGGGCTGCATAGTGAGAAAAGAGACCTTGAAAATGGGACTAAACCCTAGGGAACTGCTAATGAAGACTTACAATGCCATTGCCCAAGTTAACACAGGTTGTGTTTCAGCTGGAAGCCTAATGGTACAGGCGGATGCCATCCATAAAACAATCTCAAACCTGCAGTGAAGCATTTGCTGTATTGTTTAACTAACATGTGCATTAGATCACTGGTTGTCCTAATTTTCAGTTATCATCGCCTTCATTCCATGACATTAATCTATTCTTTACATCATCTGAAGTACCAGAGGCTCCATCTTTTGTTTCCAGCTGTAAGATGCACAGTGCTTGAATTCCTGTACAAAGAAGGAATGAATTTATTACATTCAGATCTGGGTAAATCTTTGTAAATCAAATTTTTATATGAATTTGAAGGGGGAAAAAAAGGAAAGCCAAGAAATGCCAAATGTTATTTCTACATTGGAAAATTGTTATGCATAAAGAGATGCATACACACCCTAACAGTGCAGACACCAACTATAGATTATCCAGTTCTGAATGTATCTTGGAATGTAACAAACCAAGTCTTCCTACATGCCATCTATTTTATTATAGCTTAAGTCATAAATCCAAATGGAATACTTTAGCTTTCTACAACTTTATGATATATATATCATGGTTAAAAACTTCATGCCCTTCATTAGAAATGCCTGTTCTATAATCTGCATTTTGATCTTTAGCATGCTGGATTACGACACAGAAAACCTAAACTCCGATGAAATCTACAGCTCTCTGCGTGGAGTCACAGAGGCCATTGAAAAGTTTAGTTTCCGTAGTCAAGAAGATCTAAATGAACCAATAAAGCGTGATGGCAAGAAGGATGGTGATTCTGTAAGTATTTCAGTGTATTCTCCATGTGTGCTATGGCTGTTTAAGACTGATTGCTAATCATTTTGAAGCAAGATTTCAAAATAGTTGATTTCACAGATGATGAAACACTTTGCCACTGGTGTATATTGATGTATCACAATGGTATATGACCTTAGATTAGCAGTTCTAGTTGTAGGCTGGTCAGATTAGCAATTTGCCTATTTTGTGGCCTAATTTCAGATGATAGACTGGTGTGGCCATACTGGCATTTTCTGTTCCTGGTATGACTAAGGAGAGTAAAAAATGTCAGCGGTTCTCTCTTCCTTTTCTCTTCCACCCACATGTCAATCTATCTGTCCATGCATCTTTCATATACTTTCTCACATTACTTGAAACAGCTGAGCCCACTGTTTGGGAGACTGGGGGCTATAACTTCCAAGAGAAATGCTATCCTTTCAGTCTTGGCTGTCTAGTATGCTTAGGGTGATTGGGGCAGGAACAGGATACCCTAGGACAGTGATGGCTAACCTTTTTGAGCCCGAGTGCCCAAACTGCCGCACAAAACCAAAGAATTTCCTCAAAGTGCCAGCACGTCATTTGCATAAGTGGTCTTATTTGCATAAATATTTGCATAATGTTACCATACACTAACTTTTAGTAAACATGTCTCTTAATGAGTGTATGGATAAAGAAAGACTAAAAGATTTCTACATTACTATAATCCAGTGCCAACCGCCAGGCACATTAGGAACTACTACAAACGCTGCCCATTTAGAACCCATAGCAAACCCGCCGTATCCTGACAGCATTACCAGGACTCACAAAGCACCATACCCTACCTATCAAAAGGCAACACTGCAAATATTAAACCAATACATTTCAGAGAATACTGGGGAAAGAGAACAAGTGGCAACGTCAAATAGGAATTTCCTCTTGTACCAAACAAAGCGCAGATGTTAATGATGCACATTTCCCAGAGCTGACATATTCCAGTTAATAAATTCAAAATAAAGAGATATCTTTCTACCTTTTGTGCATTTTTTTTCAGTTGCAATTGGTCCAGCCATTTTCTTCTGGTTTCTTCATGTTTTGTGCTAACTCTCCATCGTCTGCTGTCCATTTGTCCTTTCTTCTCTCTTCTAGTTTTTTTTCCATTCTCTCTCTCTCTACATCTGCTTTAACATACTAATCTTTCTCCTTTTGCTCTTTCCTCATTCCTATTTCATCCACACAAATTTTACCCCTCCATCCTCAATCCCCAATTACTCTCCCAATACCTGGCCAATTGTAGATTTTTCATCCCTCCTACACAAAATATTTTTCCCCTCTCCATTTTACTCTCCCAGCCCCATCCCATTCTAATCCTCCCCCAACATCAGCTCCCTTCTAGTTCCAGTCTCACCCAGCATCCATTCCCTTCTTCAAGCCCCCCACTTCCCCTCAGCCCATTTCCATTCCAAGCCCCGTCCCCATCAGCTATTTGCAGTTCAAGCCCCCCACTTCCCCTCAGCCCATTTCCATTCCAAGCCCCATCCCCAACAGCTATTTGCAGTTCAAGCCCCCTTCCACTCAGCCCATTTCCAGTCCTAGCAACCCCCCCAACCCATTACCAGTCCTAGCCCCCATAGCCCACTCCCAGTCCTAATCCCACCAGCCCATTTCCAGTCCTAACCTCCCCATCAGCCCACTCCCAGTCCTAATCCCCCATCACTCAATTTTTAGTTTAAGCCCCCCCAGCGCCTATCACCACTCCTAACCCCCCCCCCCAGCGCCCATCACCACTCCTAACCCCCCCAGCCCAGCGCCCATCACCACTCCTAACCCCCCCAGCCAGCCCAGTGCCCATCACCACTCCTAACCCCCCCCAGCCAGCCCAGTGTCCATCACCACTCCTAACCCCCCCAGCCCAGTGCCCATCACCACTCCTAAACCCCCCCACCCCAGCCCATCACTACTCCTAACACCCCCCCAGCCAAGCCCAGCCCAGCCCATCACCACTCCTAACCCCCCCCTCCATCCCATCACAAATCCTAACCCCCCCAGCCCAGCCCAGCCCATCACCACTCCTAACCCCCCCCCCAGCCCAGCCCAGCCCAGCCCATCACCACTCCTAACCCCCCCCAGCCCAGCCCAGCCCAGGGAAAATTAAAAAAAAAAGAAAACCTGTCTGCTGCCGTTGTCGGGGCCGCCGCAGCAGAATCGAGCGTGCCGCGGGGCCCCCCTGTACCCACCCGGCAGAGCCTGCCCTCCCCGTAGCAGCTCTCTCTTTGGAGCTACAGTCAGACGCGCCGGCTTGCAGAGCGCGAAGGGAAGAGTTCCCTCGCTGCTCTGTTAAGCCCGCGGGGGCTGATGGGAAGTTCCCATCAGCCCCCGCGGGCTTAACAGAGTCGCGAAAGGGAAACTCTTCCCTTCGCGCTCTGCAAGCCGGCGCGTCTGACTGTAGCTCCAAAGAGAGAGCTGCTACGGGGAGGGCAGGCTCTGCCGGGTGGGTACAGGGGGGCCCCGCGGCACGCTCGATTCTGCCGCGGCGGCCCCGACAACGGCAGCAGACAGGTTTTCTTTTTTTTTTTCAATTGCGGACCTTCCCGCGTGCCAGCTGCAAGGCCTTCGCGTGCCACAGCTGGCACGCGTGCCATAGGTTCGCCATCGCTGCCCTAGGAGGCCTGCTGCCTTCACATTTCACTTTCTCCACTTCTCTCGCTGTAAAGAACTCAATCCAGGCCAAGAGGTTGTTTCTGAACCTGTTAAAGTTTACTTAAAGGATGTTCAAAGTTACTCACAAAATCTGCAGTCACAAAAGTATCACTTGATAAAAGGTAGCAAAACAGAAAGTTCAGCCGATCCAGCTTATAGTGTCTTGACTCCAAGTTCTTGAGCTCTCAGTATATAGTACCCCAAATTCCAAATTTTATCCCTCTTCTTGTTAGGAAGTAAATAATCAAACTCCTCGTCAGTGGACGCAGCCTCAGGCTGTTTCCTTCAGTAGCTCCTGATGAATCCTTTGTATTGCCTTGGCTTAAGCAACCTTGAACACTTCTCCTCGGATGTCTTCAGGTACAGCAGTGCAATTCCCTTGTGAAACTCTTGATTTCTCCTCCAGTAGTCCTGCAAAGGACACCAATAGTGCTTTGGCTTAAGTGGCCTCAGTCACTTCTCCTCGGAAACCCTTGTGAATGAGCACAGGATTACACCACTTCTTCCTCTTCCTATGTGCTTGGCAAGATACCAGCAGCACTACTCCTAGGTGCAATAGCTGTGAACCAAAGACCCCTGCCCCCTTAAGGCAGACTCCTACTCCATCTCCTTGGTGCAGCAACTGTGGAACCAAGACACAGATTTGAATTTACTCTGGGAATTTTTACCCCTTACAGTTTCCCTCCAAAACTATACTCCTTCCAAACAGGATCATCAAGTCAGGATCTGCCCAGCATAATCTTTTTTTCAAAACTTTATTTTAAAACACCAGTAATAAACAAGTACAACAAATAACAGTCAATCCCCGCGTGGGGAGGGACTCTTATCCCCATGGCAGAGAGCCAGGATCAGATACCGGTGTTACATTTTGCTTTTTAATATTAAACACAACTAAGAACCCCCCCACCCCCTCCCATAATGACATGGTCTACTCCCAACAGAGTCACACCCTTACAACACAGTGTCTGAACTTACCACCCCTCCAGCATCATATAGGCACAGTGGTCTCGGCTGCTGCCCATTGCAACACCTCATTACGGCTACGCGGGCTTAATTTTTGGATATATGGATCCCACAACATCTGAAAGGTGGACCAGCGACGAGGGCTACCCCGGGCACTCCTACACTCCGCAAGCATCAATTGGTGAAAAGCATTCCTCCATTCCCAGAAGGTAGGCGGGTATCTCTCACGCCAACGGCGGAGTATAGGCCCTTTCGCCACCAAGCAAGCCTTACGCAGTAGCAGCCGTCCCCATCTTCCCTTAGGACATGTGCGGCCCAAGCAGTCTAATGTGACAAAGAGGACATCCCATCGCACCACTTGCCCTAACAACCCCTGCATGTAGGAAGAGATTCTGGCCCAATACGGACGAATGTGTCGGCAGCCCCACCACACATGGAACAAAGTCGCCATGGGGGGCGGAGCATCTCGGGCAGCCTCCATCCGTCGACAAATGACATCGGAAGGCCCGCCGCGGGGAAAAGTGTACCCGAGTCAAAGATTTGAACTGGATTTCCCTCCACCGCACCCCCTCTGCAAGGGTGGCCACCCGTCTAAGACCCCTAAGAACAGTGCCCGGGGGAATCTCGCACTCCATTTCCCGGGCCCATGCTAATTCCACCGGCCGATAGTCTGGCGACTGTACTTATCCAATCTAGCCCGCAAGACTCGGATAGAGGGAGAAGTAGCCTCCCCTAAATCAAAAAATTCCAGAATCTGTGCCGACCGGGTCACCTGGAGTTCTGCTGTCGGCAGGGATGACACATAGTGTGAGAGCTGTATATAAGAGAATATGTGGTTCTGATCTAAATCATATTCCGCCTTTAATACTGAGAAAGATTTACACATACCGGTAGAGTTCACAACATGCCCGACCTTACAGATTCCCTTCGCTGCCCAGCGCCGCAGGACTACAGTATCCGTTCCCGGGGCGAAGTTAACATTACCCTGAAACGGGAGCCAGCTCGAAGCCTTCCAACTTTGTTGCCAAAACACATTTAACTGCCGCCAGGTGCGCCGAACAGCTCCCAAGAACACACTATCCGTAATATAGGCCGGGAGCACCCTGTTCTCCTGATGTAAAAGGGCCAACAATGAGTACGGGGCGACAAAGGCCTCCTCCAACGTCCGGGGAGTAAACAGCTCGGTGCCCCCCAGCCAATCCCCCAGGTGTCGCGCCTGGCAAGCCATAGCGTACGCCCCCAAATCCGGAAGTCCCATACCGCCCTGGCGCCAGCCCCCCATCAGTCTGCGATACGCGATACGAGCTCTCGCCCCCTGCCATAGAAATTTCCTAATCACCCCTTCGATCCGAAGAAGGTCTCATCGCAGGACCCACACCGGAAGGGTTTGCAACCAATATAGTATCCTGGGGAGAACGACCATCTTAATCGCAGCTATACGCCCAGAAAGAGACAGTGGAAGTGGTCCCCATGCCTGTAATTGAGCCCGTAATTTAGTCATCACCCGATTCAGATTAGCCCGGTAAAGTTGTGCCGGTCGGGGGGTTAGAAGGATCCCCAGATACATAAAGGAATCGGTGGCCCATCGGAGGGGAAAGTCACCTTGCCACCGCGGCCGCAGTTGGCCCGAGACATCCAACGCCTCCGACTTGTCCCGATTAATGCAAAAGCCCGCGAAGCTCCCAAAGGTCTGAAATTCCTCTAGCAGCGCCGGCAATGAAGTTTGGGGATACAGTAAATGGACCAAAAGGTCATCTGCGAAGGCGGAGACTTTAAAGCCCTGTCTCCCGATAACATTACCCCGGATTTCGCGAGACCGTTCCACCTTGCGAATCAGAGGGTCCAGTGATAGGGCAAATAGCAGTGGGGAAAGGGGGCATCCCTGTCGGGTCCCTCTACGAAGCGGGAAGACCTCCGAGAGCAGCCCATTACATAAAATCGCCGCCGTCGGGTCTGCGTATAAACCCCGCACCATTTTGCAAAATGAGTCACCCAGGCCATAGCACGGAAGCAGGTAGTGTAAAAATTGCCAACTGACCCTATCAAAGGCTTTTTCCGCATCAAAGCTTATCAGCAAGGAGTCCTGGGCTCGTCGTTGCACCCCTTTCAATGAGGCAACGATTTTCCGTAAGTTACGCACGGCGTAGCGGGACTTCACAAAGCCGACCTGTGACTCATGAACTAATTGGCCCAGAACACCTGCCAAACGTTCCGCCAATATCTTGGCCACCAGTTTAAGATCAAAATTAAGAAGCGAAATGGGGCGATAGGAAGCTGCGCGGAGCGGGTCTTTCCCTGGCTTTGGAATAAGTATTATGTGAGCCTGGTTACTACCCTATCGAAAGAAGCCTTGCTCGGCTCTACAGATATACACCTCTCTAAGTGTCGGGGAAATCAACTCGTTCAAAATCTTGTAGAATTCCGCACCCAGCCCGTCTGGTCCAGGGGACTTGTAACAACACGCATTGGTTATAACAGTCTGCACCTCTTGCAGAGTAACCGGTCGGTCTAGGTGCTCCCTTTGCGCTTCCGTTAGCTGAGGGAGATCCAAATCTGCAAGGTAATCCCTCATCTGTAGCGGGGAGTCGGGCTCCGCCGCATAGAGCTTTTGGAAAAAGGAACGGAAAACTTTAGCGATCTGCGGAGTATTCTGGTGGAGCACCCCCTGATCGTCCCTTAGCGCTGGGATTAACCTTGAGCCCCGAGGCCCATGTAGGCATCGGGCCAGCAATTTCCCCGGCTTATCCCCCTGTCTGTACAACTGGTATCGATAATATTGTATAGATTTTTTCGCCCTCTGGTGCAGAACTTCGTTCAGCGTCGTTTGAGTCTCCCATAGCCGTCTTTTAAGACTGGCATTAGGATTACTGGCATAAAGCCGGCGCAGCCTTGTCACCTCCCGTTCCAGGCGGATTATGCGCTCCGACATCAATCTCCATCGTCTGGCCTGGTATCCCAAAAGATCGCCTCGCAATACCACTTTGGCAGTCTCCCAGACCAATTCAGGATCGTCCTGATGACTAGTATGATCTTGTTCAAATTCCCGCCAACGGCGGCGCAGGAAGGAACGAAATTGGGGATCCGTATAAAGCTCCAAGGGGAACCGCCATACTCGTGAGGCACGGGTCGTCCCCCCCCCCACTGAAACTCCAACCACATTAATGCATGGTCAGAAATTTCCCCTGGTCCAATCTGTGCATCCCGCACAGCAGCGAATAACCCCCCTGAGATCAATAAATAATCCAGGCGCGCCAACGATCCATGGGCTCGGGATTGATGGGTGAAATCTTTCTCGGAGGAGTGCAGTAACCTCCAGGGATCGACAAGTCCTAGCCGGTCCCGCAGACTAAGTAACGCCCGTGTGGATCGCCGTCTTTCCCGCGAACCCCCATCTAACGAGGTATCCAGTGTCACATCCATCACGGCGTTAAAGTCACCCCCTAAAATTACGGGCACTTCCGGTAATAGCTCAATTTTAGTAGCCAAACGAGTGTATAAACCAGGATCCAATACATTAGGGGAATAGACGTTCCCAAGGATCACCGGCCTCCCCTCTAACGTTCCGTATATGAGAACAAATCTCCCAGAGGAATCAGCAATTTCCTTCTCGACCTCAAAGCGCACACGTTTGTGAATCAAAATAGCCACCCCTCCTTTCTTACCTTGCGCTGGGGATCCATACACCTTCCCCACCCACGCTCTAGCCAATTTACCATGCTCCACTGTTGTCTGGTGGGTCTCTTGAAGCATAGCTACATCCACTTTCTGCCGAGCGAGGGCCTGCAGCACTTTAGAGCGTTTAATGGGGCAGCCCAGACCACAGACATTCCAAGATATAATCTTCAGTATATAGCGAACATAAGGAGACCCTGTGCCAGCATAAGTACCAATTTTTTGAAGGGAGCCCTCCCAGCCTGGGGCCCCCCCCCCAGCTCCATTGAAGGCAGTAAGGTCCAAAAATAAAATCCCAATAATAGGTGTGACCATGTCCCCCCTCACTCCACTCTCTCTTAACCCTCCCCTCCCCCCCTCCCCCCCCAAGCTCCTCCATATCTTTACCCCAGTGGCTCTCTAACAGCCACTTAGCCATAGCGAGGGACTACTCTCGCTAGTCACTTTAATGCGTCCAGTCTCCCTCACCCCCATCTATCACCCTCATAATGAATTAATGGGACCCCCCCAGCAAACAGCCCAGTAGGGCGGAGAAAGACAGATCGGGGAAGAAATATGCAACACCCCCACCGGTAAACCGCTGTCGAGAGAAAGAGGAAGAAGAAGGGGGGGTGGCCAAGGACCCCTCTCCCTATCCCACCCCGTCCCCCCCCCCCCCCCCGGGAACACAGCTCCCCAAATAGCGTCGCTTCCCCCATCCCAACCAATGTTCCCTCTAATTCTCTGGAGGCCGTATGCACACAAAACATCAGCTGTGCAGCTTCTGAAGGAAGGCCAAACCCCTGTGCGCCACAGTTCGACACTCTGAGCTATACACTTTAAAGTCTGACTACACATCAGAATACAGTATATACATCACATTGCCCGTACCAGAAAACACTGTAGAACCTGTGGAAAACATAAATACACAGCAACTTTAAAGTTTTAGACGTCTGTGTTGTTTCCCATCAGGACCAGCACTGCAATTATTGTGCGCTTCGTTACAAGCATGTGCGCTCGCTCAGCGAGGTGCGCGCACGCGCACAGCCCAGAGGGAACAGTAATCCCAACCCACCTCCCCCTTGGTGACTCTCCCCTCACTACTCCACCCTACCACCCTTCGCAGCCCCTTCCTCCCAACTCCATCCCCCCCTTCTCCCTCTCTCCCTCCCCCTCCACTCCTTTTCCCGCTCACTCTTCACCCCTCTCGTCCTCTTATCTTCACCGCACATCTCCCCGCACATCAACCCTGGTAACCCACTCCCCTCCACCCCCTTTCGTCCGTCCTAAGTTCCCCCTGTCCTGCTCCCCCCACCCTCCTCCCACAGCCCTCCCCACAGCTCCGCAGCCCCCTCCCGCCTCCCAATCATAATGCTTTCTCCCCCCCTCCTCCCCCCGATGAGCAGCCGCCGGCTAAGCAACACTAACCATATGGAGGATCAGCTATAACAGAAAACCCCAACACAGCTACATCCCACACTCAAACCATTAAACTAAACCTTTCCCTCCCCTACTCGCACACACACACACTCAAAATATTAATGGTGGGTGTCCCCAAATACAAACAGCAAAGACAAACCACGGCATCATAAAATAGTTCAGGCCCCATCTGGGTCCTCTGTCAGGGTTCATCAGTTAGTCCCCGATATCCTCCGGGATCGGCTCTGACGTCCCAAACCACCGCGCGGCTTATGCGATAGCCAGCAGCCGCTGCGGGATGGTACACTATCCTGGCCACATTTAAAAGCCGCCCATCGGTACAGCACTCCGGCCCGGCCCTGGTAAAGTCACAGGTGCTGTCTGTTTATTTCGGGTAGCTTCCCATTGCTTGGTGTTCTCCGGATAAGGGTCCCCACAGCCCGCCAATCCGGGCCTGTTCCAGCCAGCTCCCTCCGCTTCGAGGCCCGTGGTTTTAAGGGTGACTCGCAGGCGGGCTGCTACCATGCACAGCGGTCTCCACGAATGGGGCTGCCTCTTCTGCCGATTCAAAGGTCCGATGGGCTCCCGCGTGGTAGACATGCAGCCGGGCCGGATACTGCACCAGAAATTTCACTTTTGCAGCGATCAGTTTCTGACAAAGAGGAGCATATGCTCTCCGACGCAGGCTGAGGGCCACCGAGTAATCCTGTGCGATTCGAAATGTGAGATTTTCATGGGTTAAAACTCCACGTTGTCGGGCAGCCCGGAGGATCGCCTCCTTTTGTGGGAGGTGGAGGAATTTTGCCAGCACCACTCTGGGCCTGCGTTCCTGGGTCTGCCTGCTCCCCACCCGATGGATGCGTTCTATGATCAGGTCTCCGCTGTCAAGTAGTCCCTCAAAGAGCTGTGGGAAGAGGGTCTCTACATATTGTTTCAGGTCCTTGTCCGCCACCGTCTCAGGGATGCCCATTATTTTAAGATTATTGCGGCGGGAGCGATTTTCCAAATCGTCGAGTTTCGTCATTTGCAGCTGTACCTGGGCCCTTAGTGAAGCCAGTTCTTGTGTCACTTTCTCAATGGAATCCTCCGCCTTCCCAATTCGCTCCTCCGCCTCCTCCAGGCGATTCCCCAGGGCTCCCACCGAGCTCTGTAAGACATCCATCTTCTCGTGTAGGGCCGCAAATTGGGAAGAAAGTGCCTCCGACACCGCTGAGGAAACCTCCTCCAGAAAGGCCGGCGAAGATGGTGAACGCGGCATCGTGCTTCCTTCTGCCATTTTGGCCGCAGAGGCCGCCCGCTCCCGCTCTCTTCGAACGGTTTTTGTGGATGATGCCATGCCTAAGAAGGCTCCCTCGTCTCCGATCCAGACCCACCGGTATTAAGGGGTAAGCAGAAGTAGTTAGCCCCTATGAACGTTCGCTAAAAAGTCACTTTAAATTGCCGGTTTGGGGTAAAGGAGACCGGAGCACAGCTAGAACACGTCTGAACACGCATCACGCATCAAGGAGACCGGAGTCACGCTAGAACACGCATCACGTGACTCCTTTTCTGCCCAGCATAATCTTAATAAGATCTGCTGGATGAGTCAGAGGCAGAAGAGTTCCCACCTGTTCTTGAAACAGACGGGGTACAGAGATGTGAAACATCCTAGTCACCAATTGTGTTTTCTGCTTGACTAGACAGTAAGCTCTGATGAGCAAGGATCGTCTTTTACATGTGTCTGTACAGCGCTGCACACACCTTGTCGCGCTACACATATGATAAGTAGTAGTAATCTGCTAGAGCCACTAGCCACTATAAGGTAAAAACAGAAGATACAGGACTTAAAGGGGTCTCTACACATGCTTGAATCAGAAATAACTGAGCATTCAGGCTGAAAACCTTTTTTTTTACTTATCCAAAAGTTCAAATAATACATATCACTTAGATACATAACAGGAAAAAAGCAATGGTACAGGAAATAACGCACATGATAGACCACCATAATCAAGGGGGGGAGGAAAAGAAAAGCTAGAAAAATTGTAACCCTCCTAGACAATAAAGGAAGTCATGGAACAAGCAAAAGCAGCTGGTACGTGCATTACTGTGAGGCCCCTACAGGACCCTGAGCTCCCTCTTTAATAGCAATAAGCTCCCTCAACTGACTGGGATTGAAGAAAACATACATTTTACCCCCACCAGATACAGCACATTTGCAAGGACATTTTAAAGCAAACCTAACCCCAAGAGCCTCAACCCTCGGCCTCAGAGCCAAAAAGACTTATCTGCGGGCTTGCATAGAATGAGAAAAATCAGGAAATGTCCATACATTAGAGCCCAGAAAGCTGACATGCATATTACGGAAATACTATTTCAAAATAGAGTTTCTTTCAGACTTAAATGCAAAAGTGGCCAACAAGATAGTACATTTAGTGACCACTTCCAAGGAAGATTCTAAGAAGCAATTCAAATGGCTTCCTTCTTGAGCCTAAAGGAGAAGGCTTATCACTCCCAGGCAACGAGATATAATAAGCCTTTAATCAAAGGTGGAAGGTTATCCAGGGGAAACTGCAATACCTCCCTGAAATACTTCCTGACCGTATCCAAAGGAATATGGTTTAGGAAGTATTTGAGGGAGGTTAAAAAATGCAAATTCTTCTTCTTAGCTTGATTTTCTAAAAAAACTCAGTCCTGCGTTTCAATATGTCCTTCTCCTTAGTCTGACCCAGCAATAGTTCTTTGTTCATCATTCAGCCTCTTAATCTTAATCTTAATCTTCTCCATTCTTGCTTCAACTTGAGTCAAGTGTTAAGCCTGAATAGGGAACTCAAGCAACACCTGAACACAGGTTTTCAAAGATTAAACCAAACCTATTATGGAGGCCTCCAGGGCCTTCCAAGGCATCCCACAGGGTCTCCAACAACACTAGAGCAGGTTTTACCAATTCAACCTCGATACATCTTGGAAGCTCCTTCCACTCATCCAGAAACAAGCTCTACTGGCAAGGTGGTCAGCGGGGACTGTCCTGAAAGCCCGTGGCTCACAGTCAGCACTGCAACATTCTGCCTGGCAGTGGTTGCACTCCCAAAGAATTCACTTCTGAGTCGGGGGGGGGGGGGGCTGCTTGATCCTCTGGGCTTAGCAATGCCCCTTCAGCGCTCCGGTCCACCGCCGACAACGATGAGCCAGGCAAAGCTTCTGCCGGGTCCATGCGAGTGAATCCTGGACAGTCTACCAGCTTCATCTGCCCCTTAGAGGGACCTCGCCTGGGTTTCCTCTTCCCCGGTATAGCAACCACCAGTAAGAGAGCAGGCAACGGAATTGGGGAAACCGCCGAGAGCTCACTCTAACGCCTCTGACTAGGATGCCATCTTGCCACTCCCCCAGAACGAAAACTCTCAAGAATTTGTTACCGGAGGATGTAGTAAAAGCTGTTAGTGTAGCTGGGTTTAAAAACGTTTTGGACAAGTTCCTGGAGGAAAGGTCCATAAACCATTATTAAAAAGGGACCCAGGATATCACTGCTTGACCCAATACAAGCATTGTGGAACCTGTGTCTTTTGGGGAAACTGCTAGGTACCTATGACCTAGATTGGCCACTGTTGGAAACAGGATACTGGGCTCGATGGACCTTGGCCTGACTCAGTATGGCATATCTTATGTTCTTATGTTAAGAAATTTCCTTGAAAGATTAATAGTACTGAGAAGAAATTTTTAACTTGCCTATACAGACAATATTATGGACATCTCATGAGTCATCCAAATGCTCTTTAGCAAACCCAAGGCACGTAGCAGTGTTCTTCTAAAGAGCAGAGATCAGCCACAGTAAGGGAGGCCTGCAGACCTAAATGTTAATCTGGGGTTCTTTGTGATTTTGTGGATGATTTTCCAGTTTTCTCTTAGGGTGATCATAACAGGATGACCATTCCTGGATAGAGATACCTCAGTTTTCAGCTTTCTCCATTTGTAGACTGTCTATTTGACAGTGGATAGATAAAGCTCCAAATGCATAAAAATGGTCTTCTAACCCTATCCATATTGATGAGGATTATCTACTCTTTCATATAGTAGGTCCGCTGAGGGATATGATGAGTTCTCACTAACTTTTATGGAACAGACCAAAATCATACCCTTTTAGACTTCTGTGTAGGACAGGATGTAAATTTAGTCTATAAGGTAGTTTAATTGTTGCCCAGTTATTTAATCATCTGATTCAAACTAGCCAATTATGCTAAGAAAACTAAGGGTTCATGTGCTATTCTAAATACTAACTGTGAACTAGTCTTATTCCTGCTTTATATATTGTATCAGTGGAGGAGTAGCATAGTGGTTAGAACACTGGCTTGATAACCAAGAGATCAGGGTCCAATTCCAACTAAACATACCTTGTGGCCTTGGGCAAGTCACTTAACCCTCCATTGCCTTAGAAGAAAGGCTGGCATTCAAGTGGAGGAGTAGCCTAGTGGTTAGGGCAGCAGCCTAGAGCCAGAAAGACCAGGGTTCAAATCCCACTGGCACTCCTTGTGGCCTTGAACAATCCATTTAACCCTCCATTGCCTCAGGTACAAACTTAGATTGTGAGCCCTTAGGGGACAAGGAAATACATTCAGGTACAATATGTAACTCACCTTGATCTTCTCCTGGAAAGGCGTGAGCTGAATAAAAATAAATCTACTTCCGGTCACACTGCCAAGAAAACCCAGGAGCTGCTTGGGTCTCCAAGAGTCAGCATTGACGTGAAAGCATAAGTAAAGACTTGTTTCAATTAAACATGGGTGTCCTGGTAAGAACTTGCAATTATTATTATACTTGGGACTCCTAGACCTTTTCTCAGTATGTTATATGTGGATGCTATTGCCAGGGGAGTGAGGATGGGGCTGAAAGAACAGCATTTTTTAAAATTCTCTATGGACAAGCAGGGAGTGGAGGCATAACCTAGTGGTTAGAACACTGGCTCGGTAACAAAGCAACCAGGGTTCAGTTCCCACTAGCACTCCTTGTGGCCTTGGGCAAGTCTCTTAACCCTCCATTGCCTCAGAAGTCACGCTTCAAGAGGGAGCAATCTCTCAAGGCAATAACTTCCGACAAAAAATAGAGGGGTGTTATAATATATTAATATATCAGTCACTATATATTCACTCAAGTAGCAGGGTGTTGATCAGAAGAAAGGCCTGGCAATCTACTTCTGGTCACACTGCCAAGAAAACCCAGGAGCTTCTGGTTCGCCAGGAGTCAGCATTGACTCAAAGGCACACATTGCATTGCACGAACAAGCAGAATAAATGCTCACATATGGGTGTTGTCATCAGTTGAACCCCATGTGGGAAACCTTCCCGGCTTCTTCTAGAAGCTTTTGGAATGACCTATGCCTTCTTTTGTCCATGGAGTCCTGTTATCTGCACTGTGCCATCTGAGTTCTATAGAATGATCTTACCCATAAAAAAACACTCCCACACAACTGCCCCACCACTCCCCAAAACTGCCCCACCAGCCTGCAGAATACCCAACCCCCAAAATTGGCCCTTTGCAGTTGGCCAGCCACCTTACCAAATGCCCCTTCTGCCCCCACCACTCCACAAATTGCCTCCACTTCCAAAAACTACCACCTTGCAACTGCCTCACTCTCAAAAACTCCTCCCATGAAAATGCCCCACCCCAACAACTCTCCACTGTCCTGCAAACTACCCTTAATATGCATACTTTAGAGGAAAAGCGGGATAGGGCGATATGATTGAGACATTTAAGTACCTCGGTGGCATAAATGCACAGGAGGGTCTCTTTCAATTGAATGCAAGCTCTGCTACAAGGAGACATAGGATGAGAGTGAAAGGGGAGAGACTCAGGAGTGATATGCGGAAATATTTCTTTACGGAACGAATGGTAGATGCGTGGAATAGTCTCCCAGTGGAGAGATGGTGGCCACGAGGAGAGTATCTGAATTTAAAAAAGCATGGGACAAACACAGAGGATCTCTAAAGATAAAAAGGGGACTATTGTAGTTGATATGGAAGGGCAGACTAGATAGACCATGTGATCTCTTTCTGCTGTCATGTTTCTGTTTCTACCCTCACCTCCAAAAATACCCTCACAACTCTCACCTTCAACTTATATCCTTCATAAATGGCCCACTATTCTCAGCTACTCCACCATAAACAGAGGTAGGTCCTGAGCTGAATTTTCTTTCTGCAAATGCAGCAGAGAGCTATTGATTTTATTCTGCAGAATAAGCACTGCAAAGTAAGCACCAGAAAGACCACAGTGGAAGCAATGCTCTGGCACTATTAAAGTTTGACATTGGAGGCAGTTGCTAATGGCTAAAGTTGTGCCTGCAGGAGAAATAAGGTTAAGTTAGGACACTGAAAAATAACATGAATGTTGACAATAAAATAATAGAAAAATAGAGGTGGTGGTAGGAGTTGAAATAGCACTTAATATCAATAATGGTATTTAATATCATCATCTACTGATTTAAGACATTGACCTATAAGCACTGTTCCCTCTAAGCTGTGCGCGTGTGCGCGCCCGCACACATCGCCAAGCGAGCACACATACTTTATAACAGAGCGCACAAAAATTACGGTTCTGATTCTGATAGAAAACAACACAGACGTCTTAAAATTTAAAAGTTGTTGTATATTTACGAGACTTCAGCTCCCCTCTATCACAGACTTAGCAATGTGCTTACTTATCCCTGTGCTTCAGTTTATCCATATGAAATTAGATGTTAGTATTTTTTCTCTCTTTGCCCCACTGGGAGCTTAGATTTGATTCATCTGTCAGAAATTTACTACTAGGCCATGTACCCCAGTACTAGCTGTGTGCATTTTTCTAAAATATTAAAATTGTAAAGCTTGTTGGACCAAAGGTATAACACAAGTCCAAGTTAATATCCAGCAACAAGCAGGAATGTAGTCTTCATATATGATGATGTCAATACCGACGGAGCCCATGCGGGAACGCTCCCCAGCGCACTATAGGAAAGTTTTTGGGAGCATCCCACTGCACCTACGTAGCTGCCTTTCCAGCTCTCCCTCCTCAGTTCTTTGTTTTCCGCGGAGCCGACAAGAAGCAATTCCTATCACTGCAGAAAATTCGTCCTTTCTTATTTTTTTGTGGTCACATCTGCCTTCCCGTCCACGCTGATACCGACCCCCGTTGGTGCTTTCTTTCTTTCTTCAAAAAAAAAAAAAAATCATCTGTGAGGGAAAGAATTATTTCTTCCCTTCAGGCGCATCAACGCCATCTTAGGCTTTGGCCTCCTCTTTTGTCACAAACAAAATGGAAAAACCATCCAATGGTTTTAAGAAGTGTTCCAAATGTGGCAGTACCATTTCGGCCACAGACACTCATGACTGCTGTCTAAAATGCTTAGGACCGGATCATCAACCATCAGAATGTCCTCTTTGTAGGAAGATGACAAGAGAGGCCTACAGAATCGAGCTGCAAAGCTAGGCACCCTCTTTGCCTCCGGTGCAGTATCTTTAGCATCAACATCGAGAGTTTCATCTTCCTTCCAAGGATCTCAGGTATCGAAACCTAAATCTTCATCGAAGACTGGCCGGCCCTCAAAAGGTAGATTTCCTGCTAAGCATTGAGATGCCTCGGGCTTTGCTCTGGAGGGGGACACACCGACCAAACAGCCCTGGCAGGAGGACCTTTCCTCCAAAGCCTTAATGGGGTCCCAGGATGCTCCTGGCCAAACAGCCCCGGCGGGAGGACCTTTCCTCCAAAGCCTTAGTGGGGTCCCAGGATGCTCCTGAGGCCTCCACCTCTGGAGAGCTCCTGGTGCCATGCTCAGAGATCGTGGCCTGCAATTCCGGTACCGATACCCAAGTATCGGCAAGCTCCATGGATCAACATATCCTGGTCATCTGACGGCCTCAGTACCAGTAAAACCTTTACATTCGATTCCGCAGGCATCGGCACCGGCTCAGGTACTGGCACAACCTGCATCGACTTTTTTGCCACTTACCACGCTACTGCCCATGCCGGCCCTAAAATCAGTTTCCAGTACTGAAGTTCCGGGACCGCAATCCTCAGCTACTGGTTTTGATCAATACCGAGTACGTGCAGAGCCGGGAGCACCCTGCCCATCGATAATTTGAGTCTTCAGATTCTGATTCATCAGATGATGAATCAGCCAATACCCACGACATGAGAACTATCCTGGAAGACCCATCTCCGTCTCCACAACGTCGCATGTCCTCTCCAGAGGAGATATGTTTTCAAGACTTTATTTGCGATGTTGCTTGGGGTCTGTCCATAACATTGACATCGAAGAAAGAGCATAGGGCCGAAGAACTTGAAATTCTTCAATACCCTACAGCCCCAAAGGAGACTGATACGCTCCCTATCCATCACATATTTCACAACCTTATGCTTCGTATGTGGGAGACACCCCTTACCATCTCTCATACCCGACGACTCGATACCATGTACCGGGTACCAGAGTGACCCAGTTTTCAAAAGACGCAATTGCCACACCATTCCATGATGGTGGAATCGGCAATACGTCAAATAAAGAGTGCTAAGACACATTCCTCAAACCCTCCAGGTAGGGAATCGAGAACCCTCGATGCCTTTGGTCGACGTTGTTTTCAGGCCTCCATGTTATCGGCCAGGATCAGTTCCTACATACTCTATATGGGTATGTTCCTTAGAGAGGTGGTTACGGTTTTGGAGTTAATGGCTCCTCTTCTCCCTGATGACAAGAGAGCAGATTATCTCACCCTTGCAAAGCATGCTCAGAATGTTTCAAAGTTTAACAGGGCAACTTTTGACTGTTTTGAATGCATCAGCAGAACTTCATCCATCTGTATCGGTGCACTCAGGATTGCTTGGCTCCAAGCATTGGATCTTGAACCATGGGTTCAAGATAAGCTGGGTAATATCCCTTGCACCAGTGAAAATCTTTTTGGCAGGGATTGGCAGGACAAAACCTCTCAGTTAGAATCCAAGAACACCACTCTTAATAGGCTATCTAGATCTACTGCCAACCCAGCTAGTAAGAAAGCAGCAAAGAAAGCTTTTTTCAATAAGAAGTACTATCCTTTTTACACCTTCTGTGCAGTGTCAACACTATGCTCCTCAGAAAGGGGGTAGCAAAAGAAGACTCAGACTTCTAAGTAACAGCCATCTGAGCAGACCCAGCCTCCTCAGGGTCTTTGACTCCTTTCTGGAGAACATATCTGTTCTGCCTCTGGAGATTCCAGATACCGTCCACATCTCCAGCAGACTCTGTCACTTTGCCCACAGGTGGCATCTTATCACATCAGAGCAGTGGACACTGTCCATAGTACGGGAGGGGGTACAAGCGTCATCTATGAAGTCTACCCAGCCGGACTCCTCCAAGAGAGTGCTGCTCTCAGCCCCCTCTCACTGCTCTGTTGCTGAAAGAGGTCACCTCCCTTCTCTTACAGGGCGCAATAGAGGAGGTTCCACCATCCCAGCAGAGAATGGTCTTTTATTTTCCATACTTCCTCATTCCGAAGAAAACAGGAGAGTACAGGCCCATTCTGGACCTCAGAGAACTGAATAAGTACCTACTACAAGAGAAGTTCAAAATGATCTCCCTAGGGGCCCTTCTCTCCTATCTCCAGAGTCAGGATTGACTCTGTTTCTCTAGATTTAAAGAAGGCATATACTCACATACTTATTCACTCACAGCACAGAAAGTTCCTGCGCTTCATGTTCCAAGGGAGACATAATCGATACAGAGTCCTCCCTTTTGGCCTGGCCTGGCCTCTGCCCCAAGAGTCTTCACAATTTGCATGGGGTGGTAACTGCATTCATAAGGACTCTTGGGATATTTGTCTTCCCTTACTTAGACGACTGGCTCATTCGAGCAAACACCTCTCTAGAGGCCAGCCTTTTCCTCTCGCGTACCATGCAGTTGCTGCAACGCTTAGGATTTGTAATAAATCTCTCAAAGTCCCAACTCGTCCCCTCTCAAACTCTAGAGTTTATAGGGGCTCTCTTAGACACCCAGCAATCAAAGGCATTTCTGCCCCAACTCCGCTGTGCTCGACTCAGTCAGTATCTCAGGCATGTCTCAAGAACTTTCTCACTGCTCGAGAACTGCTTCAACAACTGGGTCATATGGCATCAACAGTGCTGCTTGTTCCATATGCTCGTCTACATATGCGCGCAGCTCAATGGACACTGGCTTCCCTGGGAGACCTGCCTAATTTCGTCTCTCCAGTGGTGCAATCCCCAGAACACCTCCTGGTAGGGTCATCTTTTCAGATGCCAGCACATCAATGTACCCTGACGATGGATGCGTCCAGGGAGGAGTGGCTCAGTGGTTGGGACAGGTTACCTCAGGCTGGAGGGCCAGGGGTTCAGTTCCCACGTAGGGACAAGTAACCTCAGGCCTGAGGGACTGGGGTCTCTAGTCCCATGGCCACTCCTTGTGGCCTTGGGCAAGCTACTTAACCTTTTATTGCCTCAGGTACGCTTACATTGTGAGCTTTTTGGGGACAAGGGAATAAAAAGTGCCTGCACAACTCCACATAAATCTGCGGGAGCTCAGAGCCATTGACAATGCTCTCAAAGTGTTCCAGGTCCATCTTCGATTCCGCACAGTTCTAGTCCAGATGAACAAGAGGGTGGAACAGGCTCTTGGACCCTCTGCAGCAAGGCCCCTGCATCTGTGGTCTTTTGCCATACAGCATCACATTCACCTGCATGTAGTATATCTTCTGGGCAAACACAATGTCTTGGCAGACAAACTGAATCAAGTCCTTCCACCCCACGAGTGGTCTCTCCATGCAGACAAAGTCACTCAACATTTTTCAGATCTGGGGAACCCCAGACATAGACCTGTTCGCAAGTCCTCAGAATGCCAAGCTTCCTCGCTTCTGCTCCAGGACTCCTGCACCAGACAGCCAGCAGATGGATGCTTTTCACTTCCACTGGGGTCAAGGCTTCCTATATGCCTTCCCTCCCATTCTCCTCATTCCCAAGACTCTTTTCAAACTCCAAAGAGACAGGGGCTACATGATACTTATAGCCCCACGCTGGCCACGACAACTGTGGTATCATCTCCTACGTCTGTCTCTGGCTCAACCCATAGATCTGGGGTCTGCTCCAGATCTCCTCTCTCAGGAAGAGGGGATATTGCTCCATCCCAATCCGCAGTCCCTCCATCTCACTGCATGGCTGCTGAGGGCTTAGCCTTCCAGGACGTTAACCTTTCCCAGGAGGTTAAGGACATCCTCTTGGCTTCTAGGAAGCCATCCACCAAGTACTCCTATGCCTTCAAGTAGCGTAATTCATTCTCTTGGTGTTCTGAGAGGGATCTTAACCCCTTCTCAGCTCCAGTGGAGGCATTACTTATCTCCTTCACCTATCTTCTTCTGGACTCAAAACCAATTCGGTAAGAGTACATCTAAGTGCAATTGCGGCCTCTCACATGCCCTTAGATGGCCAGCCCATCTCTTCTGCTACTTGTAGCACGCTTCATGAGGGGTCTTCTATTAACCAAACCTTCCATTAAACCCCATCCAGTGGCATGGGATCTTAATGTTGTTTTACAACAGCTTCTCAAGCCGCCCTTTGAACCTCTAGCCACTACCTCACTGAAGTTTCTTATGTTGAAGGTCATCTTCCTTATTGCCCTCACCTCAGCAAGATGCATTAGTGAGCTCCAGGCTTTGGTGGCTGACCCTCCTTATACACGATTCCACCATGATACGGTAGTCTTTAGGACTCATCCTCACTTTATGCCAAAGGTGATCGCGCCCTTCCATTTAAACCAGTCAGTCTACCTTCCTGTCTTTTTCCCTAGACCTCATTCCTCTAGGGCAGAGGCAACCCTTTACACTCTGGATTGCAAATGTGCCTTGGCTTTTTATCTCCAGAGAACTCAAGAGCACAGAAAAGCTTCCCAACTTTTCATCTCCTTTGACTCGAGTCACCTGGGGTTGCCAGTATCCAAACGAACTCTTTCCAGGTGGATAGCAGACTGCATCTCCTTTGCTTATGAAAAGGCAGGACTCTCTCTCGAGGGTCACATCACTGCCCATAATGTTCGGGCCATGGCTGCCTCTATGGCAAATCTACTCTCTGTAGCTATTGATGAAATATACAAAGCAGCAACTTGGTCTTCTGTCCATACTTTTGCTGCTCACTATTGCCTAGATAAGGACTTCTGCCGGGATGCCTTGTTTGGCCAAACTGTTCTCCAGCATCTCTTTCAGACTTAGATCAAACCCGGCCCCCCCCCCCCCCCCCCCGTTCCTGGTTTCGATACCAGACATCCTTGGAGGATACATGACCTCCTTAGTTATACCTGTGATTCCACGGCTGACTCTGAGGTCATCTCTCTAGCATCTCCGAGTTAGGGAGTCCCATATGTGAAGACTACATTCCTGCTTGTTCCTGGAGATAGTGTAGTTACTCACCTGTAACAGGTGATCTCTGGGAACAGCAGGAATTTAATCTTCACAGCCCACCCTCCTCCCCTGGGAGTTGTGGGTCGTTTTCTCTTTCTCCTTCTCTCCATTTATCTCAGCTACAAACTCAACTGAGGACGGAGAGCTGGAAAAGCAGGAAGGCAGCTGCGCAGGTACAGTGGGATGCTCCCAAAAGCTTTCCTATTGGACGCTGGGGAGTGTTCCCGTGCAGGCTCCATCTTTACCGACTTCACCATATGTGAAGACTAAATTCCTGCTATTCCCGGAGATCACCTGTTACAGATGAGTAACTATGTTTTATTTGTCTTAAATCTTATTCCAAGATAACAGTAGATAACGTATTGCATTTTTTTAGATGTATACTACCTTGTACTGTCCTGCTTCAGGGGAGCTGGTTTATAACTCAGTAAAATGAAATAAAATACTTGTTTCATTCAAAGTTTTCATTTCTGTCATTGTATGATGTAGTTCTCTTTGGCAGTACAGTAAAAGCCAGGATTATTTAAAAGTTGAACATGATATGCTTTGTAGTTGGTAGAATTTCAAATAGACTGACTTTGTTCTATGAACTTGATGATGGGGCACTGTTTTCTTTCCATTTCCTCATGCAATTCTAATGTGTTTTGTCTGGCACCTAGGTTTCTAGAGATGGTGGGATTGCTGCGCCCACAACAGATATTCGTGGTGGGAGTGACATTGTAGAAGGAGGGAGGATGGCTTTAGATAACAAGACATCTTTGTTGAATACCCAGCCTCAACGCCCTTTCTCAGGACCACGAACACGAGAATACAATCCCTTTCCTTATACAGACACAATCAATGCATATGACAAAACCGCTCTCAAGGAAGCTGTATTCGATGATGACATGGATCAGCTTCGGGAAGGTTGGTATCATTTGGATTGTCAAAATCTAATGCCAGAAATATAACTTCTGATGATTTATTAATAATAAAAAAAAGATAATGGGAAAAATCTTATTTATTGGGGAAAACAGAGTACATACTAGAAATCTTTGATTAGTTTTCTCTTTATTTTTGCTATGGTTGTTTCTTCGTACTTCTGTTACTGTGGGCAATGACTAAGACTCCCTTCCCCTGGGGGCTATGAATGCTACATCTGCATCTATAGCCATCCATGGTTTCTGCATGGCAGTGCGCAACACTTACTACTAAGCCACTCAGCTGACTCTTCATTTAGTTTTCAGTTATTTTTTCCCAGTAATTTTGGAGCCTGTAGAGATGTAGTGGTTTCCTGTGTTTTGAACATCACAAGACCTATCTTGTCATCTGTAAAGTTTGTCATGCGGCAGCCATTGAAACCTTTTTCAGATGTGCCTCTTCAGCACATGCTGTGCATGTAGCAGCTTAGTTTAAAAATGTGTTCGTAAATAGCGAGACTTCAGCCCAGGAGAGAAGAGCAGCTGGGCCTGGAGTGGAGGCAGCACAGCAAGCAAGCTTTATGGTAAGTTTGCCACACTGCCTTTGTGGGCCTGGTGGGGGTGGGCCTCGCCCTGGGTGTCGAGGGGACTGGGAATGCCCCTGTCTCTCCTACAAATCATTGGTGAAATGTCATCAAGAGTATTGTCAAATTCTAGATAATATTTTTTTGGTAAGTTAAATTTGTGTAAATTTACAATTAAAAATCATTAGGCCCCTTTTGTCTGTGGAGGTTCTTAAGTTGCTTCATACTGAGCTGGCTTGCTATATTGCAGACAGACAAAGAGCATTCAAAAATTTGAAATTTAATATGGATTGCCATAGGGAGGAGTGGCCTAGTGTTTGGGGCAAGGTACCTCAGGCCGGAAGGTCGGGGGTTCAAATCCCACTAGAAGACAGCAACCTTGGGCCGGAAGGACTGGGGGTTTTTAGTCCCACAGGTGCTCCTTGTGGTCTTGGGCAAGCCACTTAACCCTCCATTGCCCATGTTCCCTGTAAAATAGTTATCTCCAAGTTATAATGCCCTGTTCAATGTAATTTCAGTTTGTTCAATGTAAACCGCCTTGATATCATGAAAGGCGGTATATAAGAAATGTGAAATAAATAAATAAATAAATTTTAGGGGAATTCCAGTAATGCTAAAAGGCAGGACTTGACAAAGCCCAGGCACCAGATCACCATGGTGGCCAAAAAATCGGACCTGGTGCCCATACTGGCCATTGAGTAGAGCTTGGCAGCTCTCCTGGCAGCCTCAGTACCTATAAAACCCTTGGCTCCAGGTACCGCCCATTCGGTACCGACATCGGTTGTGAACACGGTAACAGGGTTGCTGCAGATGACATCGACATCGCTCCCACCCATGCCCTCCCTTGATACTCTTACTAATACCAGTGCCAAGCCCAAGTGGCTCACTGAGGCCAATACCTCGGAGCATCAGTACCGGCAGCTAGCTTCGGGTGAACACCAAGACCGTCAGTACTTTGAGTCCTCCAATTCCAACTCCCCAATTTCTGATGTGGAGTCACTTGATTCCCGGGGGCCCCGGAACCTACCTTTGGACCCTTCCCTGCCTCAGCAATGCATGTCTCCTCCGGAAGACATGTCCTTCCAGGAATTTATTCGAGACCCAGCCAAGGGGGTCTCTATCACGGTGACATCAGAGAAGGAATCAAGGGCGGAGGAATTAGAGATCCTCCAATACCCAACAGCACCCAAGGAAGCAACCATCTTTCTGGCGCACCGCATCCTTCATGACCTTATACTACAAAAGTGGGAGACGCTTCTCACAGTCTCACCTCAAAGTCGACTTCTCGATACCATGTATCGTGTACCAGAGTGTCCTGGTTTCCAAAAGCCACAGCTTCCACACCACACCACAATGGTGGAATCGACAATGTGCTGAATCAAAAGCTCGAAGGCTCAGTCCTCTAACCCTCCAGGTAGAGAATTGAGAACTCTTGATGCCTTTGGTCGTCGATGCTTCCAAGCATCAATGCTCTCAGCTAGGATTAATTCCTATATCCTCTACATGGGAATGTTCCTGAAAGAGGTCTCCAGAGATCTAGAGGTCTTTGCACCTCTACCCTCAGAGATGGCAAGAGGGCAGATTATCTTGCCCTAGTTAAGCATAGCCAAAATGTATTGAAGTTTGTTAGTAGGACTACCTTTTATGCTTTTGAATGCACAAGCAGGGCCTCAGCAATATGCATTCGTGCACATCAAATTGCATGGCTTCAGGCCTCAGACCTTGAACAGTGGGTTCAAGAGCTGGGCAACATATCTTGCACAGGGGAAAACCTCTTTGACAAAGACAGGCAAGATAAGGCCTCTCAATTAGAGTCAGAAAATACTGCTCTAAAGAGCCTGTCTAGAGTATCAGCTGGCCCTTCTAGGAAGAAGACACCCGCAAAGGAGTCTTTCTGCAATAATAATAAGAAATTCTTCTCTTCTTATCCTCCTGCTTCACAGTACCAGAGTCTTGCCCTACAGACGAGGCAGCAGCCTCCTAACCAACAAAA
The DNA here is from genome assembly GCA_033557465.1 of Ichthyophis bannanicus. Taxonomy (NCBI): domain Eukaryota; kingdom Metazoa; phylum Chordata; class Amphibia; order Gymnophiona; family Ichthyophiidae; genus Ichthyophis; species Ichthyophis bannanicus. The sequence goes on along the minus strand of CM066036.1, from coordinate 841,835,617 downwards.
GAAGCCACAGGTAGCTAAATCTCAACCAGTTCCGCAGCCAGTTTGCGCCTGGTTTTTGACTCTTTCCTAGAGAACGTTGTCACCCTGCCTCTGGAGGACCCCCACCCCCTCCACATAGCAGGCAGGCTGTGTCACTACGCTCACAGATGGCACCTCATCACCGCAGAGCAGTGGACACTCACCATAGTTCAGGAAGGGTACAACTTCATCTGCAAACTCTGCCCCCCTCCACATTCACGGGGGAATATCAAACGCAACCCCCACTCACTGCTCTCCTACAGGACCAGGTGTCCTCTCTTCTGTCTCAGGGTGCTATAGAAGATGTTCCAACATCCCAACAAGGAATGGGCTTCTACTCTCCCTACTTTCTCATTCCAAAGAAAACTGGAGGGTACAGGCCCATTCTGGACTTCAGAAACCTCAACAAGTTTCTAGTCCACGAAAAGTTCAAGATGATCTCTCTCGGGACTCTTCTTCCGTACCTTCAAAGTCAGGACTGGCTTTGTTCCCTAGATCTAAAAGAAGCGTACACACATATCCTCATCCATCCAGGACACAGGAAATATCTACACTTCACCTTTCAGAAAAAACATCATCAATACAGAGACCTTTCCTTCGGACTCACTTCTGCCCCAAGAATCTTCACAAAGTGCATGGCGGTCATGGCCGCATATCTAAGAACTCTGAGGATATTCGTCTTCCCTTACTTAGACGACTGGCTAATAAAAGCAGACACCTCCCAAGGGGTACTGCTTACTACAACACACTGGATTTGTCATAAACTTCCCAAAATCCCAGCTTGTTCCAATTCAAAGACTAGAGTTTATCGAAGCCCTGCTAGACACCCAACAATCCAGGGCATTTCTACCTCGGCTCCGTTGTGCCCGTCTAGTCGAACTAGCATCCCAGACGCTTCCACGAGACCATCTGACAGCCCGGGAGATGCTTCAGCTCCTTGGGCACATGACCTCTGCAGTACATGTCGTTCCATATGCCTGATTACATATGCGAGGAATGAGTTTGGTCTACGTGGAGTATAATACTAATATATGAAAAGATTACTCCATACAAACATATTACTGAAATAACTGGTGAAAATCCACTAAAAATATGCTATAAATTAAATTCAACTTATTATTTGTTCTTAAAAAGATCCACAGATATAGTCTCAGATTTCAATAGCGCTTGAAACCATTAGTTTGGTGAGATAGCGCTAGTAATAACATCAACGACTATCGTGGACTTTCTGGTATCTCTTTTTTTTACTTTTCTTTTGTGAATGTCACCTAGTAGCCATCACCATAATATTGAGCTATAAACAGGTATAAAACAGCTTATCTTTTGCTGAAATATTTTCCAGGCACCTAACAGCGTTTCACTCCTTAATGGAGTTTCTTTAGGAGAATCTGGAAAATAAAAATATGCCAAAAATACAGCTCAAAACTAACCGTGAAAACTTGTTAATACATTAATTCTTAGCCATAAATTATTTAGAAATTTTTTGTATATGAAGACACTGGCCAAACAACGAGAAAAGACCATTGTATAAAGGTTACTCACTCCAAAAAAGCTGCTGCCCACGTTATTCTATGGCTGCCTGTATTACCAAAAAACGCCGCGCATGCGGACTCAACTCATTATCCACTTTTCACGGGGCAGCAGATAGCTGATTGGCTCATGGTAAATAAGTGCTAAAAATTACTAAAAATTCACTGACTCCTAGAGCCGAAACATCCTTGGGGATCCTGCCAAACGAATTATCTACAGACTTGCCATTCAATAGAGGAATTAAGGCCCAAATGTTTCACTGTATTGATTTGAAAAATCCAACGTTGTTCGTGGAACAGCAATGTCTCATCCAAAGTTTTCCCCCTCATTGCCTGCTGAATCCAATCTATGCAAAAACACCATAAATGAGCATATTCATGCTGAAACTCCTCGCAGTGTTAAACTATAGGTGCTGTTAGTTGCTTACAATGCAAGCGGCTCTTATGTTCTAGCATACGGGTCTTCAGAGAATGACTTGTTTTCCCTATATAGAGTTTATTGCACGGGCATCTTATGGCATAGATCACCGAAGTGGTTTTGCACGAGGTAACATGTTGTAAAACATAAGTGCGACCAAGATACTGAAATTCAGTGATCTCCTCAGTGACCGCACAAATAATACATTCGCCACATTTATGATGTCCGTGTTCTTTTTCTCGTATCTCAGTTGTAGGAGATCGTAAAATTGATGGACTAAGCTGCTCCTTCATGTTACTATTTCGTTGCCACACACAACGCACATGACGCTCCTGTAATCCAGGAATCGTTCTCACTACATTCATATGTTTGGAAACAATTTTTTGTATCTTATAGCTTATCGGAGAAAATTTTGTTACTAGATTTATAGGGGTATCATCTTCATTCCTCTGTCTTGTCTCTGTGGTCCTCAATAACCAGGATCGATGATTAAACAAAGCCCTTTGATATGCCCGTTTAGACACCCGTTCTGGGTAGCCACGATCCTGAAAATCCCGTAATAACTGTTGGGATTTTTCTTTAAAATCTGATGTTTCTGAACAATTTCGCCTAAAGCGAAGAAATTGGGAAAAAGGAAGGCTATTTTTTAGCCTAATTGGGTGTCCGCTCGTATAGTGTAAGAAGGTGTTTCGGGCAATCGGTTTCTTGTATATCGTGGTAGTCCAACCCTGCATCCCTCGTAAAATTTCCAAATCCAAAAAGACTATGGCATTAGGGTTAATGGTGTATGTAAATTGTATAGCAGTATTACACCCAGAGAGTGATGGTGTGGTCATTGTATTTTCTTTTTAGGCTAGTCCTGATAATCTGCAGACCTAAACTAAATATGTAACTGAATATTGCCAGTATCTGGATAATTTTCTGACCGACCCTTGCTCTTCCTCTAACATGCCTCACAAGTATACAGATATCTGGTCATTATGCAATTTAAAAACCTGATACTATCTGTATATTTTATTTTTGAAAATACAAGATTAGGTTAATGATGCATTTGCGAGCAAATGCCTAAGTGCCCTTGAATATCACTCTGACATGGCATAATTATTCATTCGTATGGAACACTCCCAGACTCATCAATAAAATTTTCACATCAACAGATTCAGGGCAGAAGTAGGGTGTTTCACTTTACGTCTCAACATACAAAAAAATTCTATTGAAATTCTAGTCTCAGATCAGCGATAACATCTCAACATACTCAATTCCTGCTCTCTGAAGCTTTTAACCTGAAATATTTTGTTGGTGGCGGTGGTCACTTTAGCACGCAGGGTGAGCGAGCTTCAGGCTGTCGTAGTTCAACATAATAGAGTGGTCCTCCATACTCATCCTAAATTCCTTCTGTCAGTCAGTTGTTCTACCAGCATTTTTCCCAAAACTACATGCCCACAAAGGGGAAGCTGCACTATACAGGGGACTGCAAGTGAGTCTTAGCCTTCTACTTGGCGTGGACAAAAGCCCATAGAAAGTCCATCCAGCTTTTTGTTTCTTTTGACCCCAATAAGCTAAGGGCTGCCATCACCAAATGTTCTCTTTCAGTTTGGCTAGCAGACTGTATTGCTTTTGCTTATGCCCAGATAGGCCTGAGCCTTGATGGTCATGTCATGGCTCAATGTCAGAGCCATGGCTGCGTTGGTGGCCCACTTGTGCTCAGTCTCCTTAGAAGAGATTTGCAAAGTTGCAACATTGTCTTCTCTGCATGCATTCACATCTCACTACTGTCTGGAAGGGGATATCTGACGCAACAGCAATTTTGGCTAATCAGTACTACGGAATTTGTTTGGGGATTAGAATAAAACTCCTTCCCCCTAGGCCCATTCTATACTGTCCAGGCTACCAAAGAAAAAAAATAGTGTGTGTGTGTGTATATATATGTGTATATATGTGTATATATGTGTATATATATATATATATATAAGCCTGCTGCCAACGAAAAGAGAAATTCAGTTGCCTCTGTTGGGCTAAACTTGCCATTCTTCTTTTCTTCAAGGTTGCCTGTAGCTAGGGAGTCCCATACATGAGGATTTATTTCCTTCTTGTCCATGGAGAAAAGGAAGTTACTCACCTGTAACAGATGTTCTCCGTGGACAGCAGAAAAAAGTATTCACAACTCTCCCACTGCATGTTGGAGTTGTAGTCTACTATAGCTATAGTATCAGACTGAGGTGAAATGGTGCCACAGAGGCAGGCAGGAAGATGGTGCGTATCAGCAAAGGAAGTTCCCAAAAGCATTGATTAGTAGCTGAGGAGCATTCCCACACGGGCTCCGTCAGATGATGTCACTCATAGATGAGGACTTTTTCCTATTATCCATGGAAAACACCTGCTATAGGTAAGTAGCTACCTTTTCTTGCCAATTCCAGGACTAGCTACTCCATGGTGTGGTCATTTATGGAATCTAGAAACTTCACCTTCCTAGTGTGTCCTGATGAGATATTTACCCAGTCAGTGTTGGGGTAATTGAAATCTCTCATTATTGTGTTACCAAATTGGTTATTCTTCCTAAAGTTTGTTAACTTTTCACTGTCTGTCTCTTCATTTTGTCCAACTGTTGTGGTTACGTGCTTTTGAGTCGGTGTCGACTCATGGTGACCCTCTGGATAGTTGTCCTAAACTGTGTTAGATCTTCAGTCAGGCAGCTCATTATTGATAGAATGGCACCCATAGTTGTTGTTGTTGTATCGATCCATCTCATTGCTGGCCTTTCTCTTTTGCATTGACCTTCTACCTTGCCAAGCATGATGTCTTTTCTAGCGATCTCTCTCTTCGCATGATGTGTCCAAAGCATGAAAGTCGGAGTCTTGTCATCTGAGATTCTAAAGAAAGCTTAGGTTTGATCGCCTCTAGTATTGACTGGTTTGTTCTGTGGGCAGTCCACGGGATACACAGTATTCGTCACTAGCATCATAATTCAAAGGCATCGATTTTCTTTCTGTCCATCTTTTTCATTGTCCAACTTTCGCATCGATATGACGTTATTGAAAATACCATGGCTTGAACAAGTTGAATCTTTCTATGAAGAGAGACATCTCTGCTCTTGAGAATCTTGTCTAGGTCCTTCTGCCAAGAGGAATGTGTCATCTGATTTCTTGACTGCTTGTTGTTTCTTTATTGATAGTTGATCCAAGTAGGTTAAATTTGTCCACGATTTCAATTTCTTCTCCATCAATGATGAACGTATAGATTTTGCCAGTTGCCAGGATCTTTGGGGCTTGTTTACTAAGCCGCAGTAGCGGCTTCTGCCCGATATCGGAGCCGCGGCCCCATTGAATTCAATGGGGCCGTGGCTCTGATAGCAGGCGGAAGCCGCTACCGCGGCTTTGTAAACAAGCCTTTTTGTCTTCTTTACATTAAGGTGCAGGCCCATTTTAAGATTATGTTCCTTGATCTTGAGAATTAAATGTTTCAGATCGTCTTGTCTTTCAGCCAGTAATGTGGTATCATTAGCATAGCGAAAGTTGTTGATGAGTCTTCCATCAATCTTCACACTTCGGTTTTCTTCATAGTTCTGCTTCTCTGATGATTTGTTCTGCATATAAATTAAACATGTAGGGGGAAAGCGTGCAGCCTTGTCGTACATCTTTGCTGATATTTAAACCATTCTGTTTCTCATTGTTCCATTCGAACTGTTGCTTTTTGATCAATGTAAAGGTTGTGCAAGAGAACTATCAAGTGTTCTGGTATCTTATCTTGCAAAGGATATAAAAAGACTGGAAACTGTTCAGAGAAAGGCGACCAAAATGATTTGGAGCCTGCGTCAGAAGCCTTATGAGAAGAGACTTGAATACCTAAATATGTACACTCTGGAGGAGAGGAGGGACAGAGGAGATATGATTCAGACCTTTAAATACTTAAAAGGGAAATAATGAACTAACAACCCTCTTCCAAAGACGGGGAAGCTGTAAAACTAGAGGGCATAACATGAAGCTGCAAGGTGGTAAATTGAAAGGCAATGTCAGGAAATACTTTTTCACTGATGGATGCTTGGAATGCCCTCCCGATGGAAGTGGTGGGGGCAAATAGAGTGACAGAATTCAAAATGGCATGGGACAGACACAGTGGATCCCTTTACAGCAACAGGATAAAATCAGAATAAACTTCACTATCTAATTTCTCAACAAACAGGGGTGTCCTACACGGAGCAGTGGGTTCACCCCTAAAACAAAGACATGGGGAGGGGTGGCCTGCATGGAGCGGCAGGTGCACCTACTCTTGCCATCTTACTGGGCAGACTAGATGGACAATACTGATCTTTATCTGCCATCATTTACTATGTTACTATGTACACCCATGCTTCTTAATGTGGCCCAGAGTTTCTTGCTGTAGTCGATAAAACACATATCGATATTTTTTTGTCTTCTCTGGGAACAAGCAAGAAGTTAGTCCTCACATATGGGTGACATTGGTGCCGACGGAGCCCGCATGGAAGCATCACCCCAGCTTTCAAAGAAATCCTTTGGGAGATGCACCATGCATGCGTGGTCCCCTTCCCGCCCAAAGGTGCCTCCTTGCCCTCAGTCTCCTTTTTTCCATGGAGCCCTCCAGACGTCTGTCCAGTTTCCCCCAAAACGAGTGTGTTTATTTTAATACTGTTTTATCCGGTCTGCGCATCGGTTCCTTTCCCACCCCCAAGCCAGCTCACTCCTCGGGTTCGTTCCCTTGTTTTTGTTTTTTTTCTTAGAGGTATCCCTCGACCAGCGTTCGCGCCCTTTTTCAGCTAAAGGCCTTTGACCCTTGCCGGGCAGCAGGGCTCCCTTTTTCCCAATGGCCTCCAGCAGCTTCAAGAAGTGCAATCGGTGCAGTAAGATGATGTCCCTCACCGATCCGCATGACTGCTGCCTCCAGTGCCTTGGCCCAGAACATGACGACTCGGACTGCGAGCTTTTCAGGACCATGATCCCAAAGGCACTGGACCATGATCCCAAAAGCCGTCAGCTGCAGCAGGAAAATAATTTTCACAAATTTGACTCCGTTCCGGAGTCTCCAGCGACACACTGCTCCAGGGCCCCCTCCAGTACCTTGGTGCGTCATGAAGCCCGGGCTGCCTCAGAGTTCCGAGGCCATGTTTCCTCTGAGAGGAAATCCCTGGAAGTGGAACGCAAGAAGTCGAAGTCCTCGAAGACACTTGGGAGAGCGGATCCAGGAAGACGGGAAAATCCCACCCCAGGCCCTGCAGTCCCCAGTGTGAGTCGGAAGTATCGGAGCGAGAGCAGCCTCACAAGTTGTCACTGATAGTCATCAGCACCATCGCCAGACCCGAAACCTTTGTTGTCCACATCATACTGCGGAGCCAACTGTCATGGAGACTAGGATGGCGGCCTTAGAATACAGTATCTCTGCCTTCGTGGCCCAGCAGTGGGTGTTCATGTCTGGTTCATCTGGTTCATCTGCTCCAATGACAGGACCCTAGACATTGAGGGCCTTCCCAGATGTAAAGCTGATCCTTGAGCGCCACCGGCCTTGAGAGAGCCATCGGCATCGGACGAGATCCTGATTGTGTTCCTCGGTCACTGGTCCTCTCCCAGCAAGTGCATATGGCTCGGACCATAGGTCCTTCCGAGGCCCCGGGCCCTTGGACTCAGACCTCAACTGCAGTGATCACGATGACTGCGAAGCCTCTGAATTGACCTCGGACTTCCAGTCCAACTGGGAGACAGGACGAGGAGTCCCGGGCACTTGGAGATACCGAGACATGCCCTCGGATCTGTCTCCCCTGGCGTCCCATCGCGTTCCCCACCTAAGGACTTTGCCTTCCTTGACTTTGTGCAGGACATAGCTAAGGCACTTGCCATTGAGACCGAGATGGTGGAGGACTTTTGTATGGAAAAACTGGAGATCCTCTAATATCAGGCCTCTCTGAAGGAGGCCCTCATGGTGCCCATTCCTCAGATCCTTGAGCGCCGCCTCCTCTGTATGTGGGAAATACCGGCATCGGTGCCCATTGTAAGCAAGTGAGTCGACTCCATTTACTATGTCCACTGAGGCCCCGGGTTCTAAAAGACCCAGCTTCCCTACATCTCGATGGTCATTGTCTGCCATGTGCAGGCTCAAGAGCCAGAAGACCCATTCTTCGGTGCCCCCCTGTAGGGAGGCTCGGACCCTCGTTGCCTTTGGCCAGAAGGCCTTCCAGGGCTCAATGCTCACATGCCGAGTTCAGTCCTATCAACTGTATATTGGCATGTATCTCAAAGAGCTAGTGAGGGAGCTCTCTGGCTTCTCGGAAGGCTTCGACAGAGAACTCCTCCAGAGCTTCAAGGCTGTAGCCTCAGCGGTCAAAGAGTGCTTGAAATTTTTATCACAAACATCCTACGAAGGCTTCGAGTCCTCAGCCAGAGGCATTGGGGCTTGACATCAGGCATGGCTGCAGTTGTCTGACCTCGAACCATGGCTTCAGGGCAAACTTATTGATGTCTCCTGTATCGGAGAGAATAGAAACATGATGACAGAAAAAGACCACATGGCCTATATAGTCTGTCCTTCCATATCAACCACTACAACATTCCCCTTTTTTTCCTTTAGAGATCCTCTGTGTTTGTCCCATGCTTCTTTGAATTCAAGTACTGTCCTCATCTCTACCACCTCCACTGGAAGACTATTCCACGGATCCACCACTCTTTCCATAAAGAAATATTTCCGCATATCACTCCTAAATCTATCCCCTTTCACCCTCATCCCATGCCCCCTCATAGCAGAGCTTGCTTTCAATCGAAAGAGGCTCTCCTGTGCATTTATGTCACGGAGGTATTTAAACATCTCAATCATATCACCTCTATCCCGCCTTTCCTCTAAGGTGTTACATATTAAGATCCTTAAGTCTGTCCTCATATACTTTATAATGAAGGCGACTAACCATTTTAGTAGCCTCCCTCTGTACTGACTCCAGCCTGTTTATATCCTTTTGAAGGTGCGGTCTCCAGAATTGCACACAATACTCCAAATGAGGTCACACCAAAGACTTATACAAAGGCACTATCACCTCCTTTTTTCTGCTGGCCATTCCTCTCCCTATGCACCCAAGCATCCTTCTAGCTTTTGCCATTGCCTTTCTACCTGTGTAGCTGCTTTAAATTCATCAGACAGAATCACGCATAGGTCCTGCTCTTCTTTAGTGGACAAAAGTGCTTCACCCCCTATACTATATTGCTCCCTTGGATTGCTGCAGCCCAAATGCATGACCTTACATTTTTTAATATTAAATCCCAGCTGCCAAATTCTAGACCACTCTTCAAGCTTAGCTAGATCCCTCCTCATGTTACCAATACCTTCTTGGGTGTCTACTCCATTGTAGATTTTGGTATCATCCATAAAGAGGCAAACCTTACCCAACAGCCCTTCCGCTATATCATTAACAAAGATGTTAAAAAGAATCGGATCAAGGACAGATACCTGGAGCACACCTTCTCCTCAGAGTGAGCTCTATTTACCTGTATCCTTTGTTGCCTCCCACTCAACCAATTTCTAACCCAAGCAGTAACTTTAGGGTCCATCCCTAGGGTGCTCAGTTTGTTTATAAGTTGCCTCTGAGGAACGGTGTCAAAGGCTTTATTGAAATCTAAATACACCACATCTAGGGCTCTTCCTCTGTCCAACTCCCTAGTCACCCGGTCAAAGAAATCAATCAGATTAGTCTGACAAGACCTGCCTCTAGTGAATCCATGCTGCCTCTGATCCTGTAATCCTCTGGACTCCAGAAATCTCACCATTTTCTCTTTCAGCAGTGCTTCCAATAATTTACTCACCACCGAAGTTAAACTAACCAGCCAGTAGTTTTCAACCACATCCTTACTTCCGCTTTTGTGTAAAGGGACCACATGTGTGTCTCTCCAGTCCTTTGGCACCACTCCTGACTCCGAGGCATTGAGAAAGTCAGTCAGTGGAGCTGCTAGAACATCCCCAAGTTCCCTCAGTATTCTAGTGTGTATCCCATCTGGTCCCATCGCTTTGTCTACTTTAAATTTAGCTAGTTTCTCACGAACACAGTCTTCTGAAAATTGTTCAGGATGCCCTTCGCTTCTGTTCCTGTTTGTGGGTGTTTTCTGAGGTCCTGCTCCTGGTTCTTCATCTGTGAATACAGAACAGAAATATTTGTTTAAGCAATTCTGCTTTATCCTCATCAGCTTCTACATATTCCTCCCCTTCACCCTTGAGTTTCACAATACCACTTTTGCCCTTCCTCTTCTCACTAGCATACCTGAAAAATGGCTTATTCCCCTATATTATTGCATTGGCTATTTCCTCCTCTTTTAGAATCTTTGCTTTCCTGACTACTTTGCTAGTTTCTCTAAATTTTTACAAATATAGATGCCTGTCTTCCTCTCTCTCTGATCTCTTGTACTTCATGATGGCCTTCTTCACCTTCACCCCAATACAATGCTTGTATTGGGTTAAGCAGTGATGTCCCGGGTCCCTTTTAATAATGGTTTATGGATCTTTCCTCCAGGAATTTGTCCAAACCTTTTTTAAACCCAGTTACACTAACAGCTTTTACTACTTCCTCCAGTAACGAATTCCAGAGTTTGATTACACGTTGAGTGAAAAAATATTTTCTCTTATTATTCTTAAATAGGTTACCCTGTAGCTTCATTGCATGTCCCGTAGTCTTTCTGTATACTGATGATGTAAACAATCGATTTGCGTTTACCCGTTCCACTCCATTCATTAATTTATAGACCTCTATCATATCTCCCCTCAGCCGTCTCTTTTCCAGGTTGAAGAGCCCTAAACATTTTAGCCTCTCTTCATAGGGGTGACCTTCAATCCCCTTTACCATTTTGGTGGCTGTTCTCTGTACCTTTTCTAATAACGCCATATCCTTTTTAAGATATGGCGACCAGAATTGCACCCAATATTCAAGGTGTGGTCGCACCATGAAGCGATACAGAGGCATTATAATATCCTTTGTTTTATTTTCCATTCCTTTCCTTATGATACCTAGCATTCTATTTGCTCTCTTTGCCACCTCTGCATACTGGGCAGAGGGATTTAAAATGTTATTCACGATGACGCCTAAATCTTTTTCCTAGATGGTGGTTCCTAATATGGAACCTTGCATCGTGTAACCATAGTTTGTGGTGTTCTTTCCAGGTGCATAACTTTGCACTTGTCCACATTAAATTTCATCTGCCATTTGGATGCCCAGTCATCCAATTTATGAAGATCCTCTTGCAATTTTCCACAGTCCTCTTGGGCTTTAACAACTTTAAATAGTTTTGTGTCATCTGCAGATTTGATAACCTCACTCATTCCCATTTCCAGGTCATTTATGAATATGTTAAAAGCAACGAACCCAGTACAGATCCCTGTGGTACTCCTTTATTCACCTTTTTCCATTGGAAAAATTAGCCATTTAGCCTGCCCTCTGCTTTCTATCTTTTAACCAGTTCCTGATGGACAATAGTACACTGCCTCCTACCCCATGACTTTTTAATTTTGCCAAAAGTCTCTGATGAGGGACCTTGTCAAAGGCTTTCCGAAAGTCCAGATACACTATTTCAACTGACCCACCTTTGTCTACCTGTTTATTCACACCTTCAAAAAAACATAACAGATTAGTAAGACAAGACTTTCTTTCTCTAAAGCGATGTTGGCTGTCTCTCATTAAGCCATGACTATCTATGTGTTCAGTAATTTTGTTCTTTATGATAGTTTCTACCATTTTTCCCGGAACTGACGTCAGGCTCACCGGTCTATAGTTTCCCGGATCACCTCTGGAATCCTTTTTAAAAATTGGAGTTACATTGGCCATCTCCAGTCTTCAGTTATTAAAGATGACTTTAATGATAATTCACAGATTACTAATAGCAGGTCTGCAATCTTATATTTCAGTTCTTTCAACACCCTTGGATGTATACCATCCAATCCAGGTGTATCCGGTGTAGTTGTCATGTAGTTGTCCTAAACTGTGTTTGGTCTTCAGCCATGCAGCTAATTGTTGATAGTGGCATCCACACCTGCTGCTGTTATAGCGATCCTTTGGGGCAATTTCTTCAAATGGATTAGTTTTGCGCATACCCTGACAGTCAAGAACCACGTTCCTAAATCTCTAATTTATTGAGATCATACTCCACATACCCTGGCTTAGGAGGGAGGTCCATGACTGCCTTGGTATGCGCAAAACTAACCCATTTGGAGAAATTGCCCCAGAGGATCGATACAGAGCTGCTATGATTGTATCAATATTCTCTGTAGTGATATTCGAATGTCCCTATTTTTTATACTTTGAAGATAGTTCACTGCAAATCATGTGTTCCTGAGCAACTGTCTACCTTTCCCTATGATCTAGTGAAAGTTGTTCTAGCTTCTCTTCAAATATTAGTGCTAGCAACCAGGTTCTACCTTGGTTAACGTGCAGCCCATCCCATCACACTAGGTTCCTATTACCTAACAAATCTAAAGCCCTCATCCATGCTTTGCATCACCAAAGCTCAGTTTGCCTCTGGGGTCATCCTTATGGAATGGGGAGCTAGCTCTTCACAAATCCAGTCTTCTGAAAATCATTCAGGATCCTCCTCACTTTTGTTCCTTTTTGTGGGTGTTTTCTGAGGTCCTGCTTCTGGCCCCTCATCTGTGAACACAGAACAGAAATATTTGTTAAATAATTCCACCTTATCCTCAAATAGTTTGATCAGCTGCTCTATACACCATCCTGGCTTTCAAGTTTGCATATGCCAAGAAATGCATCACTACTTTTTGTGTATACTGTTTAAGAATAATGTCGTTTGGGCTTGAAGTGAGTACTATTAGTACATGTATTAGCTATATGCATATTCTTGCACCAAATAAACTATTCATGTCATCCTTTTTCAGGATATTACTGTTGGATGTATCTTTACACCATAAGTATTTCTTCACTTAAAAATAGTATACAGCCTTTATTCTTTGATTTCTCATTGCCCAAAATACTGAAATGCTTAAATCCATGATATTGTTTTCCTTTGAATTACTGGATCATGATGTACTTGATGTTCTCTGAACCTACCTTACTTTAATTTTTATTCCATTGCCTTTATCCAAGGATCCATTGATCATTCCGATCTGGTAGCCGACCTATTGAAAGAACTGTCCAATCACAATGAGCGTGTTGAAGAAAGGAAATCTGCCCTCTGTGAATTGCTCAAGATCACACGGGAAGATAACCTGGGAGTTTGGGATGAGCACTTCAAAACCATTTTGCTTCTGTTATTGGAAACACTGGGTGATAAGGATGTAAGTAATACTGGCTTACCTCTTCACACTGGTGTTTTTTATGCTGATATTTGCTGTTCTTGGATTTGTTTTCTCTCTTATTGAAAGGCATTGTAACTGTGTCCACTTGAACGTCTTGAGTTCTTTACGTGTTGTGATGCCTCTTATTAATTGTACTGGTTCTTCCTTCAGTAGTGACCACTCCATCCTTATCCTGGTCAGTAAAAGGTATAACAACTTACAAAGCATTCATTTTTTTCAGTGGTCATCAATGTTCTTGAAGATTTTGTTATGATCTGTTTTTATAAATATAGTATATATTTTTCCTTGATTGCTACAAATTTTCAAGCAGTTGAGTAATTTTTTAGATAGGTTTTTTAATCTAATTATGTCATGATAGAGCAGTTGTTCTCAATTGTGTCTCCTAGGACCACTTGGCTAATCAAGAGTTCAGTATATCATAAAGAATATACATGAATTCTCCACTGTATATATTCTGCATATTAATTGTGGATATCTTGAAAGCTGACTGGCCAGATGGTAACGTAAGACTGGCTTGAGAATCATTGATATAGAGAAATTTGTTCATATAATTCTAAGAATATTTTCTTCCTCATCTCTCCAGTCCAGATGTGTAGGTTTCTGCCTTTCTACCAGTAGATGGAGACTGAGAACCATTGGTTCGATGATGTCACCCTATAAGGGTCCTGTGCTGCCAGTTTCTCAAGTCTGCAGCAGATTGAGGCAGTGGTTCTGGTAGGTGGGTATCTCCAGGATTGATACTCCACTTGGGCTCAGTTGACATCTGATCAATGGATGCTGGAGGTGATTTAAGAGGCAATAAATAAATAAAAGCAGGTAGGAGCTGAGTGAATCCATGGAGTATCTGGGAGTACATTTCAACACCAGAACAGGCCGAGTTTCATTGATGTCAGAGAGCATGCAGAAGTTGCACAGCCAGGTTCAAGTACTGCTGGAACGGCATCTTCCCCCCACCCCTGAGCTTGGTATTATCTGCATGTACTGGGAGTCCATGGTGGCACTGTTGGAGTTTGTGCCTTGGGCCACAGCTCATGTGCCCCCCTGCAATGGGCATTATTGTCTGGATGATCAGCATAGATGCAGTGTCTATGGCAGAGGCTACTGTTACGGGAGAGGACTGGCTGAGCCTTTGCTGCTGGCTGAATGCCATCAAACCATTGATGGGAATGCTAATGGAGTTGCTGGATTGGGTCGTGGTCACCACAGATGTCAGTCTGAGTGGTTGGGATGTGCCCTGTCAGTCCCAGATTATGCAGGGATGATAGGCCAGGTCCTCTCCTCAGGGGGCCATTAACCATTTGGAGATGAAGACAGTCTTCTTAGTCCCCAAAGCCTTTCATCCCCTGGTCCAATGCAGGGCAGAATGCGACCACAGTAGCCTGCATTAATCAAGAAGAGGACACACTGAGCCTTGTCTTGGAAAAGGAGATAGTCCTTCTATGGGAATGGGTGAAAGTCCATCTGTTAGCACTGTCAGTGATTCATGTGGCTGGAAAGGAAAACATCCAAGCCAATTTACTAATGAACATTTATATAGCGCTAGAAGACGTGCAGCGCTCCACACACATGTAAAAGGCTGTCCCTGCTCATCAGAGCTTGCAGTCTAGTCAAGACTGACAACATATTAGCTGTAGAGATGGGATACATCTAGGGGGAATGGTAAGGAAACACAAAGGAGACCAGGTGAGTCAACATCTGAAAACGGTAGCAAAGAGGTGAGTTCTCCAGGATCAAGCAGGAAGTCAGTTCTCACATATGGGTGACGTCGGCGCCGATAGAGCCTGTGCGGAGCATTTCCCCAGCTTTCAAAGAAAGCATGTGTGGTCCCCTTCCTGCCCAAGGGTACCATCATGCTCAGTCTCCTTTTTTCCGCTGAGCCCTATGAATGCATGTCCTATTTCCCTGGAAAAATTACTTAAAAATTTGCCTCTTAGTTGAATTTTTCCCGGTTTGCATACCGGTTCCTCTTCCCGCCTCAAGCCGGCACCATCCCCAGCGCTGTTCTTCTCTCCCTTATATTTTTTCATCGAGGCTTGCCTCGACCGGCGTTTGTGCCCTTTTTTTACCTGGGGGTCGTCGACCCCATCCAGATGTGATCCACCATGCCTCTCGGTGGCTTTAAAAAGTATGATCGTTACAGTCAAATTATGTCTGTCACAGACACCCAACTGCTGCTTGCACTGCTTCGTCACGGACCACGACAGTACCTCCTGAGACCTGTGTCAGGCCATGACCCCTCGAACCAACAAGAAAAGGTCAGAGTTGTAGGAGATGATGTTCCCGTGGTCAGTCTCGGCCTCGGCTTCCCTGACGTTGAGCCTAAAGTTGAGCACCTACCATGAGGCCTGGGCGTCTTCAGAGTCCCACGGTGGCAGCTCTTCCGAAAAGACGCTGGACCCTGGCGAGAAAAAAAAAATCCTCAAAGCCAGTCGAGGTTCCACCGGGGAAATCCGGTAAGGTCCCACGGTGGGACTCGGGCGATTCCGAGCAGTGCCCCCCTAAGGTCTCTAGAAAAGAGTCTTCAACCAGCGGTGACTGTGCAAGGCTCTCCAAGGCCATGGTCTTTGTTGAGGATGCATTCGCCAGAGTGCTGTTGCTGGACCCAAAACCCTCGGTGCCTCTGCTGAAAGCTGCAGAGCCTTCTGGCATTGAGGCCAGAATGGTGGCTCTGGAACAGAGTATTTCTGCCATCCTGACCATGCAGCAGGCGAGGATGTCGGGTTCGTCCATATCATCTGTCCCGACAATAGTTCCCCAACTGCGGTGGTGTCCCTGGGCGTCGAGCTGAGTCCCGAGCGCTATCTGCCTCAGGCTAGCCCTCGGCACCGATTGAGATCCTGGTCCCGATACTCGGGTGTCCGGTCCTCCCCAGCTAGTTTCCGGGAGTCTGACCCAAGACCGATCAGGGGATCCTGGTTATCTGATGTTGGCCTCGCAGCGCGAGAGCTTTGAGTCTCAGACTCTTCAACGCCCTTGGAGTCAGACTGGGAGACCGATGTGAAGGCCTCCCCCAAGACCTCTTGACACCAAGACATCCTCTTGGAGCCGTCTCCCCTGGAACTCTGACGCCATTCCCTACGTGAGCACGTGGAATTCCATGACTTCATCCAAGACATGGCCCAAGCCCTCTCGGTCCCAACTGAGTCCAAGGAGGATCCACGCACCAAATAACTGGAGTTCCTCCAGTATGAGTCTCCGCCAAAGGAGGCTTTGTCAATGCCTGTGCAACCTATCCTCGAACAACTGCTCAGCCGACACCTCAATGCCATTTACCACGTCAAGAGAAGTTGAGGCTTCCAGAAGGCCCAACTTCCCCACAATTCCATGGTGGTGGAGTCTTTGCTGCAAAGGCTCAAGAGCCAGAAGACCTATTCTTCTATACCCCTGGGTAGAGAAGCCAGAGCCCTCGTCCTAGGGTTGCAAGTGTTTCCAGAGGTCCATGCTGGGCTGCCGGATACAAATCTATGAGCTTTACATAGGGTTGTACCTTAAGAGCCTTATTCAGGAGCTTGCTGGGAATCCCTGCAACTGTTTCAGGGCTTGGTGGCCACCATTTGGGACTACTCTAAGTTTCTGTCCCGGGCCACCTACGATAGGTTTGAGGCGGCAGCCTGGGCAGTAGCTGCAGTCATCGGTGCTCGGCCCCAGGCATGGCTGCATACCTCAGACCTCGAGCAGTGGGTCCAGAAAAAGTTGCTGGATGTCCCCTGCACTGAGGAAAACCTATTTGGGAAACCTATGGCCGACAAGGCAGCCAAGATTGAGGCTGAGGTGGTAACCAGGCAGAGGCTCTCAAAGAAGACCTTGCCCTTCCCTGTAAGTCGACCTCGGGGAAAAGGCCAACTTTCCCGAGGAAGGGGCCTTTCCATCAGAATCACCACTACCAAGCCTTCCCAAGCCAGTCCAAGGGACAGGGACACGGACCCAGGAAGCCAAAGGCTCCCAAACTGCAGACACCAGCTCCGGCTCAACCTGGTGGGAGCTTTTGACTCCCAGGGCAGGGTCTCCCTCCCCCTGGGAGACCCTCACCATCCCATAGGTGGCCCGAGGTCACCTCGGACCAGTGGGCGCTCAGGGTGGTGAAGGAATGTTACCACATCTGCTTCTAGCTGCCACCACCCGAGGCATTATCCAGGAGAGCCAGTGCAGGCTCTCCTTCACCAGGCCCTCTTGCTCTGAGAGCTAGCAGGTCTACTAAGGGATAAGACAGTAGAGCCTGTTCTCCAGCACTTCTGGGGCAAAGGCTTCTACTCAAGGTACTTTCTTTCTAAGATCTGAACAAGTTCCTGGTGAGGGAGAAGTTCAAAATGCTCTCCCTTGGGACATTGCTGCCCTACCTCCACCAGGGAGACTGGCTTTGTTCCTTGGACCTAAAGGATGCCTATACCCACATCCTGATCCACTCATCTCACAGGCGGTACCCGAGATTCATGGTAAAGGGAGACCACTACCAATACAGGGTACTTCCGTTTGGCCTGGCCTTCTCGCCAAGAGTGTTCACAAAGTGCCTATCAGTGGTAGCCACCTATCTGTGCCTACAAGGGGGTGTTCATCTTCCCCTAGGTGGACGACTGGCTCATTTAAGGTGGCACAGCTGCAGAGGCCAATCAGGGCACAGAACGTACCATCCTCATCCTGCAGCACCTGGGGTTCATCATCAACTACCTCAAACCACATCTCTGTCCAATGCAAGACCTAGAGTTCATCGGTGCTCAGCTGGACATGGGGTGGGCCAGAGCCACCCTCCCTCAGGACAGGGCAGAATGCCTCAAACAGCTGGTAGGGGATGTTCAACACTGCAGAATGATGCCGGCTCGCCTTCTCTGCCTACTGGGACACATGGCCTCTACGGTCCGTGTCACACCCCTAGCCCGCCTGCACATGCAGACAGCTCAGTGGTGCCTGCATTCTCAGTGGACCCAGGCCACGGGCTGTCTCTGGGACAGGGTCAAGGTCTCCCACCAGCTGGCGAGATTCCTCGACTGGTGGCAAAACCTAGGCTGCCTCCGGGCAGGAATGCCCTTCCAGGCGCCCCCACTGCAGAGTAGCCTGACCACAGATGCCTCTCTCCAGGGCTAGGGAGCTTACTGTGGAGTTCACCACTCTCAGGGTTACTGGTCCAGGGAGGAGTCTCCACTACAGATCAACCTCCTGAAACTCCAGGTGATATCCCTTACCCTACATGCATTCCACTCCCTCTTGCAGAACAGACCTGTACTGGAACAGACGGACAACCAGGTCGCAATGTTCTAGATAAACAAGCAGGGGGACAAGGGCTTGTTCTCCCTTTGCCAGGAGGCTGTAGCCCTCTTCTGCTTTGCAGTGTGCAATGGCATGCTCCTGTGAGCAGTCTACCTCCTGGACCAGGACAACTACCTGGCAGACAGACTTAGCAGAGTCCTATGCCCTCACGAGTGGCGTCTTGACCCTGCAGTGGTGGAGAAGCTCTTCTGCCTTTGGGGCTGGCCCGAGATGGACCTCTTTGCCTCTCTGAACAACGCGCAACTGGCTCACTTCTGCTCCAGGCAGCTGCACCCACAGAGGGTAGTGGCAGACACATTCTTGATCTCATGGTCCAAGGGACTGCTGTATGCATTCCCACCAACTCCACTAGTCGCCAAGACTCTGTTCAAAATTCAGAACGAAAAGGCATCAGTGATACTGATCGCCCCCAGGTGTCCCAGGCAACCCTGGTTCCCACTATTGCTCTTGCTGGTGGCAACACTGCCAGTGCCCCTGGATCGAGCCCCAGACCTCCTGACTTAGGAGGAGGGCTCCCTCCTGCATCCCAGTGTGGAGTCATTGACTTTAACAGTGGAGGAGGAAAGAAGGTGTGTGGTTTCCTCCTCAGAGATCATAGGAGAGGAAGAAAGAATAGCAGATGTAGGGGGGGAAAGTTGGGAGTGAAGAGGGGAAGGAAGGGAAGTAGCTGAGCTCATGGGGAACTGGAGTGTGATTTTGTCATGGAAATAACCAGTGTTTGGGCAGACAGGGAAGGAGGATTCGGAGGCAGAGGCACCTTGAGAAGAGAGTTGAGAGTTGTACAGAGACTTTGAAGGTCCGAGGCAAGAGAGTTAAGTCAGATGGACATAATAGTCTTGTTTGGTGAGTGCTATGGCTGACTGAAAAGAGACAAGCATGAATTTGAGGTCTAGAAAGTCCGCAAGGGTGTGGGATTTGAGCCATGCAAGCTCAGCTGCACAGGCACATAGTGGAAGACAGCCAGGGCTGGGGTATAGTACGCCTCACAGGACGTGACATGGGTGGAGCAAGAGCATCCAGAGCAGAGGAGAGAGTGCAGTGTTATAGGAAGCTACTGCCTCATCAACAGACTCAGATGACATAGTGGAGGAAAGAGGTGAAGAGACAGTGGAGGAGAGAGCCAAGGGGTCAATAGCATGAAGATTTCTAAAGATGGTTGGAGGAGACAGGGTGAGATTGAGGCAGCGGACGATGAAGAGTGAAGCTTAGCAGGTAATGATCCAATAAGGGAAGAAATGAGGTACAGAAGTTTGAAGGTAAGCAATTAGAGAAGAATACAAGGTTGAGGCAATGGCCATGCTGGTGAGTGGGGGCAGTAGAGCAAAGCTGAAATTTCATTTCAGTTGAAATGTTTTGGACCTAGGGCAGTGGTTCCTGGCACAGTTGGTGTTTCAGAAGATTGCGAACCACTAAGGCTTACCCATAATTGAAAAAGAAGTTCAAAGACAAATACAAGACCACATCGAAACCGCCGCTCCACTGGACTCTTGCCAACACGGTTTCAGGGAGTCCCGTGGTGTTGAAACTCTCCTTACCACCCTCTTCAGTAACATAATTGCTGGAATTGACAACATCCGTCAAGGGTTTGTTCTCATCTTCATGGACATTGCCACTGCATTCGACTCAGTAAGCCACAAACATCTCCTGGGGCGACTAAAGGAGAAGGGTATTTGTGACACAGCACTAGAATGGTGCAAATCATATTTGTCTAACAGGTGGCAGCACGTATGAGTCGGGGCCTCAACATCAGAACTGTTCCACCAGAGGCAGGGCGTTCCGCAAGGATCTTCCCTCTCTGCCCTGATGTTCAACATATACATGCAGCCCATTTGTAATCTCATCCAATCTTTCAATGTCGACTGCTTGATATATGCTGATGATGTACTGCTCTACATGCCGTTCTCAACGGAACAACTGGACCTCTCCCCACTGACAGACTGTTTCAATGCAGTATCCGACCTGCTCCAAACCCAAAACCTCTGGATTCAACACAAGAAAACTGAGGTCCTCTTCATTACGAGGAACCAAAACTTCACCCCACCTCCTCATTTAAAAGTTAAGAAAGCAGAGCTACAAACTAAATCCTCAATCCGATACCTTGGTGTCACTTTAGACCAATGCCTGGATATGAAGGAGCACATAAGCAACACGGTAAGAGCAGTCTACCACAAGATTCGAACACTCAGACATCTAAGCTCCCTGCTAGAGCCGGGTGACTTCCGGACAATTTATCAAGCATTGATTATACCGCACTTCGATTATGCAAATGCAATCCTACAAGGGCTCCCACAATCCATCCTGAACCCACTCCAGCTTGCGATGAATGCCGCGGCGAGAGTTTTACACGGGGCCTCAAGGAGTGACCATGTGACACCCATCCTCAAACACCTCCACTGGCTCCCTATACATGCCAGGCTGTCTTTCAAAACCCTACTACTGACATTCAAGGCCATCAATGGGCTCTCCTCCACTTCACTCACGGAGCTTATCCACACCATCTCCCCAAATAGATCCAGAAGATCTGCAGCAGTCAATACCCTAGTAATCCCAAAGGCATTAACCCAATGTACCCAGGCAACAGCAAACAGAGCCTTCAGATTCTGCGCACCGAGATGCTGGAATGCCCTCCCACCTGGTATCCGGGCTATCCCTGAGCTAACCCAGTTTAGGAAGGCACTTAAGCACCATCTTTTCCTCAAATACTACCCGGATGACAGTATGTCAAGCAGCCACCCCCCAGCGAGTACAGCCACAGCAACATTCCCAGCAAGCTATCCATGACAAATGATTACTGACTAACATGTCTTGATGTGATGCCTGTATGTAAATAGTTACCCCAACGTTATCCAAGTTTCTAGTACCTGTTCTGTGTAAACGCAGTACAGCTTGCTGCACTGTGTACTTCTCTGTTTCATGTAAACCGCACTGATGTTGAATAGCGCGGTATAAAAGAGAATGTAAATAAATAAAAATAAATAAATAAATAATAGATCTCATAGCATCTGCAGGGAATGTGAAGGTGCCCAAATTCTTCAGTAGCAAACAGGAGAGAATATTGGAAGGTCTAGATGCACTGGAACAGAAGTGGCGTATGTATTTTCCCCATGGCTCCTCATAGGTCATGTGGACTAGAGAATGGAAGCTCATCTGGCCAGTGATTTTGATGAGACTGGATTGGCCATGGAGACCGTGGTGCATCTGGCAGTGGAAGATCCCTTTCACTTACTGGTAGTGGACGCTCTTCTATCTTGGGGTCCAATTCTTATGTTGGAAGGGGGTCAATTCTCACTTATAGCATGGCTCTTGAGAGGACTAGAATGAGAGGAAAAGGGCTATTCAGATTATAGTGACTTTGTTGCGGGTGCAAAGACATTCTACCTTTCTGGATTTATGGTCAGATATAGAAGATTTTTGAGGGGTTGTGTGAGGAAAGAGGTCTTCATCCCTTGAGTTTGTTGCTGTCCATCATGTACATTAAACAGGGCCATTGATAACTTGGATTCTTCTGAGGCAATGGAGAGTTAAGTGACTTGCCCAAGCCCACAAGGAGTGTTAGTGGGAATTGAACCCTGGTCTCTTGGTTCCCAAGCCAGTGCTCTAACCATTAGGTTGCTACTCCACTCCATGTTGGCCTTCTTACAAGTGGGGCTCAAAAAGGGCCTAGGCTCTGAAATCGCTGAGAATGTAGGTGACAGCGGTGGCCTGTTCGAGGTAGGATTCAGGGTATGTCCTTTGCTTCTCATCCAGATGATGTACGTTTCTTGAGAGGGTTTAATCATTTATGCCATCCTGCTAGGGCTACAGAATTGCAAGGCTTACAAGAGAAGGGGAAGGCACTGTGGGTTAAACTGGAAAGAGGGAATGAAACATCCATTTGCATTGGTGTTACATACAAACCTCTTCACAGGCAGAAGAGGTAGACAGAGATTTAATTGGAGACATTTGCAGTATCACTCTGAAAGGAGAGAGATTGCTGATATGTGATTTTAATATGCCAGATAGTGATTGAGACATCCCTGCTGCGGTGTCATCTAGAAGTAGGGAGATCCTAGATTCTTTACAGGGAGAACTATTCTGGCAACTGGTAACAGAACCCACATGTGAGGAAACTATACTGGACCTGGTGCTAATGAATGGGGAGAGTATTTCTGATGTTATCGTGGGTGATCATCTCGCATCCAGTGATTATCGGATGGTGTGGTTCAGTATTAGCACTAAGGCTGATAAAGTTCAGTCAGAAGTTAGGGTCCTAGATTTTAGGAAGGATAACTTTGCCAAGTTTGGACAATATCTCAAGCAGTCGTTAGTGGGGTAGGAACAGTTGGAAGATGTAGGAAAGCAGTGGGTGAAACTGAAAGGGGATTTTTTAAAGGCCTTTTTATTAGGAAAGTAAGCAAATATAAAAGGAAAAGGAGGCCACTATTCTCAAAAGAAGGAGCTGAAAAGGTGAAGAAAAAGAATGTGGCCTTCATAAAATACAAGGGATCACAGAAAGAGGAAGACAAGCATCAATATTCAGAAAAGGTTAGAGAAGCTCGGAAAGTAGTCAAGAAAGCAAAGATAAAACAAATGGAAGAAAAAATAGCCAATGCAGTAAAATGAGGGGACAAAAGATTCTTGAGATAAGTCAGTGAGAGGAGGAAGTGCAAAAGTGGTATTATCAGACTGAAGGGAAAGAATATGTAGTAGCTGATGAGGGTGAAGAAGAATTGCTTAACAAATATTTCTGTTCTGTGTTCACAGATGAAGGGCCAAGAACCAGGACCTCAGAAAACACCAACAAATAGGAAAAGTAGTAAACTGGATATTGAATGATTTTCAGAAGACTGTTCGCGAGGCGCTAGCTAAACTAAAAGACAAAGCAGTGGGATTGGATGGGATACATTGAGTGCGCTGAAGGAACTTAGGGAAGTTCTAGCAGCTCCAGTCTGTCCTTGTCAATGCTTCTTTAGAGTATGGCATGTTCCCAGAATACTGGAGAAAGGCTCATGTGGTCCCCTTACACAAAAGTGGAACTAAGGATGAGGTTCGGAACTACAGGCTGGTTAGTCTGACCTCTGTGGTGAGCAAACTGATGTAAAAACTGTTAAAAAAAGAGGATAGAGAGGTTTCTGGAATCCAGTGGATTTCAGGATTCGAGATGGCATGGTTTTATAAGAGGTAGGTCTTGTCAGGCAAATCTCATTAATTTTTTTGACTGTGTAACAAGAAAGCTGGACCAAGGGAGAGCTCTAGATGCATTGTACTTAGATTTCAGTAAAACCTTTGACATAGTTCCATCCAGATGAATAATAAATAAATTGAATGCTTTAGGAATGGACCCTAAAGTGACTGAATGGGTTAAAAATTGGTTGAGTGGAAGGCGACAAAGGGTACAGTGGTATGCCACAGAGATCTGTTGTTCGTCCAATTCTTTTTAATATTTTTGTAAGTGGTATTGCAAAAGGACTGTCGCATATGGTTTGCCTCTTTATAGATGATACCAAAATCTGCAATAGAGTAGACATCCAGGAAGGTCTAGATAACATGAGGAGAGATTTAGAGAAGCTTGAAGAAAGGTTGAGAATCCGGCAGCTGAGATTTAATGTTTAAAAAACGCAGGGTTATGCGTTTGGTTTGATTCAAGGATAAAGCGGGATATAAATAAATTAATTAATAAAAATTTGGGCTGCAAATGTCCAAGGGAGCAGTAGGAGGCAAAATGCTTCTGTTCACGAAAGAAGAGCGGGACCTGGGCGTGATTGTTTCTGATGATCTTAAGGTGGCTAAACAGGTAGAACAGGTGACAGCAAAAGCCAGAAGGATGCTTGGGTGCATAGGGAGATGAATGGTCAGCAGGAAAGAGGACGTGATATGCCTCTGTATAAGTCTTTGGTGAGACCTTATTTAGAGTATTGTGTGCAGTTCTGGAAACCACACCTTCAAATGGATATACACATAATGGAGTCTATGCAGAAAGTGGCTACCAAAATGCTCAGTAGACTTCGTCATAAGGCATATGGGGAAAGACTTAAAGAGCTTGATATGTATACTTTGGAAGAAAGACTGGAGAGGGAAGATATGATAGAGACGTTTAAATACCTTCATGGCATAAATGCACAGGAGGAGGGCCTCTTTCAACTGAAAGAAAGCTCTACAATGAGGAGGCATAGGATGAAGGTGAAAGGAGATCGACTCGGGAGCAAATTGCAGAAATCTTTTTTACGGAAAGAGTGGTAGATGCGTGGAATAGTCTCTAAGTGGAGGTAGTAGAGATAAAAACTGTATCTGAATTCAAGAACTATGAGACAAATACAGAGGATCTTTAAATGAAAAAGGATTGTAGAACCCAGTGGTTCATATGGAAGGGCAATCTGGATAGTCCATATGGTCTTTATCTGCCATTATATTTCTCTGTTTAATTCAGTGTTTTCTGCGCATACAGGGCTCTGTTTGAACCTCTCTCCGAGAATTCCCTCATGGATTTTATGCTGAAGGCAGTATTCTTAGAAGCAGCTTGTTCATTGTGCAAAATTTCTGAGCTTCGAGCATTGCTCTATAGAGAACGTTTTCTCTTGATTTCCAGGGAAAAAGTGGTCCTTCAACTGGTTCTGTCATTTCTACCAAAGGAAGGTGTTGTCGTTTCACATTAATCAGTCATTGATTTTGTTAATGTTTTCCGATTCAGGCAGGGATTCAAAATCATCAGCTTTGCTTAGGTTGGATGTATCTTTATCTTTATTTAATATTTGATAGACCGCTTAGGCCGAAACATTAAAGCGGTGTACAAAGAAAATAAAAGGTCAACACTGCAAACTACGGAAAAAGAACGCCAAAAATTAACAGGAAAGAAAGAGAAAGGATAGCACAAAGCAAAAAGACAGAAAACAATAATCACAACCAAGCACAGACAGACTCAACCAACACTGACAAACAGGGGAATAACAGGACCAAGACTCAAATGGGACAAGACAACCACCAACTGTTGCATCAGGGTGGGGAATCTAGGGGAAGGTCAAATGCTTTTCGAAATAGATAGGTTTCAAGTAAGGCTTTGAATTGAGGATAAGAGAGTTCGAAACGAAGGGACGAGGGTAGGGCATTCCACAACCATGGACCAAGGAAGAAAAAGGCAGAGTGACGGGTCTTTTCAAGATGTGCATGGGAAGGGGAAGGCAAGGACAGACTATTAGCGTGGAGAGCATGGAGCTGACGATAGGGCGTGTGCAGAGAAACCAAATCAGCCAAGTACAGAGGATTATTGGTGTAGATAGCACGGTGGGTGAGGATGAGAAGTTTATAAAGAAAACGAACATGCAGGGGCAGCCAATGTAGGCGGAAGAGGATGGGGGTGATGTGATCGAAACGGCGGGCAAAAGTGATGATACTGGCAGCGGTGTTTTGGATAAGCTGAAGACGTTGGAGCTGATAATTGGGAAGGTTGGCC
Organism: Ichthyophis bannanicus; assembly: GCA_033557465.1. Taxonomy (NCBI): domain Eukaryota; kingdom Metazoa; phylum Chordata; class Amphibia; order Gymnophiona; family Ichthyophiidae; genus Ichthyophis; species Ichthyophis bannanicus. Next base: position 841,809,684 of record CM066036.1, on the reverse strand, counting down.
ATGAAAACATTACAGTAATCGAGTCGGCTAGTAATTAGAGCAAGGACGAGAGTAACCAAGGATTCTAGAGGAAGAAATGTACAAACAGCCCGAATTTGACGGAGGGTAGCAAAACAGCGCCTGGTGAGGGAGGAGATGTGATCACGAAAGGAAAGGGAAGAATCAAGAACCACCCCGAGATACCGGAAAGAGGATACGAGAGGAATAGGAATAGAGTCGATCACTGGGGCAATAGAGGGACATGAACCACTGAGGGATACCCACATAGCCGTGGATTTAGATGGGTTAAGACGCAAGAAATGTTGGGAAAGCCAAGAAGCCACATGAGAAAGGCAGGAATTGAAGGGGGAGAGATCCAAAGAAAGTGGAGAAGTGTGATAGAGCAATATAATATCGTCTGCATAGACATAGGAAGATACCGGGTACTGCTGTAGTAAAAGAAGTAGAGGAGCCAGGAAAATATTAAACAGGGGAGACAAGTCAGAGCCTTGGGGGACACCACAAATAAGGGGAAGAGGGGATGATGATTTTCCATTTAGGGTGACAGAAAAGGATCGAGCAGTGAGAAAGGAACGAAACCAAAGAAGAACTGTACCGCGTAGCCCTACCTCCGCAAGACGAGTGAGAAGAAGGGTGTGATCAATTAAATGTACACAGAGTCCTGCGCTAGTACGTGAAGAGAACAAAGGCATTTCAGTGGTTGGATCATCTCTTCTTGCTGTGTGGAGGGCCGCATAAAGATGAGGTGGCCTTGAAGACATCGATTGCTCATTAACTGAAGGAGATTATCCGTCCGCCTACCTGCTTTAGAGGCAAACAGTCCTGGTAGGATTTAGGACCCATTCCACAGGGACAGTCATTGATGTGGGTGGAATTTGGGTTGGTGCCACTCCTCAAGATTTGTAATCAAAATTAAACCCCTTCTACTCCCCTCCTTTTTCTTGACCCCCACCCCTCCCTATCTCCCTACCTCCCATCTCCCGTTGTCAATATGTAAATAGTTCTGTTGATAAAGTTCTACCATTGTTCAAACCTTATTGTTCCTTGTAAAACAGCTGTGAATAGACTGTTCACAATTTGTTTCATTGTAAACCGTTTTGAATTGCAGAAAAACAGTGTATAAAAAGTATTAAATAAATGAATAAATAAAACGGGGAACCGGTCTGCCCCCCCCCCCCATTCCTTTGTGTGGCATTACCATCTTGATAATCAAGCGCAAGAAGAGAGAGATGCAGTTTGGAATGGAGGTGTTGGGGGCCTTGATAAATTTGAAGACTAGGTGTCCAAATGTCAGATGAAATTTAATGTGGACAAGTGCAATGTTATGCACCAAGGAAAGAATAATCCAAACTTTGGTTATATAATACAAGGTACTACCTTAAAAACCACCACCCAGGAAAAAGATTTAGGTGTCATCGTGGGTAATATATTGAAACCCAGTGTGCAGCAGCAGCCAGAAAGCAAATAGAATGCTAGGAATCATAAGGAATGGAGAATAAGACCAAGGGTATTGTAAATTATAACGCCTCTATAGCGTTCCATGGTTTGACTGTGCCTTGTGTGCAATTCCGGTTGCCGTATCTTAAAAAGGATATAGCGGAATTAGAAAAGGTACAGAGAAAATAGTCACCAAAATGGTAAGGGGATGGAAGGATACCCCTATGAGGAAAGGCTTATAAGGCTAGGGCTCTTCAACTTTAAAAAGAGAAGGCTGAGGGGAGATATGATAGAGGTCTATAAATTAATGAATGGAGTAAAACAGGTTATCGCAGATTGGTTGTTTATACCATCAAAAAGTAGAAAGACTAGAGGATGTGCAATGAAACTACAATGTAACCCTGTTATTGAATAGTCCAACCCTGTTATTGATTTTATCCCTCGTGTATATAGTTCAACCCTGTTATCCAAGTTGGTATTCCTGTTCTATGTAAAACCAAACAGTTTATGTTTAGGTTGTTTTTGTTATATTGTAAACCGCGCTGATACCGAATAGTGCGGTATATAAGCAACTGTAATAAAAAAAATAAAATTTAAGACTAATAAGAGAAAATATTTTTTCACTCAACACGTAATCAAGCTCTGGAATTCATTACCGGAGTATGAAATAAAAGTTGTTAGTGTAGCTGGGCTTAAAAAAAAGTTGAACAAGTAAATAGCCAACATAGATTGCCAACACAGATTGCTTTTTCACAATCCTCTTGTGTTTTAACAACTTTGAATAATTTTGTGTCATCTGCAAATCTGATCACCTCACTCGTTATTCCCATTTCCAGGTAATTTATGAATATGTAAAAAGCTGCGGGCCCAGCACAAATCCTTACGGTACTCCACTATTTACTTTTCTCCATTGAGAAAAGGGGCCATGTAGCCCTACTTTCCGCTTACTGTCTTTTAAACAGTTCTTGATCCACAATACTACACTGCCTCCAGTCCCATGACTTTTTAATTTCACCAAGAGTCCCTCATGAGAGACCTTCTGAAAGGCTTTCTGAAAATCCAGATACTCTATCAACTGGCTCACCTTTGTCTACCTGTTTGTTCACATCTTCAAAAAAAATATAACAGATTAGTAAGACAAGAGTTTCCTTGGCTAAATCTATGTTGGCTTTCTCCCATTAAACCATGACTATATGCATGATCAATTTTATTCTTTATAGTGGTTTCTACCATTTTGCCCAGTATTGGTGTCGGTCTCATTGGTCTTTAGTTCCCAGATCATCCCTGGAACCCTTTTAAATATTGGCATTAAATTGGCCATTCTTCACTCTTCAGATACTACAGATGATTGTAGTGATAGTTCTCCAGGACCAAGCAGGAAGTCAGTCCTCACATATGGGTGACGTCGGCGCCGACGGAACCCTCGCGGAGCAATTTTCCCCAGCTTTCAAAGAAAGCCTTTGGGAATTGCAGCACGCATGCGCGGTCCTCTTCCCGCCCAAGGGTGCCATCTTGCTCAGTCTTCTTTTTTCCGCGGAGCCCTACAGACGTTGTTTGTAATTCCCCACTAGAAAAGTTGATTTTATTTGGGTTTTTTTCGGTTCGACGCCGGTTCTTTTCCCGCCCGGACCCGCGACGCCGGTTGCGAGTCCTTTCTTTATTTTTCGGTTTTTTGTCCTTCGCCTTTTTTCTTTTTCACTGGCAGCCCGGTCTTTTGACCTCGCAGGGGCCCTTTTTCCCCCGATGGCTGCCAGCGGGTTTAAGAAGTGTGATCGGTGTAAGAAACTCATGTCTCTTACCGACACACACGACTACTGCCTCCGCTGCCTCGGACCCGATCATGACCCGATGATCTGTGGTCCGTGTGGCAAAATGTCCTCAAAAGCGTTGAGGAGTCAGCAGCATCAGAGGGAACGTATCTTCTCTGACTCCTGCCGGGCTCGGACCTTGTCAGAGGCTTCGACGTCTCGGGACTCTGGTCCTGAGCATCGTCACAGTTCCTCTGAACGGGGGTCTCCTACCCGGGAACATCATCGGAAGAAGAAACCCGCGAGGGCGGGGTCGGTGGACGCTCCTGGTTCCTCGAGGGCCAGGTCGCATAGCCCCGATTCCCGTCCCGGGTCCTCGGAGATGGAGAGGCCTTCTAAACATCCTCGTCTCGAGATGGACTCGCCCGCTCACGTGAGTACTGTTGTCCTCGTGGACTCGCCTCTGAAGGACCTGACGTCGGGCCCGACGCCGTCGGGGCCCGAGTCGGGGGCTGCTGGGTCTCCTGAGCTCGGACTCAGGTTGACGGCCTTGGAGAGCAGTTTCGCTGCCTTCATGGACCAGCAGCGGGCATTGATCGCTGGCCTCGCCGGTGCTTCTGCCCTGACCACCGGGACGTCGACGTCCAAGTCGACCCCGGAGACCAAGCCGATCCTCGAGTCCATGAGGGCTCGAGTCGATCCTCGGTCGCGGTCTCCTTCGGCCTCCCGTTCGGGACCGAGGTCGTCGATACCGACTCCCTCGGCGTCGGGGCGGACGGCATCGATGCCCGCCCGACCGGAGCCGCTCGACTCCCCCTCCGAGGAGTCAGCCTGGGAATCCGAGGACGAAGAGTCACCTGGTTCTTTTCGGACTCGGTGTGTCCCGTCGGACTCCCCCAAGTCCGAACCTCGGAGACGGTCCCCCCCGGAGGATACCCGGTTCTCGGACTTCGTGCGGGATATGGCCAAGGCCTTGGCCTTCCCCGCGGATCCCGAGGAGGAGCCTCGAATCGAAGAACTCGACACCCTCCAATATGACTCTCCCCCGAAGGAGGCCTTTATTGTACCGGTTCCTCCGATGCTGGAACGACTTCTCTTCCGCATGTGGGAGAGCCCGGCGTCGTCGCCGGTGTTAAGCAAGCAGGTCGATTCCATTTATCGAGTCCGCAAGAGCCCCGGGTTCCAAAAGGCACAACTACCGCACCATTCCATGGTGGTGGAATCGGCCATGCATAGACTTAAGAGTCAGAAAATGCACTCCTCGGTGCCTCCCAGTCGGGAGGCTCGGAGCCTGGATGCCCTCGGTAGGAAGTGTTTCCAGGGCTCTATGCTTGCTTGTCGAGTCCAGACCTACCAGCTCTACATGGGCATGTATCTCCGAGACCTGGCTAAAGAAATAGCCAGGTTCTCTGCTGGTCTCTCCGAACCTTTGCAGAGGTTCCAAACCTTGTCAACTGGTATTCGGGAGTGCTCAGGGTAAGCAGGCCAAGGGACGGGGTAATGGGTCCCGTAGGCAGCAAGCTCCCAAGCCTGCACCACCGGCCCCTGCTCAGCAGGGTGGGGGTTTTTGACTTCATCAGCATAGCCTCTCCCCCTCAGCTGGTTTCTCTCAGCACAGGAGGCCGGCTGGTCCACTTTGCCCACAGGTGGTCCAACATCACCACAGATACCTGGGTGCTTCACATAGTTCAAAAGGGCTATCTTCTTCACTTTCACCAGGTACCTCCCTCCTATTTTCCAGGGGAGCCTCTTTGACTCCCTCTGCACAGGGACTTACTCCTTCAGGAGTTAGCAAGTCTTCTTCAGGAACAGGCTGTGGAACCGGTGCCCCACCACCTGAGGGGTCAAGGGTTTTACTCCAGGTACTTTCTGATACCAAAAAGAACAGGAGGCCTCAGACCCATCCTGGACTTGCGCAACCTCAACAAGTTCCCTCGCAAAGGAAAAGTTTAAGATGCTTACCCTTGGAATCCTGCTGCCCTACCTCCAGCAGGGAGACTGGCTATGCTCCTTAGATCTAAAGGATGCCTACATCACGCCACGCACCGCACTGTGGCTCTGCTTCAGTACTTGGGCTTTGTCATAAACTTCGCAAAGTCCACTTTGCTCCCCTCTCAGGATCTCGAGTTCATCGGCGCAAGATTGAACACGCTTCAGGCGCGAGCTTTTCTGCCTCTCGACAGAGCACACAGGCTCATGGATTTTGCCAGCCACTTTCGCAGCAATTCCCTAGTCTCTGCCAGGCAGTTTCTGCGACTGCTCGGCCATATGGCTTCCACAGTCCATGTGACCCCCAATGCCCGCCTCAACATGCGCCCTGCTCAATGTTGCCTTCGCACACAATGGCATCAGGCCACTGGGAGCCTAGCGGACTCCGAAAAGATCTCCGACCCGCTGGTCTCTTCTCTACAATGGTGGCTTCATCTGCCAAACCTAGTGCTAGGAGTGGCTTTTCAGCCCCCTCCGCCTTCTCAGGTCCTGACGACCGATGCTTCTCTCCTGGGTTGGGGAGCACATTGCCAAGGGACATGTACTCAAGGCCTCTGGACTCCTTGGGAGTCTGCTCAGCAGATAAACTTCCTGGAGCTCAGAGCCATCCACCTAGCTCTCAGAGCCTTCTCTCACCTGATTTCTCACCAGTCTGTGCTAGTCCAGACAGACAGTCAGGTTGCAATGTTCTATGTGAACAAACAAGGCGGCACAGGCTCCTTCCTTCTCTGTCAGGAGGCGCAGAAGCTGTGCTCTTGGGCCGTCGGCCGCGGCATCATCCTCAAAGCTGTCTATCTCCCAGGTCAGGAAAATTACCTGGCAGACAAGCTAAGCAGGATCCTCCAGCCACACGAGTGGAAGTTGGATCCGTTGGTGGTTCAGCGGATCTTTCTCAAGTGGGGCCTCCCCACCATGGATCTGTTTGCCAGTCCTCTGAACCGGCAACTTCCCAGATTCTGCTCTCGACAACCACATCCTCTCAGAGTAGCGGCGGATGCTTTTCTGATTCCATGGTCCACAGGCCTCTTGTATGCCTTTCCTCCCATGCTGCTGGTGTCCCGGACACTCTTCAAGGTTCTCAGAGACAAAGCCTCGATGATCCTAGTGGCTCCCCGGTGGCCGAGACAACCTTGGTTCCCACTTCTGATGCAGCTGGCGGTGGACAGTCCTCTTCCTCTGGGGTTTCAACCCGACCTCCTGTCACAGGATCAGGGGACTCTCCTGCACCCCAACCTCCGGTCCCTTCATCTGATGGCCTGGCTGCTGAAAGGGTAGTCCTTGCTCCCCTCCGGCTGCCTCCAGATGTGGAGGAAGTCGTCTTGGCCTCCAGGCGGCCCTCCACCCGGAAGTCCTACGCTCTTAAGTGGCGTCGGTTCTCCATCTGGTGTGCTCAGCAGTCTCAAGATCCCTTCTCCTGTTCAGCATCAGTGGTCTTGCAGTACTTGCTTTCCCTCTCCAATCTTTGACTTAAGTCCAACTCGGTCAGGGTCCACCTCAGTGCTCTTTCTGCGCATCACATGCCAGTGGATGGCAGACCTCTTTCCAGCTACCCTCTAGTGGCTCGTTTTCTCAGAGGCCTCCTTCTCCTTAAACCACCTTTGCGCCCACCAGCCCCGAACTGGGATCTCAATGTGGATTTACAGTGGATTACCTGTCCGCCTTTTGAACCTATGGCTACCTGTCATCTTCGTTTTCTTTCTTGGAAAACCTTGTTCTTGGTGGCCCTCACTTCTGCTAGACGCGTTAGTGAGCTACAGGCCCTAGTATCTGATCCTCCTTACACTAGGTTCTACAAGAATAGGGTAGTCCTGCGGACTCACCCTAAGTTTCTTCCCAAGGTGGTTTCCCCTTTTCACATCAACCAGGAGGTGGTGCTTCCGACCTACTTTCCCAGGCCACACTCCAGCCGGGCTGAAATGGTCCTGCATACCCTGGACTGTAGAAGGGCGTTAACCTTCTACCTTGACCGTACGCGGGAGCACAGAAGGGCTGTTCAGCTCTTCGTCTCTTATGACCCCAATAAGTTGGGGCTCCCTGTCTCCAAGCGTACTCTGTCCATCTGGATTGCTGACTGTATCGCTTGGGCTTATGAGGCAGCCGGCCTCTCGTTGGAAGGTCGAGTCACGGCTCATCGTGTTAGGGCGAAGGCTACGTCAGTGGCTTACCTCCGCTCTGTTCCATTGGCAGACATCTGCCGGGCCGCTACTTGGTCTTCAAGCCAGACTTTTGCAGCCCATTACTGCCTGGAGAGGGAGTCCCGTAGGGACAGTGCTTTCAGACAGGCAGTCCTCTGTAATCTCTTTGAGGTATAGGCAACTTCTACCCTCCATCCCGGATGTTGGGCTACCAGTTGGAGGCGTATTCAGAGAAGATTCCTTCCTTCTGTGCTACTGAGCTTGAGGGAGCTCCTTTTGTTTTGTGCTTAGGGTCTCCGGTAGCCTTAAGCTTGGGAGTCCCATATGTGAGGACTGACTTCCTGCTTGGTCCTGGAGAAAGAGTAGTTACTCACCTGTAACAGGTGTTCTCCAGGAGCAGCAGGAATCAGTCCTCACAACCCTCCCTCCTCCCCTTGGAGTTGCAGTTCTATGCTTTCGGGGTTTTTTTGCTAATTTTTTTGCTGTCTTTTAGCTATGTCATCAGACTGAGCAAGATGGCACCCTTGGGCGGGAAGAGGACCGCGCATGCGCGCTGCAATTCCCAAAGGCTTTCTTTGAAAGCTGGGGAAAATTGCTCCGCGAGGGCTCCGTCGGCGCCGACGTCACCCATATGTGAGGACTGATTCCTGGTGCTCCTGGAGAACACCTGTTACAGGTCAGTAACTACTCTTTCATAGACTACTTATAGTAGGTTCAGTTCTTTCAATACCCTCTGATGTATACCATCCGGTCCAGGAGATATGTTACTCTTCAATTTATCAAATAGTTGTAATACATCTTCCTGGTCTATCGATATTTCTTTCAGTTCTTCCTATACATCACCTTTATATACCATTTCAGGTACAGGTAAATTCCCTACATCATCTTCCACAAAGACCAAAGCAAAGCATTCATTCAGTCTCTCTGCTATGGCCTTGTCCTCACTTAGCGCCCCTTTTACTGCTCTATCATCCAATGGTCCAACTGACTTTCTCACAGGTTCTGTATGAATATACTTGAAAAGGTTTCCATGGCTAGCCTTTTTCAAATTCTCTCTTTGCCTGCCTAATCATTGCCTTCCATCTAACTTGGCAACGCTTATGTTGTCCATTTTCGTCATTTGGCTCCTTTTTCCATTTCCTGAAAGATGCTTTTTTGGCAGCAACAGCCTCTCTGACCTCGCTTGAAACCATGCAGGCAGTTTTTTGGACTTCTTTCCACTTTTCTTAAAGCGTGGAATACAGCTGATCTGGGCTTCCAAGATAGCATTTTTAAACAACACCCAAGCTTGATGTAAGTCTTTGACCTTTGCAACTGCTCCTTTTAGTTTTTTCTTAACTATTTTCCTCATTTTATCATAGTTTCCCTTTTGAAAGTTAAAAGGTAGTACTGTGAATTTCCTTACCAACACTCCTCCATTAATAAATCAAACGCAATTATGCTATGATCACTATTGCCAAGTGGCCCCAACACCCTTATCTCTTGCACCAGATCTGGTGTACCACTAAGGACTAAGTCCAAAATGGCTTCCCCTCTGGTCGGTTCATGAACCAGCTGCTCCAAGAAGCAGTCATTTATTTCATCTAGAAACTTTATCTCCCTAGCATGTCCTGCGGTGACACTGACCCAGTCAATACCGGGGTAATTGAAATCAACTATTATTATTACTGTTCTGTAACTTTTGTTAGCTTCACTGATTTCTTTGAGCATTTCATCATCCATTTGTTCATTCTGGCCAAGCGGTCGATAGTATAACCCCACTGCCATCGCCTTCCTCTTTTTTACATGGAATTCCAATCCATAGAGATTCTACAGTGAAATTTGTTTCCTGCAAAACTTTAATCCTTTGACTCACTGTCCTCTGACATAGAACACAACCTCTCCACCAATTTGATCAGCTCTATCATTACGATATAGTTTGTACCCAGGTATCAGTGTCCCACTGGTTGTCCTTCCACCATGTCTCTGAGGTACCAATCATATCTAATTTCTCATTTAGTGCTATATATTCTAACTCTCCCATCTTATTTTTTAGACTTCTAGCATTTGCATACAAGCATTTTAGAGACTGTATTTTATTCATATTAATCTGGTTATCAGTAGGCAGGGGCAATTTGGAATCTTTAAGCTCTTTCTGCGCTGTACTCAAGGGCATTTAGGCTACCTTTGTCTTTATGGGAACCCCTCTGCTGATGTGCCCTAACTTCACTTTTTTGGTAGTATCCTTCAAGGATACATTGTTCTGAACCATGCGCTCTTGGGCGACTGTCGGCTCTCCCCTATTATCTTGTTTAAAAGCTGCTCTATCCCCTTTTTAAAGGTTAATGCCAGCAGCCTGGTTCCATCCCGGTTAAGGTGAAGACCATCCCTTCGGAAGAGCCCCTCCTTTCCCCAGAATGTTCCCCAGTTCCTAACAAATCCAAAACCATCATCCTTGCACCATCGTCTCATCCACGCATTGAGACTCCGGAGCTCTGCCTGCCTTTTGGGTCCTGCCCGTGAACGGGAAGCATTTCGGAGAATGCTACCTTGGAAATTCTGGATTTCAACTTCCTACCTAAAAGCCTAAATTTAGCCTCCAGAACCTCCCTACCATATTTTCCTATGTCATTGGTACCGACATGTACCAAGTCAGCAAACTCCTCCCCAGCACTATCTAAGAACTTGTCTAGGTGGCGCGTGAGGTCTGCTACCTTCGCACCAGGCAGGCATGTTACCAGGCGATCCTCATGTCCACCAGCCACCCAGCTATCTACATGCCTAATGATCGAATCATCAACTGTAACGGCTGTCCTAACCAACCTTCCCTCATGGGCACATGGCCCTGGAGAAGCTTCCTCGGTGCAAGAGGGTTTTACATCGCCTGGAGGACAGGTCCTAGCTATGGGATCACTTCCTGCCACACCAAGGTGATGCTCTCCTGTCCCGTGACCTCTCTCCTCCATGGCAACAGGGATGCTGCCAGACTGGAAGTGGGACTTCAAGACTATATCCCTGTAGGGTCTTGCCTATGTACTTCTCTGTCTTCCTTATGTATTCCAAGTCTGCTACTCTTGCCTCCAGAGATCGGACTCGTTCCCTGACAGCAAAGAGCTCCTTGCACCTTGTGCACACATAAGACCCCTCACCAACTGGGAGAAAACCATACATGTGACACTCAATGCAAAAGACTGGAAAGCCCCCATCTCGCTGCTGGACTGCTGTATGCATCTTCGTTTTAAGGTTGTGTTTAGATCTTTAAGTTGTTTACTTACTAAGGGTTGCTGTGGATACTTATACTAATAAAACTATACCTAATACATTTAATGTACTTTGTTCACCTGAAGTTTAATTAATCTCAGGTCCTTAATGTATGCAGATGAGAATTAACAGCTGCACCTGAGAGTGAATATGGCACCTCCTTTCCTTTAAGAGGTTTAAGCACCTATAAAGCTACGATTATCCCAGGGACGGGTGGGTGTCGGGGAGGGAGGGAAAGAAGACTTATTAAAAGCTGGCTGCTACACAGTACCCTGTCCTGTGCTTCTAAGGTAATCTGTGACCAATCTCCAGGGGGAGTCCCACATCCCTTGCTTTGATAGAGGGAGTCTTGGGTTCTAAATTTAACCAGAGAGCTCTCTGCTGTGTTTTAAATTTAAACTGAAAACGTTTTGCTGCTACTAGGCCCTGACTGATTTAACAATTGCACTGGGTTCACAGATTAATCAGCTTTAATCTAAAGAATTATTTTTTCCCCAAGATTTAGAAAAATTCCCAGAAGTAAATACTTACAATTGTAGATCTCTCTCAAGAAGTAGCAGACCCCTTTTGTAGTCCTTCAAGACACACAGAGACTGAGAAAGGAGGAAGAGAGGAGGTTTTAGGGGGAAAAATAACAAGCTCAGTTTTGGCCATGTTCAATTTCAAGCGGCAGTGAGACATCCAAGCAGCAATGTCAGAAAAGCCGGCAGAGATCCGGGTCTGGATTGCCGGAGAGATATCAGGCGTAGAGTGGTAGATCTGGGAGTCATCGGCATAAAGATGGTACTGAAAGCTATGGGAAGAGATGAGTGCACCAAGGGACTGGATATAGAGAGAAAAGGAGTGGACTCAAGACAGATCCTTGGGTACATCAACCGAGAGCAGGATAGCAGCAGAGGAGAAGCCACCAGAACAGACACTGAAAGAGCGATGGGAGAGATAAGAGGAGAACCAGGATAGTACAGAGCCCTTAAAACCAAGTGAGGACAGGGTATCAAGGAGTAGGTTGTAGTCAACAGTGTCAAAAGCAGCAGAGGTCAAGAAGGATGAGGACAGATTAAAGGCCCTTGGATTTTACCAGGAACAAGTCACTGGAGACTTTGGCAAGAGCCGTTTCAGTAGAGTGTAAAGGATGAAAGCCAGATTGTAAAGGATCCAGGAGGGCATGAGAGGAGAGGAAGTCAAAGCAGCGACGGTGAACCGCGTGTTCAAGAAGTTTCGAAATGAAGGGGAGGAGGGAGATGGATTGATAAGAACAGGTAAGATCAAGTGAGGGTTTCTTGAGGAGAGGTGTAACTACAGCATGCTTGAAGGCTACAGGGACAGTTGTAGTGGAGAGCGATAGGTTGAGAATATGAGATGGGACTTAGGAGATGGATGGAGATTGGATCAGAGGAGCAGGTGGTGATTTTCGAGGAAGAAAGAAGGTGTGCAGTTTCCTCTTCAGAGATCACAGAAAAGGAAGAGAGGGTAGCAGAAGTAGAGGGGGAAAGTTGGGAGTGAAGGGGCGAAAGGGGGGAAGTAGCTGACTTTGTGAGGCAGTTCTGGATTTCAACTTCCTACTTACAAGCCTAAATTTGGCCTCCAGAGCCTCCCTTCCACATTTTCCTGTCATTGGTACCAACATGTCCCATGACAGCAACTCCTCCCTCGGTGCTATCTAAAACCATGTTTAGGTGGCACGTGAGGTCTGCTACCTAAGCACCAGGCAGGCATGTTACCAGGCGATCCTCACATCCACCAGCCACCCAACTATCTACATAACTAATGATCGAATCACCCACTATAACGACCGTCCTAACCCTTCTCTCATGGGCACACAGCCCTGGAGAAACCTCCTCGGTGTGAGAGGGTATCACATCTCCTGGTTGACAGGTCCTATCACTTCCTGCCTCACCAAGTGATGCTCTCCTTTCCCGAGACCTCTTTCCAGGGCAACTGAGGCACTGCCAAACTAGAGGTGGGGCTTCAATACTACATCCCTGTAGGTCTCATCTGTGTACCTCTCTGACTTCCTTATGTCCTCCAAGTCTGCTACTTTAGCCTCCAGAGATTGCACTCATTTCCTGAGGACAGAGAGCTCCTTGCACCTAGTGCACACCTAAGATCTCTCACCAACTGGGAGAAAATTGTACATGTGACACGCAATGCCAAAGACTAAATAACCCCCATCTCGGTACTGGATTGCTGTCTGCATCTTTATTTTAAAGTTTATTTAATTATTTAAGTTGTTTGAAGTTGCTAGGTATACTTGTACTGATACAACTATACCAATTAAGTTTAAGGGACTTAGTTCACCACAAGATGAATTACTTTCAGGGCATTAACTCATCTATTCCTGGTGAGAATAATCAACTAAACCTGAAAGTAAATGTGAATACCCTCCCTCTTTAATAGGTCTAAGACCCTATAAAGCTAAGATTATGCCAGGGGTGGGAGGGAACTAGCACTTAGTAAAGGATGGCTTGCTGCACTGGTCCCAGACCTGTGCTGCTAAGGTAATCTGTGACCAATTTCCTGGGTGATTCACACAGCCCTTGCTTTGATAGTGGGAGCCTTTCAAATTGCCCATTTGATCTGTCACTTGGCTTTAACACCTATTTAAAACAATTTCACAGGTCTCTTGCCCCCTATCTAGAAGGCCACTTTGTAAAGGCCTCTAGAAACAATTTCTTTCTTTCTGCTCAAAGAATATTGACTCTATTTTTCCTTTTATACTAAGCTGTACTCTGATTTCATTTAAATAAAAGCTCTCTGCTGATACTAGGCCCTGACTTAAACCTAAACCAGTAGCTCTCTGCTGAGTTTGAAATTTAAAATAAAAGCTCTCTACTGAGTTCTAAAATTTAAAATAAAAGCTCTTTGCTGATACTAGGCCCTGACTGAGTATTAAATTTAAACTTAAAACACTTTGCTGGGTTTTAAACTTAAACTGAAAGCTCTCTGCTGGGTTCTGAATTTAAACTGAAAACCCTCTCCTGGGTTTTAAACTTAAACTGAAAGCTAACTGCTGAGTTTTAAATTTAAACTAAAAGCTCTTTGCTGATTATAGGCCCTGACAGAGTTAACAAATACACTGAATTCAATTTACACAGATTAATCTAAAAAATTCCTTTTTCCTCCAAGATCTAGAAACATTTACGAGTGCAGATCTCTCTCCAGAAGTAGCAGTCCCTTTGGTAGTCCTTCAAGACTCTCGAGTCCCTCCATTCCAGTCCTGGACCCGCCCTGTCTGTCCATTTCTTGTTGAGCCCATCTGCAGGAAGAATGCACTCAATCTGTTGGGCTGAGTGGCCTTTTTTCCTTGGGTTATAGTTGTGAGGCTACATGCTTTGTTGACTCGCTGCTCTGCTCTGATATACTGTACAGTTTTACCTGACTGCGCTGGGTTATTTAGGGGTCTGTAGGGACCTTCGGTATTCCCTGTTTTCCAGACCTTTTTCAGAGCAAGAGTTGTTCTTCCAGGGCAATTTCTGCAAATGGGTTAGTTTTGCACATACCATGACAGTCATGAACCTCATGTCTAAGCCAAGATATGTGGAGTATTACTCTTCACTTAATAGTTGGTTATGATCATGTTCGATGACTATAGTAGTAGCCATTCTTTAGAGTCTGTTTTATCACAGAAATAGTCATAAGAGATTGGCCGCACAGGACCCTTATAGAGTGACCGCATTAGACCAGTCTCCATCTGTTAGTAGGAAGGCATAATAACCCATGTTTTTGAACTGAACTGAAGGGACTCGAGGAAAGAATATTAGCAGCTAAGGCCTAATTTCGCCATTAACCCATACAGTACAAGTTTTCTCCTTTCTGTCCATTCTGAAGTGTTCCATCTTTTTTAAAATGGAGTGTGGCCAAGGTAACATCAACTCTTCAGGCACAATAGACAATTTCTATGATAGGATACAGATTACTAATCATAGATCTGCAGTTTCATTTTTGAGTTTTTTTCAGTACTTGGGGGTGTATATTAATCTGTCCAAATGATTTGCTGCTCTTAGTTCAGTGGTTCCCAGACTGTTGATGAGGACCCCGAATGGGGTCACATAATCTGTGGGTGGGGTCACAGAAAATGGGCTGCACTCCCATCCTCTGGGCTGACTGCCTCTGACCTTTGCCCAGAAGTGACAGTCAGCATGTGGCCTGTGATTTGGTGAACATTCACAAACTCTGCCCCCTCCTCCTGTGTCTGCTTCCTGTGACTGTCAGACAGGGTATGGAGATTTGTGAGTGAAATCCTGTGTTGACTGTTGCTATCACTGCTGTTACCGCTGCCACCTTCATGCTTGGGTAAGTGGAAGGAAAGGAGGCAGAAGAAATGGATGAGGAAGAGGAGGTCTGCTATTTTATTGTCTGAGGTTATGTAAATTTTTAAGTATTAAATGGGTCATTTTGAATTAAAGTTTGGGAGCCATTGCTTTTATCTGTTGGTTTGGCCTATTACATCTTCCAGATTCACTGAGATTTGTTTGAGTTCCTAAAAGTGTCCTGTGATGGTGATCTCACCCTAGGAAAATTGCCAGCCTAACATTTCGCTTCTGAGTAAGATTCTCCAAAATGTCCACCTTTCTTTGTATTGCTTGATTTCCTTTGTGAAAATTAAGATATTTTCTTGTAACTGTTCCGCTTTCTGTTCATCGTTGGATAAGCAGTGCTTAGACTGTCCCACTTCCGCAAAATCTGCATCAGTGATTGAATCAGCATCAATTATTTAATCTGACCCATTAAAGTAATGGGAATATCCCATATACTATCCAAGGAAATTTTAGACTTCTCAGGAAGGAGTCTAAAAAAAAAAACCTTCTGGAAAAGGCATTGTCATACCTTCAAATCCAGATGAAGATGGCAAAACCTCAGAGGCTCCTTTTGATTCCCTTTGCATCTATCTCTTCCTTCTTTTGGAGCCCACAAGTGCTGTTCTGGAGATCTCCTCAGACATACAAAGCTGCCCTCCTCCTGAAATATTTCAGTTGATGACGTTGGCATGCTGCTGCACTGTGGAGGCCGTATTCTTAAGTATCCCTAGAAGTGCTACGGGGGGGTGAGAGAGAGAGATTTTTTATTTAATTTATTTCATAAACTTATTACTCGCCAAATCACTGTAGTTCATGATGATTTACAATAAACATAAATAATGTACATAAAAAAGTAGACATCACATACATAAGAGAAAGCACTATCTGTCTTATGAATATCTTAGAACGGGCCTATGACAGACTCGTTAGAATATTATCTTAATAAAACAAGACACCAAACTACTATAAACCTGTAGCAGAATCAGCCACCCTTCGATGATGATACATAATCATAATCTCCAGGAACAAGCAGGAATGAGTCTTCACATATGGGTATTGTCGGTACCGATGGAGCCTGCGCGGGAACGCTCCCCAGCGTCCAGAAAGAAAGCTTTTGGGAGCATCCCACAGCGCCTGCGCGCTGCCTTCTCGCCTTTCCTAATCGCCTCTCTCCAGTTCTTCTTTTCCGCGGAGCCAGCAGGTCGTGTTCCTGTCACCGCTGAAGAAGTTCTTTATTTTTCTTTATTTCTTTGGTCGCGCGTCTGCCTTCTTCGACGTCGGACCAGTACCGCCGGTCTTTTCTTCTTTCTTTTTAAAAAAAAAAAACTACCGTTTCCCACTTCTGTGCAACTTTTCCTTTTGGGCCTTAGGCCTAGCAAAATTTTCCTCATGGAAAATCCGGCTTACGGGTTTAAAAAGTGCACGAAGTGCAGCGGTACTCTTTCTATCACCGACACCCATGACTGGTGTCTAAAATGTTTGGGCCCTGACCACTCCATCACCGATTGTGAGTCCTATTCCATGATGTCTAAAAGAGGTCAACAGAATCGAGCAGCCAAGCTCAGTACCCTGTTTCCCTCTGATGCAGCTTCGGTGGCATCGACATCTTCCAGGGCTGCTTCTTCCTCCCATGGATCTCAGGTAACCAAACATAAGTCCAGCTGGTCCTCGAAGGGTAGATCTCCCTCTAAGTATCGAGATGCCTCCGGGCTTGCTCTCGAGGATCCTGCCCCGGCAAAATTACCCCGGCGGGAAGCTCTGGCTTCCAAAGCTTCATCTATGGGGTCACAGGTTGACATCGATGGCGTGGCCTCGACCGATCACCTGTTGCCATGTTCTGTGGTACCGGTGGTTTCCACTCGTACCGACATCCCGACATTGGTTGCGTCGATGGATCAGAATATTCTGACCATGCAGCATGCCATTACGGCATTCATACAAGCTGCGACGCCTCCGGTACTACAACAAACTCCGTTGTCGGTACCGGCACCGATATCGGTTCCGGTGCCGGTACCGATTGCATCGGCATCGGCTTCAGTGTCGACTGCAGCGGTACCCTGTTCTGTGATGCCCATCGGTACCGAATCGGTACCGATCACTCCCGATGTCGATACCACTCGGTACGCGTATCGGGCTCTGCAAGAGCATCCAGACAGGCGATACTTCGATTCCTCCGAAGACTCTGATGAATCAGAGGCTTCTGTCGAAGCATCGGTACTCCTTCCTCAGGAGCCCTCTTCTCCAAAAAGAAGAATGTCTCCTCCAGAAGACTTGTCTTTTCAAGACTTCATTAGGGAAGTGGCCAGGGGCCTCTCTATTTCAGTGGCCCCTGAACCAGAGCCTAGAGCCAAGAAATTGGATATTTTACAATATCCTAAGGCTCCTAAAGAAGCAGCTACTTTACCAATTCATGAGATCCTTTATGATCACATGTTGGGCATATGGGAGACACCTCTTACTACCTCCCCTCATTCTCGCAGGTTGGACACCATGTACCGTGTTCCTCCTTATTTATTTATTTATTTATTTAACATTTGCTTCTATACCGCGCTATTAAAATCAGCGCGGTGTACATCAAACAAGCATACTACAATGTATACAAACAACATTGAGTTTTACAGAGAACAGGAGATTGAACATGGGAAGGAAACCAGGGGAACTAAATACATATTAACTCCTTGTCCTGGCTTTCATAAGACTCAGCTTCCTCACCACTCTACTGTGGTGGAGTCTGCTATGAAGAAGATAGAGTGCAAAAAGACACTCATCTAATCCTCCAGGAAGAGAATGCAGAACCTTGGATGCTTTTGGCCGGAGAATCTTCCAGGCCAATATGCTTACTGCCAGAATCAACTCCTATAGTCTCTATATGGGGAATGTTTCTAAAGGAAGTTACAGATCATCTGCAAACTTTATCTCCTTTTATCTCAGAAGATAAAAGGGAGGAGTTTCTCACCTGGCTTAAAAATACCCAGGATGTTTCCAAATTTTCCAACCGTGCAGCCTTTGACTCTTTTGAGTGTGCCAGCAGAGCCTCGGCTATTGCCATAGGTGCACGCAGACATGCTTGGTTACAAGCTTCTGATTTGGAACCCTGGGTCCAGGATGGATTAGGAAATCTTCCTTGTACAGGTTGGCAAAGTTTGGCAAGCAAAGGCCACTCAGATGGATGCTGAGAATTCTGCCTTAGATAGACTTTCAAAGTCTACTTCTGCTCCTGTTAGAAAAAGGTTATTCAAAAAGGCTTTCTTTCCCAAAAAAGGGAAATATTATCCTGGTTATGGTCACCAGGCATCTTCTGCAGGTCCTTTTGCTGCAAAGCGTCAGCAACAACCTAAACAAGCCAAGCCTAAGGCTGCAAGGACTGCTACGGCCCAACAGCCTCAGCCTCCTCAGGGCCTTTGACTTACAACTAGAGAACTTAGCCTTTCTGGCTCTAGAAGAACCAGAGCCTCTCACCATTCCAGGAAGGTTAGTTCACTTTGCTCCCAGATGGGAACAAATCACAGCAGAGCAATGGACCCTCTCCATCATAAGGGAGGGGTACAAGCTTCATTTCTTAAACCTTCCTCCTCACACCATGGTGAGACGGTTCAATTCTCCAACATCTCTCCTCGACCTTCTGGGCCAGGAGATTGCTTCCCTTCTTGCCCAAAGGGCAATAGAAGAAGTACCCCTTCTTCAACAGGGTTCAGGGTTCTACTCCCCCTATTTTCTTATCCCAAAGAAAACAGGGGGCTACAGACCCATATTAGATCTCAGAGAATTGAACAAGTTTCTATGCAAGGAGAAATTCAAGATGATTTCTCTTGGTGCTCTCCTTCCATACCTTCAGAGTCAGGATTGGCTTTGTTCTCTAGATCTCAAGGATGCGTACACCCATGTCCTCATCCATCCAACACACAGAAGGTTCCTTCGGTTCCTTTATCAGGGAAAGCACTATCAATACAGAGTGCTTCCTTTCGGTCTGGCCTCTGCTCCAAGAGTGTTCACAAAATGCATGGCAGTGGTAGCTGCATTTCTACGCACTCTAGGAATATTTGTATTCCCATATCTGGACGACTGGCTCATCCAAGCTCCATCCCAGACAGAGGCCCAGGCTTCCCTAGCCTACACAAGGCGTGTTCTTCAGTATCTGGGACTGGTAATAAACATCCCAAAATCACATCTCACCTCTACTCAGTCATTAGAGTTCATAGGGGCCTTGCTGGATACCACAACTGCAAGGGCCTATCTTCCCCAAGCCCGTTGCCTCCGATTGGTGCAGTTAGCCTTACAAGTTCAGTTAAAGTCCCATTTAACTGCTCGAGAGATGTTACAACTGTTAGGCCACATGGCATCCACCGTGCATGTGGTTCCTTACGCTCGCCTTCACATGCGAGCAGCTCAGTGGACTCTGTCCACCCAATGGACCCAGGCATCAGGGTGCCTGTCAGACAAAATAGCAACCTCCAGTCGCCTCTTTTGGTCTCTCCAGTGGTGGAAGTCCACTCAGAATCTGTTGCTGGGGTCCCCCTTTCAACAGTTGCTACCTCAAGCAACCCTTACAACAGATGCCTCTCCAAGGGGTTGGGGAGCTCATCTACAAGATCTCTCCACCCAGGGCATCTGGTCTCCACAGGAGACATCTCTACATAGCAACCTCTTGGAGCTCAGAGCAATTTTTCTAGCTCTGAGTCTTCCACACCCTGCTCAGCTACAAGACAGTCCTCATCCACATGGACAACCAAGTAGCCATGTTCTACGTGAACAAGCAGGGCGGGACTGGCTTTCTGTCACTTTGCAACGAAGCTTTGAGATTGTGGGCCTTCGCCAGAGAGCATCAAATTCATCTCATGGCAGTGTATCTTCCAGGGGTTCAAAACTCTTGGGCAGACAGACTCAGTCGAGTTCTGCTTCCACACGAATGGTCCCTCCATGGGGACCAGATAGTCAGGATCTTTCGAATTTGTGGAACCCCGGACATAGACCTGTTTGCAAGTCCGTGCAATGCCAAACTTCCCCAGTTCTGTTCCAGGATTCCGTGTCAGGGAGTTCAGGCCAGGGATGCCTTCCTCCTCCATTGGGGGCAAGACTTCCTCTATGCCTTTCCACCCATTCCCCTAATCTCCAAGATACTGTTCAAGCTTCAGAGAGACAAGGGGTCTATGATCCTCATAGCTCCACGTTGGCCACGCCAAGTGTGGTACCCTCTACTTCTTCATCTCTCTCAAGCTCCCTCCATGGACTTGGGATCTGTTCCAGACCTCCTGTCCCAGGAGGAGGGAACGTTGTGGCACCCAAATCTCCAGTCTCTTCATCTGGTTGCTGAAGGCCTAGACCTTCAAGATTTGCATCTTTCTCAGCAGGTGAAGGATATCCTTCATGCTTCCAGAAAGCCTTCCACTAGACGTTCCTATGCTTTTAAATGGAAAAGGTTTACCATTTGGTGTGCAGAGAAGAGTCTTAACCCTCTTGCAATACCTCTGAATTCTTTACTAGAGTATTTACTGCATTTATCCCATGCAGGCCTTAAAACGAATTCAGTAAGAGTCCATTTGAGTGCTATTGCAGCATCCCTTAAGCCTCTCAATGGACATCCTATTTCCTCTCATCCTCTTATTGCAAGATTCATGAGAGGCCTTCTTTTAACTAAACCTCCCATTAGACTACCTCCAGTGGCATGGGATTTGAATTTGGTTCTTGGCCAGCTCATGAAGCCACCCTTTGAACCCTTAGCCACTACCTCCTTGAAATTCCTTTCCTGGAAGGTTATTTTTCTCATTGCAGTCACCTCAGCTCGCCGTATCAGTGAGCTGCAAGCCTTGGTGGCTAATCCTCCTTATACAAGGTTCCATCATGACAAGGTAGTCCTCAGGACTAATCCACACTTTATGCCTAAAGTGGTCTCACCTTTTCATCTGAACCAGGAGGTGTATTTACCTGTCTTTTTTCCAGGACCTCATGCATCATTTGCAGAGAGGAATCTTCATACCCTAGATTGTAAGAGAGCACTTGCTTTTTACTTACAAAGGACACAGCAACATAGAAAGTCCTTTCAACTATTTGTTGCTTTTGATCCCTCTCATTTAGGACTTCCAGTCTCTAAGAGAACTCTGTCCAATTGGATTGCTCAGTGTATTTCCTTCGCCTACCAGAGTAAGAACCTTTCTCTGGAGGGCCATGTCACAGCTCACAATGTGAGGGCCATGGCAGCCTCTATGGCTCATCTAAACTCTGTGTCCATCGACCAAATCTGTCGAGCGGCCACCTGGGCCTCGGTTCATACCTTTACAGCCCATTACTGCATGGACAAGGACTCCCGCCGGGATGCCTTGTTTGGTCAGGCTGTTCTCAAACACCTGTTCCATACCTAATCAACTCCTACCCCCCATCCCTGGTTGGATGCCCGAGATCCATGGGGGGAGGTAGAGCCCTTCTCAGGGACTCACAACCTTGGAGATCTCCCTGGCATCTCTAGCTGGGAAGTCCCCATATGTGAAGACTCATTCCTGCTTGTTCCTGGAGATAGCACAGTTACTTACCTGTAACAGGTGATCTCTGGGAACAGCAAGAATAAGTCTTCACAACCCACCCACCTCCCCTAGGAGTTGTATCTCTCTATCTATCTTTCCTTTCCTCTCTCTCTCTTTGTCTCAGCTTAAAACTCGAACTGGAGAGAGGCGGTTAGGAAAGGCGGGAAGGCAGCGCGCAGGCGCTGTGGGATGCTCCCAAAAGCTTTCTTTCTGGACGCTGGGGAGCGTTCCCGCGCAGGCTCCGTCGGTACTGACGATACCCATATGTGAAGACTTATTCCTGCTGTTCCCAGAGATCACCTGTTACAGGTAAGTAACTGTGCTTTCTTGTACAAATAAGTAAGGGGCATGTTTATAAACACAGCAGATAGCCCATGCTGCATTGACATCTAATACACGCAAAATGTAGATAGCACAGCTATTTCTGGTGCTATCTGTATTTCATGTGTTAAATGTGGAGAGAGTTGGGATTGGGGCGGGAAAAAGATGTTGCAACAGGTGTCGGCCTGTGCACAAGCAATTGCCATGTACTGGTTGTCAAAATCACTGATAGCGCGGCTGCAGATAATGCCACCAAGAGGTGAAATTAAGTGCAGCTCAGCTATCAGGATTGCTGCTGCGCGGTTGCTGTTGATCACAGCAGTGGCATTGTGCCCCCCTTCAGCACCTTCTGAGTAGCCATGATGCTGGTGCCACAGATCAGAAGATCAGCGGCATCCACATAGCTCCCCTATACCCCGCCACCTATCAGCACCCAACCACATGGGTCTGGCTGTCCTCCTTCCCCCCCCCCCCCAACCTGACAACACTCATCTTTGATAACCAGCTAGGCCCCCCAACCTCTTCCTCCCCCTCCCCCCGACTTTCCTGGTGTTCATTTGTATTCAGCGCAGGTCCCTTATGCTCCTCCCCATCTCTGGTGCTCTCCAAAATGGTGCCAGTCTCGCCTGCTGACCTCTAGTGGTAAGACGTTGACGTCTTACTGCTAGGGGACATCACCATGAGACCAACACCATTTTGGATAGTGATGGAGACGGGGCATGTGTAGAGGGGCATTGCTCCTTCCCTGAACACCGCTGGACCATTAGGGAAGCCCTGGTGAAGTATGGGAAAGGGCCCGGCTGTTATTGAAGATGATCACTGCCAGGTTGGGGGTGTAGACAGCCAGATCTATGTGGTTGGATGCTGTCTGGGGGCAGTAGGTGCTGATGAATGGGGAGGGTATGAGGGACTATGTGAATACCGCTGATGATCTGATCCACGGCATCGGCATCATGGTTGCATGGGGGGGGCTGCAAGTGTCCAATGCTGCTGCAGCAGCAATTAGGGAGGGCAGAGTGACTACTTGTTCTGTTTTCTCCCTGCCCCATCTCTCTAGCCCACATTCCCTGCATTGGCAGGTAACACGGGTCCTCCCGCGCTGCCTGCTGACACAGGGAGCATGGGCAAGTGCAGTATGCCAGCCCTATGCATTACTTACAGGGCAGATGCTTGCCTTTCACCATACATTTGCCATACAGGTTTTGCACCCACCACACGGCATTTTGACATATGGTACATGATAGATGCAAAATACTTAGCACACTTTAGCAAACAGACTCCTAAGTCTTCAATCATCTTCTAAAGTTTCTGATATCAGACATCTCCCTCAATTCATTCAACATAAATTCCATAATTTTGGTGCATGGAATGAAAATACTCTCAAATATGTAAACTGGGCTACATCAATGCAATAAAAAAGCAAATTGTCTGTGAGAGCCTTAGCTGGTTGCAATGAAGGGAACAATATGTGTGTTTTTGGAATTGGATCCAGAGTCGAGATGGCTTCCAGATCTAGAGTCAAAAGCTGCACCATCTCTCCTGCAGCCATCTATTTTAGTGTGCACCCAAGGACCTTATTAGCACAGCTCACAAATCTCAGAACTCCACAAGTAGCCCATGCTACCATAGAAATAAACAGCAAGAAGAAAAAGAACAATGAGTAATATCATCAGCAAATGCCATCAACATTGCCCTTTTGTGTTAAAAAATTATTTTTTTGGGTTTAGGAAAATTATCTTGCTCTTATTGACAGTCACAGTTGAAACCAAAGAATTTTTCAGGTTCCTCTACTATAGACCTCCTAATTACATAAATGTGAAGGAGTTGTAGCAAAAAGCTCATTGTTGTATGTTGGCAATGGAATTCATAATGTAAAATACTCATTAGTTACCTCTTAGCTGCCTGCTTGAGCAAGAAGAGACACTGGTGGTGACATCAAGACATTGTGAGGCCGAGTCTAGTGAGGAGGCACAGGCAGTGGGAAGACTAAGGCAGTAGTGCCACGTCTGCTTTGAGGAAGATTAGCCACTACATATAGCAACAGATCTTGGGATGTAGCTCTGCAACTGAGACCAGGATGAGGAAGGAAGCTTGGGAGCACTGAACAGTATTCCTCAGAATGAAAACAAATGGCAGTAATAGCAGCAGGTCCCCTAAGGATATGTCAAGTGGGGAGCAGGGAGTGATACAGAGCAGCCACTGCAGTGCTAACACTGTGGCCCTCAGTCTCCCATGGTGTGTCTGTGGGGACTGGGGAATTCCACAGGAAGGGATGGACGTTGCAGCCCTTCCTGTGGTCATGGAATTATGGGAGAATGCGGGGTTTGGAGTGTGTGCAACTGCAACTGATTATGATTTCTGTGTTTAGAAACTTTAGATAATTCTTTCCAACTTGTTTTTGTCAGTATTCAATCAGAGCTCTGGCATTACGGGTACTACGGGAAATTCTAAGGAACCAGCCAGCAAGGTTTAAAAATTATGCTGAGCTGACTATCATGAAAACTCTGGAAGCTCATAAGGATTCTCACAAAGAGGTAAATTCATTATAGTATTCTATTTCTACCTGCTGCTGTTTGAAATGACACCATTTTTTTTTTTTTTTTTTTTTTGCTTTTTACCATTTGTTGTCCTACATGTCTTACACCCTCTTCCCTTCCAAACACAGGTGCTTGAACTGCCAGAACTGTTGCTAGTCTGAGGATGAGAGGGGGGTAGCCTTTGCAGGGAGCACCATTAGCATCACTCAGTGGCCAGCAGTAGACACTGCTGCTTTAATACCTATCCTCCCTTTCTAGCCCTCACAAATTGAGGCTGCAAACCTGGATGCCTTGCGCCACAGCTAGGGGGACTGATCCAGTGTCATTCATTTTTATGCCGTTGTTAGAGTAAGGGCGCTACGTCGTCTCCTTGGCGCTATTGGCAGCTTTTGGACACATAAGTTAAGTTTTTGAACTTTCAACTTTTCAATATATTAATAAAAGGAGAAGTCACAGTGGTGCTCTGAATGATTACGTTGCACTGTGTTGACATACTCCGACAAAAAATTGATTATAATTCTGAGGGGATTTTTTATTATCAGGATTTTATATATTTGGGTCATTTGGTGATTCTGATAGGGTTCGGTTCTTTCTATTTTTGGTTGTTAGAGTAAGAGCACATTAAAATGAATTTTCATGGATAGACTCATTATCAAAACCGCAGGGGCTGCTGCGCTGTTGTTTCTATGTATATATATATATATATATATATATATATTATATATCAGTGGTGTGAATGCTGCCCAAGCGCTTCCCACAGTATACAGTCCAAGGTCAAGAAGGGGGCCTAGCAACCCCTACCCTCAAGAGAGAGTGGTAGAGTAGAGCAAACGCTAAACTTGCCCTTAATGGTTTTGCAGTGCCACCTCTTAACATATTTTCTTTATTCCCTTGCAAAATGCAATGTGTGTCTTTGAGTCAGTGCTGGCTCCTGGTGACACAGCAGCTCCTGGTTTTTCTTGGCAGTCTGACCAGAAGTGGATTGCCAGGCCTTTTTTCCGACACAATGGAGAGTTAAGTGATTTGCCCAAAGCCACAAGGAGTGCTAGTGAGAACTGAACCCTGGTCTATTAGCCTACTCCTCCACTTCCCTTAAATTACCCAGCTTCCATTCCCCTGGCAGCAGAAGATGATGCACTTGTGTTTTTCTCCCTGCCAAAGGGAATAGAGTAATTTAGTGCAAAGATGTTGGGCAGCAGTACTCTTAAAGAGAGATACAATGTTCACCATGCTCACTTTCTACAAATGTTAAAGGTTAGGAGGGCCCTCTCAGCAAAGGTTTTATTGGGGCCCTCAATTTGAACTTATGCCACTAATATCAGAAATTTTGGGCAGCTAAAAAATCCTTGGTTTTAAACATATAGAGCAACTGATATGATATTGATGGCCCCGATGTGATTTGCATAAAAGAACTCTGTTGAAAGGAAGAAGTAGAAAACTGATAATTCGTGAGATCAGGTTGGTTAGAGTTTGTCTGCAAAAGGCAGTGGGGTACTTGGCATATGGAGGATGTTTAGTTAGATGAAAAAGCTGTATAGCATTATAAAGTTCTAACATGGGTCAGCCTCATAGTGCAGGAGGTTTAAGTTTGAATCTTGTGTCTGATGGCTGAGATGAATCCCAGGAAAAGAGGTAAGATGACTACTGCTGTTGCCCCAAGTTTCAGGTTTATTTGGTAGACCACTAATAAATTACATTGTGTAAGTTATTTACAGATTTGAAAATTATGAACGTAAAACATACAGTTAAAGCGAGCAATAAATGAGTATACACAAACAGAACAAGATAATGAGGTTCTCCAGGACCAAGCAGGAAGTCAGTCCTCACTTATGGGTGACGTCGGCGCCGACGGAGCCCTCGCGGAGCAATTTTCCCCAGCTTTCAAAGAAAGCCTTTGGGAATTGCAGCGCGCATGCGCGGTCGTCTTCCCGCCCGAGGGTGCCATCTTAGCCAGTCTTCTTTTTTCCGCGGAGCCCTACAGACGTCCCCGTCTTGTCCCCGCGAAAAAGTCGATTTTTCTTCATTATTTTATTCTTTTTCCTTCAGTTCGACGCCGATCGTTTTCCCACCCGGACTCGCGACGCCGGTCACGAGTCCTCTTACTTTTTTTTCGGTTTTTCTGACTTTGTCAGCTTTCGTTTTGATTTTTCCCTGGCAGCCCGGTCCTTTGACCTCGCAGGGGCCCTTTTTCCCCCGATGGCTGCCAGTGGCTTTAAGCGGTGTGGTCAGTGTGACCGAAATATGTCACTAACTGACAAACACGACTTTTGCCTCCGCTGCCTGGGCCCGGATCATGAGGAACTGATCTGTGGGCCCTGCGGCAAAATGTCCTCAAAAGCGTTGAGAAGTCGGCGGCATCAGCGTGATCGAATCTTCGCTGACCCCAGCCGTACCCGGACCTCGTCGGAGGCCTCCGCGTCAAAAGGCTCCAGCTCGGACCGTCGCCGGAGTTCCTCCGACCGGGGTTCTCCCTCCGGGGACCATCGTCGGACGGTGAAACCCGCGAGGGCGGCGTCGGTGGACGCTCCTGGTTCCGCGAGGGCCAGGTCGCATAGCCCCGATAGCCGCCCCGGGTCCTTGGAGAAGGAACACCTCCCGAAGCGACCTCGCCTGGAGTCGGAGATGCCTGCTCGGGTAAGTCCTGTAGTCCTTCTGGACTCGCCTCCGCGACAGCCGACGTCGGGCCCGACGCCGTCGGGGCCCGAGTCGGGGGCTGCTGGGTCACCTGAGCTCGGACTCAGGTTGACGGCCTTGGAGAGCAGACTGTCTGCCTTCATGGACCAGCAGCGGGCACTGCTCGCTGGCCTCGCTGGCGCCGCTGCCCCGACCGCCGGGACGTCGACGTCCAAGTCGACCCCGGAGACCGAGCCGATCCTCGAGTCGATGAGAACTCGAGTCGATCCTCGGTCGAGGTCACCCTCGGCCTCCCGTTCGGGACCAAGGTCGCCGACGCCGACTCCCTCGGCGTCGGGGCGGCAGGCGCCGCGCCCTGCCCGGGCCGACCCCACCGAGTCCTCGTCGGAGTCGGTCTGGGAGTCTGAAGAGGAAGAGTCGCCTGATTCTTTCCGGACTCGGTGTGTCCCCTCGGACTCACCGGAGTCCGAGCCTCGGAAGCAGTCCCCCCCCGGAGGATGCCCGGTTCTCGGACTTCGTTAGGGATATGGCCAAGGCTTTGGCCTTCCCTGCGGATCCCGAGGAGGAGCCTCGAGCCGAAGAGCTCGACGCCCTCCAGTATGACTCTCCCGCGAGGGAACACTTTACTGTACCGGTTCCTCCTATGCTGGAACGGCTACTCTTCCGCATGTGGGAGAGTCCGGCCTCCTCGCCGGTCCTGAGCAAGCGGGTCGATTCTATCTATCGAGTCCGCAAGAGCCCTGGCTTTCAAAAGGCACAGCTACCACACCATTCCATGGTAGTGGAATCGGCCATGCATCGTCTTAAGAGCCAGAAGATGCACTCCTCGGTGCCTCCTGGCAGGGAGGCCCGTAACCTGGATGGCCTTGGTAAGAAGTGTTTCCAGGGCTCTATGCTCGCATGTCGTGTCCAGACTACCAGCTATACATGGGCATGTATCTCCGGGATCTGGCTAAAGAGCTAGCCGGATTCTCCGCTGGTTTGTCCGAGGAACCCTTGCGGAGGTTCCTGGCCTTGTCCACTGGCATTCGGGAATGCTCAAAGTTCATGTCCCGAGCAGCCTATGATGGCTTTGAAGCATCGGCTCGAGTGGCCGCAGCCGGCATCGGTGCCCGCCGACAGGCTTGGCTTCAGTCGTCAGACCTTGAGCCCTGGGTGCAGGACAAGTTGGTCGATGTCCCCTGCCGAGGCGAAAACCTCTTTGGCAAGCCCATGGCGGAAAAGGCTGCACAAATTGAGACTGAGACTCTCACCAGGACCAGGCTTTCTAGGAAGACCTCCACCCCTTCCCAGAAAAAGAAGGGCTCGGGGAAAAAGTCCTTTTACCCGAGGAAGGCGGCTGCCTACAAACAATACCCCCATTATCAGGCCCCTGCAGCTCCCCAACAGGGCCAGCAGGCCAAGGGACGGGGTAACGGGTCCCGTAGGCAGCAAGCCCCCAAGCCTGCACCACCAGCCCCTGCTCAGCAGGGTGGGGGTTTTTGACTCACAAAGCATAGCCTCTCCCCCCCCGCTGGTTCCTCCCAGCACCGGAGGCCGGCTGGTTCACTTCGCCCACAGGTGGTCCAGCATCACCGCAGATGCCTGGGTGCTTCAAGTCGTGCGAGAAGGCTATCTTCTCCACTTCCATCAGGTCCCTCCCTCCTATTTTCCGGGAGAACCTCCGCGACCCCCTCTGCACAGGGAATTACTCCTTCAGGAATTAGCAGGTCTTCTGCAGGAACAGGCGGTGGAACCGGTGCCCCACCACCTGAGAGGTCAAGGCTTTTATTCCAGGTATTTTCTGATACCAAAGAGAACAGGGGGCCTCAGACCCATCTTGGACTTGCGCAACCTCAACAAGTTCCTTGTGCGGGAGAAGTTCAAAATGCTTACCCTTGGAATCCTTCTGCCCTACCTCCAGCAGGGAGATTGGCTATGCTCCTTGGATCTAAAGGATGCCTACACGCACATCCTCATCCACCCAAGCCACCGCCAATACCTAAGGTTTGTGGTGGCAGGAAATCATTACCAGTACAGAGTACTGCCCTTTGGCCTGTCCTCCGCACCGCGAGTCTTCACAAAATGTCTCGCGGTCGTGGCGGCCCATCTCCGGCTTCACGGCCTCTATGTCTTTCCGTACCTCGACGACTGGCTCATCAGAGCAGCGTCCGCTCAGGAGGTCACCAACGCCACGTGCTGCACGGTGACTCTGCTGCAGCACTTGGGCTTTGTTATAAACTTCGCAAAGTCCACTTTGCTCCCCTCACAGGATCTCGAGTTCATCGGCGCGAGGCTGCACACTCCTCAGGCGCGAGCATACCTACCGCTCGACAGGGCTCAACGGCTCATGGACCTAGCCGACCGCTTTCGCAGCCAGCCCCTGGTCTCCGCCAGGCGCTTCCTGAGACTGCTCGGCCATATGGCTTCCACCGTCCATGTGACCCCCAATGCCCGCCTGAATATGCGGTCTGCTCAATGGTGTCTCCGCCAGCAGTGGCGACAAGCCACAGGCGGCCTAGCAGACCTAGTGCGCGTCTCCGAGCCGCTGGTCTCGTCTCTCCGGTGGTGGCTCCGGCAGCCGAACCTGATATTCGGAATGCCTTTCCAGTCACCTCAACCGACCCGGGTGCTGACCACCGATGCATCCCTCCTGGGCTGGGGAGCACATTGCCAAGAGGCACGTACTCAGGGCCTCTGGACCACGTGGGAGTCTGCTCAGCAGATCAACTTCCTGGAGCTCAGGGCGATCCGCCTAGCTCTCAAGGCCTTCTCCCACCTGACTTCCCAACAGTCCGTCCTTGTCCAGACGGACAATCAAGTTGCCATGTTCTACGTGAACAAACAGGGGGGCACGGGCTCCTTCCTCCTCTGCCGGGAGGCACAGAAGCTCTGCTCTTGGGCCGTCAGTCACGGCATTCTCCTCAAGGCAGTTTATCTCCCGGGCCAAGAAAATTGCCTTGCGGACAAACTCAGCAGGGTCCTCCAGCCGCACGAGTGGCGTCTGGATCCCTTGGTAGTTCAGACGCTCTTCCTCAGGTGGGGCCTCCCCACGGTGGATCTCTTTGCCAGTCCTCACAACCGGCAGCTTCCTCGCTTCTGCTCTCGTCAGCCACACCCCCTTCGGGTTGCGGCGGACGCCTTTCTGATCTCATGGTCGGGGAGCCTTCTGTACGCTTTCCCTCCCATCCCGCTAGTCTCTCGGACTCTTTTCAAGGTTCTCCGAGACAAAGCCTTCATGATCCTGGTGGCCCCTCGCTGGCCCAGGCAGCCGTGGTTTCCGCTCCTGCTGCAACTGGCGGTGGAGGATCCAATCCCTCTGGGGGTACAACCGGATCTCCTCACTCAGGATCAGGGGTCCCTACTGCACCCCAACCTCAGGTCTCTCAACCTCATGGCCTGGCTGCTGAGAGGGTAGTCCTTGCTCCCCTTCTCCTGCCGGCGGAGGTGGAGGAGGTCGTCTTGGCTTCGCGACGGCCTTCTACCCGCAAATGCTACGCCCTTAAATGGCGTCGCTTTGCAGTCTGGTGTACCCAACAGTCTCAGGATCCCTTCTCCTGCCCGGTGTCGGTGATCTTGCAGTACTTGCTGCACCTCTCTAATCTGGGACTTAAGTCCAACTCCGTCAAAGTTCACCTCAGTGCTCTTTCAGCACATCATGTGCCGGTGGACGGCAGACCTCTCTCCAACGACCCTCTCGTAGCGAGGTTTCTCCGAGGTCTCCTTCTACTTAAACCACCTCTGCGCCCGCCAGCGCCTGACTGGGACCTGAATGTGGTTTTGCAGCGGATCACCTGTCCGCCTTTTGAACCTATGGCTACCTGTTCTCTCCGTTTTCTGTCTTGGAAAACACTGTTCTTGATAGCCCTCACTTCCGCTAGACGCGTAAGTGAATTGCAGGCCCTCGTGTCTGATCCCCCTTACACTAGGTTCTACAAGAATAGGGTAGTCCTACGGACTCACCCGAAATTTCTGCCTAAAGTGGTCTCCCCTTTTCACATCAATCAGGAGGTGGTACTTCCAACCTTCTTTCCCAGACCACACTCCAGCCGAGCTGAAACGGTCCTCCATACCCTGGACTGTAGAAGGGCATTGAACTTCTACCTTGACCGTACGCGGGAGCACCGTAAAGCTGCTCAGCTTTTTGTGTCTTTTGACCCCAATAAATTGGGGCTCCCG
Source organism: Ichthyophis bannanicus (assembly GCA_033557465.1). Taxonomy (NCBI): domain Eukaryota; kingdom Metazoa; phylum Chordata; class Amphibia; order Gymnophiona; family Ichthyophiidae; genus Ichthyophis; species Ichthyophis bannanicus. The sequence continues at coordinate 841,778,672 of CM066036.1, read as the reverse complement.
GTCTCCAAGCGTACTCTGTCCATCTGGGTTGCGGACTGTATCTCTTGGGCTTATGGGGCAGCCGGACTCTCCTTAGAAAGTCGAGTCACGGGTCATTGCGTTCGGGCAAAGGCCACGTCAGTGGCTTACCTCCGCTCTGTTCCGCTGGCAGACATCTGCCGGGCCGCTACTTGGTCTTCGAGCCAGACTTTTGCGGTCCATTACTGTCTCGAGAGGGAGTCCCGTAGGGACAGTGCTTTCGGACAGGCAGTCCTCCGTAATCTCTTTGAGGTCTGAGCAACTCCTACCCTCCATCCCGGATGTGGGCTACCGGTGGGTGATAATTCAGCGAAGATTCTATCCTTCTGTGCTGCTGAGCTAGAGGGAGCTCATTTTTGTGCTTAGGGTCTCCGGTAGCCTTGAGCTTGGGAGTCCCATAAGTGAGGACTGACTTCCTGCTTGGTCCTGGAGAAAGCGTAGTTACTCACCTGTAACAGGTGTTCTCCAGGAGCAGCAGGAATCAGTCCTCACTACCCTCCCTCCTCCCCTTGGAGTTGCAATCGTCTGCTTATGTTCTTTTTGCAAATTTTTATGCTGTCTTTTTTAGCTATGTCATCTGACTGGCTAAGATGGCACCCTCGGGCGGGAAGAAGACGACCGCGCATGCGCGCTGCAATTCCCAAAGGCTTTCTTTGAAAGCTGGGGAAAATTGCTCCGCGAGGGCTCCGTCGGCGCCGACGTCACCCATAAGTGAGGACTGATTCCTGCTGCTCCTGGAGAACACCTGTTACAGGTGAGTAACTACGCTTACGTTACTGCTTTGTAGCTAATTTATAAAGACTTGTTTCCGATCATATAATTATGTAAATACTGTGTTTATAAAACTGGTATTCATTGTCCAAACAGGGCTAGATCAAAATGCCAGCTTTGTTTGCTCAGGCCTTTGGGATAGTCCTTACGAATTGCTTGGTCTGGACTTGGTGTCTTCTGTTTATTTTTTGACTGTTTCATATTGTTTTATGTCTAAGTTGCTGTTTGAATGTAATTTTCATTACAGCACACATCAGTTGTTAGCTGGATGTATGAGGGGTCAATATTCAAAAGCATTCATCTGGTTAGCAGGACCTGCTAACTGGATAAACTTCAGTGAGGGCACACAAAGAAGCAAGATACTCAAAATAATTTTATTGGACCACAAGGTCAAAAAGTGGGAATTCGAACACCACTGGACCCTACACAAGCCATGTTTTGGCAGAGCTTTCTTCAGGAGTCAGAACTCTGTATTTATAAAACATACATACAAACAAAGATAAAACACAAATAAAAAAATCAGATAATACTTTACTAAAAGGGCAGATGTCCAAGATCCATGAATGAAGAGCATAACAAATATCTTATATATAAATATTATTTCTTAAAATATACATAAAAAAGCAGTAATAAATATTGTCTCCTAAATTAATACAACTGCACATATATTAAAATCAATTGTAAAACAATCAAATGACGAGACATGTTAAGATCTTTGTGAATAAAAAGAAATAAAGATAAAAAGGGTAAAAAGAAGAGCATCAAACATCTAAATACAAATGTTAAGTATGATGAGGACTATATACAAAATACTGAACATTTAAAACCCATTAAGTAAAAGTGCTTTCTTTAGAAGCTTAGATGACAAGACTTCAACTTTCATATTTTGGACGCATGCAAAAGAGAAAGATCATTAGAAAAAGACATCATGCTTGGCAAGGTAGAAGGTTAACGCAAAAGAGGAAGGCCAGCAATGAGATGGATCGATAAAATAACAGCAGCTATGGGTGCCAGTCTGTCAACAATGAACCGCCTGACTGAAGATCAAACACATTTTAGGACAACTATCCAGAGAGTCGCCATGAGTTGACACCGATTCGACGGCACTTAACAACAATAACAACCATTGGTCTGAAAAGGCACATCTTATTTCGGACCTTAAGTTTTTTGTTCTCAAGGTTGTCAGGGCCAATGGGCTTGGTGATAATCTGGACAAAACGCTACCAAGAATGGAACAAAAGTATATTTTTCGGGTGAATACATTGGCCCCAGGGGCCTTAATCAGGCTATTGACTGTTCTGTTTTCCTTTGAGTCTTTTGTTATTCCCCCGATTTCATGGCATTTGACCCTCATTTTTAACCTTTATTTTTTTAATTTTTTATCTTTTATTGTCTATCTCAACTTTTTTATCCATCTGCCACCTGCTTTTTACCTGAGCCATTAAAAACAGGTCTTCTCTTTTTACTTTGGTCTTGGTTTTAGTCTCTCGTTCAATTGAATATTCATTTTATGGTTTGTCTTGGCTCTTTTCCTTTCCCTTTCCCTATTTCCTTTCCCTTTTGCTTTCCTTCCCCCCTCCCCTCCCTCTCCTCTTTCCTTTCCTTCCCCCTCCCTCTCCTCCCTCCCCACCCTCTCTTTCCTCCCCCTCCCCCTTTCCTCACCCCTCCCCCTTTCCTTCACCCCATTCACTCTCTCTCTCTCTCCCTCCCCCCACCTTCCTCCACCTTCTTCCTTCTCCCCTCCCCTTCTTACTTGTCCTATATATTGCAATATCATTTTTATCTTTTTTATGGTCCCCTAATTTTGCTCTTATTGTTTTGACAATTGTTGGCCAGATCGGGTTGAGTCAGACAATGGGGCACATTAGACATCTCTTTGATGCATCATAAGCAACAAGTGCAATGAGACTGCCATTTGTTGCCGTTGAGTTTATGATGCCTGCTTACAGGGGACACCTTGCATAGAGATATGCGTGATGTTTTCACTACAATATTTTATAATATTTATGATGGCTTAGATTTTATGGAAGAAGGATAGTAGCATGTCTTTCTTTAAAATTTACAATTAAAAACCTTTCTTTCATCACTATACATGTTAGCTCATTAGCCCCTCTTCTATGAGTGTCGGTGTCTTCAGCAGGTTGTTTACTATGTGGTATCATGGCAACCCCTTTTTGGCGCTGATTTCGTCTTTAATATGCCAACTCGGCGTCTTTTTCACTCCTGCTTCTTTTAACAACGCTGTGCACCATCTTGGAGGAGTCTGCGGTGCCGGGATAAGAAAGTGACTGATCTTTTTAAAAATTTTGAACTAACACTTATGGGTATAACATATATATTAGTTGTTGATTATGATTGAGTTTTGTCATAGGAGAAGGTTAGATATAATCATTATAAGAGAGTTGTATGAATACTGACAGATGAACAATGCATAATAGCCACAGTGTTTTGAGAGGTTAATGCATTCCACTCTGTACAAAGTTATCACCCAACTTAGGGGTTTGGTTTAATATCGATATCAGTAATTTACCTGTGTATGTTTTAGATGATTACATTTCCATAACTTGGTCTGGTTAGTCATATAAGAATCTGCAAAAAAGTGTTGGATACTCCAGGTGTGTTTGGTAAACAAGCTACGGCTCGTACACAATAAGAATTTATGTCCCTTATGTAAAACAAAATTTGAAGTTCATGGTGTCATTTGGGTTCAGGTACATTAAGATTTCCAAACCTTTCTAATTCTTACATTTTGTTCTTGTTTAGTTTCATAAAAGACTGCTAACAGGAATTTCCACTACCCCACACCGGTCGGGAGGAAATTGTACTCCATACACTGGATTGCAAATGGGCCCTGTCCTTCTACCTACAGCGGACTTAGGGCCATTGCAAAGCTCCTCAGATTTTTGTTTCTTATGAGCCCAGCAGACTGGGACTTCCCATGACTAAGCGAACTCTGTCCACTTGGGTGACAGACTGTATTGCCCTTGCCTATGAGCAAGCTGGGCTCTCCCTGGAACACCGCATCACAGCGTATGGCGTAAGAGTGAGGCCACATTAGTGGCAAACCTGCGCTTGTTGCCAGTGATGTAGATCTGCAAGGCCGCCACATGGTCTTCAGTTCACGCGTTTACAGCTCACTACTGCCTGGAGAGTGAGTCCCGTTGGGACATTGTCTTCGGGGTGCAATCCATTCGGGATGCAGGCAACTCCTGCCCTCCAACCCTTCTGTGTTCAGGCTACCGAAGTGATGGTGCTGCCAGATGCTAAGGTCTTGCAGAGTGTCTCAGTTGGGGACTCATCTTCTGCAACTCACGGCTACCCAACTTGGCCACAGTTGGTGCTGTTGTGGTTCAGTCCTCAGCAGCCTGGAACTAGAGTCCCATATGTGAGGATTGACTTCCTGCTTGTTCCTGGAGAAAGCGTAGTTACTCACCTGTAACAAGTGTTCTCCAGTGATAGCAGGAATCAGTCCTCACAACCCTCCCTCCTCCCCTGGGAGTTGCCTCCCTATCTTGTTTTTTTACTACCGTCCTAGCTATGTCATCTGACTGAGCAAGATGGCACCCTTGGGTGGGAAGAGGATCAGGCATGCGTGGTAGCATATCCCAAAGGCTTTCTTTGAAAGCTGGGGAAATGCTTCCATGCGGGCTGCATTGGTGCCGACGTCACCCATATGTGAGGACTGATTCCTGCTGTCCCTGGAGAAGATATGTTACAGGTGAGTAACTGCACTGTACCCCAGGGACCTGTGCTGGGCCCGCTACTTTTTAACATATTCGTAAATGACCTGGAAATGGGAATAATGAGTGAGGTGATCAGATTTGCAGATGACGCAAAATTATTCAAAGTTGTTAAAATACAAGAGGATTGTGAAAAATTGCAAGAGGACCTTGACAGATTGGAAGGCTGGATGTCCAAACTGCAGATGAAATTTAATGTGGGCAAAAGTTATGCACCTAGGAAAGAACAACCCAAACTATGGTTACATGATGCAAGGTTCCACATTAGGAACCACCACCCAGGAAAAAAGATTTAGGCGTCATTGTGGATAATATCTTGAAACCCTCTGCCAGTGTGCAGCAGTGGGCAAGAAAACAAATAGAATCCTAGGAATCATAAGGAAAGGAATGGAGAATAAAACCAAGGATGCATACTTCTGTATTGACTGCAATTCTAGTTACTATATCTTAAAAAGGATATAGCACATTTAGAAAAGGTACAGAGAAGAGCAACAAAAATGGTGAAGGGATGAAAAGAAACCCCTATGGGGAGAGGCTTAAAAGGTTAGGGCTCTTCAGTTTGGAAAATAGATGGTTGAGGGGTGGGATATGATTTATTTATTCTATTTTATTTATTTTATGACACTTCTATTCCACCATATCTACAAGTTACAGCGGTTTACATGGAACAAAGAATGTTTACTTTACATGGAACAGATGTTTAACAGGCTATGGACTAAAAATGATAACTGAACATAGATAGATGTCTATAAATTAAGGAATGGAGTGGAACGGGTAAACGTAGATCAGTAGTTTATGCCATCAAAAAAGCAGAGAGACTAGAGGACACGCATTGAAGCTACAATGTAACCCATTTAAAACTAATAAGAAACAAATGCATTTTTTATTCAATGTGTATGCATGTATTTATTTATTTGATTCTTCTATACCGCCTCTTCTAAAGATCAGGGGCGGTTTACAAAGAACAGAACATTTTATATAGAACGGTGGTATAACCTTTTACATAGTAAACTTTGTAATTACAGTTAACATAACAATTTACATTTTGCTTAAAACAAGACGCTAATAAACTATGTACATAATCTCTTATTATGATGATTTTCTTTGAGTTTGAGGGTGCGGAATGTGCGTGTCTCTCAGGGGGTTTGTTGTGATGTAGCTTGTGAGGGGAGGTTTATGTTTGTGTTTCCATAGTGTGCAAGGAAGAGGTAAGTTTTGAGTTCTCTCCTAAATGTTTGGAGCTCTTTGATCGATTGTAGCGGTAGTGGGAGGGAGTTCCAGAGACTGGGGGCGAGATATGTGAAGGCTCTGGAGCTCGTGGTCTCTTTTGTCTTGTGGATAGAGTGGGGGTTACAAGTGAGTGGATAGCATTTTGCCTGCGGGATATGGTATCTGGTGCAGTATGAATGAGGGTTGATGATAAGGATGGGGAGATGTTATTGATAAATTTGAAGGTTACTGTTAGTAACTTATATTTTATTCAGCTTAGAACTGGGAGCCAGTGGAGCTCATATAGGATGGGATTATATGATCAAGTAGGTGGGCTTTACAGACAATTCTAGCGGTGATATTTTGTGCTCTATGTAGTAAGTTTGTTTTTGATTGGTAGACCCTGTAATAGACTATTACAGTAGTCAAAATGTGGGGTGATAAGGGCCTGGACTACTGATTTGAAATAGTTGATGTCTAGCAGGGGTCTAAGATGTTGAACAGTTTTGATTTGAAATAGTTGATGTCTAGCAGGGGTCTAAGATGTTGAACAGTTTTGATTTGAAATAGTTGATGTCTAGCAGGGGTCTAAGATGTTGAACAGAGTTCAGTTTGAAGAAGATAGTCCTTACTGTTTGTGTTATATGTGGGAGCATGCTGAGGGATTGATATAGCATTATGCCGAGGTATTTCACCTCTTGCTTAACAGGGAGTACAATATTATTAATCTTGATGGTTTGAAAAGGGGTAGGATTTTGATCTCTCACTTGGTTTGCAGCTTGTCGTGCTGTGAGGGCTTGCGTGCATCAGTGGTGCTGAGAGCTAAACTATCGGTAGTTTAACTACTGGCAGGGTCTCCCAAGATGGACAGGTCTCAGCTGAGGTGCCAGACGAAGACAAACCACCCATCTGGGCAGCAGCAGAATGGGATAGTGTTGACGGCGGAGGATCACATTTCTGTGACAACGGCAACAACACCAAACTTAAACTGCGCGGAAGGAAGGCCCGGCAATCTACTTCTGTATCTTGCCATGAAAACCCAATGGATAGTTACAACAAAACAAATTGTGCTATGGTGCTGGAAGATGAGACTCCCAGGTCGGAAGGCACTCAACTAGCTACTGGGGAAGAGCTGAAGACTTTTCAGAGTAAAGCCAGCATTTATGATGTGGTTGGATCAAAGCCCTCGGGAAGTCTGACTGCTGATGTAGCTGCGCATGAAATGAGAGTCAGAAGCTGTAAAGATGTCTTACACATTGGAACATGGAACGTACGAAGCATGAACCAAGGGAAGTTGGAGGTGGTCAAGAATGAAATGGAACGTGTACAACTTGATCTGTTGGGTGTCAGCGAACTGAAATGGACTGGCATCGGGCACTTTGCATCAGATGATCACATGGTCTACTATGCTGGAAATGAAAAACAAAGAAGAAATGGTGTTGCATTTATAATAAAGAAGAAACTTGCAAGAACTGTAATGAAATACAACGCAGTCAGCGAACGCTTAATCTCTATTCGTCTACGAGGATTGCCTATCAACACAACTATAATTCAAGTATATGCCCCAACAACAGCTGCAGAAGAGAATGAAATTGAAGAGTTCTATGAACAAGTACAAGCTGAAATTGACAGAACATGCAAACAGGATATCCTGATAGTCATGGGTGACTGGAACGCAAAAGTTGGCAACAAAGAAGAAGGCAAAGTAGTTGGAAAATATGGACTTGGCAACAGAAATGAAGCTGGAGAAAGATTGATAGATTTCTGCAAGACCAATGATCTATTCATCTCAAACACCTTCTTCCAGCAACACAAGCGACGACTGTACACATGGACTTCACCCAATGGATTGTATAAAAATCAAATTGACTACATCTGTGGAAGTCAACGATGGAAAAGCTCTGTAACATCAACAAAGACAAAACCTGGAGCTGACTGTGGTACAGATCATCAACTACTAGTATGCAAACTTAAGCTAAAGTTGAAAAAGAGCAAACCACTCATGAATGCACCAAAATATGACCTTGAGAATATACCACTGGAATTTAAAGACTGCCTGCAAAATCGATTTGCTGCTTTAGATACAAATGACAGAGCTCCGGAAGAGTTATGGAATGACATCAAGAAGGTTGTGCTGGAAGAAAGCGAGAAGTCTCTACAAAAGGTGAAAAAGCAAAAACGGCCAAAATGGATGACGGAAGAAACTCTGAAAATTGCCCAGAAACGCAGAGAAGCTAAAGCCAAAGGAGAAAGAAAGACAATCGCAGAACTCAACAGAGATTTCCAACGTGCAGCAAGACAGGACAAGGAAAAGTACTACAATGACACTTGCAAGGAAATAGAAGCAGAAACTATTAGAGGAAGAACAAGATCGGCTTTCCTAAAGCTGCGAGAGTTAAAGAAAAAGTTCCAGCCTCGAATTGGAATGTTACAAGATGCTCAAGGTTCTATGTTGAATGATTCTGAGAAGATCAAGAAAAGGTGGAAGGAATATACAGAGTTTTTATATGATAAAGATCAAGTGGACCAACAACCGTTTCAACCTATACCTTATGATCAGGAACCATTGGTGATGAAAGAAGAAGTTGAAGCAGCATTGAAAGCCTTATCAAAGAACAAAGCACCAGGCATTGATAGCATTCCCATAGAAGTATTGCAGCAATCTGATGCAGCTGTTACCGTACTTACAAGGCTCTGCCAAGAAATATGGAAGACAACATCATGGCCAACTGACTGGAAAAGATCTGTGTTTATACCAATACTAAAGAAAGGTGATCCAACTGACTGTGGAAATTATCGCACAATCGCTCTGATCCCACATGCCAGCAAGATTCTACTGAAGATTATTCAAAAGAGACTACAGCCATACCTAGAACAAGAACTACCTGAAGTGCAAGCAGGGTTCAGGAAAGGGCGAGGAACGAGAGACATCATTGCGGATGTGAGATGGATCCTTGAAAAGACTAAATACCAAAAGGATATCTATTTGTGCTTTATCGACTATAGCAAGGCTTTTGACTATGTAAACCATGAGAAACTCTGGGCCACATTAAGAAGCATGGGTATACCAGAACACCTGATCGTTCTCTTGCGTAATCTGTACATTAATCAAGAAGCAACAGTTCGAACGGAACAAGGAGAAACAGAATGGTTTAAAATAAGCAAAGGTGTAAGACAAGGCTGCATACTTTCCCCCTACCTGTTTAATTTATATGCAGAACAAATCATCAGAGAAGCAGGACTGTATGAAGACAACAGAGGTGTGAAGATTGGTGGAAGACTCATCAACAACCTTCGCTATGCTGATGATACCACATTACTGGCTGAAAGCGAAGATGATCTGAAACATTTGCTTCTCACAATCAAAGAACTTAGTCTCAAAATGGGCCTGCACCTTAATGTAAAGAAGACAAAGATCATGACAACTGGCATAATCAACAGGTTCATCGTTGAAGGAGAAGAAATTGAAATCGTGAACAACTTTAACCTACTTGGATCAACTATCAATAAAGAAGCAACAAGCAGTCAAGAAATCAGACGACGCATTGCTCTTGGCAGAATGGCTATGAAAGACCTAGATAAGATTCTCAAGAGCAGAGATGTCTCTCTCCATACAAAGATTCGACTTGTTCAAGCCATGGTATTTTCAATAACATCATATGGATGTGAAAGCTGGACAGTGAAAAAGACAGACAGGAAGAAAATTGATGCCTTTGAATTATGGTGCTGGCGGCGAATACTGTGTATACCATGGACTGCCCGAAGAACAAACCAGTCGGTACTAGAGGAGATCAAACCTAAGCTTTCTTTAGAAGCTCAGATGACAAGACTTCGACTTTCATACTTCGGACACATCATGCGAAGAGAGAGATCATTAGAGAAAGACATCATGCTTGGCAAGATAGAAGGTCAACGCAAAAGAGGAAGGCCAGCAATGAGATGGATCGCTACAATAACAGCAGCTACGGGTACCAGTCTGTCGTCAATGAGCCGCCTGACTGAAGACCGAACACAATTTAGGATAGCTATCCAGAGGGTCGCCATGAGTCGACTCCGACTCGACGGCACTTAACAACAACAGGATTTTGATTTCTTGATTGTGTCCAGATTCCTCAGAGATCTACTTCTACTAAAACCCCCAGTTTGTCCTCCAGCAACTGAGTGGGAGTTGAATGTGGTCTTGGAGCAGCTTACTCGCCCACCGTTTGAGCCGATGTCCACTTGCCATCTGCACTTCCTCTCCTGGAAGGTGCTCTTCCTGGTGGCACTCACATTTGAGGATCCGTTTGAGTGAACATGCATCTCGGGTGCACAACAGGGTATTATCTGCCCCGATAGTTGATCACTGTCTGTCACACAATCATGAGTTTTTTGACCTTCATTGGACTGTAATTGATCAAATTCCCCCGGATCCTAGAGGGGGTGATCGTATGGCTTTATTGCAGCGGCGTGAACAAGCTTGGATTTTTAAATTGAATACGGTGTCCCCCTTTGGTCTTAATAAAGAAGTTGATTGGGCTAGCCTCAAGTAATGACGTGGTGGGGTTCCTCTGGTGTGGTGGGGCGCTCCTACTATCTGATTGGATTGTTCTGCTAACTGACGGCTATTGATAGCCAATAAAATACTCCCTTCTGAAAATATACCGAGTAAGTGAGCTCGGCGACATTTGGTGGTTGGCACAGCTTAAAGGAGATTGCACTTGATACAGGGAATGGATCCCGAAATGTGCACGTTGTGCTAAGCTTGAGGAGGATTGTGTTGTGCTGCTCTTTGAAGGATCTTGGTGGACATTAAGCTAAGTTTTCTGAATGAAATACAATTATTTAATAAAATGGATAAGGCCGTCTGGAGGGGTTAGAGTGTAGTTCTGACTTCCCTCGGCTTCATCCGACAAAAAGATAAGTGTTTTCTCAGAAGAACGGGACGCTATTGCACCTGAATCCTCAGTCTCTACACCTCAGGGCGTGGCTACTGAGAGCCTAGAATTCCAGAATATCAACCTTTCTCAACAGGTAAAAGATATCCTTTTGGCTTCAAGAAAACCTTCCACAAGGCGGGCCTACACCTTTAAGTGGAAAAGGTTCTCTATCTGGTGTTCTAAAAAGGAACTTAATCCCTTTTCAGTGCCAGTGGAGGCGTTACTGAAGTATCTCCTCCATTTATCATCCTCTGGTCTTAAGACCAATTCAGTAAGGGTCCACCTTAGTGTTGTTGACGCTTTCCACAAGCCCTTGGATGGACAACCTGTTTCCTCTTAACCACTCGTAGCGAGATTTATGAGAGGTCTACTCTTGACTAAACCTCCCATTAAGCCACCATCGGTGGCATGGGATTTGAATCTTGTCCTTGGGCAGCTCATGAAACCGCCCTTCGAACCCTTAGCCACTACATCTCTGAAGTTTCTTTCTTGGAAAGTAATGTTCCTAATTGCTGTCACTTCTGCAAGACGCATCAGTGAGCTCCATGCTTTAGTGGCTGATCCTCCTTATACAAGGTTCTACCATGATAAAGTAGTTCTTAGGACTCACCCCCCACTTTATGCCAAAGGTGGTTTCACCTTTTCATTTAAACCAGTCAGTTTACCTTCCTGTATTCTTCCCTAGGCCTCACGCCTCCAATGCAGAAACGAATCTTCACACTCTGGATTGTAAAAGAGTCTTGGCCTTTTACTTTCCGAGAACTAAGCAACATAGAAAGTCTTCCCAGCTTTTTGTTGCCTTTGACTCTAGTCACCTTGGACTACCAGTCTCCAAGTGAACTTTGTCTAAATGGATTGCAAATTGCATATCCTTTGCATATGAAAGTAAGGGACTTCCTCTCGAAGGTCATGTCACAGCTCACAACGTGAGAGCAATGGCAGCCTCTATGGCTAACCTTTGATCTGTCTCCATTGACGACATTTGTAGAGCAGCAACTTGGGCTTCGGACATACCTTTGCAGCCCACTACTACTTAGACAAGGACTCCCGTCGGGATGCCTTGTTTGGCCAAGCTGTTCTCCAGCATCTCTTTCAGACTTAAAACAACTCCTACCCTCCTTCCTGGGTTTCGATGCCAGAGACATACACAAGACACACGAGTATTCTGTAAAACATTATAAAAAACCAACTGTAAATACCTTATGTAAATAGTTTGGACAGTCTTCTACACCTGTCATCATTTGTAAAAAAAATTTAGATAGTTTATCTACTCAGTATATTGTATACATTGTTCATTGTAAAAAGTTAGAAAGTTTATCTACCCAATGTATTGTACACATTGTTCCATGTAAAAAGTTAGAAAGTTTTTTTCTGTTCAATGTAACGTATACAGAAGTATACATAAGTTGTTAATTCGTTCCATGTAAACCGCCCCTGATCTCTGGAAGGGGCGGTATAGAAGAAATAAATAAATAAATAAAGAGATCCATGGGAGGAAGCATGACTCATCTCAACCTGGGTTTCGCAGCTTTCTGGGGTCACCTCCCTGGCATCTCTCAGCTGGGGAGTCCCCATATGTGAAGACTACATTCCTGCTTGTTCCTGCAGATGGCGTAGTTACTCACCTGTAACAGGTGATCTCAGGGAACAACAGGAATTAAGTCTTCACAACCCACCCACCTCCCCTAGGAGTTGTCTTTCTCTATCTCTTCTTCTCTTCTTTGTCTCAGCTATAAACTCAACTGAAGAGAGAGAGTTGGAAAGAAGGGAAGGCAGTGACGCAGGAGCAGTGGGATGCACCCAAAAGCTTTCCCATGCCGGCTCCATCGGTACCGACGATACCCATATGTGAAGACTTAATGCCTGCTGTTCCCAGAGATCATCTGTTACAGGTGAGTAACTACGCTATTCCCACCATGCCTAATCTCTTCAGTCTTCCACTGTCCATGGAGCAACACAGACATTTTTTGCATTGGTCTGCAGTATTCTTCTGCATTCATTCTAATTAATCTGTTTGCTGGCCTTTTGGCTGTGTGTAAGTGTCCTCTCCTGCTACTGTTGTTGCCACATGCTTTCTCCCCTTTATTTTTACGTAGTTTAGCAGTTTTTCGGTTGTTAGAGCTTCCTTTCTTTTTCTCACAATGATGCTGTAGGCTGCATTTAGGCTTCAGACGTTCTGGTCACAGAACTTTTTTCTGTCATCAAAACTGAGTTATTTGATTTCACTGTAGACGTTTTTCCAAGTAATGTGTCCCACACACCGCCCAGCAGATTTAAAAAGTGCACCTGATGCCTCAGGATGATGTCTATTACAGACACTTGCAAATGGTGCCTGCAGTGCTTTGAGCCTGACCATGAGCCACTGCCTTGTGTTTTGTGTTTACAGATGACAAAGAGAGGGCTCCAGTTTTGAGAGAAACGGCGCAAATTAAATTTTGATGCCGAGAAGATAGATCCATCACCTTTGGTATTGGCCTCCATGGCTTTCAGAACTGCATTGGACAATGGTAGTTTATCAATGGAAGGATACTCCTATGGTAGAAAGGCTAAAAAGGTTAGGGCTGTTTAACCTGGAAAAGAGACGGCTGAGGGGAGATATGATAGAAGTCTATAAATTAATGAACGGAGTGGAACGGGTAAACGTAGATCGATTGTTTACGTTATCAGAATATAGAAAGACTAGGGGACATGCAATGAAGCTACAGGGTAAACTATTTAAGACTAATAAAAGAAAATATTTTTTCACTCAACGTGTAATCAAACTCTGGAATTTGTTACCGGAGGATGTAGTAAAGGCTGTTAGTGTAGCTGGGTTTAAAAAAGGTTTGGACAAGTTCCTGGAGGAAAGGTCCATAAACCATTATTGAGAAGTGACTGAAGATATCAGTGCTTGACCCAGTGCAAGCATTGTGGAACTTGTGTCTCTTGGGGAGACTGCTAGGTACATATGACCTAGATTGGCCACTGTTGGAAACAGAATACTGGGCTTGATGGACCTTGGTCTGACCCAGTATGGCATATCTTATGTTCTTATGTAACATCAAGGGGCTTTTGAGCTCACTAGGAGCCGAGCACCAGTAGGATCCCCCTGGCAATGAGCACCCACCAATATCACCTTGAGGAAAATCAAGGATTCTGCTTTGTCCTCAAAGACATAGAGGACCAGAGATAGCGATCATCAAGAGGAGTCATCGAAGCATGATGTGAAGAGCACCAGTGTTTCAGATGAACCACGACATTCAAAGGAGCTCTGACATGAGGATTGTTCATCCTCCTCGCTGTTGGAGGGGCTGCATCTGCTTCCAATGAGTCTAGACCAGCCTGCTGAAACTCCCTCTCAGATTTTGCAGCATTGGATGAATCTGCTGCACACCTTGGCACACCATGGAAGCCGTCAAGGAACAGATCATGAAAGGCTTTGAGGATAACGATACTCTTTATCCTTCGTGAGGTTGCAGCTTAGATGGCATTGACAAGGGCTTGATGGCACATCCAACCATCCTTGAAACTCTGAGTCTGCAGGAAAAGAATCATCATCAAGACCTAAAAGGGCCTTGACACTGGCTCCTATCCGGCCGATATCACACTCCAGCACTTTGAGAGGTGATCACTCCCCATGGTGCCAGAAATCATCAGTGTTCTTATTACTGGATGCCTGGATAGTGGGGTGGGGGGTGGGGGTTACAGGAATTTGCCTATTGGGTAATGTGTCGAGCAAGGACTATGTGATTGCAGTGGGAATGCAGATAGTGGCAACTTATGATTGAAGGGGAGAGGGTAGTAGGGACAAGGGGGAAGGTGGGCTGGGCTGGATAACAGCTGAAAATGGAAAAACAATAGATGAGATAAGGAGAGGAAAATTACAGCCTGGGATGAAAATATGATGATAAGATATGAAGAGATGAAATGAGGAAGTAAAATCAAAGATGGGAAGGGGTGAAGGAGAGTGCAAGACGAAGAAGTAGAAAAATGGAATAGAGGGAGAGGTAAATAAATGGTGACTGGGGATGAGAAGATATGAAAGAATCAGTGTGTTGATGACTGAGAGATGGTAGAAACAAAAGTAGTCTGAGAAGAGAGAAATGGAGTGAAATGAGATGAAAAGTGAAAGATCAATGTCAGATATAGGGGAAGAGATGAGAGAAAAAATGAAGTGGACATGGCAAAAAGTTAAAAATGACAGAGTAAATAAGAGAGCAATAAAAACAATATCTAGATGACAAAGGTAGAGAAAAGCTTATTATTTTCATGCTGGTGTTTGGAATATGTCAGCTTTGACAAAGTACATCTTTCATGTTTTTGTGTTCAGTATGGGCAAAAATGCATTTGTTTGTGTATCTCTAGCTTTGCACTGCATGCAGTGTCTGACTCCTTGGAGTTTCTATTTCAGTTTTTATTTATACATTTTAAATTAGTGCTTTCTTTTCTGTAAGGGTTGAGGTTTGGTCTGTGTTTGTGGCTGAGGTGAGGTATTCTTTTGCTAGTGCATAGTTTCTGTGTGGCGATCTGTAGCATTCTGGCTTGTGGTGTTTTTCCAATAGGTGCATTGGAGTTCTAGGGTTTGATGTGATCTTCGCATTGTTTGAGTTCTGGGTGATAGTGCTGGTTTAGTATGGCAGCTATGCTACATAAGTGCTCAGTGTGTTTATTTCATTACAGAGGTTTTAACCACTTATCTGAGAAAACAGCTCAATCAAAAAGGTTTACAAAAACTGTAGGGCACACAGAAATATACAGTTATAAACCACGAATCAGAAAAACAGGAGGAAACATCCCCACCCCTCTACTATCCAGGCCACTCACAAACCAGCATACAACCATATTTTCAAGTGCTTGTGGAAGGCCAAGAGTGAGGCCTGAGCACACACCTCTCAAAAGAGAGCATTCCAGTGCTCACTAGCCACCACCCTAAATTTCCGGTCCTGATGGGAAACCTTCCGAACCATCTCCAGGCTCAGTGCCTCCAACAAACGGCCCTGTGACAACTGCAGAGGGCAGGCCAGGCTATACCATTTCAATTCTCGCAGATAATCGGGGCACGAATCCTGAAGGACCTTAAAAGCAATCACTAACAAGTTTGAACACGCCACATTCCCACATGGGCGACCAGTGTAAATGCACCAAAGATGGCTGGATGCTTACCCTGCACCTTGCCCCCGTCAACAGCCATGCGGCTGAATTTTGCATAGCTTGCAAGCGCCAAAACAGTTGCACTGGCAGCTTGACATAAAGAGTGTTACAGTAGTCAAGGACCACCAATCACAAGGCTGTCAGTTCCAGATACAGCTTTAGCTGATGCACAAGCTGAAGCTTCATCCAATCAAGCTGCTCCACATGGCCAATTTGTCGCCAATACCTGTGTGATCCAGAAACACCCTAAGGACCTAATTTCCTCGGTCCACGAGATTTTTTATTTATTTATTTATTACAGTTTCTTATATACCGCGCTATTTAGAATCAGCGCGGTTTACATCATAACATAACGACCATAACGACAAGCTGTCAGGTTTTACATCGAACAGGAGTACAAACTTGGATAACAGGGTTAACTATATACATAAGCTATTTACACTGTAGATAATACATGTAAGGGCCATTCTAGATTGGGTCATTTCTTGGGAGGGATATTTAGGTTCAATTGCTGTCTGGGAAGTATTGGAGGAAAAGGTGGGTTTTGAGAGCCTTCCTGAACTGATATAGATTGGTAATGGCCCTGATGTCAGGGGGAAGAGCGTTCCAGCATTTGGGGACATAAAAACTGAATGCCCTGTTTGTGGTTGTCGTGTTGGACTTTGTCGAAGCCTTTGGTGTTGCTAGCAAGTTCACAGCTGTTGTTCTTCTGGATCTGTTAGGGGGGACAATGTGGATAAGATGCGTGAGTGAGGAGGATGAAATACCTTTGATTGCCTTGAATGCTAATAGAAGGGATTTGAAGGTGATCCTCCCATGGATCGGTAGCCAGTGCAGCTGTTTGAGAATAGGGGTCACGTGTCGTTTCTGGATGCTCCGTAAAGGACCCTAGCTGCGGCATTCATGGCCAACTGTAAGGGGGTCAGTGTGGATTGGGGGAGACCTTGTAAGATGGCATTTGCAAAGTCAAAATGCGGCAGGATCAACGCTTGATATATGGTTCGGAAATCGTCTGGGTCCAGCAGGGAGTGTAGGTGCTTGAGTGAACGGATTTTGAAATAGACAGCTTTGACTATGTTGCTTATGTGGCGTTTCATATCTAGACGTTGGTCCAGAGTAACTCCCAGGTATTTTATTGCATCTTTAGTTTGCAATTCAGCTTCCTTGACACTGACGTGGGACGGGGGAGTAAAGTTGGAGTCTCTGGTGATGAATAGTACCTCTGTTTTTTTATGTTGAATGCGTAGGTTCTGTGTCTGTAGCCAAGTTGAAACTGCATTGAAACAATCTGTGAGTGGGGTCAGGTCCATGTGAGTTGTGGAGAAAGGCATGTATAAGAGAATGTCATCTGCATATATCATGCAGTTCACGTTGAATGATCTTTTGATATTGCAGATGGGCTGCATGTAGATATTGAAAAGTAAAGAGGATAACGAGGAGCCTTGAGGTACCCCTTGTTTTTGATGGAAGTGTATTGACTCTTCTGAACCAGACTTCACATACTGCCATCTACCGTCCAGATAAGACTTACACCATCCTAGAGCGTTGTTGCAGTCGCCCTTCTCTTTCAGTCTTCCGAGTAGAATTTCGTGACTCACGGAGTCGAACGCCGCGGCAATGTCTAGGAAGATGAGCACAAAACCTTTACGGATGTTGTCAATTCCTGTGATGATATCGTTGAATAGACCAGTAAGTAGTGTCTCGACCCCATGATGTTCTCTGAACCCATGTTGGCAGCTGTCTAAGGGAGCAATGGTATCTATGTGATCTTGAATTTGCCGTTGTGCCTCTTTCTCAATTATTTTGGCTAAGAGGGGGATACTAGCTATTGGTCGATAGGAGTCAACTCTTTTGGGGTCAAGTTTGGGGTTTTTCAGTAGTGGCCTAATGGAAGTCTGCTTGAGTGAAGTGGGAAAATACCCTGTTGTAAAGGAGAGTTTCATTATATTTGCGATGACAGGGCTGAACACATCACGTAGTTCCTTGATCCAAAAAGCTGGACATGGGTCAGTCTGTACAGTGGAGGTGTTGAGTGATGCTATGGTGTTCTTAATACATTTAGTGGATGGTGTGGAAAAAATGTTCAGTGGGGAAAGGCCCGTTGGTTCTTGATATTGGACTGCTGACACCTTGTTGGTTTGCACAATCTTGGATTGCAGGTAATCAGCGAATTCTTCTGGGTGAATCTCGCTGTGTTGTTCGGGAGATGGTTCCTTTGAGAGGGATTTGACCAAATTGAAGAGGTCACGTGGTTTATTCAGAGACCTCTTTAGGGTGTCAGTGTGATATTGTCTCATTTTGGTAGTGATTGTTTCTCGATGTATTGCAAGGTGGGTTCGGTATGCGGTCTGGTCTTCAGTTGAGCGCGATCGGCGCCATCGGTGTTCAAGTCTACGTAGTTGCGTGAGGGAAGATCGCAGCTCAGGGGAGAACCATGGGGCGGAGCTTCTTTTTGACCTTGCTGTATTCTTAGGGTTCGAGTGTTGTGAGATGGCAAGCAGGCTGGAGTTCCAGCAAGAGATTAGTTCATCAAGGTCCGGTGTGGTTTTGTTGATGAGTGATAGGGTCTCCGAAAGGATGTGTTCCCTATCGAAGGGGCGAAAGCATCTAGTGGCAGTTCGAGAGGTGATGTTCGTGGGTCGGCTTCTGTTCAGCTGGTCATTGTTGATGGGTGATTGAGATTACAGTATCAGAGATTACAGCATCAGAGTCCAGCTGAAGGGCAGATCCAAAACACAGACAGACCATTTTATCAAGATTTAGCACCAAACCACTACCCATCAGCCACTCATACACATTATCCAAGCGCTCATTCAGCTGTCCTATGGCCGCCTTCAGATCCCCATCCAGAGGTGCCGAAATTTGGAGGTCACCTGCATATGCAAATAAAGAGAGGCTGAAAGAACATACCAGGGCTCCCGGGGCTGTAAGTAAATATTAAACAGTAAAAGGGACAATGGGGACCCCTGCAGCAATCCCCACTCCCATGTATGACGACCTGAGTGACTGTCAGGCCTAAGCACCCTAAAGCACCTATCTGACATGAAGGAATCCAACCAGGTGAGTGCAGTACCCCCAATACCCAACCTACTACAGCGGTCAAGAAGAAGAGGGCGCTCGACCAAGTCAGCCGATTAACCATGCTGGGAGCCCTCCATCCAGACACACGTGAATCCGGTCAAATAAGGCCACCAGAAGTGTCTCGACTCCACCCCCTGAGCGGAAATCCCCTGCCTGATATCCAGAAGACTGTGATCTTCCAGACACCCCACAAGTTGCACAACTTCCTTCTCTACCAATTTTGCCAAAAGAGGTAAGTTGGAGATGGGACGGAAATTGCCACAATCTGTCAGATCCCCTCCCACCTTCTTAGGCATCGGTGTTACCACTGCTTCTTTGAGGTGCTATGAGACCCGGCCCTGGCGCAAGGAAGCATTCACCAGTTCTCCCACCCAATCCAATATAATCTGTGTCGCCCCTTTGAAACACCTGATGGGGCAGAATCCAAACCCAACCAGGTCTCCCGCACTCCTGCCAGCAGTGCCGACAGATGCTCAGTAGTCACAGGATAGAACAAATCCTATCACTCTGGGCCCTGCCAGAATGGTGGCTCAGCCTCCGACACCTGAAGCAACACCCCTAAAATCTGCATCCACCTCTCATCCACCATATGGGTGTTCCCAAACACTAAATCTAGTAGGTATCCCCCCACATGCGTAGGCTGCTGGACCAGCTTCCTCAGCCAATCCATTTCTAATGAGGATAGTAAGAAGAAAGTCTTCCCATCACCCCTCACATTGACATGTGCATTAAAATCTCCCACAACCAACAATCCTCTACCCCAAGGGCCTTCTCCAATATACCTTCATCAAGGCCTCCCACCCTTCCCAACCTATCCCTGGTGGGCAATAAACATGGTTTTGCTCTTCACCATTTGCCTGGCAGTGAAGGGAATTTGTGATGCTGCTACAAAAGTGATAATTAGATTTTGAATGCTTTTTTATGGTAAGTTGTAAAGGGAAGCATCTAGTTCTTCTTTTTCTGCAATGCTGTCAGGGTTTTGATCCCAATGCTTTTCTATTACAGTGATGATAGTATTTACATAGGGGGGATACTCAATGGCTGTTGCTAGCCATCGCCACCACTAAAACATAAACCTGGATATTCAGTGCCAGGGTTATATCCAGCCCCAGCATTGAATATCTGGGTTGCCTGCATTGGTAGGAGACTAATCGGGCAGTGGTGATATTCTTTCACTTCCCGGTTAGCTTCCGCGGTGAAAGTTAGGCCAGCCTTTGCTGTGCCTTACTTTTGCCGCTTTGCTATAACCAGGCAGCAGCTCAATATCCCTGCTGCCCAGTTCGGGCCAGGTGCCATCCCCAGAATGTCTTGATGCAGCAGCACTCAGGGATATTCCATGCTAGCCATGTTAGTGCTGCTGAATGTCGTGGATAAAGGGATTAACACGCTTGGCAGGTCTGCTAACTGTGTTAATCCCTTTGAATTATCCCCCAGTTGCTTTTAGTGAATGAGCTGTACTACCTTATTGCGCCTTTCTGCATCCAGGCCTGTTGACGAAAGTACATCTCATTTAACCATGAGATGGGAATGCATTTGATGTAAATTGAGGGTTGTGGGATCTCAGTGTTATTTGATTACCCACTGGCCAGTATTTTTCTGCAGTATGAGCTGTATCTACCTCGGATTCTGAACTGTGAGGCTGTCAGAAATCTCTTGATATGAATTGGAGAAATACCCAGATTCTTATTTCATTCCACCCGAATCTATTTTAGAGGGAGAGGATTATTCAATGGGAATTCCCCCTGACTTTTCCCCTCCTCCTGTTTGCTGTGAATCTCCCTAGGAATATATTGTATGCTTTGTGTCCAACTCTCTCCAAATAGGGTATTACTTACTGAAACAATCTTTGATACTTTTTTTTTTAATGTCAGCCAGTCAATAGTACTGCTTGCATTCTAAACCTCATACTCTCCCAAACAAAAATGTCTCCTCATACCCTGGACTTTTAAGGACACATGCATTCTACTACCACTACCCATCTTTTTATAAATCTACCCAACTTTTTATATTTTGCAATCTGAAACGGTTGAAAATTAAAATAGACACCTGGTTAGTGGAATTTATTCAGTTTTGCTACCAGTCAGTCAGTCTTTCAGCACTACCACTACTATTGATCATTTATATATCGCTACAAGGCATATACAGCGCTGTACAGAAACATATAAAAAGACAGTCCCTTCTCTTCAGAGCTTACAATCTAGTCAAGACAGACAATACAACAGCTGAAAACAAGGCTTCAACAAGGGAAAGGTAAGGAGACGCAAAGGAGATTAAACAGATCAGGATCCAAAAGCAGCCTCGAAGTGAGCTGCATGGTTTTGAAAAGGGGCAGAGATGAAGTCTGACGTGCAGATTCAGGTAGTTTGTTCCAGGCAAGGTGAAAGGATCGAAGTCTGGAGTGGCATTGGGAGAAAAGGGTATTGAGAGAAGCAATCCATGAGAAGAGTGGAGTTCACGAGGAGGAGTGTAGGGAGAGATGAAAGAGGAAAGGTGGTGAGGAGCAGCAGAATGAATGCATTTATAGGTCAGAAGGAGATGTTTGAACTGGATACGGAAACAGAAGGGGAGCCGATGAAGTGACTTGAGAAATGGAGTGATATGAGCATATCAGGGCTGGCAGAAGTTTAGCTGCGCAGCTGAGTTATGAATAGATTGAAGCGGAAATAGATGATTCAGAGAGGGACCAGCAAAGAAGAGGTTGCAATAGTCTAGACGGGAGGTGACTAAAGAGTAGTGTGTTCAGAAAGGGACGAATTTTGCTGATGTTAAGAGCCCTCACTTGGTTTGCAGCTTGTCGTGCTGTGAGGGCTTGTGTGCATCAGTGATGCTGAGAGCTAAACTATCGGTAGTTTAACTACTGGCAGGGTCTCCCAAGATGGACAGGTCTCAGCTGAGGTGCCAGACCAAGACAAACCACCCATCTGGGCAGCAGCAGAATGGGATAGTGTTGATGGCGGAGGATCACATTTCTGTGACAACAGCAACAACACCAAACTTAAACCGCGCGGAAGAAAGGCCCGGCAATCTACTTCTGTATCTTGCCATGAAAACCCAAGGGATAGCTACAACAAAACAAATTGCGCTATAGTGCTGGAAGATGAGACCCCCAGGTCGGAAGGCACTCAACTAGCTACTGGGGAAGAGCTGAAGACTTTTCAGAGTAAAGCCAGCATTTATGATGTGGTTGGATCAAAGCCCTCGGGACGTCTGACTGCTGATGTAGCTGTGCATGAAATGAGAGTCAGAAGCTGTAAAGATGTCTTACACATTGGAACATGGAATGTACGAAGCATAAACCAAGGGAAGTTGGAGGTGGTCAAGAATGAAATGGAACATGTACAACTTGATCTGTTGGGTGTCAGCAAACTGAAATGGACTGGCATCGGGCACTTTGCATCAGATGATCATATAGCCTACTATGCTTGAAATGAAAGACAAAGAAGAAATGGTGTTGCATTTATAATAAAGAAGAAACTTGCAAGAACTGTAATGAAATACAATGCAGTCAGCGAACGCTTAATCTCTATTCGTCTACGAGGAATGCCTATCAACACAACTATAATTCAAGTATATGCCCCAACAACAGCTGCAGAAGAGAATGAAATTGAAGAGTTCTATGAACAAGTACAAGCTGAAATTGACAGAACGTGCAAACAGGATCCTGAGAGTCATGGGTGACTGGAACGCAAAAGTTGGCAACAAAGAAGGCGGCAAAGTAGTTGGAAAATATGGACTTGGCAACAGAAATGAAGCTGGAGAAAGACTGATAGAATTCTGCAAGACTATCGATCTATTCATCTCAAACACCTTCTTCCAGCAACACAAGCAGCGACTGTACATATGGACTTCACCCAATGGATTGTATAAAAATCTAATTGACTACATCTGTGGAAGTCAACGATGGAAAAGCTCTGTAACATCAACAAAGACAAAACTTGGAGCTGACTGTGGTACAGATCATCAACTACTAGTATGCAAACTCAAGCTAAAGTTGAAAATGAGCAAACCACTCATGAATGCAGCAAAATATGACCTTGAGAATATACCACTGGAATTTAAAGACTGCCTGCAAAATCAATTTGCTGCTTTAGATACAAATGACAGATCTCCAGAAGAGTTATGGAATGACATCAAGAAGGTTGTGTTGGAAGAAAGTGAGAAGTCTCTACAAAAGGTGAAAAAGCAAAAACGGCCAAAATGGATGATGGAAGAAACTCTGAAAATTGCCCAGAAACGCAGAGAAGCTAAAGCCAGAGGAGAAAGAAAGACAATCACAGAACTCAACAGAGATTTCCAACGTGCAGCAAGAGAGGACAAGGGAAAGTACTACAATGACGCATGCAAGGAAATAGAAGCAGAAACTATTAGAGGAAGAACAAGATCGGCTTTCCTAAAGCTATGAGAGTTAAAGAAAAAGTTCCAGCCTTGAATTGGAATGTTACAAGATGCTCAAGGTTCTATGTTGAATGATGCTGTGAAGATCAAGAAAAGGTGGAAAGAACATACAGAGTTTTTATATGATAAAGGTCAAGTGGTCCAACAGCCGTTTCAACCTGTACCTTATGATCTGGAACCATTGGTGATTAAAGAAGAAGTTGAAGCAGTATTGAAAGCCTTATCAAAGGGCAAAGCACCAGGCATTGATAGCATTCCCATAGAAGTATTACAGCAATCTGATGCAGCTGTTACCGTACTTAAAAGGCTCTGCCAAGAAATATGGACGACAATATCATGGCCAACTGACTGGAAAAGATCTGTGTTTATACCAATGCTAAAGAAAGGTGATCCAACTGACTGTGGAAATCATCGCACAATCGCTCTGATCCCACATGCCAGCAAGATTCTACTGAAGATTATTCAAAAGAGACTACAACCATACCTGGAACAAGAACTACCTGAAGTGCAAGCAGGGTTCAGGAAAGGGCGAGGAATGAGAGACATCATTGCGGATGTGAGATGGATCCTTGAAAAGACTAAAGAATACCAAAAGGATATCTATTTGTGCTTTATCGACTATAGCAAGGCTTTTGACTGTGTAAACCATGAGAAACTCTGGGCCACATTAAGAAGTATGGGTATACCAGAACACCTGATCGTTCTCTTGCACAATCTGCACATTGATCAAGAAGCAACAGTTAGAACGGAACAAGGAGAAACAGAATGGTTTAAAATAAGCAAAGGTGTAAGACAAGGCTGCATACTTTCACCCTACCTGTTTAATTTATATGTAGAACAAATCATCAGAGAAGCAGGATTGTATGAAGACAACAGAAGTGTGAAGATTGGCGGAAGACTCATCAACAGCCTTCGCTATGCTGATGATACCACATTACTGGTTGAAATTGAAGATGATCTGAAACATTTGCTTCTCACAATCAAAGAACATAATCTCAAAATAGGCCTGCACCTTAATGTAAAGAAGACAAAGATCATGACAACTGGCATAATCAACAGGTTCATCATTGAAGGAGAAGAAATTGAAATCGTGAACAACTTTAACCTACTTGGATCAGCTATCAATAAAGAAGCAACAAGCAGTCAAGAAATCAGACGACGCCTTGCTCTTGGCAGTCTGGCTATGAAAGACCTAGATAAGATTCTCATGAGCAGAGATGTCTCTCTCCATACAAAGATTTGACTTGTTCAAGTCATGGTATTTTCAATAACATCATATGGATGTGAAAGCTGGACAGTGAAAAAGATAGGAAGAAATTTGAATTATGGTGCTGGCGGCGAATACTGTGTATACCATGGACTGCCCGAAGAACAAACCAA
Organism: Ichthyophis bannanicus; assembly: GCA_033557465.1. NCBI lineage: Eukaryota > Metazoa > Chordata > Amphibia > Gymnophiona > Ichthyophiidae > Ichthyophis > Ichthyophis bannanicus. The sequence continues at coordinate 841,754,029 of CM066036.1, read as the reverse complement.
TCGGTACTAGAGGAGATCAAACCTAAGCTTTCTTTAGAAGCTTAGATGACAAGACTTTGACTTTCATACTTTGGACACATCATGCGAAGAGAGAGATCATTAGAGAAAGACATCATGCTTGGCATGATAGAAGGTCAACGCAAAAGAGGAACACCAGCAATGAGATGGATCGATACAATAACAGCAGCTATGGGTACTAGTCTGTCAATAATGAGCTGCCTGACTGAAGACCGAACACAATTTAGGATATCTATCCAGAGGGTCGCCATGAGTTGACTCCGACTCGACGGCACTTAACAACAACATAGAGAAAGAAATAACAGGTTTTAGCTTTCCGTTGGATGTGTGTGCGGGCTGAGGAAGCAGAGAGTTAGAAGTGTGTTATCTAGAAAGATTGAGAAGGGCGGAAGATAAAAGGCCCACCAGTTAGGAGTGGTTGCTTCAGTATCTCATTTAAAAGCAACAGCACTAGAAGGCATCTACGAAGCAGCAACATGGTTGTCTTTATGCACTTCTGCAGCTAATATCTAGACCAGCGATTCCCAAACTGTGGATCAAGACCCCAAACAAGACCACATCTTTAGCAAATAGGTTACAGAAACAGAACTGCAAAACCTCATTTGAGTCTCCACTAGAATATATGCCAGCAGTAGAAATCAACATATGGATGTTCACAGGCCCTAGTCTCTCTTCTTTTATGTAGTCTCTTATTACACTGGAAACCCGTGAACAGTACTGAGATTCATGAATACAAACTGCTGCTATTGTTTCCACCACTGCTGTTGCTGTTGCTGCTACCTTCATGCTTTGGAAAAGTGAGGGAAAATGAGGTGGATGAGAGATTGGTGGGGAGTGGAGGTCTGCTATATTTGTTTTTATCATCTAGGGTCATGTGAATTTTATACTGGATAAATGTTTGGGAGCACTGGCCTAGACCATGCATCCAAGAGAGTGCATTTTTGGTCAAGCAGTATTAAGGTACTTGTTTTCATAATTATCTCAGCTCTTAGAGCGAGAAGGAAGAGAATCAGAGCTTTGATCTGGCAGTTTCGCAATAATAATCTTACCGCTTCTGATCGCTGGAAGGAGCGGGATACAAATACTCTCTAAATAAAAAAAATAAATAAAAGAGAAATCAGATTGCTCAGAATTATTAATGTTTATGGATCACGTGTTCAGAACAGCTCCCCTGGAAAGCAGTGCTCTCGTAAATATCCAGAGAAATCGCATGTGATTCACAGTAACCCTCAGCTGAGGTGACACCATTTGCATGACAAATTTATCATGCTGGTCAAGGAGAAAGCAAAGCTGCTTACCCAAAACAGGGGTTCTGTACTCAACAGGAGAAATCGCACAAAATCCTGCCCACCTCCCCAAGAGTTGATGCTAAGTGAAATACATGTGAGAATACCTGCACCTCTCAGAATCTTTAAAGCTACTCCATCTCTGTGATTTATCCTGCTGTCTACAAAGAACTTCCATCACAGATGAGCAACTTTATCTCCAGGAACAAGCAGGAATGTAGTCTTCACATATGTTGACGTCGGTATTGACGGAGTCTGCGCAGGAATACTACCCAGCATCCAATAAGAAAGCCTTTTGGAGCATTCCACTGTGCCTATGTGGCTGCCTTCCCAACTCCCTCTCTTCAGTTCTTCGTTTTCCACGGAGCCAGTAGGAAGCAAACCCAAATTCTTTTTTGTGTTTTGTGGTTAGCATCTGCCTTCCCGTTGACGCCAGCACCATCTTGACACCACTGGTTCCCTTATTCTTTCTTTTCTTGTTTGTTTGATTTAAAAAAAAACCCTTCAGGCCCATCGCCATTTTAGGCCTTAAGCCTATCATATTGTCCACCGACAGCATGGAGAAACCAACTAGTGGTTTCAAAAATTGTTCCAAGTGTGGCAGTACCATTTCGGCAACTGACACGCATGACTGGTGCTTGAAATGCCTTGAGCCCGACAACCAGCCAACAGAGTATTCCCTTTGTAAAAAAGATGACAAAGAGAGGCCTGCAGAACCGAGCCTCTAAATTTGGAACTCTCTTCACTTCGGACGCGTTATCTGGCATAGATGTCATCGAGAGCCTCATCCTCCTCCCATGGATCTCAGGTATCGAAAGTGTCCAAGCACAAGTCTTCCTTGAAAACAGAAAATTCCTCCAGAGGTAGATCTCGTTCCCAGCATCGAAATGCCTCGGGCATTGCCCTGGAGGTGGATTGGCCTGCCAAACAGCCCCGGCGGTTGGACCTGGCCTCAAAAGCCATAGAGGGGCCCCATGATGCTTCCAAGGCCTTAGCCTCAGGAGAGCTACTGGTGCCATCCTCTGGGATGGTAGCGCAAGTATCCATCACAGATACCCAATCATTGGCAACCTCGATAGACCAGCGCATGCTGACCATATAAGCAGAGCTTGGCAGCTCTATTGGCAGCTTCTGTTCCCATCAAACCTTTGCTCTCAGATACCAGGCCGTCAGTACCGGCACAGGTACCAGCAGCGACATCAGCACTGGCGCATGGCGTGTCAGGGTACATGGCACTGTCATCACTGCCACCCATGCCTTTCCTCGAGTCTATCACCGATACCGAGGCTCAACCCAAACGGTTCCCTCGATACCACCACACATCGGTATTGGTACCTGGCGGAGGGCGAACACCGTTCCTGCCAGTATTTTGAGCTCTGATTCTGACTCCCCTGTTTTGGATGAGAAGTCACTTGACTCCTGGGGCCCCGGGGCCTACCTTCGGAAATCTCTCCACTTCCAGAACGACGTATGTCCTCCTGAGGACATGTCCTTCCAGGTATTCATTCGAGACCTAGCTAGGAGTCTCTCCATAACAGTGACATCAGAGAAAGAGCCCAGGGCAGAGGAATTGGAGATCCTCCAATACCCAATGGCTCTCAAGGAGGCGGCCACCTTGCTGGTGCACCGCATCCTCCATGATTTGATGCTCCGGATGTGGAAGACTCCCCTCACCATCTTGCTGCATACTCGATGCCTCGATGCCGTGTATCGAGTACTGGAGTGTCCTGGTTTCCAAAAGCCACAGCTTCCCCACCATTCCATGGAGGTGGAATCAGCGGCACGCCGGATCAAGAGTTCCAAAACTCATTCCTCTAACCCACTGGGTAGGGAATCGAGAACCCTTGATGCTTTTGGGTGTTAGTGTTTTCAGGCTTCCTTGCTTTCAGCCAGGATTAACTTCTCTATACGCTACATGGGTATGCTCCTCAAGGAGGTGACCAGGGACTTCGAGGCCATGACCCCTCTCCTCCCTGATGATAAGAGAGATGCCTATGTTGCTCTAATTAAACATGCCCAAAATGTATCGAAGTTTGTCAATAGGTTGACTTTCAATGCATTTGAATGCGCAAGGAGAGCCACAGCAATTTGCATTGGTGCATGCAGGATTGCATGGCTTCAGGCCTCAGATCTTAAACAGTGGGTTCAAGATAAGCTAGGCAACATACCTTGCACAGGGGAGAACCTCTTTGGCAAAGACTGGCAAGATAAGGCTTCTCAGGTGGAGTCAGAGAATACCACTCTAAACAGGCTGTCTAGAACAACAGCTAACCCTGCTAGAAAAAGTTGCAAAGAAAGCGTTCTTCAATAAAAAGAAGAAATTCTACTCTTCTTATCCTCCTGCTTCCATTTTTCAAATGTTGAATGCTGAATACCAACTCTATCATGCAGATTTCTTAACCACTCCATTTTTAGCTGTTTCCTCAGGGGATCATCAATCACTTTAATTAAAGAGATATAATACTGATTATACAATAGGGTATGTCTATCCCTGGATGAACTCTAATCGGAAGCCAAAAAAATCCAAAAAACAAGTGAATTTTGAGGACACATCAGACGACAGTAGCTACACAGATTCCAGTAGGTCCTCAAAGGAAGTAGGGAGGAAGAGGACGACAAGAAGAAAAAGAAGAAAGATGTAGGGCAGAGAAGAAACATTAAAGTCAAAATTAAAGTGATTGATGATCCCGTGAGGAAACAGCTAATGTGAAACGTAGTGGAGGCGCCTGGGGGAGGCGTTGGGATCGGAGAAACGGAGGACGAGTGGGAAGAAGGAATCAAAGCAGAAGCTAAGCATTTGGTTTGCAGCTTGTCGTGCTGTGAGGGCTTGCGTGCATCAGTGATGCTGAGAGCTAAACTATCGGTAGTTTAACTACTGGCAGGGTCTCCCAAGATGGACAGGTCTCAGCTGAGGTGCCAGACGAAGACAAACCACCCATCTGGGCAGCAGCAGAATGGGATAGTGTTGACGGCGGAGGATCACATTTCTGTGACAACGGCAACAACACCAAACTTAAACTGCGCGGAAGGAAGGCCCGGCAATCTACTTCTGTATCTTGCCATGAAAACCCAATGGATAGTTACAACAAAACAAATTGTGCTATGGTGCTGGAAGATGAGACTCCCAGGTCGGAAGGCACTCAACTAGCTACTGGGGAAGAGCTGAAGACTTTTCAGAGTAAAGCCAGCATTTATGATGTGGTTGGATCAAAGCCCTCGGGAAGTCTGACTGCTGATGTAGCTGCGCATGAAATGAGAGTCAGAAGCTGTAAAGATGTCTTACACATTGGAACATGGAACGTACGAAGCATGAACCAAGGGAAGTTGGAGGTGGTCAAGAATGAAATGGAACGTGTACAACTTGATCTGTTGGGTGTCAGCGAACTGAAATGGACTGGCATCGGGCACTTTGCATCAGATGATCACATGGTCTACTATGCTGGAAATGAAAGACAAAGAAGAAATGGTGTTGCATTTATAATAAAGAAGAAACTTGCAAGAACTGTAATGAAATACAGTGCAGTCAGCGAACGCTTAATCTCTATTCGTCTACGAGGATTGCCTATCAACACAACTATAATTCAAGTATATGCCCCAACAACAGCTGCAGAAGAGAATGAAATTGAAGAGTTCTATGAACAAGTACAAGCTGAAATTGACAGAACATGCAAACAGGATATCCTGATAGTCATGGGTGACTGGAACGCAAAAGTTGGCAACAAAGAAGAAGGCAAAGTAGTTGGAAAATATGGACTTGGCAACAGAAATGAAGCTGGAGAAAGATTGATAGAATTCTGCAAGACCAATGATCTATTCATCTCAAACACCTTCTTCCAGCAACACAAGCGACGACTGTACACATGGACTTCACCCAATGGATTGTATAAAAATCAAATTGACTACATCTGTGGAAGTCAACGATGGAAAAGCTCTGTAACATCAACAAAGACAAAACCTGGAGCTGACTGTGGTACAGATCATCAACTACTAGTATGCAAACTCAAGCTAAAGTTGAAAAAGAGCAAACCACTCATGAATGCACCAAAATATGACCTTGAGAATATACCACTGGAATTTAAAGACTGCCTGCAAAATCGATTTGCTGCTTTAGATACAAATGACAGAGCTCCGGAAGAGTTATGGAATGACATCAAGAAGGTTGTGCTGGAAGAAAGCGAGAAGTCTCTACAAAAGGTGAAAAAGCAAAAACGGCCAAAATGGATGACGGAAGAAACTCTGAAAATTGCCCAGAAACGCAGAGAAGCTAAAGCCAAAGGAGAAAGAAAGACAATCGCAGAACTCAACAGAGATTTCCAACGTGCAGCAAGACAGGACAAGGAAAAGTACTACAATGACACTTGCAAGGAAATAGAAGCAGAAACTATTAGAGGAAGAACAAGATTGGCTTTCCTAAAGCTGCGAGAGTTAAAGAAAAAGTTCCAGCCTCGAATTGGAATGTTACAAGATGCTCAAGGTTCTATGTTGAATGATGCTGAGAAGATCAAGAAAAGGTGGAAGGAATATACAGAGTTTTTATATGATAAAGATCAAGTGGACCAACAGCCGTTTCAACCTATACCTTATGATCAGGAACCATTGGTGATGAAAGAAGAAGTTGAAGCAGCATTGAAAGCCTTATCAAAGAACAAAGCACCAGGCATTGATAGCATTCCCATAGAAGTATTGCAGCAATCTGATGCAGCTGTTACCGTACTTACAAGGCTCTGCCAAGAAATATGGAAGACAACATCATGGCCAACATCTGTGTTTATACCAATACTAAAGAAAGGTGATCCAACTGACTGTGGAAATTATCGCACAATCGCTCTGATCCCACATGCCAGCAAGATTCTACTGAAGATTATTCAAAAGAGACTACAGCCATACCTAGAACAAGAACTACCTGAAGTGCAAGCAGGGTTCAGGAAAGGGCGAGGAACGAGAGACATCATTGCGGATGTGAGATGGATCCTTGAAAAGACTAAAGAATACCAAAAGGATATCTATTTGTGCTTTATCGACTATAGCAAGGCTTTTGACTGTGTAAACCATGAGAAACTCTGGGCCACATTAAGAAGCATGGGTATACCAGAACACCTGATCGTTCTCTTGCGTAATCTGTACATTGATCAAGAAGCAACAGTTCGAACGGAACAAGGAGAAACAGAATGGTTTAAAATAAGCAAAGGTGTAAGACAAGGCTGCATACTTTCCCCCTACCTGTTTAATTTATATGCAGAACAAATCATCAGAGAAGCAGGACTGTATGAAGACAACAGAGGTGTGAAGATTGGTGGAAGACTCATCAACAACCTTCGCTATGCTGATGATACCACATTACTGGCTGAAAGCGAAGATGATCTGAAACATTTGCTTCTCACAATCAAAGAACATAGTCTCAAAATGGGCCTGCACCTTAATGTAAAGAAGACAAAGATCATGACAACTGGCATAATCAACAGGTTCATCGTTGAAGGAGAAGAAATTGAAATTGTGAACAACTTTAACCTACTTGGATCAACTATCAATAAAGAAGCAACAAGCAGTCAAGAAATCAGACGACGCATTGCTCTTGGCAGAATGGCTATGAAAGACCTAGATAAGATTCTCAAGAGCAGAGATGTGTCTCTCCATGCAAAGATTCGACTTGTACAAGCCATGGTATTTTCACTAACATCATATGAATGTGAAAGCTGGACAGTGAAAAAGACAGGAAGAAAATTGATGCCTTTGAATTATGGTGCTGGCGGCGAATACTGTGTATACCATGGACTGCCCGAAGAACAAACAAGTCGGTACTAGAGGAGATCAAACCTAAGCTTTCTTTAGAAGCTCAGATGACAAGACTTCGACTTTCATACTTCGGACACATCATGCGAAGAGAGAGATCATTAGAGAAAGACATCATGCTTGGCAAGATAGAAGGTCAACGCAAAAGAGGAAGGCCAGCAATGAGATGGATCGCTACAATAACAGCAGCTATGGGTACCAGTCTGTCGTCAATGAGCCGCCTGACTGAAGACCGAACACAATTTAGGATAGCTATCCAGAGGGTCGCCATGAGTCGACTCCGACTCGACGGCACTTAACAACAACAACAACAAGCATTTGATATTTATCGAGTATTGAAAAAATGGAGTGGTTAAGAAATCTGCATGATAGAGTTGGTATTCAGCATTCAACATTTGAAAAATGAGATATAAGTCCCACAAACCTTCAGTTTTGGCTACAGAAGATTATAATAGATATGAGTAGGGTGTTGGAGGTCATTGATGCTATTCGGCACTAATGTTGGACGAATTGTAAGTCTGAAAAGAAGTGCCAAAAAAGTCTGAGACCTCTAGAAATAATAAGAACGGTTTAGTAAGTAACCACAAGTGCTGATGTGATTTTTTAAGAAAAAATTTTAAAAAATTTTTGATTCCATGTTGATAGAATTGAGCGTTCTTTTTTGCATTTGAATTTTTATGGCTACCTTAATGGCAAACCTACGCTCTGTAGTCATTGACGAAATTTACAAGGCAGCAACTTGGTCTTCTGTCCAAACTTTTGCTGCCCATTATTGTCTGGACAAGAACTCCCGCCGGGATACCATGTTTGGTCAAGCTGTTCTCCAGCACCTCTTTCAGACTTAGGGGGCAACTCCTACCCTCCGTCCCGGACTTTAACGATACCAGACCATCCATGAGGGATCCATGACCTCTTGAGTCCTACTCCAAGGCAAACCTCCACCGGTTCTGAGGTCACTTCATCTGGGAGCTAGGGAGTCCCATATGTGAAAACTACATTCCTACTGCAGGGGGGGAATATGTAGAAGCTGATAAGGATAAAGCGGAATTGCTTAACAAATATTTTTGTTCTGTGTTCACAGATGAAGAACCAGGAGCAGGACCTCAGAAAACACCCACAAATAGGAACAGAAGCGAGGGATATATTGAACAATTTTCAGAAGACTGTGTTCGTGAGAAACTAGCTCAACTTAAAGTAGACAAAGCGATGGGACCGAATGGGATACACCCTAGAATACTGAGGGAACTTGGGGACGTTCTAGCAACTCCACTGACTGACCTTTTCAATGCCTCGTTGGAGTCGGGAGTGGTGCCAAAGGACTGGAGAGGGGCTCATGTGGTGCCTTTATACAAAAGCGGAAGTAAGGATGTGGTTGAAAACTACAGGCCGGTTAGTTTAACTTCGGTGGTGAGTAAATTATTGGAAACGCTGCTGAAAGAGAAAATAGTGAGGTTTCTGGAGTCCAGCGGATTACAGGATCCGAGGCAGCATGGATTCACCAGAGGCAGGTCTTGTTAGACAAATGTGATTGATTTCTTTGACTGGGTGACCAGGGTGTTGGATGGAGGGAGAGCTCTGATGTGGTGTATTTAGATTTCAGTAAACCCTTTGACACTGTTCCTCACAGGCGACTTATAAACAAACTGAGCACCCTAGGGATGGACCCTAAAGTTACTGCTTGGGTTAGAAATTGGTTGGGTGGGAGGCGACAAAGAGTACAAGTAAATGGAGCTCACTCTGAGGAGAAGGATGTTACCAGTGGTGAGCCCCAGGGATCTGTCCTTGGTCCGATTCTTTTTAACATCTTTGTTAGTGATATAGCGGAAGGGCTGTAGGGTAAGGTTTGCCTCTTTGCGGATGATACCAAAATCTGCAATAGAGTAGACACCCAGGAAGGTGTAGATAACATGAGGAGGGATCTAGCTAAGCTTGAAGAATTTGGCAGCTGGGATTTAATGTTAAAAAATGTAAGGTCATGCATTTGGGCTGCAGCAATCCAAGAGAGCAATACAGTATAGGAGGTGAAGTACTTTTGTCCACTAAAGAAGAGCGGGACCTAGGCGTGGTTGTGTCTGATGATCTTAAAGTAGCTAAACAGGTAGAAAAGGCGACAGCAAAAGCTAGAAGGATGCTTGGGTGCATACGGAGAGCAATGGCTAGCAGAAAAAAGGAGGTGATAATGCCTCTGTATAAGTCTTTGGTGCGACCTCATTTGGAGTATAGTGTGCAATTCTGGAGACCGCACCTTCAAAAGGATGTGAACAGGATGGAGTCGGTGCAGAGGGTGGCTACTAAAATGATTAGTGGGCTTCATTATAAAGCATATGAGGACAGACTTAAGGATCTTAATATGTACACCTTAGAAGAAAGGCGGGATAGAGGTGATATGATTGAGATGTTTAAATACCTCCGTGGCATAAATGTTCAGGGAGGGAGCCTCTTTCAATTGAAAGCAAGTTCTGCTACGAGGGGGACATGGGATGAGGGTGAAGGGAGATAGATTCAGGAGTGATATGCGGAAATATTTCTTTACGGAAAGAGTAGTGGATCCATGGAATAGTCTCCCAGTGGAGGTGGTAGAGATGAGGACAGTAACTGAATTCAAAAAAGCATGGGACCAACACAGAGGATCTCTAAAGGTAAAAAGTGGACTGTTGTAGTTGTTGATATGAAAGGACAGACTAGATAGGCCATGTGGTCTTTTTCTGTCATCATGTTTCTATGTTTCTAATTGTTCCTGGAGATAGTGTAGTTACTCACTTATAACAGGTGATCTCCGGGAACAGCAGGAATTTAGTCTTCACAACCCACCCTCCTCTCCTAGGTGTGTAGGGTTTCCTTCTCTTACTCTCCTTTATCTCAGCTACAAACTCAACTGAAGAGGGAATTGGGAAAGCATCCACGCAGGCGCAATGGAGTGCTCCCAAAGGCTTTCCTATTGGACGCTGGGTAGTGTTCCTGCCCGGTCTCTGTCATTACCAATGTCACCATATGTGAAGACTAAATTCTGCTGTTCCCGGAGATCACCTGTTACAGGTGAGTAACCGCGCTTTACCTGGAATCATGAATATGACATTTTATTATGTATATATGCCTAGAAACCACATTGCATGGACTGGTATCCGTATATGCAGGCTGTAAACATTTTAGATATGTAAATGAATAAGTGAGCAAGCACATACACAGTTTAAGAATCTCTGCTTTGGATGAACTCTTTGGCGAATGGATTTTCTTCATGTTAAACTGCACTATATGTAATATTAGAAATTCAGTCTCCCTACACCCAAGGTTATTTTATGAACTTACCAAGTATAGTCCATTCCTGCAGTGAAAGAGCAGACTGTCCCCACTAATAATTCTTTCTTGGGTGTTTTTGGAATGAAGGATTTCAGTTAAAATTTGTCCTTTGCTGAGCACTATCTCCCTATGCTTCAGACAGCCATTCTTGTAGTTTGAGCTTAATTGCTTAAGTACAGTTAACTATAATAATTAAGTACTAATCCATGTTTCTTTACTTGACTTTTTTGGCATTCATCTCAATTACAGATTCATGATTAGAACATTTTGAAATTATTAGAACAGTTGCATATTCTAATCTTGGACATAATTTGTCATCATTTTAGTTATTATTAAAGTCTTCTATTGATCTGAAAAAAATTAAAAATTGTGAGCAGTATTGGTGCTTGCATCCCTCATAGTGCAGCCCTATTCAGAAAGCCTCACTTCCAGGAATGGTGGGATAGTTCTATTTCCTTTCTTATATAACCTTTGACAGACTTGTGGAAATATGGCCACCCTTCCCAAGGGATGAACTGAAACAGCCATCTCACATCATACAGGTTATGAGAGTGCTAACACATGATAATGATGTTTTTTAAGCACCATGTTTGCACAACCTAAAGGTTAACCTACTGTAGCAAGATGGAAATCAAGGATGATTGTTCAAAAAATATTTTCCATTATCAAATAGTATTTACTAAGCTGCCCTTGCATAATTCCTCATTGTGATTTTCTTTTCTTTTGAACTATGCATTAGTGCATTTTAATTAGCTATATCTTTAATTTTTTCTCTTTTTTTAGGTTGTTAGAGCAGCTGAGGAAGCAGCTTCCACTTTGGCCAGTTCCATACACCCTGAACAGTGCATCAAAGTATTGTGCCCGATCATTCAGACAGCAGACTACCCTATTAATCTAGCTGCTATCAAAATGCAGACTAAAGTTATAGAGAGGATCTCAAAGGACTCCTTACATCAGCTCCTTCCGGACATCATCCCTGGATTGTTACAGGTACAGCAGATACACAACTCTATAGTCCTTTTATCATAAATACAATTAGGAATTTCTGCTGCTTATGAAACTGTTTAAAACAATGAGTTGATTCAATATAAAGTGAGCCAGTGTAAAGTATATTTCGTATCTCCAGGAACAAGCAGGAATGTAGTCATCACATATGGGTATCGTCGGTACCGACGGAGTCCGCGCGGGAACGCTCCCCAGCGTCCAATCAGAACGCTTTTGGGAGCATCCCACAGCGCCTGCGTGCTGCCTTCCCGCCTTTCCCAACTGCCTCTCTCCAGTTCTTCTTTTTCCGCGGAGCCAGCAGGTCATGTTCCTGTCACCGCAGAAGAATTTCTTTTTTCTTTCTTTCTTTTTGTGGTCGCGTCTGCCTTCTTCGACGCTCTACCGGTACCGCCGGTCTTTCTTTTCTTATTTCTGTAAAAAAAAAAAATTTCTTTTTTCCTTTTCTTCAGGTGCACGCGCCTTTTTTGGGCCTTAGGCCCAAAAACTTTTTCCTTAACATGGAAAAACTTGCTTCAAGTTTTAAAAAGTGCACCAAGTGTGGCGGTACCATTTCCGTCACCGACACCCATGAATGGTGTTTAAAATGTTTAGGTCCTGACCACTCCATCACGGATTGTGTGTCCTGTGCCATGATGTCTAAAAGAGGTCGGCAGAACCGAGCTACCAAGCTCAGTACCCTGTTTCCCTCTGATGCGGCTTCGGTGGCATCGACGTCTTCCAGGGCTGCTTCTTCCTCCCGTGGATCTCAGGTAACTAAACATAAATCCAGCCGGTCCTCGAAGGGTAGATCTCCTTCTAAGCATCGAGATGCCTCTGGCGTTGCCCTCGAGGATTCTGCACCGGCAAAATTACCCCGGCGGGAGGCTTCAGCTTCCAAAGCGTTATCTGGGTTCCAGGATGTTCTCGATGGCTCGGCCTCGACAGATCTCTTGGTGCCATGCTCTGGGGTACTGGTGGTCTCCACCAGTACCGACATCCAGGCATTGGTGGCGTCCATGGACCAGAGAATTCTGACTATGGAACGCAGTCTGGCGGCTTTCCTTGCGGCATCGACGCCCTTGGTACCGCGACAGACAACTCCACTGGTACCGGCATCGGTATCGGTACTGGTACCGATAGCATCGACATCGGTGTCTGCTCTGCCGGTACCCTGTCCTCTGATGCCCTCCGGTACCGATTCTCCGGTACCGGTTATTCCCGGTACCGACCTTGGTCGGTACGGGTATCGGGCTCTGCAGGAGCATCCGGACAGACGATACTTCGAGTCCTCAGAAGAATCTGAGGATTCTGAAAGTTCTGTCGATGCAGCGATGCTTCTTCCAGAGGAGTCGTCTTCCCCTAAACGCAGGATGTCTCCTCCAGAGGACATGTCCTTCCAAGACTTCATCAGGGGGGGTGGCTCGGGGCCTGTCCATTACTGTGGCCCCTGAAACAGAGCCAAGGGCCAAGGAGTTGGAAATTTTACAATATCCCAAAACTCCTAAGGAGGCAGCTACCTTACCCATTCATGAGATTCTATATGATCTCATGTTGAGGATGTGGGAAACACCTCTTACCACCTCTCCTCATTCTCGTAGATTGGATACTATGTATCGAGTCCCTCCTTGTCCTGGGTTCCATAAGACTCAGCTTCCTCACCACTCTATTGTGGTGGAGTCAGCTATGAGAAGGATCAGGAGTGCAAAAAGACATGCCTCTAATCCTCCAGGACGTGAGTGCAGAACCCTGGATGCTTTTGGACATAGAGTCTTCCAAGCTTCCATGCTTGCTGCAAGAATCAGTTCTTATAGTCTCTACATGGGAATGTTCCTAAAGGAGGTTACAGATAATTTACAGACTTTAAGTCCTTTCATTTCTGAGGATAAAAGACAGGATTTTCTCACTTGGGTCAAACATGGAAAAGGAAAAGGCGGGATAGAAATACCATTAAATAAATAAATAAATAAATAAGATGCTTCTAAATTCTCCAACCGTACAGCCTTTGACTGCTTTGAGTGTATAAGCAGAACCTCGGCTATTGCCATAGGTGCACGTAGAATTGCTTGGCTCCAGGCATCTGATTTAGAGCTCTGGGTACAAGATAAATTGGGAAATATCCCTTGTACTGGTGAGAACCTGTTTGGTAAAAATTGGCAGGAAAAAGCCAATGAAATGGATGCTGAAAATTCCACCTTGGATAGACTATCCAAGTCCACTGCTGATCCTGTTAGAAAGAAATTGTTCAAGAAAACATCTTTTTCTAAAAAGAAAATATTTTATCCTGCTTATGGTCAGCAGGCATCTTCTGCAGGTCAGTTTTCAAGCAAACGTCAGCAACCACCCAAACAGAAGAAAGCAAAGGCTGCTAGGCCTCCACCGGCCCAGCAGCCTCAGCCTCCTCAGGGCCTTTGACTTTCAGCTAGAGAACTTAGCCTTTCTGGTTCTGGAGGGACCAGAACTGTCCACCATTCCAGGAAGGTTATGTCATTTTGCCCCCAGATGGGGGCAAATAACAGCAGAGCATTTGACACACTCCATCATAAAGGAGGGGTACAAACTTCATTTTTCAAGCATGCCCCCTCACACAATTGTGAAGCAGTTCAATTCTCCGACCTCTCTCATCAACCTGTTAGGTCAGGAGGTTGCCATCCTTCTTGCCCAAGGGGCAATAGAAGAAGTGCCTCTTCATCAACATGGCACAGAGTTCTATTCCCCTTATTTTCTTATCCCAAAGAAAACAGGGGGATACAGACCTATCTTAGATCTCAGAGAATTGAACAAATTCCTTGTCAAGGAGAAATTCAAGATGATTTTTCTCGGAGCTCTGCTACCATACCTTCAGAGTCAGGATTGACTTTGTTCTCTAGATCTCAAGGATGCGTACACCCATGTCCTCATCCATCCAACCCACAGAAGGTTCCTTCGGTTCCTTTTTCAAGGAAAGCACTACCAATACAGGGTACTTCCTTTTGGTCTGGCCTCAGCACCAAGGGTGTTCACAAAATGCATGGCTGTGGTAGCAGCATTTCTCCGCACTCTAGAAATATTCGTCTTCCCTTCCTTGGACGACTGGCTCATTCGAGCTCCAACACAGTCAGAGGCCAAGACTTCTCTATCCTGCACAATGTGTATCCTTCAGTATTTAGGGCTGGTAATAAACATCCCAAAATCCAGTCTGACTCCCACTCAGTCTTTAGAGTTCATAGGAGCTTTCCTGGATACCACAAGGGCAAGGGCCTATCTTCCCCAGGCCCGTTGTCTTCGCTTGGTGCAGTTAGCTTCTCAAGCAGTGCTCATCTAACTGCTCGAGAAATGTCGCAATTACTAGGCCACATGGCATCCACCGTGCATGTGGTCCATATGCTCGCCTCCACATGAGGGCAGCTCAGTGGACTTTATCCACCCAATGGACCCAGGCATCAGGGTGCCTGTCAGACAAAATAGCAAACACAAGTCTCCTCATTTTGTCCCTCCAATGGTGGAGGTCCACTCAAAACCTGTTGCTGGGGTCCCCCTTTCAACAACCCTTACCCCAAGCAACTCTCACAACAGATGCTTCTCCAAAGGGTTGGGGAGCTCATCTGCAAGACTTCTCCACCCAGGGCATCTGGTCTCCGCAAGAGAGTTGTCTGCATATCAATCTCTTGGAACTCACAGCAATTTTCCTGGCTCTGCGAGTGTTCCACTCCCTGCTCAGCTACAAGACAGTCCTCATTCATACGGACAATCAAGTAGCCATGTTCTATGTGAACAAGCAGGGGGGAACGAGCTCTCTGTCGCTTTGCAATGAAGCTTTACAACTATGGGCCCTCGCCATAGAGCATCAGATTCATCTGCTGGCAGTATATCTTCCAGGCATTCAAAACTCTTGGGCGGACAGACTCAGTCGAGTTCTGCTTCCACATGAGTGATCTCTGCATGCAGACCAGGTGACCAGGATATTTCAACTTTGGGGAACCCCGGACATAGACCTCTTTGCAAGTCTGTGGAATGCCAAACTTCCCCGGTTCTGTTCCAGAATTCCGACTCAGGGGGCTCAGGCCAGGGATGCTTTCCTCCTTTACTGGGGTCAAGACTTCCTGTATGCCTTTCCACCCATTCCCCTAATTCCCAAAACCCTCTTCAAGCTTCAGAGAGACAGAGGCCACATGATTCTCATAGCACCACATTGGCCACGGCAAGTGTGGTACCCTCTGTTTCTACATCTCTCTCAAGCTCCCTCCCTGGAGTTAGGGTCTGCTCCAGATCTCCTATCTCAGGAGAACGGAATGTTATGACATCCCAATCCCCAGTCTCTGCATCTCAGGGCTTGGTTGCTGAAGGCCTAGATCTCCAAGATCTTAATCTTTCTCAACAAGTGAAAGATGTTTTTTATGCTTCCATAAAACCTTCCACTAGACGCTCTTATTCTTTCAAGTGGAAAAGATTTACTATTTGGTGTTCGGAAAAGGGTCTTAACCCCCTTGCGATACCTCTGCAATCTTTGCTGGAGTATCTCCTCCATTTATCTAATGCAGGCCTTAAGACAAATTCAGTAAGAGTCCATTTGAGTGCTATTGCAGCTTCTCTTAAACCTCTAAATGGACAGCCTATTTCCTCTCATCCTCTTATAGCAAGATTTATGAGAGGCCTCCTTCTAACTAAGCCTCCCATTAGACTACCTCCGGTGGCATGCGACTTAAACCTGGTTCTTGGGCAGCTCATGAAGCCACCTTTCGAACCTTTAGTTACCACCTCCTTAAAATTCCTTTCTTGGAAGGTTATCTTTCTCATTGCAATCACATCAGCACGCCGCATTAGTGAGTTGCAAGCGCTAGTAGCTAATCCACCTTATACAAGGTTCCATCATGACAAGGTAGTCCTTAGGACTCATCCACACTTTATGCCTAAGGTGGTCTCGCCTTTTCATCTGACCCAAGAGGTCTACCTACCTGTCTTTTTTCCAGGACCTCATGCATCAAATGCAGAAAGGAATCTTCATACCTTGGACTGTAAAAGAGCTCTAGCTTTTTACTTACAAAGAACACAGCAACATAGAAAGTCCTCTCAACTCTTTGTTGCTTTTGATCCTTCTCATTTGGGACTTCCAGTCTCCAAGAGAACACTGTCTAACTGGATTGCTCAGTGTATTTCCTTCGCCTATCAGAGTAAGAACCTTTCTCTGGAGGGCCATGTCACAGCTCACAATGTGAGAGCCATGGCAGCCTCAATGGCTCATCTGCACTCTGCGTCAGTTCATACCTTCACAGCCCATTACTGCTTGGACAAGGACTCCCGCCGGGATGCCTTGTTTGGTCAGGCTGTTCTCAAACACCTGTTCCATACCTAATCAACTCCTGCCCACCATCCCTGGTAGGATGCCAGAGATCCATGGGGGGAAGTGGAGCCCTTTTCAGGGACACACAACTTCTGGGGTCTCTCCCTGGCACCTAAAGCTAGGGAGTCCCTATATGTGATGACTACATTCCTGCTTGTTCCTGGAGATAGCATAGTTACTCACCTGTAACAGGTGATCTCCGGGAACAGCAGAAATTTAGTCCTCACAACACACCCACCTCCCCTAGGAGCTGTATCTCTCTATCTCTTTCCTTTCCCTCTCTCTCTCTTTGTCTCAGCTTTAAAACTCAACTGGAGAGAGGCAGTTGGGGAAGGCGGGAAGGCAGCACGCAGGCGCTGTGGGATGCTCCCAAAAGCGTTCTGATTGGACGCTGGGGAGCGTTCCCGCGCGGGCTGCGTCGGTACCGACAATACCCATATGTGAGGACTAAATTCCTGCTGTTCCCGGAGATCATCTGTTACAGGTGAGTAACTATGCTTTACTGTAAAAAGCAAGGAAATGAATTGTGTGCATTTTCCTTCTTACCTTGGATTACAGACCTAAATCACTAAGAAGGGGCTGGATCAACTCTGTTTTTTTTTTTCTTTTTTTAACTCAAATCCTATTTTCTCTCTTTATACCTTAGTTTCTTGAACTAACTGTTGTGCTGTGAGACAAATATCACAGAACATGTAATGCTTTGGGAATTCCTTACTTGCCCAGATGCAGTGCAGCCCTTTTCTCTTAATAGGAAGCTGGATATGAAGATGGAAAAGAAAATTGCATAAATCTGCTCTTCAGCTGAGAAAATATATGGAAGACAGGATTACTATAAATATTAGTTCTATCCTGGGGAAGGGGCGATTGCATTTCACCATGGTAGATATGTCACCTTCCAAAAAATGATTGGCAGTGAAAAAGGTTTAAAATGCTTGGGGAATGTTCAAAGTAATGCACCTATCTTTTCCAGTACTTTTGGTCAGAAGGCAAGAGTATTCTCTCTTCTGCTTCCATATATGTTCCATTTAGTGTTGTTTAAGGAAGCACAAACCAAACAACAAATGTTGGGAACAACTTCAGTGTATTGCAAATAATTTTAATCACTCAGTTACTACGCTATGAAAAACAAATTAATATTTATCATATGAACAAATTATTAACCCTTCATACTCCGTATTGGGTCAATAATGTTCTTTAATTTGATTTCATCCTTGCCCAGTCAATCCAATTGACTTTTTGACTGCAATTAAAACTGACCATCTGTTAGACTGTTCTGCATTGCACAATTCTGTTACCTGTGAACCGCGCTGATGAAAAATAGTGCGGTATAGAAAAACAATAAATAAAAAAAGTAAAATAAAATTAAAAAAATCTGAACTCAACCTTTATATTAATATATCAAAAAAGAATCTAAAGATCACTTATCTTATGAATTAGGGCTGTGTCTAAAGTACAGTTGTCTCTCCATGTGTAAAATTTACTTCACTACAGTTCTTATCCTGACCTACAATTTTTTTTAAAGACCAATTCCTTTAAGGATCAAAAATCAAGAGCTTCAAAAAACATCAACTGGTTTTTTGTGGTTTCGCCACTCCAAAGAAGGCTTTCTTAGGATTATAAATACATCATGCCATTTCTCTCCATGAAAAATTGTGAAATACATTTGTGAATCCCCTACCCCACTAATATGTAGAATAATGTGATTATCTCCAGGAACAAGCAGGAATGAGTCTTCACATATGGGTACGTCGGTACCGACGGAACCTGCGCGGGAACGCTCCCCAGCGTCCAATCAGAAAGCTTTTGGGAGCATCCCACAGCGCCTGCGTGCTGCCTTCCTGCCTTTCAAACTGTCTCTCCTCAGTTGTTCTTTTTCCGCGGAGCCAGCAGGTCGTGTTCCTGTCACCGCAGAAGAATTTCCTTATTTTTTCTTTATTTCTTTTCTGTCGCGTCTGCCTTCCTCGACGCTATACCGGTACCGCCGGTTCTTATTCTTTTCTTTTTTTTTTTTTTAAAAAAAGACCTTTTTTTTTTTCCATTTATTTTTCTTCAGGTGTACTTCAGTTTTGGGCCTTAGGTCCAAAACCCTTTTCCTTAAATATGGACAAGCCTGCCTCAGGATTTAAGAAGTGCACAAAATGTGGCGGTACTATCTCCGTCACCGACACCCATTACTGGTGTCTAAAGTGTTTAGGCCCTGACCATTCCATTAAAGATTGTGTGTCCTGTTCTATGATGTCTGAGAGGTCGACAGAACCGAGCTGCCAAGCTCAGTACCCTGTTTCCCTCTGATGCAGCTTCGGTGGCATCGACGTCTTCCAGGGCTGCTTCTTCCTCACATGGATCTCAGGTAACTAAACATAAATCCAGCCAGTCCTCGAAGGGCAAATCTCCTTCTAAGCATCGAGATGCCCCTGGCCTTGCCCTCGAGGATTCTGCACCGGCAAAATTACCCCGGTGGGAGGCTTCGGCCTCGGCCTCTAAAGCATCATCATCGGGGTTCCAGGATGATTTGGATGGCGTGGCCTCAACAGATCTCCTGGTGCCATGCTATGGGGTACCGGTGGCTTCCACCAGTACCGCCTTCCAGGCATTGGCGGCGTCGATGGATCAGAGGATTCTGTCCATCGAACGCAGTCTGGCGACTTTCCTTGTGGCATCGACGCCCGTGGTACCGCAACAGACTACTCCGCCAGTACTGGCTCCGGTATCGCCATCGGCACCGATTCCGGTACCGGTGGCATCGGCATCGGTGTCCGCTATGCAGGTACTCTGCCCTCTGCAGCCCTCCGGTACCAATACCCCGGTACCGGTGATTACCGATCCCAGTCGGTACGGGTATCGGGCTCTGCAAGAGCATCCCGACAGACAATACTTCGATTCCTCTGATGACTCTGAGGATTCTGAAGAGTCTGTCGATGCAGCGATGCTTCTTCCACAGGAGGAGTCTACTAAACGAAGGATGTCTCCTCCAGAGGACTTGTCTTATTCAAGACTTTATCAGAGAGGTGGCCCGGGGCCTCTCTATTACAGTAGCCCCAGAGTCAGAGCTAAGGAGTTAGATATTCTACAATGTCCTAAAACTCCTAAGGAGGCAGCTACCTTGCCTATTCATGAGATTCTGTATGATCTCATGTTAAGGATGTGGGAAGCACCTCTAACCACCTCTCCTCATTCTCGCAGGTTGGACACTATGTATCGTGTCCCTCCTTGTCCTGGTTTCCATAAAACTCAGCTTCCTCACCACTCTATTGTGGTTGAGTCTGCAATGAGAAAGATTAGAAGTGCCAAGAGACATGCCTCTAATCCTCCAGGACGTGAATGTAGAACCCTGGATGCTTTTGGTAGAAGAATCTTCCAAGCTTCCATGCTTGCTGCGAGAATTAATTCTTATAGTCTCTACATGGGAATGTTCTTAAAAGAAGTCACTGACCATTTGCAGACTTTAAGTCCTTTTATGTCTGACAGTAAAAGGCAAGAATTTCTCACTGGGCTCAAACATGCCCAGGATATCTCCAAATTCTCCAACCGTGCAGCTTTCGACTCCTTTGAATGCGTAAGCAGAGCCTCAGCTATAGCTATAGGTGCACGTAGGATTGCTTGGCTTCAAGCATCTGATTTGGAGACCTGGGTCCAAGATGAATTGGGATATATCCCTTGTACAGGTGAGAATCTGGTAAAGATTGGCAAGCAAAAGCCAATCAAATGGATGCTGAAAATTCTGCTTTGGATAGACTATCCAAATCTACTGCTGCTCCTGCTAAGAAAAGGTTGTTCAAGAAAACACCTTTTTCTAAAAACGGAAGATCCTATCCTGCTTATAGTCAGAGAGCATCTTCTGCAGCTCAGTTCCCTTCCAAGCGTCAGCAATCCTCCAAACAGACCAAGGCAAAGACTGTGAGGCCTGCTCCAGCCCAGCAATCTCAGCCCCCTCAGGGCTCTGCTAGAGAACTTAGCCTTCCTGGCTCTAGATGGACCAGAGCCCTCCACCATTCCAGGAAGGTTATGTCACTTCGCTCCCAGATGGGAGCAAATCACAGCAGAACATTGGACACTCTCTATCATAAGAGAGGGGTACATACTTCATTTTTCAAGCTTGCCCCTCTCACAAGAGTGCACCAGTTCAATTCTCCAACCTCCCTCCTCAGCCTGTTGGAGTAGGAGGTTGCCACTCTTTTCGCCCAAGGGGCAATAGAGGAAGTGCCTCTTCAACAACAGGGCACAGGGTTCTACTCCCCCTATTTGCTTATCCCAAAGAAAACAGGGGGCTTCAGACCCATTTTAGATCTCAGAGAGTTGAACAGATTCCTAGTCAAAGAGAAATTCAAAATGGTTTCTCTAGGAACTCTGCTGCCATACCTGCAGAGTCAGGATTGGCTTTGTTCTCTAGATCTCAAGGATGCGTACACCCATGTTCTCATCCACCCAACTCACAGAAGGTTCCTTCGGTTCCTTTTCCAGGAGAAGCACTATCAATACAGAGTGCTCCCCTTTGGCCTGGCCTCTGCACCAAGGGTGTTCACGAAATGCATGGCAGTGGTTGCTGCCTTTCTGCGCACCCTGGGAATATTTGTCTTCCCTTATCTGGACGACTTGCTCATTCGAGCTCCCATTCAATAGTGGCCAAGACTGCTCTAACCTGCACAATGCGTGTCCTTCAATATTTAGGGCTGGTAATAAACATCCCAAAATCCAATTTGATCCCTACTCAGTCCCTGGAGTTTATAGGGGCATTGTTGAATATCACAAAGGCAAGGGTCTATCTTCCCCAGGCCCGTTGCCTTCGCTTGATGCAGTTAGCTTCTCAAGCAGAGTCAAAACCCCTACTAACTGCTCGAGAAATGTTGCGGTTGCTAGGCCACATGGCATCCACCGTCCATGTGGTACCATACGCTCGCCTTCACATGAGAGAGCAGCTCAGTGGACTTTATCCACCCAGTGGACCCAGGCATTAGGCTGCCTGTCAGACAAAATGGCAAACACAAGCCGCCTCATTTTCGTCCCTCCAGTGGTGGAAATCCCCTCAAAACCTGTTGCTGGGGTCTCCCTTTCAACAGCCTCTACCCCAGGCAACTCTTACAACAGATGCTTCTCCAATGGGCTGGGGAGCTCATCTTCAGGACCTCTCCACCCAGGGCATGTGGTCCCCACAGGAGACTTCTCTACATATCAATCTCTTAGAACTCAGAGCAGTCTTCCTTGCTCTGCGAGTTTTCCACAACCTGCTCAGCCACAAGACAGTCCTTATCCACATGGACAATCAGGTAGCCATGTTCTATATAAACAAGCAAGGAGGAACTGGCTCTCTGTCACTTTGCAACGAAGCTCTGTGACTGTGGGCCCTCGCCAGAGAGCATCACATTCATCTTCTGGCAGTCTATCTTCCAGGGATTCAAAACTCTTGGGCAGACAGACTCAGTCGAGTTCTGCTTCCACATGAATGGTCCCTACACATGGACCAGGTATCCAAGATTTTTCAACTTTGGGGAACCCCGGACATAGACCTCTTTCTAAGTCCGTGGAATGCCAAACTTCCCCGGTTCTGTTCCAGAACTCCGGCTCAGGGGGCTCAGACAAGGGATGCTTTCCTCCTTCATTGGGGTCAAGACTTCCTGTATGCCTTTCCACCCATTCCCCTAATTCCCAAAATCCTGTTCAAGCTTCAGAGAGACAGAGGACACATGATTCTCATAGCTCCACATTGGCCATGGCAAGTGTGGTACCCTCTGCTTCTACATCTCTCTCAAGCTCCCTCCCTAGAGTTAGGGTCTGCTCCAGACCTCCTCTCTCAGGAGGACGGAAAGTTGTGGTATCCCAATCCCCAGTCTCTGCATCTCAGGGCTTGGTTGCTGAAGGCCTAGATTTCCAGGATCTTCCTCTTTCTCAACAGGTGAAAGATGTTCTTTATGCTTCCAGAAAACCTTCCACTAGACGTTCTTACGCCTTCAAGTGGAAAAGGTTTACCATCTGGTGTTCTGGAAAGGGTCTTAACCCCCGTGCCATACCTCTGGAATCATTGCTGGAGTATCTCTTGCATCTGTCTAATGCAGGCCTTAAGACAAATTCAGTAAGAGTCCATCTGAGTGCTATTGCAGCTTCCCTCAAGCCTCTAAATGGACAACCTGTTTCCTCTCATCCCCTTGTAGCAAGGTTCATGAGAGGCCTCCTTTTGACAAAGCCTCCCATTAGACCACCACCGGTGGCATGGGACTTAAATTTGGTTCTTGGTCAGCTTATGCAGCCGCCTTTTGAACCTTTAGCTACTACCTCCTTGAAATACCTTTCTTGAAAGGTTATCTTTCTCATCGCAATCACATCAGCACGCCGCATCAGTGAATTGCAAGCACTAGTAGCTAATCCACCTTACACAAGGTTCCATCATGACAAGGTGGTCCTTAGGACTAATCCACACTTTATGCCTAAGGTGGTCTCGCCTTTTCACCTCAACCAAGAGGTCTACCTACCTGTTTTTTTTCCAGGGCCTCATGCATCAACTGCAGAGAGGAATCTTCATACCCTGGACTGTAAAAGAGCTCTAGCTTTTTATTTACTGAGGACACAGCAACATAGAAAGTCCTCTCAACTCTTTGTTGCTTTTGATCCTTCTCATTTGGGACAACCAGTCTCCAAGAGAACACTTTCCAACTGGATTGCCCAATGTATTTCTTTCGCCTATCAGAGCAAGAACATTTCTCTGGAGGGCCATGTCACAGCTCACAATGTGAGAGCCATGGCAGCCTCAATGGCTCATCTAAACTCTGTGTCTATCGACGACATCTGTCGAGCAGCCACTTGGGCCTCGGTTCATACCTTCACAGCCCATTACTGCTTGGACAAGGACTCCTGCCGGGATGCCTTGTTTGGTCAGGCTGTTCTCAAACACCTGTTCCATACTTAATCAACTCCTATCCACCATCCCTCATGGGATGCCAGAGATCCAGGTGGGGAAGTGCAGCCCTGTCCCGGGGACACACAACCTATGGGCTCTCTCCCTAGCATCCAAAGCTAGGGAGTCCCCATATGTGAAGACTCATTCCTGCTTGTTCCTGGAGATAGCACAGTTACTTACCTGTAACAGGTGATCTCTGGGAACAGCAGGAATAAGTCTTCACAACCCACCCACCTCCCCTAGGAGTTGTCTCTCTCTATCTCTCTTCCTTTCCCTCTCTCTCCCTCTTTGTCTCAGCTATAAAACTCAACTGAGGAGAGACAGTTGGAAAGGCGAGAAGGCAGCACGCAGGCGCTGTGGGATGCTCCCAAAAGCTTTCTGATTGGATGCTGGGGAGCGTTCCCGCGCAGGCTCCTTCGGTACCGACGTACCCATATGTGAAGACTTATTCCTGCTCTTCCCAGAGATCACCTGTTACAGGTAAGTAACTGTGCTTTGTTAGTAAACTAAAATATTTTAAAAAATACCACCTGTCACTTAAGACCTTCTTTTCCTTTAAATGAGGCAAAATGAAGCTCAGAAAACATGCAGTTATATATATTTTTTATTTGCATATATAATATATCAAGAAAAATCAGAGTACAAAGCAAAAGTACAGTCATAATCCCACACATATATTCCATAAAACGAAATAAAGAAAAAAAAGCATTACAGAGTTAGGACCAGAATAGTTAGACCACTGACCACCACAGGTGAAGGATAAATCACAGGAAACAAACAGAAAAGGTAATAGTCAAAAAGAGAAAAGGCACAGCCTGCCTAGCTACAGTTAGTGACAGACACTAAACTGCTGGACTATAATCTAGGGATTCTCAACCCAGTTGTGGGGAAACACCCAGCTAGCTAGTTTTTCAGGATATCCACATCTGCACAGATAACAGGCAGTGTTTTTCCCTGCAAAGACCCATTGACCCTACCTTTCACATTACTGCTGCCTTCTTGGACTGTATACTCCCCTCCTGTGCAGCGGCCACAATGGTCCATTCACATAGGAACAAGACTTTGCACCAGTTTCTGAATAGAAAAGCTCCCTAGAAATTACCAGATCACCAGTGCTTTCATTCCCAAGGCACTCGCACAGATCCAACGCTGAGATGTTCTACTCAGCCTCCCTAGCACAAGATCTCTCTTTTCCACTCTCTACTTGGGCTTCTGAACGTCCTACTCTCCGTTCTGATATGCACAGACAAGATCTACCCTGCCTTGCTACAGCATAACAGCCAGTTAGCACTGTCCTCTCTCATGTGCAACAGCAGAGATTAGCGCTATATAGTCCTGCATGGCGTCCATGCAAATTGGCTAACCATTTCTCCCATGCAAGGTGATATGGGTTTCTTTGGGGGTTTTTGTTTGTTTTTTTGGGGTATTTTTTTTACTGGCGCCACTGTGCTGCCACCAGCTACTTGAGACCTTCCCTGTGCAGCCACTGTGGAACAGTATTAGGTGTCTAGAACACTGTAATGTGGCAAAAGCCTGTTACACCATTTTATAGTAGCCTGGTGGTTAGAAAAACAGCCTAGTATCAAAGAGATCAGGGTTTGCTTCCCACTGGCATACCTTGTGACCTTGGACATGTCACTTTACCCTCCATTGCCTCGGAAGAAAAACCCTGGCAATTTACTTCCGGTCATACCTTGCCAAGAAAACCCAGGGGCTGCTGGATCGCCAGGAGTCAGCATTGATTTGATGGCACTTAAAAAAAATAAAATATATATATATATATAAATATATATTCTAAAACACTTGGAAGATTGTACCCATAAAAACACTAATTGTTGAGTTTTCCAATTATTCCATGATAAGCTAAATGCTGGAGGTTAACTTTATTGGGCAGATTTACGTGATACGACTTCAGGACTGGCTACCACAGTGAAACCAAACAGTCAGCTGGGAAAACTAAGAGTTTATTAGCTTTGAGCAGGCAGAGCGGACATTGAATGAAGGGGTAAAAAAAAGATAAAACAGCAATGGAAGATGTTGAAGAATATTACTAAGGAAGACCATTGGAAACAGACTGAGAAGCAACATATGTATAACTTCTTTTATAGATTTCATTATGAGTAATGCACTGGGTGTTGTACAGATTTAATGTTGGGAGCCCTACTTCCATTTTTTGAAAGCAATGTTAACTCTAAGCTGTAAACCTCAACTGTAGTCCTTAAAATATTCCTTTATAGTCCCACTACTAAACACAGCCATACTTCTTGCCTCAGGTGTCACAGTAACATGAACCCACCATAGTATTATATCGGGCAATCGAAAAGAAGCAATCCAATCACTCACACTAACAATCCTGCTTGGCCTGGACTTCATACTACTACAAGCCATAGAATACTATGAAGCCACCTTCACCATCTCCGACGGTATTTATGGATCAACATTCTTTGTAGCAACAGGCTTTCATGGCCTACACGTGATCATTGGCTCAACCTTCCTCGCAATCTGCCTAATACGACAAGTTATATTTCACTTTACAACACAGCACCACTTTGGATTTGAAGCTGCTGCATGATATTGACACTTTGTGGACGTAGTTTGATTATTCCTATACGTGTCAATCTACTGATGAGGATCGTACTTCCCTAGTATACACAATACCAATGGCTTCCAACCATTAAATCTTAGTTTAAACCTAAGGAGACCGCACCTTGAATATTTGTGTGCAATTCTGGTCGCCGTATCTTAAAAAGGATATAGCGATTTTAGAAAAGGTTCAGAGAAGAGCCACCAAAATGGTAAAGGGGATGGAAGGATACTCCTATGAAGAAAGGCTAAAAAGGTTAGGGCTCTTTAACCTGGAAAAGAGACGGCTGAGGGGAGATATGATAGAAGTCTATAAATTAACGAACGGAGTGGAACGGGTAAATGTAGATCAGTTGTTTACCTTATCAGAATATAGAAAGACTAGGGGACATGCAATAAAGCTACAGGGTAAACTATTTAAGACTAATAAAAGAAAATATTTTTTCACTCAACGTGTAATCAAACTCTGGGATTTGTTACCGGAGGATGTAGTAAAGGCTGTTAGTGTAGCTGGGTTTAAAAAAGGTTTGGACAAGTTCCTGGAGGAAAGGTCCATAAACCATTATTAAGAAGGGACCCAGGATATCAATGCTTGACCCAGTACAAGCATTGTGGAACCTGTGTCTTTTGGGGAAACTGCTAGGTACTTGTGACCTGGATTGGCCACTGTTGGAAACAGGATACTGGGCTTGATGGACCTTGGTCTGACCCAGTATGGCATATCTTATGTTCTTATGTTATGTTCTTATGAGAAGTACATGACAATAACCACGATCTCCATAACAACTGGACTCATCATTATTTTAATACTCATCGCATTCTGACTCCCCACTATAAACCAAGACATAGAAAAGCTTTCACCATATGAATGCGGCTTCGACCCATTAGGATCAGCCCGCCTACCATTTTCAATGCAATTCTTTCTAGTTGCCATCTTATTCCTCCTATTTGACTTAGAAATTGCTCTACTTCTCCCAACCCCATGGGCAAACCAATTAAATACCCCATCAACCTCTGTCTTCCTGGCAATAATTATCCTACTACTACTAACACTCAGCCTAATCTATGAATGACTCCAAGGTGGTCTTGAGTGGGCAGAATAAGAAGTTAGTCTAAAAAAAGACAATTAATTTCGACTTAATAAATTTTGGTAAACCTCACAACGTCTTCATGACAATAACAACATACAGCCTCTACTCAGCCTTTATGCTTGGGATAACAGGAATAATTGTACACCGAACCCATCTCCTCTCAGCCCTAATCTGCCTAGAAGGTATGATACTCTCATTATTTATTACTATATCTTTCTGATGTGTTCAAACCGGATCAACATCATATACACTCACCCCAATAATTCTATTAACTTTTTCAGCCTGTGAAGCAGGCACAGGCCTTGCAATTTTAGTGGCAACAATTCGAACACACGGCACGGACACAATACAAAACCTAAACCTATTACAATGCTAAAAATTCTAATTCCAACCATCATACTAATCCCAACAACATGACTAACCAAACCAAAATGATTGTGAACAGTATCGGTAATCCACAGTCTTATAATTGCCTCACTTAGCCTAACATTATTCCACTATCCATCAGAAACCATACAACTTGCAAACAAATACACTACAATCGACCAACTATCGGCACCCCTAATAATCCTAACCTGCTGACTAACACCCATAATAATACTAGCCAGCCAAAATCACTTAAACAACAATACAATTACCCGCCAACGAACCTATATCTCAATATTTGTCCTCCTACAGATCGCGCTAATCGCGCTAATCCTTGCATTCTCTGCAACAGAGTTAATATTATTTTACATTACATTCGAAGCAACACTCATCCCCACCCTAATCATTATCACGTGCTGAGGTAACCAGATAGAACGATTAAACGAAGGCACCTACTTTCTTTTCTACACCTTAATAGGGTCGCTACCACTATTCATTGCCATCCTTTCACTACAAAATGAAATAGCCACACTGTCATTAACCAATACTTGATTCATTCCACAAATCAACCCAAATATGGCTACAAATCAAATCTGATAGATTGCCTGTCTACTCGCATTCATAGTAAAAATACCTCTATACGGCTTCCACTTTTGACTTCCAAAGGCCCACGTCGAAGCTCCAATTGCCGGATCTATAATCCTAGTTTCAGTCCTATTAAAACTAGGTGGCTACGGAATCATATGAATCTCGTCTGTCTTAACCCCATTTACTAAAGAATCAATTTACCCATTCATTATCTTGAGCCTGTGGGGAGTAACAATAACCAGCTCTGTATGCCTATGACAAACAGATCTAAAATCTCTAATCGTATATTCATCAGTCAGTCATATGGGCCTCGTTATTTCTGCCGGACTGATCCAAACAACATGAAGTTTTTCAGGTGCTATCACACTTATAATTGCACACGGACTAACTTCGTCCATACTATTCTGCCTAGCAAACACAAATTACGAACAGACGCACAGCCGAACGCTACTCCTAGCCCGAGGAATACAACTAATTTTACCACTCATAACAACATGATGACTACTAGCAAACCTCAACAACATGGCTATCCCATCATCAACTAATTTGCTAGGGGAACTAACAATCATCTCTGCCCTATTTAACTGATCAAGCTGAACTATCATTATTACAGGGACAAGCATACTCATCACAGCACTGTACACACTAAACATATTTTTAATCACCCAACACGGACCAGCCCAAAACCACTTCAACCAAACAGAGCCCACACACACCCGTGAACACCTCTTAATAACACTCCACATTGTCCCACTATTCTTACTAATATTAAACCCAGCCCTAATCTGAGGCTGATACTCATGTAAATATAGTTTAAAAAAACATTAGATTGTGATTCTAAAAACAGAAGCTAATAACTTCTTATTTACCAAGAGAAAAAGACTTAATAAGAACTGCTAATTACTTATATTTGAGGTTTAATTCCCCAACTCTCTTGGCTTTTAAAGGACAGTAGTCATCCTTTGGTCTTAGGAGCCATCATTCTTGGTGCAAATCCATGTAAACGTTATGAACTTATTAACAGCTTTTAGCTCCATAACAATCCTCACACTAATCACCCTGTCAATACCCTTTTACCCGAAGAAGGCAGCTTACCCCAAGTATCCGGCCTACCTGGCTCCCCAACACAGCAGGCCGTGGGATGGGGGCTAATAAGCCTAAGGCCCCCAAACCCCAGCCCAGGCCACAGCTGCAACCTTGGGGGGGGGTTTGACTCCTTGAGCATGGCCTCTCTCCCTCTGCAGGGTTGGGGGCCACAGCACACAGGGGGGCGTCTGACATTATTTTGCCAACCGGTGGAACTTCATAACCACTGATGCCTGGGCCCTCCAGGTGGTGAGGGACGGTTACCTCCTTGTTATAGGTTTGTTAATCCCTATTACACTCCTCCATTTCGAACAGATGCCCTCTCCGTTCTTGCCTAGAGAACTTCCCATAGCTCCTCTTCACCAAACCCTTCTGCAGCAGGAGCTTGAAGGCCTCCTCGCAGCCAGCCATCAAACCTGTCCCATCACTTCAAAGGGACAAGGGATTCTACTCCAGCTACTTCCTGGTTCCCAAAAAGACAGGCAGCTTTCAGCCCATCCTGGATCTGCAGGATCTTAGCCAGTTCCTGGTGAAGAAATTGTTCAAGATGCTCTCCCTTGGAACGTTGCTGCCCTACCTCCAGCAGGGAGATTGGTTATGCTCCTTAGATCTAAAAAATGCTTATACTCACATCCTGATTGGAGGTCAACATTACCAGTACAGGGTCCTACCCTTCAAATTGGCTTCTACTTCACGAGTGTTCACAGAGTGCCTGGTGGTGGTCGCTGCCTACCTCTGGCTGTAGGGGATGTTTGTCTTCCCCTATCTGGATGATTGGCTTAGCAAGAGCGGCTCCACTGGCATGGTCTGTCAGGCAACACATCGCACCATTATCATTCTCGAGCACTTGGGCTTCATCATCAACTACCCCAAATCTCATTTGCAGTCGACACGGTGTCTGGAGTTAATGGAGGCCCTCCTGGACACCGTTCCGTTGAGAGCCTTCCTTCCTCTGGATAGGGCTGTGCGCCTAGTTGCTCTCGCCACAGAGATGCAGGGTCATTCGATGGCCTCAGCCTACCTCCTAGGGCATATGGCCTCGACAGTGCACGTTACACCCGATGCTCACCTCTGAATGTATGAGGCCCGGTGGACTCAGGTGATGGGCAGCCTGGAGGACCGGGTATGTGTGACTGCTCCTCTCCCCGAATCCCTCAGCTGGTAGCAGTGGCCGCTGCACCTCATGGCAAGGATGCCCTTTAAGGCCCCAGCGCCTCAGAGAATCCTCACCACGGATGACTCCAAACTGGGCTGGGGGGCCCCCTGCAGGGACCTGCAGATCCAGAGCATCTGATCTATGGTGGAGAGTCTCCATAAAATCAACAGGTGCTCCTTAAGCCACTTAATTCTACGTTGCCTCAGATACAAAAAACAAAAACATAGATTGTGAGGCCTTTGGGGACGAGGGAAAATGTATATACAGTACCTGAATGTACACCACTTTGACTGGTAGAAAAGCTGTATATAAACCTAGTTAAATAAATGGGGTCGTACACTCCTCCGAGCAGTGTATCTACTCATGGACCGCATCAGCGGCGGGCATATACCGTCAAGTGGTGCCGTCAACCCTTTCTCCTGCTCCATGCCGACAGTTTTGCAGTATTTGCTACACCTTTCCAATGCTGGCCTGAAGTCTAATTCTCTCCGGGTACACCTAAGTGTGCTGGCAGCGCCCCTGTCTGCCCATCCTCTCATGGCCCGCTTCATGAGAGGTCTCTTGTTCGCTCAGTCTCCCATTCATCCACCACTGGTGGCATGGGATCTGAATCTTGTTTGTGGGAAACTCATACCTCCACACAGAAGAGAGCTTTCTGGCTAAATTTGGAACCCAGCAGAGAGCTTGTAGTTTAAATTTAATAGTCACTTTAAAACACGGAAGAAAGCTTTCTGGTTAAATTTAGAACCCAGCATAGAGCTTGTAGTTTAAATTTCATAATAAGCCAGAGCCTAGCAGCAGCAAAGAGCTGTAATTTAAATCAAATCAGAATATAACTTAGCATAAAAGGCAAACAGGGTCAGTACTCTTTGAGCAACAAATAGTCTTCTAGAGACCTTTACAAAGAGGCCTTCTATCTAGGGGGCAAGAGATCTGTGAAACCTTTTCAATAGGTGTTAACACCAGGTGACAGGTCAAAAGGCCATTTTGAAAGACTCCTTCTATCCAAGCAAGGACTGTTAATCACCCAGGAAGTTGGTCACAGCTTACCTCAGCAGCACAGGACGGTACTGTGTAGCAGCCCTCTTTAAGTGTTATTTCCCTCCCTCCCCAACACCCACCCACCCCTGGGATAATCGTAGCTTTATAGGTACTTACACATCTTAAATGAAAGGAGGTGCTCTCAGGTGAAGCTCCATTATCCAAATCAGTCATACACTAAGGGCTTGAGGTTAATTAAGCTTCAGGTGAACAAGGTATATTAAACGTATTAGGTACAGTTTTATTAGTATACATATCCATAGCAACCCTTAGTAAGTAAAGAACTTAGATCTAAACACAAGCTTAAAACTAAGATGCAGACAGCAGTCCAGCAGCGAGATGGGGGCTTTCCAGTCTTTTGCATTGAGTGTCACTTGTATGATTTTCTCCCAGTTGGTGAGAGGTCTTACATGTGCACTAGGTGCAAGGAGCTCTTTGCTGTCAGGGAACGAGTCCGTTCTCTAAAGGCTAGAGTAGCAGACTTGGAAAACATAACAAAGACAGAGAGGTACATAGTCGAGACCTACAGGATATAGTCCTGAAGTCCCACCTCCAGTCTGGCAGCATCCCTGTTGCCATGGAGGAGAGAGGTCACGTGACAGGAGAGCATCACCCTGGTGTGGCAGGAAGTGATCCTGTAACTAGGACCTGTCCTCCAGGTGATGTAAAACCCTGTCGCACCGAGGATGTTTATCCAGGACCATGTACCCATGAGGGAAGGGTTAGGACAGCTGTTATAGTTGGTGATTCGATCATTAGGCATGTAGATAGCTGGGTGGCTGGTGGACGTGAGGATCGCTTGGTAACATGCTTGCCTGGTGCGAAGGTAGCGGACCTCACGTGCCACCTAGATAAGGTCTTAGATAGTGCTGGGG
The DNA here is from genome assembly GCA_033557465.1 of Ichthyophis bannanicus. Taxonomy (NCBI): domain Eukaryota; kingdom Metazoa; phylum Chordata; class Amphibia; order Gymnophiona; family Ichthyophiidae; genus Ichthyophis; species Ichthyophis bannanicus. Next base: position 841,721,662 of record CM066036.1, on the reverse strand, counting down.
AAGAGTCTGCTGTCTTGGTACATGTCGGTACCAATGACATAGAAAAATGTGGTAGGGAGGTTCTGGAGGCTAAATTTAGGCTTTTAGGTAGGAAGTTGAAATCCAGAACTTCCAGGGTAGCGTTCGAAATGCTTCCTGTTCCACGCGCAGGACCCAAAAGAGAGGCAGAGCTCCGGAGTCTCAATGCGTGGATGAGACAATGGTGCAGAGATGAGTGTTTTGGATTTGTTAGGAACTGGGGAACATTCTGGGGAAAGGAGGGGCTCTTCCGAAGGGATGGGCTTCACCTTAACCGGGATGGAACCAGGCTGCTGGCATTAACCTTTAAAAAGGAGATAGAGCAGCTTTTAAACTAGATATTAGGGGAAAGCCGACAGTCACCCAAGAGCTGATGGTTCGGAAGAATGTATCCTTGAAGGATACTACCAAAAGCAGAGAGGTTCCAAAAAAGAGTAAAGTAGCCCAAATGCCCTCGAGTATGGAGCAGACACAGCTTAAAGATCCCAAATTATCCATGTCAACCAATAGCCAGATTAATATGAATAAAATACAGTCTCTAAAATGCTTGTATGCAAATGCTAGAAGTCTAAAAAATAAGATGGGAGAGTTAGAATATATAGCACTAAATGAGAAATTAGATATGATTTGAATATCAGAGACATGGTGGAAGGAGGACAAACAGTGGGACACTGTGATACCTGGGTACAACGTATATCGTAATGATAGAGCTGATCAAATTGGTGGAGGGGTTGCGCTCTGTTAGAGAGGGCATTGAGTCAGAAAGGATTAATATTTTGCAGGAGACAAAATTTGATGTAGAATCTCTATGGATTGAAATTCCATGCGATGGCAGTGGGAGTGTACGATCGACCGCCTGGCCAGAATGAACAAATGGATGATGAAATGCTCAAAGAAATCAACGAAGCTAACAAAGGTTACAGCGCAGTAATAATAATGGGTGATTTCAATTACCCCGGTATCGACTGGGTCAGTGTCGCGGCAGGACATGCTAGGGAGATAAAGTTCCTAGATGAAATAAATGACTGCTTCTTGGAGCAGCTGGTTCATGAACCGACCAGAGAGGAAGCCATATTAGACCTAGTCCTTAGTGGAACACCAGATCTTGTGCAAGAGATAAGGGTGTTGGGGCCACTTGGCAATAGTGATCATAGCATGATCACCTTTGATTTAATTAGTGGAGGAGGGATAGTAAAGAAATCCACAGTGCTACCTTTTAACTTTCGAAAGGGAGACTATGATAAAATGAGGAAAATAGTTAAGAAAAAACTAAAAGGAGCAGTTGCAAAGATTAAAGACTTAGATCAAGCTTGGGTGGTGTTGAAAACTACTATCTTGGAAGCCCAAATGCAATGTGTGCCTTCGAGTCAGTCCTGACTCCTGGCAACCCGGAAGCTCCTGGGTTTTCTTGGCAGTGTCACCGGAAGTAGATTGCCAGGCCTTTCTTCCGAGGCAATGGAGGGTTGAGTGACTTGCCCAAGGCCACAAGGAGTGCTAGTGGGAATCGAACCCTGGTTGCTTGGTTACCAAGCCAGTGTTCTAACAACTAGGCAGCTACTCCACTCCTCTTGGAAGCCCAGACCAGCTGTATTTCACGCTTTAAGAAAAGTGGAAGGAAGTCCAAAAAAACTGCCAGTATGGTTTAAAGGTGAGGTCAGAGAGGCTGTTGCCAAAAAAGCATCTTTCAGGAAATGGAAAAAAAGAGCCAAACGACGAAACCTGGAAACAGCACAAGCACTGGCAAGTCAAATGCAAGGCATTGATAAGGCAGGCAAAGGGAGACTTTGAGAAGAAGCTTGCTGTGGAAGCAAAAACGCGAAATAAAGATTTTTTCAAGTACATTCGTAGCAAAAAAAACCTGTGAGAGAGTCAGTTGGTCCATTAGATGATAAAGGGGTTAAAGGGGCACTAAAAAGCGACAAGGCGATAGCGGAGAGACTGAATGAATTCTTTGCTTCGGTCTTTACTGAGGAAGATATAGGGATGTTACCCATGACTGAAGTGTATTTAAAGGTGCGTAAGAATTGAAGGAAATATCGATAAATCGGGAAGATGTATTACAGCTATTATATAAACTGAAGAGTAGCAAATCACCTGCGCCGGATGGTATACATCCAAGGGTGTTGAAAGAACTGAAATATGAGATTGCAGACCTGCTATTAGTAATCTGTGAATTTTCATTAAAATCATCTGTAATACCTGAAGATTGGAGGATCGCCAATGTAACGCCGATTTTTAAAAAGGGTTCCAGGAGTGATCCGGAAAACTACAGACCGATGAGCCTGATGTCAGTACCGGGAAAAATGGTAGAAACCATCATAAAGGACAAAATTACTCAGCATGTTGATAGTCATGGCCTAATGGGAGACAGCCAACATGGTTTTAGACAAGGAATATCTTGTCTTATTAATCTGTTATGCTTTTTTGAAGGTGTGAATAAACAGGTGGACAAAGGTGAGTCGGTTGATATAGTGTATCTGGACTTTCAGAAAGCCTTTGACAAGGTCCTTCATCAGAGACGTTTGGCAAAACTAAAGAGTCATGGGGTTAGGAGGCAGTGCACTATTGTGGATCAGGAACTGCTTAAAAGATAGAAAGCAGAAGGCAGGGCTAAATGGCCAATTTTCCCAATTGAGAAAGGTGAATAGTGGTGTACCCCAGGGATCTGTGCTGGGTCCGCTGCTTTTTGACATATTCATAAATGACCTGGAAAAGGGAATAACAAGTGAGGTTATCAAATTTTCAGATGACACAAAACTATTTAAAGTTGTTAAAACTCAAGAGGATTGTGGAAAATTGCAAGAGGATCTTGATAAATTGGAAGACTGGGCGTCAAAATGGCAGATGAAATTTAATGTGGACAAGTGCAAAGTTATGCACCTAGGGAAGAACAACCCAAACTATGGTTACACGATGCAAGGTTCCACATTAGGAACCACCACCCAGGAAAAAGATTTAGGTATCATTGTGGATAACATGTTAAAACCCTCGGCCCAATGTGCAGCGAAGGCCAAGAGAGCAAATAGAATGCTAGGTATCATAAGGAAAAGAATGGAAAATAAAACAAAAGATATTATAATGCCTCTATATCGTTCCATGGTGAGACCGCACCTTGAATATTGTGTGCAATTCTGGTCGCCATATCTTAAAAAGGATATAGCGTTATTAGAAAAAGGTTCAGAGAAGAGACACCAAAATGGTAAAGAGGATGGAAGGATACTCCTATGAAGAAAAGCTAAAAAGGTTAGGGCTCTTTAACCTGGAAAAGAGATGGCTGAGGGGAGATATTATAGAAGTCTATAAATGAACAGCGTGGAATGGGTAAACATAGATCGATTGTTTACGTTATCAGAATATACAAAGACTAGGGGACATGCAATGAAGCTACAGGGTAATCTATTTAAGACTAATAAAAGAAAATATTTTTTCACTCAACGTGTAATCAAACTCTGGAATGTGTTACCAGAGGATGTAGTAAAGGCTTTTAGTGTAGCTGGGTTTAAAAAAGGTTTGGACCAGTTCCTGGAGGAAAGGTCCATAAACCATTATTAAGAAGGGACCCAGGATATCAATGCTTGACCCAGTACAAGCATTGCGGAACCTGTGTCTTTTGGGGAAACTGCTAGGTACGTATGACCTAGATTGGCCACTGTTGGAAACAGGATACTGGGCTTGATGGACCTTGGTCTGACCCAGTATGGCATATCTTATGTTCTTATTTTCACCCTTTGAATCACTTGCTTCTTGCCACTTCGAGTTCCTTTCCTGGAAAGTGATTTTCCTGGTGGCGCTCATGTCGGTGTGACTTGCAATGAGCTGCAGGTATTAGTTGCTCATGCCCCCTATACTAGCTTTCATAAGAAGAGGGTGGTCCTCTGTACTCACCCCAAGTTTCATCCTAAGGTAGTTTACCGCCTTTCACCTCTACAGGAGGTGGTTGTTCCCACCTTCTTTCCTTGGCCTCGTGCAAGCAGGGCGGAGGCTGCACTCCACACCTTGGATTGCAAGCGGGCTCTAGCTTTTTACCTAGAGCAGACTAAGGCCCATACCACTCCTCGTAGCTCTTCGTCTCCTATGACCTGAACAGGCTTGGCATTGCAGTCTCTAAGTGCACCCTGTCTACCTAGGTGGCAGACTGCATCTCCTTTGCCTATGAACAGGCTGGTGTCTCTCTCAAGCACCGTGTTATAGCCCATAATGTGCGGGCTATGGCAGCCTCTGTGGTGAATCTGCGATCCTTCTCCATGCTGGAGATCTGCAGGGCTGCCACCTTGTCCTCGTTTTGCACCTTCGCAGCTCACTACTGCCTGGGACTCCCAGCGTGACAGCGCCTTCGGCCAAGTGGTACTCCATCATCTGTTTGGGGAATAATGCAACTCCTACCCTCTAGCCCTTTTGTGTGTCCATGCTACCGGAGAATTGATTCCCTGGTCGAAGCTGTGGGTCATTCCCAAGGTCTTGTGGCCACTCAGCGATCTATGCTGTCATTCACGGTTTGATTTTTCAGTCACCCATGGCTTTTTACAAGTTTTTCGTTAGTCTGTAGCTGGGGAGTACCATATGTGAATACTGACTTCCTGATTGTTCCCGGAGAAAGCATGATTACTCATCTGTAACAGATGTTCTCCGGGGACAGCAGGAATTAGTCATCACAGCCCTCTCTTCTTCCCGTAGAGTTGTTTTCTTTTTTATGCTTGGTTAAGCTGTGTCGTCATACTGAGGTAAGATTTCACTCTTTGGTGGGAAGGTGACCGTGCATGTGTGGTGTAACTCCCAGAGGCATTCTTTTAAATCTGGGGAGTGATTACCACGTGGGCTTCGTTGGTGTTGACTTCACCCATATGTGAGGACTGATTCCTGTTGTCTCTAGAGAACACCTGTTACAGGTGAGTAACCACGCTTTATTGCTATTTATGCGCAGCAGGGACTATTGTTGCGTACCATTTTTAGTGGAATCAAATATCTGTTTATGCCATTTAGAAGTTGTTTGTACAAAAAAGACACAAATATTGAGTGGATGATAAACAACAAGCCCAAGGGAAGGGTGAAAGAGTATTCGTGGCAGTGGTGTTTTTCCTTTTTATTTGTATTTTATTAATCTAATTTTCTAACACATTACATATAAGAAACATGATACAAAGCATCATATCCTAACAAAAAAACATGATCACTTTTTAAAGAAAAGAGGATTTTTCACAAACATGTATAAATGTTACTACATATAAAGGAAAACATCACAAATCCACAATAATGGGAGGAGGAATAAATCAAATACAAAATCACATCCAAAACAAGGTAAAATGAAGGGGGAATTCCCTCATATATATAGCCCCCAATACACAATATTTCCAACACTTGAGCCAGTTGACAGGACAGTACTAATGTCTGTCTTTAACTTGCATTATTCCCTTTTTCATCAAATTTCTGCAGAAACTCCACTAATTGAACAGGCTCAGAAAACACAATTCCTATCTTGATATTTAACCAGGCACTTTCTAGGAAATTTCAAGAAAAAACTCATTCCCAGTGAAACCACTTTTGATTATGGCTTCAAGAATTCTCTCCTCATGCTCTATAGTTTATCCTGTGGTTATTCAATAAAACCGTATTTTAAAGTTTTTGCATCAGGGTTGTCTGTGTTTATTGGTTGAAACCTAAAATAAGAAGCCCTATTCATAGATGCATAGCTGGCATCCTTGAATTTAAAATATGATGTTCCCTTTAGTGTTGATTAGACTGTTAAGAAAATGTATCTGATGCACAGATTTAGAACTGTCTTTTTTTCTGTTTTAGGGTTATGATAACACAGAAAGCAGTGTTCGTAAAGCTAGTGTGTTTTGCCTGGTAGCAATTTATTCAGTCATCGGCGAAGAGCTGAAGCCTCACCTCGCACAGCTAACAGGGAGCAAGGTATAGTATGCGGTGGAAATTGCATTCCGCACTGTACGATTATACACTTTGCAGACAGCCATTGCACGACCTGGTGTGTAAACCCTGTAAACCTGTTCATTCATTAATGAGTGAGATTTTATGGCTTTAAGTAGTGATAACAAACATTGCTGGCTTTATAGTGGGAGGAAGTCTCCTATACTGCATAACTGGAGAAATAGCAAATGCTGTGGAACAGCCTGCTCTGATCAGCTTCTCGTTTTCACTCTAAGGAACCTATTTGATAAGTGCTGTTAGCCCACAGTAATTGCCATGCTATCAGCTAACAGTTAACTTATGCTGTATGCACGCAGTAATTTCCACAAATAGCAGCTAACACAGAATGGGGTGGAGAATGGACAGGGACTGCGCCTTGCAGTTAACACAGCAAATAACAAGGGGCGGTTAACACCACCTTAGTGCGTACAGTTATCTGCACTGAAGTTAATACATACTTTAACTGTATGGGAAGATGCCCGAAACATCCCATCAGTTAACAAAGGATTTGCAGTTATTGCATGGTAAATTTGGCATTACCACAGTTTATTGATAGGCACCATGGAGGGTAATTTTCTAAATTATTTTTGTGCATAAAATGCTGATCTGCATGCATAAAAGGTCTCATGTAAAATTAGCTCGCACCTAAACTAGGGGCATTGCAGGCAAGCACACACTTGTATGGTAGACATGCTGAAGAGGCAGAGTTTGGGGAGGGTAGGTAGAGCTGCAATTTACAAGGGTGTTTTATAAAATATGTGCATAATGTAAATGCCAGTGGTTCCTAAACGTGGAGTCCGGACCCCAAATGGGGTCCCATCATCAGTGGATGGGGTCACAGAAACATAGCCATTTCTCCTTCTCTCTGGACTTTCACTGTGACCTATGCCAAGTAATGGCAATCACCAGTCGGCATGTTGCCTGTGAGCCAGTGAGCATTCATAGGCCCTTGTCCTTCCTGCGACAGGAAACACACGCCGAGTACTGAGATCTGTAAACACCCACTGCCCAGTGGCACAGAACACTCTGTGCTGACTGATGCTGCTGTCACTACTATTACTGCTGCCTTCCTGCTTTACATGAATAGAGGGAAGGGAAAGAGGCTAGAGACCTGCTATTTTGATTTCATCATCATCTGGGGTCATGTGGGCTTTCAGATGTTAAAATGGGATCATATGGGATAAAAGTTTGAAAAGCACTGGTATATGCTGACAACTACGCCTGTTCTGAGCCTTCAGTTTAAGTGCATGTTCTGCCAGGTTTGTGCTAATATTTTAAAAAGACACAGGCATCTGTGTCTTTGTAAAATAGGCTAAAATTAGGCACCTTTCTGCCCTATTAACTTAGATACCCTGTTACATAATTCCCCCATAAAGAAGAAATTGTATAAGGGTTGTCTAGATTTACGTGTGTATTTCCATGTGTAAATGTAAATCTCCAGGAACAAGCAGGAATAAGTCCTCACATATGGGTACGTCGGTACCGACGGAGCCTGCGCGGGAAAGCTCCCCAGCTTCCCAGAAGAAAGCTTTTGGGAGCCTCCCACAGCGCATGCGCGCTGCCTTCCCGCCTTTCTGACCAACTCTCCTCAGTTCTTCTTTTCCGCGGAGCCAGCAGGTCGTGTTCCTGTCACCGCTGAAGAAGTTCTTATTTTAATTTGTTTCTTTGGCCGCGTGTCTGTCTTCCCCGCTACCGGACCGGTACCGCCGGTCTTTTTTCTTTTTACTTTTCAAAAAAAAAAAAAAAAAAAATTATTTTCTTTTCACTACTTGGTGAAATTTTCTCTCTTTAGGCCCCAGGCCTAGAGAACAATTTTCCCCCATGGAAAAACCAGCTTCTGGTTTTAAAAAATGCACCAAGTGTAGCGGTACCATCTCAGTTACCGACACACATGAATGGTGTCTTAAATGTTTGGGGCCTGACCACTCCATTCCGGATTGCCAGTCCTGTTCCCTGATGTCTAAACGTGGCTTACAGAACCGAGCAGCCAAGTTTCATATGCTGTTTTCCACAGATACTCCAGCATCGACATCTTCCAGGTCTTCCTCTCCTGATGGATCTCAGGTAACCAAACATTCCTCTGGCAGGTCCTCAAAGGGCAAATCTCCCTCTAAGTATCGAGATGCCTCCGGGCTTGACCCTGAGGACCCTGCCCCCGCCAAACAACCCCGGCGGGAAGCTCCGGCTTCCAAAGCTCCTCCTATGGGGTTACAGGTTGACATCGATGGCACGGCCTCGACCGATCACCTGTTAGACTGCTCTGGGGTACCGGCACACTCTTCCGGTACCGACATCCAGGCAGTCGTGGCGTCCATGGATCATACAGTTCAATCCATGCAGCAGGCCATAATGGCTTTCATTAAGGCTGCAACGCCCACGGTACCGCAGCAAGCGGTACCGACCTCGGTTCCGGTACCACAATCGATACCGGTACCCAGGGCATCCACGTCGACCAGGATCCCGGTTCCGGTTCCCGGTTCCGGGGCTTTTCCCGATGCCGATCCGGTTCCGGGTACGCCCGATGTCGATACCGGTCGATACGCGTATCGATCCCTGGAAGCCAACAGACGATACTTCCAGTCTTCTGATGATTCCGATTCATCGGATGACTCTCCCGAAGTATCTCTTGCTCTTCCTGAGGAGCCCTCTTCTCCAAAGAGGAGAATGTCTCCTCCAGAGGATTTGTCCTTTCAAGACTTCATCATAGAAGTAGCTAAAGGACTCTCTATTTCAGTAACCTCTGAAAAAGAACCTAGAGCAAAGAAATTAGACATTTTAGGATACTCTAAGGTTCCCAGAGAGGCAGTCACCTTGCCAATTCATGAAATTCTCCAAGAACATTTGCTTGAATTGTGGGAGACTCCTCTCACCCTTTCTCCTCATTCTCGTAGATCGGACACTATGTACCGTGTCCCTCCTTCTTCTGGTTTTCAAAAAACTCAGCTTCCTCACCATTCTATTGTGGTGCAGTCAGCTATGAAGAGAATAAAGAGTACCAAAAGACACTCTTCTACTCCTCCAGGAAGAGAATGCAGGACCTTGGATGCTTTTGATAGAAAGATCTTCCAAGCTAGCATGCTTACTGCCAGAATCAATTCATACAGCCTTTATATGGGTATGTTTCTGAAGGAGGTTGCAGAAAAGCTGCACAACTTTCTCCCTTTTATTCCAGAGGATAAAAGAGAGGAATTCCTTCTTTGGCTTAAGCATACGCAAGACATCTCAAAGTTTTCCAACAGAGCAGCCTTTGATTCCTTTGAGGTTGCCAGCAGAGCCTCAGGCATTGCTATAGCTGCTCGTAGAATTGCTTGGCTCCAGGCTTCTGATCTAGAACCCTGGGTTCAAGATGGTTTAGGAAATCTACCCTGTACAGGTGAAAACCTATTTGGCAAGGAGTGGCACATTAAAGCCACTCAAATGGATGCAGAAAATGCTGCTCTTGATAGACTTTCTAAGTCTACCTCCACTCCAGCCAAGAAAAAGTCTTTTAAAAAGTCTTTTTACAAGAAGGGCAGATTTCCTTCCACTTCTGGTCAACAGTCTTCTGCAGGTCGCTTTGCTACTAAGCGTCAGCAACCCAAGCAGGCTAGGCCTAAACCTGCAGGGGCTGCTGCAACCCAGCAGTCCCAAGCCCCTCAGGGGTTTTGACTTACTGCTAGAGAACTTAACCTTTCTGGCTCTACAACAGCCAGAACCTCTCACCATTCCAGGAAGGTTGGCTCATTTTGCTCCCAGATGGGAGCAAATCACATCAGAGCAGTGGACTCTCTCCATCATCAGAGAGGGCTACAAACTTCATTTCTCAGACCTTCCTCCCTACACCATGGTGAGACATTTCAATTCTCCCACATCTCTCCTGGATCAGGAGGTAACCTCCCTTCTGGCCCAGAGGGCCATAGAAGAAGTTCCTCTTCTTCAACAGCGGTCAGGTTTTTACTCCCCCTACTTTCTCATCCCAAAGAAAACAGGGGGATACAGACCTATTCTAGATCTCCGAGAATTGAACAAATTTCTGTACAAGGAGAAGTTCAAGATGCTCTCTCTAGGCACTCTCCTTCCATACCTACAGAGTCAGGATTGGCTTTGTTCTCTAGATCTCAAGGATGCGTACAACCATATACTCATCCACCCATCCCACAGAAAATTCCTACGTTTTCTGTTCCAGGGAAAACATTACCAATACAGAGTCCTTCCTTTCGGTCTGGCCTCTGCTCCAAGGGTGTTCACCAAATGCCTGGCAATAGTTGCTGCATTTCTGTGCACTCTGGGAGTCTTTGTCTTCCCATATCTGGACGACTGGCTCATCAGAGCTCCATCTCAGTCAGAAGCCCAGATTTCCCTGGACCGCACAAGGCGCATTCTGCAATATCTGGGACTGGTGGTAAACCTCCCAAAGTCCCAGCTCATTCCTACTCAGTCCCTGGAATTCATAGGGGCCTGGTTGGATACCACCACTGCAAGGGCCTACCTTCCTCAGGCCCGTTGCCAACGTCTAGTGCAGCTAGCCTCCCAGATTCAGTCAAAGAGCCACTTAACTGCCAGGGAGATGCTACAACTGCTAGGCCACATGGCTTCCACAGTACATGTGGTCCCCTATGCTCGCCTACACATGAGAGCAGCTCAATGGACTTTGTCCACCCAGTGGACTCGAGCCTCAGGAGCTCTCTGACCAAATAGCAAACTCCAAACGTCTCCTTTGGTCTCTCCAATGGTGGATGTCCACTCAAAATCTGTTGCTGGGGTCCCCCTTCCAACCTTTGTTGCCCCAAGCAATCCTCACAACAGATGCCTCCCAAACAGGTTGGGGAGCTCATCTGCAGGACTTCTCCACCCAAGGTACTTGGTCTCCACAGGAGACCTCTCTTCATATCAATCACTTGGAGCTTCGAGCAGTGTTCTTAGCTCTCAAGGTCTTTCATACCCTCCTCAGCTACCAGACAGTCCTCATTCAAACGGACAATTAGGTAGCCATGTTTTACATAAACAAGGAGGAACCGGCTCTCTGTCGCTTTGCAACGAAGCTCTCAGATTATGGGCCTGCGCCAGAGAGCATCAAATCCATCTCCTGGCAGTATACCTCCCAGGAATTCAAAACTCTTGGGCGGACAGACTCAGTCGAGTTCTGCTTCCACACGAATGGTCCCTGCACATGGATCAGGTACTCAGAATCTTTCAGGAATGGGGTACCCCGGACATAGACCTATTTGCAAGTCCGTGGAATGCCAAACTTCCCCGGTTCTGTTCCAGAATTCCGTGTCAGGGAGTTCAGGCCAAGGATGCCTTCCTCCTTCACTGGGTCAGGACTTCCTGTATGCCTTTCCACCCATTCCTTTGATCCCCAAGACTCTGTTCAAACTTCAGAGGGATCAAGGATCTATGATCCTCATAGCTCCACGCTGGCCACGCCAAGTGTGGTACCCTCTACTTCTGCATCTCTCCCAAGCCCCCTCTCTGGACTTGGGAGCTGCTCCAGACCTTCTGTCTCAGGAGGAGGGGACTTTGTGGCATCCAAACCCCAAGTCCCTTCACCTCAGAGCTTGGTTACTGAAGGCCTAGACCTTCAAAACTTCAATCTTTCGCAACAAGTGCAGGATATCCTTCATGCTTCCAGGAAACCTTCAACTAGGCGTTCCTATGCTTTTAAATGGAAGAGATTTTCCATTTGGTGTGCTCAAAAGGGTCTTGACCCTCTAGCACTTCCTCTGAATTCTCTCTTAGAATATCTCCTGCATCTCTCCAATGCAGGCCTTAAGACGAATTCCGTAAGGGTCCATTTAAGTGCTATTGCAGCATCCCTTAAGCCTATCAATGGACAACCTGTTTCCTCTCATCCTCTTATTGCAAGATTCATGAGAGGCCTAACCTTAACTAAACCTCCCATTCGACCTCCTCCGGTGGCATGGGACTTGAACTTGGTTCTTGGTCAGCTTGTGAAGCCACCTTTTGAACCCTTAGCCACTACCTCCTTGAAATTTCTTTCCTGGAAGGTTATTTTCCTTATTGCAATCACTTCTGCTCGCCGCATTAGTGAGCTGCAGGCCTTAGTGGCTAATCCACCTTATACAAGGTTCCATCATGATAAGGTAGTCCTTAGGACAAATCCTCACTTTATACCTAAAGTGGTCTCACCTTTTCATCTTAATCAAGAGGTATATTTACCTGTCTTTTTTCCAGCTCCTCATGCATCCACTGCAGAGAGGAACCTTCATATTCTAGATTATAAGAGAGCTCTTGCTTTTTACTTACACAGGACACAGCAACATAGAAAGTCTTCCCAGCTTTTTGTTGTTTTTGATCCTTCTCATCTAGGACTTCCAGTCTCTAAAAGAACACTGTCCAATTGGATTGCTCAGTGTATCTCTTTTGCTTACCAGAGTAAGAACCTTTCTCTGGAAGGCCATGTCACAGCTCACAATGTGAGGGCCATGGCCACCTCTATGGCTCATCTTCATTCTGTGTCCATCGATCAGATCTGTCGAGCAGCCACCTGGGCCTCGGTTCATACCTTTACAGCCCATTACTGTTTGGACAAGGACTCCCACCGGGATGCCTTGTTTGGTCAGGCTGTCCTCAGACACCTGTTCCATTCTTGAACAACTCCTGCCCTCCTTCCCTCAATGGATGCCTGAGATCCATAGGAAGACGAGGAACCTTTCAGGGTCTCATATCCTTGGGGATCTACCAGGCATCTTAGCTAGGGAGTCCCCATATGTGAGGACTTATTCCTGCTTGTTCCTGGAGATAGCACAGTTACTTACCTGTAACAGGTGATCTCTGGGAACAGCAGGAATTAGTCCTCACAACCCACCCACCTCCCCTAGGAGTTGTATCTTTCTCTCTCTTTGTCTTTCCTTTACTCTCTCTCTATTGTCTCAGCTTTAAACTTGAACTGAGAGTTGGTCAGAAAGGCGGGAAGGCAGCGCGCATGCGCTGTGGGAGGCTCCCAAAGCTTTCTTCTGGGAAGCTGGGGAGCTTTCCCGCGCAGGCTCCATCGGTACCGACGTACCCATATGTGAGGACAAAATGCAACATACTCGTTAGCCATACAAAACACTATCCGTAAAACAAAAAAAACCACGAGCTCCAGAGCATTCTCATATGCTGCACCCGCCATATGGAACAAACTACCTTTAAATCTCCGAATGATAAAGGACCTCCATCTATTCAGGAGAGAACTTAAAACCCACTTATTCACAGAACACTTCTCAAACACAATACAGATCACAAACCCACCTTAAATGCAGACGATCACACCGTAACCTCAATGTTGATGATTGAATCCAACAAATGTCTACCTACGCTACCTACTCTACTACTCCTGTATATAGTTGTTTACAATTAATAATATAGTTACTCACAATCATGTTGATTGTCAATAATTTAAAAACTGTTGATTTAAAAGTTGATTTGTAAATAATTTAAAAATCTGTTCTATGTAAAACCTGTTCATGTTACACTTGTTATATGTAAACCGCTTTTTATTTAAAAGTTGATTGTAAATAATTTAAAAAATCTGTTCTATGTAAAACCTGTTCTTGTTACACTTGTTATATGTAAACCGCCTTTGATCTATGGAAGAGGCGGTATATAAGAAAGTTTTAAATAAATAAAAATAAATAAATAAAATTCCTGCTGTTCCCAGAGATCACCTGTTACAGGTAAGTAACTGTGCTGTATTTTAGTGACTTATATTATGATGTAGGCAGTTGCTGTTCTGAAAGTTCGTGCGACTGATGGTACGTTCTTTTCTCCGGGAACAAGCAGGAAGTCAGTCCTCACATATGGTTGATGTCGGCACCGGCGGAACCCTCGTGGAAGCATCCTCCCAGCTTTCAAAGAAAGCCTTTGAGAGATGCCACCACACATGCATGATCCCCTTCCTGCCCAAGGGTGCCATCTTGCTCAGTCTTCTTTTTTCCATAGAGCCGTTCAGACGTTTATCTGGCTTGTCCCTGGAAAAAAGTTAATTTTTCTCTCCGAGTTTCATACTCCTTTCCGGTATCGCACCGGTACTCTTCCCGCCTACCGACATCGTTGCCTCGGCGTCGAGTTCGGCTTATTTTTGTAGTTTTCGTTCTTTCCTTTCCTGGCATCTTCGTGCCTGTTTTCTCCTACTGGAAGCCCGGAGAGTCTTCGACCTTGCAGGGGTACTTTTTTCCCCCATGGCCACCAGTGTCTTTAAGAAGCGTGATCAGTGCTCCAAAATTATGTCTGTGACCAACACACACGACTGCTCCTCGAGCCAAATGACAACCCGGCAGCCTGCGGTCTCTGCAAGAGGATGTCCAGTAAGGCCCTCAAGAGCCGCCAGCAGCAGCAGCAGCACGATACGTTTTCCCCCGAGAACCCGGTGCCTCCGAAGGCCATGGCTTCGTCTGAGGCCCAACATCTCTGGCAGAGTCTTCTGAACCCGAGCCTCGTCATGGGTCCTCAGAAAGGGGGTTTCCCTCAAGGGAACCCAGGAAGAAGAAAAAACTCTCAAAGGCAGCGTCCTTGGATGGTTCCGACTGGCCAGGTGCTCCCCGGGTCCGGTCCCGCAGTCCAAGGCATCAAAGAAAGAGCGGCCTGCAAAGGTCCCCCAGAAGGATCTATCCTTGGTCCCCAGATAGTCTCTCCATTGCTCTTCCAAGCAAAACGCAAAGCAGAAATGTAATTCCCTTTTCTCAGCCCCATACCAGGGAAAATAAGCCACTATGGCTCAAACAGTAGGGCGAGAAAGGGTGGGGAGGTGCCTACACCCCTGTGATTTACTCTTGTCATGCCTCCCTCATGGGTCGTGGTTACATCCCTCTCTCACTGTCATTGGCTGCTGGAAAGGGAGCACATATTGATTGTGCTCCCAGGGAAAATGCAGGCCGTCTGCCCCTCCCCCGGTCTCCCTGGCAACAGGAATTTTCCTGCCCTTAACTTTCTGCTGAGGATTTTCTCTACCTACATGGAGTTGTGTTTATTGAAATACCACTGATCAGGGGCCTCCCCAAACTGTCGGAAAAGGATCGGTCCTGTTTTTGTCTGGGATTGAGGAACAGACTAGCCATGGAAGCTCCTTCCCTGACCTCCCCCCTTGTTATTTGATGCCTTACCGGAACCTTAGATGCCACAGCTTGCACAGGGGCAGTGCTTGGAGCAGAAATTAACTTGCATAAGTTATAAAATAGTATAGAACTAGATGCGAGTACTTGTGATACTCAATGGCAGGTGTAAATGCTCATACCTAGATTTTTCAAGAATGCACCTAAGTTATAAAATAGCACGCTCAAGTGCTCGTGCCTAGTTTGCATGCATTTTTACACCACTTGGGCTCTATTTTATAAAGTAAAGTAAGCACATACGTCACTTTATAAAATAGGCCTCAGATATGTGTGCTAATGTGTGTTAATTCCATGGGAATTAATAAAATTACCCTCTAAATGTGCATGGCAATAAAAGCTAAAGTTTAATGATAGTTTGTGTTGAACGTGTCAGTTCTTGTGTAATGTATGTTAAAAACTTCTTGGGCTTGAGAAAGTAGAACTTGTCAGTTCTTGTGTAATGTGTGTTAGAAACTTCTTGGGCTTGAGAAAGTAGAGCAGTTTCATCACACAGTTGACAAAATGCGGCTTAGAATTAAATTAATTCTGAGCGCAATGCAATCCTTAAATAATTTGAAGATGCATTCTCAGTTTGTTTAAACTGTGAAGTTTACCTGTGACATCTTTTGTTTCTCATTAACATTTGCAAATCAGATTAAGCTTGCCTGAAGATAAAAATGCCAGTGTTACGGAAAGCCTGAAGACTTTTGCTTTTCATTTCTTACATGACAAAAGATGACAGGCTAATTCCCGGGCATGTTGTCTCTCATATATTCTTAATAAGCAGCTCCACACACACACAGACCTAGGCAACACACATGCTATAGTTCCCCTGCAGCAGCTTCTGCCTCTTGTGGTTTTTATGTTGTATGGAAATGGGGAGGGGAGGGGAATTCTCACCATACATTTCAGTTAGACTCGACAACAAAATAAAGTTTGCAGGCTCTGAATTTTAATTGTGTAACTTCCTAAGAGACCTAATATTAGTTGCACTGTATATATATATATATATATATATATATTGTTTGTGTGTATGTTTGTACAAATAAAATATATATACCCATTAAAAAATGTTTTATGTTCCTCAGGTTTATCACAGTACCATTACCCATTCCACTCCACTCATTATATTATAGACCTATCTCCAGGAACAAGCAGGAATAAGTCCTCACATATGGGTACGTCGGTACCGACGGAGCCCGTGCGGGAAAGCTCCCCAGCTTCTTAGAATAGAAGCTTTTGGGACCTCCCACTGCACATGCGCACTGCCTTCCCGCCTTCCTGAACAGCTCTCCTCAGTTTCTCTTTTTCCGCGGAGCCAGCAGGTCGTGTTCCTGTCACCGCTGAAGAAATTGTTATTTTATTTGTTTCTTTAGACCGCGTACCTGCCTTCCCCATACCGATACCGGTATCGCCGGTCTTTTCTTTCTTTCTTTAAAAAATTATAATTCTTTTTTCTTATTTTTTAGCTTTTTGGTCACTTCAGAGAGGCCTCTCGGCCTACTCAATTTCTCCTCATGGAGAAGCCAGCCCCTGGATTTAAGAAGTGTACCAAATGTAATGCTGTTATTTCAGTCACAGACACCCATGAATGGTGTCTGAAATGTTTGGTGCCTGACCATTCCATACCGGACTGCCCATCTTGCTCCCACATGTCTAAACGTGGGCTGCAGAACCGGGCCAACAAATTCCATGTGCTGTTTGCTTCAGAGAATACAGCATCACAGTCATCCAGGTCTTCTTCTCCGGATGGATCTCAGGTAACCAAACCTTCTGTGGGCAAGTCCTCAAAGAGCAAATCTCCTTCAAAGCATCGAGAGGCTCTTAGCTTAGAACTTGAGGACCCTGCCCCAGCCAAACAACCCCGGCGGGAAGTCCAACTTCCAAAAACGCCAATTCAGGGGTCTCAGGTTGATATCGATGCTACGGCCTCGACAGATCACCTGTTAGCCTGCTCTGGGGTACCGGGTCACTCCGGTACCGACATCCAGGCAGCTATGGCGTCCATGGGCGATACTGTACAGTCCATGCAGCAGGCCGTCATGGCTTTCATTAAAGCTGCAACGCCATCGGTTCCGCTTTCAGCGGTTCCGGGCCCGATACCGGTATCGTCCGCCATGCCGGTATCGAGGCCGTCCACCTCTAAACGCAAGTCGGTACCGTATGGGCTTTCGCTCCATACCGGTTCCATACCCGATACGCCCGATATCGATACCGATCGGTACGCGTATCGTGCGTTAGAGGAAAGCACCGATTCCTCTGAGGATTTTCACTCCTCTGATGATTCTGCTGAGTTTTCACTCAACTTACCTGAGGAGCCCTCTTCTCCTAAAAGGAGAATGTCCCCTCCAGAGGATTTGTCCTTCCAGGACTTTGTTTTAGATATGGCTACAGCCCTTTCTATTACCACATCCTCTGAAAAGGAACCCAGATCCAAAAAACTGGATATTTTGGGATACTCAAAGGCCCCTAAGGAGGCAGTTACCCTGCCTATCCATGAAATCCTTCAAGAACAACTGATGGATTTCTGGGAAAATCCTTTGACTTTGTCTCCTTATTCCCGTAGGTTGGACACCATGTATAGGGTCCCTCCTTCTCCTGGTTTCCAAAAGACTCAATTGCCCCACCACTCTATTGTGGTGAAGTCTGCAATGAAGAAGATTAGGAGTACCAAAAGGCACTCTTCCACCCCTCCAGGACGGGAATGTAAGACTTTGGACTCTTTTGGTAGGAAAATTTTCCAGGCTAGTATGCTTATAGCCAGGATTAATTCCTACAGTCTCTATATGGGCATGTTCCTGGAGGAACTTGCCAAAAAGGTGCGGCATTTTGCCCCCTTTATCCCTGAGGATAAAAAGCAGGGATTCCTTTCCCTAGTGAAACAACTCTTAGAGGTTTCTAAGTTCTCTAATAGGGCAGCATATGATTCCTTTGAGGGAGCCAGTAGGGCTTCGGGCATTGCTATTGCAGCCCGACGTCTTGCTTGGCTCCAGGCCTCTGATCTGGAACCTTGGGTTCTAGATGGCTTACGGAATCTGCCCTGTACAGGTGAGAACTTATTTGGGGAAGAGTGGCAAATCAAAGCCACCCAGATGGATGCTGAAAATGCCACCTTGGAAAGACTTTCAAAGTCCACTTCAATTCCTACTAAGAAAAAGTCTTTTAAAAGGCCTTACTATAAGAAGGCCAGAGTTGCTTCAAATACTGGCCAGCAGTCTTCTCAACCTCGCTATACTGCTAAGCGTCAGCAATCCAAACAAGCACGAGCTAAGCCTGCAGCAGCTACTGTAGCTCAGCAGGCTCCAACCCCTCAGGGGTTTTGACTTGCTCCTAGGGAACTTGCCACTTCTGGTTCTAACACAACCAGAACCTCTCACCATACCCGGAAGGTTGGTTCACTTTGCTCCCAGATGGGAACAAATCACAACAGAACAATGGACCCTCTCTATCATTCGAGAGGGTTACAAACTTCATTTCTCCAGCCTTCCTCCCCATCATATGGTGAGACCATTCAATTCTCCCCCATCTCTCCTAACCCTGTTGGGTCAAGAGGTTTCCTCTCTTCTTGCCCAAGGGGCCATAGAAGAGGTTCCTCTTCCTCAACAAGGGTCCGGTTTCTACTCCCCTTATTTTCTCATTCCAAAGAAGACAGGGGGATTCAGACCAATCCTAGATCTGAGAGAATTGAACAAATTTCTCTTCAAGGAGAAATTCAAAATGCTGTCTCTCGGCATTCTCCTTCCTTACCTCCAGGGTCAGGACTGGCTTTGTTCTCTAGACCTACAGGATGCGTATACACATATACTCATCCATCCATCCCACAGAAAGTATCTTCGCTTTCTGTTTCAGGGAAAACATTTCCAATACAGAGTACTCCCCTTCGGTCTAGCCTCTGCTCCAAGAGTATTCACAAAATGCATGGCAGTCGTAGCCGCATTTCTAAGAGGCATGGGAATCTTTGTCTTCCCATATCTGGACGACTGGCTCATCCGAGCTCCAACTCAGTCACAGGCCCAGATTTCCCTGGACCACACAAGGAGCCTTTTGCAGTATCTGGGACTGGTAGTAAACCTTCCCAAGTCCCAACTCATCCCTACTCAATCTCTAGAATTCATAGGGGCCCAGTTGGACACCATCACTGCAAGGGCCTACCTTCCACATGTTCGAGGCCAGCGCCTCCTGAGTTTGGCCTCCCAAGCTCAGTCCAGCACTCACTTGACAGCCAGGGAAATGCTACGCCTGCTGGGTCATATGGCCTCCACAGTGCATGTGGTGCCCTATGCTCGTCTTCATATGAGAGCAGCTCAATGGACCCTGGCCACTCAGTGGACTCAGGCGTCAGGAGCGCTCTCAGACCAAATACAAACCTCCGATCGTCTGTTTTGGTCCCTCCACTGGTGGACTTCCACCAAGAATCTGTTGTTGGGGGCTCCATTTCAACCATTGCTACCCCAAGCAACCCTCACAACAGATGCCTCCCAAACAGGGTGGGGAGCCCATCTGCAAACTCTCTCCACTCAGGGCACTTGGTCTCTACAGGAGACCACCCTTCATATCAATCTTCTGGAACTGCGAGCAATTTACCTTGCCCTCAAGGTCTTCCACTCCCTCCTAGCCAACCTCACTGTCCTAGTTCAGACGGACAATCAGGTGGCCATGTTTTACATAAACAAACAAGGAGGGACGGGCTCTCTGTCGCTTTGCAACGAAGCTCTAAGACTATGGGCCTTCGCCAGAGAGCATCAGATTCACCTGCTAGCAGTGTATCTCCCAGGAGTTCAAAACTCTCGGGCAGACAGGCTCAGTCGAGTTCTGCTGCCACACGAATGGTCCCTACATTTGGACCAAATAAACCGAATCTTTCAGGAATGGGGGACCCCGGACATAGACCTCTTTGCAAGTCCGTGGAATGCCAAACTTCCCCGGTTCTGTTCCAGAACTCCGTGTCAGGGAGCTCAGGCTACGGACGCCTTTCTCCTGAATTGGAGTCAGGCATTCCTATATGCCTTTCCACCCATTCCTTTGATTCCCAAGACTCTGTTCAAACTCCAGAGGGATCATGGAACTATGATCCTCATAGCTCCACGCTGGCCACGCCAAGTGTGGTTCCCTCTACTTCTACAGCTCTCCCAGGGATCCTACTTGGATCTGGGAGCTGCGCCAGACCTCCTGTCTCAGGAGGAGGGGACTTTGTGGCACCCAAACCCCAAATCCCTTCACCTCAGTGCTTGGTTACTGAAGGCTTAAGCCTTCAAGACTTTCATCTTTCCCAACCAGTGAAAGATATCCTTTCTGCCTCTAGGAAACCCTCTACCAGGCGTTCCTATGCTTTCAAATGGAAACGTTTTTCCATTTGGTGTGCTCAGCAGGGTCTTGACCCTCTGGCACTTCCTTTGAATTCTCTTCTTGATTATCTCCTGCATCTATCCAATGCAGGCCTCAAGACGAATTCGGTAAGAGTCCATTTAAGTGCTATTGCAGCATCCTTGCAACATATAAATGGACAACCTATCTCCTCTCATCCTCTTGTTGCAAGATTCATGAGAGGCCTGACTCTCACTAAACCTCCCATCAGACCACCCCCGGTCGCATGGGATTTGAATCTAGTGCTCGGTCAACTTATGAAGCCACCTTTTGAGCCAATGTTTTCCACCTCCTTGAAATTTCTTTCCTGGAAGGTCATCTTCCTCATTGCAGTCACTTCGGCTCGCCGCATCAGTGAGCTGCAGGCTTTAGTGGCTAATCCACCTTACACAAGATTTCATCATGATAAGGTGGTCCTTAGGACGAATCCCCACTTTATGCCTAAAGTGGTCTCGCCTTTTCATCTTAATCAAGAGGTATATCTACCTGTCTTTTTTCCAGCTCCTCATGCATCCAATGCAGAGAGGAACCTTCATACTCTGGATTGTAAAAGAGCTCTCGCTTTTTACCTTAATAGGACTCAGCCACATCGAAAGTCTTCTCAACTTTTTGTGGCCTTTGATCCTTCCCATTTGGGACTTCCAGTCTCCAAGCGTACACTTTCCAATTGGATTGCTCAGTGTATTTCTTTTGCTTACCAGAGCAAAAACATTTCTCTGGAAGGCCATGTCACTGCTCACAATGTGAGGGCCATGGCAACTTCTATGGCTCATCTGCACTCTGTTTCCATAGATCAGATCTGTCGAGCCGCTACCTGGGCCTCGGTTCATACCTTCACAGCCCATTACTGTTTGGACAAGGACTCCCGCCGGGATGCCTTGTTTGGCCAGGCTGTCCTCAAGCACCTGTTCCATTCCTAAACAACTCCTGCCCACCTTCCCAGAATGGATGCCTGAGATCCATACGAAGATGGCGAACCTTTACAGGGGATCCCATGCATCTAAGCTAGGGAGTCCCCATATGTGAGGACTTATTCCTGCTTGTTCCTGGAGATAGCACAGTTACTTACCTGTAACAGGTGATCTCTGGGAACAGCAGGAATTAGTCCTCACAACCCACCCACCTCCCCTAGGAGTTGTATCTTTTATCTATCTATCTTCCTGTCCTCTCTCTGTTGACTCAGCTATAAACTCGAAACTGAGGAGAGCTGTTCAGGAAGGCGGGAAGGCAGTGCGCATGTGCAGTGGAAGGTCCCAAAAGCTTCTATTCTAAGAAGCTGGGGAGCTTTCCCGCACGGGCTCCGTCGGTACCGACGTACCCATATGTGAGGACTAATTCCTGCTGTTCCCAGAGATCACCTGTTACAGGTAAGTAACTGTGCTCTATCAGCCATCTATTTTCTATGTTGAAGAGCCCTATCCTTTTAATCCTTTCCTCCTAGGGATATCCTGCCATCACGTTAATCATTTTGGTCACTCTTCTCTGTACCCTTTCTAATTCCACTATATTCTTTTTTTTTTTTTTTTTTAATTTTTAATAGCCAAAGTTTCCAAAGCACAAACATTTGCATATGTCATACATACAAATATACATAGTACAACTGGTTACATCTTATACCTTCTATAAGGAAAAACAACATGCTTATTGAATATTATTCTCTATTCTAAATATTATTCTTTTTCTCATTACTTATCCCTAATAAATGTTATATCTATATTCAACTTTTTCCAGCCTGTTATTCCATTAACTTTATTTAACTTGAACTATTTATTTATTTTATTTAGCTGTATTTATTTAGCTGTATATATATCCCGCTTTTCACCGGGTCAAAGCGGTCAATTGGGGGATACATTTAACACGAGGGGATATGAGACATATACGCTAATACTTACAGGAAACTATTAGGGGTATGTTTACTAAACGGCAGTACAGGAGCAAGTGTGCACACTTAGCATATGCAAAAAGGCACTTTAGCGGGCGCTAACGGCACCAGCAGCATAAAGTACCCTGTGGGTGGAGAGAAGGCGTCCACGGGGCAGAGAGTGGGGGTCAGTGGGTGGGGAGTGGGCAGGAACAAGGCTTGCTCCCTTAACACAGGCACCTTAACAGCAGGAACCCTAACGCAATTCAGAACCCGGCGGAAAGGGTGTTTTTTGAGGAGAGAGAGCCTATTTCATGTCTGCAATGTTGTGCATAGAAAGGGGAGCCCAAAAGAGTGATAGTAGTGCCCCATTATGAAAGGGCACTATGTTGATGGTGCAAATGGGGACAAAGGAAGTGGCACATGGGGGCTGCTGGTGCACAGGGGGGGGCCAGGCAGCTGCCTAGATGGCACATAGGAACATGAGACTGCAAAATATGCCAAACTGTGTCAGACGAAGGTCCATCATGCCCAGTATCCTGTGTCCAACCGTGCATAATCTAGGTCACAAGTACCTAGCAGTTTTCCCAAAAGACACACAGGATCCCCAGTAACTGTAATGTGGCAAGCAGTGTATAGCTCGGATCCTGTTTAGCAATGGCTTATGGACAGTTACCCACGAACCCATCCAAACGTTTTTAAACCAGCTACACTGACAGCTTTTATCACATCCTCCAGTAATGGATTGCAGGGTTTGATTACACATTGACTGAAAAAATATTTTCACCTAGAAGACTCAAATGGATTACACTGTAGCCCTATTGCAGGTTCCCTAGTCCATCCACAGTTTGATGGCATGAAAAAGCGACCTACGTTTACCTGTTCTACGCCGGTCAATAATCTATAGACCTTTATCATAGCTTCCCTCAGCCGTCTCTTCCCCAGGTTGTTGAGCCCCAACCTTTTCAGCATCTCCACAAAGGGGTATAATGCCATCTGCAGAACCATCTGTGATGTTTGTCATGATCCCACAGTGACAGTGGCAGCACACAGTCCTGCTACTGCTGTGGAAAGGTAATGTGCCACATGGGGTGGTCCAAGGGTTCTGGCACCCCAGGCAGAGATCCAGGCTGCCTCCCCCCTCCCGCTGTCGCAGAAAACAGCTGTGGAGGAAGAGGCCAATAGTGACAGATGCTGTAACCCTCCAGGTAGCTGGAAAATGCAGGTGCCCAGGAAAATACTACAGCAGTGGCTGCTATCCTCCACCCGAGACGTATCTGTGGCAGGTGGTGATGGGGCCCCTGCATGGGCGGGCAGCTGGTGGGCTGCGTGGTCATCCATGTGTGCCCCTGCCCCCCCTCCCCACCCAGCTGGATCTTGTACCCAAGTGCCCACCATACCCGCATGTTTAACATGCTGGTGCTGCGACCACCACAACTGACGGTGCATGGGCATGTCTGCATAGTAGGGTGTTGGTGGTAGCATGGGAAGTGGCACCAGCTGGCAGCAGACAGAAGCCTTGTCCTGGTCATTTGCAGCATGTGCCAAAGGTCAGCTGAAGGGAAGCATGTCAGCAGCAAGAGCTGTTATCGCCATAAGGCAGCACTGTGGTGCAAAACACACAGTTGGTGTGTATACGTGCGGAGGGTCACAGGTTCAGGTCCCCACTGGGGTTTCTGCATTGCATATTCCTGTGGACAAGGTTTAGATGACAGTGTAAGTACAGCTCCAGCATGTGCAACCCCAAGGAGATAGCCAGCAAGGGTGAAAACATCCACTAGCAGCACTAACAGGCTCCACTATCCACAGCTGGTTGGAGGCTAATAGCACACGGTAATATAGCACGTGCAAAAAGAGCACACGTTATCAATCTGTGGTGAGGGCAATGCACGGTAATATAGCATTTGCAAATATTATCAATCCTTGAACTGACATTGAGACAGGAGTGTCATTCAAGAATGCCAGTCATCTCCACTTTTCCTCAGTGCACCAATGAGAGTGTATGCATGTGCGTATGGCTCCCCTTTGTCCTGTGGCTTTCTGCACTGCACTTTGGCTTGCATCAATTGAGTTTTTCCCAGCCTGTTTGGAATGTGAATAAGTCGAGGCAGAGGATTGTGGGTATTGCCTGAAACAGCACAGATTGGCCTGGATGTGTCTGCCACAATGGTAGGATCACTGGCTGAGATGCCATTGTGCCTGTATGACATGCTGAGATGGCACTCTCACTGTGACCAAAAAGTGACCATGGCACGGCTATGTATCCACATAGAGCTATTATAATGTCTGGTTCCAGTGATATGGGTGCATTCTCTGTCTGGGGTTGCCAATCGCTGAACAAATAGTTGGGTGCTTGTGGTTGCACTATGCACATGCTGTGCATGCTGACTAGCAGACCAACTGTAGTTGGTATGTGCTTAGCTGACACAGCCCAGTGAAGGGCAGCAGGGGCAGTCTTACTACCTGTGCTGTAGTCAATTGTTAGTTCTCAATGTTTGGGGCAGCAGTGCTTTAGGCTTACTCACTGGGGTCTTAGCAGGGCAGTAGCTCCACACCATCCTATACACCCCCACACCAGCCTATACACCCCCACTGCAGTGGCTGCCCATAGCAGCAGTATAGTAACACTATCCACTAGCCTACACTGTTATCAGAGGGTTAATGTCCAACATAGGCAGAATACAGGGCTAAGCTGCTGCTGTCTTTGCTTACATCATGCAGGAACCAAGGAGAAAAGCATAACACACTGTAGAAAATATCTGCCACACACTAGCAGTGATGTGGACCGGCAGCAGAGACCATCTCTTAACAGTACAGGTTCAATGGACCAGGTGCTGGGTACCCTTCCTCACCTTCAGGGTGACAGCTGAAACCACTCTGCAGCATGACTTGCTGTTATGTGCATGTAGCACACGCAGCTAGTGCGTCTTACTGAGCTGATATGCTGGATCAGTGCCTTCTCTATTAAATTTTCAGAAGCAGACCGTTGTTTTACATGTGCAGTGCCTCATGGGTAGCGGAGGGCCCAACCTATACCTGCATAGACAGCAAACAGTTTGATCAGAGATCTGTAGGTGGGGCTTACTGGTTGGTGCAATATCTCCATGGTCAAAGGTCCAGGGTTTAATTCCCACTTGTTCATTTTGTGCCTGGGTGCACTTGCCCACCTCGCATAGTCCTGGCTCTGCTATGATCTGCAGACAATCATTCTTCTACATTTCTGTGCATTATGGTGACACGTTGGGTAGCCCAACATAGCATTCCCATCATGAACATTTGTGAGCATGGCTTTAGTGGCTCTGCCATGGCACATTGCAGTGGGTCAGTGATGTATACGCAGCAGATGTTTGGGTAAACTGGTATGGATGCGTTTCTGTTTTGCCATCATTGTGACCTCCCAGCTTTACGTAAAGAGGATATATTTCATACATTCAGGCACCTAACACTCGTTGCATAGCCATCCCCTGCACTGTTTTGCCATCATTACTTGCCCCGCATGGAGTAAATGGGTTCAACGTGTCCCTTTCTATCGTGCCACTCCGTCAGGTGTATTGTCTTGCAGTTGCATAGGCTGAGGCATCAGTCCCACCCGCACAAATGGTGTTTCATGTACCCCATGGCACTGCTACTTTTGGTACACACCCCAAATGCTTTTGGCCTCTATGATCTCATGCATCCACTCACCACACAAATTGCAAACTCTCTGCTTGGAAGATCCATAGCACAGCCCTGCACCTACCATCTGACTGTCAGGGAGATTCATGATGGGCATTTTACTGGCAGTAAACTGCCTCACCATGGCCATCAGGGGTCATTAGCCATATCATGCACACCTCTTCTGTGACTGCTGCACATGAGCACTCATCCTTCCTTTGCTGCCTACATCAGGATCATGCTGCCTCCACCCAGATACTGTCCTGGCCTATGGCATGCCACACACTGACAGTACATCTGGATACATGTCCACACCTCACAGACACTATAATATAACTTATGGCATGGTGTATGCTTTCAGGAGCATCAAGGACTGCATAGCGCCCCCTGCAGCTGCATCACCTCCGCTGACTCTGCTGCCACAGCCACCCACCCATGACACTGCCAAAACCCACTACAAGCATCACTAGGCAGCCTCCTATCTCGCCTAGTCAACAGCACAGGCCTGCTGTATGGTCAAACATGCTTATCACACATACTTCCACATAGCCAGGCATCTGGTGAATCAACTCCATCAGCTACCAATTGTGCTTGCATCCATATATTCTCCAGTGGCTTCCCTGTCCCCCTTTCAATGTTTTAGAGGCTTTCCTGCATTAGGGTGCATGCAAGACACCTTTACACAGTATGTCCTTTTACTACCTGCTAAGTGCCCTCTACCACCCCTTAACGCTGGAACGCCTCTAACACGCCCAGCACACTTAGCACACGGTAACCCCTTATCGCTTCCATTACCGCACGGAAAAGACTGCTCCTTTACCGCCATTTAGTAAATATGCCCCTTAGTTGTACATTTTTCCTCATATACTGTAATACCAATTACCATCTAGTCTTGTTAAACTTTTTTTGGTCTGACTCCGTTCCCCCTTTCCACTCATTCAATAATACTTCTTTTGGACCCATTTTGCCTGTCCAGCCCACAATATCCCTCAAAATCAGCCACACCCTTGACCGTAGTCCCGTAGTCTGCCTAAGGCTGGGCAGGACCACCACATGTGTATATAGTTCCCTCCCCCCCCCCCGCCCACATCTCTTCCAACACTCCGCATCTCCCCATTTACTCATTTTACTAATCCATACTGGTGTAAGATGCATACAATACAGCATCTTCTAAGAGTGTTCCTGTATCGTAGCCGATACCAAGGTCACCCGTGTGGTCACGATTATCCTTGTCCAGCGCTCTTGATCCCATTCCCCTCCTAGGTCCTGATCCCATGCCTGTATCTCCTTGTTCATTAAACGTTTGTACACCAATGACATCATCCCTCTACCCTGGGGTCCCCCTTCTATATAACTTTTCAAATAGTCATTCCTCAGCACCAAATTCTACTTTACCCCTCAATCCTTCTAGAAAGTGAAATAGCCATATCAGTCTCTCTCATCTAGTACAAGCTCCGTAAAGGGTCTCAGACTCCCCTGTATGGTGAGCATCTGTCCATTGTATACCAACCCCTTGGCTTCCCACCTATGGAAGTGTGGTAACTTTCCACCCTCTTCAAACCCCTCACAGATTAGTTTTCATTAGGCATATCACAGGTTAGTTTGCATTAGGCATATCACAGGTAGGCATATCCCTCCTCCTGGCCCCACCAAGATTTCCCATGCTCTCCACCATACCTGTTGAGTTAAATCAACATAAGGGTAAGACTTCACTTCTCATTTATTTATCCACGCACTTTGACACAGCATATCATTCAAGGGTCTGTTTTCCACCCCTGCTTGTTCTATTTGTACCCATTGAGGTCCCGCCTTCCCCATCTGCCACCCCGTGATTGCCTGGAGCTGGGCTGCCCTAAAATATCACGGTATATCTGGGACCGCTAGGCCACAGTCATCTTTCCCTCTGACTAAAACAGCTCTTTGCACCCTCGGAGGACGTCTCCTCCAAATGAATGAGAATATTCTTTTTGTAGGAGGGCCAACAATCTCCCTGTGATCATCACCGGGAGGGCACTGAACATAAAAAGTACTCTTGGAAGAACATTCATTTTAATTATGGCTATCTACTGCCAAGAAAACCCAGGAGCTTCTGGGTCGCCAGGAGTCAGGACTGACTCGAAGGCACACATTGCATTTGCATTCGCCCAAACCAAGAAAAATAAGGTTTGTTCCACCACATCAAGTCGTTAAATACTTTTTTTATTACTGGGTCAAAGCTAAGTCTCTGTAGATCCTGCCATCTACGACTGATCTGAACCCCCAAGTATTTAATGTGATATTTTGCCCATTGAAACGGATATGCCCTCCTTAGCTCTTGCTTCCCTTGGGTATCCATAACCAGTTTCAGGATTTCAGTTTTTTCCATATTCATCTTATAACCTGATGCCAAGCTGTATTGTATTTCCTGAAGCAAATTTGGTAAGGACCTTCAAGGGTCTTCCAAAGTTATAGATCATATCATCTGCAAACATGGAGATTTTATATCCTTATGCCCCTGACTCCTGTACACTGTCTTATATTTTCAGCTAAGGGTTCTATCACTAGAGCAAACACCAAGGGTAATAGTGGACATCCCTGCCGTGTACCCCTCTCTAGTTGGAATTTTCTGAATAGACTCCATTTACTCACATGCGGGCTGTAGGATTTGCAGATAGGGCCTTCAACCATTTCCAGATGTTCTCTCCAATTCCCATTTTCTTTAATACTGCAAACATGAACAGCCACTCCACCCAATCAAATGCTTTTTCAGCGTCTACTGCCATCAGCAACAAATCTGTACCTTGTTTCTGGACTATCCATGCTACGTTAAGTGCCTTCGAACATTGTTTATTTTATTTATTTATTTATTTATTTCAACTTCTTATATACCGCACTCTTTGACATCAGTGCGGTTTACAAATAACAGAAAGAAACCAGAACAACAGGCTGTTTGGTATTACATATAACAGGAGTATCAACTTGGATAACATGGGAGAACTATTTACACTATTTACACTATTTACATGGAGTATTAATCTATTAGATAGATAGCATGCTCGAACTATTTACATAAAATTAGCAGTGCTGCTTGGAACAAGAGGGATATTGTGGATTATACTAGGGTGAGGCTGTTATGTTACGGTTCATGTAGGGTAGTATTTGATGAAAAGGTGCAGTTTAAGGGCCTTTCTGAACTGGGTTAGTTCGGTTATGGCGCGGAGATCAGGTGGGAGAGCATTCCAGTATTTTGGTGCGCTAAACATGAAAGCTCTGTTTGATGTTGATAGGCTGCACGTTGTTATAGCCTTTGGGGTTGTTAGTGAGTTTTAATGCTGCATGTCTCCTCTTTCTATTTGATGGGACGGATTGGATGAGTTTGGTAAGTGATGTGGACGATAAACCATTTAAGGCCTTGAATGTGAGAAGGAGGGTTTTGAATGTAAGTCTTCCGTGTATAGGGAGCCAATGTAGCTCTTTGAGGATAGGTGTAATGTGTTCACTTCTGGCCGCTCCTAGAAGAACCCTGGCAGCGGTGTTCATTGCGAGTTGCAAGGAGCTTATTGTGGATTGTGGGAGTCCTTGTAGAATGGAATTGGCGAAGTCGAAGTGCGGCAGTATCAGTGCTTGGTAGATGGTTCTGAAGTCTTCGTGGTCTAGTAGGGGACGCAGGTGTCTAAGAGTGCTTGCCTTCCTGGTATGAAACCCGCTTGATCGACCAACTATGACGAAAGCTGTTGTAACCTATTAGCTATTATTTTTGCAAATAGCTTGGCATCAATGTTAATAAGTGAAATAGGCCTATATGATCCACACTTCCTTACATCTTTATCAGGTTTTGGGAGTACAGTAATTCCCACCATGCCCATTGACTGTGGGAGTGCCTTCCCCCCCCCCCCCCCCCATCTAGCACCGCATTGAAAAGTTCCATGAGAAGCGTTGATATTTCCCCAGAGAACCTCCTATAGAATTTGGCCGTTAGCCCATCTAAGCCCAGGGCGTTCCCTTCCTTTAAGGTTTTGATGGCTAGTAGTACTTCTATCTCCCTTTCCAACCATTTACTTTTCTCCTCATTTAAGACGGGAAGTTTCATCTCTGTCAAGTATTGCGTGCTAGGTAAGTTCCCGGTTTATTACCCTGTATAAAGAAATTATGTTGCAATTTATTTAATTGTTAGGCCCATTCTTCTGCTTGTAACCTATTCAGCTCCCCCCTAGCAGTCTCAATCTGGTGTCTCAGTATCTCCGGGAACAAGCAGGAATGTAGTCTTCATATATGGGTGACATTGGTGCTGACGGAGCGCACGCGGAAACACTTCCCAGTGTCCTAAGGAAAGCTTTTGGGAGCACTCCACTGCACCTGCGTGACTGCCTTCCTGCTCTTCTGACTCTCTCTCCTTAGTTCTTCATTTTCTACGGAGCCAACAGGATTAGTCTGTTGCTTTTCCTGTCACTGCAGAAAATACTTTGGTATAACGCTTCTGGCCTTCCCGTTTTTTGAGCACCGGCATCACCCACTATTCTGGTACCCCTTTTTTCAGTACTTTTTTCTCCTAAATTTTTAATTTATTTTTTACCATTTTCTTCATGGGCCTTGTGCCCTGAATAGGCCTTTGGCCTACTCTCTCTGTCATAGAGAAACACCCTAGCAGTGTTTCAAAAAGTGTACCAAGTGTTCTCGGACGATTTCGGTCATGGGGACACATGAATTGGTGCCTTAAGTGCCTCTGTTCTGATCATGAATCCCGACTCTTGCTCCCTCTGCAAGCAGATGACAAAGAGAGGTCTCTGAAATCAGGCTAGGAAGTTGTCAGAACATTTCCCATCGGATTCAATTTTGTTGGCATCGACATCCTCCTGCACTTCATCAACTTCACAACCCACCCTCCTTCCCATGGAGTTGTAGTGTTAGTTTTACTCTTCCTACTCAGCTACAAACCCAACTGAGGAGAGAGAATCAGAAGAGCGGGAAGGCAGTCATGCAGGCGCAGTGGAGTGCTTTCAAAGGCGTTCCTTAGGATGTTGGAGTGTTCCCGCACGGGCTCCATCAGTACCAACATCACCTGTATGCGAAGACTAAATTCCTGCTGTTTATTTATTTATTTAACAGGTTTTCTATACCGCCTTTTCCTTAAATCAAAGCGGTTACCAAGACACAAGAAGGGAGAACAGAGACAGGGGGGCATACACTGACTAAACTAAAGAGGTGAAGGTAAAATTGGGATACACAACATCAAGGAACCGTTACAGTAAAACAAGTTACATGCAGGCTATAATAATAGAGACTGTTAGATGTCTGTGCCATAGTACTCAGTGAAGAGTACAAATTTCAGTTGTTTTCTGAACTCCTTTAAATCATCCATGGATCGCACATCGGGAGGGAGAGAGTTCCATATAAGTGGGGCCGATAAGGAAATTGCCCTTTGTGTAATACATTTACACGCTTTTCTGAAACTACTTGGGGTGCTGAGGGTGTTTGATGTAGTTATTCGTCTTGGCCTGTTGTTATTCTGGAGTAAGAGATTATGAAGGCTAAAAGCAGAGCATTTATGTCTGATCTTGAATATATTAATTACCATCTTGTATTTGACGCGCTGGCTTATTGGAAGCCAGTGGAGCTCTTTGAGAGTAGGGGTAATGTGATCTTGAGATGCTGAGCCAGCAATAATTCTGGCTGCCGTGTTCTGAGCCATCTGAAGAGGTTTAAGTGAGTGTTTTGAAAGACCGTAGTAGATAGGATTACAAAAGTCCAGAATAGGAGTTATTAAGGCTTGGCAGACAGACCGGAAGTGGTCATATGAGAGTAAGGGCTTGAGGCGTCTAATCACTTTCATTCTGTAGTATGCAGACCTCACAGTTTTTCTGATGTGTGACTGGAGGGTTAGACCTTTATCGAGGGTAATTCCAAGATATCTAACTTCATCCTTAACTGGTATTGTAATGTTGTTGTATTTAATGAAAGGTGGGGGGTTGAAGTCGGTGTTTCGAGTGACAATAAGCGCCTCTGTTTTATTGTAGTTTAAGGCAAGGTTATTGCATGTGAGCCAGGAAGACATGTTGTCAAGGCAATTTGTGATCTTGCTGTAGTCGGGGTTGATGAGATCAATCGGTGTATAAATCATGATGTCATGTGTATAAATCATGATGTCATCTGCATAAATCGTATAACTTATTTGATGGGCTGCCATAATTTGACAAATTGGCTGAATAAAAATGTTGAATAGAAGGGAAGAAAGCGCAGATCCCTGAGGTACTCCTTGCTTGATATTTGTAGGCTGTGAAGTGTTTCCAATTTTAACCTGAAACTGCCTGTTTGTTAAATAAGAGTTAAACCAACTAAGGACAGTACCAGAGATACCGATACTTTCCAATCTTGATAGGAGGATAGTGTGGTCAACTGTGTCGAAAGCCGCTGATATATCTAAGAAGATCAATAAAGATCCTTGCCTGTAATTGTCTATGGTCTGGGTGATATCATTGAACAGATATAGCAGCAGTGTTTCAACTCCATGGTTGGGGCGAAAGCCATGTTGATGTAGATCAAGTGGGGCATGGTCGTCAACATGGTCTTGGAGTTGTAGCTGTACTGCTTTTTCTATTACTTTGGCTAGGAATGGTATGCTAGAGATTGGCCTATAAGCCGCTGGATTGTTCTTATCCAGGTTTGTTTTTTTGAGGATAGGCCTTATTGAGGCTAGTTTAAGTTGTTCGGGTATTATTCCTTGAGATAGGGATATGGATACGATATTGTGTATATAACTGAGGAAGTTATGCTTGGTTGCTTTGAGCCATTGAACTGTTCCTGGAGATCATCTGTTACAAATGAGTAACTACATTTTATGGCTCCCTTTCTTCTTATATTGTGCCTCTAGGGCTTCTAACTGTTTAAATAGCTGATCGTCCCTTTGCACCTTTAATCATTTCTTTTGAGAAGCCAATGAGATCAAATGCCCCCTTAATACTGCTTTGAGCCCGTCCCATACTCCTGCGAGTGTTACTTCCCCTTTTTTTTATTGAAGAGCAAGTATTCTTTAATCACGTCCCACACTGGCGATGGAACTCGCTGGGTTCTCAGCTGGTCTGTCTGAGGAACCCCTGCAGCAGTTCAAAAACCTGGCCAAGGTTGTTCATGAGTGCTCCAAGTTTGTCTCCGGCAGCCTATGACGGCTTAGAGTCAGCTGCTCAAGTAGCAGCAGCGGGCGTTGGTGCCCAATGCCAGCTTGGCTACAGTTCTCTGACCTCGAGCAGTGGGTTCAGGACAAATTGGTCAATGTCCCATGCCAAGGAGAGAATCTCTTTGGCAAACCCATGACCAACAAAGCTGCTGAGCTGGAGACTGAGTTCATGACGAGGACCAGGCTCTCTTAAAAAAAACAAAACAAAACAAAAAAAAAACACCAACCTCTGCCCCTCCCCAATGGAAGGGCTCGGATAAAAAGCCTTTCTAACCCAGGAAAGGGGCTGCTTACAGAAACTACCCACCTTTTCAGGCCTCCCCGGCTCCCCAGCAGGGTCAGCAGGCCAAGGGACATGGGCATGGCCCTCGTAAGCAGAAGGCTCCCAAACTCCAGGCGTCGCCCCCAGCCCAGCCAGGGGGGAGCTTTTGATTCCTTGGGCATAGCCTCTCTACCCCAAGGAGGTCAGCAGCCCACAGGGGGACGTCTGATCCACTATGCCCAAAGGTGGCTAAGCATCACCATCGATTCCTGGGCACTAAGGGTGGTCAATGAGGGCTACCTCCTCCATCTGACTCAGAGATCTCCTTCTCATTTTCCGGTGGAGCCTCTCAGGTCTCCCCTTCACTGAGACCTTCTACTGAAGGAGCTTGCAAGGACAAAGCGGTGGAACCAGTGTCCCACCATCTCAAGGGCAAGGGGTTCTACTCCAGGTACTTCCTCATGCCAAAAAGGACAGGGGGCCTAAGGCCCATCCTCAACCTGCACAATCTGAACAGATTCCTGGTGAGGTAGAAGCTCAAAATGCTCTCTCTTGGAACATTGCTGCCTTACCTCCAGCAAGGAGATTGGCTATGCTCCTTGGATCTGAAGGTTGCCTATACACACATCCTCATTCACCCCAACCACAGGCAGTACCTGCGGTTCATGGTGAGGGGTGGACACTAGCAGTACATGGTGCTGCCTTTCGGCTTGGCCTCCGCCCCATGGGTCTTCACAAAATGCCTAGCAGTTGTAGCCGCATTCCTCCGCCTCCAGGGGGTCTTTGTCTTCCCCTACCTAGACAACTGGTGCACCATCCAGGTCCTGCAACACTTGGGGTTTGTGATAAACTACCCCATCCCACCTCCTCCTCACACAGTGTCTGGAGTTCATAGGGGTAAGACTGGACACCCTCAAGGCAAAGGCCTTCCTGCCCAAAGACCGAGCTGACCATCTCAGGGCCCTGGCCTTGGACGTACAGCACTGCTCCTCAGTACCTGCCCGGCTCCTCCTGCACCTACTCAGGCACATGGTCTCAATGGTCCACGTCACCCCAGACACCCGCCTCCACATAAGGACCGCATAGTGGTACCTCCAGGACCAGTGGGCACAGGCCATGGGGCGCCTCCAGGACAAAGTCTCAGTGACCCGCCAGTTGGCGGACTCTTTGACCTGGTGGCAGACTCCCCAGTACCTCAAGGCGAGGATGCCTTTTCAAGCCCCTAGCCCCTTGAGAGTCCTCACCAAGGATGCCTCCCTGCTCAGCTGGGGAGCCCACTGCGAGGAACTCCACACCCAGAGCAGCTGGTTGCAGGACGAGAGCAACCAGCAGATCAACCTCCTGGAACTACGGGTGTTATACTTAGTCCTCTGAGCTTTTTGCCACTGCCTACGTCACCAGCCAGTGTTGGTCGAGACGGATAACCAGGTAGCAATGTTCTATATGAACAACCAGGGGAGGCAAGGGGTCTTGTGCCCTCTACTGACAGGCAGTGGTCCACTGCTCCTATGCAGTCCATCAGAGTATACTCCTACAGGCAGTATACCTGCCAGGCCAGCACAACTTACTGGCCGACAGATTGAGCAGGGTTCTCCAGCCGCACTAGTGGCAGCTGGACCCCAGTGTGGCTGACCAGCTCTTCCAACTCTGGGGGGGAACCTGTGATGGACTGGTTCACCAGCCCAGAAAACTACCAGTTGCCCCACTTCTGCTCCTGGCAGGCCCATCCCTCCAGGATGGCGGCAGACACGTTCCTCATCTCGTGGTCGGAGGGCCTCATTGTACGCCTTCTCTTCCATGCCACTAATTGCCAAGACACTGTTCAGGACCCTCCGCGACAGGGCCTTGTTCATCCTGATAGCCCCTCGATGGCCCAGGCAGCCATGGTTCCTGCTGCTCCTCCGGCTATCGGTGGAGACTTCAGTCCCATTGGGGAACTCTCCAGGGCTCCTGTCTCAGGAGGGGGGCTCTCTTCTGCATCCCGACTTGCTGAAAGAATGACCCTAGCCCCTTTCAACCTCTTGGGTGAGGTAGAGGAGATCCTACTGGCCTCTCGTAAGGCTTCCATTAAGAAAGCTTACGCTCTCAAATAGCGCAGGTTTTCAACTTCGTGTGCAGAGCACGGGACCGACCCGTTCTCCTGCCCAGTGGGACCGGTGCTACAGTGCCTTCTACACCTCTCGCGATCCAGGCTTAATTCAAACTCCGTCAGGGTGTACGTCAGTGCCCTGGTGGCGCACCACGACCCGGTGGATGGCAAACCCCTCTTGGTCCAGCCACTGATGACCTGCTTCCTAAGGGGTCTGCTGTTATCGAAGCCCCCGGTTCGCCCTCCGGCAACCAAGTGATACCTCAATATAGTGTTGGGGCAGCTCACTCGCCTGCCCTTTGAGCCTCTGGCTGCCTGCCAGCTGCGATACCTCTCATGGAAGGTGGTGTTCCTGGTCGCGCTCACCTCTGCTTGCAGAATCAGTGAGCTTCAGGCCTTAGTGCCGGAGGTGCCATATACCAGATTCTACAAGAACAGGGTGGTGCTCTGCACACACCCTAAATTCCTTCCAAAGGTGGTATCGTCCTTCCACCTCAACCAGGAGGTGGTACTTCCCATCTGCTTCCCAAGATCTCACACCAGTAGGGGTGAGATGGTCCTTCACACTCTGGACTGTAAGAGGGCCTTGTCCTTCTACATCCAACATACTCAGGACCACCGCAAAGCTGCTCAGCTTTTCGTCTTGTATGACCCCAGTCGTCTGAAGGAGGCGGTGACCAAACGTACATTGTCTACCTGGGTTGCAGACTGTATCACCCTTGCCTATGAGCAGGCAAGGCTCCCGCTGGAAGGCCATGTCACGGCGCACCGTGTCAGGGCCATGTCTGCCTCGGTGGCAAACCTGCTCTCCATCCCCATGGTGGACATCTGCTGGGCAGTCACCTGGTCTGGAATCCATACCTTCGCAGCCTATTACTGCCTGGAAAGGGAGTCCTAATGGGATAGTGCCTTCGGCCAGGCTATGTTCCATAATCTTTTTGGGGTTTAGGCAACTCCTACCCTCTGACTATTCTGTGTTCAGGCTACCGTAGTGCTGGTTTCCATCGGACACTTGGGTCCTACTGTAGTCTGGTCATGGATTCAATTGCTGCTGCTCACGGCTCCCCTTGAGAGCAACCATGTTTTTTTTGCTATGGGTTTTCAGTAGCCTGTAGCTGGGGAGTCCCATATGTGAGGACTGACTTTCTGCTTGTTCCTAGAGAAAGCGTAGATCTCCAGGAACAAGCAGGAATGAGTCTTCACATATGGGTACGTCGGTACTGACGGAGTCTGCGCGGGAATGCTCCCCAGCGTCCAATCAGAACGCTTTTGGGAGCATCCCACCACGCCTGCATGCTGCCTTACTGCCTTTCCCAACTGCCTCTCCTCAGTTTTCATTTTTCCGTGGAACCGGCAGGACGTACTCCTGTCACCGCAGAACATTCTTTCTTTATTTTTGTTTTTTCTTGTGGTCGCATCTGCCATCCCTCGACGCACCGGTACCGCCGGTGTTTTCTTCTTTCTTTCTCCTACAAATTTTTTCCTTTGTAGGGAATTTTTCCCTGTTTAGTGCCTGACGGTTTTTTCGGCCTGCTAGGCCTCTTCACTTTCCTTCATGGAAACGCCAGCCACTATCTCTAAAACATGTTTCAACTGTGGCGGTACCAAATTAGTTTTAGACACCCATAACTGGTGCCTCCCATGTTTGGGTCCTGACCACTATCCGCTGGAGTGTCCCTCCTGCAGTAATATTTCCAGAAGAAGTCTTCAGCATCGAGCTCAACTCGATACGCGGTTCCCATCAGTCCTGAGGGTACCAGCTACAACTTCTTTTTTACAGGATCAGGTAACCAAAGTCTGTAAAGACTAGCCAGTCCTCGGGTGGTAGATCTCATGTTCAGCATCGAGATGCCTCTGGCCTTACCCCCAAGGACAAATTGGCTTTAAAACCCCGACGGGAGTCTTCAGCCTCCAAAGCATTAACGGGGTTTCAGGTTGTTCCCGGGGCTTTTACCTCTGCGAACATACCTGAGCCATGCTCGGTGGTGGTATCCGCTTTGAGCGATGCCGGTACCCCGGCATCGGCAATGGTGTTGGATGAAACATTCCACACCGATGATCGCAGTCTAGCGCTCTCGGTATCTTCGGTGCCGTTAGAGTCGCTACAGACCGATCTTCCAGCATCGGTATCGATCCCGGTACCAGTTCTGGTATCCACGTCGGTAACCTCCAGGTGTGCTTCGATAGACTCGCTGCTTTTGATGCCGAGTCTAGAATCGATCTCTAGCCTGGACGATTGGGTACCGACTCGTCTCGGTACCGACCTCGGACGGTGCCGAAGACATTGTCCCGGGGATCAAAGTCTGGCGCTCTCGGTATCTTTGGTACCGTTAGTCACCTCAGACTGATATTCCGATATCGGTACCGGCTGCGATACCACTGCCGGTACCGCTTTCTACGTTTGCATCGGTATCGGTGCCTTCCATGCTTACTTCCACAAGCTCGCTTCCTTCGGTACCGAGTTTGGAATCCATCCCTGGCATGGATAGTATTCCACCGATTTGTCGTGGCACCGGCCTCGAGCGGTACCGACGACTATCCTTTCAGGACAATCCGATGCTCCACCCTTTCGGGTCTTGTACTCCAATGGATCGGGATCAATCCATTAGTGCCAAGGCTAGATCTTCAACAGATCTAACCTTTACTCCTCATGATAGAGGATCCACTTCTGGGGAAATTTCTTTTCAAGCATTCCTGCTTGATATGGCAAGGTTACTTGCCATTTCTATACCTGATCAAGATCCTGCACCAGGGGATTCAGAACTTCTGCATATCCCTGAGAATCCAAAGGAGGTCATCATGCTTCCTTTGCATCAAACCTTACAGGATCTTTTACTTCGAATGTGGGAAACTCCCTTAAAGGTATCCCCACCTTCAAGGGCCACTGACTCTTTGTACAAGGTGCCCCCTTCTCCAGGTTTTCAAAAGACTCAACTTCCTCATCATTCTATTGTGGAATCAGCAATGAGGCGTGTTAAGAGTGCTAAAAGGCACTCTTCTTATCCACCAGGTCGTGAGTCTAGAACTTTAGATGCCTTTGGACGTAAAAGCTTCCAGGCATCCATGTTTTCAACAAGAATTCTCTCATATATTTTCTATATGGGATTATCTCTTGGAGAGGTCACCAACAGTTTGCTGTTTTTGACTCCTTTTCTTCAAGATCTCAAAAGAGCAGACTACTCTTTACTGGTTAGTCATGTTCAAAATATCTCTAGGTTCCTTACTCATGCTACCCTGGACTGTTTTGAGTCTGTTAGCAAAACCTCTGCTATAGCCATAGGGGCACAACGCATGGCCTGGCTCCAAGCTTCGGACTTGGACAAATGGGTACAAGAAAGGCTGGGAAATACTCCTTGTACTGGGGAGAATCTCTTTAACAAAGAGACTTTACGCCAAGCTGCTCAGTTAACCACTGACACTATTGCTTTTAAAGGATTGTCAACACCTTCCTTTATCCCAGGTGGTAGGAAATCTTCTACCAAACTTTATTCCCCCAAGGGGAAAAAGTTTTATTCATTCTCTACCCATCGTACAGCTGTTTCCAAACAAGGGAAACATCAAACCAGGCTAAAGAAACCACAACCTCAACCGGTTCAGCAAACCCAGCAGCCGCAGGGTTGCTGATAGATTCTTCACTGAATCCTTCCTTCCTGTTTTGAGGTTTAGAACCTGTAGTCTGCTTCTTCTCATTACAAGCATCTACATCGGTTCCATCCTAAATTTTACACGCGTCTCTTTTAAAGAGACATCCTTCCTTTTAGCTCATAGAGCTTCTTAGGATGATTATGCTTTACAGGTAGTAAAGTTACTCCTCTTCCTCCTAAGTAGACAGAGGAGTAACAACTGTCAATAAGGTTGCTATGCCTTTACCTTTGACAGTTTCTCCTGTATCAGCATGTCTCATATTACTTTTTCTGAGATTTACTCCATCGTAAGTTTTTTTCAACTCTGTCCCTCTTACTAAGACATTTTGGTCTGTAAGAGTGATACCACTTAACTGGAGGGCTTATCCCTAAGCCCCTGAGTTTTCTACCTATTCCAGTAAAGGGTTTTCATTTCAGAGTTGTCTCCCCCTTGCAATCTTGTTTTGTGGCAGCTTCTCAGACAATGACAGAGTCTTACCACTCCTACTTATGTCTTTAGGTCCTTTTTCCCATCTTGGGACCTAAAATTTGTTCTGCTGCCCTAACAATAGTTAAAAGTGCAGGGGCTCTTAGTGGTTAGACCACTGACTTGCTGACCAAGCAATCAGGGGTTGATCTCCAATATCAATCCTTTCTGGCCTTAGTACTAAGCCCCAGACAGGCTAAGAACATTTTCTGGCTTTATTGTTGCAGACACATCAGCATACCTGCTATCCTTAGCCTTCTCCAATCCTTGGGCTTTGGCGGAGTAGTTCAGGTTACATACTGGCTCTTAAACAGCCAGTTTTTTCTTCTAACCAACCTGCAACATGCTCTCTGCATCTCTACAGAGCAGCTCTGCACTATGGGCCCTTGCTAGAGAGCAAATAATTCCAGATGGTTGGGAAGGGCTTTACCTAGTCATGACTACTGGGTTCTTCCCTACCCTTACCATTTCCATTAAAGTCTCCTTCTACAATAAAGGACACAGGCCTTTAATTACGTGAAGACCTAAAGAATTACTCAATTCCCTGGGTTGGTTCACATCTCCAGTGGACCCCTTCACCAGGGATGGTTTTCTTTTTGTAACAGCCAGTCCTTGTCTTGCATTTTCCTTCCACCCTCATTTCTTCATGGGGAAATTCATATTGAGCGCAAGAATGCATGATACTCATTTTGCCCTCATAGAAGGGTAAATATTGTATCTCATTTCATTGAGTCGTCTTCTCCAGCTGCCATACTGGAGTTATGGAAGGATCCAGACTTACTGCCTGCGGATTAAAAACATCCTCTGCATTTTTTCACGTAGGCCTCCATTCCTGGTTATTCAAGGGCTAGAATTCTTAGAGGACTCTAGACTTCTCCTTCTCAGTGAGAGCACTCCCTTAACTCTCCCACTCATAACCAGGGAGAATGGATTCTCTAAACATCTCCTCAAGCAGGTATTTCCCTTCTTCTTAATAGATGAATCTTTCTCTCTCCACATATCCCTATGTGGGGACATGTATATATATATATATATATATATATATATATATGCATATGCATATCTGTGCCCATATATATGTATATATATTTATATAAATAGATATATCTGTATCTACCTAAATATATATATATATACAGTCAAACCTCGGTTTTCATTTGCCCCGGTTTTCATACGCTTCGGTTTTCAACGTCTTTTCTGACTGAGATTTTGTCCCGGTTTTCATGCATTGCTTCGGTTTTCAACGTCTTTTGACTGAGATTTTGTCCCGGTAGCAGGGAAGAAAAGCTGTCAACGTAAGCAGGAGATGTTGCATGAATGTGGGAGGCAGTTCTTTCTCTTGCAGGGTACGTCTGAAGCTATATCATTAAGATTTTCTGCCATTCTGAAGCATTGAGCAGATAATGTAAAGGTATTTTAATGGACTTAATTCAATGTGATTCCGAAGAGAGCTGGGCACAGCAGCTTGTCAGGGGTGGCTAAGGCCAGATGTTAACATACTGTACTGTACAGTACTGTACTTAGCTTGCTTTCAGTGATGTTAAATGTTCATTTATCCATTTCATTAGTCATTTATATTTATTTCTCATTGTTTTCTGTATGTAAAAATATAGTTATTCTCTATAAAATGTATTTTTTGTGAATATTTTTGGGTGTCTGGAACGGATTAATTGGATTTACATTATTTCTTATGGGAAATATTGCTTCAGTTTTCATATGTTTCGGTTTTAGTCAGACTTTTTCGAACGGATTAATCATGAAAACCGAGGTTTGACTGTATATTGGAATATATAATAGTAGGTGGATATGTATCTATATACTTTTTCTATCTGCCTAGGTTTATATATATATATATATATATATATATATATTGTGGCGCTCGCGCCCCTACCAGGCGGCTGCCTAGTAGGGACGGGTGACCACCTCTTATATTTTCCTAGGGTTGTAGTTGTGTGAGGAATAATGAACCGAGTGGTTTTTAAAAGTGCACAGGAATTTATTCAGCTTCCTTGCAGGTAAGTGGATACAACGTCCTAAGTACATTTACTCTCCAGACAAAAGAAAATAATGGATAACTTCTCCAGTAACAAATGTCCAAAAACAGACAACAGCGAATTCAACTATCCAGTGTTTCAGCTCACACTAATTTACCTTAGTGCAGGCATCACATTCCATCTCCGATACATTGGAATTTACATCACCCTCTTTGGCGTCAAGCTCCATACTCTCAGGTGAGCTGTAGCAGGGTTCTGCTTGGTAGCGCTCAGGGACTTTCTGCTTTAGAGTTTTTAACAGGTCAAACAACCTCTCCCACTTTCTTGCCTTCCCTTCTCTGGGCAGGTCTCCTATGGGGTGCTCTTGCTTAACCTTCCTGGTGAAACATTCCTTTCTGCACTGTGTTCTCTGGGGTATAACAGTTTCCTCAGAATCAGAAGAGAAAGCACACTTAGAAGGCCTAGTTGCCTCCCTTCTCCTACCTTGGGCTTTTGGTGCAGTATTCTCTCGGTTGGAACTTTGGCCAGTCAGGACTCCCTCGGCCTCAGCGTAGGGCAGAGACTTGTGGTAGAGCTTTCCCACTCTCTTGCTAGGGTAGGTGGTTCTCCCCCTGGAACCTTCCCTATGTCCTCTGTGGCTACTGTGCTGAGTATGGTGGCTTCCTTTGTACCTTCTCTGGTTGTCTTTATAGCGGTTCCTTTCTCTGCTGCTCCTTTTGGCTACAGGGCTGTTCCCTCTGTACCCTCTGGAACCTGGACTGGAACCTGAGCTGCAACTCCCACTTAGGCCTGGACTGCAACTCCGACAGCAACTGCCACTGCAACTGCGTCTCCAATCATGCTTCTCACCATGCTCCCAACCATGCTTCCAACCAGCACTCGAACAATGCTTCCAACCAGCTCTCCAACCATGCTTCCCACCAGCTCTCGAACAATGCTTCCAACCAGCTCTCCAACCATGCTTCCCACCAGCTCTCTCTCTAGTGTTTGTTTGCTCCCTTTCAAACACTGAGCAGGGCAACTCCCTTCCTGGCTCCGCCCTTCTGTACCTCCCACTCCTATCTGTGGCTGACCTGGAGTGTGGGCGTGGCTTACAGCTAGGTCTGCCCTCTAAGTTTCTCTCCAGGCTTCTGCTGTGGACTATGTGATCCTGTGTACCCATCCCCCGCAAAGAGGAAAAATTCTTCTTCTCTTCACTTTTTCCTGGCTGGGCTGCACTCTCCTTACCACATATTCCCGCCCTTAGACTATTACGGGCTGGCGCCATAACCCGCGAACAGCACGTAATACGAGATAAGGCGTCAGCATTTGTATGGAGTTTCCCGGCCCTGTGCTCTATCGTAAAATCAAACTCCTGCAGGGCCATATACCACCTTGTCAACCGGGTATTACTGTCCTTCATTTTATGTAGCCATTTAAGCGGGGCGTGATCGGTCACAAGTAAAAACTTCCGTCCCGTTAAATAAAATCGCAGTGCATTTACGGCCCACCGTATTGCCAGGCATTCACGCTCAATGGTGGAATATTTTTTCTCTGGAGGCGTCAGCTTGCAACTTAAAAATATTACTGGGTGCTCAGACCCCTCCTGCTTTTGAGACATCACAGCCCCTAGGCCTGTCTCCGACGCATCGGTCTGAATGATAAAAGGTAGGTTAAAATCCACCCCCCTTAATACAGGTGCCTCACAGAGCTTTTATTTTAATTCCCCAAAGGCCTGTTCCGCCTCCTGATCCCAGTGTAACTGATTAGGGGCGTTCTTCCTAAGCATCTCGGTTAACCCCGCTGCTTCGGCTGCAAAATGTGGGATAAATCGCCTATAATACCCCACTAATCCCAAAAAGCTCCTAAGATCCTTTTTGGTCACAGGTCTCGGAAACCTCTTCACACTCTTTACTTTGTCAAAGAGAGGTTTTACCCT
Source organism: Ichthyophis bannanicus (assembly GCA_033557465.1). Classification (NCBI taxonomy): domain Eukaryota; kingdom Metazoa; phylum Chordata; class Amphibia; order Gymnophiona; family Ichthyophiidae; genus Ichthyophis; species Ichthyophis bannanicus. Next base: position 841,678,246 of record CM066036.1, on the reverse strand, counting down.
ACCTTGGCCTACCAAGTGACCCATGTACTTCACCTCCGAGGCCCCAAACATACATTTAGCGGGATTTAAGGTAAGACCTGCCTGCCGCAATGCCCCCAACACTCCCTTAACCTGGACCAGATGTTCATTCCAACGTGAACTATGGACAACAATATCGTCCATATAGGCCGCTGCGTATCGCTGGTGTGGGCGCAGGACCATGTCAACCAGCCGTTGACAGGTTGCGGCGGCTCCGTGGAGCCCGAAAGGCATCCGGCGAAACTGAAAGAGCCCTATTGGGGAGCTGAACGCAGTTTTTGGCCTAGATTCCCTGGTGAGGGGAGTCTGCCAATACCCCTTTGTTAAACCTAAAGTAGTCAAATAAGTGGCTTGCCCTAGCCTATCTAAGATCTCTTCAATCCGGGGCATAGGGTACGTGTCAAAACGTGAGATGTCATTCACCTTGCGGAAGTCTATGCAAAAACGCATAGACCCGTCAGGCTTAGGGACCAAGACTATTGGATTGTTCCAAGGGCTCTTGGAAACTTCAATCACTCCCATCTTCAACATTTCTTTTATTTGGGTCACTACCTCCCTCTGCTTCGCCTCAGGATCGGCTTTGCCTTTTCCCAGTTGGGGTCCTAAATCGTCCTCTTCCTCTTCCTCTTTGACACCACAGGCCGTTAGCCCCTCTATTTCAGCTATACCTGTGGACCCAAATCCCTTGGAATCCCTGGTGGTGGAGGAAAGCTCATCCACCTCCTCTACGGGTGGAAAGCCTACCCTTTCACAAATTAATTGTGCCACCCTGTCTCCAATATTCACCTTGAAGTTCTCTTGAGAGAAGTTAAACAAGAGGACTTTCAATTCCCCCCTGTAATCCGGATCTACGACCCCTGCGCCTATATCTATAAAATTTTTGAGGGCAAGGCCAGATCTGGGCGCGATCCTTCCATAACACCCAGGTGGTATTCCCACCCTGAGTCCGGTGTTGACTATGGCCTTCCCTTGCTTAGGTATAACTACCTCTATGGCGCTATATAGATCCAGACCAGCAGCCTGTTCAGTGGCCCGCTTGGGAATCCTAGCTTCAGGGTTGATCCTACAGAACCTGATAACAAACTTCTGCTTAGGTGTCTGTATTTCCCTCTGAGTGACTGCTGACCTTCCCGCGTCTACTCTTTTCCCAAATAGGGGAGCAGGCACTATTCCTCCTGTACCCATTCTGGGAGGGACAACATTCCTGCCCTTACCCTCTTTTGAAGGATTTGTGGGGGTGCGTGTGGTTACCAGGCTTGTTCTCGCTTTCAACTCTGCCTCTACCCCTTTCCTAAACTGGGACCAATCCCAGCCCAGTATTATATCATGAGGGAGTCTAGGTATTACTGCCACGGCTACCGTCCCTCCACTACCTAAACCCTTTATTTTAACCTTTTGAAGCTGGTAGGTGGAGGTAGCCCCATGAACACACCTAATTTTAACGTGCCCCCTTGTGGACTCTTGGGAGTACTGCCTCTGGGCTTCTTTATTAGAAATCATGGACTGACTAGCCCCTGAGTCCAGAAGTGCTTCTGCAGGTATCCCTTCCACCTCTACGGATAGGAGGAATCCCTCACCTATCTCTTTGGGACTCGTTATTACAAAAGCCTTCTTTGTTCTGCAGCTTTTCTTGAAGTGACCTGGCTCACCACAGGAAAAACATTTTCTCTGGAGGTTAAATCTTTCCTCCATGGGCTTATTTCTTCTATCTGCCTGCTGTCTAATAAAGGCTGAATTCTCTTCCTGTATTCCTGTCTTCTTAAAAACGCCCTCTTTCTTTAGGCTCAATTTCTGGGCCTCCAGAAAGCACTCTGCCAACGCAATGGCTTCTTGGGTGTTTTTACAGTTTTGCATTACTAGGAAACTTTGCATTTCTGTAGGGACAGCTTCAGTAAACTGTTCCAGTATGATCAAATCAATAATGGAATCTACATTACTCTTTTCAGGTATCAGCCACTTACAGACCAAGCTCCTTATCCTATGATACAAAGCCTGGGGTGTTTCACCCTCTTTCAGTGTACATGCTCTTAGAGACCTTCTATAGACCGAGGGACTTAACCCCACTCGATCCTTTATGGCCTTCTTCACCTGCTCATAATCATTAATCAGTGCTACCGGCATTTCCCTATAGGCTGCTAACGCCTCACCGCTAAGGGTAGTAGCAAACCTCATAGCTAGTTGCTCTTTTGGCCACTGAGCCAACACAGCTATCCTTTCAAATGCCTCTATGTGGTAATCAAGGTTATCCTCCTTAGTTAAGCGTCCACATGAAAAAGGTGCAAAACCCAGTCCTTCCCAACCTGTACCAACAGGCTGTGTCCTTGGATCAGTCTGTGCTGCCTTGGTTGCCTCCTCCTGGGTCCGGATCCACCTGGCCATCATCTCCAGCAGGGGTTGCTGCTGAGCCCGAAGCATGGCAGCTGCTTGTTCCTGGCTCACTGCTGCCATCTCCCTCTGCTTGGCGAACTGGTCTGCCACCCACGACAACACATCCGCGGCCTCCATCTTGGACTGCGGTCTCTGCAACACAAACAAACAAAAAACACACACAAAGTGCAGCACTTTTTTTTTTTTTTCCGCTCCCACTTTTAGTGAGTACCTGGTGGCCCTCCCTTACACCAGAATCCAGGCCTACTCCTTCTAGCCTACGGGTTACCTGATTCTGATGCAGGTCTCAGCTTAACCACCAGTCACAGTGCTCCTGATCCGACTCCACTCCAGACTTTTCTTCCGTCTTCCTTGGTCGGTCAGCGTCCTTCCTGGATCTTTCCGTCCAAAGGTACGGCTTGGAGATGTTCCGCTTGACCGCTGGAATGCTGGATCCAAAAAACTACGCCACCTGTGGCGCTCGCGCCCCTCCCAGGCGGCTGCCTAGTAGGGACGGGTGACCACCTCTTATATTTTCCTAGGGTTGTAGTTGTGTGAGGAATAATGAACCGAGTGGTTTTTAAAAGTGCACAGGAATTTATTCAGCTTCCTTGCAGGTAAGTGGATACAACTTCTTCAAGCACATTTACTCTCCAGACAAAAGAAAATAATGGATAACTTCTCCAGTAACAAATATCCAAAAACAAACAACTGCGAATTCAACTATCCAGTGTTTCAGCTCACACTAATTTACCTTAGTGCAGGCATCACATTCCATCTCCGATACATTGGAATTTACATCACCCTCTTTGGCGTCAAGCTCCATACTCTCAGGTGAGCTGTAGCAGGGTTCTGCTTGGTAGCGCTCAGGGACTTTCTGCTTTAGAGTTTTTAACAGGTCAAACAACCTCTCCCACTTTCTTGCCTTCCCTTCTCTGGGCAGGTCTCCTATGGGGTGCTCTTGCTTAACCTTCCTGGTGAAACATTCCTTTCTGCACTGTGTTCTCTGGGGTATAACAGTTTCCTCAGAGTCAGAAGAGAAAGCACACTTAGAAGGCCTAGTTGCCTCCCTTCTCCTACCTTGGGCTTTTGGTGCAGTATTCTCTCGGTTGGAACTTTGGCCAGTCAGGACTCCCTCGGCCTCAGCGTAGGGCAGAGACTTGTGGTAGAGCTTTCCCACTCTCTTGCTAGGGTAGGTGGTTCTCCCCCTGGAACCTTCCCTATGTCCTCTGTGGCTACTGTGCTGAGTATGGTGGCTTCCTTTGTACCTTCTCTGGTTGTCTTTATAGCGGTTCCTTTCTCTGCTGCTCCTTTTGGCTACAGGGCTGTTCCCTCTGTACCCTCTGGAACCTGGACTGGAACCTGAGCTGCAACTCCCACTTAGGCCTGGACTGCAACTCCGACAGCAACTGCCACTGCAACTGCAACTGCGTCTCCAATCATGCTTCTCACCATGCTCCCAACCATGCTTCCAACCAGCACTCGAACAATGCTTCCAACCAGCTCTCCAACCATGCTTCCCACCAGCTCTCGAACAATGCTTCCAACCAGCTCTCCAACCATGCTTCCCACCAGCTCTCTCTCTAGTGTTTGTTTGCTCCCTTTCAAACACTGAGCAGGGCAACTCCCTTCCTGGCTCCGCCCTTCTGTACCTCCCACTCCTATCTGTGGCTGACCTGGAGTGTGGGCGTGGCTTACATCTTGGCTGCCCTCTAAGTTTCTCTCCAGGCTTCTGCTGTGGACTATGTGATCCTGTATACCCATCCCCCGCAAAGAGGAAAAATTCTTCTTCTCTTCACTTTTTCCTGGCTGGGCTGCACTCTCCTTACCACAATATATATATATTTCCTATAGGGCTCCGACAGATGGTCACTATCCCTATCACTGCTGCTCCAGCATGCTTAGGGTTCTGCATAAACAACCACTTCTCTGTGGTAGTTAAAAGGATTTTTCACCATAACCTTCAGGTTAGGTACATCTGAAGTCCTTCATGTACCATCTTTTTTCCTAAGTGACTTCAATTAGGAAGGACATTCTGAATCTTCAGAAAATAGGAGGCTACAATGCCTCATACTTCTGTCCTTCTTTGTCATCGGATATAGGGGTCTTCAATACCCCTCTTCTCCTATAAGAACTATGTCTCTTTAAGGTCAAAAGAGCTTCAGGCTTATCTAATAGGGACTTCTGCATTTCCCGCAAAAGTCCTGCCTCATTGAACTACCCCAGTTTCCGCTGGGACTTTTTCTCGCCCTAAAGGTTCTGACCTCAACCTGTCTTTTGCACAGTTTATTTACCTCTGCTCTACATTGAGGTACTCCTTGAGGATATTCTGCTGGTTCATATTAGCAGATCCATATGAACCTCCATAAACATTTTACAATACCTCCAGGTGAGGTCCATATTGGTATATTGCAGTTCAATATTTACTACTAGATATTATCTACACAGGGTCTCCTATCTAGGCGTCCTGTTTGGTCCAGCTGTTCCATAGCACATCTTTTTAGTTCAACTCCTACCCTCCATCCCCAGGATGCCTGAGGTTCTGTCGAATAGCATGGCCTTCTCAGATTCACATCATGCTGGGACTCCTCCAGGCATCTTAACTTGGGAGTCCCCATATGTGAAGACTCATTCCTGCTTGTTCCTGGAGATAGCACAGTTACTTACCTGTAACAGGTGATCTCTGGGAACAGCAGGAATAAGTCTTCACCTCCCACCCACCTCCCCTAGGAGTTGTATCTCTCTATCTCTATCTTTCCCCTCTCTCTCTCTCTCTCTCTTTGTCTCAGCTTTAAAACTTAACTGAGGAGAGGCAGTTGGGAAAGGCGGGAAGGCAGCACGCAGGCGTGGTGGGATGCTCCCAAAAGCGTTCTGATTGAATGCTGGGGAGCGTTCCCGCGCAGACTCCGTCGGTACCGACGTACCCATATGTGAAGACTTATTCCTGCTCTTCCCAGAGATCACCTGTTACAGGTAAGTAACTGTGCTTTACTTACCTTTAACAGGTGTTCTCCGGGGACAACAGGAATCAGTCCTCCCAACCCTCCCTCCTCCCCTTGGAGTTGCTCCTGTACCATCTTTTATCTTTGCTGTCTTTTAACTATGTCATCTGACTGAGCAAGATGGCACCCTTGGGCAGGAAGGGGACCACGCATGCGTGATAGCATCTCCCAAAGGCTTTCTTTGAAAGCTGAGGGGATGCTTCCGCGAGTGCTCCATCAGTGCCGACGTCACCCATATGTGAGGACTGATTCCTGCTGTCCCCAGAGAATACCTGTTACAGGTGAGTAAGTACGCTATCTGTGCACAATTCACTCAGCACTCCCTCCATTTCCGTTCTGATGCCTACCATTTCTGCTCTCAGCTCTGTAAACCAGGAGTGTATGTTTTATTTAGTTATCTGCACCATCGCGCCAATGCCTCACTGGACACTCCGTCCCTGTGATTTCCTCTCCTTGATTTTCTCCACCCACCTCCATGGCCATCTTGTCCATGTCTTTCTGCTCCAGCTTAGAGCCGGTATAGGAGAACTCTTTTAAATTCGCGGTTCTCTTACATATAGTAGCCGTCGTGTATTCCTTGAGTGAAGCGCTCCCTACGCCATCGCTTAGGACCACATTAGTCCCTTTGAGGTTCGATTTAAACACCTTTTGTGGGGTTGAACTGCAGAGCTCTTGCTGAGCCATTAATGCGGCTCAGTGACGTCACCGGAACTCTCTCTAATTCCACTATATCCTTTTTAAGATATGGTGACCAGAATTTCACACGATATTTGAGTGTGATCGCACCATGAAGCAATACAGAAACATTATAATATCATTGGTTTTATTCTCTATTCCTTTCCTTATGATTTCTAGCATTCTATTTGTTTTGTTGGCTGCCACTGCACACTGGAAAGAAAGTTTCAACCTATTATCCACAATGACATCCAGATCCTTTTCCTGGTTGATGATTCCTAATGTGGAATCTTGCATCATGTAACTAGTTTAGATTATTCTTCCCTAAGTACATTACTTTGCACTTGTCCACATTAAAATACGTTGGCCATTTGGATACCCAGTCTCCCAATTTCTCAAGATCCTTTTGTAGTTTTTAACAACTTTGAATATAATTTTGCATCATCTGCAGATTTGATCACCTCACTCATTCCCATTTCCAGTCATTTATGAATATGTTAAAAGGCAGCTGGCCCAGCACAGATCCCTGGGGTACTCCCTAATTCACCTTTCTCCATTGAGAAAGTTGGCCTTTTAGCCCCACCCTCTGTTTTCTATCTTTTAACCAGTTCCCAATCCATAATGAAGCACTGCCCCATGACTTTTCAATTTTCTCAAGAGTCTCTCATGAGGGACTTGTCAAATGTTTTTTTAAAAATCCAGATACACTATATCAACCAACTCGCCTTTATTTACTTATTTATTCACACCTTCAAAAAACTATAGCAGATTAGTGAGACAAGACTTTCCTTGGCTAAATCCATGTTTGCTTTGTCCCGGTGAACCATGACTATCTGTATTTTCAGTAATTTTGTTCTTTATAATGATTTCTACCATTTTGCCTGGTATTGATGTTGGGCTCGCCGCTCTGTAGTTTCCTGGATTACTCCTGGAACCCTTTTTAAAAATTGGTATTACGTTGGCCACTCTGCAATTTTCAGGCATTACAGATGATTTTAATGATAGTTCACAGAATACTAATAGTAGGTCTGCAATCTCATCTTTGAGTTCTTTCAGCACCCTGGGATATATACCATCCAGCCCAGGTGATTTATCAAATTGCTGTATTACATCTTCCAAGTGTATCAAGATTTGTTTCAGTTCCTCCAGTACATTATCTTTAAATATCATTTTTGGCATGGGTAACTTCCCTACATCATCTTCAGTAAAGACCAAAGCAAAGAATTCATTCAGTCCCTCAGCTATGACCTTGTCCTTTTTATCCTCCTCTATCATTAATGGTCCAACCAATTCTCACAGGAATTTTGCTATAAATGTAAAAACTTGAAAACGTTTTATTGTGCGTTTTTCCTTCCACAGTAAGCTGCTTTTCAAATTTTATCTTGGTCTGCCTTATTAGTGCCTTGCGTCTCTCTTACTAGTGCTTATGTTGTTTCCTGTCTTTGTCATTTGGCCCCTTTTTCCTTTTTCTGAAAGATGTTGTTTGGATCAAACAGCCTCTCCAACATCACCTTTAAACCATTCTGGCAGTCATTTGGCCTTTGTCTACCTTTCTTAAAGCATGGAATACATCTAGTCTGGGCTTCCAAGATAGTATTTTTAAACAAAGCCCAAAGCCAAACCTTAACCTTTACACCTGCTTCTATTATTTTTTTCTTAACCTTTTTCCTCACTTTATCATAGTCTCCCTTTTGAAAGTTAAATGCTAGTGCCATGGATTTCCTTGCTATCTTCCTTCCATTTATTAAATCAAATGTGATCATGTTATGATCACTATTGTCAAATGGACCCCCATCACCATTATTTCTTGCACCACATCCTGCATTCCACTAAGGACTAGGTCTAAAATAACTTCCCCTCGTGTCAGTTCTTGAACCAGCTGCTCTATGAAGCATCCTTTATTTCATCCAGAAACTTTGTCTCCCTAGTATGTCCTGATTTGTCATTGACCCAGTCACTACCAGAGTAATTGAAATCACCCATTTTTACTGTGTTTTAACTTTTGTTAGCTTCCCTAATTTCTTTTAGCATTTTGTCATCTATCTGTTCATTTTGGCCAGGAGGGCGATAGTACACCGCTACTGCCATTACTTAAATTATGTATGGTATGAAACAGATTTTAACAAGGAATGATTATTCATGTTATCAAATGGTACTAGAAATAAGGAATATGCCATTAAACCTAACTAATAGGACATTTAGAAAAATTTTAAGAACTTTTTTGCTGTTTGAAAATGAAGTCAAAGTTGTTAGTATAGCTGAATTTGTTTATTTATTTAACAGGGTTTTTTTTATACTGCTTTATCATTTCAATCAAAGTGGTTTACATTGTAACTTAAACTTGGGGGCTTGTTTACAAAGCCGCAGTAGCGGTTTCCGATCATTATCGGAGCCGCGGCCCCATTGATTTCATGATTTCAATGGGGCCGCGGCTCCGATAGTGATCGGAAACCACTACCGCGGCTTTGTAAACAAGCCCCTTGGTAAACATACATTAAACAGGGACATTGATAACTTGGGTTTTTCTTAGCAATGGAGGGTTAAGTGATTTGCCCAAGGCCACAAGGAGTGCTAGTGGGAATCGAATCCTGGTCTCTTGGTTCCCAAGCCAGTTCTCTAACCACTAGGCGGCTACTCCACTCCACCACTAGGCTTCTCCTCCACTCGACCACTAGGCTTCTCCTCCACTCGACCACTAGGCTTCTCCTCCACTCCAATTTAAAAAAGGTTTGGACAAATTTCTGGAGAGAAAGTCCATAAATAATTATTAACCTGGTAGACAGGGGTCTCTATTTCTTTTCCTTCTGAGAGTGAGCAGTATGGAACAGATACATCCAAATTACCTGGACTGTCCAATGTTAGAGAAGAGATACTGGGCTCCATAGACTATTGGTCTGACCCAACATGACAATGATAGGACTAGCCATAAGAGGAATTCAGAAACTGAAATTAAATTGCAGTACACTTTAAAACATTATAGCGAAACGCTGTATTTGGAGTGAAATAAATAGTTACATAGCTATCCACTCTCAAAACAACCAGTTCTGTAGCTTTATTATTGTTAACAACGGCACCAACAAACTTTGTTGTATTTTCTCTTTCAGATGAAGTTACTAAACCTGTATATTAAGAGGGCCCAAACAATCAATAGTAACAGCAGCTCATCATCAGATGTTTCAACTCACAGCTAGTAGAAGCAGGTGGATGGTTTTGAAGCTCTCAGCAGTGCACCTCCGAGACCTTTCTGCTGCGCCTTCCCTTCTGTGGCACGCTCCATCAAGAAGAGACCATGCCAGTACATGTTGCAATCAGTATTCTAGAACCACAGGAGCTTTTGTGTGAAATCCTCTTTGGCATTGAATGTAAAGGAAGCGAGGCCTGTGTTGCAGTCTTTAAAAGAGAAAGACAAAAAGCCATAATTAAATTTATTTGTATGACCTGCTGAAATCTCGATAAGTGTTTGAGAGATGACTCCTATTATGCTGTACTGACTTTGAAAAAAGAAGTCGAATGATTATACTTCAGCTTGTACATTTCTTAGTTGAATTGACACACAGTTTTGGTTTAAAACTGTTTATATCCTAATATTTATTTATATATTTTTTGTTTGTTTTGGGTATACCACGTAATGGCTGGATTCTGCCCTTTTCACAATTTAGTTGACATAGGTATATATGTTTGGGTTATATATCTACCCTTTAAGCCCACTTAAAATGTGAAGTGTTACTGTAAATACCGAGAGTGCAGCTTCCTTTAACCCTTTGATGGGAGATATCAGGAATGGCGACAGAAGGTTTAGTATCCCACGGCTGGATTCATCACAGGTGTTCTGGCCAGAAATTCAGACAGAAAGAAGAAACTCAGATTTTGGAGTGAGGACAGTATTTGGGAGGAGGAAAGAAGAAGAAAAATTTACTGCTGACGGTACCTTGCTCCTAATTTCCACATTATCAGCATATCCATATCGTGAGCTCCCATGACAGCCAGCGTTCTCCTACCTCCTCCACTTCTTTATTGGAACATAAATACCTTAACTGGCCTACCATAACTATTTTAACTGAACAGGTTCAGAACATAGGGGTTAAAGCAGGTTTGTTGTAATCAAATGAAGCAGTGAGTGGATCAGAATTAGTTCTTGGGTATGTGTACTGTTCATATTTGACTGTTGTATAAAAAAACAGTGCAAAGCCATTTCCAGTGGTGGCCACTGGTTTCCCCACCAGTTAGCAAGCACATTTTGGGAGAGTGCACGTTACTACACAGTGTGTGCCCAAACCTTTAACTGAAATAAATCTTTCTCTGAATGGCCTACCAGTTTTGGCCTCTCTCCCCCCCCCCCCCAACCTTCCTTTCCTTATTTCAACAAAGTATATTTTTTATTCTGTAGGGCAGTGTTCTCGTATTCAGATTGATCCTTGAGATAGCTGGATTATTTTGTGGGTTCTCATACCTTACATTGGATCAGTGTATGTCTTATCCTGAAATGTCAGTCCTATTGTTTCTGGAGAAAGGAGCTGTGTGGTCTCCAGAGCTCATCAAGTACATATTTGGGTTTTTCTTCTTGTACTGATCTGACAAAGGTATAACAATGTAGGAAGACTCCAGTTAAACAAGGAGGAAAACTACATATATGAATAAAACAATGGCTCAGTCAGCAACAATCAGTCTGAACTGAAAGGCCTCACAGGTCTGTTCTGTTTCTGTCTTTAACTTATCTACAGCAAAGTGCTGAGTGATGCGCTGGTTAATATGTTTGTATTCTCTCATTAGATGGCATGTGAGATGCAGAACAAAGTGAGGACAAACATCCAGGCCCACTTTTTTATGCATTCGGTCTTTTAACTTTATTACATTTTATTTTCTGTTAATGGGGGGGGTTTTTTTGGGGGGGGGGGTGCAAGGAGGAGGAAAGGACAAATTGATTTACAGATACATTTTTTTAAAGTTATTTAACAATTTTTTCCAAATTATTATTTTAAGTGCCCTATTTTTATTGATATGTGACTTTAAAAGATTAAAATTCTACTTTTAATAAATAGCTCACACTCCCTCCCTCCCTCCCACGTTTTAGTGCATTTTATTTGGAGGAGAGAGTTTTACTTCTAATTATGAGCAGTACACTAAGGCACTAAGAGTCATGTTGACTAACATGTGCTTGCCATTTGCTCTGCACTAAGCATGCCATGCTAAAAATCCCACACTAACCAGTTAGCGCATGATTGAGTGGAGACTGGGCAGGTTAGGGGCATAATGTAGGCATTAGTGTCACAGTGGAGGCTTTTTGGGGATGCACTAAACACACCTGCTGCCGTTAGCATGGGTACACAGTGCCATTTCAATGGCTGGCATTGTGCACCTGTGTGCCGCTTAGCATGCCACACGTCGGCTAATTTCATGCCGCAAGCGCATGCTACTGGCGCACACTTAAATATGCCGCTAAATCTTAGATGCATTGAATTGATCATAATAATTTTTCTCTTTTACCGCACAGTTATGCACTGAGAGTATGTTCACTGTAATGTTTAAGAATTGAGCTACTCCGTATACTGACACTAGAGTATTCATGTGTAACTTGTATATAAACACATGTGAAATCCTGTACACTGCTACTGCCTCTTATGTCTCACGGACCTTTGCCGAATGTTATTGGCACACTTTAGACTGCAAGCTGTAGGACCAGGCCTTACGTTCTTCATCTGAAACTGGTCTCTTCAAAGGCAAAATATTTATTATGCCATTTTTATGTTACAGTCCATGAGTACTTTAAAAATGAAAGAATATCATTTGCTTATTTATGAGTTGTTCTAGACACACTGTGTGTATAACCAGCTTATTTCCTCCTACATTTTTGTACTCAAAGGCGTAACTTGTTTAATCTGAACTTCGCTTTTGTTTAAAAGTTGTACAATCACTCTTAGCCAGCAGCAAGGTCTCTGGCTGTTCTTATTACACCAACAGAAGGGACTATCTGCATGCCACAAGTGGGCTTCATCAATAATATGCAGAATCTGAATTGCAGATATTCCAGCTGTAGAGCTTCAACACTGAGCTGCCTTGTCCTACTGCACTTGCTACAGGGCTTTTATGAACTGTGTCTTGTTCATCACGTTTTCAGGATCTGAATTTCAGTCGCCCAGACTTCTTGCCTGCCTTTGGCTGTCTGCTGGGTTGCATAAATCTCCAGTGCTCTTATGTCCATTTTTTGTAGGCTACATTTTTGGAGGTCAAAGGCACGGCTGAATAAAATGATACCTATCACGCGCCCAAATAAACACAGCCGGTTTTCAGTACTGTATTTTTCATGTAGTGCAGAATTATTGAGGCATGTGGCTTTCTAAAGGTACACTATGTGTGCTTGCCTGGATTATAAATGACTACAATACAAAACCTTTTTTTCTATTGTGTATTAACAGCTAAATAAGCATAAATAATACACACCTTAAAATAATCATCTTTTTCCCCATTATTTATCAAGCCAACTGCTATATTGTATGGAACGGAAAACAGCAATTTTGTAGAATGTTACAAAACTGTATTAATATTCAAATGGAAAAGTACTCTGAATATGTCAACCATTTAACATGGCATCACTGGCCAGAGGGTTCATTGTGCATGTATTTTTAATTCTTTGGTTTTTAGGTTGTTTTTGTTTGGGCTTTTTTTAAGACTTTTGTCATGTTACATCCATATTTGTATTTATATCTTATTTGCATCACTTTTGAGTGTATCATGGCAAATGTACAGATTTTTTTGGGGGGAAGGGTTAGCATTTAACGTGATAGAATTTGCTTTAAAAAATCCTGATATAAAATTTTGAGCTTGCCCTAGAATAAATGAAATTTCTGTTTAAATTCCTGTTGTTTTGTCTTCAACATATAAAATTACCAGCACCTGTGTTTTGTTTTTGTTTTATGCATTGATGCTAAAGCTTTAGCACTACCCGTTTTCTTTAAAACCCTATCTTTTGGGATATCGTCTCCTTTCAGATGCTTCTCAACTTTTACCTTGGCAGCTTTTTTTTTTTTTTAAATTTATGCTTCTGTTTTGGCTGAGAATTTACTGCATATTTTCTTTCATGGCCACTCTTCAGTTGGTTCTTTTAATTATCTTTATTAGCACATTAGAAGGGAGTACAATCATACAGTATACAATAGCTGAAGAATAGAACAGTGTTTGGCAACCAACATCACAATCAAATAGACCCAATTCCCTTCTGATATTTTATTGTATTTACCCAACACATGCATACCCATGTGTACATACTCTCTAATAATCTTTCCCCCATTTACACCCAACCTATTTAACTCCCTTCCCCGCAAGAGTCACTCTGTTATGGACCTTCCTGCAGCTTTTTCAATCTTAAAATGTCTTCCATAAATCATAACATGCTTTCTTGTCTCATCTTTCTCTGCATTCATCTTTCAGCTCCCAACCTGCCTGCTCAGGCCTGTTGTTAAAACATCAATCACTGTACTGGTGGTGCCTCTTCCTGGACAGTAGTTCAACACAGCTCTTTTTGCTTCTAGTAATATAATGTATATAAACAGTTTTATTTTGTTTATCCCCCAGCATCTTGTAAGGGCTTTCTGCTGTCCAGCATAATCAATTTATATGTATGGTTGTGGTCAACATTATTGGCGCCCTTGCAGTTCAACCCCTTAATGTCTAATATCTCCTAAATAAAAGTGGCCAGTGAAATGGTTTTGAACTATATATGTACACATATTTGATACATAAAAGAATCAAATAAAACAAGACCAATTAAAAAGGAAATAGTATAAAAACTGGGACATTGCCAGGACATAATTATTCAATATATGCTTCTGATCTGCTCTGCATTTTAGGAGTGAATGTGGGTTTGAACCAGTATGTTCTCCAGGACCAAGCAGGAAGTCAGTCCTCACTTATGGGTGACGTCGGTGCCGACGGAGCCCTCGCGGAGCAATTTTCCCCAGCTTTCAAAGAAAGCCTTTGGGAATTGCAGCGCGCATGCGCGGTCGTCTTCCCGCCCGAAGGTGCCATCTTAGCCAGTCTTCTTTTTTCCGCGGAGCCCTACAGACGTCCCCGTCTTGTCCCCGCGAAAAAGTTGATTTTCTTCTTTATTTTATCCTTTTTCTTTCGGTTCGACGCCGATCGTTTTTCTGCCCGGACTCGCGACGCCGGTCTCGAGTCCTCTTACGTTTTTTCGGTTTTTCTGACTTAGTCAGCTTTCGTTTTCATTTTCCCTGGTAGCCCGGTCCTTTGACCTCGCAGGGGCCCCTTTTTCCCCCGATGGCTGCCAGTGGGTTTAAGCGGTGTGGTCGGTGTGACCGAAATATGTCACTAACCGACACACACGACTTTTGCCTCCGCTGCCTGGGCCCGGATCATGAGGAACTGATCTGTGGGCCCTGCAGCAAAATGTCCTCAAAGGCGTTGAGAAGTCGGCGGCATCAGCGTGAGAGAATCTTCGCTGACCCCAGCCGTACCCGGACCTCGTCGGAGGCCTCCGTGTCGAAAGGCTCCAGCTCGGACCGTCGCCGGAGCTCCTCCGACCGGGGTTCTCCCTCCGGGGACCATCGTCGGAAGGAAAAACCCGCGAGGGCGGCGTCGGTGGACGCTCCTGGCTCCGCGAGGGCCAGGTCGCATAGCCCCGACAGCCGCCCCGGGTCCTTGGAGAAGGAACACCTCCCGAAGCGACCTCGCCTGGAGTCGGAGATGCCTGCCCGGGTAAGTCCTGTGGTCCTTCTGGACTCGCCTCCGCGACAGCCGACGTCGGGCCCGACGCCGTCGGGGCCCGAGTCGGGGGCTGCTGGGTCACCTGAGCTCGGACTCAGGTTGACGGCCTTGGAGAGCAGACTGTCTGCCTTCATGGACCAGCAGAGGGCACTGCTCGCTGGCTTCGCTGGCGTCGCTGCCCCGACCGCCGGGACGTCGACGTCCAAGTCGACCCCGGAGACCGAGCCGATCCTCGAGTCGATGAGAACTCGAGTCGATCCTCGGTCGAGGTCGCCCTCGGCCTCCTGTTCGGGACCGAGGTCGCCGACGCCGACTCCCTCGGCGTCGGGGCGGCTGGCGCCGCACCCTGCCCGGGCCGACCCCACCGAGTCCTCGTCGGAGTCGGTCTGGGAGTCTGAGGAGGAAGAGTCACCTGATTCTTTCCGGACTCGGTGTGTCCCCTCGGACTCACCGGAGTCCGAGCCTCGGAAGCAGTCCCCCCCGGAGGATGCCCGGTTCTCTGACTTCGTTAGGGATATGGCCAAGGCTTTGGCCTTCCCTGCGGATCCCGAGGAGGAGCCTCGAGCCGAAGAGCTCGACGCCCTCCAGTATGACTCTCCCGCGAGGGAACACTTTACTGTGCCGGTTCCTCCTATGCTGGAACGACTACTCTTCCGCATGTGGGAGAGTCCGGCCTCCTCGCCGGTCCTGAGCAAGCGGGTCGATTCTATCTATCGGGTCCGCAAGCGCCCTGGCTTTCAAAAGGCGCAGCTGCCACACCATTCCATGGTAGTGGAATCGGCCATGCATCGTCTTAAGAGCCAGAAGATGCACTCCTCGGTGCCTCCTGGAAGGGAGGCCCGTAACCTGGATGGCCTTGGCAAGAAGTGCTTCCAGGGCTCTATGCTCGCATGTCGTGTCCAGACTTACCAGCTATACATGGGCATGTATCTCCGGGATCTGGCTAAAGAGCTAGCCGGATTCTCCGCTGGTCTCTCCGAGGAGCCCTTGCGGAGGTTCCTAGCCTTGTCCACGGGCATTCGGGAATGCTCAAAGTTCATGTCCCGAGCAGCCTATGATGGCTTTGAAGCCTCGGCTCGAGTGGCCGCAGCCGGCATCGGTGCCCGCCGACAGGCTTGGCTTCAGTCGTCAGACCTTGAGCCCTGGGTACAGGACAAGTTGGTCGATGTCCCCTGCCGAGGCGAAAACCTCTTTGGCAAGCCCATGGCGGAAAAGGCTGCACAAATTGAGACTGAGACTCTCACCCGGACCAGGCTTTCTAGGAAGACCTCCGCCCCTTCCCAGAAAAAGAAGGGCTCGGGGAAAAAGTCCTTTTACCCGAGGAAGGCGGCTGCCTACAAACAATACCCCCATTATCAGGCCCCTGCAGCTCCCCAACAGGGCCAGCAGGCCAAGGGACGGGGTAACGGGTCCCGTAGGCAGCAAGCCCCCAAGCCTGCACCACCAGCCCCTGCTCAGCAGGGTGGGGGTTTTTGACTCGCTCAGCATAGCCTCTCCCCCCCCCCGCTGGTCGCCCCCAGCACCGGAGGCCGGCTGGTTCACTTCGCCCACAGGTGGTCCAGCATCACCGCAGATGCCTGGGTGCTTCAGGTCGTGCGAGAAGGCTACCTTCTCCACTTCCATCAGGTCCCTCCCTCCTATTTTCCGGGAGAGCCTCCGCGCCCCCCTCTGCACAGGGAGTTGCTCCTTCAGGAGTTAGCAGGTCTTCTGCAGGATCAGGCGGTGGAACCAGTGCCACACCACCTGAGAGGTCAAGGCTTCTATTCAAGGTATTTTCTGATACCAAAGAGAACAGGGGGCCTCAGACCCATCCTGGACTTGCGCAACCTCAACAAGTTCCTTGTGCGGGAGAAGTTCAAAATGCTTACCCTTGGAATCCTTCTGCCCTACCTCCAGCAGGGAGATTGGCTATGCTCCTTGGATCTAAAGGATGCCTACACGCACATCCTCATCCACCCAAGCCACCGCCAATACCTAAGGTTTGTGGTGGCGGGAAATCATTACCAGTACAGAGTACTGCCCTTTGGCCTGTCCTCCGCACCGCGAGTCTTCACAAAATGTCTCGCGGTCGTGGCGGCCCATCTCCGGCTTCACGGCCTCTGTCTTTCCGTACCTCGACGACTGGCTCATCAGAGCAGCGTCCGCTCAGGAGGTCACCAACGCCACGTGCCGCACGGTGGCTCTGCTGCAGCACTTGGGCTTTGTCATAAACTTCGCAAAGTCCACTTTGCTCCCCTCACAGGATCTCGAGTTCATCGGCGCAAGGCTGCACACTCCTCAGGCGCGAGCGTTCCTACCGCTCGACAGGGCTCAGCGGCTCATGGACCTAGCCGACCGCTTTCGCAGCCAGCCCCTGGTCTCCGCCAGGCGCTTCCTGAGACTGCTCGGACATATGGCTTCCACTGTCCATGTGACCCCCAATGCCCGCCTGAATATGCGGTCTGCTCAATGGTGTCTCCGCCGGCAGTGGCGACAGGCCACGGGCGGCCTCGCAGACCTAGTGCGCGTTTCCGAGCCGCTGATCTCGTCTCTCCGGTGGTGGCTCCGGCAGCCGAACCTGACATTCGGTATGCCCTTCCAGTCACCTCAGCCGACCCGGGTGCTGACCACCGATGCATCCCTCCTGGGCTGGGGAGCGCATTGCCAAGAGGCGCGTACTCAGGGCCTCTGGACCACGTGGGAGTCTGCTCAGCAGATCAACTTCCTGGAGCTCCGGGCGATCCGCCTAGCTCTCAAGGCCTTCTCCCACCTGACTTCCCAACAGTCCGTCCTTGTCCAGACGGACAATCAAGTTGCCATGTTCTACGTGAACAAACAGGGGGGCACGGGCTCCTTTCTCCTCTGCCGGGAGGCTCAGAAGCTCTGCTCTTGGGCCGTCAGTCACGGCATTCTCCTCAAGGCCGTTTATCTCCCGGGCCGAGACAATTGCCTTGCGGACAAACTCAGCAGGGTCCTCCAGCCGCACGAGTGGCGTCTGGATCCCTTGGTAGTTCAGAAGCTCTTCCTCAAGTGGGGCCTCCCCACGATGGATCTCTTTGCCATTCCTCGCAACCGGCAGCTTCCTCGCTTCTGCTCTCGTCTGCCACACCCCCTTCGGGTGGCGGCGGACGCCTTTCTGATCTCATGGTCAGGGAGCCTTCTGTATGCGTTCCCTCCCATCCCGCTAGTCTCTCGGACTCTTTTCAAGGTTCTCCGAGACAAAGCCTTCATGATCCTGGTGGCCCCTCGCTGGCCCAGGCAGCCGTGGTTTCCGCTCCTGCTGCAACTGGCGGTGGAGGATCCAATCCCTCTGGGGGTACAACCGGATCTCCTCACTCAGGATCAGGGGTCCCTCCTGCACCCCAACCTCAGGTCTCTCACCCTCATGGCCTGGCTGCTGAGAGGGTAGTCCTTGCTCCCCTTCTCCTGCCGGCGGAGGTGGAGGAGGTCGTCTTGGCTTCGCGACGGCCTTCTACCCGCAAATGCTACGCCCTTAAATGGCGTCGCTTTGCAGTCTGGTGTACCCAACAGTCTCAGGATCCCTTCTCCTGCCCGGTGTCGTTGATCTTGCAGTACTTGCTGCACCTCTCTAATCTGGGACTTAAGTCCAACTCCGTCAAAGTTCACCTCAGTGCTCTTTCGGCACATCATGTGCCGGTGGACGGCAGACCTCTCTCCAATGACCCTCTCGTGGCGAGGTTTCTCCGAGGTCTCCTTCTACTTAAACCACCTCTGCGCCCGCCAGCACCTGACTGGGACCTGAATGTGGTGTTGCAGCGGATCACCTGTCCGCCTTTTGAACCTATGGCTACCTGTTCTCTCCGTTTTCTGTCTTGGAAAACACTGTTCTTGATAGCCCTCACTTCCGCTAGACGCGTGAGTGAATTGCAGGCCCTCGTGTCTGATCCCCCTTACACTCGGTTCTACAAAAATAGGGTAGTCCTACGGACTCACCCTAAATTTCTTCCAAAAGTGGTCTCCCCTTTTCACATCAATCAGGAGGTGGTACTTCCAACCTTCTTTCCCAGACCACACTCCAGCCGAGCTGAAACGGTCCTCCATACCCTGGACTGTAGAAGGGCTCTGAACTTCTACCTTGACCGTACGCGGGAGCACCGTAAAGCTGCTCAGCTTTTTGTGTCTTTTGACCCCAATAAATTGGGGCTCCCGGTCTCCAAGCGTACTCTGTCCATCTGGGTTGCGGACTGTATCTCTTGGGCTTATGGGGCAGCCGGACTCTCCTTAGAAAGTAGAGTCACGGCTCATTGCGTTCGGGCAAAGGCCACGTCAGTGGCTTACCTTCGCTCTGTTCCGCTGGCAGACATCTGCCGGGCCGCTACTTGGTCTTCGAGCCAGACTTTTGCGGTCCATTACTGTCTCGAGAGGGAGTCCCGTAGGGACAGTGCTTTCGGACAGGCAGTCCTCCGTAATCTCTTTGAGGTCTGAGCAACTCCTACCCTCCATCCCGGATGTGGGCTACCGGTGGGTGATAATTCAGCGAAGATTCTATCCTTCTGTGCTGCTGAGCTAGAGGGAGCTCATTTTTGCGCTTAGGGTCTCCGGTAGCCTTGAGCTTGGGAGTCCCATAAGTGAGGACTGACTTCCTGCTTGGTCCTGGAGAAAGCGTAGTTACTCACCTGTAACAGGTGTTCTCCAGGAGCAGCAGGAATCAGTCCTCACTACCCTCCCTCCTCCCCTTGGAGTTGCAATCGTCTGCTTATGTTCTTTTTGCAAATTTTTATGCTGTCTTTTTAGCTATGTCATCTGACTGGCTAAGATGGCACCTTCGGGCGGGAAGACGACCGCGCATGCGCGCTGCAATTCCCAAAGGCTTTCTTTGAAAGCTGGGGAAAATTGCTCCGCGAGGGCTCCGTCGGCGCCGACGTCACCCATAAGTGAGGACTGATTCCTGCTGCTCCTGGAGAACACCTGTTACAGGTGAGTAACTACGCTATATCAGGTAAGGATATAGGTCTGTGAGTAAGTTTTGTGCAGGTTTAGCGCTGCGTAAAAGCTTTTTTTGATCAGGACAATGGTGTTATGTGTGATTTGTGTTGTCTGGTGGGTCTGTGGTGGTACATTGCTTAGGTTATTATTTTGATTGCGAAAAGTTTTTAGAGTTACTTATTTTGAGTGTGAATGAGTTGGTTTTGTTTGATTGAATGATGAGTTGTATATAGAGGCGCATGTGATGCGTTTTTCAGTGGTTTGAATGAACAGCAGCAGTGCATTGGAGTAGTTGAATGTGATCTGCTGGTGAGAAGATCTGTTGATATATATTAGAGTTGATATGGGGTTTGGAACTGGTCTGCTTTGAAGTACGAATGTATGCTTTTTGAATAAATTTTGTGTGAACTTTGTGCCGCTATAGAGTTTTCTTGGTTGGAAGGCTGGTATAATGTGGGTGATTTTCATGGTTGTCTAATTGAGTTATGTGGTTTGTAGGACAATATTTTGGGTGAGAAAGTGCCTTATGATCTATTAATTGGAATGTGAGGAGTATGAGTGGTTGTGTTTGGGACTGCATGTTTGAATGAATGTTTGGTGCTTTACCGGAGGTTCGAATAAGCAATTGTAGTCATTTGTAGCGTTTGAATGTGGTCTGCTAATAAGGGAATATGTCCTATGGTGATAGTGGGTTGAGTTGGATAAAACTAAGAAATAGTGTATTGATTGAGGATGTTGTGTTTGGTTGGTTGATTTGTATTTTTATGGGTGGTTGTGGTGTTATAATATGTATTATTTGATTTACCTTTATAGCATGATCTGTGGCATGAATTAGTGGCACACTACAGGCTTACCTCCCCCTAATGAAGCAGTTGCAAAATGCCATAAGGGCATCTACAGTGGCTTTGGGGCTTTAAGCAGATGTGTGATTTTGTGCCTTTTTGGATCATCATGTCAAAATCAAGTGCTACCGTTTTTTTCTGTGTTACATGCTTTAAGGGAAATGATTTTTAAATGTTAGAGAAATTAGGTAAAAATATGGAAAGTTAAATTATGAGTTAAATAGTAAGTGGGATAAGTTCTATAGCTGCCATTTGGGGAGTTTTTCCAGGATCCTTGATGTTCCAGAGCCTATTCCATGGCCTAGATTGGTATGCCTGGACAGTTGTGCTCGAGAGTCTGAGATCCTTTTTCTCTCTTTAATGTGGTGAAACATTTTGATCCTCAATATTGTTGCTGTGTAGAATGAAGTACGTTCAGAGGACATGATTATTGGCACCTTTATAAACAATTCAAATCAGTTTGAACAGAACAACTGCATTCCAATTGCAGTAAAATTAGATGTACCTGTGATCAATTGTCAGTACTCACATGACTTGAATCTACCAATGAACGATGGCTCTAATGTTTAAATTGACCACATTCACTCCCTGTTCCATTTTCACAGTGGTTAAAACAAGAAAGCTGCCTGAGACAGTCAGAAAAGCCATTCTCATCAAACTTCAAAGGGGGATACAAGGCCATCTCCAAAGTGGGATTTCTGTGTCTACAATTTGCGATGTTGTTAAGACGTTTTCTACTCATGGAACTATCAAGAACCTCCCAGGACATGGTGGGAAGAGGAAAATTAATCCAAGAAGTCTTTGAAGGTTAGTGCAAACTGTTGGTAAAACACCATATACAACATCTAAAAAGCTTAAGGCTGACCTGGAGCAAACTGGAGTGGTGGTTTCAACCAGCACCATATGCCGCACACTATATAAAGAAGGACTTAATGGGCGAAGGCCAAGGAGGACCCCACTGCTCAAAGACAGACATAAAAAGGCACACCTGATCTTTGCCCAAACCCACCTTGAGAAACCACAATCCTCCTGGGAAAATGTTCTGTGGACAAAGAAGCCAAGCTTGAGCTCTTTGGCATTGTAGACCAGTGATACATTTACAGATGAAGAAGTGAAGCTTGTAAGGAAAAAAACACCCTTCCTACAGTTAAATATGGTGGAGTTTCCATAATGTTGTGGGGCTGTTTTCCTGCCTTAGGAATTGGAGGCCTGGAATAAATTAAAGAAATCATGAAATCTGAGGGACGACCAAGGTATTTTGGAGCAAACTGTGCTACTTAGTGTCAGAAAGCTAGGTCAATGACCCAAAACATACATCCAAAAGTACTAAATGGAACAAAAAGGACTGTTTTCAGTTGGCCAGCAATGAGTTCTGATCTCATTTCAATCGAGAACCCTTGGAAAGAGCTGATATCTGCCATTGGTGAAAGGAATCCTGGAAACATTCATGAGCTGGAACAAATCGCAATTTGAGAGTCTGAGAAACTACCAGCAGACAGATATACGAACCTTATAGATGGCTACAAGAAACGTTTGGAGGCTGTCATCACTGTCGAGGGTTGTGCAACCAAATATTAGTGAAGGGTGCCATTAATCCTGTCCAGGTTATATTTTGTGTTTTTACTCAGAAATTACTTTGTCCAAGTTGCACAGACATGTTTTTTTTGTATTGTATGTCTTTGAACATACTATTAAAATATTATTATGATATACAGTTGGAATATTTCCAATTATTTCTCAAGATATTGTACACAACCTACCTAAAATGCAAGGGTGCCATATAATGTTGACCATAGCTGTATAAATCCCATTTAGCATGGACTACATGCTCAATGCATTCCATAATACCTAACCAGAGTCCAGAAAGCTTTGGACGTTCTAGTAAAGAGTGAATCCATGTACCTGTTGTATCTTACATATTACATAGACCCCATCCACCCAAAGATGTAGTTGAAGTCCCTTGGCTTTTGTGATGTAAACTCTGTGGAGGATTTTATATTGAATTTCTTGTGGGGCAGTTTCTCCAAATACGGGAGTTTTGCGCATACCATGACAGTCATGAACCTCACTTGTAAGCCAGGGTATGTGGAGTATAATCTCAGTCTCTCAAATTTACTGCTAATGTTTGGCATAGTACTTGCATCGTGCCAAAGTGAGCCTCCCTCCGGAGTTTTTAAGATGTTATGTGTATAGGTAATTTATCAAAGTGTGCTTGGAGATTCCTCTTAATTAGGTCTGTAGCCCCTAAAACGATGGGAAATAACTCAGTATCTTTCTGCCACATTTTCTTGCAATGCTTGCTCAAAAATATTGTACTAACTCTTCAGAAGTCCGTTTCCTCAACATTGCTAGTCCAAACTGCCAACAGTGAATCCGGATAGGGAGTCTCACAACTATCTTTCCCTAATTTTTACCAAGTCGAAGTCTTATTGTGCTTAGGAGAAATATGCATAAATTGTCTAATTCAATAAATCCCACTGGAGCCCCTGAAGTACTGTAGATAGAATAAAAATAATGCTGAATTTGCAGGACACTAGTAAATCTATGTTCAGAAGCTCCCACTTACATTTAATTTGGTCAAAGGTGGGGAAAGATCCTTTTCCAATCTGCAGCAGCTGACCAAAGTAACAACCACCCTGGGAAGCCCCCAAGGTAAAATTAAATTTATCCACTTACAGGAAAGTCAGGGTTATTCTGTACAGTGACAAGACAGAATACACCTTTTGCATTCCTCAGTCTCCCCTCACCACCAGGCCCAAGCCTTCTAAAATGGGATTAGGAAATTCACCCTCACCTTCAATTTCTGCCTGTGATGCTCATTTCCTTGCAAGTAACTAAAGAATCAAAAAGGCTCTGCCTAACTATCTAAGAACCCTGGTGGAGAAAATTTGAAGTTAGTTGTGAATAATTTGTGCAGCCATCTTATTGCAGAAGCAACATTATAAAAGCAGATATCCAGTAGGTCCAACCCTCCCTTGGAATAACTTCGGCACGCCACCTTACCATGCCGTATAAATGTCTGATCTAAAGTTTTATCAAGTTCCTTCTCCTTGTTCCTCAATCAAATTGGGGTCATTTGCATGGACAGCTTGGGCATTTCCAACATTTTGATAAGCACCACCCATCCCAGCAATGACAAAGGAAAAGCCCTCCACTTGGTACATAAATTGGATCAGGTGAAAACAACATCTGTGATATTCCTCTTATAAAAGATATGGGGCTTGGCACTGAGATAAATTCCATGATACTTGATGGTGCCATGGGCCCTAGCCAAAGGAAAATCCTGCCATACATATGTTACAGCACAGTAATAATAATGGGTGATTTCAATTATCGTGGTATCAACTGGGTCAGTGTCATGGCAAGAGATGATAGGGAGATCAAGTTTCTAGATGAAATGACTGCTTCTTGGACCTACAAGAGGGGAAGCTATTTTAGAACTAGTCCTTAGTGGAACACAAGATCTGGTGCAAGAGATAAGGGTGTCGGGGCCAGTTGGCAATAGTGTTCATAGCATGATTGTGTTTGATTTAATAAATGGAGGAAGGACAGCAAGGGAATGCACAGTACTTCCTTTTAACTTTCAAAAGGGAGACTATGATAAAATGACGAAAGTAGTTAAGAAAAAAACTAAAAGGAGCAGTTGCAAAGGTTAAAGATTTACATCAAGCATGGGTGTTATTTAAAAATACTATCTTGGAAGCCCAGACCAGCTGTATTCCATGCTTTAAAAAAAGTGAAAGAAAGTCCAAAAAACTGCCAGCATGGTGTAAAGGTGAGGTCAGAGAGGCAGTTGTTGCCAAAAAAAGCATCTTTCAGGAAATAGAAAAATGAGCCAAATGATGAAAACTGGAAACAACATAAGCACTGACAAGTTAGATCCAAGGCATTGATAAGGTAGGCAAAGAGAGAATTTGAGAAGAAACATGCTGTGGAAGCAAAAATGCATAATAAAGACTTTTCCAAGTATATTCATAGGAAAAAAAAACTGTGAGTCAGTTGGACCATTAGATTGATAGAGGGGGTTAAAGAGGCACAAAGAGGGGACAAGGCCATAGCGTAGAGACTGCATTCTTTGCTTCAGTCTTTACTGAGGAAGATGTAGGCATGTTACCCATGACTGAAATGGTATTTAAAGGTGGTGCCTCAGAAGAATTGAAAGAAATATTGATACACCAGGAAGATGTATTTACAACTGTTTGATAAACTGAAGAGTAGCAAATCACTTGGACCAGATGGTATACATCCAAGGGTGTTGAAAGAACTGAAATATGAGATTGCAGAACTACTATTAGTACTCTGAACTATCATTAAAATCATCTTTAATACCTGAAGATTGGAGGATGGTCAATGTAAAGCCAATTTTTAAAAAAGGTTGCAGGGGTGATCTGGGAAACTACAGGCTGGTGAGCCTGCCGTCAGTATTGGGAAAAATGGTAGAAACCATTATAAAGGACAAAATTACTGAACATGTAAATAGTCATGACTTAATGGGAGACAGCCAAAATGGCTTTGGCCAAGGAGGTCTTGTCTTATTAATCTGTTTTTTGAAGGTGTGAATAAACAGGTAGACAAAGGTGAGTCAGTTGATATAGTGTATCTGGATTTTCAGAAAGCTTTTGAGAAGGTCCCTCTTGAGAGACTCTTGGTAAAATTAAAAATTCATTTGATAGGAGGCATTATACTATTGTTTATCAGGAACTGGTTAAAAGAAAACAGAGATTGGGGCTAAATGGCCAATTTTCCCAATGGAGAAATGTGAATAGTGGAGTACCCCAGGGATCTGTGCTGTGTCTGCTGCTTTTTAACATACTCGTAAATTACCTGGAAATGGGAATAACAAGTGAGGTAATCAAATTTGCAGATGACACAAAATTATTCAAAGTTGTTAAAACCCAAGATGATTGTGAAAAGAGGAGCTTGATAAATTTGAAGACTGGATGTTTAAGTGGCTGATAAAATTTAATGTAGACAAGTGCATAAGTAGTATAATGGGTACACTACTTGTCAAACTGATTGACAGGTGAGATAAGGATGACAGGAGCCAATCAGTGTTCATGTCCGGTGTATGTCCTGCCTCTGGCTATGCCCCCTCCCATAGAAATGAATGGTGAGCTAGCTCTGCCCATCCATGCCCCCAGGTGTGGCCACACCCCCCACTTTGACATGCCCCCACCCTGCGCCCCAAAGGATGACATCAGCCAATCAGCACCCACTTCTGGGTTTGTGCCAAACCCACATCCCGCCCCACAATTATGACATTAGCCAATCAGCGCCCACTTCTGGGTTTGTGCCACACCCATGTCCTCCCACCCTCCACCACACCCCAGCCTACATCATCGGAAATGACATCACCAGAAACAGGGTGTCGTCGGAAATGGACAGTGTTGCTTTTCGATGACATCAGCGGAAGCAGAGTGACTGACTTCGGAAATGTGTTTTGCTTCTGGTTAATGCTGACATCTGCAAAAGCAGGAATCTTGGAAAACAAAACAAAAAAAATGCTTTCTCTCCCCCACTGCCCGAGTTCTTTTTTTCTCACAAAGCAGTGCAATGCTTTTGTGTGCATTGCAGGCTATTTAGAACTGATTGTTAAAAATACCCCTTTGGTAGCAGCAGCAGGAACACAAACCTGTATCTGTACAGCATTTGGTATACAGGCTTTTC
This sequence comes from Ichthyophis bannanicus, assembly GCA_033557465.1. Lineage (NCBI taxonomy): Eukaryota > Metazoa > Chordata > Amphibia > Gymnophiona > Ichthyophiidae > Ichthyophis > Ichthyophis bannanicus. The sequence continues at coordinate 841,652,031 of CM066036.1, read as the reverse complement.
TTTACAAATGTTAAACTGCAATTAACACATCTTTGTTAGAGAAACCAGTGCTGTCCATGTGATAGAATTTTGCTTTTAAGACCTCACTGTTAGAGAGAAGTATTCTGACAGCCCTGTAGTTCAGGCTGAAATACAGAGAGAGACATGAGTTCAAATCCCACTACAGCTATTTTTTTTTAGTGGCTTTGAAAAAATAAACAATACAGAGAAACAAGTCTGGGCATACTTCTAGGATATGGTAACGTGATTGGTAGAAAGAACAGGCTATACTTTAAAACACACAGGATTTGAGGAACAAATCCATTCTGAAGATGTTTGCCGTCTTTTGACTATTCTTTTTATTTTGCTATCATGAAGGAAACCTTATTGAAGAGTATTTACTATGACCCCAAAACAATAGGGAGCTTTGGGGGCATAAATCCTCTACTTCAAGCTGCTAAAAATCATGATAAAACAGTCAACAGAAAAGGTGTAATTAGATGGGCTACAGGACAAGATGCTTATACTTTACACAGACCTGCTAGGGTCCATTTTAAAAGAAACAAGACGATCCTGTCAGATGTGGATGCGCAATGGCAGGCTGATTTAGTTCATATGGCAGCCTTGTCCCATTATAACAGTGGTTACAAATACATCTTAACAGTGGTAGACATCCTGTCAAAATATGCTTGGGCTGCAAGTTTAAAATCGAAAATCGGTCATGAAGTTGCTAAAGCCTTTGAAAAAATATTTAATCTAGGTCGTATACCTGAAAAAAATACAGACAGACAAGGGTAAAGAATTTTTAAATAGGTCTCTGCCGAATTTATTAAAACAAAGAGGGGCAGGAACCGTGGAAGGTGTCTTGTTGGTTACCATTGCAGGGCAATGCCCAATTTACTCCAGGGACCGAGACTGCGGTGTTTCGGGACTGGGGGATCCGTGGCATCCGGATGGTGGGGCATTTAGTGGACCAAGCAGGCAGATGTAAATCATTTCGAATGCTTAGTCGAGAATATGACCTCCCCGATATGCATTGTTTTGCCTATATCCAAGTTTCCCACTATGTGGCTGCACTGCCGTGCGCCGCGCTGCAGGCTGAGCGCTCAGCCTGTATTTTGGAATTTTTTCAGCTGGGAGAGGAACGCACGCCGTCAATTTCCAGTTTGAAACGTGGTTTGGAGCGCTACCGCCCCCTCCCTGATTACAGTGGGGTCGAACGAGCTTGGGCGACCGAATTGAGAGAAGACGTACAGCCGGGATTGGTATTGACGGCATTGAAACGGATCGGACGATTGGTACAAGGAATGCGTTGGCGTGAGATCCAATTTAAATGCGTGACTAGGGCCCACTTCTCGCCGCGACGAGCACTGCGTAGTCGCCTGGACACTGATGGCGCCTGCCCACGCTGTTCGGAGCCCTGGCTACTCTTCTGCATATGTGGTGAGGTTGTCGGGGAATACGGGCATATTGGGCACGGATATGCAGCTTCCTTTGTACACTGCTTCGGCGACGGCTCCGTTGGACGGGATTATTTGTAACATTGGATCAATTGCCGACTCCTGGACCTGTTAGGGTTGGGGAGAGTTTGCTTGTGCGAAAGGCCTGTCTGGTGGGTAAAGGGCCGATTCTTCGATTATGGAGGGAACGCCAACCGCCCACTTTTAGTGAATGGCGGAATAACTTTCATCAATTAATGCTAACGGAGCGTTGGATGGCGAGGGGCAGTGCCAAGCGTTGGACAGTCTTTCTGTCAATCTGGGAACCCTATATTCAGCAGTTGGGACCCCACAGCCGTAATGCCACCCTCCAAGGGGGGAGCTGACTGAACGTGGGCTTGAGGAATGGGTAGGAGGCAGCTGCCTTACTGTTTTAGGTGATATTTGATGTAAGAGCCGGTAATGGAGTGAGGGTGGGATGGTGGGTGAGGGGAGCGGGGTGGGAGAAGGGGGGTGGGGATGTAATATAAAATGACCACCTATTGTATTATCTCTCTGTTGGCTCCCGGGGGGGAGAAGAGCAAGCCTCCCCCGTGGTGCCGCCTGTTGATGTGTTGTTTGATTTCAATGGTGGACTTAAATAAAGTGTAAAAAAAAAAAAAAAAAAAAAAAAACAAAGAGGGGTTCATCATTTTGTAACCAATAACGATGTTAAAGCAGCGGTGGTAGAAAGGTTTAACAGGACTTTGAAATACAAAATGTGGCGTCATTTTACTACACACAACACCTTTAGGTACCAAGATGTACTGCAGGCGTTTGTGCACAGCTATAATCATAGTTTTCACAGAACAATAAAAACGAGGCCTGTAGATGTGAGATACACAAATTCTCTGCAGATCTGGAAAAGAGTCTACGGTGATAGCATCAAGCGTAAGCACACCAAGAACCCCTTAAAGAAAGGAGAGCATGAAAGACTTTCAAAAACTAAAGGAAAAGTTGAAAAAGGTTACGAGCAAACGTGGACTGATGAGGTATTTATAATAACGGACATTTTAAACGGGACAGAATGCGACATACAAGATACATGATTATGACGGTGAAACCATACAAGGTTCTTTATATCCTGAAGAATTGCTGAAAGTCACACCGCAACAGGACAGAATATACCATATCAATAAGGTTCTAAAAGTAAAAGGATGTGGGAGGAACAGATTCTACCTCGTGAAATGGAGGGGATAGCCAGTTAAATTTAACAGTTGGGTTAAAGCATCAGAGATTCAAGACATCTGATTTCTTTCTTTCTTTTGAAGCAGCATTAAAATAAAAATAAATAAATGATGGTGGCTTTTATATCACACTGCCTAGCAATGCCTCAGCAGGTGTGTTCCCCCGAAATACCAGCGCTAATTTTACCATACAGCTAGCAAGGCCGTTGGACTTACAAGGACCATGGGAAGTAGGGTTAGTGGAAATACAATATCCCAACACTTGGGAGAATATTAACGAAGATCAAAAATATGTTGTCACCTCCATAGCAGGAAATACACAGCACCACATGACAGTCTGGAGAGGACATTACGCGACCATGCAGAGCTTAGTGGAATCCATGAATCAGGACATTAGCAGCATCCAGAAATCTGCGGCACCACTAATCATTTATGAACCTTATGCGCGAAGAATACGAATAAAATCGGAAGATAAGTCTGTTATTTCTGCAGATGGTGATTTGGCAACCATTTTGGGAATAGAAGCTGACGTTAATACGCAGCATTCCCATTTTCCAGCGGATATCATGGGCGGTTTTAATACCCTCTACCTGTACACAGATATTGTAGAGCACCAGTTAGTAGGTGACCATTTTGTGCCACTGCTGCGCTGTGTTCCAACTAAGGGGTTTAGGGATGAGTTTATCACATTAACTTATGATAAGCCACATTATGTACCTGTGAACAAACAACATATTGACACCATCACATTTGAAATAAAGACGGATCAGAACAGACACGTCTCATTTCGTTACGGGAAGGTGATCCTTAACCTTCATCTGCGCCCGCGGAGAGTGGTTGTTTTTTAAAATGGTTGTGGTTAAAGACTACGGAGACCCCAAAGCATACAGGCATTATTATACAGCACAAGCCGGCTATGGACTTTCAGGATATCATGGAGTACCAGTCATATATGGTGCCAGTGTCGGTGGGGTGTTTCGTAGTCTCTTTAGAAAAGCTATTCTGTTTTTGAGAAGGGGTTTTGAAATTATTAAACCACGCGTGAAAGGCGCCGCAAAAAGCATAGCCAAGGATGTCATGAGTCATGTCACAATGGCTGTTCTAAATAAAATGAACCAGTCTACAGAACAGGCAGGATCAGGACTGGCTGTGATTAGAAGAGCTGTTAAAAGAAAGAGAACCAAGTCTCAGGAGTTACCGCAAGGACATCCAAAGCCTTTTAAAAGAAAGAAACCCATAGGTGGCAGGTCTCAGAAGCTTAACCATTGGTCTAAGAAGAGAAGCACTAGCTCTAGGAAGTGAGATATATTCTAAAAAAGCACCATGGCTTTTGTACACCATGGCTCTGAAGAGTGTGTTAAATCGGAACTGGACCTGTTTCCACTAGCCCTGACCCAAACAATTATCGAAAAAAGTATTTATGTGGAAATTCCGCCATTATCGGCTTTGTCGGAAACAGCCCCTTTGGACTTCTATATCGCAGGTCATGGTAAAGACTACATTGATTAAATAGTATTCTTTTGCACCTGACCTGTAAAATTGTGGAAGAAGATGGTTTGAACATCGCTCCGGCAGCCAAAGTAGCGCTGGTGAACTATCCAATCGCATTTCTGTTTAGCCAACTGGATGTTTATGTTTATTATGTTACCATGGGAGACCAACTCATTAGCCAGAGCAACAACTGCTACCCCTACAGAGCCCTCATATTATTATTATTATTATTAACATTTTTTATATACCGCACTATTCTACTATTCATAGAGCTGCTTCTCAGTTATGGTGAAGGATCCCTCAAATCACAGTTTACAAGCGGGCTGTTTTATAAAGACACAGCCGGGCAGCATGAAGTGAGAGAGATAGGATCTTGCAACGTCGGCTTTACTGAAAGGGCCCAATTTATGGCCTCTAGCCACAAGGTAGAGCTATTGGGGCATTTACATAGCGATCTATTTTTTCAAGAAAAGCTATTGATTAATGATGTGGATCTCAAAATTAAATTGACCTGCAACAAAAATTCTTTCTGTTTAATGAGCGGTGATGCCGAAGAAAGTTATAAACTCCTTATCCTAAACACTGCGCTCTTTGTAAAGAGAGTTAGTTTCCCCTGGAGTGCGCTTGGGACATGCGGAAGCTCTGCTGAAAGCTAATGTCAAGTATGCTATTGACCGTGTGGGCTAAAGGTGTTTAGCATGCCAGCCGGAGCCCATGTGACTAACCAGGAAAATCTCTTTTTGGGGCAGCTACCAAAACTCATTGTGCTGGGGTTTGTGGATAATGATGCTTTCAGCAGTAATTATGCTAAAAACCCCTTCAATTTTAAGTATTATGATATTAATTTTGCCGCTTTGTTTGTGGATGGTGAACAAGTACCTGGGAAACCTCTTCAACCTGACTTTCAAAACGGATGTTGTGTAAGAGAATATATGCAACTGATACAAGCAACTGGCAAACATCTGAAAGACACAGCGTTGCTGATTGACCGTCAGGAGTTTTGACCTTTCACCGGATCAGGAGTGTGCAGACCATTACTCGCTGATTAAAACTGGTAACCTGCGGGCTGAAATACGTTTTGCCAGCACCTTACCCCATACAGTTAACATGATTGTTTATGGGGTTTTTGATAATGTGATAGAAATTAATCATAGAAGGAATGTTCTTTTTGATCATTTGTGAAAATGAACACCATGCAGATCTTCCGTATTTTAAAGAAGGACCCCTGTGTTGCAGATTTCTTTTTCGATGTGCTACCCAGCGACTGGTTAGCTGATGTACAAATATCAAGGAAGCCGTGTGTTTGGTGGTAAATACACACCCTCATAACCTACCTGGAGAACACAGGTTAGCCCTCTATATATGTGGAGATGGAACAGGGGAATTTTTTGATTCTTATGGACAACCCCCAAATAGCTTATTCTTTCCTACCAGCATTATGAGCTTTATCAACAAGCATTGTAAAGCTGTTTTATACCACAGCAGACAATTACAGCACCCAATGTCCACGGCTTGTGGATATCACTGTATTTTTCTTGCACCACCGCTGTAAAGGGGTGCCTTTTGAAAATATTTTAGAAATGTATTCTGAAGATTTAATGCAAAATGCTGATATGGTGTTACATTTTGTAAAACACAACAAACAAACTTTGTGTAGATCTTTTAGAAATCCATTTCATAACCAGCAGGTGTGTTTTTCCTATCATAAACGTTATGCTGCTTCTAAATAAAAAAAATAACCCCTCTAAGGAGGTTTTGGAAAAGAAACCACTGTCTAGTATTTTATTTTTGTTTTTAAACATTTTATTGAAAATATATTTTTTTTGTACACTCAACCACCAGTATCTGTGAGATAATTTAGGTTTTTTGTGAGGGAGTAGCTTTATCTTTATCAGCTTCGTGTACATTTTAGTAACCTTCACAGATGGGTTCTCCTTGAGGCGTGCCAGTACATCTCTATTGGCTGCATTACCCATCACCGTAGAGGGTATATTTAATTTGGCTAGGGTTTGCATGAACTCCCCCCAGCCCCTGGGTATTCTTCGTTGTGAAAGAGCTTGGGGCTGCATAGCCCCACGAACGAGGTCAAGTAGGTTAGAGCCATTGACAGGGTTTCCCCGGTATACAAATGTTCAATTTCCCTCCCAGGATGCCACATCCTTGTTTTTTAACAGCTAATTAAGCATCACCTCAGCATTTTTCCTATAGAGCATATTGATGCTGTTTAACACTTCTTGTATTACAGGGTCTGGAGGTATAATATTTTCTAGAGATGCTGCCGTTGATGTCTCATCTTGTGCCTGTAGATACAAGTTTATTTTTTCTTTTTCCATATCTCTTTGTCTGTTAAGCACGAGATAGCGCTGTAACACTTCTGAGTAACATGTAGCTTTTTCATGTTCAGACATACCAACGCTTTGCAGGATATTTTTCATTTCTTCATCTAACTTATGAATGGTTGTGGTTCTAATATTTTCATCCCGATCTGGCGAGTTTCTCAAGCGCTCGAGTTGTTGACTAGGGACTATGTACATTTTTTCAGCGTGCTGCATTAGCAGTTTGTCAGAAGCCCCGTTATCAATGGTAATGCAAAACTTAATAGGGGCCCAATAAATCCACCTGACTTGTTTCACCAATTGCTTCTTTTTTTTAATGGGTAGTCTTTTATCGCACACTCTTTATGGCGTGGCGCTTCCCTTTTAAAACCTTTATCTGGTGTTGTGAAAGAGGAATGTTACCTTTTAGGGTGTTGAGAGCGATTTCAACTATAGCTGCTACCAAATCATTAGAAGCTGTATTCAGGATGGCTCTTCTGTGCTGCGGAGAAGCTTGAACCAAAAGTTTTAAAAGGGGCAGGTTTCTCTTTACACGGCGAGACATGTTGTCTGAGACACACAAGCATGTATGAAGGGCTGGTTACATATTCATTTCTTTTTATGTGGGATTTGTGGTTTTTCACTGTATACCGTAGTCTAATCTGGCGGGAAGATATCCGTCCTCAGTCTGTAAGCCTCAGGCATTGTGTTGTTTAAATCCACAACGAGATAACCAAACAGCTTTCTGGTGGCATCCTCAAAGACCTCTAAAAAGAATTTTGATTTTCCAGGATACATCTGCCTGGCTAGAATGGCAACCTGTAACTTATCTCTAGGGTTCTTAAAGAGCACCATGTATTTGGTATTTAAAGTTATAGTTCGGCTTGCTTTGCCTTGGCAGAAAACATTTTGAAAAATATATATGGTGCTCAGGTTTCTGTGATGCACATACTTGGTAAAGGCTTTCTGTATTTCATCACTTTTACAGGCAGAATCCATTAGATCATCAACAATAACCAAGTTTACTTTATTGGTTGGAAACATTCGTTCATCATTAAAAGTATCAGGCAAAGTGTCCATAAATGTAATAAAAGGATATTTATTTAACATTTCTTTATACAAAGGTTGCCAACAACTGTAACACCACACAATATTGTTAGGTCAATACACAACCAGCGTGTTCTAACAGCTTTTTAACAAAGAAGCTCTTGCCTGAATTGGCTGGCCCAGCTAAAATACAAGAAAAAGGATGTGACCAGCGCACATCCACCCCGCTAGTATCTGTAGGGTAGTGTGCTAAAGCCATCCTCCAACTTCACCCATTTGTCATACACAACCCTTTGTGTTTTTTTAATCACACCGGTCTCTATTGTCCAACTCTTTTTGTTTCTTATAATACCAGGTTGTTGTACTCCTATCTTTTTCTGGGGTAACTCTGCTGCCCCAGGCTTGTAGTCCAAAATTAGATCTTTCAAACTATTGAAATTGATTTTCTGGCAGTTTTCTACGTTTAACGTAATCCCTTTCACTTTCATACAGGTCTTCCCGCTTGACAGCTTTTAACCATATGTTTTAGGCCCCACTGATACAAACTCTGTGATATGTTCATCTGAGGGTATCTCACTTGTGAGCTCACCTAAATAATCACCCAAAGATGGGTTCCAATCTCCCTCTCGACTTAGAAATATCACAGAATCTGTATCATGGTACAGGCAGCGCTCTTGCAAACTATCTAGAAGATTGTACAACTCTAGGCGTTCATAAGCCGTTGTAAAAGAGGCAATGAAAACATTGGTGCTACCCAACAATATACAGCAGTCTTTTGAGTGCCTCCAAGACACACAGGCTGTTTCATCATCAATAAAATCGCATGATGAAACCTCGAATTCAGGAGAAAATAGATATTTAAAGAGATCATCAGGTTCTCTCGCAATGCTTGTGGTAGGCAGGTTTGTTCTTTGACCAAATTTACCCCACAGAGAATTTAAGAAAAGTTTTGCTATTTGACGCTTAGCAGGGTTTACATTAATCTGGTCTGCATGCAAACACACGCCCTCTTTTCTAAAGAAATCAGCTATATACACATTTTGTTTTTCAGTATCATTGCACCACCGAGGGTAGCCAGAAGCCTGTTTTGATGGAGGTGTATTTTGATGTATTCGGAAAAGAGATTATCTGATTTTTTGCTCAAAATGCCAGATTTCACAGATTTCAACAACCACATACCCTTTTGCAATGGCTAAATTCATCTCCACCGTACACCAAGTCCCCACAAAAGCTTTTTCCTCATCCGTGTGGGCACATGTTTCCTGTTGCCTTGTGTCAGCACACGTGTGACACAGAGGAAACATAAGCTTACTGCCCAACCGTATGGGTAACACCGGGAAAAAGAGCTTTCGCGGAGGATATACTTTTGCTTTTATAAAACCAAAGTAATTTGTAGGGGGAACAAATTTGTCATAAATATTTTGTGGATGGCCTATTGGATATTCCTTTGTTTTATTGACAAAAGGGTATAGACTAGTAAAATCATAGCAGTGTATTTTTGCCCCAGGTCTTGTTTTGTAGTACAGACAAATGGCATTTGTTCTACCCCCAAAAAGGGCATCTCGTGGAATCAGAGGTTTCGGTAATGCGAGGCCAGCCAGGAAATCTGCACAGCCCCTGTCATTTTCTTTCACCATCCGCTTCCACTCGTGCTCCCATAGACTTATTTATTTTATTTATTTATTTACATTCTCTTATATACCGCGCTATTCTGCATCAGTGCGGTTTACATTGAACAAACTGAAATTACATTGAACAGGTCATTATAACTTGGAAATAACTATTTTACAGGGAACATGGGCTATGGAGGGTTATGACCTCGAACCCCCGGCTTTCCAGGAATGCAGCTTTTAGCTGTGTTTTGTAATAAAGAAAACCATAGGTTGTGGCTGTTACAGGATTCTGGTCTTTATTGTTATAACAACTCGGACAGTCGTGATGAAAACAAACATTAAATTCAAAAGCTGTTTCTACCCCATTGATCACTGCATAGCCATCAAGAAAATAAGACCCCACCTTTTTTTTGCCACCTTTCAGAGCATGTGTGATCTGTATATTTTCTTTGGCCTCTACATACATCAGCCATTGAATAGAGGGGGATGAATATCTCTTTGTCTGCCAGTGATAGTTATCCGGTGGAATGAGTGCCACAGTCTTGGGTTCTGAAAAACATTAATCTGAACCCAGCCATACATACAGATGCAAGGGTTATATATTGGAAAGGGTCTAAACAACTTGTTAGAATTTCTGATACGTCACTGTCATTTTCATGATTTCAGCTTGGTAGAGAACACAGGCCTGCTGCAAAATAGATACATCCTGCTGGCAGTAATAAGCCAACTCCTTTTGCAAATTAAAAGTTTTATGCTGATTGTCCTTGTACCATTGTAAAAATTCCTCTTTTTCTTCAGGCAACATATTTCCCACACCGTAATGTTCAACACCCGGCATGGGGCCCACATAATTTTGATTTTCCGGAGTATTAAAAAAGTGTGGAAAAGTACCCCTTGCAGCCTGTAAAACCCATGGCTTGTGGAAGTTTGCTAAGTTTCATAGGCAGAAAATTTAGAGAGTCTATAAAATGGATAGTCAAAGGTTCAACAATAATTTGTAAAAGTTTAGCACCTTGAACCAGCAGCCCTGTGCTCATCTTTCCCTTTAGCAGTTGTTTAAGAACAAAATACCCGTCATAACCTTTGGAATTATGGGCTATGAAGGTGTAGCCTTTAAATTTTGTCTCAAAAAATCTGCATAAAGGCAGAAATACATTCGAGGCCCTTGAATTCCCAGTTTCTTTCATTATTTAAGTCCGTCGCATAGATGTAATTAGGAACATGCCAGCCTGTTTCTTGCATACATTCACAATCATAAAAAATATACTTTTCAGATGTTTCAGTTTTACCAATAGGGGTCATAAAACATAAGTAGACGCCATCCCCGGTTAAGGGTTTACTGCATAGTTTACAATGCTGACCCTTGCACTTATGTTTCTTGTCCACATAAGACTCACATTTCTGGCACAGTATCTTAGATAAACACTCCACTTCTTTTTTTCAGAGCCAAATACATGTGTCTATCTAAACACTCTTTAGAACGACAAAAGAGTTTGCAATTAGGACATCTCTGTTGTACACCAACATTATTCGCACACGTTAGTGTCAAAGACGACACCATAATGTGCAATTATGTTCGTGACTGTATGGTTTCTGACAGTAACTACAGAAGTTGCGCTCCCCGTAGAATTTTTTGACATCGGTTATACCATAGAAATGGTCATCGTGCAGCAACAAGAACACAGTCTTAGGGAACACAGGTCTGTCTGATGTCTTAAAACAAGCCCATGAATTTGTGTAAAGCACAACGTGTATGTTTATCTTTAAATGCTGTTCAAATATTGCTACATCTTCGAGCATGGCTTTTCTATGTACCGGCCATCCCAACTCATTATGTAGTTTTTAGCACCTTCTAACAGTTCGACATTTGTCATTTTTACCAGTGACATGAGGGCTGTGAGGCTACCTGCAAAACACATGTTATTAGCAGTGTTATTCAAGTCTATCAAATACATCCTTTTCTTATGAATATTTGGCTAAATGGTATAGTCTTTAAGACCCTATGAGCCCCCCCCCCCTGATTTCTTATGACAAGTACAACAACACGGAATATATCACAAACCTGGATATCTGTGTGACTCTGAAGGAGTTTAGTGATCTAATCTAAGAAATCATCAGCATCCAATGCTTCTGGGTTTAACTTTCCAGAATACAAGGAATTGTGAAAAAGAGATGAATGTAGATGCACCTGTACATAATCACCAGATGAAACTCTGCTGCTAACCTCATCCAGAATATGCTGAATACCTTGTCGAATGGCGTTTTGAGCCTCAGATAATGCTGTTATCCTGTCTAAATTAATAAACCGAAATTCTTCTAAATAAATTACACCATTAAACTTGTCAAATTTACGATCCCACCTTTTCACAAACTGAACATAGCTAACTGGTTCTGATTCTTCAGAGGGGTCTAATGCAAGATTATTTGTTCTGTCCTCTGAAACACTGTGATCAAAGACACGGCTTTCACCATGCTCTCCGTATTCTGTATCGGCGTGTGTAGATTCACTCTATGATCTTTTCCTGTTAGAATTTACTCCCAGATTTGCTGATTTTCTAACATTTTCACGATCTGAAAAAGAAAACGTAGGGTCTAATACTTTTTTCTTTTACAGCTGCCTTAAAATTTAGGAGAGGGATAAAACTGGAATACTTACTATTTTGTTTATCTTTTGGCTTTCGGTAAAGAGCTGGTTGCTCTTCTGTACTGGTGTGTGTAGATTCACAGTCAGAAAAATTCTTGCTGTATGTTCTTTTCCTGTTATACTTCTCTCCCATAGTCGCTGATTTTTGAACATTTTCTCGATCTGAAAAAGAAAACGTAGGGGCTAATACTTTTTTCTTTTACATTGGCTTTAAAATCTAGGAGAGGGATAAAGCCTGAATACGTACTATTTTGTTTGTCTTTTGGTTTTCGGTAAGGAACCGGCTGTTGATTAGGTTGGTCATCTTGTTTTGTAGCATCATCTTGGTCTAAAATAAAAAGATTAAAGGTTGAGACACATTATTAAGAGCATAGCTGCTGGAAAATTAAAAAAAAACACACCTTTTAACTTTCTTTGCTGTCTTCGTTTTGTAAGAGAGAGTCTATTTGTAAAGCCTGGTTTCTGCTCCTATTTTTAAAGACAGTCATAAATTCAGAGACAGAAACATTACATAACCAATATTTTTAAAAAGTAAGACTCATATCTACTCACCATGTTGATATCTGAAGAGGTACTGATCTTACAATCTATAGAGATTATGGGATATGTTTACTAAACTGTGGTAACGTAGCAGCGGCTACGTTAAGGCATGTTATGTAACGTTAAGGTGCCTTAACATTACATTCTGTAACATTACAGAACGTGTTACATAATGTGCCTTAACGTTCCTGGCCACGGTAAGTCCAGAAAAGGGTGGAGAGAGGGCGGCAAGAAGGGGTCAATGGGCGGGGAGTGGGCAGGGAGAGGCCCCTTTCACACTAACATGGAGAAATTAAGGGCTGAATCCTAACGCAACTGAAAACCTGGCGTTAGAACACATTTGCAAGAGAGAGAAACCAGTTCTGTGTCAGCAATGTACAGCATAGCCAGGAGCCCCAAAAAAGTGATAGTAGTGATACATTTGCACCAACAGCATAGTGCCCTGGTATGAAAGGCCACTATGGTGATGGCGTAAATGGAGCATGGGGTCTGCAGGCGGGACATGCAGTGGGAGCTACTGGGGCACAGGGTGGACTAGGCGGTTGCCGAGGTGGCACACAGGAACACAGAAAATGGAAACCAGCAAGACAGCAACTGACCAGGGTCAGACATGCCCATGAGTCTGTGGCCCACAGTGTCGCATCCAGGAGACATTACCCAGCAGGCACCCCAAGGGGCACATAACATTGACAGGCGATGCCTGGGGAAGCATGGACATCTATGTAGGCACCCCTACCCCAGAACCCACACCTTAGGCAGACACCTACCTACCCCCTGGATGGCCTGGGATGGTGCACTACCGGCACCAACAGCATATGGTCATGGCGGCATGGCAGAGGGGGTGGGTGATTGTGCTGGAGGGAGCAGTGGCACACACCTGCAGTGGACCTAGGCCATGACCTGTACCAGAATGTGGTGTGCAGTGCAACAGAAGAGGTCTGGCCGAGAAACGTAAAGATAGCCCCAGGGACCACTATGTTGCTGTGGCAACAGTGTGGTGCAGTACACTCAGCCAGCATGTCCAAGAGCAGAGTGTCAGAGGTTCAGGTCCCATCTGTGGATCCTGCAGAGCATCTCCCCATAATTTTAGCCCACAATGCAGCCACAACAACAACATGGGCAAACCCCAAAGCAGTGTTGCACAGGGGTATGGACACCCACTCACAAGGGCTCCACTATCCACAGCTTCATGGAGTGTCAGGCTGTTGGCCCCAGCACAGAGCTGCAATTATCACCAGAGCACTACTACTACCCCCTGCACAGATTAGCAGTGTCGGCACTGTGATCAGGACCAGTGCAGTGGGTAGGGTTGTCAACCACCTCCATCTCTGCACAATGCTGAGATAGCTGTGGGAGTGTGCATATGTCTCCATTGTTTTGTGTCTGCCAACACCTCACTGAGCCCACATTGCTCATACTACTTCCAGTGTTAGCCTGCAAATGTGCATAATGAGGAGCAAGGTATTGTGGGTATGGCCCAGACATGGTGGATTGGCTAGGATGCATCTGCACAGGGTGGAGGGCAATGGCTGGGACACTGTAGTGCTCGACCACCACCCGCATGGACAGGGTGGCCACAGCATGTCACGCTGGTGGTCACTCTCACTCTGACTGAGCAGTGACTGTGGCATGTCTATGTTCCCACATAGTGCCACACGTTATTTGTTTCCAGTGATACCTGTGTGTTCCCAGTTTTGTAGCCCAAGCACAGAGATACCTGCTTGGTGTCTGTGCTGTGCATCCCACCTCTGGGTGCACAGGGTTCCCCTGTGAGCATGCACTATGGACTGGTTAGTGGGCTGCCTGCAGTTTGCCTGTGCATGGTGGGAGCACCTTGTAGGAATCCTGCTGTCTGTTGATGAATGGCAAACCATGGTGTGGGGCAGTTGAGCCTACCCTAAGCATCACTGCTGGTCTGCAATGGTCACAGGTATGGCACTGACCCAGCAGCCCTGGAGGGCTGTCATCCATCAGCAGGACTGTGGTTGCTGGTACTGCAGCCATGCTGCAGGGTGCAAGCACTTGTCCCACCACACCCTCATCTACAAAAGGGGTGATTGAGGCTCCTTGGGGTATATAGCACATACCACTTCGACCCATAGTGGCAGTGCTACATTGCTCTCATGCGAGTCTAGACACACCGCTGTCCTGATAACAGGTACCCATGGCAGCCAGACCTTAACACCAGGTACACACTAATCTAGGTGGTGTCCGGTCCCACAGGGCCACGTGACTGCCGAACACAGCTGGAACAGATGCACCTTTGGTTGCACTGCTGGGAACACCTATCACACACTGGCAATGCTGGGGATGTGCAGTAGGACCTATCTCTAGCACCACATGTACTGTGGACCTAGTGCTGGGCGCCCATCCTATCCCTCAGGGTGAACATGGAACCTGCACAATGGCATGGTCCGTAGCTATTCTGTGCCAGTATCATGCACTGTAAGTCCATCTTACCATGCTGCAGTACCGGAGAGGTGCAGACCCCATTTGGTGGTCAGCTGTAGGCCGCTGTTCTGCATGTGCAATGCATCATGGGTGCTTGTGGGGTTACCCTATCCTGGCACACAGAGTAGACGGTTTGTGCAGTGACCTGCAGTCCTTCTGTACCCAGCCATTGCTGTGCAACAGATCATAGAGGTATAGCCTATTGGTTAGTACACTGACATTCTAGGGGAGGTCATGGGTTCAATTCCTTGTTGTTCCCTCCTGTCCAAGGCAGATATTTTGCTTGCCTGTGACAGTCATATCTTTGCAGATCCGTGCTGCCAGACCATAGTACCCTCACCATAGTTGCCAGCAATCCATATAAGGCTCCTAATTAGGCACAGTACAAGGCACGTGCCTTGTACTGTGGCTAATAAGGTGCCTTATAATGTGCCTTGTACTGTGCCTAATAACAGTGCCTTGTAACGTGCCTTGTACTGTGCCTAATAACATGCCTTATAACATGCCTTGTACTGTGCCTAATAAAGGTGCCTTGTAACGTGCCTTATAAGGCATGTTACCTGACACGGCTTGCCATAATGATGCTCCGCCTATGCCTTTATATGGGCATCTGTACCTTTATCGCGGAACCTAACGCGAATGACATTACCGCAGTTTAGTAAACCCCTATGTGATCTTTTCTGTCAGCTGAAATGTACTGCGCCTTTTTAAATGAAATTCTTTGATGGGATTTACAGCCCCCAGACTCTTTAACTGAAACAGCTCTGGATCTCATAATCTTATCATATGGCCTAGCTAATTCACACTGCCGGGTTTTTTTTTCCACAGACAGTACATTGTAATAGATGTTATATATTGTGTATGTGGACCTGTGTGGCTAATACGCATTCCCCCATTCCCAGATACTCTTCACATTCTTATCATATGGTCTATTGTGTAGGCCACACCCAGATAATTCACACTGTACCATTTTTTTTCCAGACAAGCCATTGTAGGTTTAATTAATTAGGAATTCCTAAAACACACCACACAAAGCTGTAGGTTCAAAATGTTTTATTTCAAATAAAATGTTTACATCTTGTGAACAGATTCATTTGAGCATTACAGGTTTTTTAAAAAAATATAAAGGCATACATATAATTTTTGTTCATTTTTATGTTCAGCTAATAGATTCTGGAAATACAAACATTTTCATAAAAAGTCAATTTTTACAGAACTCTGTGTTTTTTTAAAGAATGATCTATAATCTCTGTCACAGATTAAACCTTCCACTAGCTCCATATCATAGTCTGCCACAGATCTAAGCAAAATATTGAGCAGTTGTCCTGGATTTCTACTGGTATTAAAATCTCTGATGAGTTCAAACCAAAAATTTAAATTTTCATAAACTAGGTCAGTTGCTTTCATTTTATGACCAACAATCATGCAACATTTACAATAGGTCCTAGACACAACCTGTTACAGGTTTTATGGATTTTCTGTTGTATTTCCTTGTGCCCCCCACCTCAGGCAATCATGATGTCTTTGCCCTGGAGCATGTATTAGACAAGCTGCACAGTCTCTATGCATAATGTCCTGCCAGCATTTCTTGATAATACAGCACACCATTGTTTGTATAACAGATTTAAATGTGTTTATTTCTTCAGGTTTTGAGTTGTTCTTTTGGTTAGCTATGACATCAAACGCCTCCCTTTGATATGTACAGAGAAAGCACAAGCAGCGTAGATTGCCTGTATGTCCTCTAGCTCTTGTAGGAGCGGAGATTCATTACTTCCCTACAAAAACAAAACAGTGTCAGTGTGAAATGAACTACCTCTTCTATAACACTTTTCTACAAAAAAAAAGAGACTTGTGTCTGCTGATCCTAGTTCTTCCAGTAAACAGGTTGCTTCTGCAACTGCCGCGGCGTAATATAATTCTATGTCCTCTGGATCCATTGCGTTGTCATCCGTTAAGTCAATATCAGTGCCTGTGTCACAAAGTTCTTGAGAGTCAAACAATTTTTGGGCATCTGGAAAATATTCAATCTCTGTTAATTCATGTTCAGACTTTGCCGGACTCTCCTGTTCAAATGGATGTTCAATCGGTGGATAACCCTCAGCCGCTGTGTCACGATCCTTAAGAAAGCAATTAATGTTATGCACCCTGTTGGAAATTCTGCTTGGTGTTCCAAAAAGAGCCATTTTTTCTTTTCGAATCCCTGTGTTAGAATTTTCCCCACACAGGACACACAGCCTTACACCAGGAGCATGCTCAGAAGAAGTCTCTTGTTTTGGCCAATCACGTGTCGCCATATAATTTCCTACATTCACCAGTAGAATGCTGAAAACAAGTCTCTTGTTTCGGCCAATCACATATTACATATCCTAGAAGCATGCCCAGACTTGTTTCTCTGTATTGGTTTTTTTCAAAGCCACTAAAAATAGCTGTAGTGGTATTTGAACTCAGGTCTCTCTCTTTTAAACTTGCAGCCCAAGCATATTTTGACAGGATGTCTACGACTGTTAAGATGTATTTGTAGCCATTGTTATAATGGGACAAGGCTGCCATATCAACTAAATCAGTCTGCCATTGTGCATCCACATCTGACACGATCGTCTTGTTTCTTTTAAAACGGACTCTAGCAGGTCTATGTAAAGTATAAGCATCTTGTGCTGTAGCTCATCTAATTACATCTTTTCTGTTTACTGTTTTATCATGCTTTTTAGCAGCTTGAAGTAGAGGATTTATGCCCCCAAAGCTCTCTATTGCTTTGGGGTCATAGTAAATGCCCTTCAATAAGGTTTCATTCATGATTGCCATGATTTGACTATACTTTTTATTTTGCTAACATCTTCAGAATGGATTTATTCCACAAATCCTGTGTGTTTTAAAGTATAGCCTGTTCTTTCTACCATTCACATGTTACCACATACTAGAAGCATGCCCAGACTTGTTTCTCTGTATTGTTTTTTTTCCCCCCAAAGCAACTAAAAAAATAGCTGTAGTGGGATCTGAACTCAGGTCGGTCTCTCTATGTATTTCAGACTGAACTACAGGGCTGTCAGAATACTTCTCTCTAACAGTGAGGTCTTAAAAGCAAAATTCTATCACATGGACAGCACTGATTTCTCTAGCAAAGATGTGTTAATTGCAGTTTAATATTTGTAAAGAAAAGCCTGTATACCAAATGCTGTACAGATAAGGTTTGTGTTCCTGCTGCTACCACCAAAGGGGTATGTTTAACAATCAGTTCTAAATAGCCTGTAATACACACAAAAACATCACACTGCTTTGTGATAAAAAAAGAACTCAGGCAGGGGGAGAGAAAGCATTTTTTCTTTTGTTTTCCAAGGTTCCTGCTTTTGCAGATGTCAGCATTAACCAGAAGCAAAACACATTTCCGGAGTCAGTCACTCTGCTTCTGCTGATGTCATTGAAAAGTGACACTGTCCATTTCCTATGACACCCTCTTTCTGGTGATGTCATTTCTGATGATGTAGGCTGGGGTGTGGTTGAAGGTGGGAGGATGTGGGTGTGGCACAAACCTGGAAGTGGGTGCTGATTGGCTAATGCCATCATTGTGGGGCGGGGTGTGGATGTGGCACAAACCTAGAAGTGGGCGCTGATTGGCTGATGTCATCATTACATTGCTAGCTCTCTGACTGGGAGCTCTTAAAAGGGTTTTTTTGTATATTTTTTAAAGCAAGGTTACTTTCTTTTTGGTGCTTTAGGGGAACTTGCCTTGAGCACAATAGGTGGCTGAACTCTAGTAACCTCCTCAGGTTTAGAAACTGCTAACGCCTAATCAGGAGTTAGTGGGCTTGCTTTCCTGAGTGCAGCTGAGGCCTGCATAAAAGGCTCCAGTGCCTTGCCCTGTTGAGGCTTTCCTAACCAGGGCTCTACAGATCAACAAACAGTAAGGATTTGAGGGTTTGTTTGTTTGTTTTTATTATATTACATTGCTAGCTCTCTGACTGGGAGCTCTTAAAAGGGTTTTTTGTATATTTTTTAAAGCAAGGTTACTTTCTTTTTGGTGCTTTAGGGGAACTTTCCTTGAGCACAATAGGTGGCTGAACTCTAGTAACCTCCTCAGGTTTAGAAACTGCTAACACCTAATCAGGTGTTAGTTCCCTCCCTACCCACCCCGACTCTCACCCACCCCTAGTGAGCAGTCTTGCTTTATAGGGCACCTTCCCCTTTAACAAATCACAGAGAATTGGACCAGCACATTTTGAATATAATTAAAGAGATTTAACTGCTTTTTCTCTGAAAGGACAGCTGTGAAACCGGCTGGTACTTGGTAGATCTCTCTATTTTGCTTGAACAGATACCTAAGCTCCACAAACAGAACAATGGCTGGGAAAAATCGTATTGCTAAAGTTGTTGCCCCCGTTACAGCTTCTGCCTCGGTCCAGACAGAGGTCCTAATGCCAGTTGAAGGACCAGTTCCATGTGCAGGGTGCCTGCATGCTGAAGCTCTGAGGAAACAAGTGGAGGATCTCAGAGAGGAGGTGGCGAGGCTGAGGAGCATTCAAGACAGTGAGAAGTACATTGAGATGCTTCTTGCAGCAACCAAGCTCTCCAGCACAGGAGAAGATGGGTGCCAACAGAATGTCGATGGTTGGACACAAGTCACCAGGGCCTGCAAAATCACCAATCCAACTTCTGCAGCCCTTGAATTGAAGAACCATTATGCAGCCCTGGAAGTGGAGGCGGTGAAAGCATCCCTGGAAAGGGAAGGACCAGAGTTCAAGTACCCCAAAGTTGCAGAATCAGTGAACAGAAGGAAACGAAGGGTAGTGATGGTTGGAGACTCACTTCTGAGGGGTACTGAGGCATCCATCTGCCGACCAGACTTGATGTCCAGAGAGGTATGCTGTCTGCCTGGTGCCAAAATCCAAGATGTTACGGAGAGTTTGCCGAGACTCATCAAGCCCACTGACTATTACCCAATGTTGCTAATCCATGTTGGAACAAATGATACTGCCAGGTATACCTCGGAACGTATCAAAAGTGACTTCATGGCTCTGGGACAGAGGGTGAAGCAGTTAGGTGCACAGGTGGTGTTCTCTTCAATCCTCCCTGTTGAGGGTAAAGGCCAAGGCAGAGAGGCTCCCATCCTGGAGATGAATGCATGGCTGCGTGGATGGTGTCATCGAGAGCGTTTTGTTTTCCTAGACCATGGAAGGGTTGCAGAGGAGAGATGGCATCCATCTGTCCAAGAAAGGTCAATGCATCTTCGGTAGTAGACTGGCTACTCTACTGAAGAGGGCTTTAAACTAGATTAGTTGGGGATAGATGAAGAAAGCCCCCAGGTAGGTGATACATTAAATACCTTTATGGAAATGGGTAACAGGGCTAACATATGGAAAGCAGTGTGTATAAATGCCCGTAGCATGGGAAATAAGATCCCTAATGTTGAAGCTTTGGTGGGAGTGGCTGACTTGGATTTAGTGGCAGTTACAGAAACATGGTTCACAGAAAACCATGACTGGGATGTAACCATACCTGGCTATACTTTATTCAGAAAGGACAGGGTAGGAAGAAGGAGAGGAGGAGTGGCACTATATGTAAAAACTACTATTAAAGCTTTGGAATTACAGAGCTTAAAAGGGAGAGAGGAGGCATTGTGGGTTAAACTAGAAAGAGGGAAAGAGAAATCTATTTGCATTGGTGTGATATACAGACCTCCCTCACAAGAGGAAGAGGTGGACAGAATTAATTGAAGACATACGCAGCATTGCTAGGAAAGGGGAAGTGCTACTGATAGGAGATTTCAATATGCCAGATGTTGATTGGCACATTCCTGCTGCAGTATCATCTAGAAGTAAGGAGATCCTGGATTCTCTACAGGGAGAACTATTCAGGCAATTGGTAACAGACCCCACACGTGAAGGGGCCATACTGGACTTGGTGCTTACCAATGGTGAAAGTGTTTCTGATGTTGTAATGGGAGATCATTTTGCATCCAGTGATCACCAGATGGTGTGGTTCAGTATTAGGACTAGGGCTGTTAGAATCCATTCCAAGGTGAGGATCTTAGACTTTAGGAAGACTAACTTTGCGAAGATGGGCCAATACCTCAGGGAGTCGTTAGTGGGATGGGAACAGCTGGGGGATGTAGAAAAACAGTGGGCAAAACTGAAAGGGGAAATTTTAAGGGCAACCAACCTTTTTGTTAAAATGGTAAATAAAGGCAAAAGGAAAAGGAGACAGCTATGGTTTTCTAAGGAAGTAGCTGAAAATGTGAAGAAAAAGAGGGAGGCCTTCATGAAATATAAGAGATCACAGAGAGGGGAAGACAGGCATCTGTATTTGGAAAAACATAGAGAAGCTAGCAAAGTAGTCCAGAAGGCAAAGATTCAAAAGGAGGAGGAAATAGCCAATGCAATAAAATGGGGGGGATAAGACATTTTTCAGATATATTAGTGAGAAGAGGAAGGGCAAGAGTGGTATTGTCAGACTCTCAAGGGTGCGGGGGGGGGGGGGAATATGTAGAAGCTGATAAGGATAAAGCGGAATTGCTTATAAATATTTTTGTTCTGTGTTCACTAAAATGCTTGTACGCAAATGCTAGAAGTCTAAAGAATAAGATGGGAGAGTTAGAATATATAGCACTAAATGAAAGGTTAGATATGATTGGAATATCAGAAACATGGTGGAAGGAGGACAATCAGTGGGACACTGTGATACCTGGGTACAAACTATATCATAATGATAGAGCTGATCAAATTGGTGGAGGGGTTGCGCTCTATGTTAGAGAGGGCATTGACTCAGAAAGGATTAAAGTTTTGCAGGAAACAAAATCTGCTGTAGGATCTATATGGATTGAAATTCCATATAAAAGGGGGAAGGCAATGGCAGTGGGGGGTGTACTGTCGAGCACCTGGCCAGAATGACCAAATGGATGATGAAATGCTCAAAGAAATCAAGGAAGCTAACAAAAGTTACAGCGCAGTAATAATAATGGGTGATTTCAATTACCCCGGTATCGACTGGGTCAGTGTCACGTCAGGACATGCTAGGGAGATAAAGTTCCTAGATGAAATAAATGACTGCTTCTTGGAGCAGCTGGTTCAAGAACCGACCAGAGGGGAAGCCATATTAGACCTGGTCCTTAGTGGAACACCAGATCTAGTGCAAGAGAGAAGGGTGTTGGGGCCACTTGGCAATAGTGATCATAGCATGATCGCCTTTGATTTAATTAGTGGAGGAGGGATAGTAAGGAAATCCACAGTACTACCTTTTAACTTTCGAAGGGAGACTATGATAAAATGAGGAAAACAGTTAAGAAAAAACGAAAAGGAGCAGTTGCAAAGGTTAAAGACGTACATCAAGCTTGGGTGTTGTTGAAAAATACTATCTTGGAAGCCCAGACCAGCTGTATTCCACGCTTTAAGAAAAGTGGAAGGAAGTCCAAAAAACTGCCAGCTTGGTTTAAAGGTGAGGTCAGAGAGGCTGTTGCCAAAAAAGCATCTTTCAGGAAATGGAAAAAAGAGCCAAACGACGAAACCTGGAAACAGCACAAGCACTAAGTCAAATGCAAGGCATTGATAAGGCAGGCAAAGAGAGAATTTGAGAAGAAGCTTGCTGCGGAAGCAAAAACACGAAATAAAGACCTTTTCAAGTACATTCATAGCAAAAAACCTGTGAGAGAGTCAGTTGGTCCATTAGATGATAAAGGGGTTAAAGGAGCACTAAGAGGCGACAAGGCAATAGCGGAGAGACTGAATGAATTCTTTGCTTCGGTCTTTACTGAGGAAGATGTAGGGATGTTACCCATGACTGAAGTGGTATTTAAAGGTGCGGTAGAATTGAAGGAAATATCGATACATCGGGAAGATGTCTTACAACTATTAGATAAACTGAAGAGTAGCAAATCACCTGGGCTGGATGGTATACATCCAAGGGTGTTGAAAGAACTGAAATATGAGATTGCAGACCTGCTATCAGTAATCTGTGAACTATCATTAAAATCATCTCTAATACCTGAAGATTGGAGGTTCGCCAATGTAACACCAATTTTTAAAAAGGGTTCCAGGGGTGATCCGGGAAACTACAGACCGGTGAGCCTGACGTCAGTACCGGGAAAAATGGTAGAAACCATCATAAAGAATAAAATTACTCAGCATGTAGATAGTCACAACCTAATGGGAGACAACCAACATGGCTTTAGACAAGGAAGATCTTGTCTTACTAATCTGTTATGTTTTTTTGAAGGAGTGAATAAACAGATGGACAAAGGTTAGTCGGTTGATATTGTGTATCTGGACTTTCAGAAAGCCTTTGACAAGGTCCCTCATCAGAGACTTTTGGCAAAACTAAAGAGTCATGGGATAAGAGGCAGTGTACTATTGTGGATCAGGAACTGGTTAAAAGATAGAAAGCAGAGGGTAGGGCTAAATGGCCAATTTTCCCAATGGAGAAAGGTGAAAAGTGGTGTACCCCAGGGATCTGTGCTGGGTCCGCTGCTTTTTGACATATTCATAAATGACCTGGAAAGTGGAATAACGAATGAGGTTATCAAATTTGCAGATGACACAAAACTATTTAAAGTTGTTAAAACCCAAGAGGATTGTGGAAAATTGCAAGAGGATCTTGATAAATTAGAAGACTGGGCATCAAAATGGCAGACGAAATTTAATGTGGACAAGTGCAAGGTTATGCACCTAGGGAAGAACAACCCAAACTATGGTTACACGATGCAAGGTTCCACATTAGGAACCACCACCCAGGAAAAAGATTTAGGCGTCATTGTGGATACCATGTTAAAACCCTCGGCCCAGTGTGCAGCGGCGGCCAAGAGAGCAAATAGAATGCTAGGTATGATAAGGAAAGGAATGGAAAATAAAACAAAAGATATTATAATGCCTCTGTATTGTTCCATGGTGAGACCGCACCTTGAATATTGTGTGCAATTCTGGTCGCCGTATCTTAAAAATGATATAGCGATTTTAGAAAAGGTTCAGAGAAGAGCCACCAAAATGATAAAGGGGATGGAAGGATACTCCTATGAAGAAAGGCTAAAAAGGTTAGGGCTCTTTAATCTGGAAAAGAGACGGCTGAGGGGAGATATGATAGAAGTCTATAAATTAATGAACGGAGTGGAACGGGTAAACGTAGATCGATTGTTTGTTATCAGAATATAGAAAGACTAGGGGACATGCAATGAAGCTACAGGGTAAACTATTTAAGACTAATAAAAGAAAATATTTTTTCACTCAACGTGTAATCAAACTCTGGAATTTGTTACCGGAGGATGTAAAAAAGTTTGATGTTTTGTTCTGCTTTAATACCCACTAAGTTATATTTTATTGTTCAATGTAAATAGTTAGTTTCTATTGTTCTATGTAAAAAAATGTATACAAATGTGTACAAGACTGTTAACCTGTTATATGTAAACCGCCCTTGATCTCTGGAAGGGGCGGTATAAAAGAAATAGTTAAATAAATAAAATAAATAAATGCTGTTAGTGTAGCTGGGTTTAAAAAAGGTTTGGACAAGTCCCTGGAGGAAAGGTCCATAAACCATTATTAAGAAGTGACCGACGATATCAGTGCTTGACCCAGTACAAGCATTGTGGAACTTGTGTCTTTTGGAGAAACTGCTAGGTTCATATGACCTAGATTGGCCACTGTTGGAAACAGAATACTGGGCTTGATGGACCTTGGTCTGACCCAGTATGGCATATCTTATGTTCTTATGTTCTTATAACCAGGAGCAGGACCTCAGAAAACACCCACAAATAGGAACAGAAGTGAGGGACATCTTGAACAATTTTCAGAAGACTGTGTTCGCGAGAAACAAGCTCAACTTAAAGTAGACAAAGCGATGGGACCGGATGGGATGCACCCTAGAATACTGAGGGAACTTGGGGACGTTCTAGCAGCTCCACTGACTGACCTTTTCAATGCCTCGTTGGAGTCGGGAGTGGTGCCAAAGGACTGGAGAGAGGCTCATGTGGTGCCTTTACACAAAAGCGGAAGTAAGGATGTGGTTGAAAACTACAGGCCGGTTAGTTTAACTTCGGTGGTGAGTAAATTATTGGAAACGCTGCTGAAAGAGAAAATGGTGAGGTTTCTGGAGTCCAGCGGATTACAGGATCCGAGGCAGCATGGATTCACCAGAGGCAGGTCTTGTCAGACAAATCTGATTGATTTCTTTGACTGGGTGACCAGGGAGTTGGACCGAGGGAGAGCCCTAGACGTGGTGTATTTAGATTTCAGTAAAGCCTTTGACACTGTTCCTCACAGGCGACTTATAAACAAACTGAGCACCCTAGGGATGGACCCTAAAGTTACTGCTTGGGTTAGAAATTGGTTGGGTGGGAGACGACAAAGAGTACAAGTAAATGGAGCTCACTCTGAGGAGAAGGATATTACCAGTGGTGTGCCCCAGAGATCTGTCTTTGGTCCGATTCTTTTTAACATCTTTGTTAGTGATATAGCGGAAGGGCTTTCAGGTAAGGTTTGCCTCTTTGCGGATGATACCAAAATCTGCAATAGAGTAGACACCCAGGAAGGGGTAGATAACATGAGGAGGTGTCTAGCTAAGCTTGAAGAATGGTCTAGAATTTGGCAGATGGGATTTAATGTTAAAAATGTAAGGTCATGCATTTGGGCTGCAGCAATCAAAGGGAGCAATATAGTATAGGGGGTGAAGTACTTTTGTCCACTAAAGAAGAGCGGGACCTAGGCGTGGTTGTGTCTGATGATCTTAAAGTAGCTAAACAGGTAGAAAAGGCGACGGCAAAAGCTAGAAGGATGCTTGGGTGCATACGGAGAGGAATGGCTAGCAGAAAAAAGGAGGTGATAATGCCTCTGTATAAGTCTTTGGTGCTACCTCATTTGGAGTATAGTGTGCAATTCTGGAGACTGCACCTTCAAAAGAATGTGAACAGGATGGAGTCGGTGCAGAGGGTGGCTACTAAAATGATTAGTGGTCTTCATTATAAAGCATATGAGGATAGACTGAAGGATGTTAATATGTACACCTTAGAGGAAAGGCGGGATAGAGGTGATATGATTGAGATGTTTAAATACCTCCGTGGCATAAATGTTCAGGGAGAGAGCCTCTTTCAATTGAAAGCAAGTTCTGCTACGAGGGGACATGGGATGAGGGTGAAGGGAGATAGATTCAGGAGTGATATGCGGAAACATTTCTTTACGGAAAGAGTAGTGGATCCGTGGAATAGTCTCCCAGGGAGGTGGTAGAGATGAGGACAGTAACTGAATTCAAAAAAGCATGGGACAAACACAGAGGATCTCTAAAGGTAAAAAGGGGACTGTTGTAGTTGTTATGGAAGAACAGACTAGATAGGCCATGTGGTCTTTTTCTTTCGTCATATTTCTGTGTTTCTATGTTTCTATGTTTAACTTATGAAATCATTGGCCCACGTAAACACATTATTCTTCAAATCCAACCACTCTGTGTTTATGCACTCTTATATATGTTATGATCCAGACTACTTTCAAAAAATGTGTACGTGGAGCTCATCCATCGGCAAGTGCTTATCTCGTAAACCTCACGCCAACCAACATTTCATCTCTGCTGCACAAAAGCTGTCACTTAAACATATCTTCAATGACAGATCAATTGCGAAATAAAAAAGGCCACACTTATCTTTTTCTTTATTGTAAGTTCTTCTGTTCAGTGTATATATGTGTGGCACATGAAACCAGTCCAGTTCAGCTTATTACTCTGAAGTTGGAGGTGGTTAATATGTAGTCATAGTAGTAAGCTAGACTGGTTTAATGTCACTGAAGATATGTTTAAGTGACAGCTTTTGTAGAGCAGTGATGAAACGTTGGTTAGAGTGACATTTATGAGATAAGTACTTGGAAACCCCATCCCCTGCAGGGAAACTCCCCAGCCAAGCTTAGAACCGGTGTGACATTGCATCTGTAAAAGCCTGAACCCCTGCTCCTTTAAGAAAACAGACTCGAGAAAGCCTGGGGAGGGTATGGCCAGATCCTGGCCCTTAAACCAGGGAGCAGGAGACCTGGGGGAGAGAGGGGTCTAGAGTATAAGACAGAACCACTTACCTTTGAAAGGAAGCCTGCTAAGAAGGTAGGAAGTGTTTTTGAATCTACTACTGTGCACTCAACCTTGCTGTTGAAGTCCTGCCCGGATGGAGGACTCCTGTGCTGCAGAGGATGTTTATGTTTATTTATTTGATAAACCGCCCTTCAGTAACAATCAAGGCGGTGTACAGCCTACAAAAAGTCCAGAAAGGGCACAAGGCCAACGAAATCGAAAGGAAAGTTTACAATTCTTTGATAGGATAGTAAGAGGAAGAGAGAGACAGGACAGGACATAGGCAAATATAGTATTGGGAGGGAGATACAGAGGCGGATGTAGGAAGGCAAATTACATAAAAGGAGAGGGAAGATCGAAGGCCAGGGAAAAGAGATGAGTCTTTAGATTACGTTTAAAGGTGGGATGGTGGGGTTCCAGACGGAGGGAGGAAGGGAGGGCATTCCAGAGGGCAGGGCCTGCAAAAAAAGGCAGAGGAACGTGTGGATTGTAGATGAGCGCTGGAGGGAGA
This sequence comes from Ichthyophis bannanicus, assembly GCA_033557465.1. NCBI lineage: Eukaryota > Metazoa > Chordata > Amphibia > Gymnophiona > Ichthyophiidae > Ichthyophis > Ichthyophis bannanicus. The sequence continues at coordinate 841,624,757 of CM066036.1, read as the reverse complement.
GGGAAGGGTAAGGCGGTTGAGGTGAAAAGATCGGGGCGTGTGCCTGGGAGAATGAAAGGTGATGAGATCCACTAGATATTGTGGAGTACTTGTGTGGAGAGTTTTATGAACCAGAGAGAGCAGTTTGAATTGTGCGCGGAAGGGAATAGGTAACCAGTGGAGGTTGAAGAGAAAGGGGTATTATGTGGTCTCGGAGAGTGGAATGCGTAATAAGTTGAGCGGCAGTATTTTGGATCCTTTGAAGCCGAGCCATTTGAGATTTGGAGATACCAGTGAAAATGGAATTGGAAAAATCAACACGTGACATGACCAGAGATAGCAGCAGGGTAGTGAGAGCGGATGGGGAAAGAAAGGGACGAATCGCGCGAATTTGACGGAGGAAGAAAAAGGAGGTCTTGGTGACGTGTGAAATGTGAGCGTTAAAGGATAGGTCAGAGTCAAAATGAACACCTAGGTATCTGAAGGTGGAAACCAAAGGGACTGGGGTACCGGAGAAGGAAGGGGCCACCGAGGGAGATGGGCTGCCATGGGAGAACCAGATTGCGATAGTCTTGGCTAAATTGAGGTGGAGACAGTTTTGTGTCAGCCAGTCAGCCACCTTGGAAAGACAGAGATTCAATGGAGAGAGATCTGGACAGGAAGGGGAGGTGTGATGCAGGAGGACTATATCGTCTGCGTAGTTGAAAGCGGATATTCCAGATTGCTGTATTAGTAAAGCAAGGGGGGCCAGAAAGAGGTTGAAGAGAAGGGGTGCCAAGAGAGAACCTTGAGGTACCCCACATGGGAGATGAAGAGGGTCCGAAGAGGGGATGGAGGAAGAGGAGGAAAGAACTGCACAGGACCGAGAGGAGAGGAAGGAATGAAACCAACGATAAACAACACTGCAAAGACCTGCTTCCCGTAAGCGGAGAAGAAGAAGAGAGTGCTCAACTAGATCAAAGGCAGCTGATAGGTCAAGAGCTACCGCCACCGAGATGTCCCCATGATCGTGAGCCGCATGCAGTGCATTAGTGAAAGCGAGCAAGACAGTTTCAACACTGTGACCCTGACGGAATCCAGATTGACGGGGGTGGAGAAAATTAGTAGAATCAAGGTGATGTGAAAGCTGTGCAAAGACAATTTTTTCCAGGAGTTTGGAGAGAAAAGGGAGATTGGAAACTGGGCGGTAGTGGGCGGGGACCAGAGGATCAAGTGAGGGATTCTTGAGAATGGGGCGGATCAGGGCATGCTTCCAGGAATGGGGAAAAGTCCCAGTGGAAAGGTTGGAATTGAACATAGAGAGGATATAGGGAAGGAATGCTAAAGAGGGGGTGAACAACCAGGAGGATGGAATGGGATCAAGAGGACAAGAGGTTTTCCTAGAGGAGGAGATAAGTTGGTGAAGCTCGGGGACAGTAATTACGGAAAAGGAGGCCCAGGTATGAGAGAGTTGAGAGACTGGAGGGGGAGAGGCGACAGGAGGGGGAGAGTGAATGGGGGCGGGGCAAGAAGGGAGGGATGCTCTTAAGGAGGAAATCTTATTGCTAAAGAAGGATGCAAGAACTGGGGGAGGGGAGAGGGGTGGGCTGGGGCAGTAAGAGTCGGAGTGTGAAGAGAGGTGAGAGACTTGAGTGTAGAGTAAAGATGTCGGGTCTGATTAGGGGCATTAGAAATGGCATTGGAGAAGTACATGCGCTTAGCAAGATGTACTTTAGATCGATAGTAGGAGTGGTTTGTCTTGAAGAATGCTAGAGTGGTTGGTGAAGGGGCCTTGCACCATAGTCGCTCAGCTCTGCGAAAGTGGGTGCGAAGTAGACTGAGACCGCTATGGTACCAAGGATGTGAAGGACGGTGATGTGGCGGCCGCGGTTGCAAGGGGGCTAAATGATTGAGAGCAGTGGAAAGGACAGAGGACCAGAGGGAAGCCTGAGAATTGGGGGAAAGAGAGAAGTCTGTGGGCAGGAGCTCTGTTGCAGGAGGGAATTGCTGGATCGTAGACGGGGTGATGATACGAGATAACAGAGGAGGAGGGGACACAGGGGAGGAGGAGAGAGAGGGAGAAAAAGGTGCCCCTGAGTGCGAGCATGAGACAGAGAGACAGAAGTGGTCTGTCCATGGGAGATGTGTAGAGCAAAGGTTTTGGAGAGTGAGTGAAGAGGAGGAGGAAGTCAAAAGTAGATCGAGAGTATGGCCAGCAAGATGAGTAGGGAAAGTAACATGTTGTAAGAGGGATAAATCGTGCAGGAGGGATACGAAGGAATGATCCCTGGAAGAAGTAGGAGACTCCAGGTGGAGGTTGAAGTCACCTGCAATAAGTAGGTGGGGAAAGACTAAGGAGAGGTCAGTAATGGTTAGAAAGAGGGAATCCCAAAGATCGGGATGGAGAACGGGGGGAGTAGACAAGAAGTACATGTGTTGAGGGTGAGGTGTGAAGATGAAGCAGAAGGGATTCAGGATAGTGCAGTGAGGGGGAGAGGATCTGGGTAAAGGGGAGAGTCAGACGTAATATAGCAGCCACGCCACCGCCTGATCGGCCTAGGCGAGGAACAGAAACTGCAGAGAAACCAGGGGGAAGACATCGAGTGAGGAGGGCATCCTCCCCATCTCTCAGCCAAGTTTCAGTGAGGAGGGTGAGATCAAAGGAGGCTTGGAGAATAAGATCCTGGATGAGAAGAGTTTTGGAACTCAAAGACCGGCAATTCAAGAGACCTATACGAAGGGGAGATTGAAGAGGAGAAGAGGTAGCAGAAGAGGAGGAAGGAACAGCCACTCCGGAACATCCAGATAGCCTCATAAATCCACAAACGCTCGCAAACCACTACGCAAGCAAGCTGACTACCAACATCCCCAATCTCCCTATAGACACACAATGCCAAGGCACAGAGGTGGAGAGTAAACAAAAATGGAGTATTTTCCACAACATCGATGTGCAGCAAACCATCAACATACTAACCTCCATAAATGCCACCACCTCCCCACTCGACCCCTGCCCAACAGCATGGATAAAAACAGCAAAAAAAGAGATCAGCCAGCAAATATCCCACATCATAAACCAGTCACTAAATCAAGGAATAATGCCTGACCAACTGAAACAATCTATAATAAGGCCAATCCTAAAGAACAACTCGCTCAACAAGGAAGACCCGACATCATACCGCCCCATCTCCAGCATTGCATTCCTTGCAAAGATCATTGAAAAAGCTGTGCTAATACAGCTTCAAGAGCATCTCGAGGACTGTGATACCCTAGATAAACAGCAATACGGGTTCAGAAGAAATCATGGAGTTGAGACGCTTTTGATAGCACTAATGAACAACCTCATCCAAGGCCTAGAGAACAGAGAGAAAATGTTTATACTCATTTTCATTGACATCTCTGCCGCCTTCGACACAGTGCACCATAAGATCCTCCTCAACAAACTAGAAGATATAGGAATTGTGGGAACTCCCCTCAAATGGTTCTCCTCCTACATAACGAACAGAAGGCCGCAAGTACAATTTAATGGCGAAAAAGCTGAACCTTTCGCTCAAACGCAGGGCATACCCCAGGGTTCTGCCCTCTCGGCACTTCTGTTCAACATATACATGCGACCCCTCTGCGACATCTTCAAAAGACATAATATTAAATACCACATCTATGCGGATGATATTATGCTTTATACGCAACTAGATGCGGCCGACCCTCAATATACACTACTCGAAAAATGCCTGGATGAGATGTTAGGCTGGCTACAGAAAAACAACATGACAATAAACCATAAGAAAACAGAAGTCATGTACATATCCAGCAAACCAAACTTCAACCCCCCCCCCCCCCCTACAATCACACTGTGCAATAACACGTACAGCACGAAAAATGAAATAAAATATCTGGGAGTCACACTCGACTGCAACCTGAAAATGGAGACACACCTACGCAAAACGAATAAAGCCATCTTCCATAAACTAAGAGTGTTACAACCACTAAGGAAAATAATAGAACCCGGTGATTTTCGGTCGGTAGCACAAGCTCTCATTATACCGCACTTGGATTACTGTAATGCCATCTTACAAGGGCTGCCTAAAAAATCTCTAAATATCCTGCAGATGGCCCAGAACGTAACAGCCAGGATCATAATGGGAACAAGCATTGCTGAACACATTACCCCCATTTTAATAGAGCTACACTGGCTACCAATTGCAGCCAGGATTCAATACAAGATATTAATGACCACCTTCAAGCTAATAAACAACTTATCCCCATCATTCCTATCCTCACTTATCAGCATGCAACCCACAAATAGGGACAGAAGAACCATCAACTCAGGAACCCTGCAAGTCCCCATCAACATCAGGACAGTGAAAACAATTACGAGTCATAGAGCCTTCTCTTTCTCTGCACCAACTATCTGGAATCAACTCCCCTGTGAGCTGCACCTAACCAAGGACATCACCAAATTCAGAAAAGAGCTAAAAACACACTTATTCCGATGTCATTACAATCAAATATAACCTCCTACTGCTAGTGATTTGTAAAAACTGATATATGTTTAGATATGTTTTAAATATGTAAATATGTATATATAAATGTAAAAACGTATGATTCGTCCCCGAAGACGCCAATCATGTGTGCTGTGACCTCAGATCTATGTATATACCCCCCCCCCAAGTCTTGATTGACTACCCCACGAAGATTAATCAAACCGCCGCTGATCGCTGGAAGTAGCGGTATATAAATGTGTAGTAAATAAATAAATAAAAATAAACACAAGTGGAGAGCAAACAGGGATGGAGGTTGGAAAGACAACGAGAGCGCGTGCAAAAAAACTTGTCTGGTTGTCTGCCCCATAGTACAGGTATGGCAGCTATTGAACAGGGGAGAAGAAAAGAAGAGGAGACAGGAGTGCAGGGAGAGATCCCTACCTGAGGTAGACGGATTGTGGTTCTGAATGAGGGCGAGGAAAAGGAAGATGCACAGTCTGTCCCAAGTAACATGGAAGAACAGAGTACTGATGCAAAGAGAAAAGACAGCGTCGAGCCAACGGTGTAACCTCCGCTGCTGGAGCGCACCCAAGGAGCACAGCGTGCTCCTCAGGTGCGCTCCTTCGGCGCACGGCTCTGTCATGCGCCGCAGCGGCGAACGCCGCAGGCGCCCTGGTTTTATAGTTGCTGGACAGTGTACCTTGCAAAGCGCGGCCGCATCACTTCCGGGAGGGGAGGACCCACACAGGAGTCAGGTTGTTGGTGGCTCGGGTGAAAAGGGCAATCTCTTGCAAAGGATGGCTGTGTTATTTCACTTATGAGTATCCTATCCTGCTGTTAAGGAATGGAAGAAGACTACTGAGTTGTGCTGCCCCGAATGAATGGACTTTGGAGGGCCAATCCTGTTTTCCTGCTTTAGAAGTGCTGTTTGTGCTGGAATTCTACTTGGCTGGAGAGACTGTTGCTGAGTTGTGCTGCCCTGAATGAAGAAACTTTGGGGAGCCAGTTTTGTTTTGCTTTGGAAGTGATGGCTGTGCTGGAGCAGCATTCGGCTATTCAGCAGAGTTGTCCTACTGAGAGCAATTAAGGACTTGTTACAGTTGGGGAAATGCCTAGGGCAACAGAGGATGTTAACCCTAAATGTATCTAAAACCTAAGGAGGGCCAGGGCAGTTGTCTGGATGCTTGTCCTCAAAGTATATTTCTGTAAACCTCTCTTGGCTGTTGAGTCCTGTGTCGAGCCTCATGCTGGCGACATCTACCACAGATGGTGTAAGAAGTGGGATTCTTCTTCTTAACCCAGTGACAAAAGAAAAGCCACGCACCTCCTGGGTTCTGACCTCTCCACAGTATAGGAAAGAAGAGAGGACCTTTTTTTGGTACATGGCTAAAGGGTACATGGTTGATATGGAAGGGCAGACTTTTTCTGCTGTCATGTTTCTGTGTTTCTACTGTATACTCTTGGTGTTAATTGTGCATTAGATTTTCCTTTGCTCTTTACGCGCGTGCCTGTCTCTTTTCTGCATTTGACAGTAACGCTAGATGTAGTGTTATCTGTGTTGAAAGGCTGTGCTAGTTTTTTACATTGGCCTGTTAGAATCTAGCTTAGACCTGTCCAGTAGTAACTCATGGCAAGTTTCAGCCAGGTACATTAGGTCCTTCCCTTTTCCCAAGAGGTCTTACGATCTAAGTTTGTATCTGAGGCAATGGAGGGTTAAGTGACTTGCCCAAAGCCACATGGAATATCAGTGGGATTTGAATTCTGATCTCGTTGGTCTCTAGGTGGCTGCTGTAACCACTAGGCTACTCATGACAGATGAAGACCAACATGGCCCATCTAGTCTATCCAGCGAGGTGGCTAGAGTTGTACTTCACTGAGCACACTAGGCCATCATCTAGGGCATCCCTTCTAGAATCAGCAGTTGCAGTTGAAACAAAATGATAGTTGACACCCACACAAACTCAAAGAACCCTCAGCATGTATTTTTATATTCTTATGCATTTTTGTATAGGATTATTTTAGGAGCAATGACATTGAGATGGTAACTTTTGAGTTTAATTATCAAAAATCTCATAGGGCAGGGAAGCCAACAGACCTAAAAGTTAATTGAAGGTACACAAAGCTGAAGGATTGTCTAGTGCTCCTAATACACTTCCACCAGCCCCGGCAGCGGATATGCATCAGACAGCTTTGCAAACACTGGTCTTCAATGTATGCAAATCTATCTTATTCATTGTAGTAATCCTGAGAGGAAGTGGGCAAACTCTCATTGAATGGTCCAACCAACTCCCTCACAGGCTTTTTGCTTTGCATATACTTGAAAAGGTTTTACTATTAGCTTTTGTCTCTATAGTAAGCTGCTTTTCAAATCCTCTTTTACTTCTAACTTGTCACTGTTTATGCTTTTTCCTGTCTTTCATTTGGATTCATTTTCCAGTTTTTGAATGATGTCCTTTTGGGTTTAGAAGCTTCTTTTAGCTCATCATTTAACCATGTTGGCAGTGTTTTGGTCTTCTGTCAAACCTTTTCTAATGCCTGGAATTTATTTATTTGATATATTTAGGAAGCACTTACACACAGCCTTCCTGAGAAATCATTGAAAGCAGTTCACAAAATTGTGAAGTACACATCTGTAACCACCTCATAAGAAAACGTGCAGCCCCAACTTCTACCATAAGAACATAAAATTTGCCATACTGAGTCAGATCAATGGCCCATCAAGCCCAGTATCTGTTTCCAACAGTGGCCATTCCAGGTCACGAGTACCTCGCAGGATTCCGATGGATAAGCAGTGGATTTTCCCAAGTTTATTTATTTACATTCTCTTATATACCGCGCTATTCTGCATCAGTGCGATTTACATTGAACAAACTGAAATTACATTGAACAGGGCATTATAACTTGGAGATAACTATTTTACAGGGAACATGGGCTATGGAGGGTTAAGTGGCTTGCCCAAGACCACAAGGAGCACCTGTGGGACTAGAAACCCCAGTCCTTCTGGCCCAAGGTTGCTGTCCTCTAGTGGGATTTGAACCCCCGACCTTCCGGCCTGAAGTACTTTGCCCCAACCACTAGGCCACTCCTCCACTCCAAATCCACTTTAATAATGGTTTATGGACTTTTCCTCCAGAAACTTGTCCAAACATTTTTTAAACACAGATACAAACATAGAAACATGATGACAGAAAAAGACCACATGGCCTATCTAGTCTGTCCTTCCATAACAACAACTACAACAGTCCACTTTTTACCTTTAGAGATCCTCTGTGTTGGTCCCATGCTTTTTTGAATTCAGTTACTGTCCTCATTTCTACCACCTCCACTGGGAGACTATTCCATGGATCCACTACTCTTTCCGTAAAGAAATATTTCCGCATATCACTCCTGAATCTATCTCCCTTCACCCTCATCCCATGTCCCCTCGTAGCAGAACTTGCTTTCAATTGAAAGAGGCTCTCTCCCTGAACATTTATGCCACGGAGGTATTTAAACATCTCAATCATATCACCTCTATCCCGCCTTTCCTCTAAGGTGTACATATTAAGATCCTTCAGTCTATCCTCATATGCTTTATAATGAAGCCCACTAATCATTTTAGTAGCCACCCTCTGCACCGACTCCATCCTGTTCACATCCTTTTGAAGGTGCGGTCTCCAGAATTGCACACTATACTCCAAGTGAGGTCACACCAAAGACTTATACAGAGGCATTATCACCTCCTTTTTTCTGCTAGCCATTCCTCTCCGTATGCACCCAAGCATCCTTCTAGCTTTTGCCGTCGCCTTTTCTACCTGTTTAGCTACTTTAAGATCATCAGACACAACCACGCCTAGGTCCCGCTCTTCTTTAGTGGACAAAAGTACTTCATCTCCTATACTGTATTGCTCCCTTGGATTGCTGCAGTCCAAATGCAGGACCTTACATTTTTTAACATTAAATCCCAGCTGCCAAATTCTAGACCATTCTTCAAGCTTAGCTAGATCCCTCCTCATGTTATCTACACCTTCCTGGGTGTCTACTCTATTGCAGATTTTGGTATCATTCGCAAAGAGGCAAACCTTACCCGACAGCCCTTCCGCTATATCACTAACAAAGATGTTAAAAAGAATCGGACCAAGGACAGATCCCTGGGGCACACCACTGGTAACATCCTTCTCCTCAGAGTGAGCTCCATTTACTTGTACTCTTTGTTGCCTCCCACCCAACCAAGTTCTAACCCAAGCAGTAACTGTAGGGTCTATCCCTAGGGTGCTCAGTTTGTTTATAAGTCGCCTGTGAGGAACAGTGTCAAAGGCTTTACTGAAATCTAAATACACCACATCTAGAGCTCTCCCTCGGTCCAACTCCCTGGTCACCCAGTCAAAGAAATCAATCAGATTTGTCTGACAAGACCTGCCTCTGGTGAATCCATGCTGCCTCGGATCCTGTAATCCGCTGGACTCCAGAAACCTCACTATTTTCTCTTTCAGCAGTGTTTCCAATAATTTACTCACCACCGAAGTTAAACTAACCGCCCTGTAGTTTTCAACCACATCCTTACTTCCGCTTTTGTGTAAAGGCACCACATGACCCTCTCTCCAGTCCTTTGGCACCACTCCCGACTCCAATGAGGCATTGAAAGGGTCAGTCAGTGGAGTTGCTAGAACGTCCCCAAGTTCCCTCAGTATTCTAGAGTGTGTCTCATCCGGTCCCATCGCCTTGTCTACTTTAAGTTGAGCTAGTTTCTCACGAACACAGTCTTCTGAAAATTGTTCAAGATGTCCCTCGCTTCTGTTCTTATTTGTGGATTTTTTCTGAGGTCCTGCTCCTGTTTTCTTCATCTGTGAACACAGAACAAAAATATTTGTTAAGCAATTCTGCTTTATCCTTATCAGCTTCTACATATTCCCCCCCCTGCACCCTTGAGTCTGACAATACCACTTTTGCCCTTCCTCTTCTCACTAATATATCTGAAAAATGTCTTATCCCCCCATTTTATTGCATTGGCTATTTCCTCCTCCTTTTGAATCTTTGCCTTCTTGACTACTTTGCTAGCTTCTCTAAGTTTTTCCAAATACAGATGCCTGTCTTCCTCTCTCTGTGATCTCTTGTATTTCATTAAGGCCTCCCTCTTTTTCTTCGCTTTTTCAGCTACTTCCTTCGAAAACCATAGCGGTCTCCTTTTCCTTTTGCCTTTATTTAGCATTTTAACAAAAAGGTTGGTTGCCCTTAAAATACCCCCTTTCACTTTTGCCCACTGTTTTTCTACATCCCCCAGCTGTTCCCATCCCACTAACGACTCCCTGAGGTATTGGCCCATCTTCGCAAAGTTAGTCTTCCTAAAGTCTAAGATCCTCACCTTGGAATGGATTCTAACAGCCCTAGTCCTAATACTGAACCACACCATCTGGTGATCACTGGATGCAAAATGATCTCCCACTACAACATCAGAAACACTTTCACCATTGGTAAGCACCAAGTCCAGTATGGCCTCTTCACGTGTGGGGTCTGTTACCAATTGCCTGAATAGTTCTCCCTGTAGAGAATCCAGGATCTCCTTACTTCTAGATGATACTGCAGCAGGAATGTGCCAATCAACATCTGGCATATTGAAATCTCCTATCAGTAGCACTTCCCCTTTCCTAGCAATGCTGCGTATGTCTTCAATTAATTCTGTCCACATCTTCCTCTTGTGAGGGAGGTCTGTATATCACACCAATGCAAATAGATTTCTCTTTCCCTCTTTCTATTTTAACCTACAATGCCTCCTCTCTCCCTTTTAAGCTCTGTAATTCCAAAGCTTTAATAGTAGTTTTTACATATAGTGCCACTCCTCCTCCCCTTCTTCCTACCCTGTCCTTTCTGAATAAAGTATAGCCAGGTATGGTTACATCCCAGTCATGGTTTTCTGTGAACCATGTTTCTGTAACTGCCACTAAATCCAAGTCAGCCACTCCCACCAAAGCTTGAACTTCAGGGATCTTATTTCCCATGCTACGGGCATTAATACACACTGCTTTCCATATGTTACCCCTGTTACTCATTTCCATAAAGGTATTTAATGTATCACCTACCTGGGGGCTTTCACTTACCTGGGGGCTTTCTTCACCCATCCCCAACAAATCTAGTTTAAAGCCCTCTTCAGTAGATTAGCCAGTCTACTACCAAAGATGCGTTGACCTTTCTTGGACAGATGGATGCCATCTCTGCTCTGCAACCCTTGGAACAGCATCCCATGATCTAGGAAACCAAAACGCTCTCGATGACACCATCCACGCAGCCATGCATTCATCTCCAGGATGCGAGCCTCTCTGCCTTGGCCTTTACCCTCACAGGGAGGATTGAAGAGAACACCACCTGTGCACCTAACTGCTTCACCCTCTGTCCCAGAGCCATGAAGTCACTTTTGATACGTTCCGAGGTATACCTGGCAGTATCATTTGTTCCAACATGGATTAGCAACATTGGGTAATAGTCAGTGGGCTTGATGAGTCTCGGCAAACTCTCTGTAACATCTTGGATTTTGGCACCAGGCAGACAGCATACCTCTCTGGACATCAAGTCTGGTCGGCAGATGGATGCCTCAGTACCCCTTAGAAGAGAGTCTCCAACCAACACTACCCTTCGTTTCCTTCTGGTCACTGATTCTGCAACTTTGGGGTACTTGAACTCTGGTTCTTCCCTTTCCAGGGATGCTTTCACGTCCTCCACTTCCAGGGCTGCATAATGGTTCTTCAATTCAAGGGCTGGAGAAGTTGGATTGGTGATTTTGCAGGCCCTGGTGACTTGTGTCCAACCATCGACATTCTGTTGGCACCCATCTTCTCCTGTGCTGGAGAGCTTGGTTGCTGCAAGAAGCATCTCATCAATGTACTTCTCACTGTCTTTAATGCTCCTCAGCCTCGCCACCTCCTCTCTGAGTTCCTCCACTTGTTTCCTCAGAGCTTCAGCATGCAGGCACCCTGCACATGGAACCGGTCCTTCAACTGGCATTAGGACCTCTGTCTGGACTGAGGCAGAAGCTGTAATGGGGGCAACAGCTTTAGCAATACGATTTTTCCCAGCCATTGTTCTGTTCGTGGAGCTTAGGTATCTGTTAAAGCAAAAGAGAGAGATCTACCAAGTACCAGCAGGTTTCGCAGCTGTCCTTTCAGAGAAAAAGCAGTTAAATCTCTTTAATTATATTCAAAATGTGCTGGTCCAATTCTCTGTGATTTGTTAAAGGGGGAGGTGCCCTATAAAGCAAGACTGCTCACTAGGGGTGGATGGGAGTCGGGGTGGGTAGGGAGGGAACTAACACCTGATTAGGTGTTAGCAGTTTCTAAACCTGAGGAGGTTACTGGAGTTCAGCAACCTACTGTGCTCAAGGAAAGTTCCCCTAAAGCACCAAAAAGAAAGTAACCCTGCTTTAAAAAATATACAAAAAAACCTTTTAAGAGCTCCCAGCCAGAGAGCTAGCAATGTAATATAATAAAACAAACAAACAAACCCTCAAATCCTTACTGTTTGTTGATCTGTGGAGCCCTGGTTAGGAAAGCCTCAACAGGGCAGGGCACTGGAGCCTTTTATGCAGGCTTCAACTGCCCTCAGGAAACAGGCCCACTAACTCCTGATTAGGTGTTAGCAGTTTCTAAACCTGAGGAGGTTACTGGAGTTCAGCAACCTACTGTGCTCAAGGAAAGTTCCCCTAAAGCACCAAAAAGAAAGTAAGTACACTAAAAAGAATGTTTAAAAAGGATAGCACAGGGTTGGTACATGGTTTTCGCTCAAAAGTAGTGTGGGGCTCCATACCTAAAAAACCTGCGCTGGGTGATATTGGCAGACAGGATGGCCGCATGGTGAGGGAGCTCCGCAGCAGCCAGCCTCTAATAGAGCTGTAAAGGTGGCAGGACTCAACCCCGCTAGCCTCCAAGCAGTAGCAGAGTGATGGATAAGGCGAAGGGAGGGTTGTCAGCAAAAAAAAGATTGGCAGCGTATTGCTCTGCATATGCCATTGCTGAAGCCCCACGGGGTGAGGAAGGAGATGGCAAGATGGCCATCGGGAGGATGAGTGACGCTGAGGAGGAGGCAGATGAGACCTTGAGCTTCGGGGTAGAGGAGGTACTAAAAACATGGCTTGATGAACTGAAAGAAGAGCTGAAAGCCAAAATTAATGTGGTTAAAACTGAAATTAAAGAGACCCTGGGAGCATTGAGACAAGACATAGCGGACCTTGGCGGTAGAGTGGAGGAAAATGAGAATCAAATAGAACTCCAGTCGGACATGCTGGGAGACCTGCAGAGTGGGTGGGAGGCTTTAAAGCAGGCACAAGAGCTGAAAGACAAGACTGAGGACCTGGAGGACCACTCCCGTAGGAGCAATATATGGGTGAGAGGAATCCTGGAAGAGCCTCAGTTTAGAGACTGTGATGCGATGTTAAAAGATGTGTTTGGGTCATCATTTTGACCAGCTGATTTGGAGCCCGCAGGAGAGGAGATCCAGATACAAATGGAGCGGGTGCACAGGAGCTTAGGGCCTATTAAAGAAAATTGCCCCCGCGATATAGTGGTGTGCTTGAGCTCCTATAAATTGAAAGAGTGGATCCTGGCTGAAGCTCGAAAACAGGGGCCTTTTCAGTGGAAGGGCCATAGAACTGAGCTGTACCAAGACCTGTCACCAGGTACTCTGCAGCGTCGGTGGGAAATGAGGGAAGTGATGGCACCCCTACGGAGAGAGGGGTTGAGGTACAAGTGGCTGTACCCCTTTGAACTGGTAATCACAGTGAAAGGAGTAACAAAGCGCGTGAAGTACAGTGGGGAAGCATGTGGAGCATTGAAGGAACTGGGGGTTCAGAGCAATGTTACCTCTAAGCTGCGCTGGGTCCGCCGGCACCCTCGCAATGTTCACTTTAATCTGCACCGGGTCCTCTGCCGGCATTCCCGCCGGTGGGGGGAGGGGCGGTGCGTCGATCGCACTGCACCCCTCCCCCCCCCCCCCCCACCAGCAGGAATGTTGCTGGCGGACCCAGCACAGCTTAGAGGGAACATTGGTTCAGAGTATCCCGGATGGTCCTTGGTGTAATTCCAAGCCAGAGCGATCTGTGGCGCCAAAGAATGCGGACTTGAGGTGGCAGAGAGTCAATACCAAAGGCTGGAGGTTGACCAGACTGTCAAAGGGTAGAAGTGGGGAGGCTATTCTGGAGAAGGACACCTCCTGAAAGAGACTTGATGAACAGGGGGGGAAATCAGTGGTGTGTGGGGAAGGCTTGTGGTCAACAGGGCCCTGACACGCTTATGTGAGAGCTCAAGTCTGGGTCTGAGCGGGCACAGCCTTCAGGGGTTGTTGATGGTTGATTGTTAATTGTTAAATGTTGTGTTCAGGGATGTGGGGCTATAGGGTCTGTGGTTGTTCAGAAATATCATGATTGTTTGTGGTATTTGAACATATGTGCAGGCATGTGGGCTGGAGGTGTGGATTTTGAAGGTTGTTGATATATGAATGATGGGGCAAGGGGGAAAAATAGTAAATTGTAGTAAGTTTAATAGAAGGGCTAATTGCACCCCGAATGATTGGTGGGGGAGGAGGGGAAGGGGTCAGGTCCTTTGGGTGGCAGGGGATGGAGGTTGGCGAGCTAACGTTGGGCTCCACACCCGTGTAAAGGGGGAGTATGGAAGGGAGGAGGTCCAAATGGGTTTATGAATAGGGGTGGTGGGGGAGGACAGGAGGAAATGAGCGGAGAATGAGGCTGGGATAAACGTCATTTCCCCAGGATGGAGAAGTCTCCCGGAAGAGATTGGAGATTTGGGGAAGGGGGGGGGGGAAGAGAGTGGGGAAGAATTGGGAGGGGGTGCAGCAGGGAACCAGCATCTAATCAAAAGGCAAGATGGTGCAAATAGATACCATAAATGCTAAGGGGCTTAATACTCCACAGAAAGGACAATACCTCTTTAGGAAGGCAGAGAGGTTACGATGGGACATTCTATTGGTACAGGAAACCCATTTACAACGTAAGGATGAAGGGCTATTAGTTAGCAGCCAATATCCATAATTGGTTTTTTTGGAAGCCCCAGAGGGGAGGGGGTGTTAGAAAAAGGTGGGGGGGGGGGGTAAAGAAAGGGGGTGTAGCCATTCTGATAAGGAGAGGGTGCCCATTCCAGCCAGGGGAGGTAATTCGAGAGAAAGCCAGGAGGGTATTGCTACTAACAGGAGAGTTGATGGGGGAAACGATCACCTTGGCAAATATCTATGCTCCAAACATGAGACAAGTCCCATTTTGGAGGGAAGTTCCTGAGATACTGGACCGATCAGTGCAAGGGAAACTGGTCATGGGAGAGATTTTAATTTGGCATTACAGCCCAGCTGGGATCAGCAGGCCCGGGGGGGGGGGGGGGGGACAGCAATGCAAAAAGCCATCAAATAGTGAAAGGAATAATAAAGAAATTTCAGCTTTCTGATGTGTGGCGGTCCCAAAATTAAGAAAGTAGAGAATATACCTTCCACTCACATCCACATAAAAGCTTTAGTTGGATAGATTATATACGAATTGATAGAATATGGGAACTAAAATTGGGGATGACAGAGAATGGTAATATAACATGGTCTGACCATGCCCCAACTTGGGTGGAAGTTCGTGAAGCTAAAGGGGAAGGGGGAGTACGCTTTTGGAGACTTAATGAAAGTCTCCTTTGAAGGGAAGAGGTGGTCAAGGATATTAGGGGATGCCTTTGGGGCTATTGGAAGACGAGTGACAATGGGGAGGTGAGAGATGTGGGTTTATGGGATGGCATGAAAGCTGTGATTAGGGGACGCTTAATTATGTGGGCAGCCCGGGTTAAAAAACAACGGAGGGAAAAAGAAGAAAAGCTGCATAAGGAGATTAGAGAGCCTGCAGAACAGTATAGAATAAAAGGTACGGCAAGGAGACTGAAATACTTAAACCAGCTCAGGATGGAGCTGAATAAGTTGCAATTGGAGCTAATTGCATTCCACATGCAGAGAGTGAAACAGAAGTTCTATGAATGGGGAAATAAAGCAGGGAGATTACTTGCACGTAAACTACGGAAAAGAGAAACAGATAATGCCATAGTGGAAATTAAGTGGAAGGAAGGGGAATTATTGAGGACAGAGAAATTGATTGGGGCTAGATTTTATAAAGAACTGTATAACCAACAGAGAGGAGAGATAGCAACAAAAGTCCAGACGTACCTAGAAGGGATGGAGCTGCCAAAGGTTGGGGAGGATCTGAAGGAAAGGTTGGAGGGCAAGATACAAAAGGAGGAAATAGAGAGGGTAATTAAAGACATGCCCATAGGGAAAGCACCAGGATTGGATGGGCTGCCTAATAGCTTCTATAAGACTTTCAGAGCAGAGGTGGTGGAGATAATGGGGAGGGTGTTCAATGGTATTTTAGAGGAGGGAGGACAATTGTCAGCAGACATGTTAACTGCTGGAATTACAATTTTACCAAAGGCAGGGAAGGACCCTCTTTTGTGCGGGTCCTACCAGCCAATATTGTTACTTAATACAGATGTAAAGATCCTAGCGAAAGTATTGGCTAATAGACTAGGTAAAGAGATGCCCACACTTATAAACATAGATCAAGCAGGCTTTATTAGTGGACGACAGGCCTCGGATAATATAAAGAGACTGTTGGAAGTGGTTTGGGCGGCACACCAAAAACAGGAGAAATTGATGTTATTATCAATAGATGCTGAAAAAGCATTTGGTCGTGTTAGTTGGAACTTCTTATTTGCGGTGATGCATAGAATGGGGTTTGGGCCCCATTATTTAAGATGGGTGGAGGCTCTATACCAGGGTGAGAATCAATGGCAGATATTCAGAGGCTTTTAAGTTAGAGAGAAGTACCAGGCAGGGATGCTCAATGTCTCCACTACCTTTTGCACTAGCAGTAAAGCCCCTAACTCAGACCATCAGAAGGGAAGCGGGAATTCAGGGACTAGAAGTGGAGGGTCAGTGGCATAAAATATCCCTCTTCGCAGACGATATACTATTAATGATATCACAGCTGGAGAAAACATTGCCAAGAACTGTGCAAGAAATGGAGAGGTATGGAGAGGTGTCCGGCTTTAAAGTGAGTATGGACAAGACAGAGGCACTTAACATTAATCTACCTAAAACAGAAGTATTTAATTTCAAACAACAATACCCCTTCAAGTGGGCTCACAAGGCTATTAAGTATTTGGGGGTGATGATAACAGCCTACCCCCAGATGCTTTATGAGGCAAATTGTCCCTCATTGTGGAAGAAGGTGGTGCAGGACTTAGGGGTTTGGATGGAGACTGAAATATCATGAATGGGACTTATAGCAGCAGTTAAAATGAATATTTTGCCAAGAGTACTGTATTACTTTCAAACATTCCCCATAGCGATCCCTATAGGGCACATGAGAGATCTCCAAAGGAAAGTGTTTCGATTCATATGGAGGAAAAGGCCACCACGAGTTGCCCAAGCAGTAATGTATAGACCTAGAGAGGAGGTGGGACTAGGGGTGCCAGTTTTTCAAGCCTATTACTGGGCAGTGCAGGTTAGACATCTGATGGACTGGTGAGAGGGGGAGAAAGGAAAACGCTTGCAATTCTGGAGGGGGAGGCCAACAGGGGGCGGCCCCTGGGCGATCTTCATGGATGGTCCAGTAGGCTCTATGCTATACAAAGGACTTTGTCCCGGGACAAGAGGGGGGGGGGGGGCATATACAAGAAATGGGAAAGATTGGGACTAAGATGCTTTTATCAGTTTCTAGATGGGGGGAATTACGAGAGATGTACCAATTAGGGGCAGAGAGTTTTTCTATTATGGGCAGGTGCTCCATTTTTTAAAGCAGAAATTAGGCAAAGATGGATTAGAGTGGGATTATACAAATTTCAAAGCTATATGGTGTGGGAAGAGCCAGTCCTCAGGATTAGTGGCCACATTATATAAAGCGGTGAGAGGGGGAAAAGGGAGGATATATGGTGGCCTGGGAGAGGAAGCTGCGGTAAATATAGAAACACAACAATGGAAAGCTATCTTTGATCAAGCCCGACGCCTACCTATATCGGTGGCCATTAGAGAAAATTGGTATAAAGTTTTAATGAGATGGCATTACAGGCTAGTTCGATTGAATAAAATGTTCCCATCAGCATTGAAAGGGTGTTGGAGAGAATGTGGAGAAGAGGGGTCCATGTAACATATTTGATGGATGTGCCCCCAGATTAAGCCTTTCTGGGAGCAGGTCCAAAAGTGGATACAGCAGCTAATAGGAGTGGAGGTAAGTAGGGAACCTGAACTATTTTTATTGGGATGGTGGAGAGAGGGAAGCCAAGGTAAGGTAAGGAAGCAAATTGTGGCCTGCCTAAGTGCAGTGAAATGTGAAGTAGCGTACAGGTGGAAGCAGACGAGGCCATCCCTAATAGAACAGTGTGTGGAGAGGCTCTGTCAAATCTTTCTAATGGAAAAATTGACAGCTATTCGCAGGCAGAGGGGGAGTAAATTTGAGAGTGAATGGCAGAACATGCTGGATTACCTACGTAAGGAAGCAGGGGGAGGGGGGTAGGCACGGATAAAGCAGAAAAGGAGGAATATATTGATAATATGGTGTGAAGTTCCATTGATTAATGCTGTGTGTAATTATTGCTACTATGGTGTAAAGCTTTAAGTATTCTTTCAATAAAAATCTTAAAATATTAAAAATAAACTGTGCTACCCTGCTGGCGCAACTGGGCAAGATGGGGAGGGGGTTTCCAAGAGGGGTGCAGCTAATGCCACCTCAACAGGTTTCGATAGTTGCCCTGCAGCTGATTGCCGCATTGAAGCATGGTAAGTGCAAGGGATGGATGTACCTGTCCCCCTGCAGTTAGCCCCCAGCCCTGGGTTGGTAACGCGGCCCACATGCGCTTTACTGGCAAGGGGCTTAGTAAACCTGTCCCTAACAGCCCTGATTACATCCTCTGCACAGAATTCCAGAACTTAATCACATGCTGCATGAAGAAATATTTTCTTTGATTAGTCTTAAATGCACTACACGCCCGCCGTCTACATTAACTCCTCAAAATTAGCAGCTCATAAACAAGTTTGTTTTAAATTTGTTTCTAATGGCAGCAACTCCATTTCAAACTGTATCCCCACAGGGACGAGTTCCATAATTTAGAAACCACTGTTGAAAAATCCCTACCACCGAGAGTGGGTTTCATCTTCTTTTTAAAGAGGGTATGACCAGAAGCCTACTCTCAGCTGATTCTAAGAGCCTGTTAAGTGCATTCCACCCCAATCTTTCCATCAAAAATACTAAGATGTCGCCTATTTTGTTAGCTTTCCTAAATTCTGCTAGCATTTTATGATCTGTTTCCTCATTCTAGAAAGGCTGATGGTATCAGGCCCCCAAAGCTATACCTTCCCCATCACACATGGAATTTCTATTCATAAGAATGTTGTTTCCTGTAGAATGTTTATCATGCTTGACTCTATGCCGTGCTTAACATATAACGGCACCCCTTTGCCAATTTCATTTGCCTTATTATTTCAATATAGGAGCCAATATTTAAATCACTTAGCCAATTAGCAGTCGGTATGTGCTGGCCACTACAATATTCAGCAGTGCTGACAGCGTCGTTGAATATCTGGTTAGTGGTGAGATATTCATTCCATTAACCGCTAACTAATGGTATAAAGTTAGACCAGAAAAGGGCAGCCCTAACTTTATGCAGTTTGCTATCTGGATAGAGGGCTGAATATCGCCGTTAACTGGATAGGAGCAGCAGTCACTGCTGAATCCAGATATTCAGAGCTGGCCCCCGTCTGGTGCTGAATATCAGGATTTAATTTAGCCAGGGAGACCAGCAGTTTAAAAACACTGACTGCCAAGTCTTAATAGTGACTCCATAATTTCTACCCTCGTATCACAGTATCCCGTTGGTTATCCTCCTTTAATAATGGTCTACCAACCAAATAATCCCTGTACCTTTGCATTTATTGTCCAAATTCATTTACAATATAAACCGTTGAAGAGGTCTTTTTATTTTCATTCGTAGCGGCATGTAGTTAGTCATTTGCATTTCAAGACATTGTGTTACCATCTTATAATATCTGTTCTATTTGCTTTCTGTATGCTGGAAGTGCATAACAATGAAACCACATTGAGGTGTGTCTACTAAAGCGCGTTAGCTGTCTTCGTGGTGCTAACATGGAAGTGTTGCTCCGTGAAGACAGCTAATGCGTGACAAATGCGGGCCTTTTTTTTCTGCAGTAGCTGTGTTTCTCACGTTGTCTGTAAAAGTGGATGGGAGTTGGGCAGAGAGAGGCAGCGTTCCAATTCAGAGCAGCTACTGTGGTCGTTTCCATCATGCAGTAGCTGCTCCTTTACAGCCTTCATGGTTGTGGCTGCTGTCACCTCAATGGGTGTCGATAGCTGCATCTGTGAACATAAGGACATAAGATATGTCATACTGGGTCAGGCCAAGGTCCATCAAGCCCAGTATCCTGTCTCCAACAGTGGCCAATCTAGGTCATACGTACCTAGCAGTTTCCCCAAAAGACACAGGTTCCACAATGCTTGTATTGGGTCAAACATTGGGTCAAAATGTTAATAATGGTTTATGGACCTTTCCTCCAGGAACTTGTCCAAACCTTTGCTAAACCCAGCTACACTAACAGCCTTTACTACATACTCCGGTAACAAATTACAGAGTTTGATTACTGTACATGTTGAGTGAAAAAATATTTTCTTTTATTAGTCTTAAATAGTTTACCCTATAGCTTCATTGCATGTCCCCTGCCTGCGAAGCATACGCTTTCTCGCAGTATCTGCAGGGGAAATGCTGCAGATACTGTTGGATTTCTGCAACTAACTCTGGGCTTTTGCAGCTATTGCAACTTAATAAACATATCCCATTGTGTTGTGGTTAACCTCAGTCTAGGGGGGGACTTAAATGTCTTTGACAGTATAGAAGACAATTAAACAGTAAAAGGGTATAAGTGGATGTCATCTGAAGCTGATCATTTCATTGAATATTAAAATATTATCATTGCTATTTTTATAACTGTTATCTTGAAGAAATACGATAATATTTCCAGATATACAGCTGATAAATGCAACCGATCCCTGGATAATACAAAGTGATAATTAGATCATATCTTTGGTGCAGTGATGAGTATTGAACTGAAATGATGATTAAGCGTGCAGATAAACATGCCTTTCTGTAGGATAATCCTTTACAATGAATTGGATGGCATCAAATGCATCCATAGGAGAGTCCTATAATCTATAGTAATTGATTAACACATTAACTAATTTATGCATTTCCTTGTTAGTGACATCGGACACATAAGAACATATGATAAGCCCTACTGGGTCAGACCAAGGGTCCATCAAGCCCAGTATCCTGTTTTCAATAGTGGCCAATCCAGGTCACAAGTACCTGGCAGGTTCCCAAAAAGATACAGATTCCACATTGCTTATCCAGAGGTTTGAGTCACACTAGTTATACTCTTACTGTCAAATAATGCTTTGTATGTGCTTAAAAATGGATTTCTGCATTGTGGAAGAATGTTACACAAATTATTTGAAGCAGTTACAAACATTAAACCACCTATACATTTATGGAAACAATTTTGCTATAAAGATTTGTCAAGAGGCAGTGCCCCATAACTAACCAGATCTGACAGAAGTCTGAACATAACATAAGAACAAAAGAAATGCCATATAGGGTCAGACCAAGGTCCATCAAGCCCAATATCCTGTTTCCAACAGTGGACAATCCAGGTCACAAGTACCTGGCAGGTTACCAAAAAGGTACACAGATTCCACGTTGCTTATCCAGGTGTAAGCAGTAGATTTTTTTGGTTCTCTTTAATAATGGTTTATGGCATTTTCCTGCAGGAACTTGTCCAAACATTTTTTAAACCCAGCTACACTAACAGCTTTTACTACATCCTCCGGTATCGAATTCCAGGCTTTGATTACACATTGAGTGGAAAAATATTTTCTCCTATTAGTCTTAAATGGGCTATATTGTAGCTTCATTGCATGTTCCCTATTCTTTCTACTCCATTCGTTATTTTATAGACCTCTATCATATATCCCCTCAGCTGTCTTTTTGGAGAGAGGAGTGGCCTAGTGGTTGGGGGAAGTTACCTCAGGCCAGAAGGTCAGAGGTTCAAATCCCACTAGAGGACAACAACCTTGGGCTGGAAGGACTGGGGTTTCTAGTCCCACAGGTGCTCCTTGTGGTCTTGGGCAGGCCACTTAACCCTTCATTGCCCATGCTCCCTGTAAAATAGTTATCTTCAAGTTATAATGCCCTGTTCAATGTAACTTCAGTTTGTTCAATGTAAACCACCTTGATATCATGAAAGGCAGTATAAAAGAAATGTTAAATAAAGTTGAAGAGCCCTAACCTTTTTTAGCCTCTCCTCATAGGGGTATCCCTCCATCCCTATTACCATTTTTGTGGCTCTTCTCTGTACCTTTTCTAGTTCTGCCATATACCTTTTAAGATATGGTGACCAGAACTACACACAATATTCAAGGTGTAGTCGTATCATTGAGTGATACAGAGGCATTATAATATTCTTTGTTTTATTCTCCATTCCTTTCCTTATAATTCCTAGCATTCTATTTGCTTTCGGGCAGCCTTTGCACACTGGGCAGAGTGTTTTAATGTATTACACAGGTACACTAAAAAATTTTTTTTTTTAAACTGCCTCTAATGTTTCGATTGATTTTTACGTTTTTTGGTGCGCTGAATCCAAATCTGGTAACCAATTTGCTCCATCACGTACAGATTTTTTGCTACATTGGGTTAGCAGTTTGAGGTGAACGTTTCAGATTGAGTGCGATCGAGATAAAAGTTTCTTGGATGAATTCTTTATACTAATTGTTTAGTAGTTATTCAAATAAGAATAAAGAAAATTGTAACAAGGTAGCACATAAGAATAGAGTAATGTCAACAAAACACACTGTAATGGTAGCAAAATTGTCTGCACTTAAAACAGCCACATACATGTGCACAAACATTGAGCATATAAGAGCGAGGTTAGACACAAAGCAAAGCAAAGAAATGTGCAAAAAATGTTGTACAGGTATGTATGTAAGAATAGAAAACGCAAACCACACCATTGCAATACATGAAGACAAACACCCGATGGTGTGAAAATAAAATTCTAATAAATGAGATCCGACACTGTGGTAATAACTAGCAAATTTTTATTTCAAAGTTTAGTAAAAACACGATATTTGTCAACACAGTTTAGATTTTAAAGTCATTTTTGAGTCAATCAATCTCCTGGTGGGCCCGTTTCTTCTTCCCCCGAATGCTTCTCTTGGTGCGCTGCTTGGCGTATTTTTCATCTGGGGTTTCCCGCAGCAGCAACCAGCAGAAATCAGCCATCATAGTGGTGTTCCATCTTCCTTGGTACCTTCTCTCTGCGTCCTTGATGTCCTGGTGAAACCTTTCACCTTGTTCTTCACTGTACGCCCCCAAGTTTTCGGGAAAGTAGTTCACATGGGAGTGCAAGAAATGGACTTTCAGGCTCATGTTACAGCCTTGTTCTTTGAAGGCATTGAGCATCCTGGCAACAATATCCTTATAGTTCTCATCCCGCCTGTTCCCCAAGAATTTGAGAACAACATCCTTGAAGGAATCCCAGGCTTCTTTTTCCTTCTCAGACATCGTTTCAGCGAATGCTCCATCTGAAATGAGTTTCCTTATATCAGGGCCAACAAACACTCCTTCCTTTAGCTTTGCTTCAGAAAGTCGGGGGAACTTTGAGCAAAGGTACCGAAAGCACTCACCATCTTTTGGAAGGGACTTGATGAATTGTTTAATGAGACCCAACTTAATGTGGAGAGGTGGTAATAGAATTTTATCAAGAGGTACCAAGCTCTCATGAAGAACATTTTTCTCACCGGGTCTCAAATACTCCCGAATTGGCCAGTCTTTTTTCCCCCAGTGTAGGTCGCGGGCCCGGCTATCCCACAAGCAAAGGAAGCAGGGATATTTGGTGAAACCGGATTGCTGCCCTAATAGCATGGATAAAATTTTAAAGTCTCCACAAATCATCCACTTATGCTCATCATAACGAATCTTCTGAAGAATCAGGGCCAAATTCTCGTATTTTTCTTGGAGAATAACAGAGTGAGCAATAGGAACTGAAGCGAATGTGTTGCCATTATGAAGAAGAACACCTTTTATGCTGTCTTTTGACGAATCAATGAACAGCCGCCATTCAGCAGGATCATACTTGAGTTTAAACTTTTCCATCACTCCGTATATATCGTTGCAAAATACCAAATCTTCCTCTTTGCTGAAATACTTCAAAAATTGTGTCTCGCTGTTGCGGTACCAATAAAAAGTTGTTCCTGGTGACAATAGATTTTTCTGTTTAAGCCGAGAACCTAGCAGTTGGGCAGCATCTTTTGGGAGTCCTAAATCCCGGACTAAATCATTCAATTCAGCTTGAGAGAAAAGTTCAGGTTTCGGATCTGGTTCAGTTTCAAACTCGGAAGTACTGGACTCATCGGGAAAAGCCATCTGATGAGCCTCATCATGATCAGGACCGTCCACACAAATATGATCCAAAGATTTTGGTGGTTCAGGCACAGGTACTTCGTTGCTATGAGGCATAGGCCTAATTGCTGAGGGAAGGTTGGGGTAACTTATTACGTTCTTATTTTTTAAGTTGTATCCCTTCACAATGCAAGAGCAAAAATAGCAGTCACTGCTGTGGTCTTTTGTTCACGCCACATCATAGGTATTCCGAAACGAAATGCTTGTTTTTTACCTTTCATCCATAAGCGTAGATCTTCCTCACATGTCTTGCACACTTTGTGAGGAGCCCACGGTTTGTCTTGATCGCCTAACTTCAAACCGAAATAGGCGAAATATACTTTTTTAATAAATGCAGAAATGTTCCTCTGCCGCTTTTTCACGGTATATTCCCCACAAATAAAACAAAAACTGTCCGGAGAGATGACGCAACCTCTGGCTCTGTGAGCCATCACAAATACACAGCACTGCAAACTACAACTGTAGTGAACCACTTCGGAATAAAGCTGGATTACGACTGAGCAAACAAAAGGTAATAATGAACTTGCAAGAAACTGAAATTTGACAGGAACGTTCATGTCGCAACCACCGTGTTTGAGCGAGTGAACGAGGCGAGGCGAACAGGAAAGAACATGCGCCAGCGCGAGTACTGGATTTAGCCCCCCGCCTCCCAATTGTCCTGTTAATGTATAAAATGAATACAAAACACTCTAAAATATCATGAGGGAGTGTTTCTAGTTAGTTAACCATTACAACCTCTATTTTGGGCCAAGAAAATAAACTGCAGTCGGCTAAAAAGAAATTATGTGAACATTCCTTATATGGGTAAGAAATCTAATTTTGCAAGAAAACGTGACGTGATGGAACATTTTGGCTATTTTTCCTGGATTCAGCACCCCAAAATCTATAGGAATCAGTTGCAAAACTGGAGGCAGTTTTTTGGTAGTGTACCTGTGTTATCCATGGTGACGCCCAAAACCTCTTCCTTGATAGTGGTTCCTAATGTGGAACCTTGCATTGTGTAACCCATAGTTTGAGTTGTTCTTCCCTAAGTGCATAACTTTGCACTTGTCTACTTTAAATTCCATCTGCCATTTGTATGCTCATTCTTCCAATTTATCAAGGAATGATAAACACAATCCTCTTGTGGTTTAACAAGTTTGAATAATTTTGTGTCATCTGCTAATTTGATCACCTCCAGATTATTTATAAATATGTTAAAAAGCAACGGGCCCGGCAAATGTTTCCTGGGGTACTCCACTATTCACCTTTCTCCACTGAGAAAATTGGCCATTTAGACCTACTCTCTGTTTTATATCTTTTAAGTAGTTGCTAATCCACAATAGTACATTGCCTCCTATCCCATGACTTTTTAATTTTGCCAAGAGTCTCTCGTGGGACCTTGTCAAAGACTTTCTGAAAATCCAGATACACTATATCAACTGGTTCACCTTTATCTACCAGTTTATTCACACCTTCAAAAAATGTAAAAGATAAAAGAGACAGGATGTTCCTTCTCTAAATCCATGCTGGCTTTCTGACATTAAGGGGTATGTTTACTAAACACCGCACAATTGCGCATCCGCACAATAGCGCACGGAAAGCAGCACTTAAGTGCTCTTAAGCGCCCCGCACACGTGCGTGGCACACTAACGGGCCCCTCACAAGTACGTGCCCGCAAATGTCCGATAGAGGCGTGGAAAGGCTAACGGAGGGCGGAGGAAGGCTCCCGAGGGGTGGAGAGACGGGTGCAATGGGCGGGGAAGGGGAGGGGAGAGGCCCCTCGCACATTATCGGTGCCGAATTTCCATGTAAAAACTACCACGAGTGTTTCACTCGCGGTAGAGTGCATTTAAAGGGAAGAGAAACCATTTCCGTCAGCAATGTACAGCAAAACCGGGGAAACCTACAAAACGTGAGCAGTGTGATACATGTGCACAGAACAAAATAGCAAATATAAATTGAAAAAGACCACAACAAAATTCTAAAAAATTATAATCCAGCTGGGCAACAGTGATATTAATGGGCAACAATAAAAAACACTCCCAGGAAATCCCCCCCCAAAAAAGAAATGATTTTTGGAAGGGTCTACGGAGCGGAGACCCTTCCAAAAATCATTTCCTTTTTTGGGAGCTTTGCTGGGAGTGTTTTCTATGGTCGCCCATTAATACCACTGTTGCCCAGCTTGGTTATATTTCTTCCCCCTCTTTTCACGGTCATTTGTGGGGTGTATTTGCACGTTTGCCCCCAGACAAGGTGAATGAGCCCACAGTACAAATGTGCAGAGCAGGGTTTAGGACACCGCCGGCCAGGTTTTCCATCCCCAGGGACAGCACTGTCTCTGTGGCCACAGTGTGGTGCAGCGGACAGAGCCAGTACCTACAGGACCAGAGAGTCACAGGTTCAAATCCCAGCTGGGGCTCCTGCCAACCCAGTCCCCATATTTTACCCACCACTAAAACAGAGATACTAAAGACACTTCTATATTGCAGAGAACATAAGCATGTCTCAAACACCCATATTTTACCCTACACCGCACACTCACCATTACAATGGGCATTACCGACAGCTGAGTCCCCCAAATGTAGTCCTGGAGTGCCACAACTCAAGCAGGTCACATGCTTTTCCAAGATAAGGACATGCCAGCATGTTGGCGGAAGGGTACAGGTGGTGGCGGGGGCAGTGGCTGCTAGCCACAGCACACAGTGGCCTAGCCATGTGCAGGCTGGCACCATCCACTGCAACAGACAGGCCCTGTCGGATGTACAGTCACGGACGTCCCAGGGAACTCAGCCAATCTGTGGCTACATGGTGGTGCAGTGCACACAGACAGTGTGTGCAAGAACAGAAGGTCACAGGTTCAAATCCCAGCTGGGGCTACTGCCAATCCTGTCCACAAATGTTTCCCACAACTAAACCATGATAGTAAGCACAAACCTTTATTGCTGAGGACATATGCATTGGTAATACGCCTATCTTTTACCACACCGAGCACAGACACCATGAACAGGGGCATTACCTAGAGCAGAGTCTCCGATATGCAGCCCTAGAGGACCACACACCATTCAGGTTCTATGCTACCTCTAATACAAATGCTGGTGCTGCATATCTATGCACCACCCCCATGGCCTGTAGATGTAGCTCATGCATAGTCATGATGTAGCAGCAAAGCGCAGACAAACCAAGGATACCAGGAGTCTGTTCAGAAGGTCCAAATCATTTATTTGTGCACAAGTCTCAAGCAAGACAATTTCAAAATGGCTGAGCAAAGTTTTCAAGCATTACAACAACTTTTATAGACTTCTGTTCCATTCTAGGTATAGAAAAACATTTCATTGGTCCCGGTACGCTCCCGTACCTCCCGTAGCCCCTCTATTGGTCCCGGTACTGATAAGTTTCTCCAATTATGTTCCTTCTGTGGGCTTCTGTAGGCATGACACCTGCCTGCCCCCCTTCTAGTCCCAATTACAATGGTCAGTTCATCAACTTGTTACTTTCACACTTTCAAGGCTATGGGACCATTTGTGCGTGCAGAAGAGCAAGGTTCTGTAACTCATCTGTCAGCACTCCTCAATATTTCTCTGCAAATGTACTCTTTCTTATCAGTAACTTTAAAACACATCTTTTCTGTATTTTTCCATTTCTTAATTCTGCAATTCTGCTTATCTAAGCTAATTCAATATTTCTACTGAGTTCTTTCTTACAATAGCAGCATATTGGGGGATGTGCAATCCTATATGCCTCTCCACAGGCCTCATTTACAGGTCAAGCTAGCCATGCTGGCCTGCCTATGTCAGACACCGTGGGTCACAGGCCTGCACCTGCCACATTCCCCCCTTTGATTAATCTCACCCTATTACTTAATAAGGTGTGAGAATTAAATCACTTTCCAGAGGATTCAAATCCTGATTAAAGGATTCTTACTATTTCCACTAGGGCTGACTTTGTATAAAGCCATTATTCTAGTTGCGGTCTTCCGCTCTACTGTACTATCAATAGCACTATGAAGGGAACGCATACAACATGGGATTAAACATGGTAAGCAGAGGACTACAGCAACAAGGATTAGTACTAAGATAACGAAAGTCTTAAATCCTCCCAGCCAAGAGAAAAGGTTAGCAAACCAATTAGGAAATTTCAAGGCGTGCCAAGTCTGTACTGGCACATAAGCATGTCTTTGCATATCTTTAGCAATTTCTTCAACTACTTGACCTTTATCATCTATTTTTAAACAGCAATTGGTTAAATTCAGCTTACCACATACTCCTCCTTCAGCTGCTAGCAAATAATCAAGGGCTAAGCGATTCTGATATATGGCAGTGCGCATCTGAGTACTTTGTCTAGCTAAGAGCGTAAGAGCATGACTAGTTTCATTGGTTATTATTTCAACTACTGCTTGTAAGCGAATAATACGATTAATCATATAAATTGGGGTACGATAACCATACATACCATCATCATTCCAAGTGGCAGGTCCATAATACTCAATAATTCTTTCTGGTGGCCAATCATCACCTTGCCATTTCTCCCACTTGCCTATCTGTAAGGCCTCTCTTTTCTGTCTAGATGCTCCTTTGTGTTTGTGGGTTGTATATACAGGGTATCCTAATTGTTCTCCATGTTCAGTGTTTAACAGGAAGAACGAAGGTCTGATGGTTCCTAAGACACATGCTCCTCCCCATTGTGGTGGGAGTTGCGCATATGCTCGGTTTCCACAGATCCAATATAGGCCAGGTGGGGCTTGCCAGGCTTGGACTTTGGCAAGGTTAGTCCATAGACCTGCAAGTTCAGGAAATCTGGCTAATGGGTTAGGAGGTTCAGGATGTCTGATTCCTGACCACCATGCTACCTTCTTGGTCGTGGCATTATAGTATTTCTGGCTAAGACAGACCAGCTGTCCTACCTTTTGAGTGAACTGGGGTCCAGTTCTGGCAAAGCAGAGACGTCCAACGATTGAGTGCGCTAACACCCATTCACTGGTTGTCTTGTGTAATTCAGTCTGATTGTAAATCATGGAATAATTCAATTCTTGGGCTTCCCAGGGCCATTGGTCTCCCATTTGGGTTCCGCCACAGAAATAACAATCTGTGATCTTAAGACTAGATACTACTGCTCCGGCTAATTCTAGAAACAAATTCTGTGAAGGGTGAGGGATCTCAAACTTATTTACATGCATAGCTTCATAAAAGGTATTATGAATATGATATTTAGATGACTTGTGGGCTTGAGTATTCAATCTAATATACACAATGGTCCCTGGATCTGTTCCTCCTCCAGCAATACGTAAACCAAACTTATATCCTTGTTTCCATGCATGGGGGTTATGTACACGCAAATGTAAGGGGTTACAAGCATCTTTCTGACATTTATCATTCGTGGTTGGCTTGGTTAGAGTAGCCATCCGCTTATCTATTCTCTCATCAGTTATACCAGTGTTCCAGGTAGCATAAAAAACACATTCCCAATACGGGCAATAGTAGTCTGCCGCTGTAGCAGTACTATACCCTGGTTCCTTTTTACCTGTACACTTCCTCCATCCCGTGGCTCCTTCTGGACACATATACTTATGGTCATTTCGATACGCTTTCTCCCATGTACCACAGGTGGACTGACTATCTCTATTAATAGCATTACATGCATCAAAATTCAAAACAGCAGGTTTAGTAATGTCCTTAAGTGGTGGTGTAGCAGCTAATATAGGTCCATCTGCATCCTTCCATCTTATTTCCAACGTGTAATAGGATGGATTCTGATGCGGATTATAGCATGCTTTGATTTTGCCATGAGTGCAAACATTTAGTTCAGTGGTGTTATAGATACACCGAGTTATTGTTCCCTTGCAGGTATAGTAAGAATGATAAAGCAAAGTCTGAGTTACTTTCAGTCCAGTTCTAGTAGAAGTAATGCAAGCTGTGCATGGAGGTAGAGCATAAGTCTGTTCAAAACCTCCAAAGAAGGCAACCAAGGCAAAGCAGAAGCAAAGATACATGTTGATGTTGATTGGAGTTCTTCTGAATCCTCAGCTTGCTGATCTTGATCACGACGGTCTATTATTCTTCGTCCCGTTTGCTAATGAAGCAATTTAACGGGTGCTGAGTGTTGATTGAAGATCCTCAAGGTGTCCAGCACACATTAACCAACTTAGCAATTCAGTTGGCTTGTGAAGTCTGGCTTAGTCAATGTAGTCTCAAAGTAGTGTGTCAAATCACACATGCAAATTGGGTTCGTTGAAACAAAGCTGTTGCTGCATGGAAAACAGCAATCCTCTTCGAAAGACTTGGCTACTGCAAAGCACTTGTGATGAAGTGTCTATACTGCTGGTTGCCGTCTCAGAGTAACTCGCAAGGGTACATCAGGGTGCTGCTCTGCTGTCCACCGCTCTGGTTCAGGATCGGCGGCGGGCTTGACTCGGCTGTGGTGGATCCAGGCGTCGATCTCGGCTACCTTTACTGCAGTTGGGGTAGACAGGATGACGGTGTACGGTCCCTTCCAATGGGGTTCCAACGGTATCTTCTTCCAATCTTTGATCCACACCGAAGTTCCAGGCTGGTAGGGATGCAAGGGTTCCGTCAAGTTGATAGGCAACTGGTCTTGGATCCACGTATGGAGAGTCTGCAGAACAAAACTAAGAGCTAGGAGTTCTTGTCTGGTTACTTCTGAACCAATCTGGGCTAGATTTCCTTTGACTCCCTGCACTATTGGTGGGGGTTTACCATACAAAACTTCAAAAGGGGAAAATCCTGTTGACTTTACAGGGGCTGAGCGTATTCTGAGTAAAGCTATGGGGAGCACTTGGGGCCATTTCAAGTGTGTCTCCTGACAAAGCTTAGACATTTGGGCTTTCAATGTACGATTCATTCGCTCAACTTTCCCTGAACTCTGGGGTCTGTATGCAGTGTGGAGCTTCCACTGTATCTGCAAAGCTTTGGCTAACTGCTGAGTAACTTGAGAGACAAATGAGGGTCCATTGTCTGACCCTATTACTGCTGGGATTCCAAATCTGGGGACAATCTCTCTCATTAAGGCTTTGGTAACTTCTCGGGCTTTCTCAGTTCTGGTTGGGAATGCTTCTACCCACCCAGAGAAAGTACAAACTAATACTAGTAGATAATGGTATCCATTGGCTTTTGGCATTTCGGTGAAATCAACTTGGAGGTTGTGCATGGGGGTCACACCTCTTGACTGAACTCGGGGTGCTGTAATAAGGCCTTGCTTGGCATTATTCTTGGCACAGATTTGACATTGTCGGGCTACTGAGGCTGATATGGTTGTCATTAGAGGGATGTAGAAATGTGGTCTGAGTGCTTTCTCCATAGCACTCTTTCCATAGTGGGTGGCTTCATGGAAAGCTTTAACAAAGGATGGTCCTAACAGTTCAGGAATTACTATTCTTCCCGGAGGTTGACTACCTTCTTCTGGTGGCAGCTCAATCCATCCATCTTTCAATACTCCCTCTTCTTTGTCACAATAGTAATCCAATTCTTTGGTGGTATATCGTGGGGTCCATAAATTCAAGGGTACTGGAAACAATGCTGCTTGCATTGGCATAGCTTGTGGGGCAATCTGTCCTGTCATAGCTGCTTGTCGTGCTGAGGCATCTGCGAATCTATTCCCTCGAGCAACTTCTCCTTTTCCTGCTTGATGTCCTCTACAATGCATGACAGCTACACGTGTTGGGGCCCAGACTGCATCAAGTAACATCAATATCTCGGGACCATATTTGACTGATTTTCCTCCGGATGTGATGAGTCCTCTTTCTTTGTAGAGAGCTCCATGGGCATGCAAGGTAGTGAAAGCATATTTGGAATCTGTATATACATTTAGCACAAGTTTTTCTCCTAATAACAATGCTCTGGTGAGTGCTATCAATTCGGCTTTCTGGGCTGATGTGCCTGAGGCTAGGGCTGATGATTCAACTACTTCGTGTTGAGTGACGACTGCATATCCGGCACAGCGTCGTCCGTCAAGGATGAGACTGCTCCCATCTACATAATAGATCTGGTCAGGATTGTCTATGGGCACATCTGTTAGGTCAGGTCGACTAGAGAACACAGTTTCCATGACTTCGATGCAGTCATGTTCTGGGAGTTCTTCACTGATGGGTATCAAGGTGGCTGGATTCAGGGCATGGCTCACTTCGAGTTGTATCTGTGGGTTCTCGCATAACATGCTCTGGTACTTTAGCATTCGGGAATTGGTGAGCCAATAATTTGCTTTCTGTTCCATAAGGGCAAGGACTGCATGTGGCACAGTGACTCGTATGTTCTGTCCTAATGTGAGTTTGTCTGCTTCACTCACTAGTAGCGCTGTAGCTGCCACTGCTCTCAAGCAGGGTGGCCATCCTTTGGCCACAGGGTCCAATTGTTTTGATAGGTAGGCTACAGGTCGTTCCCAATTTCCTAATTTCTGAGTCAACATGCCTAAGGCATTTCCCTGTGCTTCATGTACAAACAAGTGGAAAGGTTTGTGGACATCTGGTAGTCCAAGTGCTGGTGACGACATCAATTCTTCTTTTAACTTCTGGAAGGCTGTATCCTGCTCAAGTCCCCACTCCAGTGGTGACTTCTCTTCTCCTTTTGTGGCTTCATACAGTGGTTTGGCAATTTGGGCAAAGTTGGGTATCCAGATTCGGCAATATCCTGCCGCTCCCAGAAAGGCTCTAACTTGCTTTCTGGTTGTTGGAGTTGGAATTCTACATACTGCTTCTTTTCTTTCTCTGCCTAATCTTCTGCTTCCTTGGGTGATACGAAAACCCAAGTATTTCACTTCTGTTTGGCATAGTTGTGCTTTGGCTCTGGAAACTTTATATCCAGCTTCATTTAGTAACTGCAAGAGATCTTGGGTGGCTCGTATACATTCTTTTTCTGATATGGCAGCTATCAACAGATCATCCACGTACTGGAGAAGCACTCTCCTCCCCGGGGCTACTGGATAGCTTGAAAGGTCTTGATTTAGTGCAGCACTAAAGATGGTAGGTGAATTCTTGAATCCTTGGGGTAATCTTGTCCAGGTGAGTTGGCCCCCTCTTCCAGAGATGGGGTCTTGCCATTCGAATGCAAACAATATTTGGCTTACAGGGGCTAATCTTATGCAAAAGAATGCATCTTTTAAATCCAGTACAGTGAAATGGGTAGCTTCAGCGGGTATCAATCCTAGAAGAGTGTAAGGATTGGGTACAACTGGGTGTATAGTTTCAACTGCATCATTTACTCTTCTCAAATCCTGCACTGGGCGATAATCATCTGTCTCAGGCTTCTTCACTGGCAAAAGTGGGGTGTTCCATGGGGATTGACATACTTTCAGTAGGCCATACTCAAGTAATCTCTGTAGGTGGCGATGAATGCCTTCAATTGCAGCTCTTGGGAGAGGGTACTGTTTGACGTGCACGTGTGTAGCGCTAGGCTTGAGGGTTACAATCACTGGTGCTATATGCTTGGCTAGGCCTGGGGGACTGCCTTCTGCCCATACTTCAAGTGGTGCATGAATGTTCTTTAAAGTTTGTTCAAAATAGGTATCTTGAATCGAATCATCAATGTAGTATCTCCACTCTTCTTCTCGGGGTACTGTCAGCAGCATTACTCCTGCTGGTTTGGCTTGCGAATTCACTGTCATTTGCATTTCTCCTTGCTCAGAGAAAGATATTTGGGCTTGAAGCTTGGCTAGCATGTCTCGTCCCAGTAATGGTACTGGACATTCGGGCATGTAAAGAAATTGATGAGTTACTTGCTGTCCTCCTAGACTGCATATTCGGTTTTGAAGAAAAGACTTTGTGGCTTTGGCACCAGTTGCTCCTATAATGGTGACTGCTTTCTTGGTGAATGGGGCTATCTTTTTGTCTATTACTGAATGTTCTGCTCCAGTATCAACCATAAAGTTCATAAATTGGTCTCCTATTTGTATTTCGACCATAGGCTCCTGGAGACCTAAAGCAAACTTGGAGCCCGGTCTGTCCTAATCCACGTCATCCTCTTCATGGGCCTGCGTGGCCAATGCTTGGATGGCTCCTCCTCCCCTCTCTCGCTGGAATTGTTCTCGATTGGCTCCTCCTCGGCCTCGGGGACGGCCTCGTCTTTCTTCTCGCCACTGATGATCGTATTCGTCATCTTGCTGGGCGTCTTCGAGTTGCGGGCACGTATCTCTCCAATGCCCTTCCTCTTTGCAGTAGGCGCATTGGTTCACGCCTAGTCTCTGGGTCCGGCCTCCGCCTTGACCCCGCCCTCTTCCTCTGCTCCTTCGATTAGGGACACCTCCCCTTTTCTTTTCAACTATGGCCGCAGCCAAAAAATCAGCTTTCTTCTTCATCTTTCTATCACATTCTCTCTGTCTTTCAGTATCACGATTCACATACACTTTATGAGCGACTTCCAATAACTGTGTTGCATTCATGCCCGCAAACCCTTCTAATTTCTGTAATTTACGTCTAATGTCTGGTTGAGACTGGTTTACAAAAGCAGAATTCACCATGCATAAACTTCCTGGTGCCTCGGGATCATAGGGAGTATACATTCTGTAAGCTTCAGTTAATCTTTCATAATAATCTGCTGGGCTCTCATCTATTCCTTGGATAACTCCTGCTACTTTGGAAAGGTTCATAGCTTTTTGGCCTCCTCTTCGCAGGCCTTGTAAAAAGCCTTGGCGAAAACGGGCTAGGGCGGTGGATCCTTCATCTGTATTTGGATCCCATTGGGGGTCTTCATTTGGGAATTCTCTCTGAGCTGCTTCTCTACGATCTATTATATTCTGCCCCTGCGCTGGAGCTGCAGGGTTTTCTGCCATCCATTCGATAGCTGCTTTTCTAATTCTCGCTCGTTCTTCTGTAGTGAATAGGGTGGTCAGGAGCTGACGGCAATCTGGCCAAGTAGGCTGGTGAGTTTCCATAATACTAGTTACTAATTCTGTCAGCTCCTGGGGCTTGCTAGTATAGGAGGCATAATGCGACCTCCAATTTAATAAATCCGTTGTAGAGAACGGGATATACACATAAGTTAGGGGTCCCGCTACCACTTCATCATTATCATTCTTTACGGGCACTCCCGGGACTTGCCTTAAGGGAAACAGTTTGGCTGTCCTAGGCGTCATTTGCGTCTGGGATCTAAGGGCTATTGTCGTTGTCTTTGCAGGAGTTGCTGTCTTTTTCTCAACTGGTTTTGCTTTGGGTTTTTCTTTCACTGGCTTGCTAGTGCTGGCGCTGACTTCCTCAATTATTTGTACACTTTCCTCTTCTTCTTCTTCTGGGGGATCCTCACTTTCCTCTTCTTCTAGCTCCGCTTCTGGCTCACTTTTTACATCCTCCTCTCTTCTCTCCGCTAATTCTCTCTCTTCCTCTTCTCCAGGAGGAGGGAGGTCAGGGATTGGGTCTCGCCTCGGCTCCGGCGGTCTCTGAGGTGCTGGGGCAGGACGCCGCCGGGCTATTCTTACTGGACCTGGGGTTCGGGGCTGCCTGAGGACTACTTCTGGGGAATCGGGATCTGCCAAGATGGGTTTCTTCTTGGCTTTCTTATCCTGCTCTTTCATTCTAGGCTGTTCCTTTCTCTGTCTAGAATCTGTTTTAGCTAACATTATTCTGCACTGTTCCTCATAACAGCGCTGCGCCCAGGAGGGCGGATCTTCACAAATACTTAACCAGGAATCTATATAGGGGTACTGATCGGGGTGCGCTACCCGCACTCTACGGTGTATTGACTGGATAATCTCTACGGTGAACGTTCCCTCTCGGGGCCAGATGGGGTCTAGATCGGGCCACTCCCTAGTACACAAAATCTGCAAACGGGCTGCTGTCATTTTAATACCATAATCTCCTGAATATCCCTCTTTAAAATGTGCGATCATACATTCTAATGGAGTGTGTTCCTAGTAGACTCCGCCCCTCCCATTTCGATGTGTGCGCGCAACAACAGACAGAAGGGAAAAGGTGGGCGGACCGTGGGTAAGGGGTCCTCACGGCCCTGGAAACATACAGGGAATACAAATAACAAGACAAGACGACAATCGCTTCCCCCTTTTCGCGACCTGAACGCGGTCGCCCGGTCAGGAAATGCGCTAATCAGGGGTCAGCTTTCACTTGGTCCGTGCTGCCAGACCTCTCAATCACACTTCGTTCACACAATCATGCTAGCAACGTATTCCCAGAATGCATTCGTTTCTATCTATTCTGACTAGTCTTTTCCAAGTACAATTACAAAAAGGATGAGGGTTTCACCTAGCGAATTCCCATGCCAGGCTACTCGGCTCTTCCTTGAGAGTTGATCAAGCTCTCTTACCAATTCCCAATATCTCGAGATTACAAATTCCAAGTTCCAAGTTTCAATGGCAGTACTGTTCTTTCTATTTCTGTCTAGACCCAAAATCAAAACTATACTCACCGGATCCGGTCCTCAAAACTTCCCAAGCAGGCGCATGAGTTGGACCTCGGACTCCCCTCACTCGGGTTCGAGGCGTTGACTCCAGCCGGGCTCGTCGCCCGCCGAGGTCCGACCAGCTCCCTCCGATACAAGGGACCGGTGGCGCCAGGGAGCGGCCCTCGTCGGAAGGGCGCGATCCCGGCAGGACCAAGCCTATAGAGGCGGAAAGTCGTGGTATATTGCCCTATATACACTTTGATTCCACAACTTCCCGGCCAACGCACCAAGGAATATGTAGCAGCAAAGCGCAGACAAACCAAGGATACCAGGAGTCTGTTCAGAAGGTCCAAATCATTTATTTGTGCACAAGTCTCAAGCAAGACAATTTCAAAATGGCTGAGCAAAGTTTTCAAGCATTACAACAACTTTTATAGACTTCTGTTCCATTCTAGGTATAGAAAAACATTTCATTGGTCCCGGTACGCTCCCGT
The DNA here is from genome assembly GCA_033557465.1 of Ichthyophis bannanicus. Lineage (NCBI taxonomy): Eukaryota > Metazoa > Chordata > Amphibia > Gymnophiona > Ichthyophiidae > Ichthyophis > Ichthyophis bannanicus. The sequence continues at coordinate 841,587,984 of CM066036.1, read as the reverse complement.
ACCTCCCGTAGCCCCTCTATTGGTCCCGGTACTGATAAGTTTCTCCAATTATGTTCCTTCTGTGGGCTTCTGTAGGCATGACACCTGCCTGCCCCCCTTCTAGTCCCAATTACAATGGTCAGTTCATCAACTTGTTACTTTCACACTTTCAAGGCTATGGGACCATTTGTGCGTGCAGAAGAGCAAGGTTCTGTAACTCATCTGTCAGCACTCCTCAATATTTCTCTGCAAATGTACTCTTTCTTATCAGTAACTTTAAAACACATCTTTTCTGTATTTTTCCATTTCTTAATTCTGCAATTCTGCTTATCTAAGCTAATTCAATATTTCTACTGAGTTCTTTCTTACAATAGCAGCATATTGGGGGATGTGCAATCCTATATGCCTCTCCACAGGCCTCATTTACAGGTCAAGCTAGCCATGCTGGCCTGCCTATGTCAGACACCGTGGGTCACAGGCCTGCACCTGCCACAATGAGGTACAGCAGGAAAACCCGAACAGTGTTCGGCACACCAGGACTGGAGTTGGGAACCTCTGCCGTAAAGCAGCAGCCAACAGGGGCAGACACACCCACACCCACAGGCCCCATTGGCCAATGCCTCCTGGAGGGGCAGGACATTGGGCCCTGCGTGCATCTCCCAATACTAGCACCTGCATACCTTAGCAATGCCACCCTACACCTGGGTATACGGTACACAGCTCTCAAACGTTTGCTATGAGTCCTGGCAGATAGACATTACTACGTTAAGCACAGTTTGCTCTGTGAGCTCCACCATAAAAATCTTTCTGATGTCTGCGGTGTGTGCTTCAGGTCTGGCCTGTGACAGTGGTCACCACCCTGGGGAGTGACCCACAACAGTATTGCGTACCATATCCATGCCTGTACTGTGCCCATGACTGGTGTGGTGGGCAAGGCTGATAAACTCCTCTATAGTAGCACAATGCTGGCATACGTGTGGGAGTGTGTGTCTGTCTATACAGTGTGTGTTGGCTGCAAACACCTTCCACAGCCCACACTGCCAGCACAGTTGCCAGCATTGGCCTGCCAATGTGCATAATGAGCAGCAAGGTACCATGGGTATAGCTCAGACAGGGTGGGCTGGCCAGGATTCATCTGCACAGGGCATAGGGCACTGCCTCGGACATTGTCGTGCCCGGCCACCACCTACACAGACAGGGTGACCTCTGTCTGTCCTGCTGTGGGATCACTCTCACCCTGACTGTGCAGTGACCACAGCATGTCTAGGCACCCCCATAGTGCTATATAGTATTTCTCTCATGTGATATATCTGGGTTTCCTTCTGGGGTCCAGTCACTGACTTATCTGCTGGTTTGCACTGCCATCCCAGTTCTGGGTGCATGCATTTCCACCAGGACTAACTAACTGACTGTTTTCAGCTGGTCTGTGTCTTGATGGAGCGCCTTGCAGGGTGCAGCAGCTGAAGGCTTGCTGCAGGAGAATATCAGATAGTGGTGGGGTGCAGCTTAGCATAACCAGGTGTAATGTCTGTCTGATATTGTGTTGTGGATGTGTATAGAGCTGCTTTGACTGCCCTGTAGGGTGTCTGTTCCCCAGCAGGACTAGGGTTGATGGTCCACTCTACTGCCACCATTGCAGGGAGGTAGAATGTGGATCTGTTGATGGGAGACCCTGTTCTTCAACCTTTGGAGGGGGGGGGGTGTTGGTACATAGGCCACCTAGGTGTCCATAAGGGGTTTCCCTGACTAAGACAGAAGGAGATATCCAAGGTGTTTCTTCAGAATCTACCTATCTCACAGATTAATACTGCTTTGAAGCTCTGGCATGGCCTCTTTCAGCCATGGAGGGTGTTGTGGACCTGGTCCTGAGCGCCTCTTCACACCCTCAGGGTGAGCACAGGACCCGCACAATGTGACAGTGTGTAGCTACTCTGTGCCAGTAAAACGCCCGGTCAGTACCCCCTACCAGGCCGAGGCGCTGTGTGGGTGCACACGGCCACTTCCCCCTACCAGGCCGGGGAGCTTTTGGGGTGCATTCCCCATCTTGTGTTCATCTGTGGACAGCTGATTTGCATGTGCAGTGCATCATGGGTACGGGTGGCCTAGCCCTATCCTGGTTACCACAGCAGACTGTCTGTGTGGTGACGTGCAGGCTCTCTGCAGCCAGCCAGGGGCTTGCTGGCAGCTATAGAGTTGTAGCCCAATGGTTACGTCACTGCCTGTGGAAACAGAGCTCATGGGTTCAGACCCACAGTGGGGTTATTTGATAGGGTGGTCCAAAGTTTGTTTTTATTTAATGTACATATATTGATGCCAGCACAAACACCCTCAGCATACTGTACCCATAGGGTGCCTCTGAGGGTGCTTTATAGGGCGCCCTATAGGGCACCTTATGGTTGCCGTCCATATAAGGTGCACTGTACATTATCCTGTGACGCAACATATATGGTGCCCTATAGGGGACATTCTAGGGTGCCTTGGCGTACAGTGAACTTTAACATGTGCCTTATGGGCCGCCTTATGTTAACACGCTTTGAGAGTGCGTTTGCTAGTACTGATACATAAAATAAAACTAATATGCCTCCTACAGCACTCATCCCCATAATATGTACTGCCTCAGCCAGCCTTGTTCACTGGGCACTGTGAGGGATTGAACCCCTGATGCCTGCATCATTGGTCAGTGTCTTAACCATTGTGCTGTGGCTCTGTTCCTGTGTTTGGACATTGCCGCACTGCCTTAGGCCTTAGAAACTTAGCAGCGCACCGCCTTCTGCCGCCCAAACCGCACAAAATTAACAGCGCAACGCCTAATGCCCACAATTTACAGTGCTATGCCTTATGACGCCCACACCTAACAGTGCGCCGCCTTATGCCGCACAAAATTAATATGCCTCCTACCCATTAAAGTTAATGCATCAGACAACATTTCTCGTTGCACACAATGGGGGATTGAACCCCTGGCCCCTGCACCATTGGTCTGTGTCTTCACCGTTGTACTACGGCTCTGTTCTTTTCTGTGCCCAGCAGCGCGCCACTTAGCCTTCCCACGCGCTAATGTGGACCCCGCACATTAGCACGCCGCGCACAAGTACGGTCGCTGCCTCTCGGTTTTTTTCTTTTTTCTGCCTGAACCGCCCACTCCTTATATGGCACAGGCACACTACCGCGGCCCCGCACAATTTCGGAGTTTAGTAAACATACCCCTAAGCCATGACTATTTATATATTCAGTAATTTTGTTTTTTATAATGGTTCCTACTATTTTGTCCTGTACAGACATCAAGCTCAGCAGTCTGTAGTTTCCCAGATCACCCCTGGAAACCTTTTTAAAAATTGTTATTACATTGACCATTTTCCAGACCTCAGGTAGTACAGATGATTTTAATGATAGTTCACAGATAAGGTCTGCAATTTCTTATTTCAGTTCTTTCAGCACCCTGGGATGTATGCTATCTGGTCCAGGTGATTTGCTGCTCTTTAGTTTATCAAATGACTGTATTACATCTTCCCGATTTATTGAGATTTGTTTTGTTTCCTCTGGTATATCACTTTTAAATATCATTTCTGGGACAGATAAGCTTTCTACATCTTCGTTAGTAAAGACTGAAGCTAAGAATTCATTCAGTCTCTCCACTATGGTTTTGTCCTCTTATTGCTCCTTTTATTCCTCTATTATTTAATGGTCCAACTGACTCTCTCAGAGATGTTTTGCTATCAGGGCCGGATTTGCCTATACACCAGGTACGCCGTGGCGTAGGGCCCACAGCTGGCAAGGGCCCACCGGAGGGCTTTAGAGGGAGCCGGGGAAGCCCGTGCGAGGCCCCGGCTCCCTCTGTACAGCCGCCAGCGTGAAGAGCCTTTTCCTTCACGCTGGCGGCTGTTTCTGTGAAGCCGCGAATGCTGGGAAAGGTTAAAGGTTGCCCTTTAACCTTTCCCAGCATTCGCACGGGGGGCCCCAGCACGGGTCTTTGCTACTCCAGCACCCTTGGAGTTCCTTACTGGTTCCACCCCCTCTGATGCAAAATGCATCAGAGGGGGGCGGGACTGACAAGGCCTTCAGAGCACGCTGGAGTGGAAAGACACTATTCTTGACCTAGCAACATCTTTGACGACATTCTTGTTTTCCTTCCTTCTCCCTTTCCCCTTCCTTTCCCTCCCCCTTCCTTTGTTTCTCCTATCGGCAACCGGCACGGTTCCCTGATCTATACTTCATGCCGGGGCACGGGGGGGCCCAGGACTGCACGGGGGCGCGCCCAGGACTGCACGGGGGGGGGGGGGACATGGGGGGGCCCAGGACTGCACGGGGACACCGGAGGGGGCCCAGGACTGCACGGGGGGGGGGGGGGCCCACAATTTTTCTTGGCGTAGGGCCTCACTCTAGCTAAATCCGGCCCTGTTTGCTATGCATGTATTTGAAAAATGTTTTATTATGAGCTTTTGCTTCTATTGCAAGCTTCTTTTCCAATTCTCTCTTTGCCTGCCTTAACAATGCCTTGCTTTTAACTTGCCAATATTTGTTTTGTTTTCATCATTTGGCTCTTTTTTTCCATTTTCTGAAGGATTTTCTCTTGGTTATAACAGTCTCTCTGACTTTACCTTTAAGTCATGCTTTCTTTGTTCTCCTAACAGACCTGCGTTCCTTTTCAAATATAGCCTAAAATAAAGTTTTGTTATGTATCATTTTTTTGTAACTTTTATAACTTAAATTTTATTAAAAATACCAAAACCTCCAGAGCACAATCAACAACCGCTGCAGTATCAATACACCACCAACCAGTGCCACTATTCCAGCACTGCCCCCCACTACAGCATTTTACCATTACCCCCTCCTCCCCCACCCCTCTCCAGCTGACTTTCCCCTCAATAACACTTTTACAATTTATACACGACTCATACACGACAGGTACACCACTTAAAACAGATAGATCCATGAAACCCCATCTTACATCAATGCCCCTCACCACCCTTTGCCCCATCCCCTCCCTCTTCCTCCAACTCCCTCCCCGGTCCTCTTAATCCAAACAATGCTACTCAGATAACCCGAGTCCTAATCTCCTCTCCGCCCCTTGTGCTTTTCCAGTGCACATAGTGCGCCCACCTCTTTTGAAAGGTAGTTAACTACCTTCAAGGATCATGCTTTATCTCACCCATTCAATACAGGTCGTCTTCTTCTTCTGTAATCCTTAGCAGGCGTTTGGGGAGCAGGTCGTCCTCTTAACTAGTATGCCGTTGTAGATGCCGCTGGATTCCGTGTGTAGTTAACAATACGCTTCCAACCATAGCGATAGGTGGCGATATTTCTGGCCTCATCGATGGCCATTCGCTAGTTCCTTAGGTCTTCCTCATTGTGTTTGAGCCATGTTTTCTTTGGTGTTGCTCGTTGAACCTTCCAGTGGACGGGTCGCTCTCACCAGAGGAGTTTGAATGGCAGTTGACTGGTGTTTATTCTACAAATGATACTGGTAATCCAGGCAGCCCAAAATCCTATGAACATCAGGCCCTGTAGCCATTTTCCACTGTCATGCCTTTCAAGGCTCTTTTTAACAGTTTTCATTATATTCTGTCTTTAGTGTTTTATTCTGCACTCTCAAGTACCATTGTGTATATGTCCATTTACACTCATCTGTTGATAAGATTCTGTATCATTGTTTATCACTGCCACTATGTTATATGTATATATATATATTTAATTTTTACCTCTAACTTTTATTCTTTCCTGTTGCATGCAGCATGCTCTTTATGTTTGATTACTATGCTTTTTATTATTTTTAACGATTATCTATTAGATGATGTTTTTACTTCTTATTTTCTATTGACTTTGATTGTGTTTTTAATTATTTATATGTACAATTTTATATCATTTAAATCTGTACACTCAGAAGTCATCAGTGCTCATTTATCAAATGATTTATCACATGTTTTTATGTGTTTTTATGTTTACTAGTGGACACAGTCCCCTGAAGAAGGCCGGTGTGGCTGAAACACGTGTAGGTCTGATCCCCTCAATAAGCTTTGTTCCTTCCAAGGGTTCCTCGTTGCCTGCTTTCTTTTTTGTGTGGGTACCAGTCCTGTACAACTTTTCAAACACCAATTCCCCTCAAACTCAGCACCCAGCCCTCTTTACCCCAAGAAATACGCTAACTGTAAGTAGCCATACGAATCCCCCTTCTCCAAATCATATTCCTGCCAGAGCTCTGAAAATGGCCTCAATTTCCCCTTTCTGTAAATACTTGCCCCACATACTGTAGCGCCAGAGTGGTCCATCTTTGAAACTGTATAGATAACCCTCCCTCCCTAAACCCCACACGTAATGATATATTGCAGTCATAAACCCCCTCCAACCCCCACTAACTTCTCGTTCTCACCTCTGCACTCGAAGGGTCAGGTCCACAAATGGGTTACTCTCGCACTCCCCCCTCTCTGGCCCCTTTAGCTGCAACAATTTGTCTGTTAGAGGTCCCTTTCCTACCACTTCCTGTTCTATCCAACACTCCACTGATGCCCTTCTGGCCCCACCCTCCACCCTCCACCCTACAATGACCTTCAACTGAGCAGCTCTATGGTATTTTCCCAAATCCGGGATCACTAGCCCCCCTCCCTTTCCCCTAAATAACATTCTTCTCTGCCCACTTGAGGGGTGGCAGTGCCAGATGAAGTAGAAAATACGCCATTGCAGTAGTCCAAGCATTTGAGGTGGCACCTCGATGGGCAGGGATAGGAACAAAAAGAGCATCCGTGAAGAATATTAATTTTCACTATGGCTATCCTTCCAAACAATGAAAAATAGGAATCATCCCAACGCATTCAACATCCTCTTAGCCAAAATATCTGCAAGTCCCTCCAATCTCGACCCACCTGCACCCCTAAGTATTTAATCTGGTTTTTCACTTATTGGAAAGGGAATGCTGCATGAAGACTCTGTTCAAACTGTGGATCTAAAAGGAGTTTAGGAATCTCAGTTTTCCCCATGTTCATTTCATTTCCTGATACCCTGCTATATTGCTGGATCTCTTTCAACAAGTTTGGCAGAGAAGTAAGCTGTTGTCCTAGCATATATATCACATCGTCCGCAGACAATGATATTTTGTACTCTTGTTGCCCCACTAGGATTCCCTTAATGTCCTGTTTTTGTCGAACCTGTTCTGCCAGCGGTTTGATAACCAGAGCAAATAGCAGTGAGGATAACGGGCATCCCTGACCAATGCCTCTCCCCAAAGGGAACTCCTCTGAGTATGAGCCATTACCCCTGATTCAGGCTTTGGGGTCTCTATATAGGGCCCGAGTCCAGCTCCGAAGGTTGTCCCTCAGACACATTCCCTTGAGCACTTCAAACATAAAACTCCATTCTATCCTACTGAATGCTTTTTCTGCATCGACAGCCATTAATAAGGATGCCATTTTCTTCTGCTGAGCTATCCGGATCAGATTAAGGAGTTTTCTAATATTGTCACTGGTTTGATGCCCAGGAATAAAGACAGGCTGGTCACCCCGGATCAACTTAGGGAGGAATTGCTGCAGCCTATTAGCCAGTGGTTCTCAACCCAGTCCTCTGGTAGCCCTAGTCCAGTTAGGATTTCAGGGTATCCACAATGAATATGCATGAGATACATCTGCATACAATGGAAGCAGTGCATGCAGATCTATCTCATACATATTCATTGTGGATATTTTGAAAACCTGACTGGCCTGGGCGTACCAGAGGGGACTGGGTTGAGAACCACTGCTATTAGCCAACACCTTTGCAAAGATCTTGGCGTCCAGGTTGATAAGAAACCCACAGAACCCCACATCTTTGCCATTTGGGCAGTACAGTAATCCCTGTAGATTCAGGGAGGCGCCCCACCCTTCAGCACCCCGTTGAATAACCCCATCAGTTCAGGCCCAAGCTCCACCTGGAACATTTTATAAAATTTGGCAGTCAAGCCATCGAGTCCCAGGACCTTCCCCTCTTTAAGGTCCTTGATGGCCTGCAGGAGCTCTATCCCCTCTATTTCACGCTCCATCCATCTACTCTCCTCTCCCCCTAACCTTGTAAGAACCACATCTCTCACATAGTTCTCCGCTGCACTGTCCTTCCCCAGTTGGTCTGACTGATATAATTGCTTGTAAAACTCACAAAAAATCTTCTGAATCTGAGCAGTCACCTGGACCGGATGGTATACATCCAAGGGTGTTGAAAAAACTGAAATATGAGATTGCAGACCTGCTACTAGTAATCTGTGAACTATCATTAAAATCATCTGTAATACCTGAAGATTGGAGTATGGCCAATGTAACACTAATTTTTAAAAAGGGTTCCAGAGGTGATCCGGGAAACTACAATCCGGTGAGCCTGACATCAGTACCAGGCAAAATGGTAGAAACCATCATAAAGAACAAAATTACTGAACATGTAGATAGTTATGGCTTAATGGGAGACAGCCAACATGGCTTTAGGCAAGGAAGATCTTGTCTTACTAATCTGTCATGTTTTTCTGAAGGTGTGAATAAACAGGTAGACAAAGGTGAGTTGGTTGATATAGTATATCTGGATTTTCAGAATATTTGACAAGGTCCCTCATCAGAGACTTTTGGCAAAACTAAAAGGTCATGGGATAGGAGGCAGTGTACTATTGTGGATCAGGAACTGGTTAAAAGATAGAAAGCAGAGGGTAGGGCTAAATGACCAATTTTCCCAATGGAGAAAGGTGAATAGTGGAGTACCCCAGGGATCTGTGCTGGATCCGCTGCTTTTTGACATATTCATAAATGACCTAGAAAAGGGAATAACGAGTGAGGTTATCAAATTTGCAGATGACACAAAACTATTTAAAGTTGTTAAAAACAATGAGGATTGTGGAAAATTGCAAGAAGATCCTGATAAATTCGAAGACTGGGCATCCAAATGGCAGATGAAATTTAATGTGGACAAGTGCAAAGTTATGCACCTAGGAAAGAACAATCCAAACTGGTTACACGATCCAAGGTTCCACATTAGGAACCACCACCCAGGAAAAAGATTTAGGCGTCATTATGTATAACATGTTAAAACCCTCCACTCAGTGTGCAGTGGCGGTCAAGAGAGCAAATAAAATGCTAGGTATCATAAGGAAAGGAATGGAAAATAAAACAAAGGATATTAGAATGTCTCTGTATCGTTCCATGGTGTGACCACACCTTGAATATTGTGTGCAATTCTGGTTGCCGTATCTTAAAAAGGATATAGCGTTATTAGAAAAGGTACAGAGAAGAGTCACCAAAATGGTAAAGGGGATGGAAGGATACCCCTATGAAGAGAGACTAAAAAGGTTAGGGCTCTTCAACCTGGAAAAGAGACGACTGAGGAGAGATATGATAGAGGTCTATAAATTAATGAATGGAGTTGAACAGGTAAATGCAGATCAGTTGTTTACATCATCAGAATATAGAAAGATTAGGGGACATGCAATGAAGCTACAGGGTAACCTATTTAAGACTAATAAGAGAAAATATTTTTTCACTCAAAGTGTAATCAAACTCTGGAATTTGTTACCGGAGGATGTAGTAAAGGCTGTTAGTGTAGCTGGGTTTAGCAAAGGTTTGAACAAGTTCCTGGAGGAAAGATCCATAAACCATTCTTAAAAGGGACCCAGAATATCACTGCTTGACCCAATACAAGCATTGTGGAACCTGCGTCTTTTGGGGAAACTGCTAGGTACCTATGACCTAGATTGGCCACTGTTGGAAACAGGATAATGGGCTTGATGGACCTTGGTCTGATCCAGTATGGCATATCTTATGTTCTTATGTTTTCACTGACCCTGGCTATTCCTTATCTTCAAAATTTATTCTTGAAGCTTACGCTCCCGAAGCTGTGGGCGAGATAGCACCCTGGCTTATTACCTATCACAAAAAAAAATTATGTTTCAACTGAGCTGAAAGGCCCAGTCCTGGGCCCTCAGTCTATCAAATACCCCACCCCACCCCCAAATGTCCTCAATCTTTCATAGCAGCCTCTTCCTGCCCCTCTTCTTATGGGTATCTACCAGGTGCCTCAATTGGCCCTGAGCTCCATCTCCTTCTGTTCTTTTTGATGCTTTTTTCTGGTTGCTATGGAAATAGTGTCCTCTCAGTACCACCTTAACTCCATCCTACACTATATCTTGTGGTACTTTCCCTGCCCCATTATTATGAAAATACTCCTTAATCACCTCCCTTATACTGTCCACCACACCTTGATCATCTAGCAGAGTCTCATTAAGCCTCCAGAACTGCAAACCACCTTGGGGGTCCTGGAGGTTAATCTCAACCACTATGGGGGCATGGTCGGACTACATTATGGGCTCAATCTCCACCCTTTCCAATTATTCCACCAAGGTCCTATCCAACCAGATCATGATCCCAATTAAGGTAGGAGCATGTCCGGGCTGTCCGGATGGCCCCAAGCAAGATGGGCCCATTTGGTCCCCATTCTGGATCATGGGAACAAAACGTTCCTGCAGTAACCAGAATTGGGCCCAAGGATGGCCCGGTTTGCCCCTGCCACCTGCGGGGACATCCTCCCCGCAGGTGCCCCTTACTCCCATGGCTTTGGCCCCCCTTTTCCCCTCTGCCTGACCCACAGCTTCCCTGCCATGGCCTGGATTGGGCAGCAGGGACCCCCCCGCACCCGGACCCATTTTCGGGATTTGTGATGCTTTGAGGTGGAATAAGGAGCCTGTCCCCATGGGCCCAGCAGGTCATACAAGGCCATGACCTGAATCGGCCCTGTATGTTCTGCCAGGCTGGCCCGCCCCCATTCCATCTCGATCCTACTCCCTCCTGCCCCCTGCTGGCTTTCCCCATCCAGATGCTCAGGACATATGGGGAGAGCCGGAGGGGGAATCGGGCCCGGACGGCTTGCAGTGGGACATGCAGCCCCACAAACCACATTCCAGAATTGGGTCCCGTGTCAATCCTGCTATATGATTTATGTGGGTGCGAGTAAAACATATACTCCCTCCTATTTCCCATCAAGTGCCTCCAAGTGTCAACAACCCCTATCTTAGTCATTAATTTTTGCACTTTCACTCTCCCCCCCTGGGAACTCTCCTCTTCCTTGAAGTGTCCACTTGAGGTTAAATGTAGCATTAAAATCCACTCGCCCCCCCATTATCACAGGATTCTCTATATGGTCCTCCAATTTCCCAAGAAGCCTATCAAAAAAGATCCCCTGCTGTGCATTAGGGGCATATACACTGCCCAACAACAAGGGCTTCCTTTCCATAGTGCCCTTCCAAAAGATATACTGGCCCTCCAAATCCCAAAACACTGCCTTCTCCTCTATTACCAAACCCTTGGAAAATATTATCCTTCAAGTCTGCCACTCTAGCTTTCAGAGATCGGACCTATTTTCTGAGGCCAGAGCTCTTTGCCCTGGCTGATGGAATAAGTTGCCTATGGTACTATGTAAAGAAAAAAATATTTGAATTATCGAAAGATAGTGAAGGCCTGGTTATGGAATCAGGCATTTTAGATGAGATATGGAGAGGAATGGGAAAAGGAATGGTTAATGATGATTTGTATTAGTGAGTGGATGGATTTTTCTTGAGTTTGTAAAATATTTGAACTGTTTTATGATGATGGAAATTGCTTACACTGTGACACAATGGTGTGTTTCCCCTTTCCTCCATTCATAGGCTCAGGAATATCTGTGTCGGGGACTCAGTGAAACAGTCATGGTAAAGTGGGTCTTAGTAGGGTTATAGGGGATGTATGAGTATGTGTCTGAGTGGGTGAGTCTAGTGTAGGTAGTGACCGATGATGTATGTGTGGTACATGCATGAGTGGTTATGTGTGTGAACCAATGGTATATTGAATGCTTTATTTTGTGTCCCTAAATCACCCCAGAGACTGAGTCAACAACAGCTTCCCCTTTCATGGGTTTTTATTATATATGTTCTTATATATAAGCAATTGCAAGGAGACCAGAACCCAAAACCAAATTGTTTGGTGTCAAGCTCCAGTCAGGGAGGTCACAAGCAGTACAGAGATATACAGGGTGGCCCAAAAAAAAGTGAGAACATCTCATAGCATATAAGTTATTTAAAAATTCAAAAAGACAGATGTAAATGATTGACAAATTTTAAAAAAGATGACGACCAGAAATTGTCGAAATAAAGAGGTTATATAGCTAAAAAAGGTAAAGTAAACTATTTAAGCTTTTAATTTATGAGATGTTCTCACATTTTTTGGGCCACCCTGTATATTACACATTTCCTTTTGTCACATCCTAATCTATACTTGGTTCTTCTTACTGTGACACACCCTAGGAAGGCAGCCATTTCATGCTCGTATCAGAGGCACATAGCCTATTTCCTGGTCACATGGTACTGGTGGTCATCTTAGGTGCAGTTTCCTAATCCACAGTTCCCCCCTTTTGGTCATGCCCCTCCCAAGGGGTATTGACCAACCACAATCTAGAGCGAATGGCTCTGTGCTGAGCACGTTCTTCCTCCATCAAGTTCTCCTTCTCGTTACTCTCCCAACCTTCTATCAAGGTCAAATCATCTCTAACATCTGATGCATACATAGCTCTAGTAAATCTTAATACTGTTATCTATGCTTGCTTTGAGTGTCATTTATAATTTCCAGGTAATAGAGGAAAGAACAGACAGTTTTCTCTACCATTGAAGCAGCTTCGCATTATATACAAAATACATCAAAACTTACAGATGATCTACACTTAAACATTGCTCAACTTCCATGCAGAGCTAAAGATACCAGGAGCAGATGTTTCATCCTGATCTTCCTGGCTACCAACATCTCTGCCCTTATTCCTATTGGTCAGTTGATAGAACTGTTGCCACATTTCCCTGACCAAGCAAACTTATCTTGCTTACGTTTAACCTCTTGTGGTCCCTTTTCTAGTCTTCAGCAAGGCCCATTATGGTCTAACAAATACATTCCTTTCTGTTTTAGCTTTGCACCTCCTAGCATGTGTTTATGCAAGCCTTGAAGTCACTTTAAGCTTTTAACCATAATCCGCACTTAACAATTTAATAGAGATGACAACTCATACTATTATCTCCATCAGTCTCTGCACTGCACCTTCTAGTCTATCATACTACACTACTACTAAGCATTTGTAAAGTGCTACAAGACATATGCAGCGCCACACAGGCACGTGTAAAAGACGGTCCATACTCAGAGCTTACAATCTAGTCATAATCAGAGACTTCATTCATATTTACTATCAGAAATATATAGAACAGAATTATTCTCTGTAATTGCTGCTATTTGGTAAGGAAACATTTAATAAAAGAAAACAATAAGGAAAAAGTTACAAAGACACCGTGCCCTCTCTCTCTTCTGATTTCCACTTGGATCCCTTCCACAGAATCCATGCAATAGTTCTCCTTCCATTCTTCAGATAATGTGGCCCTGCTTCACAGTAGTTCTTCAGGTCTTCGCAATGTGCTTCACATTTCTTGAAGTCTAAGCTTGGATTCTCCCAAAGGTTGATCCCGACACTCTCATTAGCTGATATCTTGGCCCTTTGGTGGTCCGATGTGTGGATCCAGGTAGGGAGTCCTTCACATTTCACTGAGATGTGTAGTTAGGGGCACTTGGGATGGCCTCTTCCACCTGGAGCTCTAGGCATTTATTTTGCAGGGACACCTTTGTGCAGACCCAGTCATTAGGTTGCAGCTATAGATGCTGTTCAGTGGCTTTATCAGGAAGTGTAGCAAATACTGTGTGTGGAAAGACTGCGCAATCTGGATTAGTTGTTTGCAATAAGGAAAAACTATAATCATTTTTTCCCCAGAGTCAAATCTTGTGGAACAATTGTTTTACTAGTAACAAAGCTTTCTGAGGCCCATGAGGGCTAAGGATAAAGCTTGAATCTCAATTAAGTTCTGTCTCCTGGCATATCTTTCCCAATTTTGGTTTGAATAACCATTTGTCCTTCAATGCTCCTTATGAAATGAATTTCTCTATCCCTGGAGAGCCATATGGGGACTCCTCATGATGATATGCAATTCTGGATACATTTCTTTGCAATAGTTGTAGCATCTGCTTTCCTACACGGATAAGCTTCTACCCATCCAGAAGACAAGCAAACCATCACCAAACAGTATTCAAATCCCTGACGTTGGGGTAATTGGATAAAATCCATTTATAAATTCAGGAAGGGGTCCCTGTAGCTGTATAGTGCACACCAGATGTGTGCTGTGCTTTACAGAGAGTGGAAAGTCTCCTTGGAGTCTGCAATCTAGTTAAGACTGACAGACAAGACATACAATGACGAATGAAAGGCTCTGATCAAAGGCAGCAAGGCCGGGACTTAGAAGGATACTCATGTGGCAAGAGATTCTGTATAAAGTCAGAACCCATCACGCATCAAATACAAGCAACAGCCAAACAAATTCGACACATTTCAGAGAGATGGTCAATCACTCTGGAAATCTTCTAGCAGTGAGGAGGCAGCAGCCCTCAGTCATGTGGACATGGAAAGCATTTTTCTCGCATAAGCTGCTTTGCCATGGTTTTGTGTTTTCATTCATCGGGCTAGTTCCTGGACATATTCACACATTCAGACACGGCTTTTTGTTGACCAAAAGATCTATGTACTTGCAGAGCTGGTCTTGCTCTTTTTATACCCGAAGTGAAACATAAGAAAAATGAAGTGGGGTCATCATGCCCTCCCCTGCTTTCCTGCAAGATGAGAAAGTCATGACTCTGATAAACTGGCTTTCTCTATGCCCCATGAGGCTTCAGATTTATTTATTTACATTCTCTTATATACCGCGCTATTCTGCATCAGTGCGGTTTACATTGAACAAACTGAAATTACATTGAACAGGGCATTATAACTTGGAGATAACTATTTTACAGGGAACATGGGCTATGGAGGGTTAAGTGGCTTGCCCAAGACCACAAGGAGCACCTGTGGGACTAGAAACCCCAGTCCTTCCGGCCCAAGGTTGCTGTCCTCTAGTGGGATTTGAACCACCAACCTTCCGGCCTGAAGTACCTTGCCCCAACCACTAGGCTACTCCTCCACTCCAGATACAGGCCTTAGCTTGGTTTACCCATGCTTTATATATATTTATTAACTTGTTATAATGTCTTTGACCGTGAAAGTAAAAAGGTCACATCTGGTTTATATCTGATCTCCGGACTACTTATTTAGACTGCAAACTGAAGCAAGCAACCAGTCAGTGCTATAAGCATTCTCGTGCTACCATGTATAACAGGCCATCTGGTGGCTATACATCTGCAGCTCCCGAGATGTTTGCCAAAAACACAAACATTGTTCAATCTTTATGCTTGTTTAGGTGGATTTTATTTCCAAAGCAGGATAACTGTGTAGAAGTCCCAAAGAGAAAAATAGCACAATATTCAGCAGGTTAGGAATCGCATAAAGATATAAGAATAATGATCCACATAGCTTAATGCATATTTTCAACTACACTGTCTGTCCATGTTTGGGCACCGACTATGTCAGCATTACTTTATATGGATAAGTTATCAAAAAATTAGGCTATCTGCATCTATGTTCAGACCTGAATGCGTATGTTAAAAGGAAGTGACTGAATAATGCTGTTATCCGTATAAATTCTGGGCCCGCCCCCAAACTGTTACTAAACTTGCCCTACTTTATATCAACACATTTTGGCTGTAAAGTGACTTATATGCTCAAAATCTATCCTTTTTCTGTGCTGAGAAATTCAAATGAAAGTATTTATGTAGCCAAAGCATTAGATTAGAGAGCAATACTTCCTTTCGCCCATGGATCACATGGGGCGGCCAGGTATAAGACTATTGCTTGGTATGGCACATGATGCAAGCCAGTCTGTTGACTAGTTGGGTCAGTCCTAGGGCCTCTACTATGGTCAGGAAGTCACATGTGGAGTCTAGATCTTGGGTATTGGAATTCCTCAGAATTACTGAGGGTTCTGGGTTGCTCTAGTATTATCTCTGATCATAAAGCTAGGATATCTTGTAGAGCTTCATCTGAACCAGAAGATGGACAAAATACTAGGGAAATCCCACTGGGCCTCAGCTTGCAAAAATATGAGGTCAATATTGAGCAGTGGCAGCCACTGTTTTTAAAGAGCCTGGCTACCATCTCTGAACCTAAAACTGGATATTCAGCAATTGAGCCTATCTGGCACTGGGCAGTCAATATCCAGTTTCTCCACTCACATGTTTGCTATCTGGTTGGCAGCGATATTCAGCTGCTAACTGGTCAAAAAAACTGCCTAAAGTTAGGATGACCATTTTTCTGTACTAATTTTGTGGTTAGCCTATCAGTTGAATATTGTTGCTAATCGGATAGGCATTGGGTCTGTCCCCAACTCTGCTCACCAACTGCACTGAAAGAAATTGCATGTTTCCAAAGTGGTCTGTGGTGATATTCAGGGACTGTAATCACCAAATATCAGGCAAAGCAGGGTTTAGTCATTTAGCAGGTCTGCTAATCAGCAAAACTCTTTTGAACATTGAGCCAAAGGTTTCTATTCTTTTAGTCTATGACTGGATCAGATTTAGTGATCTCCATATGACTGTTACCCCTCCACTCCTAACATATGAGAGAAGGCATTGCCTTGTGCCAAGCATCAGGAGGCAGTATCTGAGTTTCTGTTAAGACAAAATGTTGGAAGATTTTCCCGTTTCTAGGTCATGCAACCTGGTGAGCTTGTTGGAGAGTGATTAGGAGTTTAGAAGAGTTAGTTTGTAGATGCTGTCCTGCTCAGTGTTTGTGTCTATCGTGTACAAAACCTTGTGGGCAAATCTTTGAAGTCTTATTTGTCTCCGGGATTTGAATGAAGTGAAGGGGAAGATATCTGCTCCATCCTATGGCCATTTAAATTGGGTAGATAGTATAAGGGTTTCTGTCTGCGTTTCCTGCGAAAGATATCTTTAGATTGACTTTGCTTACCTGGCGAAGAGAGGCGAGCGTTATTGGGCTAAGGTTGAGATCTGAGCTAAACTCCTATCATCTTAGATATTGTGTAGCTAGTGATAGGGCTGATACAAGGGTTAGGTGCCCTAGGTAAACTGTCAGCCTTATGCACCTTCTCCCCAAAGATTTTGATAAATAAACCCAGCAATCATGTTCATCCCATCACCACACTGCCCACAACAATTATGTAAAAATGTATACATAATTGGACACCGTGAGCACTATTTTTTAAGCCCTATTCACATTTTAACATGGATGCAGCAGCAGCTACTTGGAAAAAGTGATTTTTAGAAGGCCCGTGAGATCCACATTTTTGCACCATGCACATCGTTGTTTGCATATTTCTATGGGAGGCATTCCAGGGACATTTTGGGGTGCTGACTGAGTGATGCTGGAGTTTGCACATCCATGATGTATTTCATGGATGTGATTTCAGCTTTATCACCCTCCACAGATCCTCTTGATTCCTGTCCAGTCTGATGGGTGAGGTCCGTTCGGGAAGAGTGTGCCTCATTTTTTAGGGACATGGTGAATCTTTCTCTGCGGTCAGGTACTGTGCCAGCAGTTCTTAAGCTGGCTTCTGTTCAACCATTGATTAAGAGGGGTACTCTTGACGCATTGTCGCCTGCATCTTATTGCCCCATTTTGAGTCTCCCTTTTCTGGCGAAGTTGCTTGAGAGGTTGGTGTTGATGCAGCTGTCTTTTTATGGAGTCTCATGGCCTGTTAGATGCACAACAGCACGGTTTCCATCAGGGTTTTGGTGTTGAAACCTTGCTGCTGTCATTGTTTAATACCCTATGGTGTAGTCTGGATAGGCTGAAAATGATGATCTTTATTGATGTTTCTGTAACTTTTGATTCCGTTAATCACATGTTGCTATTGCAGTGCCTCCATTCATTGGGAGTCGCAGGGTAAGTGTTGAATTGGTTTACATCTTATTTAACAAATCGATTTTTTTCAGGTTCATATAGATTCGGACATCTCGGACTGGACTCCTCTGGATTGTGGGGTGCTGCAAGGTTCCACGTTGTCTGCCTTGCTATTTAACTTATATATGGCTCCTGTGTGTGCTTTATTTTGGAGTTTTGGTGGGGTTTTTTTACCACGTTTACACTGATGATTTTCTAGTGTACATGCCTTTTGATGTTTCGGCAGGGTACACTTCTTTGCCACTCTTGCATTGTTTGGAGTTTGTTTCATTGTGGTTTGCCCAGCATGGGCTGGGTATTAATTATAGGAAGACAGAAGTCTGTTTGTCTCCCTTGATAGGTCCTTTGTTGTCCATGAGGAGGTTTTGTGAAATGGGCATAGGGTTTTGTGCATCAGGAAATTGTTTATCTCGGAGTGACATTGGATTCATGCTTGAACATGAGAGCTCATGGAGCTAAGCTTCTTCGCTGTTCCTTTTTATTGATCCAGCTCTTGCTTCATCTTTGGTCTTTGTTGTCACCTTCTGAATTTCATTATGTGTTTCAGGCAGTGTCACCAACGTTTGATTATGCTTTTATTCGGGGTAGTTTCTCCAAATGGTTTAGTTTTGCGCATACTATGGCAGTTGTGAACCTCATTTCTAAGCCAGGGTATGTAGAGAATGATTTGATTATGCCAATTTGGTGGTGTTGGGTTTGCCTGCATCTACTTTGTCGGCGCTCCAATTGGCACAGAATGCAGCTGCAAAGGTCATTTTAGGTAAGACACGTTTTGATCATGTTACTCCTTGTCTGCATTCACTGCTTTGGTTGCCTATTCAACAGCGGATTGTTTTTAAGGTTCTTTCTGTGGTTCTGAAGCTTTGGTTGGGTTTGTCTGCGGCTTGTCCGGCAGAGTTATTGTCCTGGCATACTTCTTCCCATCTGAGGTTTGAGTGATACTCTTCTTGTTTCATCTTCGTTTCGGTCTAGTTTGCAGGTTACGGGGTCCCGTGCTTTTGCTTTGGCAGTACCTGTTTTATGGAACCATTTGCCAGTCTCGTTTCGTGGATGTTTGAATGTGTTCTCTTTTCATCGGCTATTTGTTTCGTCAAGCTTTTGGCGCTTGATTTTTGTTTAATGTTATTTTAAGATGCTTTATATGTTTTCTGTACCGCTTTGAACTTTTGTGATTAGGCGGTTTATAGATGTTGTAAGTAAAGAAAGAAAGAAAGAAAGGCTGATGACATTGCAGGGCAGAATTTTTGAATGTACCAATTTACACCTGGTATAAATTATGAATAAGCACCAGTCGTCGTCGTCTTTTGGCTTGGGGCGTTGGTGACCAGAGGAGCTCTGCTTGCAATTCCCTGGCCTGACTGTCATCTATGCTTATGTAGATATGTTTTGTCCTACCTTTTGTTTCCCTGCACTTCTTCCAGTTTCTTTCAAACTCCCATTCCTCTCTTCTCCCTGAACCACCCTCCCCCTCTCAGCTGCGCCAATCTCTTATTCTCGATGTCCCTCTCGCTGGCCCAGGGTGTGTCAGTCTTCCTGTTGCGCAGCTGCATAGTGCCCTCTGTGTGTGCCTCAGTGTTCCCCGCTGCATCTATGTCTCTGTGTGCCTGAATGGAGTGCTCTAGGTGTTGGTGACTCCAGATTTTCTTTGTTTCATCTTGCTGCACCGAATGCCTGGAATAGACTACCTGAGTCGATAAATCAGGCCCTATTTCTGGTCCAATTCAAATCCTGGCTTTCGGATCCTGACCCCCTTATTCTCCTCTCTACACCCATATGTGTTTTCATCATTTCCCTTTAAGAATTATTCTCGTCACTGTGTGTTCTGTTTGTCTGTCTTGAACAGATTGCAAGCTCTGTGAGACAGGGACTATCTCTTATGTGTTTGTGTACAGTACTAAGTATGTCTAGGAGCATTATAGCAATGATAAATAGCTGTAGTACTAGTAATAAGATTCTCTGGTTGCTGGTAGAAGGGAGGCAGGAGCCAAGGGTGACCTGAACACATGGCTTGCACAGGCCATTCTGCATGAGGTCCACAGGGAATACAAGAGAGCCATCAGGAAGCATCCATATCATAGGGCAGCGATGGCTAACCTATGGCACGCGTGCCAGCTGTGGCACGCGAAGGCCTTGCAGCTGGCACGCGGGAAGGTCCGCAATTGAAAAAAAAAAAGAAAACCTGTCTGCTGCCGTTGTCGGGGCCGCCGCGGCAGAATTGAGCGTGCCGCGGGGCCCCCCTGTACCCACCTGGCAGAGCCTACCCTCCCCGTAGCAGCTCTCTCTTTGGAGCTACAGTCAGACGCGCCGGCTTGCAGAGCGCGAAGGGAAGAGTTTCCCTTTCGCGACTCTGTTAAGCCCGCGGGGGCTGATGGGAACTTCCCATCAGCCCCCGCGGGCTTAACAGAGCAGCGAGGGAACTCTTCCCTTCGCGCTCTGCAAGCCGGCGCGTCTGACTGTAGCTCCAAAGAGAGAGCTGCTACGGGGAGGGCAGGCTCTGCCGGGTGGGTACAGGGGGGCCCCGCGGCACGCTCGATTCTGCCGCGGCGGCCCCGACAACGGCAGCAGACAGGTTTTCTTTTTTTTTTTTAATTTTCCCTGGGCTGGGCTGGGCTGGGGTGGTGGGGGTTAGGAGTGGTGATGGGCTGGGCTGGGCTGGGCTGGGCTGGGGGGGTTAGGAGTGGTGATGGGCTGGGCTGGGCTGGGCTGGGGGGGTTAGGAGTGGTGATGGGCTGGAGGGGGGTTAGGAGTGGTGATGGGCTGGGCTGGGCTGGGGGGGGTTAGGAGTGGTGATGGGCTGGGCTGGGCTGGGGGGGGGTTAGGAGTGGTGATGGGCTGGGCTGGGCTGGGGGGGGTTAGGAGTAGTGATGGGCTGGGCTGGGCTTGGCTGGGGGGTGTTAGGAGTAGTGATGGGCTGGGGTGGGGGGTTTAGGAGTGGTGATGGGCACTGGGCTGGGGGGTTAGGAGTGGTGATGGACACTGGGCTGGCTGGGGGGGGTAGGAGTGGTGATGGGCACTGGGCTGGCTGGGGGGTTAGGAGTGGTGATGGGCGCTGGGCTGGGGGGGTTAGGAGTGGTGATGGGCGCTGGGGGGGTTAGGAGTGGTGATAGGCGCTGGGGGGGCTTAAACTAAAAATTGAGTGATGGGGGATTAGGACTGGGAGTGGGCTGATGGGGAGGTTAGGACTGGAAATGGGCTGGTGGGATTAGGACTGGGAGTGGGCTATGGGGGGCTAGGACTGGTAATGGGTTGGGGGGGTTGCTAGGACTGGAAATGGGCTGAGTGGAAGGGGGCTTGAACTGCAAATAGCTGTTGGGGATGGGGCTTGGAATGGAAATGGGCTGAGGGGAAGTGGGGGGCTTGAACTGCAAATAGCTGATGGGGACGGGGCTTGGAATGGAAATGGGCTGAGGGGAAGTGGGGGGCTTGAAGAAGGGAATGGATGCTGGGTGAGACTGGAACTAGAAGGGAGCTGATGTTGGGGGAGGATTAGAATGGGATGGGGCTGGGAGAGTAAAATGGAGAGGGGAAAAACTATTTTGTGTAGGAGGGATGAAAAATCTACAATTGGCCAGGTATTGGGAGAGTAATTGGGGATTGAGGATGGAGGGGTAAAATTTGTGTGGATGAAATAGGAATGAGGAAAGAGCAAAAGGAGAAAGATTAGTATGTTAAAGCAGATGTAGAGAGAGAGAGAGAATGGAAAAAAAAACTAGAAGAGAGAAGAAAGGACAAATGGACAGCAGACGATGGAGAGTTAGCAGAAAACATGAAGAAACCAGAAGAAAATGGCTGGACCAATTGCAACTGAAAAAAATGCACAAAAGGTAGAAAGATATCTCTTTATTTTGAATTTATTAACTGGAATATGTCAGCTCTGGGAAATGTGCATCATTAACATCTGCGCTTTGTTTGGTACAAGAGGAAATTCCTATTTGACGTTGCCACTTGTTCTCTTTCCCCAGTATTCTCTGAAATGTACTGGTTTAATATTTGCAGTGTTGCCTTTTGATAGGTAGGGTATGGTGCTTTGTGAGTCCTGGTAATGCTGTCAGGATACGGCGGGTTTGCTATGGGTTCTAAATGGGCAGCGTTTGTAGTAGTTCCTAATGTGCCTGGCGGTTGGCACTGGATTATAGTAATGTAGAAATCTTTTAGTCTTTCTTTATCCATACACTCATTAAGAGACATGTTTACTAAAAGTTAGTGTATGGTAACATTATGCAAATATTTATGCAAATAAGACCACTTATGCAAATGACGTGCTGGCACTTTGAGGAAATTCTTTGGTTTTGTGCGGCAGTTTGGGCACTCGGGCTCAAAAAGGTTAGCCATCACTGTCATAGGGTCTACAGGCCCAAGACCCAATTCCTAGACCTCACAGTTGCACAGTGCCTCATTAGATTCTGCTTTGACATGAGGAAAGATCTACAAAAACTAGAAGAATGGTCTAATGCTTGGCAGCTAAGATTTAATGTGAAGAAGTGCAGAGTCATGCACTTGGGGTGCAGAAATCCAAAGGGATTGTATACGATAGGGATGAGAGGTTGGTGTGCATGGACCAGGAGAGGGATCTCGGATTCATAGTGTCTGAGGATCTCAAGGTGGCGGAAAAATGTGACAAGGTGGTAGCCAAAGCTAAAAGGATGCTAGGTTGCATACAGAGAGGAATAACCAGTATTGGAGTATTGTGTTCAGTTTTGAAGACCATATCTCACAAGGAAATGGTTCAGAGGAAGGCAACTAAAATGATTTGGAGCCTGTGCAGAAGATGTATGAGAAGAAACTTGTAGCGCAATACAAATGATTAGTAATCATAAATATATATACCCTAGAGGAGAGGAGGAATAGGGAAAATATGATAAAACTAGAGGGCATAAAATGAAACTGCAAGGAGGTAAACTTAAAAGCAATGTCAGGGAATACTTTTCACTGAAAGGGTCGGGAATGCTTGGGAATGCCCTCCCGATGGAGGTGGTAGGAACAAAACAGTAGTGGAATTCAACAAGGCATGGGACAGGCACAGAGGATCCCTATATTGCAAGAGGATGGAACTTAAATACTTTTAGACTTGAACAAATTGAGGGGGTGACCTGCATAGAGCAGCAGTCCAGCAGCGAGATGGGGGTTTTCCAGTCTTTTGCATTGAGTGTCACATGCATGATTTTCTCCCAGTTGGTGAGAGGTCTTACGTGTGCACTAGGTGCAAGGAGCTCTTTGCTCTCAGGGAATGAGTCCGTTCTCTAGAGGCCAGAGTAGCAGACTTGGAAAACATAAGAAAGACAGAGAGGTACATAGACAAGACCTACAGGGATATAGTCCTGAAGTCCCACCTCCAGTCTGGCAGCATCCCTGTTGCCATGGAGGAGAGAGGTCACGTGACAGGAGAGCAGTGGTGTACCCCAGGGATCTGTGCTGGGTCCGCTGCTTTTTGACATATTCATAAATGACCTGGAAAGGGGAATAACGAGTGAGGTTATCAAATTTGCAGATGAAACAAAAGGATCTTGATAAATTGGAAGACTGGGCATCAAAATGGCAGATGAAATTTAATGTGGACAAGTGCAAAGTTATGCATCTAGGGAAGAACAAACCAAACTATGGTTACACGATGCAAGGTTCCACATTAGGAACCACCACCCAGGAAAAAGATTTAGGCGTCATTGTGGATAGCATGTTAAAACCCTCGGCCCAGTGTGCAGCGGTGGCCAAGAGAGCAAATAGAATGCTAGGTATCATAAGGAAAGGAATGGAAAATAAAACAAAAGATATTATAATGCCTCTATATCGTTCCATGGTGAGACCACACCTTGAATATTGTGTGCAATTCTGGTCGCCGTATCTTAAAAAGGATATAGCGTTATTAGAAAAGGTTCAGAGAAGAGCCACCAAAATGGTAAAGGGGATGGAAGGATACTCCTATGAAGAAAGGCTAAAAGGTTAGGGCTCTTTAACCTGGAAAAGAGATGGCTGAGGGGAGATATGATAGAAGTCTATAAATTAATGAACGGAGTGGAACGGGTAAACGTAGATCGATTGTTTACATTATCAGAATATAGAAAGACTAGGGGACATGCAATGAAGCTACAGGGTAAACTATTTAAGACTAATAAAAGAAAATATTTTTTCACTCAACGTGTAATCAAACTCTGGAATTTGTTACCGGAGGATGTAGTAAGAGCTGTTAGTGTAGCTGGGTTTAAAAAAGGTTTGGACAAGTTCCTGGAGGAAAGGTCCATAAACCGTTATTAAGAAGGGACCCAGGATATCATTGCTTGACCCAGTACAAGCATTGTGGAACCTGTGTCTTTTGGGGAAACTGCTAGGTACGTATGAGCTAGATTGGCCACTGTTGGAAACAGGATACTGGGCTTGATGGACCTTGGTCTGACCCAGTATGGCATATCTTATATTCTTATGTTCTTATGGTACCGGGCAGACTAGATGGAACATGCTGATCTTTATCTGCCATCAGGAACTAGTGGAAGAGTAGCCTAGTGGTTAGAGCACTGGCTTGGTAATCAAGAGATTAGGGTTTGATTACTGCAAGCACTCCTTGAGACCTTGGACAAATCTCTTGCCTCAAAAGAAAGGCCTTGTAATCTACTTCTGGTCACACTGCCCAGAAAGCCCAGGAGCTGCTGGGTCACCAGGAGTCAGCATTGACTTGAAGGCACAGACACATTTACTATGTTACCATCTCTGCCAGGAACTAGAGCCACTCCTCTGCTTTACCACACAAAAGTGGCCAGTTTCTTCCCATCCACCTCAAAGGCACCACAGCCCTAGCCTTTCTAGCAGTTTCCAGCTCATGTTGGCCATCACAGCAGGTCTCAGCCAGTCAGTTCCTGAGCGCTTTTCTAATCTATACTAGAATACGTAGCCCTCCCTCAAATGCTGCAGTTCTCTGAGATGGTCGGATTCCCATCTGTCATCGATTGCACACATGGCCATCATACCAAGCAAATCATCAGGCAAACTAGGCAATTGTCTAGAGCAGCAGCTTCTGGGGTGTGTGTGTGTCAAAGAGCTTAATAGATTCTGACAGCCAAGGGGGAATATGGCTTGGGGTTTGTCTAGGGCGCCAACACCTTGAACAAACTCTGGGGCCAAACCTGCTTCAGGCTTCCACAAGAGAGGGAGGCATTCCACTCACTTGTGGTCTTGGGCAAGCCACTTAACCCTCCATTGCCCATATAGGCACTCCTTGTGGTCTTTGCAGCATGATATTGTGGGATATTGTATCGAAGGCAGCTGATATGTCCATGACTATGAGTATTAAGCCAACTTTGATGTTGTCAATACCCCTAAGGATTGTGCCTAGAAGTGAGGTCATCAGTGTTTCTACATTATGGTTTGGAACCCATGTTGGTGGGGTCCAGAGAGGCGTGCTGGTCTATGTGGTCCTGTAACTGCTTTTGTACCACTTTTTCAGTAAGTCCAGATGTGCAAAGCATATGATTGAAGACAGCATTCTTAATGGTGCCCATGGCTCTTATGGCACCAGTGCTGCCCATGCCTAAAAGTGCTATATGAGAGGTAAGCCCAAAGTTATAGGAAGAGCCAAAATGGGAAGGAGCCAAAAGCTGTGCCCTTCAGTGCCACACTCTTGCATGTCCATAGCAACCACATGTTCACCAGTGTACTTTGGGAGTGCGTGCTGCTGGGGCGGAGGATGCAGAGATGACCTATGCACACATCTAATTACTGCAAATAAGCTCCAACTGGGTATGCATGGTGGCCACAACCGAGGACTGATGATGCACTCTGCAGAAGGACATTCATGTGCGGACACTGCTGTGGACCAAGAGGGTGGTGATGAGTGTGGCTCAGAGTGCAGGAATTAGTTCTTTCAGATTTGAATACTGCTCTCCAACTCCCATAGTGGCAGGCCTGCAGAATGCCCTATGCCTCCTACCATGCCCCCTTACAAATCAGTAACTGCATCATTATTGATGGTAGAGTGCTGCTCCGGGATTAGGCTGACCACTGGGGTGCATCAGTGTGGGTCACCACATCTGTACATACAGTGCCATATGGAGGAGACATTACCAAGGCTGCAGCCACATCATCACACCATTACAGTGGCTGGGAGGTGACACCACACTAGAGCATGGCATTACGACAGCATTGGTGACCACTGCCCACTTCTCTCCTGCTGCATGCACTATTGGAAAAGCATGACTCATATATATGCACCATGGGTGAAGGCAGTGAAAATAGGGTGATTGGTGACTGCATGCCCCATTGCAGGCCTAAGTCTAGGGGAGGACTCAGCAGTAGGTTGGAGAGCATGCAGGAAAGGTATTCATGGAGTTCAAGGTGTGCTACAGATACCTGCTTTGGTCCTGGGGGGCTCTGGAGGAGTCTAGCTTGCCCACTTCCATCGCTGACTCTTCATCTATGGTTTCCAGCAACTGATTCTAAAAGTTGCTGAGGGCCCTCAGCAGCCCATCTGGACTGGTCTCCATGGCCTTCATCTTTATCTTCTGCTTGACATCCCTCCATTTCCTTTTTAGGTCCTCTGTATCTCTATTCCTGTAGTATATGGTATTATGGTATTCACACATTGGTATATACCTAGCTAGAGTTTTTGCTTCGGGTAGGCACCCATGTGGACACCAGCATGGCCCAGGATAACACGCTAATGTTTTGTGACCTCTCAGCATGACTTCCACCTCCCTTTGGCAGAAAATGTCTTTGCAGGTGATCCTTGTAGCGTTATACAAATGAAAAGTAGTAGTACTAGTAACTTTTTCCATTTTGGTGTCATGACCTACTAAACGTCAGCACAAATCGCAGCATTTCTAAAATGGACTATTACATGTGTGTGTTCTGGTTTTATACACATGTATAGGGATGGGGCTTCCACATTGACATTTTACACATGGTTTGTTCCAAAATGACCTGCAGCTGGGCATGTGTATGGACAGCAGTAGAAGAATATCTTTTGGACTGGGTCTGTTGATAGCACGTGGACGTGTGCTTTTTCGTTGTTGGAGATAAACATGGCCATTTTAAAAGCAGGTGAGGCCTGTGTATCTAAAGTACATGCGGCTGACTGCAATATTGCTAGCACATGGATGGTTATTGTCGAGCGGTGGGATATGCCAGTGTTTGAAGGGGCGTGCATGCGCACATCCACTCTTCTAAAACCGACATGGATTTTCACTCTCACATCCCATCCACCCCTTGCCTTTCTAAAATGTGACTTCATACTTTTAAGTATTACTACTACTACTACTGAGCATTTGTATAGTGCTACAAGACAAACACAGCGCTGCACAGATACATGTAAAAGATGGTCCCTTCTCATTAGAGTTTACAGTCTGCTCAAGACAAACAACACAGTAGCTGTAGACATGGGATAGATCTAGGGGGAATGGTAAGGAAACACAAAGGAGACCAGGTGAGCCAAGATCGAAGGCGGCAGCGAAGAGATGAGATTTTAGCCTGGATTTGAAAAGGGCCAGAGAGGGCGCCTGATATACAGACTCAGGTAGTTTGTTCCAAGCATAAGGAGCAGCAAGGTGAAAGGATTGAAGTCTGTAGTTGGCAGTAGAAGAGAAGGGCACAGATAGAAGTGATTTGCTAGAAGAGCGGAGTTCCCAAGGAAGGGTGTAGGGAGAGATAAGAGTATTAAACTTTTGCTTTGTATATATGTGTGTCCCCAGTCCCCCTGCAGGTGAAAGAATGTGCTGGGGGATTATTTATTTATTTAAAAGAATTTATAGCCCGCACAAACACCGAGGCGGGTAACAAAAAGCATACACAGTACATAATAACATACCAATAAAATCATACAAAATAAAATAAGACAGTATAAATAAAAAAGACTGCCATCTGAAAAACCATAAATATATATATAATTCCCCAACCATGCACTTCTAATTTCCCATCAGTAGACAGGAAGGAAGGGGGGAATTCCAGTAATAGGGAGGAACTATCCACTATTGGGAGAGAGGATCCCAAACACGAGATGATGTAGAGGATGAAAATCCCCTTCAGGATCCTCCTCGGGAGAATGATATGGAGACATGATGTGGGAGATAGTGTGCAAAGCACAACCCGCCTATTGGGGTGGAAGTAGCCAGAAGAGCTACGTAGGTGGTGGCGGGCCAACCAGGCAACTAAAACGATACCTGTGTCAAGTGGTCAATATGTGTTTTGGACTGTGTAACTTGTTTTGAAAAGGGACTAGAGACTATGGAGGGCTGACTGAACAAAGCCACCTGCAGGCCAAATATTGGTATTATGGGAGGACCTCATTTGCATATAATTTGGACACTAGGCCAATAATCAAAGGTTTTGACCATTCTGAGACCAAAAAGGGGTGAGGGGGACATTGGGGAACTACCGTTTAAAGGTCACCAAGATTCAGCCTGATGAAAAGGGCCATGATTGGACCTGGCTACTGCATTCACCCTGAGTTTTCCAGGACCTGTGTTAGGGGGATTTCAGGGAACAGAGAGACCAGATTGAACTTCCTTGGAGCTAAGCTATGCTTGTGGAGCTGACAAAGATAGCTGCAGGGCCAATTGGGAGAGGACTCTACCAAAGGAAATGTTGACCATGCTACCGGCTCAAAGAGAAGAAGACCCAGAATGTTCCCTGTTTGAGTGGTGCTTTAGTGACTAGAGTCTCACAGTGTGTATGTGCTTGTAAATTCTTTGAACACAAAGCACAAGGGGAAGTATACTGAACTAATAGTTCTTTTAGTCCCTCCCAAGTTAAGAAGCAAATCAAAACCTGTTTTTTTTAAAACAATCTTTTCCTGGTTTTAACAGATCATGCATATGAATGCTTTTTGTCTTGGAAGAGGGTAAGAATTAAGATGGTTCAACCTTTGTGGTATTTTATGATGTTTTTACTATTGATGAATTGGTACTGTTTGCATTTTTTAAAATTGTATTGTTGTTGTACCCCACTTCAAATTTCTTGACAAAAGGTGGCTATAGAAGTGTTACAGATCAAAACAGGGAGATTGTCTGGGGATTGCTAGGTGATGGTACATCTGCATCAACCTTCTGAGAAAAGGAAATGAGGTCAGTCAACATGAAACTGCAGCAAAAGTCCTGATATATCCTTAAGCAGGGGAAACAGGCAGACTGGATAGATTCTTATCCGCTGACTTCTACTGTCTTACAAGGACGGCAGTAGGGTACTTCAGGGTGTGGGCTCTATTCCAGTCATCCTTCTCATCATGGTCTTTGGCAGCATGCCTTGAAACGCACCCAAGGTGTATAAATCTATGACAACAAAACACACCCTTCTATGCCATTTACACTCTACAGGGCTTGTCTTAATGATGTGTTTTCTTACATGTTAGCTTCTTCACGATAATCATTTTGGGTTGATATAGTGCTTTCCCTTCAAGTAAAATGCAAAGCACATCACAATTCTCAGCCCCTTAGCGACGTAGATGCAGCTATTTCTGAGATGGTTGGACATGCATCAAGCATTTGCATATTATCTCCCAGGCAGGAGAAGATATTGATTATGATTATTACTTTTGTTAAATCGAGGGCCCCTTATACTAGAATTTAGTGGGCGCTAAGAACCATCAGCATGTGCTGTCGCTGTACCCAGAAGAATAAAATGGGCCATGGTATTAGATAGTGTGCATTCACTCCATTAAAGCGTGGTAAGCTTTGCTAAAAGAGGTCCTTAATTTAATTTAATTTAATTTAAGGCTTGTTACCCAGCATTTCACCTCCAAGTGCTACCAAAAAGTATAATATACATTACAATAAAATCATCATTAACTTAAAATGTATACATTAAAACAGTAAGTAATGGACAGATAATTAAAACAATTCTTAACAAATCAACTCCATTTTCCTCTATGCTCTCCTTTATCTCACTTCTGCCTCTTTAAAGAACATGGTTTAAGGCTTTAAAAAGAGGCAGGTAATAAGATTAATGGTGCAAGGGGGAAATAGGAGGCATGAGTGTAGTTGGAGGAGGGGGAGGGGAGGCAATGTCCCCCCCAAACTCTGCAGAGCGTAGGTACCAGAATGGAGTGTCTCCCCCTCCCCACCAATGGGGTTCAGCCTCTCAGTCTCTTCTTTCCTCACATGGTCCAGCATCTCCCTCTCTACCCCTCTCCTGGTCCACCACGCCTCCTTCAAAATGCCATCCCTTGCATGACCATGAGAGTGTCGGCAATGAAAGGAACGGTTATAGACTGCAGAGCCTCCACACACCCAGGAGCCCTTCACGGGTCTGCCGGCATCTTGCCCACATGGCATCAGGAAGAGAGTCGACTGAAGGCAGACCCTTGAAGGGCAGTTGGGCATGCATAGGCTCAGTGGCATGTAACAATTCCTTTCACTGCCAGCACTGTCGTGGCTGTAAAAGGGATGAAAACCTGAAAGGAGAGAGGTGCACCAGGGGAAAGGGAGGAGAAAGAGAGTCTAGACTACCTCTGAGGGGAGGGGGAAGAGGGAGATTCCAAATTACATGGTGAGAAGAGACGATAGGGGGTGAGGAGTGAAAGTAGATGCTGGATCCTGTGCGGGAGCAGGGAAGCAGAAGGGATATGCTGGCTGTGGGTGAGAGGGGAATGGAGAGTTGCTGATTTGGGAGGAGAAAGGGAAGTTGGATCATGTTGGGGGGGGGGGGGGAGATGCTAGAGATGAGAATGGGAGAACTAGGGAGACAGAGGTGACATACTGGATTGGTGCGGAGAGAAGCAAGGACACTGTCACTGGCAGATGGCAGGGTAATCATGCTAGAAGGATCTGCAGCTGAGGCTGGGAGAAGGGGCTGGAAGCTGAAACATGGCTGGAGATGGAAGAAGGGGCAATACTGATAGATGCTGGGGCTGGGGGTTGAGTTTGGAGAAAGGTGCTGCAGGTGATGCCAGAGTGAAAGGTGAGAGAAGGTGACTGATGTTGGGGGAGTCAGAAGAAAGAAGGAAGACACAAACTGTGGGGGGTGGGGGTGGGAAGAAGCAAGGACATATGCAGGAAAGGTAGAAGTAGAGGAGCACAGGAATGGAAGTAAAGGCAAGCTAAATGAATATCGGAGGAAGTAGGTGAACAGACGGGGAAGAGGAGAAGCAGTGTGAGGAAGAAGTGGGGCAATAAATGCTGTGAAAAGGGGAACAAGAGGCAGGGGGTGTGAAACAAAGGAAGGGAAGAGTGAGAGAGGGTGAGATGAGGAAGGAAAAGGGGTAAGACATAAGGAAAGGACTGGAGGTGAAGAGAGGATGAGTGACAGGGAAGGGGTAGATGAGGCTAGGGGATGGAGGAATATAGAGTTGGGGGCAGACAAAGCTAATTGATGTCAATCTGAGCGGGGGAAAGAAAGTTCTCCCTCCCCCCACCAATATGAGCTCCCTTATACCCCCAAATAAAGCAGGCATACTATGCCTGAGAGGAGGCACCATGAAATTCACATTATCCACCTGTCTGGGAGTTGATGTACTATCCTCTAGCCCTCATCTCCTCCCATTAATTAAGAATAAATAATATGTTTATTTCAATTCCAGTCTAAGGGAATATTTTGCAATTGCTCTTAAGTTAAAAATACACTGCTATTTTTAGCCATACTGCATGCTTTGTCACCTTTTGCAGCCATGCGCTAATTCAGTGATAGTGTGGATATGTGCAGGACTTTCTAGCAGAAACTGACTGATAGGATGGCAAATTACAGACGCAAGTCCAAAAAAAGGAAAGGGAACAATGACAGATAATTACATAACCATATCAAGAGGAGCATTGTTTACTATTACTGCTACCGAGCATATGTATAGCACTACAAGATGTACCCAGCACTGCACAGACATATAAGAGACAGTCCCTACTCATCAGAGCTGACAGTCTAGTCAAGACAGACAACACAGTAAGTGTAGACATGGGATACATCTAGGAGAAATGGGAAGGATACACAAAGGAGATCAGATGAGTCAAGATCTGAAAGCGGCAGCGAAAAGGTGAGTTTTCAGCCTGGATTTGAAATGGGTCAGAGAAGGTGCCTGACGTAGAGACTCAGGCAGTTTGTTCCAGGTATAAGGAGCAGCAAGGTGAACGGAGCAAAGTCTGGAGTTAGAAGAGAAGGGCACAGATGGATGCAATTTGCCAGAAGAGCGGAGTACCCAAGGAGGGGTGTAGGTAGAGATAAGAGAGGAAAGGAAGTGGGGCGCTACATAGTAAATGCACTTATAAGTCAGCAGGAGAAGTTTGAACGGGATGCAGAAATGAATAGGAAGCCAATGAAGTGGCTTGAGAAGAAGGGTAATATGAGCATGATGAGGTTGACGGAAGATTAGCTGCGCAGCAGTGTGTTGAACAGACTGAAGGAGAGAGAGATGATTTAGCGGGAGACCAGCAAGGAGTAGGTTACAATAGTCAAGACGGGAGGTGATTAAGGAGTGGATACGTGACTTAGTAGTGTGTTCAGAGAGGAATGGGCGGATTTTGTTGATGTTATAGAGAAAGAAATGGCAGGTCTTAGCTATCAGATGGATGTGTGTGGAGAAGGAGAGAAAGGAGTCAAAGACGACACCAAGGTTGTGAGCTGAGGAAACAGGGAGGAGTAGAGAGAGTTATCCACTGAGAGTGAGAAAGGAGGAAGAGGAGAGGAGGTTTTAGGGGGAAAAAGAAGAAGCTCAGTTTTGGCCATGTTCAATTTCAAGCGGCGGTGAGACATCCAAGCAGCAAAGTCAGAAAGGCAGGCAGAGATCTGGGTCTGGATTGCCAGAGAGATTTCAGGCATAGAAAGGTAGATCTGGGAGTCATCAGCTAAAGATGGTATTGAAAGCCATGGGAAGAGATGAATGCACCAAGTACTGGATATATAGGGAGAAAAGGAGTGGACCCAAGATAGATCCTTGGGGTACACCAACTGAGAGTGGGATAGCAGCAGAGGAGGATCCACCAGAATAAACACTGAAAAAGCGATAGGAGAGATAAGAGGAGAACCAGGATAGCACAGAGCCCTTAAAACCAAGGAAGGACAGGATATCAAGGAGAAGATTGTGGTCAAAAGTATCAAAAGCAGCAGAGAGGTCAAGAAGAATGAGGACTGAGTAAAAGCCCTTGGATTTTGCCAGGAACAAATCACTGGAGACTGACAAGAGACATTTCAGTAGAGTGTAAAGGACAAAAGCCAGATTGTAAAAGATCCAGGAGGGTTTGAGAGGAGAGAAAGTCAAGTAGTTTAGAAATGAAGGGGAGGAGGGAGATGGGTCGATAGTTGGAAGGACAGGTAGGATCAAGTGAGGGTTTGTTGAGGAGAGGTGTAACTACAGCATGCTTGAAGGCTGCAGGGACAGTTGCACTGGAGAGCGATAGGTTGAGAATATGAGAGATGGAAGGGACGATGTGGAGGAGATGGGGCTTAGGAGATGGGTGGGAAAAGGATCAGAGGAGCAGGTAGTGAGTTTGGAGGAAGAAAGAAGGTGTGCAGTTTCCTCTTTAGAGATCATAGAAAAGGAAGAAAGAGTAGCAAAGGTAGAGGGGGAAAGTTGGTAGTGAAGAGGGTAATTTTTATAAGGGTTGACTAGATTTATGCGAGTGTTTATGTGTGGAAAGCACAACATTTCAGCTGTTTCCATGTGTAAATGGCCATTTATACGTGCGATGTAGTCAATCTGTACAACGCTGTGTATGCCTTGTAGTGCTATACAATGATCAGTAGTAGTAGTAGTTGCTCTTCTGTAAGGACACACATTAGACCTATGGCATTTATTTTCATTGTGGGCATTTGTATGCATAAATGCATAAGTTATAAACACTATAACTTGCTCGTGTTCTTCAAAAATCTAGGTGGGGCATTTAGACCTGCCATAGGGTAGGTGCAAGTGTTCACGCCTAGTTTAATGTGCATTTTTGACCCCTTACTCCCTTGTTTTATAAAATAAAGTACACATGCGCCTTACTCTGTAAAACAGGCGTGAAATAAGTATGTGAAAATGCATGTAAATCTCGGAGATTCTTATGAAATTACCCTCAATAGGTCTTTGCTCTTGAAAGGCGTTAAAGCAAGCGTAAGAACAGAATAGAATAAGAATGCCTTTACCCCAGGCACAGACCTGGCCTTAAACACAGCACACTACTGCAAGGCACTCACCATTTAATTCATGGCCTTTGAAGTGCTTAGCTTAAGTCCTAGTCTTGTGGGAGGTGATTTTATATCAGGTCGCCTGTGTCAAACCAACCAACCCATTTTAAACGTATTTTATAAATGCGACATAGGTGCCTATGTGCTTTTACAAATAAATACTCAATAATACACAAACTTCTCAGACACAAATGGATACTTATTCTGAAAAGGTGTACATAGATAAGTGTGCTTGAGTTTCTTGTGTTTAATCAGGGCTCTGTGTAAGTACCCCCACGGTGCCTTGATCTGAGCTGTTGGTTTGAGTTTCAATAAACATATCTTCCCCCCCAAAAAAAAATACATGCACAGAGTGCGGTATATTGCAGACATGTTCCGGGAGAGTACAGCAGAGTGAGGGAATTGGCATGAGCAGATTGGTGAGGCAGTACCCAGAAGAACCGTGGATGGCTGGTAGTGACTCTGCCTCACTCCTCGCAACATCATCAAGCCTGCAGGGACTGCAAGTGTGCGGCTGCGGGCACGTGCCCCTTTGATGCCAATTCAGGGCTTACTGGGGCTATTTAACCTTTATGTTAAGACATCTAAAAGATCATACAAACAGAAGAACAAAGTTCAAAGCTGCAGTTTCAATTCCCAAAGTGCAAGGTCCCGAGGATGATACTTGATTGTACAGTAAGTACACAGGCTTGTTCTTCATCTGCTGGCTTCATGCCCTCTCTTTCCTCACTTGACGCTTCTTTAAGTCCTATTTCTAGGACTCCAGCCCCTCCTCCTGAGGTTTTGGAGAAGGCATCCCCACCCTAAATAAGGTTGTGGGGGGTATTGTTTCTCCAAATTGTGCCCTTTCTAATGCTGCGAGAATGGCCACTTTATGAAAGGCAATTCAGTTTCCTGTTGATTCCAATCGGGTTCCTTCTCCTAAATCTCCAAAGGAGGTTACTCTCCTGGATGTTTGGAACATGATTGCTCAGAATAATTCTCTACTTAGAGGGACTATGGATCAGATTACTATTTTTTCTAAAGAGCCCTTTTCTACTTTTCAATTGTGTGAGGAACGGTTACAGCAACTGAAAACTGGATTTGATAAGCTGTATGTTCAAGTATCTAGCTTGCAAAAGTCATTTACCTCATATATTGAGGACAGTAGGGGCCCGATTCTGGGACGCGGTTGTGGGGCTGCACGTCCCGGCGAGATGTGCAGCCCCGCAAGCTGTCCGGGCCTAATTCCCCCTCCAGCTCTCCATGTACGTCCTGAACATCAGGCCAGGGAGAGCCGGGAGGGGGTGGGCCAGCCATGGGTCGGGCTGCGGGGAAAAGGGGGGCAGAGGTTGCAGGAGTCGGCGGCACCTGTGGGGAGGATGTCCCTGCAGGCGGCAGGGGCACACCGGGCCATCCTCTGACCTGATTCAGGTTACCGCAGGAACATTTTGTTCCCATGGTCGAGAATCGGAGCCAAACGGGCCTGTTTTGCATGGGGCCAACCAGATGGCCCGGACATGCCCCTACCTGAATCGGCTCCATGTTTATTCATAGACAACTGGAATCCCTGGAAAATGTGTTTAGGAGTAAAAATCTTAGGTTCATGAATTTTCCCAAAACTCATTATTTGTCTCCTTCAATTTTGTTAAGGAAATATCTTAAGTAAGTATGATTGGTTCCTAATTCTGAATAGATTATTATTTCTACTGGTTAACCTGTGCCAAAGACTTCTTAAGTACATAATGACTCGGGGGGGGGGGGGGGAGTGCAGCTGTGGAATCCCCTACACATTGGAATTGACGAATTTCCTTGAATCCTCCCTTGAGGAGATTCCAAATAGGACTACTTTCATTGCTGCCTTTGCCATTGGAAGAGATAGGATATCTATTTTGGAATCATATCAGTACGATCTAAATGGCCCGCAGCCATCGACCTGATACCCCAATATAATCTTGACATCTTGATGATTACTGAGACTTGGCTATCCGACTGTGACAACGTACTACTGAATCAGATGCTGCCACCAGGTTTTGTGATATACACATCTCACAGATCCAGTCAAAAAGGAGGCGGAACCCTCATCCTGGCCAAAGCTGATTTACACTTCAAGATGTGCAACTCCTCTAGCTCAACGTACCTTGACTCCCTCACTATAACTAATGAGTTCTGCACAATCCACCTTTTCTATCGGGCACCCTCCCCCTCACCAGATGATCTTCCAACTATAATTGAGCAGGCATGTTCCGCATCCACCTCACGCTCACCAAGTTGGCTAATCGGTGACTTTAATCTCCCATCTCTTCAAGACAGCCACTCAGCAGCATTCCTTGACGCCCTGGAGGACCTAGGTTACAAACAGCATGTCGATTCACCCACCCACACTAAGGGTGGTAAACTAGACCTCATTTTCGCACCTCTCTCCAACGACTCAATACCCCTAACTCTCGCATTATCGGTAATACCAGTACCCTGGTCGGACCACAGTCTTCTCAGTTTCAATATACCCATTAGTGCATTCCACAAAAGCCGAAAGTCCCCTAACACATCTGGATCCCACTCAACCCGCTTTAGACCACTCAACCAGAGCATAGTCCTAGAGAATCTCAGACCTCTCATGGCCAACACAACCATGGACTTAGATGATCTCATATCCAAATGGGATGAAAACCTGAGAGCTGCCTCCTGCCCATCACTCACCGAAAAGAAAATTCGAAAACGTGAACATACTCCATGGTTCTCCACAGACCTTCGTTCATCCCTCCACCATTTACGCAAACTCGAGCGACAGTGGCGACGAACTCACTCCCCCGAGGCGCTGGTAGCATACAGCTCATACCTAACTACCCACCGAGCAAAGATATCACAGAGCAGGAAAACTTACCACTCAGGATTAATAAAACGCTCCATCAACAAACCACATGCTTTGTTCAGCATAGTAAAGTCCATAACAGGTGAACCGGTCTCAGCTCAACCCCCCATGCCGCAGCCGCAGGACTACGCAAACTACCTGCAGTCAAAGATGATAAAAACCAACACAGACATAAATGTCAATAACGCCCCCACTTCACTTAAGACATCCCATGCTATGCCACTTCACAACTTCTCCACTGTATCAAATAGCGAGGTTGTGAACATTATTGCCTCAATCAACCCCAGTACAGCTCCTAATGACCCGTGTCCAGCCAGCTGGATCAAGGACATGCGACATGACCTCAGTCAAATATTGAGCAAAATACTGAACCAGTCTTTCTCATCAGGTTCATTCCCACAGAGCCTAAAACACACTTCCATCAAGCCCCTACTGAAGAATAATAGACTGGACCCATCCAAGGTTGATTCCTTCAGACCTATCTCGAGCATCCCTCAGCTTGCAAAAATCATTGAGAAGGCCGCCCAACAACAAATCCAACATCATATTGACACTGAAGCACCACTAGATCCATCGCAACATGGCTTCAGGGAAGCACATGGAGTTGACACAGTCCTTACAACACTATTCAATGTTCTAGTAACAGGAATAAACAACATACAACAGGGTTTCGTCCTCATCTTCCTGGACATCTCCGCTGCTTTCGACTCTGTGAGTCATGATATACTCCTACAACGCTTGAAAGATAAGGGGATTCAAAGCACAGCACTCGAGTGGTGTAAATCCTACCTATCTAACAGGTGGCAACAAGTAAAAACAGGCCACGCATCCTCAGAACCATTCCTGCAATCACAGGGTGTACCTCAAGGATCGTCCTTATCGGCACTAATGTTTAATATCTACATGCAGCCGATATGTGACTTGATCAGATCCTTTAATGTACAATGTCTCGCTTACGCAGATGACATCCTCCTATATATGCCGTTCACAATTGAACATCCAGTATTCTCCCCAATAATCAAATGTTTTGAGGCTGTAGCTGAATGGTTGCTATCACAAAACCTTCGGATAAACCACAGCAAAACCGACGTTCTTTTTGTCACAAGGAACCGTAAGTTCATACCGCCTCCATCACTACTCGTCAACAACATAGAGTTGAAATCAAAAGCTACCATCCGTTACCTCGGCATCACATTGGATCAGCACTTGGATATGACAACTCATGTCAAGAACATCACAAAAAACGTATATTATAAGATCAAATCGCTACATCACCTCCGCTCCCTACTAGAACCCACAGACTTCCGAACAACCTTCCAAGCATTAGTCCTCCCACACCTGGATTTTGCCAACATCATCCTACATGGCCTCCCTCAATCAACGTTAAACCCGCTCCGCCTAGCCATGAATACAGCCGCCAGAGTCCTCTCCGGCTCATCAAGATCTGACCATATAACACCCATCATGAAAGAACTGCATTGGTTACCATTACATGCCAGAATCCAGTATAAGTCTTTAGTCCTTACTTTCAAGGCACTAAATAACTACCCCCCTACACCAATCAGCAAGCTTATCCATGGCACCCTGGAAAACAGAAAAAGGAGAACCACATCAATGAACACCTTAATTGTCCCGAAGATAATAACGAAGTGTACTAAGGCCACCTCCAACAGGGCCTTCTCCTTATTTGCTCCTCTAAACTGGAATGCACTACCTCACGAAATCCGTGCTATCAAAAACCTAATCCTATTCAGAAAAGCATTGAAATACCACCTGTTTACAAAATGCTACCCAGAAGTCAACCTAGTCACTAACAAAACTACCACCTCAATACAACCTGAAAAGGGCTAGCAGGTCAACCTTTCTCTCTAGTCTTATTAGTGAACCACATTGTAACATCCAATCGAGTTTGATATTACTGTATATACCATTAAGTTATTCTGTACATAGTTCCCCCGGTTGTCCTATTGTTGAATTTCCCTGTTCAATGTAAAACTCAATGTTACCTGTATGCATTGTAGTATGTTCTTGTTCTATGTACACCGCACTGATTATAATAGCGCGGTATAAAAGAATTGTTAAATAAAATAAATAAATAAATAAATAAATAAATATTTCCAAAAGAAGCACAAACATTTATGCGGTCACAAGCTTATGATCTTTCCTGACGTGTCCCGAGTAACGCAGATGTGGAGAACGTTTTTACTCATCAAGTAAAAGGTTCTGGCTATAGGTTCAAGCTTTTTCTTTACTTTCCATGTAAATGTTTAGTTGTGTATCAGGCAAATCAGTATATTTTCTTTGACCCATTGCAACTGGAAGATTTCCTTAAGGACAAGGTGGTTGTTAAAGATCAGTAGAGTAGGGCAAATGATATTATATGGATAGAGGGTAGTGATGATCTCTTTCTTGTATATTATTTTATGTTGGAATGTTGCTTTTTCTAGGGATGGAATTTATCATATTAATAATGTTTAAATTCAGGACTTTGTCGAATGTCATGCATTTACCTCTTCCTTGACGTGGGCTACTTGTGTTTCTTTTTTTGCATTTGTTTAATTTCCTGTATTTAATTTCATTGTTTTCCTATATATTTACTTATGTAATGTAATTGAAATACTAGAATAAATTAAAATTAATAAATTAAATACATGCACATATTGCAACTCTGCCCCAACTCTGCTCTCAGGATTGCCTTGGTGTGGTCCGTGGAAAAGTACATGCAATTTCTTGGCACACATACTTTTTACGTGCACCTACAGCCATGCAGTTTAACAAAAGCTGTTTTCTGCAAATGACGCAGGCTTTACATGTAGGTAAAACTTTGGAGAATTCCTCTCTTTGGGGCCAAGTTTATTAAAATGCGCTACCTGGTAGAGTGTGGTTTAGAGTGAGGTAAGAGCACTGTGCTAAAAAGTAGCACGGGGCCTCACGCTAATCGGATAGCATGTGATGGTGCGGGGACTGGGCAGGTCAGGGGAAGAATGTAGGCAGTAATGGCAATTCGCAGTTAGCATGGGTGTTAGTGCGAGCTCCTAACTGCACTTGCTGCCACTAGCATGGGTGTAGTTAATGCCCCTTCTATGGGTGGCATTAATGCTGGTTGTACAGTGCTGCATCTTTGCACCATGCTAACTGTAGGGAGATGGATACACATGCCCCCTGAAGTTAGTGTGGGCCCCCCATGCCGGTAACGCTGCACATATATGCATTACCAGCATGCGTTTTAGTAAACACACCCCTTTGTGGTGCTGCATGGACCTTATGGAGACAAAAGTAATGTAAACAAATGAAGAAGAAAAAGCACACCTTTGGCTTATTCATTAGCCAGTGGATGGACCCTTTAATTTACAGAAATAGTCGCATCCCAAGAGCCAAGATGTAAGAAATACAGAAAGATAACGGTTTTGGCACTATTGTCTCTGGGGAAGGGGAGATCTTCTAGAGAAGCTGCAAGTAGTTTTCTAGAGAATGATTTTGATAAGGGGGGGGGGAGGGTATGCAGGGCCCATGGGGAAGAAAATTATAAAAGTGAATAATCTGAGATGTAATGCATTTGGCTTTGGGTCATGGTGCTTCATTGTAGTAGTTCAATGAAGAGATTTAAACATAAAAAATAGCAATGACAAATGCAGAGAGAGTGAGGTAATTAATCTGAGTGGTTTTGGGTTAGTAGAAGAAATGATGTTGCCCCATATTCGTGGAAAGGATTTGATCCTCAAAGATACTGTGGTGGGTGCACAGCTGGAGTCTCTAGGCTAACTATGGAACATCATGTTTCCTCAACTGTGAGGGCCATTCTTTGATTAGCAATAAATAGACTATTGCAATTCAGGGGTCACCTCGGTACTTCTTATAGCACTCTCACCTCCTCCAGAATACCGTGGTGGTACTTCTTTTGTTTTAATTTTTATTTTTTATTTTTCAAACATCAAAAAACAACATAACAAATAACAATGATAACAAGCCCAGCTGACCCTTAAACCACCCCTCTCTCCCATCTCCTTGCTGGCTTGTGAAAAGGTTTTTGCTTATCTGGGATCCTGATGTTACTTACACAGAGAAACTATAGCTGGTGATAATGAATTATAGATCTACCTTATAACTGCCGCAGCAGCATATTCATCAAAAGAGCGCCATTTATTTCACTTTTGATTTGATGGCTCTATTGTGGGCTTTTTCATATCTAGAATAGAGATACACAAGATTCCACCAGAGATGCCAGTCCAGATTAAGAGGGGTTTTCCAGCACAATGCTACTAGTTTTATGGCAATAGCCATCATAAAATTGAAAAGAAAAAAAATCTTCTTATCTAGAGCTGAAATTTTAGCTGCGGAATGCAAAATGATTATCCGCCATGTTAAAGGAACCTGGAAACACAATACTCTTTGTATCTTGTCCCATAGTTGCATCCAAAAACTCTGAATGTTTGGGCAACGAAATACTACATGCACTAAGGTACCTGTTTCCTTTTGACATGGCCAGCATTTATTACCAACACTTGGGTTCCATTTAGACAGTCGGACTGGGGTGATTTATGCCCGGTGAGCTAGGAAATACAGTGTTTGGGTGAGGGCAGCAAATCTGAATATTCTAGTCAATTTTTCCCAGAGCAGCGGCCATGTTTGCGGCAAAGTGGGGGGACCCAGTTCATTTTCCCATATGTTTTGCAAGCCCAAGAGGTGAGGGGAGACCTTATCCTTGATCAGAGCATAAAATGCAGAAACTGTTCCTTTTGTACTTTAACTAGCATTGGCCACTCTGAATCGTGGTGGTACTTCTGGCTGGGAAGGCCTGTCGGGATCTTGTTTTACTGATTTTTTGAGGGAACTGGCTTGTCTGTTCAGTGGGGAATTAAGTTGGATTTTAGCTTGGTGTGTAAGTCTTCCTACCCACCTGGGGTTCATTTATCTGGCTGAATTATGACACTTCAGGCTCTTAGGTCCTCTCAGTAGACCATCCTTCTTGCTCCCTTCCTGGTTCAGGTTAACTTGGCACTGATGACATAGCAGGCATTTATTTTTTTGTGCTCCGGTTTTATGGAACGTTGTGCATCCGGAAATCCCTCAGAAAGCAAATTATTTAGCTTTTAGAAAATCTGTCAAGGCCTGGTTGTTTTTCTAGGCCTTTATTATGAATGTTTTATAGACCTGTATGATGGAGTAGCTTTATTTTTAATTGAGTAGGTTTTATGGCAAGCTGCTGTGGTCTTACGGTGGAATGGTAGTCAATCAAATTGTAATAATAAATACAGTATATTAAGAGGTATACAAATAAAAATAAGTTTAAAGCCAATTTTGTATAGGGTGTCTAGTCAGGATTTGGAATGTGCACAATTTCCTGGGTATTCTGAAAAAACCTGCTGGGAGATGCGCACCCAGTGGAAACAGCCAGTATTAAGGAAGACATAAAAAAATTGATGGCGTCACGTGAAGGGTTGAACGTGTAAGCGCTGGCATTTTTTAACGGGCAATATTCCTGAAAAGCTGTGCAACTAAAATTACAATATTGTAGCTCCTCCCCCTACTGGCCACAGCACAGGTGGAAGACTCCTGCGCAACCTTGCGGGGACATTGCTGACAGGTAAAGGTGACAGTTTTACAAACTACACGTGTAAATGCTGGATAATACGAAACTGGATGTCCAGGAAGAGCCAATGAAAGAAACCTTTTGGAAAATTTTGAGGTGGTTTTAAACACTAGAGAAGTAAGCAGAATTGTCCCCTTAATCACTGGTGCATATATCTATCAGGTGCAAACACCTCTGGAATTCATTGCTGAAGGATGTAGTAAAAGCTGTTAGCGAAGCTGGGTTTAAAAGAGCTTTCGACAAGCTCCTAGAAGAAAAGTCCATTACCCATTATTAAAGTGGACTGGAAAATCCACTGTTTACCTCTGGGATAAGCAGCATGAATTCTGTCTACTTTTTGGGAACCTGCCAGGTACTTGAGACCTAGATTGGTCACTGTGGGAAACAAGTTATTGGGCTTGATGGACCTTTGATCTGGCCCAGTATGGCAAATCTTATGGGCCTGATATTCAAAGGCATTTACACCGTGTGAAGACTTACAAATTGAGTAAATGCTGCCAAAAATGATACTAACATAGTAACATAGTATATGATGTCAGATAAAGACCAGTAGGTTCCATCTAGTCTGCCCAGTAAGGTGGCTGGAGTAGGTTTACCCGCCGCTTTGTGCAGCCAACCCCCTCTATGCCTTTGTTTAGGGTTGTACACGCCACTCCATGCAGGTCACCCCTCTGTATTTGTAGTGGTATAAGAAATAGTTACGTTTATTTTGATTTTATCCTCTTGCTATAAAGGGATCTGCTGTGTCTGTCCCATGCCATTTTGAATTCCATCAATGTATTTGTCCCCACCACCTCCAAGCATCCACCACCCTTTCAGTGAAAAAGTATTTCCTGATGTTGCTTTTAAGTTTACCTCCTTGCAGCTTCATTTTAGGCCCTCTAGCTTTATAGCTTCCAATTCTCTGAAAAAGGTGTGTCTGTTTATTAACACCCTTTAAGTTTTTAAATGTCTGTATCATATCAAAAGCAAGGTGTGCCTCAAGGTTCCTCATTGTCTTCCCTACTATTTAATATATACATGCAGCCCATCTGCGACATCATAAGATCTTTCAAAGTCAACTGCTTGATATACGCAGATGACATTCTCTTATATATGCCTTTCTCTACAACTCAATTAGACCTGGCACCGTTGGTAGACTGCCTCAATTCGGTCTCAGAGTGGCTCCAATCACAAAACCTTCGCATTCAACATAAAAAAACAGAGGTGCTCTTCATCTCCAAAGACCCCAACTTCACCCCTCCAGCCCACGTCAGTGTCAAGGAAGCTGACCTACAAGCTAAAGAAACAATAAGATACCTTGGAGTTACATTGGACCAACGTCTGGATATGAAACATCACATAAATAACATAGTCAA
Source organism: Ichthyophis bannanicus (assembly GCA_033557465.1). NCBI lineage: Eukaryota > Metazoa > Chordata > Amphibia > Gymnophiona > Ichthyophiidae > Ichthyophis > Ichthyophis bannanicus. The sequence continues at coordinate 841,544,303 of CM066036.1, read as the reverse complement.
AGCTGTATACTTCAAAATACGCTCGCTCAGGCATATTTATTTATTTATTTTATTTATTTATTAACAATTCTTATATACCGCACTATTAGACATCAGCGCGGTTTACATTGAACAGAAAACATCCGACAGTTTACACATGTCTGGTCGTTACATTTAACAGGAAGCATAACTTGGCGAAATAGGAGAAACTAAATACAATAAATACAAAGCATATGCGCTCCCTGTTGGACCCAGACGACTTCCGAACCATATACCAAGCGCTAATCCTGCCACACTTCGACTTTGCAAATGCCATATTACAAGGTCTCCCTCAATCCACTCTTAGCCCATTACAGATGGCCATGAATGCCGCAGCAAGAGTCCTCTACGGAGCCACCAGAAGCGACCACGTAACTCCCATTCTTAAACAGCTTCACTGGCTCCCCATCCATGGGAGGATCATCTTTAAAACCCTAGTCCTATCATTCAAGGCAATCAAGGGTATCTCATCCTCCTCACTCACAGATCTGATTCACACTGTACCCCCCAACAGATCCAGAAGAGCAACAGCCGTAAACCTACTGACAACCTCGAAGGCGTCGACAAAGTGCAACATGACAACCTCAAACAGAGCCTTCAGTTTCTATGTCCCCAAATGCTGGAACGCTCTACCCTCCGACATAAGGGCCATTACTGACCTACTCCAGTTCAGGAAGGCACTCAAATACCACCTCTTCCTTCAATACTACCCTACCAGCAATTGAACCAGAGGAAGTGACCCACTCATGAACACACCATGCCGTTCTTTATATTACTAAGACTCTATTCTGTTCTATGTAATTATCTCATGTATATAGTTTACCCCGGTTCTCCAAGTTTGTACTCCTGTTCGATGTAAACCAAACAGCTTGTTGTTATGGTCTTTATGTTATAATGTAAACCGCGCTGATGCCGAATAGTGCGGTATATAAGAACTTGTAATAAATAAAATAAATAAATAAATAAAATATCTCTCCATCCCTTCTCTCTTCTAGATTATACATATTTAGGTCTTCAAGTTTCTTCTCATATGTCTTGTGGCACAGGTTCCAAATCATTTTGGTCACCTTCCTCTGAACCTTTTCAAGTCTTTTTATATTCTTTATGAGATATGGTCTCCAAAACTGAACACAATACTGCAAGTGAGACCTCACCAATGACTTGTACAAGGGCATTAATACCCCCATGTCTTTCTCCTGTTTATTCCTCTCTGTATGCAACCCAGCATCCTTTGGCTACCACCTTGTAACATAGTTTATGACGGCAGATAAAGACCAGCATGGTCCATCTAGTTTGCCAGCAAGGTGGCAAGAGTAGGTGCACCTGCCACTCAGTGTAGGTCACCCCTCCCCATGCCTTTGTTGAGGGGTGTACCCACCACTCCGTGTAGGTCACCCCTATTTGTTGAGAATGAAAAGACAGTTATAGTTATTTTGATTTTATTGTGTTGGTATAGACTGTGTCTGTCCCATGCCATTTTGAATTCTGTCACTGTGTTTGCCCCCACCACTTCCATTGGGAGAACATTCCAAGCATGCACCCCCCTTTCAGTGAAAAAGTATTTCCTGACATTGCCTTTCAGTTTACCCCCTTGCAGCTTCATGTTATGCCCTCTAGTTTTACAGCTTCCCTGTCTTTGGAAGAGGTGTGTTTATTCATTAATACTTTTTAAGTATTTAAAGGCCTGAATCATATCTCCCCTGTCCCTCCTTTCCTCCAGAGTGTACATATTTAGATCTTCAAGTCTCATCTCATACGTCTTCTTACGCAGGCTCCAAATCATTTTGGTCGCCTTCCTCTGAACTGCTTCCAGCCTTTTTATATCCTTTGCAAGATACGGTCTCCAAAACTGAATACAATATTCCAAGTGAAGCCTCACCAGTGACTTGTACAGTGGCATTAGCACCTCTTCCCTTTCTGCTGGTAATTCCTCTCTGTATGCAACCCAGCATCCTTCTGGCTTTTGCCACAGTCTTGTCACACTGTTTTGCCACCTTGAGATCATCAGAAACAATCACACGAGGTCCTTCTCCGGGTCCGTGCACACCAACCTCTCTCCCCCTATCGCATACAATTCCCTTGGATTTCTACTTCCTAAGTGCATGACTTTGCACTTCTACACATTAAATCTTAACTGCCAAGCATTAGACCATTCTTCCAGCTTTTGTAGATCTTTCCGCATGTTATCCACTCCCTCAGGGGAGTCCACTCTGTTGCAAATTTTCATGTCATCTGTCTAACATGGTTAGTGCCGTTGAATATTCACTGGTACTGCCGCTGTAGGCCCTGATGCTGACTGGTTAGCATCGGGGTGTTCAGGGGGTGTTCTGTGGACAGCATCCATGAATAACCAGTCAGCTGCTGCCATTAAAAGCTGTCCTAACCTTTGCTGCCAAAGCTAACCGGGCGGGGGCTGAATATCACCACTGCCCAGTTAGGTTCTTGCTTAGCTGGCCAACCCAAATGTTCAATGCCGGTGGCCGATTATGGCTCTGTATTTGAATATCTGGGTTTACGCTCCTTAAAAATTCTCAGATCCAGGAAATCTATAGAAGACTGGATTTCTACCAGATATAGAAGTGGAGTTAATGGCCATATTTAAGCATTGACTGAGGACGCTGATGAGATTCCGTTTGGAACAAGAAAGTCATGAGACCATGAAAAGAAATCCATGGCAGATGAGTGATTACTTTTAGTTTTCTATACCCCTGAAGCAGGACAGTAAGAGGCCAATTCCATATGGTGCATGCCTGGGCCTTGGGGACACCTAAAATATGGATGGGGCTAAGATATACCCAGTTCTCAACCATGAGAGCTAAATGCACCCGTGATTGTGGAATCGGGCACCTAGACGTCCGGCGTGCACCATATTCCTGCAAGGGATGTCCCCTGGGCTGCCCGCCCACACCACACAGCACTCCAGCTGGTGTGCCTGTGCATTGGTATCCCATCGCCATGGCACCTACACGTCCAGCTGGAGGCGCAGATTGCCCGATCTGGGAGTGGCCATAGCACACCGCTGTCCAATCCTCGCAGGAGCTGTCCCGTGGTGTGCCATGGGGTAGGAGGGGCTGCAGCTCACAAATCTTGTAATGCCCAGCATTTATTCTACCATCGGGGTGGAATAAGCTGGGCATCCATCTTGGTGCTGGGGTACATACAGAGGTATGTCCTGAATAGCCTCTGTACGTCCCGGCACCTGGTCACTCCCGCCGCTCCATCCTAGCACTGCCCCCTCCAGCATCCTCCCACCCACATCCAGTGCTCCCCGCACAAACACTGTGTATGTGCGGGGAGCGCTGCTGGTGGGATCGGGACCTGGATCTGAGCACGGGTTGGACATCAGACCCGCACGTCCAACCCTGCTAGTCACAGGACAGAATGGCCCCCTATGAGTTTGATGAGCCCGAAACATAGTGTTGTGTCGGGTATTTGTTGTGGACAATTTTGTGTATGTGGATAAAAGAGAAGAGTTCAGGTTTTCAAAAAAAATGAAATTATTGATAAAGAATAAAGATTTTTTGAAAGTTAAATAATAAAATATTAAAATGGATCTTTTGTTTCTATTTGGTAGCTTTTGACGTTATTTTGGTTATCAGATTGCTCTGCACTGGTCTGACAAAAAAGTGTTTCCTCGCAGAGTGGATGGGCTCAATTTTTTGTCTGCTGTATAGGTACATCGAATCTAAAATAAGCTATAAACTATTCATACATTTCTGGCCTGCTCAAACTGTGTCCACAACTGTGTACTGTGGTTCTAAATGTGTAAATAGCAGCTTTTGTAAAATCGGTATTTACTAGGGTTACCAGACTTTTGGGTCGCAAATTTGTGACACCTAAGCAGGGCTAGGCTGGGATAGGTGGAGCAGGGTTCCTCCCTCCTTGTGCATCTTTTCACCATATATTTAAAAATGACCGTCTAAGTAGCTTTCAGTAATTTCAGAAGCTTAAAACAAGGGTGGGATGGAATAGAGGAGTAGCCTAGTGGTTAGAGCAATAGCCTAACACCCAGGAGATTGGAGTTAAATTTCCACTGACATTCCTTGTGACCCTGGGCAAGTCACGTTACCCTCCTTTGCCTTGGAAGAAAAGGCCTGGCAATCTACTTCCAGTCACACTGCCAAGAAAGCCAAGGAGCTGCTGGGTCGCTAGGAGTCAGCATTGACTTGATGGCACGTAAAAAAAAAAAAAAAAAAGACAGTAGCAACCTTCTTGAGTTCTAAACCCACATGTATACATACGTGCTTACATTTTATTTTATACATATTGATAAATATTCTGCACATTTCTAAAATTCCCCCTCTTTGTTTAGAAAAGAAGTTAATTTTATATCTCCTAGCAGGATCGAAAAGACTGTACTACAGAGGTGTAGGCAACAGATGTTATGTCCTTTGCCTCTGACTCCATTGAAACTGGGGACAGGAGGTGATTATAGTCCATGAAGGCTGGACACCACCTCAAAATCAAGGACAAGCCCCGAACACTGGGGACATCTGGTGATCTTTGTATTTACACATGTAAATGCTGCACAAGCCTTCTGACCTTGTTTCATCCCCCCCCCCCCCCATGCGAAAGAAACGTATGTAGAAAGGTATCTTCTCAGGTGACCTGGTGAGGCAGATGGCTACATGTGTCCCATTGGGAAAAAGATATTTGGCTATATTTTTCTGATATGTGGCAAATGACTTGACAATATTTGTAGCTGAGCAGCATATGTTTTCCATGCGCCTCTGAAGCTTGGTATTGTGACTCTGCTCTCCTAAGGCAGGCAGAGCACATTGCTACTCTCATAAGCTTCATAAAGAAAAGTAGCCACCTCCTTTCTTTATAGAACACTAGCGTAAGCATGTTAGTCTAAGGCGCGATCACTTAGGCCAGCCCTAGATCGAGTTTAAACGCCCAGGCCTAGATTTGTAAAGAAGGGATGTCAGTGATAGTATTTTACACACATATTTGTGCATCTGCCCATGCTCAACTCACACGCATGCTCACAGTGAAAGCACATGCCATCGCGCGTACTTACAGAAAAGAGACCTCCTCAGTTATACATGCAAAAGTCTATTTGCGTGCGCAAATCACTAAAGTACTGTAATTTGCGTAGGGAAATTTTGCGTATTGTTAAGCAGCTCCTTATAAAATTGCTTCATAAGTATATTCAAAGAGTCTTGAAATGGGTTGCAAACTGTGCTTCTAGCCAAAATAGATCTACGTTTGAGATGTTCATCTTGCTGCTTGCTTCCAAGACTGCTTTGATCGTGCTACATTAACAGTCATTTGAAATGCCTGTCTATGACATTTTTCCCTACAGAGGAGAAATAGCTGGGGCCAATCCTGTATTGGAACTTTTCACTGGTTTGTTTTTCCCAGTGATGAGCTGTTGGTTTAGAAATCTCCTAATCTGCTGAGTGAGAAAAAGGCTCCTAGCATGGCAATAAACAGACCAGAAAGCTTCTTTTGTGGCTAATCAGTGCTGGGTCAGTTGTTGGTTTCCATGTGAAACAGAAACGGCTAGAGCACTTGTCTGATTAGGTGCCCTTAAGTCTGAGGTGAACGACCCTTGGATTGTTTATCAAACAATAAAGAATGTTTGCAGACACTCCACCATTGTTTTACAGCCCCAGAGTGATTGTCCCAGCATTAAATCTGTAGTAGCTCAATAGACATCTCACTTTTTTTTCCTTAGGACAATTAAGCTGCCATTGATAAAGAATCCAACCACTCAGAATCGATTGTGTTTCATTCCAGTACCTAGAACAAAGTGTTCCAAACGGAAGGGTAGTGTGCCCACATTGCTGGAGCTCAGGAGGCTCTATATAAAATAATAAAAGGAGTAGGATTGGTCACCAAACCTTAAGAAAGTCCTTTTGGAAAGGCATCATGCTTTTATAGCTCCTACTCAGCCCTTCCTGCTGTATAGATTACTTGGAAGGGAAGACCTCTGGTACACAAGGATTCCAGCCACTGCTGACGTTCTGCCAGGTTGACAGCCCGGACCCCTTTGTTACTGACTCAGACCCGTTTTGAATTTGTTTACTTTGTGCCATTGCAGTTGGAGTGAAAGGTAGAGCCCCCCCCCCCCTCTGTTGACTCTGACCTAGTATATTTTTTTAGGTTAAAGACAAAGACACTTAATTTCCGTATGTAAGATCATAAGCTTTTATAAAGGGGGGGGGGGCAATATTCAAAAAGCAGAAATTCAGTGCTGGAATCTGGATATGTGCTGACATTGAATATCTGGTTTTACCACTGATCGTCGGTGCTATCCCAATAAAGCTAGGATTGCTTTTTTGTGGTTTGTTAGCTGACTGAATATCGCTGCTTACGGGATAACCCGGGGGACTGCCCTCGTTCCACTGATGGACCACCGCAGCACTATCTGGACAGTGCTCAGAGAAGATATTCAGCGGCACAATAGTCTCAGAGCATCGTCAGCAGCTCTTGGTTCCTAAGAGTGTGTGAACTCCCCAGCTAAGAGATGAAATATGGAGCTGTCAGCACCGGCACCAGCATAACAGTAGCAAGGCTACTCACCAAAGCTCTGATTTCTGCTTGAATAGCTGCTGGTTGCCATATTTTGTTTCTTCAGCAGGATGAGCTGGATGGCTGCTGCCTGAGGCCCTGCCCCCTTGCTATCATGTCATCTACAGGTGCTTACCTGTTGAAGGGCCCTGCTGAAGGGCCATATCAAAGGGCCTTTTGTGTGGGCTTATTGTGGACTTCAGGTAGACGATGGTGAGTGTTGAGCTGTCTCTGACTGTACATATGCTGTAAGCATTAATCAGGTTTCTACCGTTCCGTGGCATAGCCAGAACTGATTTTTTGGAGGGGTCCAAGTTTAACTTGGGGATCGCTAGGCAAACAGGTCTGAGTCATACTAGTTATACTCTCATTGACAAATAATACCATTGTGTGCACCTAAGTCTGCGACAGGTGCCATACATCCTCGATGGCACTTTACATATTTTAAACTTTGTTATTTCAAGCACTTACCCAGGCTAAATAAAGCATGTGCACACCTTTGGAAAATAATTCAGTTATATTTAAAGATGTCCCAAGAGGCATGGTCCTAAAGCTTAATTTAAACCTTACCAGAAAACAGCGCACATCACATCCTGTAAAATGTTCTAAAACCTTGTCTAATGTAACAACAAATAAAAGGCTAAGCAAATGTCTAATTTCTGGAATGTTCAAGGTAGAACGCAACATAACTGCAATAAAACAATCACAAGAATATACAGTTGTGGTCAACATTATTGGCACCCTTGCAGTTCAACCCCTTAATGTCCAATATCTTCTAAAAAAAATGGCCAGTGAAATGACTTTGGACTATATATGCATACATATTTAACACATAAAAGAATAAAATAAAACAAGACCAATTAAAAAAGGAGATAGTAGGAAATAGTATAAAACTGAGACCTTGCCAAGACGTGATTATTCCCTATGAATAAAGTGAAAACCCTATCATACTTTCATGTTTCGTACACCTGAACCAAGGCTACTTAATCTTAAACAGTTTTAAGTATTTTTTGTTGGATTACTTGCCTGGAAAGGACATCCTCTCTCATAGCAAGCCCTCCTTTTTATCTTATCATAAAGGCTACTTAGCCTAAAAAGTAAATCGGGGGGACAACACAAAAATGCGATCCTTCAGATACACTTGCCGATGATCTTCTCAGTTGTCTGTTGAGAACTGGAATACTCTTTAGGGTCCTTTTATGTCTCCTCACCATACCCCACCGCGTTGAACAATAAACTTCAAATAGCTCTAAAAGCTAATCTTGCTGCTCTACTTTCTTCTCAGAGAGGCCATTGTGGAGTATGCTTGATTGTTTTGCTCCTTTCCATGTCTCCCTAAATCAACTATAATGACTAACTGGAAACCACGTGACACAACGCCGTGTTTCAAGCCTCAAGTTGTTTTCGGCTCTTCCTCAAGCGAACTCCCCAGTCAGTTACATCCCCTTTTATTTCTCCTCCCAGTTGTCAAGAAATTCTGAATCAAATATTGGCGCCAGGTGCTAATAGTACTCAAAGTCAATTTCCAAGTAAACCCTATGCCAAAATATTTAAAACTTTATAACCTATCTTGTCTACCCTATAATCAGCCCCTCCAATCAATTTCTGAATTAAGTCCATGGGGTGTCATAGCTTGTAATTTAAATATCCCCTGTTGTTCCAGATAGTGCAATTTAGAAGTTCAATCCCCTCCTAGTACATGAACAATGCACAGGTCACAAAGGTTGGGGAACTAGCTAGCCTCCATAGCCTCCCCCCCCCCCCCCAGGTCAAACACAGGATGTCACCTGGCTGCCAACCAGAGTGCTCCCAATCCAAGGCATTGCAGGGGGGTGTACTACTGCATGGCATGCGCATCCCAGGGAACATGACAGGTGACAGGGTCAGGGTACCCACACATGGTGGGTGGGCCTACTGTTGACATCAGCTATAACGCACACACACCATTGTGTTCCCTACACTACAAAGGTGGAGGAGGTGGAGGAGTAGCCTAGTGGTTGGGGCAAGGTACTTCAGGCCGGAAGGTCGGGGGTTCAAATCCCACTAGAGGACAGCAACCTTAGGCTGGAAGGACTGGGGTTTCTAGTCCCACAGGTGCTCCTTGTGGTCTTGGGCAAGCAACTTAACCCTCCATAGCCCATGTTCCCTGTAAAATAGCTATCTCCAAGTTATAATGCCCTGTTCAATGTAATTTCAGTTTGTTCAATGTAAACCGCACTGATGCAGAATAGCGCGGTATATAAGAGAATATAAATACACTGTGTGGGGCACAAACTAATGTTCTCTCTTTTCTCTCTCTGTGCAGGTATGCCACACTATCGCCATGACGGACTGGACCATATATAACCTTGATGCCCAGGAGGTGCTACCAACAGGCTGTGACTGTCACTGTGTGCCAGCAGTCACCACCACCATTCGGCCCATCACCATTAACCAAACTGACTGCCATTACTAGGGAATGGTGGACTGCCCTGGCCCCAGCATTGGCCACACTGTCTGGGTGACCGCACCCCACCACTGCCCCACACACCAGCTGCACTGTCCCTTTGACCCCACAGGACCAGGTGCACAAGAATAAGCCACCGTACAGCTGCCACAACCATGTTGGGTATACAGCACCCCTGTCTCTGTACCATTAACATGACTGCTGTGGACAGCCTAGCAGTGCCACAGCAGATACACAGTGGACAGGGCTGGCAGTGCACCAACACACACGGTAATGCACACATGTGACCCTGAGCCTTGACATGGGTGTGAATATGAGGGGGGCGGTTGGGGACCCATGACCCAGCTTGGCAGAACCATGCTACCATGAGGGGCATGGTAGTGATGGCACACTTGCAATACAGTATGGACAATGGTGGGGCACACACAACAGTGCCGCACAGTGCCATACAGTGTGTGGGCCAAGTACCACTCACCCTCCTGTGAGGTGGGAGCGGAGCTATCAAAGCCAGGGATCCCAGTAATGGAGACCTCGTCCATGAAATGGAGGACCTGTTCCTCAAGGGAGCTGTCTGCGCTGGCGCTCTGGTGGCAGCTTGCTGTTGTTGGCCCTCGTATCTTTTGCAGCCTGCTGTGCCACCCGCCACTTTTTCTTGATATCCTCCACGTCCCTGTTGTGTTGGTGGATGACATCCACCCTCCTGGCTATGTCCCTCCAGGCCAGTTGCTGCGTGCCGACATCCTCTGCAGCAAAGAGGGTGACATGCCACTGAATTATGAGCCCCAGGGTCATGGAGGTCTCTGAGGGTGTGAATTTGGCCTTCCTGGTGTGCTTTGGGCCCTTAGGTGCTGGGTTAGCCATTGTGCTGCTCAACCGCTATGGCAGGAGTAGCTTACCCATGTATTCCTTTTCAACATGTGCGGTTATGATGCCCAAGCAGACCATGGCCCGTCCAAAACCATATCTGCTACCTGTGCAGCATTTTAGCCGCCGTAAAATCCACTTCTGGATACGCTGTATGCCGTCCTGGCTATACGCCATGCTGACGAGGGAGTTCGATATGCGGGGACTGTCCTACCTGGGTAAGTCACAAGCGCCGAGGCACACTATCTGTATATGCATGCTTACCACCACACTGTGTAACATTGCCTGTGTGTTGCAGTGTGTTGCCTGGCTACATTACATAGCAGCGACTCTGTAAGCAACAGGTAATGCAAAGGCATGCTGGCATGCTGATGTACTGTGCCACACACTTCACGTTGTGCCACGCTGCCGTGTCACAGTACCCATGGAGCGCATGGCGCAGTATACAGGCACGCTGGCATGCTATCGCGGTACTCATACACTGTGGTGGCATTGTTGGTGGTCCAGTGGTGGCATAGGGGGTCCATATTTGCAGAGTGAAGCCTCAGGAGTTATGATGCCCTGCACCCAAGCTGTGCCAGCCCATGTGTTTGGGGTCTGGCTCTGTGGACTGGGCATGCTTGGCTGGGGTGTGTGGTGCACCACAGACACCCACTGGTCCTCCAATGGTGCCACCTTCACCAGCACAATGGCCTGCAGTGTATCTGCCACCCAAGCTATGGGTTGCCTGGTGGCTGGTGCCTGCATCTCCCTGCCCCCTTCAGATCCCAGGCCTGCATGACCCTCCCCCTCCAACCCCTCCTCCCTCCCAGAACCCCCTGGCTGCTCTTTACCCCTGGACCTCTCCCCCTCCTTCCCTGACCCCCCTGACTGGTCACTACTGTCAGAACCCCAACCCCTCTCCTGACTCCCCTGACTGGTCACCACTGCTGGGACCCTCTCTCTCCTCCTCTGACTCCCATAGCTGGCCCAGTTCCCCCTCCCATGAGACACCTACCTTGTCAGGACCCTGCAACATACCCAGCCCTTCCATGGCTTCTGCAAGTGCCCCTGCAACCACCTACTCCACACCCACAGCCATTACTTCCCGCACCACTGCCACCTCCAGGTCAGGATTCCCTGCCCCCTCAGCCCACTCCACCTCGGGCTCACCAGGAACCTCCATGCTGACCCCAGCAGAGTCAGCCACTGCCACCCTCACCCCCATCAGTGTGGCTTGGTCAACAGATGCCAGTCCATCCATGGAGATGTCCTCTTCTGTTATGCTGGACCCCTCCTCCTCACTGCTGGAGGATGAGCTCCTGAGGTAGCCTGTTGTCCCTGCTGTTCTGGGGTGGCATGACCACTTGCTGGCGGCACTCACATTGGCCCTGTCACACTTGGGGCTTTCCCAACTTGGCCTGTGGGGAGAGGAGTGGGGTGATTACATGTGCTCCTGCACATTGGCCAGAGGGTGGGTCTGGGACAGCACTGGGGCCACACTTGCATGTCTGCACATGCCCACATATGATCCACAGGGCATGCCACCCTCCAGTGCCCCCTGCCGACCATCTTCTGTGCTCACCTGCAGCCTGTACTCCTGTCACTCACATGTGCCCTGCTGTGGTTGGTGGGCCCCCTCCCCAGCATCTGGGCTCATTGCTTATTGTGTGCACCCCTATACAGCTGGTCCATGCAGTGGCACTGTCTGGGGTGTTTCCATCAGGGTGCAGTCGGGGCCTGCTGGTGCACTGCATACATTGGCTTGCAGTGGTGTGACTGTACACCACCCTGTGCTGTCCTATCCTACACTGTGTCCTACATGACAGGCAGAGACTCTCACAGGGGGTCACGTGCACATCACAGCAGGGAGGTGATGGTAGTAGGACCAAACAGCTTTCTTGTAGCGACACTGCAACATGTTTCAATATCACCCTTATTTATATTTGTACTTGGTCTGAGGCATAACCCCCTGAGGGAGGAGGAAGACAAGGCACATTGGGTTGTCACCTCAGGATAGGTGTTCAGTCCTACTGCCATGGATGCCCTGTCCTACATCGTGAACAGTCCCTGACCAGCTGGTCTGCCTGAACTTCATGATCTGCAATGACTGGTGTTCACTGTGGCTACTGGGGTCCGCAATGTGTCTCGCTTACCTGTGTCTGCTGCCAACTGGTCTCGGAGGCACTGCATGAGGCATGGATGCTGGCAGCGCATTGTCCGGAAGCGGCACTTCAGGGTCTCCAGGGTGTGTCGGACACCGTGGTCACTGTGAACATGAGGTTGAGGTCCATATTGGGTCAGTAGTAATTTCTGAGGTCACCTATTGGGCATTCACATATCCTGTTCATGCAAGTGGGCTGCCCATCCAGGCTGCAAAGACATGTGCCTGTGTATCTCCTGTGGCACATCCACTAGGACACCTCCAGCATCTGCCCCAGGTTACACACATACCACAGCCACCTGGCCAAGGCTGCATGCTCCATGCACCTTCGTCCATCCCCAGGTCAGCTCCACATCCCCCCTGTCGTGACTCTGGCTCCCATGTTCTGCCAGTGTCTTCATCCCCTCATCCCTTTTCCATACTCCCACCTGTGGCACCACTATCTGGCATGGCTGGCTTTGTACATGGCAGGTGACAGTGCTTGGACCAGCCTTTGTTCAGGTAGCCTCACCACAAAAATCTCCTAAAGACTCCCCAGTGAAACATTAACATCTCTTTTTGTCGGACCACAATGAGGGAGGTTCAGATGAGGTTCTAAACCACACCAGTCAAAGAAAGTCCATTTTAATCACAGTTCTTTGATGAATTGAAAATCGTGTAGAAAAAGCCAACTTATCTTAAAATGATTGAGAGAAGAAGCGCAAGCCTTGTGTAGAGCGTCCAAATTCAAATTCATTCACGACGTGCACGTTTCGGGACACCGCAGTCCCTGTATCAAGTGCTCTCGCGCAAACAGCTTCAAGTTGATTCTTCTCCAATGAGTGTACAAACTACCAACTCACTCCATTTTAAAAACCCCCGGTTCTCACCGGAAACCAATCACAATGAGGAATCAGATCTTTCACAGTTGGTCAGCAAACCCGTCAATCATCAAGGGTTCTTTCTGTTCCACTTGTAGATAAAACCACATGCTAAAGCTGCAATTCTATAGCAACTTCCACATGTACCCTGCAGAGCACAGCACAACAATGGCTACCCAATGTGCAGGAGATCATAGAAAAGGCAAATATCAAAACTGGAATCATTGAGGTACCAAAAAACTTGGCAACTAGCTCTTGAAGAGTGCTAGGATCCAGGTGGAATACCTGAAATTTGGCTTAACTGGCATAGCAGCTCTACAGCCTTGATGATTGACGGGTTTGCTGACCAATTGTGAAAGATCTGATTCCTCATTGTGATTGGTTTCCGGTGAGAACCGGGGTTTTTTAAAATGGAGTGAGTTGGTAGTTTGTACACTCATCGGAGAAGAATCAACTTGAAGCTATTTGTGCGAGAGCACTTGATACAGGGACTGCGGTGTCCCGAAACGTGCACGTTGTGAATGAATTTGAATTTGGACGTACTACACAAGGCTTGCGCTTCTTCTCTCAATCATTTTAAGATAAGTTGGCTTTTTCTACACGATTTACAATTCACCAAAGAACTGTGATTAAAATGGACTTTCTTTGACTGGTGTGGTTTAGAACCTCATCTGAACCTCCCTCATTGTGGTCCGACAAAAAGAGATGTTAATGTTTCACTGGGGAGTCTTTAGGAGATTTTTGTGGTGAGGCACTTATATAGCTATCTCCGATCAGCGGGATTTTTTTCTTGTGTGGTTTGTTCAGGTAGCGGCACACTGGCCATCTGGCACTACACAGACCACACACTTACATGCTTTGTGCAGCTCTGTGCAACATGGGGATCCTTGGATTGGGCATGCTGGCCATTGCACATCTGTGCTGTCCAATGCCATCACTATGTTGCCATCTGTTTATCTGTTCTTCCTGTGATGTGCTGTGGCTGCTGTGAATCCACAGTGTGTGGTGTCTGGTGAATGCACACGCTGTAGTTGCACACCCACCTCATAGCCCTCCTTGCACAGGGCCATGCCTCCACTGCTGTCTCCCTGTGGTGTGGGATTTTCTATGCAGGTTGCAGTTGGTTCCATCCTCCACCAGGGGATGCTCCAGCTTACCCACATGCTGTGTCAGGGAGGGGCTACTGCTTGGGCCAACTAGGGCTGGCAGTGTTGTACTCTGTGCGGTACTGGGCCTGGCTGTCTCCTGTCCAGTTCACATTGCTACTGCCTCTGGCTTGTGAACTTTCCCCACATCCCTGTCTGCACGTGCAGATGCACATCTGTGCCTCTGTCAGTGTGTTTGCCATGGCCTGCTACCCTGCTCCACCCTTCACCATGCTCCCTGCCCCTTTGAGGCTACTCACCTGTGCAGGTGCAGTTGGATATCCCACCAGATGGCCATTGATAGCTTCAGGTTGGGCCTCCAATCCTCCCTTGGGTATAGCACCCCCTCGTACTGAAGTATTACTTGTGCCAGGGCCTCTGCCTCACCAGGGCTGAAATTTACAATCCTCCTGGACACCATGCTGTTGTTGTCTGTCAGCCTAGCTAGAGGGGGGCTTCTGCACAGGCAGGCGCCAGATCCTGCTTGGTAGTGTTAACTGCTACACGGGTACTCCAGGAGCTCGCTACACTGGTATGCCAATACGCGCTCTACGCGCTCACCTGCCCATGGATCGTGTTGGGTCTTTCGTACACGGGTAGTTCAAAATCCCCTCCTGGTGCTTGCCCGCTTAGGGTACATTACGCGCCTGGTGCTATGCTTGGTTTGGCACTCATTTTCATGGCTTGCCAATGTAGGAGCCGCCTGACTGACGTTTCGGTCTCATTTACTGAGCAGATATCTTTAGCCAGGTAGGACCTGCATCACCGCCTTGTTCAATATCAAGCCCAACATTCCCATTGCAGTAAGGTTAGATGCACCTGTGATCAATTGTCAGTACTCACGACTTGAATCAACCAATGAATGATGGTTCTAATGATTAAAATGGCCACATTCACTCACTGTTCCATTTTCACAATGGTGAAGACAAGAGAGCTGTCTGAGACCCTCAGAAAAGCCTTTCTCACCAAATATCAAATTTCAAAGGGGTACAAGGCCATCTCCAAAGGTCTTGGGATTCGTGTGTCTACAGTTATTAAGAGGTTTTCTGCACATGGAACTGTCAAGAACCAACCAAGTCGTGGTGGAAAGAGGAAAATTAATCCAAGAAGTCTTGTAAGGTTGGCGCGAACTATTGGAAAAACAGCACATACAACATCCAAAGAGTTTAAGGCTGGTATGGAGCAATCTGGAGTGGTGGTTTCAAAGCAAACAAAACAAAACAAAAACAAAAGATATGCCATAATGGGTCAAGGTCCATCAAGCCCAGTATACTGTTTCCAACAGTGGCCAATCTAAGTCATAAGTACCTAGCAGGTTCCCAAAAAGACACACAGGTTCCTCAATGCTTGTCCCGGTGCAAGCAATGGATTTCCTGGGTACTTTTTAATAATGGTTTATGGACATTTCCTACAGGAATTTGTCCAAACCTTTTTTAAACCCAGCTACACTAACAGACTTTACTACATCCTCTAGTAATGAATGAAAAAATATTTTCTCTTATTAGTCTTAAATGGGTTACACTGCAGTTTCATTGTGTGTCCCCTAGTCTTTCTACTTTTTGATGGTGTAAACAACTGATCTAGGTTTTCCCGTTCCACTCCATTAATTTATAGACCTCTATCATATCTCCCCTCAGCCATCTCTTTTCCAAGCTGATGAGCCCTAAACTTTTAAGCCTTTCCTCATAGGGCTATCCTTCCATCCCCTTTACCATTTTGGTGGCTCTTCTCTGTACTTCTCTAATTCCACTATATCATATTTAAGATACGGCGACCACAATTGCACACAATATTCAAGGTGCGGTCATACCATTGAACGATGCAAAGGCATTATAATATCCTTGGGTTTTTATCCATTCCTTTCCTTATGATTCCTAGCATTCTATTTGCTTTCTTGGCCACCGCTGCACACTGGGCGGAAGGATTCAATGTGTTATCCACGATGACGCCTAAATCTTTTTCCTTGGTGGTGGCTCCCAATGTGGAATCTTGTATCATGTAACCATAGTGTGGGTTGTTCTTTCCTAGGTGCATAACTTTGCACTTGTCCACGTTAAATTGCATCTGCCATTTGAATGTTCAGTCTTCCAATTTATCAAGGTCCTCTTGCAATTTTTTACAATCTTCTTAGGTTTTAACAACTTTGAATAATTTTTTGTCATCTGCAAATTTAATCACCTTAGTCGTTATTCCCATTTCCAGGTCATTTATAAATATGTTAAAACGAAGTAGACCCAGCACAGATCCCTGGGGTACTCCACTATTCACCTTTCTCAATTGAGAAAATCGGCCATTTAGCCCTACCCTTTGCTTTCTATCTTTTAACCAGTTCCTGATCCACAATAGTACACTGCCTTCTATCCCATGACTTTATAATTTCGCCAAGAGTATCTCATGAGGGACCTTGTCAAAGACTTTCTTAAAATCCAGATACACTATATCAACCGGTTCATCTTTGTCTACCTGTTTATTCACACCTTCAAAAAAATATAACAGATTAGTAAGACAAGACCTTTCTTGGCTAAATCCTTGTTGGCTTTCTTCCATTAAACCATGACTTCTATATGTTCAGTAATTTTGCCTTGAACTGACGTCAGGCTTATCGGTTTGTAGTTTCCTGGATTGCCCATTGAACCCTTTTTAAAAATTGGCCTTTCATTGGCCATTCACCAATCTTCAGGTACTACAGATAATTTTAATGATAGTTCATAGATTACTAATAGTAGGCCTGCAACTCATATTTTAGCTCTTTCAACACTCTCAGATGTATACCATCCAGTCTAGGTGATTTGCTACTCTTCATTTTATCAGTTGTAATACATCTTCCTGGTTTATCAATATTTCTTTCATTTCTTCCGATGCGTCACCTTTAAATACCA
Source organism: Ichthyophis bannanicus (assembly GCA_033557465.1). Lineage (NCBI taxonomy): Eukaryota > Metazoa > Chordata > Amphibia > Gymnophiona > Ichthyophiidae > Ichthyophis > Ichthyophis bannanicus. Next base: position 841,527,429 of record CM066036.1, on the reverse strand, counting down.
TTTCAAGCATGGGTAACCTCCCTGCATCTTCCTCAGTAAAGAGCGAAGCAAAGAATTCATTCAGTCTCTCCACTATGACCTTGTCCCCTCTTAGTGCCCCTTTTATCCCTCTGTCATCTAATGGTCCAACTGACTCTCTCACAGTTTTTTTGCTAAGAATGTACTTGAAAAAGTTTTTATTATGTGTTTTTGCTTCCATGACGTTTTTTTTTCAAATTTTCTTTGTCTGCCTTATCAATGCTTTGCATCTAACTTACCAGTGCTTATGTTTCCAGTTTTAGTCATTTGGCTCCTTTTGCTATTGCCTGAAAGATGCTTTTTTGGTTACAACAGCCTCTCTGACCTCACCTTTAAACCATGCTGGCAATTTTAGGGCTTCCTTCCACTTTTCTTAAAGCATGGAATACATGTGGTCTGGGCTTCCACGATAGTATTTTTAAACAACACCCATGCTTGATGTAAGTCTTTAACCTTTGCAGCTGCTCCTTTTAGTTTTTTCTTAACTATTTTCCTCATTTTATCATAGCCTCCCTTTTGAAAGTTAAAAGGTAGTACTGTGGATTTCAATGCTGTCCTTCATTTATTAAACCAAATGTGATCATGCTATGATCATTATTGCAAAGGGGCCCCAACACCCTTATCTCTTGCACCAGATCTCGTGTTCCACTAAGGAACTGCATAGAGACCCTTGTAGAACAACATGACAAATATGGAAGTGGTGATGCACATCTCCACACCAACAGGATTGTCACTAGGTAGAAGATCCCTGGTAGTAGCTGACAGAGCACCAGACCAAACAAAAGCCAACCAAACAGTACCCAGAATGTAAGGATAATATCCACATAGCAGAGACTGTCCCTATGGAGACAGTGATAGTGCATCAGGAAGGAGTTGCTCCCCCCAGCCAATGACCTGGTTTGAGGCCTAGCTGCCCTGCGATTTATCAGACGTGGTGATGCTTTGGTACCATGCTGGGATGAGAGCAGCAATCATCCTAAGAGAAAATGTAGCTGTATGTTGCAAATATGATAGGCCACAGATGTATATCCTGAACAGAAGGTTCAGGCAGGTCACCAGTGAAACCTTTCTGTTCCTATCTTTTTCCATGAAGGTGACAGAGGATGCCCCCCTGAGACAATGGCTGCTGACTTGCATTGTGGTGTCCAGCACATGCCCTGAGGAGTGGTATAACAGAGCACACAGAATTACCAGGACCATCATAGAATGGAGATTTGGGTAGCTGAAGAGCTGCTTCAGGTGTCTGGACTGGTCAGGAGGGGAACTTTTGTACAGCCTTCTAAGGGTCTGTGAGATCTTTATGGCCTGTTATATGCTACACAACTATTCCCTACAGCGAAGGTTACCTCTGCCAAATGTACTGGAAATAGTCATTGAGGACTGAGATGCAGATCTGGAGGTTCCATAGCAAATTGACAGTGCTCATGCCTATGACAAAGACATATAAAGACACTTTATGTGAAGGTGCATGTTTAATAAACAACAAAGTGCTGGTGAAATACAATGAAGCCATTCCCCCCCCCCTTTCACCAGTGCAGGACCCACCTACCCTAGGCAACCCCCACTCTCCTCGCCCACATGCAGTTCCACATATTTCCATACACCTCTCACACTGTCATACTTCACACACTACCCTTCCACCAACCCCCCAGCTCCCCCTTCCCACACACATGCACCCCTCACATCCACAGCAGTCATCAATCCCCCAAAACACTCCCCCACATTCCCACTCATTCCAACATGCCCTTCACACCCCCCATCTCTCACACCTATCATACAACCACCCCAAACAACAAATATCCCATTAGTCTGAGTGCAGGACACACAGGCATGCCCCTAATGCTTGACCCGTTCATGCCCCCCTCCCATGGCTCCCGCCTCTTCTCACTCCAATGGAGGACACATGCACCTGCATCTGTGTTACAATGGCAGTGGGAGTGCTGGGTGGCGTGTCACTTGACTCTGAAGAGCTGCTGCTGTCACTGTTCACACCAGCCTCTTCTATGGCATCTTGGAAAGGGGGAAACCAGTGTTAGTCGCCCTTTCCTGAGGAGCATGCTCCAGAATACAGGTAGCTGGTGGTGTGGGATTTTCAGAGGTCAAAGCACATGGAGTGGTGGTCGTGTTGGTAGAGGAGTTGGAGGCAGAGCTGTGCCCAGTCAAGGTAATGCCATTGGTGGAGGTAGCAGCAGGAGCAGAGAGACCTGATGCCTCGGTACTGCTAGCAGGTGCTGGATGGGATGTGCATAGAGGTGTTCTTTTGCTGCCAGTTGGCACCCCTACAGTGCAACTGACTGGCACAGGAGCATCAGCTTCTCCACCCTCTATGCCTGGTGTGCTTGGTTCTGTTGCAGGAGCTTATCTGCGCATTATATCAGTTTTCTGGCATTATGTCATCCCTGTGCTGTTCCTGCTCTTCACTAGTGCTACCTTCTTCCTCCAGAATGATTGCCTTTTTTTGAGTGCTGCTGCTGTGACACACAGAGCCAGGGATTTAACTGTATCAAGGTTCTTGATGGGAGGAATACAATTTTCTTTACTTACAGTAAGTTGCCAGCACTCTCTTTGAATGCATTGATGATACACAACAATTAAAGGAGTAATTGTCTTCCCTTTAAGACCTTTTCTCATGTCTGCTGCAGAGGAAACCGTAATTTGCATCTCTCCTGCCACTAGCTTGTGATATTGCAGAAGGGCTGTCAGGTAAGGTTTGCCTCTTTGCAGATGATACCAAAATCTGTAATAGAGTAGACACCACAGCTTTTGACTCTATTGCCCCTCTTTGACCATTGTGTCCTGCTTCCTTGCCTTCCAATTCTTGGTTCTACCCTGGCCTCCATCTTCTCAAGAGCCAGTTTCATCAGCTGGAGCACCACTGAAGTGTCGGACTCCCTCCTCACTTTCCTCCTTCAGATCTGCATCCCATCACTATCATCCGCTGCTGTTTTGGCCAGTCATATTACTATGTTTTGATTCACAAGGATGCCTCTTCCACCCATCTGTTTTGCTTGCTGCATCATCTCACTGATCCCCAACAAGCCCCTTCTGCAGCCACTTCCCTCCATCCCCAGGTCTTTGCCTCAGTGTTTCACCAGAAAATTGTCAACATTCGATCATTTCTGCCACCTGTAACTGGGATCTGCTCTACCCTGGCTTGCCCCTCCTCTTCTAATTCTGGCCTCTCTGATTCCCAGACTCCTACCTATAGTGAGCTCTGTCATGTCATTACTGTCTCTCATTCCACCACTGCCCCATCTGACCCCATGCCATCCCAGCTGTTTAAGCTGGTCAGTGCTTTTTTTCTTTCTCAGCTGTTCTCCATAGTTCCTAATTCTTTTTCCTTTTGGCTCCTTTCCCTCCTGTCGGAGGAAGCCACTGTTCTCATTCTCAAACTTGGTTCTACTGACCCCCTTGATCCTCTCAATTATAGACCTTTCTCCCTTCTACCCTTTCTTTCTAAAGTTGTTGAGCGGTTGGTGGCTCAGCAACTTCACAATTTTCTTCTTTGCTCTGGTGCCCTTTACTCGGCCCAAACCGGTTTCTGACTTCACCTTTTCACTGAGCACTCCCTTCTGGCTATTTCAGATTTTCTTCACAGTTCTTGCTTCTAAGCATGACATTCTTCTTGTTCCTCTTGATCTCACTGTGGCTTTTGATCTGGTCAATCACTATCTTCTTCTCTCTCAACTCTCTTCTATTGGTATTACGGGTTCAACTCTGGCTTGGCTTTGCTTCTGTCTGCATGATCGTTCCTTTTGGGTCTCATGGTCCTCTCAGCTCTTGGCCCCCCAGGTTCTTCATTGTGGTGTCCATCAGTGCTCTGTCTTGGACCTTATTCTCTTCAACATATTCCTTGCTCCCCTGGTGTTCCTGATTCAGTCCCCCAATGCCACTTTGTCTACACTGAGGATGTCCAATTTCTCTTTTGCTTTCCTCCCTGTGCCACTGCAGTGATCCCTCAGATTTCTCAAAAACATGACCTCATTGTAGACTGGCTTGCCATCACGGACTTAAGCTCAACACAGGCAACACTGCAGCTATGTTTTTTTCAAGCGTGCTCTCCCCTTTATTTCCTGTTCCTCCCTCCATTCCTGGTACTAATCTTCCTTACCATGACACTATTAAGATTCTTGATGTTTCCTTTGACTCTCGGCTCTCCTTTTCACACCACGTTCCTTCTACTATTCAATACTGTTTCTTTATTCTCCATCAAATCCATTCCATTCGAAAGCTGCTTGACTTGTCATCTGCTCATTTGCTTATTCTTTCACTGGTAATCATCCATCTTGATTATGCTAACTCCTTATTCTATGGCCTTCCTCAATATCAAATGCACCGCCTACAATTAATTCAGAATACTGCCATAAAACATCTCCATGGTGTCCGTAAATATGCCCATGTGATCCCTCTTTTCATCATTGAACATTGGCTTCCGGTAGTCTACTGCATTAAGTTCAAGCTCCTCATTCTTACACATCATGTTCTTTTTTTCTGGCAACCCCTCTTTTCTATCGCAGTTCCTCCTCCCATATGCCCCTTGGTGTACTCTTTGCTCAGCTTCTCAACATCATGTGGTGGTCCCTTGCTTCTGCCTCATCGGCTCTTCCACTGCCCGTTCTTCCGCTTTTTGGGTGGCTGCTCCTACTCAATGGAACACCCTTCTTTTGGTCCCATGTTGTCAGCTTTCCTTCACCTGTTTCATTCTCTTGGCTTTTCCTTTTGCTGTTTCTCCTTGACTCTCCCTTGTTCCTTTGCCTGCCTCTGGCCATGTCCTGTCGGGCAGTCTGGGTGCAGCACCAGTCTCTCTGGCTAGTCCTTGCCTATGTTGTCCTCCTCCTTCCCTTTTGTCTTTTGTTAGCTTAATGTTCTGGAATTGTAACCTAAGCCCCCCTCCCCTCATCCAGCCCCTTGTCATCTTGTTTTATTGTTTCCCTTGATTTATTTTGATTTTAATTACATTTTGTTATTGTTACCTGCCTAGCTGCTTTTGGCCTTAGGCAGTATATCAAATAAACCAAACTATAACTGTAACTGTAGGAGGGTTCTAGCTAAGCTTGAAGAATGATCAAGAATTTTTCAGCTGAGACTTGATGCTAAAAAATGCAGGGTCATGCATTTTGGCTGCAAAAATCCAAGGGAGCAGTACAGTTTAGGGGGCAAAGTATTTCTGTTCTCGAAAGAAGAGCAGGATCTGGGCATGATCATTTCTGATGATCTTAAAATGGCTAAACAGGTAGAAAAGACGATGGCAAAAGCCAGAAGGATGCTTGGGTGCATAGGGAGAGGAATGGCCAGCAGAAAAAAGGAGGTGATATTAGCTCTGTATAAGTCTCTGGTACAACCTCATTTGAAGTATTGTGTGCAATTCTGGAGACCACACCTTCAAAAGGATATAAACAGGATGGAGACAGTGCAGAGGGTGGCTACTAAAATGGTTAGGTTAGTGGTCTTCATTATAAAGCATATGAGGACAGGCTTAAAGATATGTACACATTAGAGGAAAGATGGAGTAGAGGAGATATGATAGAGATGTTTAAATATCTCTGTGGCATAAATGCTCAAGAGGAGAGTCTCTTTCGATTGAAAGCAAGCTCTGCTATGAGGGGACATAAGATATGGATGAAAGGGGATAGACTCAGGAATAATATGCGGAAATATTTCTTTATGGAAAGAGTGGTAGATGTGTGGAATAGTCTCCAAGTGGAGGTAGTAAAGACAAGGACAGTATCTGAATTCAAGAAAACATGGAACGAACACAGAAGATCTCTAAAGGAAAAAAGAGGATTATTGTAGTTGATATGGAAGGGCAGGCTAGATAGGCTTTATGGTCTTTTACTGCCATCATGTTTCTAAGACACAAAGCTACCTCTTCACAAGAGGTGTAAAACATATCCCCTCTTCCTTCAGAACTAGTGATAAAGATCAAGCCCTTCCTTAACTCCCCTGCCCCCCCTTCTTAAACATGTTTTATTTCTTAAGAAATCATAAGCTCAAAGACTTCTCTCAGAGCTGGAATATGTTTTAGATCACTGGCAGATACTGTGATAGTCCTTTAGAGTGCAGAGTCCTTCACATTAGAGCTTTTGACAGAGGTAAATATATCTGCTCAATGTCAGTTTATTATACTCAAGGCCTAAAATCTGACAGCTTGTAGTCGATGCAAAGTGCTGTACAGCTTCCATTATTGGCTCTGCTGCTCTGGCTCTTGGTTGATTGTAAAATGTAGTTCTTGTTAGTCTGGTTGCAGAAAGGTCCTAACAAATAATGAACAGAAAACTATAAATTTTGGGCCAGATAGTCAAAGAAAGATGAGCTCCTAACTTTAGGCTACTAAATGTGGGCCTTATTTTCAAACAAATTTACAAGTTTTAGTTTTCAGCTGAAAATTCATTCTAATTTGGTAGCTTAAAAGTTATGGGCCCGATATTCAAGAGGGTTTATCCCAGTGCTTCTCGAACGTTTATTCAGTATGATCCCAACAATAGAAAATTCATGTGACTCCCATAAAGCCATCAAGAAATACCCTGCTACTGCCATTACTGACCTAATTTCAATCACACCTCCCAATCGAGCTAGGAGATCGAATGCCGCAAATACTCTCATATTACCTAAGGCAAGCACGAAGTGTTCTCAATTCACTAGATCCAGAGCCTTCTCCTTCTTTGCTCCATCCTGCTGGAACGCACTACCAGCAACTATCAGAACCATCAGTGAACTCTCCCAATTTAGGAAGGCACTGAAACGGCACCTCTTTCTTCATCACTACGATGATGCAGTCTTCTCCCCACACTCACCCACTCTCACATCTCAATGCAGCACCTCAAACTCATGCACGTCACATTCCCAGACTGATCACTCACAATCACACCTTCCCCTCCAACCACCATGAGAAACTTATGCAGTGCCGCATAACTCATTATATTGTTGCATAAAGTAGACTGTATTTATTCATCGTGTCTCCTTGTTAAGGGACTGGTTATTTATACCCTATTTTACCTGTTATACCTGCTTAATGCATACCCAAGTTTAATTTTCCTGTTTAATGTATACCCAAGTTATTATACCTGTTTCACTGTAAGCACAAACCACGAAATTGAGATGTGCAACTCTTATGTTCATTGTAAACCGCACTGATGTCGAATAGCGTGGTATAAAAGAGACTGCAAATAAATAAATAAATAAATAAATATGATGACGAAAACCAAAATGACAAGTTTCTACTTTCTCGTCCTCCTCTCCCCTACGCAGGAAGATAGTGATGACAGTGGTGTCAACAGTGACAGCAGACAGAACAAGGCCTATGAGTCACAAACTCATAGACCCCACTATTCTGTACGGGTTTCCAGTATAATAGGAAAGCTTCCCAGGAGGGGCCAGAGTCGGTGAATGCTCACTGGATCACAGGACCCATGCTGATTGCCACTACTGGGCACAGGTCACTCACAGTGGATGCCTGGGAGAAGGGGCTTGAACTTGTTTCTGTGACTCCATCTTCTGATGATGTCACCCCTTTTGGGGTCCTGACCTACAGCTTGGGAATCACTGGTTTATCTGATCAGCAGGATATGGCCTGTGCCACCCTTTACTCGCTTCATGAATATTGGTATTTCCTCAAGTGAACAAGAAGCTGAAACAAGCTTTAAAGAGGGACAAGCTATTGGCCCCTATGAGTTCTCATCGGTAAAATTATCATTTGTGTTAGCAGGACCCGCTAACCAGATAAACCCTGCTGAGGCTAATATTTGGTGGCACTATCTGTATAGTGCCATGGAATATTCTCTCTGACCAGGGCTGGTGCATGGATATGAGGCACCTTAGGTTTGCTCTCATTCCTCACATCCCCTGCTCTCACCCCCACCGCCACAGCCGCCTCTCTCTGGGACCTACAGCAGCGGCCCCACTCTGACACAGACTTCTTGTTTGCATGGGGGCGTTTCCACCATGCAAACAGAAAGTCGGCATTGGCGGGGGGTGCAAGTGGCTAGCCAAAGCAAGCATCAACAGCACGCAGCGCCAGAGGCCTTGGGTTGGCATTGTGTGGTTGCTTTAATGTCATTGCCCTTGTTGCAGATCACGGAAAGGAGCATCAGCAGTGGCAATGGGCCACCCTTGAAACGTTGGTGTTCTAGGTGAATGCCTCGTTTGCTTAATGGGTAGTGCTAGCCCAGTGTCTGACTGCCGCAGGGCTATCCAGATAGCGCTAAAGCGGACCATGGGCAGAGCTGGGGAGGAGCTGGCAATTTTCAGTGCCACTATCCGAATAAGTATTCACATAACATAGGACAGGTAAAAAGCTGTCCTCAGTGTATGTGGATTGGTTATCCAGATAATCACCGTCGCTGACTGCAAAAGCAGGATATTTCAGCAGCAGTTGCTATCTAGAAACTGCTGCTGAATATCTGGAATATTTTGCCCACAGGAGCTGGCATTTAAAGAAAACACTGATTACCGCGGGCTGAATATCAGCTCATATGCTTCTAAATTTGGGCCTGCCATTCACTTGCCTACATATATTGTATGGGCCTAGTACTGAAAATCACTGCTAAGCTTCTAACTCTTTTCCCCCATCTTAAATGTGCCCCCGTTTCCACTAACATTTTATGCTCCCAAATTTAGGAGCAGTGTTTAAATATCAGCTCAAATGAGTGGATAATTTTCAAAGTAAGGAGAATAAGGGGAGGATATTTAGCCGTAGTGGTTAACGCAGTTTCTGCGGCTAGCTAGCGCTGCAGAAACTTAAAGACAGATATTCAATGCTGGGGTTATATCTGGGTCCTGGCATTGAATACCTGGGTTGCCCAGATTGCCAGAAAGCTAACTGGGCAGCAGCGATATTCACCCACTGTCCAGATAGCTTCCATGGTGAAAGTTAAGCCAGCCTTGTCTGCGCCTTACTTTTACTGCTTTGCCATAACTGGGCAGCAGCTCAAGCCGACAGTCACCCAACAATGCATGGTTCGGAAGGATGCATCTTTGAAGGATACTTGCAAAAGACTAAAGTTAGGGCATATCGACAGAGAGGTTCCAATAAAGACAAAAGTAACCCAAATACCCTTAAATAGAGAGCAGGCAGAGCTTAAAGATACCAAATTACCCCTGTCTACCGATAACCAGATTAATATGAATAACATGCAACCTCTAAAATGCTTGTATGCAAATGTTAGAAGTCTAAAAAATAAAATGGGAGAATTTGAATGTATAGCACTAAAAGAGAGTTTAGATATGGTTGGTATCTCAGAGACCTGGTGGAAAGAGAATAACCAATGGGACACTTTGATACCTGGGTACAAATTATATCGCAATGATAGAGTAGATTAAATTGGTGGAGGGGTTGTGCTCTATGTTAGAGAGGGCATTGAGTCACTGTAGAATCTCTATGGATCGAAATTCCATGTAAAAAGGGGAAGGCGATGGCAGTGGGGGTGTACTACCGACTGTCTGACCAAAATCAACAAATGGATGATGAAATGCTCAAAGAAATCAGGGAAAGAAACAAAAGTTATAGTACAGTATTAATAATGGGTAATTTCAATTACTCTGTTTTGACTGGGTTAGAGTCATGGCAGGACATGATAGGGAGATACAATTTCTAGATTAAATAAATGACTGCTTCTTGGGGCAGCTGGTTTATGAACCGACAAGAGGGGAAATCATTTTGGACCTAGTCCTTAGTAGAACACAAGATCTGGTGCAAGAGATAAGAGTGCTGGGGCCACTTAGCAAACTAGTGATCATAGCATGATCATGTTTGATTTAATAAATAGAGGAAGGACAGCAAGGAAATCCGCAGTACTACCTTTTAACTGTCAAAAGGGAGACTGATAAAATGAGGAAAACAGTTAAGAAAAAAAAACAAAAAGCACAGCTGCAAAGGCTAAGGATTTACATCAGGCATGGGTGTTGTTTAAAAATACTATTTTGGAAGCCCTGACTTGATGTATTCCATCCTTTAAGAAAAGTAGAAGGAAATCTAAAAAACTGCCAGTATGGTTTAAAGGTGTGGTCAGAGAGGATGTTGTAGCCAAAAAAAGGATCTTTCAGGAAATGGAAAAAGGAGTCAAATGATAAAAACTGGAAAGAACATAAGCATTGGCAAGTTAGATGCAAGGCATTGATAAGGCAGGAAAGGAGATAATTTGAAAAAAATCTTGCCATGGAAGCAAAAACGCATAATAAAAACTTTTTCAAATACATTCTTAGCAAAAAAATCTGTGAGAGAATCAGTTGGACCATTAGATGACAGAGTGCTAAAAGGAGCATTATGAGGGGACAAGGCCATCATGGAGAGACTGAATGAATTCTTTGCTTCGGTCTTTACTGAAGAAGATGTAGGGAAGTTGCTCATGTCTGAAACGATATTTAAAGCTGATGCAGCAGAAGAATTGAAAGAAATATCAATAAACCGGGATGATATATTACAATTATTTGATAAACTGAAGAGTAGCAAATCACCTGGACTGGATGGTATACATCCAAGGGTATTGAAAGAACTGAAGTATGAGATTTCAAACCTACTATTAGTAATCTGTGAACTATCATTAAAATCATCCGTAATACATGAAGACTAGAGATATTTATTTATTTATTTTATTTTATTTATTTATTTAACAGGTTTTTCTATTCCACCCTATCATTAATTCAGGGCAGTTTAGAAAGAACATGACAGCAAAACCAGCTTTTACATTGAACTTGGAAGATAATATGGGGTATAAAGGGTATATTAAACAATTATCAACTATATACATGAAGGCAGTGGGATTTGCATATGATGTTATTATATGTGGGTTGAGGATACAGTCCAAGGGGGGGTTTAAGTTGGATATATTTGATCAATATTCTCATGGGGTGGGTCTATTACTTTCCATAATGGGCTGAGACTTTGTAGCTTTCCTATAGTCCGGTATCTTTGTTCAGTGTGGTCATGGAGTGGGTCCATAGTATTCTATAAAGAGATGAGTATAGCTTTCCTATAGTTACTTAGGTCATTGATGGCTCATATAGCTGCGGACAGTTCATTCCATAGTGGAGGAGCATATATGGAAAAGGCTCTTTTGCAAGTAGATTGGCTTTCATCTTGCTTGTTGGAATTTCCAAGGTGTTGTTATTAGATGTTCTTCTTGTTCTGGTCTACTGTGTTTTCTTGATCATTGACTGAACAATAGGAGGTGATAGGTTGTTTATTATCTTGAATATTATTGTTAATGCTTTGTATTTGGAACGTATGGTGACTGGGAGCCGGTACAGTTGCTGAAGTGTGGGGATTATGTGGCTGTATCTTGCCGTTCCAGTAATAACTCATGCTGCAGTGTTTTGTACCTGTGTGGCCGGCCTATGCCTCTGTGTGATGTGCACATTATCTGCCTTGGAGATTGCTCACAGCAGTTTTCCACCGTGGGCTGCTGGTATGGGCATTGCCTCTGAGTCAGGGGTTTGGGGCCCACCCTGCCAATATTTTTGCTGACATGGGCCAGGGGTGCAGTGTCTACCAATCCACATGCTGTGCCCCCCCGGAACTCACATGTGCTGTGACGTATCTGGTAGCATCTTCAGATGGTGCCTGTGTGTGGGCCAATGTGTCCGGACATGTGCATCCATGGCATGGTGCCCATGACTGCCTCTCCCCTGTGAACATCACACAGTTCACCTGTCCCCTATGCAGCCATCACCCACCCATTGCCCACTGCCAGTGCCATACAGGTGGCAGCTGTCATTGGGGGCAGGTCATGCACATGGTGTGCCGCATACCCATGGCATAAGAACATAAGATATGCCATACTGGGTCAGACCAAGGTCCATCAAGCCCAGTATCCTGTTTCCAGCAGTGGCCAATCTAGCTCATATGTACCTAGCAGTTTCCCCAAAAGACACAGGTTCCACAATGTTTGTACTGGGTCAAGCATTTATATCCTGGGTCCCTTCTTAATAATGGTTTATGGACCTTTCCTCCAGGAACTTGTCCAAACCTTTTTTAGACCCAGCTACACTAACAGCCTTTACCACATCCTCCGGTAACAAATTCCAGAGTTTGATTACACGTTGAGTGAAAAAATATTTTCTTTTATTAGTCTTAAATAGTTTACCCTGTAGCTTCATTGCATGTCCCTTAGTCTTTCTATATTCTGATTCTGTGCAATTGGGGAGTGGTGTGTGGGGCTGCAGGTGGGCCTCCAGCAGCAGTAGCAGGGCCCTGAGCTCACCCCTCAGGCCCTGCACCTCACCCCTGAGGCCCTCCACATGGCATGAGAAGTGGGAAAGGGGCCTGTGCAGTCATGCAAGGCTGTGTGTAAGCACGCGCTCAAGTCAGCCCATGGCTGGTGTGTCTCTGGGGCCTCCACCTGCCTCTTGGACCCCCTCATTGGGTGCTACTTCAGATAGGGGTGGGCTTTGTGTCCCACCAACACAGGTGCCCCACTCCCACATGCACCCGGATGCAGGCACCTCTGCTGCATCACCACCCTCATCACTGCCATGCCCCAGCACCACCATAGCCTCCTGGCAGCCTCAGCTCCCATAAACTGGGCCCCCCACTGCCTCCTCTCCATCCGTGTCTCCTTCTGGTCTCACTGTTACCTCCCACCCCACACCCACACCCACACTTGGAATCTCCATCCACTCTACACACCCACCCTCACTCACACTCTCCCACTGCATGCCCTCTATCCCATCTCCTTCACTCCCACCCTCCTGCCACTCACTCACCCCCACATGTTTGTCTGTTGCCATTCCTGCTGGGGCTGGGGGGTGTATCTGTGTCAGTATCCTCCATGGTGTCAGGGGTGGAGCCACCAGGGAATGGGGGTGAGGAATCCTCCTCCTGCTGTGCTGCTGCTGTGAGGGAAAGAGGTCATGGTTAGCTGCATGCCTGTGGTGTCTCTACTGCATGTCTGGCAGGTCATCCGTGGGCAGCTGGGGCACAGGGTGCTGTCATTCTGGGCCCAGGGGTGGGCAACATTAAGTATGTGTTTCCTGTGTCACACTCTGGAGCATGCTCCTGTCACTGCCACTGTAGTGGGGCAGGCAGGCCTCTGTGTTACCTTACCATGCTCCATACCTATAGCTGTCTGTGGGACATTGTGGTGGCTGTTCTACACATGTCTACTTCCTGTTCATCCTGTTGCTGCACTTCTGTGGTTGCTGGGGGGGGGGGGGCAGGCACACACACAGGGTATTTCAGCATGTCCCAGCTCTGTAGGGGGTGGGGCAGTATGGGCCAGGACTATGTGTTGTGGACCCTAGGGTGGGGTTATGCTGTTTCCGTGGTGTCCATGTCATAGTGGTGTGTGCTCTTACATGTGATGCCATGCCTCTGCATTGGAGGGCCTGTTGACCTGCTGCTCATACTGGGTATCTGCGTGGTTACTCACCCTGCTCCTCCTGCAGCTGCTGCCAGATATGTTTTATGAGCCGTGGGTGCATAAGGTGGATTGGGCAGTATCGCACTCAGTAGGCCTCAGTTTTGCGCATGATCTGAAAACACCTGTCAGGTTGAGACATACCTCATCATTCCCCCATGCCAGGTCACAGGCCTGCCTACTCATTAGGGGGGTGCTGCTGGCACTGTGTACATGCGAATCATGTGCCCTGTCCCCATCTGCTTTCAGTTGTATGTCACCTTGCCATGCCATGCCGGGGGGGGGGGGTCTGCGTCTGCTCATTGCATTTTGTGTACATGCACAGGGCCCAGTTCCCTCCCTTCCTGGGACCTGGGAGCAGTCACAGCTCTGGCCTGATGGTTCTGTGCCTGACCTGCAGTACTCAGGGTGCTGGCTTTGCCTCCTGCCTATAATACTGCATTTTGAACCTGTACCATTCACACTGTGCCTTCTCTCTGAGTTGTTCTGCTCTCACTTTCTGGGTCCTGGGGAGTACTCACAGCTCTGGCCTGGTGACTTTGTGTCTGACCTATAGTGTGCAGGACTTAGGCGTGCTTCACTGGGAGTGGTCACACGCTGATTCTACATCCCCATGTGTGTGTATATGCGGGGTTGTGGAATCTGTGCTCTGTGTGTACATTCTCTTTGGATACGTGCACGGGGCCCAGATGTGCCCCTTTCTGAATCAATGCCTTAACTCACTTAATGAAACACAGGATTTTTAAAATATATATAAATGTTATTAGCTTAAACCCAAATAATTCTCTTTTCCCCAAGATTTTGAGACTTTCTGAGCAGGTAAATACTTACAAGTGCAGATTTCTTCCCATCAGTAGCAGCTCCTCACTCAGCAGTCCTTCAAGACTCTCTTATCTGCAGAGCCCTGTCATTGGCTCAGTTAACCTATCATCAGCTGCTGTCTTACTGCTAACATGCTTGGAAGGGCTATTCCCATCTCTCAGCCAGCTTACTTTGCCCCTTTCAGAGGCTTCATCAGTGGAGTCAAAAAAGTATTGCGCTGCTCACGCTGAAGGCATGAAGCATTGACTGCATCTCATCAACAAAGGAGCACAACAAAGGATATTGCTCCTCTGAATTGCTTTTCTGCATGCTTCTTTGTAAGAAATTTGGTGAACTCTGTGACCAGGCTCCATTTGATCCTTTCACAGACAATGATGACAATGTAGAACTATAGAGTAACCCCATGTTAAGCGGTCAAGAGTGTTATGGTGTCCTAGTATGCTGGAATATTAAGACGTTTGAGACACCATCACCTTGTCTAATTCCTAAAATATTAACCATAGCAGAGCCTGTAGAAGATAAGATCAAGACAACACACAGAAAAACAAGTGGGGAAAGCATGCAGAGCAAGACTCATGGAATTCTTTACAACCCCACTACATGAGTGTGTGTGTAGCTGTGCTGTCTTTCTGTGTGTCTTTAGCTTAGAGAAGAGGGGGCATCAATGTTTTGGGAGTAGGAGAGATGGAGATACTTATAAGATTTGAAGGTGGCTAGGTAGGGGGATAGTTTGGGATTGATAGTAGTTGTTGAGGGTATTTTTGGAGGAGTTATAGTAGAGGGATGGGAGGGTAGAGGCAGTTAGGGTTGGGGTAGTAGTATGGGAGTACCTTTGGATTGGGAAAGGTAGTTTTGAGAGAAGATTGGAGGGATGGTATTGAGGGTGGGAATAGTTTTGGGGTGAGGATAGTTGTGGTAGTGGTGTGGCAGTTACAGAGGTAGTTTTGGGGGTGAGAGGGGTTGGAGTAGTGGTGTGTTAGTTGGGGGGGCTTGTGTTGGAGGGTGGTAGGGTAATTGGGGTAGTTTGGTAGTTGCAGGGGGTAGTTTGGGGGTAGAAGGTAGGTGTGATAGAGTAGTTTAAGGGTAATATTGGGGGTGGTTTCAGATGAGTAGTTTTGGCAGGTAGGGGTAATTGGGGAGGATGGGGTAGTTTATGGGAAGGGAAGTAGATGGAGAGTGAGGGGTAGTTGTGGGGATAGTTTTGGGATGGGGCAGATTAGAGGGTAGTGGTAGTTGTGGGTGGTGGTATATTTAAGGGGTAGCTGAGGTGGTGGGGTAGTTGCAGGAGCTAGTTATTTGATCGTCTATAAGAAAATTCTGAATATGCATCAAACTGAGATTGATTATTGTCATGAGATAGTGGAAACATCAGCAGAATGAGATGTATGCTTAGTTTATTGTCCCCCCTTCCCTCTGGATTACTGACTACTAATTATTCCCCAATTGTCGAGCAATTAGTTAATATGAAAGTTGATGTAAGCAAACTGATAACTGATGATTCTTAAAGATTTATATTTCCATGTTGATGAATTACTCCAGACATTAGGTGGGTTCCAATTATAATTGGTCAATTATGAGCCAACACATATTGCAGGGCATAACCTTGATATAGTATTCTTAAATTACCAACTCATTAAATTCTGTAAACATGAGCTGAATAGCAAGCAAGGTCCGTGGTCTGATGATTTTCTGGTTAAGCTATCAATCTTTTCTCTACATAAAAGCCCTAGAAATAGCTTTAAAAAGACCACTTAGCTCAGATTTGGCCATTATCATGTTAGAGAATTGAAAGATGGTTCTTCAAATGGATCTGGATTCATGTGAAAACACTGAAGGGATAGGGAAACAATGGTGAAACATACTGAAAGCCCTGAATGTAGTGGCCTCAATAACGAAAAATTCTAGCAAGAGAAGTAATTATGCTCCCTAGTTTTCATCTCACTTGAAAGATATTAGCGAAAGCTTAGAAAAAATGATGCACTGACAGAATACATGAATAGGCTAAGATCATATGAAGAATGTACAAAGACTGAGAGACATCCTTCACTAAGGCAATTTGTTCTTTTAATAGTAAACCTATAACTTTGCAATAGTGAAGAAATTAATGCACACCAAGTCATTATACTTAGCTATAGTGTGACACATCCCCTAATTGTTTGTATACAGAAAGGTAATATATTAAATCCAAAAAACCATAACAATAATGGCTTAGAAAAGAAAATTTAAACCATCTGTTTCAGGTTTCCACCTATCTCTGATAACTCCAGACCAGCTACTGAAGGTGGTCATATATGCTAGGAGAATGTTTCTGCTGTTTCTGATAAGAAGAGAATGAAGGAACCATATCTGAGATGAACAACTCCTCCTGCCCTCTAAACCCTTGCTTGACCTTGATGCTAAAGATGCTGCATGAAAACAATTATAAACCAAATTACTATGAAGAAGGGGGCAGACCCCAGAGCAGGAAAGGATCCCACCAAATGTGGACTTTGGGACTATTGGATCACTCATCCTAACATACAGGGAAACCCAAAGATAAACCTCCCTGCTTGGGGAGGCCATAAGGGGTGGTTCCTGGACTTTTCTTTGAAAGCAGACTAAGCCAAGAGGACCATTGGAGGGACCTGGAAGGACTACCAAATGCCTGCCTGCTAGACCTGGAGAAAGACGATACCAGACTGGACCCGAGATGGAACAACTAATGGTGGCAATTGTGGGATCTCAAAAGCACGTCAGAGCAGAACTGCTGATCCCGAGAGGAAGGAACAAGCAGGAGCCAGAGGAGGGGCCCATTCCAGCGAGGCCAACAGACTATGCGCTGAGATCTGTCTGTCCTGAAGGCCCATCTGTCTGGAAGGTACAAGTATCTAGGGCATGGGACGGGGTAAGACAGTTGGTCCGGGTAAAGGCCAAGTGGGTGTATTCTCCTAAAGACCTGCTCTTGGGTTGTTACAGCCATGCTACCATGACTTAAACCCCCCTATCCCTACAAACACTGAACTGTACATAGCTTTCCTTTTTACCACCTGTCAGAAAGTTAAAATCTGACTATTATTACTTCAATGTAGATAGTTATATATGTTTTAATGTAATTAAGCAAGTACCTATTGTACCTCTCAAACTTATTGTTCTCTGTAAACCGCAATTGATCTTTGGAAATTGCGGTATACAATTCACTGTTAAATAAATAAAATAAATAAAAAATGGCTTCAGAGGAACTGGTTCGTTGGATAGCTGAGCAGACTCAACTCCAGCATGAAGCGATGGATCGGAGAATTGTCCAGATCTTGGAAAGACAGGCGCAACTCAACCAGCCACTCTTCCAGCTACTAGAGGTGCACACTCAGGAGCTTAAGAGACTCACCGATGGCATGATCGGATCGGCGAGGACATTGAAACCCGAAGTGGGCCCAATTGAGGGATGTATTGGAATGGGAGGACTGGAGAGGACCCGGACCGTCACCTTAGCAAAAATGGGTCCTGGGAAGGATCCCGAAGCATACATTCTGATATTCGAAAGGGTAGCTACAGCAGTAGGTTGGCCCTTGGACCAATGGGCTGTGCATTTAGCACCGCTGCTTATGGGGTAAGCCCAGACAGCCTATCGGTCCCTAGATAATACTCAAGCTGTGGACTATTACAAAGTGAGTGCGTCTATCCAGGACTGTTTGGGGTTATCTCCAGAGAACTATCAAAACTATTTTCGGCCTCCGAATTTCACCCAGGAGAAAGGCTAGGGCTGTGGCCCACAGATTAACTGATTTGGCCACCAGGTGGCTGGACCCCATTAAGAACTCTGGACTTACCATAATAAGGAAGATAGTACTAGAACAATTTCTCTGTATTTTGCCTAGGGAAGTACAGGCATGGGTATCTAGGCAGGGGCCCATGTCCATAACTGAGGCCGTAGGCCTTGCTGAGAACTTTCTCGACACTGAATCCCAAGGACCTCGAGTCCCCAGGGAAGGGACAAAGGAGATACCCCAAGAGATTCCTGTGAGAAAAGGACCCCCTAGGCCAAAGGGATGTTGGAATGACCCTAAGGTCCCCATAGGGAAGAAGAGTCCTGAAGAGAAACACAATACTTTGTGTGCGGGGAGCCGGGCCATTTCTAATGGGGGTGTCCAAAAGGGGAATGTTCCTTCTCTGGTGTAGGACTTGTGAGGGACCCAGGAGGCTTGAGTGGACCCCTTAAAAAAGTGATCTGGATTGGTGGAACAGACCTCGAAGCAATCATAGACACTGGGAGTAATCAGTCTCTGATGTCTCGAGATCTGGCCCAGAGCCTAGGGGTCGGTAAGAGGCAGGGTAGATACCTAGGCCCTGTACGAGTGAGGTGTGTCCACGGGGAAAAATGGAATGACCCTGCTTCTGAGATAAAAATCACCTGGGATAACAAACAACAACTACTAAGAATGGTTATTGTGAAGGGGTTCCCAGTGCCATTAATCCTAGGCTGGGATTCGGAGGGGTTATTAGACTCAACTGACTTCCACTCTGCTTTAGTAGCCACCTGTTCCCGAGACTATACCCCGGAGGAAAAGTCTGTCTCCACTCTCGGGGAGATGTTCCTATTTGCAACTCCAAATGTGGTAGAGAGAGGGGGAAAGACTAGAAAAAGCAGGGCTCAGCAGAGGGTGGAAAAGTGGAAAGGGTTGATTCCCCCAGGGGGAGTTGAGGCTCTTGGGGAGGAGGTGCTCTCCAAGTTCGATAATTTTTCTGAAAAGCAAGCAAAAGACCCGTCCATGCAGAAAGCCTGGGGTAAGGCGTAAGGGGCAGGCTCTGAGAAGGGTAAGGAGAGTTATCCTCTCTTTAGGAAGAGGAATACCCTCTTATATCGGATTACATTTCAGGAAGAGAAAGGAGAGCAAGCCTATCTCATGGTGCCCCAGATATTCTGGGAGGCCCTGTTGATCTTGGCCCACAGCCACTCCTTAGCAGGACACCTAGGGGAGCAGGGGGTTATTGCATGTCTTGCACAACGGTTCTTCTGGTCTAACCTATATCAGGAGGTGACTAAGTTCTGCCAGGCATGCCCTCTTGCCAATGAAAAAATAAGAACCAGCCCAAGAAAGCTCCCCTGATTCCAATCCCAGTGGTTGAACAACCCCTGGATCAAATGACCATGGACATTGTGGGTCTGTTAGATAGGAGCATGGCAGGTCACCAGTACCTCTTAGTATTTGTTGACTATGCCACCCGCTATCCCTGGCAATTCCCCTGCGGAAAATTACTTCAAGTCAGATAATACGGGAACTGTTGAAAATTTTCTGTGAGGTAGGCTTCCTCAGAGAACGTTTGACAGATCAGAGCATTAACTTTTTGTCCAGACAGTTAGAGGCAGTCTTGGCATTGTTTGGGATCAGGTATGTTAAGACTGCCGCCTATCACCCACAAACTGATGGCCTTATCGAGCGGTTTAACCAGACCCTAATACAAATGGTTACAAAAAGAATAGGCGATAACAGTCGTACATGGGAGCAAGTGATCCCATTTGTCCTGTTTGCATATAGAGAAATTTCCCCAAGCTACATTGGGCTTTTCCCCGTTTGAGCTTTTAATGGGGAGACAACCCAGGGGACTCTTGGATGTGATTCAGGAAGCCTGGGTAGGAACGGAAAGAAGGTTAAAACCCAAACAGGTTACCCATTTGAAAACCCAGTTAAGAACCTTCTCCTGGTTGGCTAACAAACATTTGAGGAAAAACCAAAAAAAGCAAAAGGTCTATTCTGATAAGCAGGCATGAGAGAGGAGTCTTAACCCAGGAAACCTGGCATTAGTTATGCTGACCACTTCCAATATCCAGCATAGCCCTACTAGCGAAAATCATTGAAAAGGCCGTCCTACAACAACTACAAGACCACCTGGACATCAACAGAACACTGGACGAACACCAATACGGCTTCAGGCCACACCATGGGGTCGAGACCCTACTTATTGCACTACTGGACAATCTACTCAAAGGGATTGAAAACAAAAAGAAAATGTTCATTCTCATATTCATTGACATCTCCGCAGCTTTCGATACTGTTCATCATCAAACACTACTAAACAGAATGAGAGCTATAGGAATAACAGGAACCCCACTAAAATGGTTCTCATCATATATCTCCAACAGAATGCAACAGGTACAGTTCAATAACGAAAAAGCAAAGGCTTTCCCACAAACACAGGGCATACCACAAGGCTCAGCCCTATCCGCGCTTCTCTTCAATGTGTACATGAGACCAATCTGCGAAATATTCAAAAAGCATAAAATCCAATATCACATATACGCTGATGATATTATGCTCTATACTCAACTTGATGCAAACAACCCAAATTACTCTCAGCTAGAAAAATGCATAAAAGACATGCAAACATGGCTCCAGCGGAACAACATGGCCATAAACCACAAAAAAACTGAAGTCATGTTCATCTCAAGAAAATCAGATTTCAATCCTCCAGCTTCAATTGCCCTAGGTGAAAACACTTATTACACAAAAACTGAAATAAAATACCTCGTAGTAACACTGGATAGCGAACTAAAGCTGGCAAAGCACCTCCGCCTAGTAAACAGAGCCATCTTCCACAAGCTCAGGGTTATACAACCTCTCAGGAACATCATAGAACCCACCGACTTTAGGACAGTAGCCCAAGCCCTCATCATACCACATTTCGACTACTGTAATGCAATCCTTCAGGGCCTTCCAAAAAAAACACTAAACATACTCCAGATGGCACAAAACGTCGCAGCCAGAATCATCACCAAAACAGGTGTGGCAGAACACATCACCCCGGTGCTGGTTGAATTACACTGGCTCCCCATCATAGCCCGTATAAAATACAAAATCCTAGTGACGACTTTTAAAACCATCCACAATTTGGCACCAACCTTCCTCACAAACCTAATCACCTTACAACCTGCTAACAGAAACAGGCGAACCGCCACCATAAACAACCTGCAAGTACCAATAAGTATAAGATCAGTTAATGTAGCCACAAGCAACAGAGCATACTCCTTTACTGCCCCATCACTTTGGAACCAACTCCCGCCTGAGCTGCGCTCAATCACTGACCTGATGGGTTTCAGAAAAGATCTGAAGACACCTTTTTCAAGAGGCCTACAATGTATCATAAATCAACAATGCACGCACCAAGAGACCTACAGCATATCATAAATCAGCGTAAAATGTATATATGTAAAATATTAATGTTTATATACTGTAGAAAAATATAATTGTAGTCCCCCCCCATAACTATACCCTGTTGTAAATTAGTGAAACCTGTTGCTAATCCTGTATACCTTAATGGAACCTGTTGTAATCTTATACACTCTAACGAAACTTGTTGTCATCTCGTAATCTTGAAATTCTGTTGTATACTTTAATGAAACTCGCTTGATTTGTTTTGAAAACCTATCACATAACCTTGTTAATCACATTGTAATGCTTTGTAATTTCTGTCAATGATCTGACATTTTCTGTTTACTTAATCAAACCGCTGCTGATCGCTGGAAGTAGCGGTATACAAATATGTGCTAAATAAATAAATAAATAAATAAAAAATAAACAATAATAAGCTACTAGCCCAGTGGAGAGGCCCCTTTAGGGTGCGCCGGAAACTGGGGCCTGTAGATTATGGAGCAGTGGAAAGGGAAGGTACAGACCTTCCACATGAATTTGCTCAAACCCTGGGTGTGTAGGGAGGGACTAGAGGCACAAGTATGTTGAAGGGGAAGAGGACCTGGGTCCGGAGATTGCCCAGACAAAGGACCCCATGGAGGTCTCAATAGGAAGTGAGTTGATGGGAGACCAGAAAAGACAGGTGAAGCATCTGCTAGTCCAATTCCCAGACATGTTCTCACCCCTGCCTGGGAGAACCCATCTTGGAACTCACAGAATTATCACCTGGGATGGCAAAGTCATAAAGCAATGACCATATTTCATTCTCCAGGCCAAACAAAGGGAGACTGAGAAAGAGGTAGAGGATATGTTGCATTTAGGGGTCATTGAAGAGTCCAACAGTGAATGGTCTAACCCAATAGTCCTAATGCCCAAACCCGACAGAACCACTAGGTTCTGTATTGATTTCCAGCAAGTGAATGCCATCTTGATCTTTGATCACTACCCCATGCCTAGGATAGAGGAACTGGTAGAGCAGCTGGGAGGGGCTACATATATTTCAACCCTTCACCTAACAAAAGGATACTGGCAGATTTCCTTGGAACAGTCCTCTCGGGAGAAAACAGCCTATACCAGTTTACTGTCCTTTCTTTCGACTTGCATGAGGCGCCAGATACATTCCAGCAAATTATCAATAAGGTACTAAAATCACATCTAGGGTATGCAGAGGCCTACCTTGATGATATGGTTATTTATTCCGGGACCTGGAAGAAACCCCTAATCCACCTGCGTAAGGTGTATGAGTCCTTAAAGTGGGCCAGGTTGACAGTTAACCCTAAGAAATGCCAGTTGGTGAACCGGAAGGTACAGTACCTAGGTCATCGGGTAGGAAATGGGGCTGTGCGACCCACCACTAGTAAAGTACAGGCAATTCAAGGGAATACCCTGCCAAAAAGCAAAAAGCAAGTTAGAGCATTTTTGGGCCTAGTGGGCTATTACCGGAGGTTCATTCCCCACTGTGCAGAACTGGCCATTCCCTTTACTGATCTACTGAAAAATAAGTCCCCTAACCAGGTATGTTGGGAAGAAGAGGCTTTTGCTAATTTCAAGCAGGCCCTGTGTAAAGAACCGGTGTTAAGTAAAGTAGATTTCAAAGAGCCATTTGTATTACAAATGGAGATGTCTGGAGTAGACTTGGCCAAAATGTGTCTGGAGAAGAACATCCGGTCATGTACCTTAGTTGGAAGCTAGGGGAGGCAGAGACTAGATATTCAGTCACGGAGGAGTGCCTTGCAGTCAAGTGGGATGTAGATGCCTTAAGATACTATTTGCTAGGTAGGCATTTCAGCCTTGTAACTGACCATGCAGTCCTAAGGTGGCTACATTCTTTGAAAAACACCATTCTTTGAAAAACACCAGGCTAGGAATACCCATACCAATGCAGATTTCCTGTCCCAGGAGCACAAAGGACCCCCAGAATGGGTTGATCCCATCACACCCCGACTCAAAGGGTCTCCGCCAAGGAGGGGTATGTGATGGGGGTGTATTTCCTGTCACTGCAGGACTCCCAGGGGACCTCAGTCAGCCCCGGCTCTGGAGGCATGGACCCCTCTAGGAGGGGCCCCCTAGAGCAGCAGACAAGGACACTCAGGGGCCGAGGAAGGGCCCAAACCCCTGCTCCCTCCCTGGCCAGGAGACATAGGGCCTGGCTCCCTGACAACACCTAGGATGAGAAAGAGGTAGAAAGGGAGGTGAGGGCCTTGGCCCAGACCCCCATGGAGTTAGACCCCCTTAGGGAGGAACAAGGGAACCCCCAGCAGGAGGAGGAGATGGAGCTGGGAAATGAGGACCAGTTAGTTTCTGACGAGACACCCATGGATATTCAGCCAGTGAATATAACCTGTCAGACTTGGGGTGGTAATAGCAACAAGCAGCTATGTGGGAGGTGGCGGGGCATTCAGGTAATTTCACACCTGGGATGCATCCCTGCTGAATCTGAGACTTCAAGGGTATGGAGTACTTTATTGTATTGCAATGTTCGATGTATGTTTGTTTAAACCAGGGGTGGCCAACTCCGGTCCTGGTGTACCACAATCCAACCTGGTTTTCATAATGTCCCTAATGAATATTCATGGTATATTTGCATACAATGGGAGACAGTGGATGCAAATATATCTCATGAATATTCATTAGGGGCGTTATGAAAATTGGGCTGGTTTGTGGTGCACTAGGACCAGAGTTGGCCATCCTTGGTCTAAACTGAAGGACATTGGGAAGACATCATTTGCATATTCCTGACCTAATTTGAATATCATTCACATTTGTGTTGATACAAAAGACCCTGGTGAAGGCTACTTTGGACCCAGGGAGGAGACAGTTGCCCAGAAGAGGGGGCCAGACCCCAGCATAGGAAAGGATCCCACCAAACATGGACTTTGGAACTATTGGATCACTCACCCTAATGTACAGGGGAACCCCAGAGATATATCTCCCTGCTAGGGGAGCCTATAAGAAATGGTTTCTGGACTCTTCTTTGAAAGCAGACTAAGCTAGGAGGACTACCAGATGTTTCCCTGCTGGACCTGGAGACAGATGATACTGAACTGGACCTGAGACAGAGCAACAACAATATACATAAAAGAATACTTGTAGTTAAATCATGAACATTTAACTTAAGTTAAACATATTAAGGTATTGTAATATAGGTATAGAAACTATATACATTGGCAAGTAAATTAGCAGTTTGAGTTTCCAACTTATTTTGGGTTGGTACAAGTTTAGTCTGTTTTTGATCCAAACTACAGGACAGGAATGACTTTAGCTGCTTTCTAAATGTGCATTTGTTTAAGTGCCATCAAGTCAGTGTTGACTCATAGTGACCCAGCTACCTCTGGGTTTTCTTGGCAATGTATCACTGGAAGTAGATTGCCAGCCTTTTCTTCTGAGGCAATGGAGGGTAAAGTGACTTGCCCAAGGTCACAAGGAGTGCCAGTGGGAATTGAACACTTGATCTTCTGGGTATGAGGCAGTTGCTCTAACCACTAGGCTACTCCTCCACATATGTGCATATGTGTATGTTTTGCAGTTTATCTGGAATCGAGTTCCACAGTATTGGTGAGTAATATGTGAATGCCCTCTTGATTGTTGTGCGGTTGGTTTTTCTAAATTCTGGGGGAACTGTTAGAGACTTTTGTGCCTTTCCTCTCCTTTGCCTGCTACTTGGTATGGAGCTTATTAATGAACTTAGGTATGTGGAGGATAACTTGTGTAATATTTTGAACATTATCATAATGGATTTGAACTTTGCTCTTGATGGGGAGCCAATGTAGTCATTGGAGGATGGGGGTTATGTGTTTGGTTTTTGGAAGATTGAGGAGCAGTGTGTTGAGCCATTTGCATTTGGTGTAAAACTTTTTCCATGAGGCCTTGCATGATTCCATTACAGAATTCAAAGTGTGGGAAGATCATTGATTGCAGCACCGTTTGGAAGTTGCTGTTCGAGAGTAGTGGTCTCACTTGCGGCATGGTCTTTAATTTATTATAGATTGTTCTAGTCATTCGATTGATATGTGATGTTAAAAGTCAGATTTTGATCTAGCGTAATGTATATCACAAGAAGATGGAATCAAAGCAAACGTAAATGACATTTACACTTCAAAAAATAGAGTTGGACAATCTTCAGGGAGTGGTGGGTACAAACCTAAACAAAGGAATGTGTGTGTGTGTGGGGGGGGGGGGGGGACATGGATGGAGCAGGGGATACAACGTTAGATACCTTATTGGACACTTTATTTGCCATCATTTACTATGAGGGGCATTTTAGAAGGGAAGTCCAAGAGCAATCTGGGAGGTCTAAGTCAGAATACCTGGAAAAAAACACAGGCACTTCCACATGCAGACACGATTTTATAAATGTGGTCATGCCCAATATAGATGTCTGTTGGGGAGGTCATCTACATCTTGTAGACATCTCTAGAATAGTGTTTCAGAATTTCAACATCTAAGAATAGCCTAATAGTTAGAGTAATAGGCTAGGACCAGGGAAGCTAGGGTTCAGATCCCATGGCTGCTATCACTGTGATTATGCTGAGTACTGGTGATGATGGGATGCTTTCTTATGTACACCCTCTGGATGTTTTTCAGCCAAAACAAGCACCTTTCTTATGCTTATTTGTGCCTGGGAACAGGGCTAAACTCAGATGTGATTCCTGACATTTCTGAGATTAGGTAATGACGTTCAGGTTCCTGGGAACCCCCGAGTCATGCCTCCACCATGCCCCCATTCAGACTTGGACGGCCACAGACCTGGCTTCTAAAATGGCTCTGGTGACATCTCTATGCCTCTTTTCACACATCCAAAGCAGAAATAGGGCTTCCAAAATACCCACCTACTGTTTATTGGACTTGTAGTAAACTATCATTTTTATGTGGAAAATACATTGTTTGTTGCTAACTATTACTTCAACAATTTGCACAGGTTTCTAACTGTATTTCACTTATTAAGCAATGGATGAACACTAACAAAGTGGCATTGAATGTCAGCCAAAGTTCTGATTCTCAGTAGATTCCCAATATTAAATCTCCCTACCCATAGGCAACTTGACAAATGATCAATCTCGATATCACTGGAAGTTCAAGACCTGGGGTCATTTTGGATTCAGTTTTATTTATGTATTGCCAGTTAAAAGCAATTGTTAGGGGAAGGGGTCGGGGACCGAGACATTATTGGCTGCCATGGTGAACATGCTGAGGTAGGCTAGACTTATCAGCAGCATTTGACCTGGTGGAGTAGGACATCTTGTTGGAAAGATGTTGGGGTATGGAGATGGGAGTAGGGTACTGAGTTGACTGTCAGCTTTTGTGTGAGAGTGGAGGTTCAGGGCATGTTGGGGTGCTTAGAGGTCAACAGTTTGGCAGTTAGGATGTGGGATGCCACAGGGCTCAACCCTCTCCCCCTGCCTCTTTAACATCTTTATGGGCCCAGTGGGGCAGATTGCGAGAAAGTATGACTTTCAAGGTTTTTTCTATGCAGATAATATTTAAGTGGTGGAGGTGGTTTCAGAACAGTCAATGGAGGAAACAATTGGGAAAGTAAATGCGTGTTTGGAGGAGTTAAGTGACTGGTTAAGGGATAATAGGCTTGTTAAGGGGGGGAGGGTGGAAGAGGATGATTTGCAGGACTGGCCAAGGATTGCTGGTACATGGATAGAATGGAAAAACAAAATCCGTAATCTAGGCGTAATGATGGACGTGGAGTTGAATTTCCACTCCCAAGTATCAAAGGTGATTCGGGCGGTGTATGGCAAGTTACGCTTGGTACACCAGCTGCAGCCTTTTTTGGATGAGGAAGCAATGCACCTTGTGATGCAGGTGCTTGTAATTTCAGTACTAGATTACGGTAATCTATTATATGTGGGATTACTGAAGTACCAGTTGAGAAAGCTGCAGGTTGTGTAGAATGCCGCAGCAAGGGTGATTTCAGGAAGGAGTAGAAGGGAGTCAGTGGCAGATGTGTTGGTCCAGCTCCATTGGCTTCCCATTGAGCAGCAGAGTGTATTTAAGCTCCTCGAGGTGACATTTGAAGCGTTGAGACATCAAGGACCAGGGTATCTGTGGGATTTGTTAGGGTAGTACCAGTTGGGGCAGGAGTTGCTCTCAAGTCAGGGTTTGCAACTAGTGGTCCCGGGCTTCAAGTAACCTGGCTAGAAACAATATCTCTATAGTACAAAGGGACTTCCAGGTTCTGGGAGAGAAACTTAAACCCACTGTCAGCACTATAGCATTCTCTGAAGTTCTATCCGTTCATGCTAAGGGGGAAGAGAAGCTGCATCACATCATCAACTTTAATATGTGGCTTCAAACCTGGTGTAAACAAGAAGGATTTAGATATATTAGACAACTGGAGCAATAGATGGAACAACAAGAGGATATACTGTGCTGATGGACCGCATCTCTCTGTGGCAGGAAAAGGATCTAAGTGATAAATTCAGTCAATATGAGGACAAACATTTAAAGTAGGGAAAAGGGGTGATGGATAGAAAAGAACAAGTTCAGGGCTTTACTCACAGCATAAAGATAATAACATTGGAAACAGTGACCATATTAACCCACACATCAATGACAAGTGGCAAGAGGAGTCTAGAATAAAATCCATGCAAAATGCAAGCAAGCCAAACAACAATTCCTGGAAGGCAATGAGTATAAATGCTTGAAGTCTAATCAACAAAGTTCCTGACCTGGAAGCTCTAATGGTGGAAATGGACTTGGACATTGTGCCCATTACAGAAACATAGTTAAACGAGTCACATGAATGGGATATAGCCATAGCTGGCTATAATTTATTTCGAAGAGATAGAGAAGGCAGAAAAGGAGGAGTAGTAGCCCTGTATGTCAAAAGCAATATTAAAGTTGCTGAAATGCAGGGGACATGGGGAAAAGAAGAAGCACTGTACATTGTGTTGCGAAGGTAGCAGACCTCATGCGCCACCTAGATAAGGTCTTAGATAGTGCTGGGAGGAGTCTGCTGTCTTGGTACATGTCGGTACCAATGACATAGGAAAATGTGGTAGGGAGGTTCTGGAGGCTAAATTTAGGATTTTAGGTAGGGAGTTGAAATCCAGAACTTTCAGGGTAGCGTTCTCCGAAATGCTTCCTGTTCCACGTGCAGGACCCAAAAGGCAGGCAGAGCTCCGGAGTCTCAATGCGTGGATGAGACAATGGTGCAGAGATGAGGGTTTTGGATATGTTAGGAACTGGGGAACATTCTGGGGAAAGGAGGAGGGGCTCTTCCGAAGGGATGGGCTTCACCTTAACCGGGATGGAACCAGGCTGCTGGCATTAACCTTTAAAAAGGAGATAGAGCAGCTTTTAAACTAGATAATAGGGGAAAGCCGACAGTCGCCCAAGAGTGGATGGTTCAGAAGAATGTATCCTTGAAGGATACTACCAAAAGTATAGAGGTTCCACAAAAGAGTAAAGTAGCCCAAATGCCCTCGAGTATGGAGCAGACAGAGCTTAAAGATCCCAAATTACCCATGTCTACCAATAGCCAAATTAATATGAATAAAATACAGTCTCTAAAATGCTTGTATGCAAATGCTAGAAATCTAAAAAATAAGATGGGAGAGTTAGAATATATAGCACTAATTGAGAGGTTAGATATGACTGGAATATCAGAGACATGGTGGAAGGAGGACAACCAGTGGGACACTGTGATAACTGGGTACAAACTATATTGTAATGATAGAGCTGATCACATTGGTGGAGGGGTTGCGCTCTATGTTAGAGAGGGCATTGAGTCAGAAAGGATTAAAGTTTTGCAGGAAACAAAATTTGCTGTAGAATCTCTATGGATTGAAATTCCATGTAAAAAGGGGAAGGCGATGGCAGTGGGGGTGTACTATCGACTGCCTGGCCAGAATGAACAAATGGATGATGAAATGCTCAAAGAAATCAAGGAAGCTAACAAAAGTTCCAGTGCAGTAATAATAATGGGTGATTTCAATTACCCTGGTATCGACTGGGTCAGTGTCACGGCAGGACATGCTAGGGAGATAAAGGTCCTAGATGAAATTAATGACTGCTTCTTGGAGCAGCTGGTTCATGAACCGACCAGAGGGGAAGCCATATTAGACCTAGTCCTTAGTGGAACACCAGATCTAGTGCAAGAGATAAGGGTGTTGGGGCCACTTGGCAATAGTGATCATAGCATGGTCGCCTTTGATTTAATTAGTGGAGGAGGGATAGTAAGGAAATCCACAGTACTACCTTTTAACTTTCGAAAGGGAGACTATGATAAAATGAGGAAAATAGTTAAGAAAAAACTAAAAGGAGCAGTTGCAAAGGTTAAAGACTTACATCAAGCTTGGGTGTTGTTGAAAAATACTATCTTGGAAGCCCAGACCAGCTGTATTCCATGCTTTAAGAAAAGTGGAAGGAAGTCCAAAAAACTGCCAGCATGGTTTAAAGGTGAGGTCAGAGAGGCTGTTGTTGCCAAAAAAGCATCTTTCAGGAAATGGAAAAAAGAGCCAAATGACAAAACCTGGAAACAGCACAAGCACTGGCAAGTCAAAAGCAAGGCATTGATAAGGCAGGCAAAGGGAGAATTTGAGAACAAGCTTGCTGCGGAAGCAAAAACATGAAATAAAGACTTTTTCAAGTACATTTGTAGCAAAAAACCTGTGAGAGAGTCAGTTGGTCCATTAGATGATAGAGGGGTTAAAGGGGCACTAAGAGGTGACAAGGTGATAGCGGAGAGACTGAATGAATTCTTTGCTTCGGTCTTTACTGAGGAAGATGTAGGGATGTTACCCATGACTGAAGTGGTATTTAAAGGTGCGGAAGAATTGAAGGAAATATCAATACATCGGGAAGATGTATTACAACTATTAGATAAACTGAAGAGTAGCAAATCACCTGGGCCAGATGGTATACTTCCAAGGGTGTTGAAAGAACTGAAATATGAGATTGCAGACCTGCTATTAGTAATCTGTGAACTATCATTAAAATCATCTCTAATATCTGAAGATTGGAGGATCGCCAATGTAACACCAATTTTTAAAAAGGGTTCCAGGGGTGATCCGGGAAACTACAGACCGGTGAGCCTGACGTCAGTACCGGGAAAAATGGTAGAAACCATCATAAAGAATAAAATTACTCAGCATGTAGATAGTCATGGCCTAATTTTATTTATTTATTTATTTAAAGGCTTTTCTATACTGTGCTCTTTATTATCAGTGTGGTTTACAGTTAACCATTTGACACAAGGGCAGCATAATTGTCCAGTGTTTACATATAACAGGGAGGTAACATGGAAAAGAACTGGGGGAACTATGTACAATTTAAGTGGTGATAGAAGAACATGAGTGGGCTATTTACATTAAAGCACTAATGGGAGACAGCCAACATGGCTTTAGACAAGGAAGATCTTGTCTTACTAATCTGTTTTGTTTTTTTGAAGGTGTGAATAAACAGCTGGACAAAGGTGAGTCGGTTGATATAGTGTATCTGGACTTTCAGAAAGCCTTTGACAAGGCCCCTCATCAGAGACTTTTGGCAAAACTAAAGCGTCATGGGATAGGAGGCAGTGTACTATTGTGGATCAGGAACTGGTTAAAAGATAGAAAGCAGAGAGTAGGGCTAAATGGCCAATTTTCCCAATGGAGAAAGGTGAATAGTGGTGTACCCCAGGGATCTCTGCTGGGTCCGCTGCTTTTTGACATATTCATAAATGACCTGGAAAGTGGAATAACGAGTGAAGTTATCAAATTTGCAGATGACACAAAACTATTTAAAGTTGTTAAAACCCAAGAGGATTGTGGAAAATTGCAAGAGGATCTTGATAAATGGGAAGAGTGGGCATCAAAATGGCAGATGAAATTTAATGTGGACAAGTGCAAAGTTATGCACCTAGGGAAGAACAACCCAAACTATGGTTACATGATGCAAGGTTCCACATTAGGAACCACCACCCAGGAAAAAGATTTAGGCGTCATCGTGGATAACATGTTAAAACCCTCTGCCCAGTGTGCAGCGGCAGCCAAGAGAGCAAATAGAATGCTAGGTATCATAAGGAAAGGAATGGAAAATAAAACAAAAGATATTATAATGCCTCTATATTGTTCCATGGTGAGATCGCACCTTGAATATTGTGTGAAATTCTGGTCGCTGTATCTTAAAAAGTATATAGCGTTATTAGAAAAGGTTCAGAGAAGAGCCACCAAAATGGTAAATGGGGATGGAAGGATACTCCTATGAAGAAAGGCTAAAAAGGTTAGGGCTCTTTAACCTGGAAAACAGACGGCTGAGGGGAGATATGATAGAAGTCTATAAATTAATGAACGGAGTGGAACGGGTCAACGTAGATCGATTGTTTACGTTATAAGAATATAGAAAGACTAGGGGACATGCAATGAAGCTACAGGGTAAACTATTTAAGACTAATAAAAGAAAATATTTTTTCACTCAACGTGTAATCAAACTCTGGAATTTGTTACCGGAGGATGTAGTAAAGGCTGTTAGTGTAGCTGGGTTTAAAAAAGGTTTGGATAAGTTCCTGGAGGAAAGGTTCATAAACCATTATTAAGAAGGGACCCAGGATATCAATGCTTGACCCAGTACAAGCATTGTGGAACCTGTGTCTTTTGGGGAAACTGCTAGGTCCGTATGACCTAGATTGGCCACTGTTGGAAACAGGATACTGGGCTTGATGGACCTTGGTCTGACCCAGTATGGCATATCTTATGTTCTTATGAAAAAGGAGACAGCACTATTATCCTCACTGGTGTAGTCTGCACATGCAGAAGAAATGGACAGAGACTTGATCATCGATATTGCAAAAGTAGATATGAAGAGAGAATTGATCATATTGTGGGTTGGAGTATTCCTTCTGCAAATCTGGAAAGAAGGAAAAAAGACTGTGGAAGCCTTCCAAGAAGCATTGCTCAGACAAATGGTGATGGAACCAACCAGGGAAAGTTTGATGCTGGATATTGATTTTGCTGATATTGATATTGATGATCTAGTATTCACCAATGGAGATAGATATTTCAGTATTGTTAGCCTTGTCCCAACAAGTTAGTGATTATTAGTCAGTGTTTAGTAAGATCCAACCCTTGTTAGGAAGATGGGCGAATCCCGTGCACTTACAATTAAATGTATAAAAAATAAAAGGTGTGTTTTAATAACGGCAAACCTTTGCCTAGTCTCTTGACAGAAGCAGTCCGTTAAATTTTCATGCTGAACTGATTTTACGAGTTCTTGGGGTTCTGATAGATGCCAACTTATCATTTGAGGCACGGGTTAGTTTCTGTGCTGTCTAAGTCATTTTTTCAAATGCGTCAATTATGCCATCAGACCATATTTCTCTTTTGAACACGTTCGTTTATTAGTGCAAAGCACTGTTCTTGTATATATAGATTATGGAAATTTGCTTTATGTAAATTGGTCAAAGCAACAGGTGCAATGGCTTCAATTGTTTCAAAATACCGCAGCCCATTTTACATATGGGTTTCTAGATACACTGCAATGACTCCATTAGCTCAAGGTTTCTAATCAGTTTGTTTTTAAGTTTTATATTGTATAAATTTGTTTATGATTCTGTGCCAACACGGTTTTCATTATTGCTATTTTTGCTTTTGGCTATGAAATCAAAGTGGCTACAATCATTTCCATCATGTGGGGATGTTAATTTAAAGATAAAATTCACTCTTACTTATTCGTATAAAGCAGCTGAATTATAGGCTAAGCTGCTAATGAAGCGTAAGGGCTCCCCATATTCTAGCTTTTCAAAAAAATTTCAATCATGGGTTTTGACTCCCGATTCATAATTTTGTTTGAGCTTTTATATTTGTGGTCTCTTTTTGCTGTAAACTGCACTGAACCACGTAGTTTGGAATAGTAGCGGTGTAAAAGTACTTAGTAGTACTAGTAGCATTAGTAGTAGTAGCGTGTTGAATGTCCGGGTAGGTTCCCACGTGAGCAGTAGCGATCATTACACGGTGTGGTTGGAGGTAAAAGCCAAGGCAGAGTCCAATGACAGCAAACTCAAAGTCCTAGACTTCAAAAACACTGACTTCAATAAAATGGCAGAGTACCCGAATGAGGAGTTGGCAGGATAGGAGGAGATAAGGGAAGTGGAATTGCAGTAGGCTAAACTAAAGGAGGCAATAAAAGGGGCAACAGATGTAAATCAAAACAAGAGGAAAAGGAAACCTATATGGTTCTGCACAAATAAAGGCAAAAAACCCACAGCTTTCATAAAATTTAGAAGATCATAAACAGAGGAACACAGAAAAGAATACAGGATAAAGCTAAAAGAGACAAAGAGAAAAGGACAGCAAAAGCCAAGGCCGAAGAAATAATGGCTAAAGATATGAAGCATGGCAACTAAACTTTTTTCAGGTATATATTCAGGAGAAGAGGAAGATAAGAAGTGGAATTGCAAGACTCAAAAGTGCAGAGAACGGATTCGTGGAAAGTGACATTGAAAAAGCAAAAATGCTACTACTTTTACTACTTATCATTTGTATAGTGTACAAGGCATATGCAGCGCTGCACAGACACATGTAAAAGATGGCCCCTTCTTATCAGAGCTTACAAAATGCTAAACAAATACTTCTGTTCTGTACTCACTAAAGAAAATCCTGGAGAAGGACCACATATGATTGACAAATATGCAAATGGGAAGGGAGTAGTTACCACGCCATTCACAGACATTTTTGAACAGCTTGAAAAACTGAAAGTGGACAAGGACATGGGACCGGATGGGATACATCCCAGGATACTGAAAGAGCTCAGAGAGGTTCTGGCAGGGCCTTTAAAGGATGTTTTTAATAGATCCTTGGATATAGGAGAGGTTCTACAGGACTGGAGAAGGACTGATGTAGTACCTCTTCACAAAAGTGGTAATAGGGAAGAGGTGACAAACTATAGGCTGGTAAGCCTTACCTCAGTGGTGGGAAAAGTAATGGAGGTGCTCCTGAAAGAAAAATAGTGAACTTTCTAGAAACCAATGGGTTGCATGATCCAAGGCAACATGGTTTTACGAAAGGACGATCATGCCAAACAAATTTGATTGAGTTTTTTGGGTGACCAGAGAATTAGGTGGCACATAGGAACTACTCGGCCCACCGGAGATCAGCAAGACAGCAGTTAACCAAGGCCAAACACAATCCACCAATATCTACCTGGTCCACCCTAGCCAATAGTCGCTAGGGCACAGACCTGACATCCCCCCAGCCTATTGTTTACTTTGATATAATAATAAATGAAATATATATTAAAAAAACAAAACAAAACAACAAGCCCATGTAGAATGCTAGAAATATTAAGTAGCTGCTCAGAGCCTGTAGGCCTCAGCCGTCTTCTCCTTTGATTGGGGTGAGAAGTCATCTGACCACAGGAACATGGCCTATGGCAGTGGCATGGCCCCCAGGTGCATGTTTGCACTTCTACATACCCCCTCCCATGCAGGGAAGGTAGGGGTCAGACCACACCTTTGATGCCGTACCATCTTGTTGCCAGTATATGAAATACCTCATTTGCATGCCCCACCCACTACTGTACTCTGCTGGCTCCAACTCTGGCAATGTGGACAGTGCTGGCTGAAGTACAGAGCACAGGCTCACAGCATATAACGCCAGCATAACTCCAGACATCTACCCAGTGCATATGCAGATGTGAACAGCAGTCAGTCAAGACAACTGTTGTTTCTGTGGTTGTTTGCCCGCTGTCACAGCAGCGTTCCTTCTGATCTGCGAGCCCTGGTTTTGTAGTCCATGGCCATGGCAGCTGCACCATGCAGTCCCCTCATAAAGGTGGCCTAGGCAGGTGCCTAGGTATTCCACTAACATCACCTATTTGCCCTAGCATTCCTTATGTGTTTGCCCTGCTTCTGCCCTTCATATTTCCTTATGCTCATGTATGAACTGTGTGTTTGGGACACATTAGCAAGGCATTAGCAGAGGCAGGCGGTAGTTGCACACGCACTACCAGCAGCATTGTGCCGCTTGTGTATGACTAGCGTGGCTGCCCCAGCTGCATACAACGTTGCCACCCACTCTCCGCCCATTCTCTGTCTTAACCCTGCCTATTCATGCACTGCTCGGGTAGCATGGAATTTTTAGCACGGTCACTTTTTGGCTGCATGCTCCTGGCTAATGTGCGGCCAAAACATGTGTTAGCCCTGCGCTAAAGCCCGCGCTTCCAGGTACTGCACTTTAGTAAACATGGCCTATCCAGTCTGCCCATCCATGTGAACTATTAAGTTCTACAATTCCTTCCTCTCCCTCAGAGATGCTCTGAATTTGTGTCTATGCACTCTCTCTCTCCCTCCCCTTCTCCACCCCACCCTACTCAATCTCTGAGTTCCTGCTCTCTCCTTTCCAGGCATCCCTTGGCCCACCTCCCATCTCTGAGGCCGTACTATTCTCTTCCTCCTAACTGCACCTGTCTTCCTCTCAGAGTTCCCACTCCAACCTCTCATCTTTTTGCTCAGCTACTAAAATTTCCCAGTCTTTGCTCACCCTATCTGTTTCCTGCCTCTTCCTTAATCTGCTCTCCTCCAACATGCGCTTCCTGTCTCTCTTATCTCCTCCCCAGCTCCTCAGCATAGATCTCTTACCTCTCCGTTCTTCTTTTCTGTCTCCCCACAGCCTAGGTCCTATGCTTCTGCCTTAGTACAGCATAATTGAAACTTGCAGGCAGGCAGACATGTCTTTATGTTGATGCAAGATCAACATAGGGAAATGACTGCCCTTGAGTTTCAAGCATACTTATGGTGGTTGTAGAGAAGATGACTGAGAGGTGGTAGAGCCGTGTCTCTGGCTCCTGTGAGATGGCTAGAGGTTCAATATGGGAGGCCATACACATGCTAACTTTAGAGGAACACTTACTCAAGGGAGTTATTCTATGTGTATAAATGCTTTTTTCTTTTTTGATGGGACCTTACATTGATATTAATGCAACTTGAGTTATTTCCAGAACACTCTTCACTGAGAAGCTTATAAAATTTGTTCATGGATTTGATAGCTTAACTCGCTTATTGTACCTTTCAATGTTAGTATATCTTGCATACTTAAGAACTTCTAGGAACACATTTAACAATGCATGCCTTTGCACGATCATAATATCAGCATGAAACCTAATACAAACTGTTTTCATGAGGGGAAATCGGAGTACAAACATGATTGAAAACTTGACAGTTACTAATTGTTATGTTACTACTTGCCAACACTGTGACAATGTGCAGGTTATTGCCCTGGGGAACTGAACATTTTCATATTTTTAAATGCTGCCAAAACTGTAGGTAATGAGATCACTCCCTGGAAGTCTCTGTTTCTGTAGAACCTGTTTTTGGGTGGATTATGGAGTGTAGTAGGCGATCCGATTCCATGCTACACATATGAGGTCTGTTGAAAAAGGAACCAAACTTGCTAAAGAGGGCGCCAGTGAGCCAACAGAGCAGACTTGTGATAATGGTGATGTCTAGTGGTGACCTTGAACTTCAGCCTCCCACTTGCTCGATCACGCCATGTGAATTAGTTATGTACTACATGTAGTAGAGTGAACTCATCTCATGTGCCTTTTGCTGTTTCTGAAACATGTCAAATCAGGCGACCTTTCAGAGTCGATTTCAAGTTCAGGAACAAAAAAGAAGTCCGCGGGGGCCAAATCTGGAGAGTAGGGAGGTTGCGGGACTAGAGACATCTCATGCTTCACCAAAAATTCATGGATAAGGAGCGATGTCCAGAGACATGGGACACATTTTGCAGCAACACGATGCATATGAAGTTTTTCAGTCACAATTGTGTGACACAAACTTTTACTGATGCCTACAGTATTTATTCAGCAACTTCACAGACAGTTAGGTGACGATTTTCAAGAATCAAAGCACACACTTTCTTAACGTGATCATCGTTCATTTAGGTGGAAAGCCATCCAGTTTTGGGATCATCGTCAGTGGATGTTCTGCCCGATTTGAAATGTTGGTACCATTCGTAACGTTGTTTGCAGTTTAAACAATCCTCTCCATAAGTTGCTGCAATATTTTAAAAGTGTTGGTAAAAGTCAATTTCATGCAGAATTTCATGCAAACTCGTTGCTCTTCAAGATCCTTCATATTTCAACTTGCAAATAATAGCAAAAGGCACATGAGATGAGCTCACTCTACTGCATGTAGTCCATAACTAATTCATGTGGCGTGATCAAGCAAGTGGGAGGCTAAAGCTCAAGGTCACCGCTACACATCACCATTATCACGAGTCTGCTGTGTTGGCTCGCTGGCGCCCTCTTTGGCAAGTTTGGTTTCCTTTTTGACAGACCTCATATGCTTGCATTTCTTCCTACTATATATACATGGAAACACATAGATATACATGCGCATTTATGTAATATATGCACATAGGTGTGTATATTGTGAGCCCCGCCCCTGTGCCAAATAGCTTGACCAGCAGGAGGCGCTGCACCTTAACCTTGAGGTTGTATAAGAATTTGTAGTTGAGCCGTTGGTTAAAGATCACAGATTTTTATTTGGGTTCTCAGAGACTCACAACAGGTAATGTCCATAGGAAAACAAAAGTAGGGATACTCCTCCCAAAGAAAATATATGCAAACTTTGCCAGGTCAAAAATAAAGTCTTTTAAACAAGCTTTTCTTCTTAGCTCTTACAAAAGGTATTTTCCCTCTTAACAGTTATTCACATACAGTGCAACAATCACATTCCATGTCAGTGACTGAAGGATCTGAATCCCCTTTGAAAGAGTCAATTTCCATGCTCTCTGGAGGACTCTCAGGTAGTGGTTCTGGACTCTTAACTGGAATGGTATTAGTTCCATACATTAACAGTTTCTTCAGTCTTGGCCACCTAATAGGTTTCTCCCCTTTAAGTAAAAGCTCATGGGGTTTCAAAAGCCGTGGTTTAAAAGTTCCTTTCCTTTCATGTAAATGTCTACAGGTAATCTCCTCCTCATCTGAAGAACTATCCCTGTGTTCAGTTTTGGGCCTAGGCTTTCTCCTGGTTTGATGCTTAACTTGCACAGTTTTACATACAGGCCTTCTATCAATAAAACCCTCTTCTGAGCTGTAATCAGAGGACCGGTCAGACCTCCTTCGGGCTCTATAAAAAGTTCTTGCTTTGGAAGCTTCCCTAGCAGAGCAATGCCTGCATCTAGGTTCCAGCAAGGGTTTTGCCTGGGTAAAAGTTCTGCCTTCTTGTGGCTTCTTTAAGCTTCTTTCAAATACAGGATTTAGCTTGCCCACTAACCTGCATTGTGGTTTCACTGCACTAGCAGTGTATCTCTGGGCCTCGCAACAGCAGCTGCCTGGCCTGTGAGTATTTCTTCCTGGAGAGCAGCAGTATTTCCCTTTCTCCTGGGGAGCGAATCTGGCTTCAGGTCTTCCCTTCCTCTCAGCATAGAGCCTGGGAGCCTTGTTCCAGTCAGGTTCAGAATCCTCGTGCTGGTAAGACAGGTGATTCTCTTCCTCTGCTCTCCTCTCTCTCTCCCCTCTCCTGTCCGTTTCTGTCTGCCCTTCTTTACAAGCAGCTACGTGACAAGGGAACTCCCTTGCAGGCTCCTCCTCCGAGTACCTGCTTCTCTGATTCCTATCTGGTGTGTAACGTGGGAATGACTCAACACTAGTTTTGGCCCACTGACTATCAACCCTGGGGTTTTCCTCCTGTGAACTTCTAACCCTGGGTTTTCTCTGACAAGTGTTTTCTAATGTGCCCATCCCCCCAGCCAAGGTAAAACCTTCAATGTTTCCTGCTTTTCTAGGTGGCACTACTCTCTCCTTGCCACAATATACAAGCAGACAGCGGCAAAACATTTGAATGTTCTTCCCCTTTCCCATCAACCTGTGACCCAGGCATGTTCTCCGTTCCCTTCCCTCCTCCAGGTACATACTCACTAACACATTTTCTCTCTGTTCTCTCTCTTCCTCAGCTGTTGTGGACCCCATTGGTCTCCACTGCCATGGGGTCACGTTCTTCAGCTCCAATGGCTTGCATGATACATCTGCTTCTATGGTGACACTTCATCCACCATGTGTCTGTCCCTCACCATATGCTTGCCCTGTACTCTGGCAACAGTGCTAACCTGCCCTACCACTGTTAGGTGATATATTGCATATCGTTACACGTAGCAACCTTATGAGTCTTTTTCATGTGCAAATGGTAGAATCTATATTGTGTATAAATGGCATTACTAGACAGCCACATTTTACACATGTAGGGCATGGCGGGCATGTGGTTTGGGCATGGCCCGGGCAGGCCAAAAATCGACATGTGCGTTCTCCGTTTTATAAAGGAAATCCACGTATATCGTCCAAAATTTCCCCATCAGGATTTGCACTTGCTCCAAGGCACACACAGATTTTGAAATGTGCTCATTTTCGCCAGGGCTCTATACGTGGAAGTACAGGAGTATTTCCTCTTAATCCCCTGTTGTTTATTTCCTACTCCAAACTGAAAAAAATTAAAAAAAGCAGCATCAGGGCTTAATTGGTAGCACTTCTATGTACAGTATCCACATGTGAAAGCTGCCAAGTTGGTGATGTTCAGTTCGGTAAATTTTGAAAACGGCTCCTCTGTCTGTGCAGAGCCTCAAATCCACTTGCACTCATCTACGTCCTTCTACGTATTTTACAAAAGACTCTATGGGGCATGTTTACTAAAGGTCAATGTGTGCTAAGTGAAGTTAACATGCATTGCATGCCGCCACTGCCCATTCATTTCTATGGACCACTGCAGCACTTAACACACGTTAACCTTTAGTAAACATGCCCCCATGTTTGCAGAGCCTTGGCAAAATACCGTCAGAATGTGCATGCCTGTTCTGGACGTCTCGTTCCCATCTCCACGACCTATCTAAAATAGATCTTGTAATATAGTAGACGAACTTACTACCCAGATGATTTTATTAACATGTCAACAGTTTTATCCTTTATTCTCTAATTATAATATTCACTACTCGGCTCACATACATGTATAACATTCTAATCTAACTGAAATTATTAATAGAACTATACCTCAAAACTCAATTCCACCCCTTAAGAGAACTAGAGGTCATATGCTGTCAAGATGATTAGCTGAAGTAAACAAAATTTGAATGTAGAAAAGCAAACTGTTATTTCCTCACCTTGGCCACTATTTCCTTCATTACATCAAGGGGAACTTTAGTATTGTTCCAGGGCCATAGCAAGGTTTGCGCAAGCAGCGCAGCTACACGGGGCGCAAGTATGGAAGGGACTCTAGCGTCGTCGCTAGGGCTTCCATGAAGCCCAATAAGAGTGAGTTCCTGTGCATGGCTGGGTGGGATGGGGGATGCCATTAACCTGGTTAAAAAGTGATTTAGCTGGGTAAATAGATTTCTGAAACTTACCGCTCTCTAAGCAGCTAAACGTCTGTGCGCGGTTTCACAGTGTGCGTCCTTTTAGACAGCCGTAGAAAGGTCTTCTTGAGGGTGTACTGGACAGGATCCAAAATAACATGTGAGGACTGTATTTTCAAATCTCTATAGGTTATTTTTCACAGAAAAGAGGTACAGAGTTTGTGGGTACTTTGTGCCCACGATAGGACTTCTTTGGACTTTGCATCTAGATGGGCAGTTTGAAAGTTCCCTCCTTAGAAGGTAAGATTTTAGCAGACTGCCTAACCTGTGTGGCTGGAATACACATAAATTACACCAGTTTTAAAAGGGAAAACGTGCCCATGCTTTCCCTTTTAGAATTATGCTGTCAAAAGTAAGCATGCACATATCCACCTGCTCTTGGGTATGCACAAATTTGCTGGTTTTTTTAACAAGCCTTGCATGTGTTTTGTAAAATACGTGTCTAGGTCCAAATCCTGTCCCCCAGGAAAACCTCAGACCAGGCTGGAGTGCACACAGAGTGTATAGGCATCGGTTTACAAAGTTAAACTCTGGCGAATTTTATAAAAAGCAATTTCTGTATGTAAATACCTTTTAAAATAGTCCCCATAGAGGGTAATTTTCTAACAGGGAGCCTAAGCAGGGAAAGTGCATAGGTGCATATGTTTCACCTAATTTACAAAGGAAAGAAATGCAGCTGTTTGTCTTTATAAATAGCCTCCTTTGGAAAGCTGCCAAACCAAGGCACAGCTGCTCCGAGGCATGTGCAACTCTGTGTGTGTGTGTGTGTGTGCCTATTTGCTTTCTTGTCCGTCGCTGAACACGGGGCAGAGGGTTTTAATGTGTTAACCACGATGATGCCTAAATCCTTTTCCTGGGTGGTGGAATCTTGCATTGTGTAGCTATAGTTTGAGTTGAAAAACTATGAGCCCGATTCTGTGTCCCGCACGTCCGGGTCATCTGGACATGCAGAAAATGCATTGGCACTGACAGAGCCTCCTTTGGCGGAGACTCATACTGGAGGATCTTCAGTTCTTCGGTGTGCAGGTCCTCCTTGGATTCGGTTGAGACTGAGAGGGCTCGGGCCATGTCCTGGATGAAGAGGAGGAGTGGCTCAGTGGTTGGGACAGGTTACCTCAGGCTGGAGGACCAGGGGTTCAATTCCCACGTAGAGACAAGCAACCTCAGGCTGGAGGGACCGGGGTCTCATGTCCCATGGCCACTCCTTGTAAGCCACTTAACCCTCCATTGCCTCAGGTACACTTAGATTGTGAGCCCTTTGGGGATGAGGGAATAAAGAGTGGCTATTAGCATATATCTGTAAACCACATTGACCTGGTGAAAAGTGGTATATATGCACAGCAAAATAAATAGGTTGTGGAATGCCATCTCCTCGGGTGGGGAATGGTGTCAGAGTTCTGGGGGAGACTGTTCTGAGGGGATGTCTTGGTCTCAGGAGAGACTTCCCATCCTGACATCAAGGAGCCTGAGGCTTGGAGCTCCCATGCTGAGAGGCCTGTGTCAGGGAACCAGGATCTCCCAATTGGTCTCAGGTCAGACTCCCAGAAACTAGTCAGGGAGGACCAGACGTCAAAGGATCAGGCCTGGGACTTGATCAGTGCCAAGGGCTAGCCCAAGGCTGATAGTGCTCAGGGCCTAGCTTGATGCCCAGTGATGCAACTGCAGTCAAGGGCCTGGTTGTCATGGCAGATTATGCAGACAAACCTGACATCATTGCCTGCTGCATGGTAAGGATGTCAGAGGTAATCTGTTCCAGGACCACCATTCTAGCCTCAATGCCAGAAGGCTCCACAGCTTTCGGCATGAGCATTGAGGGTTTTGGGCCTGGCACTGACACTCTAGCAAAAGCTTCCTCGACGAGGATCATGGCCTCGGGGAGCCTTGTGCAGTTACTGCCAGCCGAGGACTCCTTCTTAGAGACCTTAGGGGTGGCACTGCTCAGAGTCGCCTGAGTTTCCCCGGTGGAATCTCGACTGGCTTCGAGGATTTTTTCTTTGTCTTGCCAGGGTCCAGCATCTTTCTGGAGGAGCCGCCACTGTGGGACTCCGAAGACGCCCGGGCCTCACGGGAGGTGCTTGGCTTTGGACTCAGCATTGAGAAAGCTGGGGCTGAGCCGGGCCACGGGAAAATCTTCTCCTGCAACTATGACCTTTTCTTGTTTTCGAAGGGTCATGGCCTGACACAAGTCACAGGAAGTACTGTTGTGGTTGAGCCAAGGCAGGGCAAGCAACAGTCATGGGTGTCTGTGACAGGCATATTTTGACTGCAATGATCATATTTTTAAAGCTACTGGGAGACATGGTGGTTCACATTCAGATGGGGTCGATGACCCCCGGGCAAAAAAGGGCGTGAATGCTGGTTGAAGCAGACCTCGAAAAAAGAGAAAGGGAGCTGAGAACAGCGCCGGGGATGGTGCCGGCTCATGGTTGGAAGAGGAACCAGTAGGCAAACCGGGAAAACTCAACTAAGGATAACTTTTAAGGAATTTTCCTAGGGAAACAGGACATGCGTCCGTAGGGCTCTGCGGAAAAAAGGAGAGTGAGCAAGATGGCACCCTTGGGTGGGAAGGGGATCCCGCATGCGTGATAGCATTCCCAAAGGCTTTCTTTGAAAGCTGGGGAAATGCTTTGCGCGGGCTCTGTCAGCGCTGATGTCATCCATATGTGAAGACTGACTTCCTGTTTGTTCCTGGAGAAGGTGATATGATACACCATCAAACAGGATTAATTACAACACGTATGCAGCAGACTTACCCCAGTAGATGAAAGTTTTCCTACAGACTGAAAAACTGACTGAACAATCTATACTGGGCTTGGTAATTTGCCATTCAATTATGCTGTGCACATTAACATCAGATGGCTTGTTTGCATTTGCTATAATTCCCTTTATATATCACTTGAATATGTTTAGCAGTTTCCATGTAAGTGGACTAAAGACCCGACTCTTGACTCTCCCTTTTAAAGTGCTTGGTCTTACACTGACTTTATTCAGTTGTACATGAATTAAACCAACAAACTATATGGTCTCCAAAAGACCTCAGCTGGATAGATCCATGAATGGTTTCATTTTTAAAAACCTGGTTTGTATTTTTGTCTTGCAGAATATATACACAAACCCTAAACAGAAACTTTAAATTAAATTAAACAGATAAATTGACTGTTCTACAATGGATCCTCCTGTAAACGATGGGGCTGGTATTCGGTGGGGCTTGTGCAGTTAGCAGCTCCTGTTAACTACACAAGTCCCACTTATTGTGACAGCGGCATAAATCTAAATAGAGTCACTGAATATCACCCTGGACCACCTTGGCACTATCTAGATCCCTGGGCTGAATATCCTTTTACCTGCAGCGGCTGCCATTTAGAAGCAAATGCTGACCACCACAGACTGAATGTTGGCCCACTTACTTCTTAGGATGTTAGTGCCATAGCCCCAGGCTTCAAAATCATTGTAGTCATCTTATTCATGTAAATGTGTCTTTGTGCCCTTCACTAAAGCCTGCGCCCCTACTAGAAGAGACCATAGGTATGGTGATGAGTGTACAGTAGACTGAACTC
Organism: Ichthyophis bannanicus; assembly: GCA_033557465.1. Taxonomy (NCBI): domain Eukaryota; kingdom Metazoa; phylum Chordata; class Amphibia; order Gymnophiona; family Ichthyophiidae; genus Ichthyophis; species Ichthyophis bannanicus. The sequence goes on along the minus strand of CM066036.1, from coordinate 841,483,189 downwards.
ACTTTTCTATGTTATTTCTCTTTATGAGTGACCAAAATGGTACAGCCCAGATTTTGTTCAAAGGAGATTCTAGTTAGTGTGTGTGAGAGAGATGGTTTACATGAGAGAAGGAGTTATCTGTATCTCCTGCCCCCCTCAGGAGAATTCTGGTTTGGGAACAGGGCCGGCCGAAGGGTTTCAGCTGCCCCAGGCGTGCTGCCCTTCTCTGCACTGAGCTCCCCCACTGATGATTCTATCTTCTCATCTTGGGAGGTGGGGGTGGGGGGGTGGGGGGTGCTGAGCAGCAGCAGCTAACAATTTTTAGTTTAAAAGCGGTGGCTTTGTGCCGCTGCTTCCCCACTCTGGCAGGCTACAGTCTTGGACGCTCACATGCATAGTCATGACCTGGCACTCCTGACCCTTCCAACAGAAAGTTGTGTCAGAGGGGGGTCAGAAGCAGCAGGCCATGTTTTTTGCTCCAAAGATGCCCAAGCACATGGCCTGCTGCAGGCACCGAAGTAGCAGCACAAAGCCACTGTACCATGCAACTGATGTCTGCCACCCTAAGAGGCTGCCTAACCCGCTGAGTGGATGGGCCGGCCCTGGTTGGGAAGCAGAAGGTTGGTTTCTTGTTCCCTAGTTCTGGAAGGGAGCAGGAAAGGGAACTTCATCTCCTATTCCTGTGTACCTTTGTAGCTGTTCAATGGCATATCATATCATATCACTTTCTCTGTATCAATTTGTATGTATTTATTATTTAAAACATTTCACGCACACACTATTTACAATTCTAGGACGGGTACAATCGTACATACATAAAAAATAATATAATGCCATTAAAATGAAATAAAATAAAATTCCAGGCTTAAACAACAAAGAATATCAACAATACTCAGTAGAAACCATCAACCTATTTCATTAAAAGCCCATGTATCAATGAGGAGGGTCATGCAAAAGAGTTCCTGTGATGGAGCTTCTGGTATCCATTGAAGTAGTGTTCCCAAGGGCACCATCTGTGTGGAGAGTGAGTCAAGAAGGAGAGAAAAGAAAATGGGTGCAAAATAGATGTCCAGGCAGTAGAAGTATCAGTATCAGAAACACAATAAAGGTCCAGAGGGAACCCAAAGTCCAAATGAAGGGAAGGTACCAAAAGTGTATGGAAGAAAGATCACAAGCCCTATTTTACATTATGGACACATATGTTGTGAATCTTTGCACTGTTTACTTTAAAGAAACTTTTATCATAAATACTTACTTTGGAACACCATTATCTTGTCTGACACGTCTCCTTGAATTACTAGTGTGGAGGCCACTAAAGTCTGTAGTTTGTATAACTAGGAGTTCTATTGGCTCTACCAGAGAAGTTCTATCTAACCTTTCTGTAACCTTCCCGTTTTTAGAAGAGGAGGGAATTTTGAGGTCTCTGACTCATCCTGCTAATCTCAGTGATATAATGCCGGGAGGGTTCTAGATATGATGAGATGAGCTGGGAGGAGGCGAGCAATTTTGGGGGGACACTATGAGGAGTAAAACCCCACCGTGCGGACTCAAATCTGGGTCTTTGGCTCTACAGCCATTGCACCAAAAAGGCTTAAGAGAGGAAGGAGAAGTAGAGCAATCCTGTGTCTCTGCCAAGGTTTCTGAGGAGAGGTGACTAAGGCTAGTTAAGCCAAGGCTCTAGCAGGATTCTTCTCAGGAACTACTGAAGGAGAAGCCGGGACTGTCCAGGGACTTCTGAGGAGGGGTGTTCAAGGCTGCTTAAGCCAAGGCATCAAAGGGGCCTTGTCAGGAGCTATTGGAAGGAATTGCCAAGCCAACTCATCTAGTTAACAAAGAATGATTCTATTCCTTTGGGCACAAGCACACAGACTGGTCTTGTGATACCATCCATAAACCATCCATAAACAGCCTCCAGAGTATATTATAGTCAAGATTAGTTGAAACATTTTTATTGAAGCAAGCCGTAACACTCCAACATACTAACATTCTTATATATTGTATGCAATGACATACAGAACAATGAACTATCCAATGCCCTTGTCATGAAATATTTTCCCCCGTTTTCTCCCCTCTTACCCCCTCTTCCTAAATAATGGAAGGCTGACCCTGCCCACCTCAATGGGAATCCCTTCACCCAGTTCCCTCACAAAGACCCCTGCATGTCTAATGCCTCCAATTTATCCATAATAAGGCACAAACCAGCCAAACTCCCATAATACCAAAATTCCTCCAACAAACAAGTCAGAGATTTTTGGGGTTAGTTAGAAAGACCAGAATGTTGTCTACAAATGCTGACAACTTGAAACTTCTGATGCCCAGTGACACCACCTCGATCAACTCATTATCATGCACCCTGTGCAGGAAGGGGTCAAGAGACAAAACAAAAAGAAGCAGAGAGAGTGGGCGTCCCTGTCGTGTTCCCCATTGCAGCTCAAAGGGTGCAAATAAAGAAGATGGACTTCGATTAAAAACTGATTATCCTCCCCATATGCCTGTAAGACTTCAAATAAGTAAGTCCAACTGACTTTATCAAAGGCCTTTTTGGCATCAAAACTCACTAAAAGAGAAGGGCTTGCTTCCCCGTGCACCCATTCTAATGCTGCCAGAATCTTGCGAAGACTGGACAACGTGGCGCAGCCCCGCACAAAACCTACTTGACTATCATGCAGCAGAGTGGAAAGCAGCATGGCAAGGCAGTCTGCTAAAAGCTTAGCCATTAACTTCAGATCAAAGTTCAATAATGAGATGGGGCGGTACAATGCGGCATGCAAGGGTTCCTTACCGAGTTTAGGTAACACTGTAATATACGCCCGATTAATGTCATGGGTGAAACAACCTTTCTCCCAGTGAGCATTACACCTCAGTAAGGGGCAAAAGAAGCTGCTCTTGCAGCAGTTTATAGAATTCTACACTATGGCCATCCAATCCCGGGGCTTTACAGCACTGAGCACCCACAATCACCTGCTGCACCTCTTCCACTGTGATGGGAGCCCATAGTTGTGTCACCTGAAGGGGTCTAATTGAGGCACATGCATCTGTGTTATGTATTTGCGCACCCCCACTAAGGACTACTTTAGCCGTTTCCCAAAAAAGCTCAGAGTCCTTCTTATGTTGATCATTATGGGAACACATACTGCCCACCTTTCCCATATAAAAGGAACAAATTGTTCGTCACAAAATAACTCCAAGGGGAAATGCCAATGTCTGCACAACCCATCCTCCACAGACCTCCATTGCAGATCTATCCAGATATTTCCAGGGGACTTATCTCAGAAAATTCCCAGCAGGAAACAACTGTGCCAATCAATCAATGTGGGATTGAGTCCCATGGGCATGAGACACATGAGTGTAATCCCATTCAGAGGGAGATAACACTCGCCAAACATCTACAAATGTCTTCCTTTCTGTTAGCCATTTTGTACTCTTCCTGGTGGCCCCCTCCCATAAAAAACAATAAAAAAACAAACCTCAAGGTGTAATATGACAAATGTCTCATGAAGTACTCCTCACTACCAGAGCTCTTCTTTCAGAGCACATTCTTGTAAGGTTTCAGGTGTCTCTCAGTAAAAGGCTTTTCTATCCACCCTGAAAGTTTTAAGTACAAGTTGATGTGAAGGCTTGTTGCGTTGCATTCACTTTCAATGATCTCTGTTGATTGAGAACTTTCCAGCTGTAATCTCACAAGAGGGACTGAAAAAAAAAAAATTTGGTTGATATTCAAAAGCACTTATATGGTTGGCACCGGGTACTGACCGCACAAGATTTTTTAAAAATTCTGTCTTTTCTAATACATACATTTTGGCAGGACGCGTCAATGTTTGGCTAAAATTTAGGGATATATTTACTTACTAAAGGGTGTTAGCTGCTACCATGGAGCTAATGTAGAATTAACACCCGGCAGTAGCAACTAATGTGGGAAAAATGCAGACCGTGGCGTTTTTCCATGATGTCTGTATTTTGCGTGGTGAATGCAGGCTTGGATGGGATTAGGGAGCAAGTGGTTAGAGAGCTGGATTGCCTGCAAGGTGTGATTACCATGGACATTACTATCGCACGGTAATCACAATAGTTTGCAGGCTTCGTGGATGCAGCTATTGCTACCTTAATGAGTGGTAATAGCAGCATCCGTGAAGCATACCTCAGTGATCCCGCTGTTTTCTCTGTTTGTATCTACAGGGGAAATGCTGGGAACACCCCCTGCAGCTACCGTGGGACTTTTGCAACTAACATCAGCTTTTTGCAGCGATCACCAAGTGTTAGCAGGAAAATCCTAATGCACTTAAATAAACATTCCCCTTAGCTATGTAACTTGAGGTGTCAGGGACATTCTGGTGGTAGGGCCAAATTTTATGTGGAAAATTCAATAATGAATCAAAACATTCTTTCTTCACCATCTTTCGATTCATTATTGAAGACACCAACTAAAAGACCCCTGAAGAAGCCATTTCTTGGCAAAACAAAAGCTTTTGTTGGGGATATCTGGTTTGCTTTGATGTCGGGCATTTACGGGCATCTTTGCATTCGTTGTAGACATTGAAAAACGTAATGAAAGCTTTCAGGCTGTTTTCGCTTTGTATCAACTGTGCGTCGGACCACGGAAACTCTAAGATATGTAGATACAGACCTATTAGGCATATGGTTTACTATTTGTTTGATAAGCTTTATTTCTGTTCTTTACAGGAAAAGAAGATTTATTTCCGTGCCTATTTGTGCACTATAGATGCTGTTTCTTCTTCTTCTTTTTTCTAAAAATAAGTTAGTATATAGAAGTCTTTTGACTACTGAGAATCCTAAAAAGTACTTTTTAGGATATAATTAGATAAATTGAAATAAAAAGTTAAAAACGAAAAAAGGCCTGTGATCTGTGATGTGAGCATCAGCTATTCCCTATAGTGATGAATTTCGCTATATATAGGGTCTAAGCCATCCTGAGGTTACATTTGCCTTATTATGTAATCATTTTAGAGATTTCTTTGATAAAAATAATTAGTTTTGCTCATACCATGACAGTCATGAATCTCACTCCTAAACTTGTGATTTTTTTTCCTTTTTAGTTTCCTCTTTTACTCATTGAGATCCACCCTATGTTTGTGGACTTTTAGTCAATAGCCTTGCAATGCAATATTTTGCTAGTTCCATTTGGTATAGCTGAATTTCTTGCTCAGGGCCGGCGCTCCTCGGTAAGTGGAAAGAGTGGCAGGGGGCCGCCAGTCTCTGGGGAACACCATTGCTAGCCTCCCCCACCCTCCAAATAGGAGGACAAATGTGGTCAAAGAAGCAGAGCCTACCTACAGGACTATCATGCCCCGTGGGCAGAAGGCACTGCAAGGCCGCAATCGCTGCTTAAATAGCCTCTGCCCTTGGACATGCTCTTCCTGTGCGGAGGCTTGGCCCTCTCTTCGCCATGATTGCTGCTGGGCTCAGCCCTCGGCAGCCTTAAACCCTGTGGACTGGCCCAGCAGCGATCGCAGCTGAGAGAGGGCTTAGCCAGCATGTACTGCAGGCAGAAGCTCTTTCTTAAAGAATCTCTGCCCACAGGACATGCTACTCCCAGCCACGAGGTGGGGGGGGGGGGAGTAGACAGAGGGGGCATTGGGAGGTGGAGGAGATATATTGAGCAATGGGAGACAGATGGGAGATGCTGAATGCATGGAGAGAAAGGAATAGGGAGGCAAAGGGGACAAACTAGAGGTGGGGGGACTAGGGAGATGAAGGGAGATAGGGGGCATAGGAAGAATGGGCCTAGGGAGAAGCAAGAAGTGGAGATGGACTGGTGATGCTGGATATGGGTTATAGGGAGACTATAGGAAAATCCTGGGCATGGTGGGTGGGGTTGGCAGAGAGAGACAGGAGAGATGCTAGATACGGGGGTAATAAGGAGAGGGGGAAATGGAGAAAAGGGGGTAATAGGGAGAGAGAGGGGAGAAGATGGAAAGAGCTTGAGATGGGAGTAATAGTAAGGGGATGGTATAGAATGGCGATAGGGGAGATGCTGTACGCAGGGGAATAGGAAGGGAGAAGACAGACATGGAAGGATAGGGAGAGAGAGCGTGGAGATAATGGATGGAGGGAAAGAGATTGTGTGTGTGTGAGTGAGAGAGAGAGAGAGAGAAAAACTGGATAGGGGGGAGGGAGGGTAACTGGGGAATAATGGACCAGGAAAAAAGAGGAGGGGAATGGGAGGACCGGGGTGAGGATTGAAAAGTGGTAGGCAGATGGAGTAAAAAGGAGGGAGATTGAGGACTGGATAGTAAGAAAGAGTAGTGAAGTCTGAGTGGACAGAGAGAAAAATAAATGGAAGAAAGCTGAAGGAAAAAGATCAGTATCCAAGATGGAACAAAGTACAGAAAACAAAAGTAGAGACAAGAAATGGCAGATGGACTAGAGTCCCTAGAAAGAGAACTAAGAGAAGACAGAGGAAAGCAGAAACCTCAGATTGGGACCAGCATGATCAGAGAATAAAATGGTCAGACAACAAAGGTAGAAAAAATAATTTTATTTTCCATATAGTGATCAGACTTTGTGCTATCTTTATATTTTCTACAGTACAAGGAGATGCATCTCTTTCTATTTCTCTGGTATTGCACTGTATGCAGAATCTGGCTTCTTGGGGTTGCAGTTTAATTTTTATCTACATATTTTTATTTTTAGGTTGTGGTCACTTATTCTGTACTTGGTGAGGGTCTGTGTTCTCAGTTGACCAAGGCCAGATGTTCTGTTAACATGGAGTTTATATGTAGGGATCTGTACTGTAATAACCCGAATTGTTCAGCTTTTCAAATAGGTGTTTGGATGTTCCGGGGCCCCCTGCAGTATTTACAGTGCTGCTTTTTTTGAGTGTGATCCTTATGTGAGTTTTGGAAGTTGCTGCTGGTATGGTATGTTAGATTTGCTTTATAGATCCTCAGTGACTTTTGTAGGGTTTTGTATTAGTTTCCAATATGCCTGGAACTGGAGAATGTTTATGTTGTTGTTAGTGTGAGATGACTAGAATCAGATATTTTTTTTAGATAGAGTTCTGTAGATGAATGTCCTAATTCTGCAGTGCACCCGTTGTTGAGGGAGAGGATTCTGCGAATGCAGAATATAGGTTCAAAAAGAAAAAGTGAGAACCAAGTTTTGAGTTATGTTGGAGATGTGAAGCTCCTCTTGGTGTTTATGTTGAAGTGGGAAGCATTGTGTTGGGGTCACAAAGCCCCTCTTGTTTTTCTGAGGATGGGAAGTGCTGTGTAGGGCCACTGAGACTCTAGTTTTTATGAAGGTGGAAAATGCTGTGTTGTGGCCGCCATGTCACTCTTGTTGTTTTTGTGGAAATGGGAGCTGCTGCTTTGGTATTGTTGAGCCCCTCTTGTTGTTTGGCATTTAGCAGCATGTTTCCTAACCTCTATGCTAGTTGTGTGGGTCGCCTTACCAGTGCAGGGCCGTAGGCTCACCTCAGGGAGATACTGTAGTTACTTCTCCCTGTAGTTACATATTTCAACGCGGCAAAACAGCTGCAGGAGAACCAAGGCTATCCATTGAGGTGGCAGTGGCTGCACCCACGCTACTTGCGCTGAGCCATCATGTAAGTTTCTGCCGACAATGCCGATGCCTGTGTGTGAGAGTCCTTTCTCCCACCTCACTCTGGAGGACAGTATAATTTTGGGAAAGAGATCCTGAAAACCTAAGAGTAATGGAAAAAGCATGGAACTTGTTCCCTGGTCCGGGAGGAAAGTGGCCATATTATTTTTGTTTTCCTGTTGCTCCAGCTTCACGTCCTCCTGCCAGCACATTGTCTGCATGACTACCAATAGGAAGTGAAGCTAGAGCGAGAGAAAGCTAGAATAACACATGCTTGATCAAGAAATGAAAACCCATCCTATGATTCTGCAAGAGGAAAGCATGGGTTTATTGGTATGTCATTGAAACCTGCTTAAGACATGTGGTTTAAATCAGCAATATTAATGTTGTCACTGTCTTCCTAAATTGTGACTATTCTTTGCATCAACATTATACCAATTTTGCTTATAGTTTCTAGACGTATATTGACTAACGGTTATCATGTTTTTGATTGCTACATTCTGTACAAAATCTTTATGCTGCATATTTTTTCAGTGTAAAATATTTTTGAGCTGTCTCTACAGCTGAGTGTCTTGCTTTTGACCTATATCTAAAATTTATCATGCTGTTGGACTGTCATAACCTGTTCATATGATGCTACATAAATATTTACTGCTCAGTCTTAGACTTTAGGAAAACTAACTTTGCCAAGATGGGCCAATACCTCAGAGAGTTGTTAGCGGGATGGGAACAGCTGAGGGATGTAGAAAAACAGTGGGTAAAACTGAAAGGGGATATTTTAAGGGCAGCAAACCTTTTTGTTAAAATGTTAAATAAAGGTAAAAGGAAAAGGAGACCGCTATGGCTTTCGAAAGAAGTAGCTGAAAAGGTGAAGAAAAAGAGGGAGGCCTTCGTGAAATACAAGAGATCACAGAGAGAGGAAGACAGGCATCTATATTTGGAAAAACTTAGAGAAGTTAGCAAAGTAGTCAGGAAAGCAAAGATTCAAAAAGAGGAGGAAATAGCCAATGCAATAAAATGGGGGGATAAGACATTTTTCAGATATGTTAGTGAGAAGAGGAAAGGTAAAAGTGGTATTGTCAGACTCAAGGGTGAAGGGGAGGAATATGTAGAAGCTGATGAGGATAAAGCGGAATTGCTTAACAAATATTTCTGTTCTGTGTTCACAGATGAAGAACCAGGAACAGGACCTCAGAAAACACCCACAAACAGGAACAGAAGTGAGGGGCATCTTGAACAATTTTCAGAAGACTGTGTTAGTGAGAAACTAGCTAAACTTGATGTAGACAAAGAGTTGGGACCAGATGGGGTACACCCTAGAATACTGAGGGAACTTGGGGACGTTCTAGCAGCTCCACTGACTGACCTTTTCAATACCTCGTTGGAGTCTGGAGTGCTGCCAAAGGGCTGGAGAGAGGCTCATGTGGTGCCTTTACACAAAAGCGGAAGTAAGGATGTGGTTGAAAACTACAGGCCGGTTAGTTTAACATCGGTGGTGAGTAAATTATTGGAAACGCTGCTGAAAGAGAAAACAGTAAGGTTTCTGGAGTCCAGTGGATTACAGGATCCGAGGCAGCATGGATTCACCAGAGGCAGGTCTTGTCAGACAAATCTGATTGATTTCTTTGACAGGGTGACCAGGGAGTTAGACCGAGGGATAGCCCTAGATGTGGTGTATTTAGATTTCAGTAAAGCCTTTGACACCGTTCCTCACAGGCGACTTATAAACAAATTGAGCACCCTAGGGATGGACCCTAAAGTTACTGATTGGGTTAAATATTGGTTGAGTGGGAGGTGACAAAGAGTACAGGTAAATGGAGCTCACTCTGAGGAGAAGGAGGTTGCCAGTGGTGTGCCCCAGGGATCTGTCCTTGGTCCAAGTCTTTTTAACATCTTTGTTAGTGATATAGTGGAAGGGCTGTCTGGTAAGGTTTGCCTCTTTGCAGATGATACCAAAATCTGCAATAGAGTAGACACCCAGAAAGGTGTAGATAACATGAGGAGGGATCTAGCTAAGCTTGAAGAATGGTCTAGAATTTGGCAGCTGGGATTTAATGTTAAAAAATGCAAGGTCATGCATTTGGACTGCAGCAATCCAAGGGAGCAATATAGTATAGGGGGTGAAGTAATTTTGTTCACTAAAGAAGAGTGGGACCTAGGCGTGGTTGTGTCTGATGATCTTAAAGTAGCTAAACAGGTAGAAAAGGCAACGGCAAAAGCTAGAAGGATGCTTGGGTGCATACGGAGAGGAATGGCTAACAGAAAAAAGGAGGTGATAGTGCCTCTGTATAAGTCTTTGGTGCGACCTCATTTGGAGTATAGTGTGCAATTCTGGAGACCACACCTTCAAAAGGATATAAACAGGATGGAGTCAGTACAGAGGGTGGCTACTAAAATGGTTAGTGGTCTTCATTATAAAGCATATGAGGACAAACTTAAGGATCTTAATATGTACACCTTAGAGGAAAGGCGGGATAGAGGTGATATGATTGAGATGTTTAAATACCTCCATGGCATAAATACAAAGGGGGAGAGTCTCTTTCGATTGAAAGCAAGTTCTGATACGAGGGGACATGGGATGAGGGTGAAGGGAGATAGATTCAGGAGTGATATGCGGAAATATTTCTTTACGGAAAGAGTGGTGGATCCATGGAATAGTCTCCCAGTGGAGGTGGTAGAGATGAGGACAGTATCTGAATTCAAAAAAAGCATGGGACAAACACAGAGGATCTCTAAAAGATAAAAGGGGACTGTTGTAGTTGTTGATATGGAAGGACAGACTAGATAGACCTGTGATAAGGAAGCTTATCATAGCTCAGGAAGGAGCTATAGAGAAGGTGAAGTGACTCTGAACAAGCAACCTGTCAGTTCTGGTAGAAATAAGAAAACAGAATTTTCCCATAAAAGACTACCAGTCCCAGAATGCACCAGGTTTCCAACAGCCATTAGAGGAGCTGAAGTGGGGAAGCGTGTGTTCAATCAGGAGGGCTATGAGGTAATCCCTAAGCACTCATCTCAAAGGGCAGGGCCTGATTCAGCACAGCTGCGCTGTATTAGGGGGGAGCACTCATCTAGGCAGAATAAAGGTAGAGTTTATTCTACAGAGAATTATCCTCATTATCCTGAGAATCAGCTTGAGCTTGATCATCAGTTTCATCTGAAGGATCATCAGAAGCAGAAGCCAAACCGGACGGACAGAGAGGGAAAAACACCCTTTGGAAGAAAGAGGAGAAAAGCCTTTGAGAGGTCTAGAAGAGTCCTGAGCAGTACGTATACTGGGAGGCATTCCAAGGGCCAGCATACACCATTGGACTGGGGAAAGCCAGAAGAATGGTGCTGTAGAGCTAGGAATCTCCAGACGATACCTGTGAGAGAGACGGCTGCACGTGGAAGGGACCCTAAGACCCATGCCAGAAGGTATGTGAAGAGAGATCCAGTGTCCAGGGATCTGGATTGGAAGGCTGGACATAAGAACTGGACTACATACTGGCCAGGCTATATAGAGAGGAACTCTAACAGCAATGGAAGCTCAGGTATGAACACTGATCTATGCCCTAGCTATAACCTTGAAAGACAGCAGGGAAACAAATATTCTCCTGAAAGTGCTCCATTGAGAGATTCATCTGTGCCAATCCATGATATTGAACCCATGCTTGTTGAAGAAGGGGGAATGATTGCAGATGAAGAATGTGTTTATATGGACTGCTCTCTGTCCAAACTCCTTTGGTGATTTTCTGTTATAAAGTACAGCAACCATCACAAAGAAATACAAACTTGTTCTTTAATCTACTCAGAAAAGCTCCTGAAGCAGGATTTGACCCACACAGTAGAAAGCAAGCCAGCTAAGGGGTTTCAGCTGGATAACTGCTAGCAATTGAGCCTTACCTAATTGCTTGTGAGCTAGGAGAGAATCACTTCTGAATCTATGTGGGAAGTTATCAGAAGTTAACCTGAAAAGAACAGTTTTCTTCTTTCTTTGTGGTTTTTCGTTTGTTGTTTGATATATGCTAAGAAAACATTAGCTAATGCCTGACAAGTTTGAAGGTTGTTTTCCTGATTTTGATTTTGTTTTTCCAAGTTAAACACTGGAAGCAAGTAACCTGATTTATGTGCTACCAAGCATATCTGTGTTGGGAGAAATAACCCCATAAATAAATATCTTATTGGCTTTAACACTTGAGCACAACTAAATTATTGTCAGCAGCTGTGTCTGGTGTGAATGAACTGCATTGCCCACAATCCCTTGCAAATCATATAGATATATGCACTTGCCAAGACTGTGAAGATTCTCACCCAGGCAGCCGTCTGACAAATGGCGTAGTTTTTCGGATTGCTTTTGCACAAAGGGGATTTACTTGCTGAGGATTACAACTAAAGTTGAAGTTTAAAGCTGGAAAAAAAAGATTTCCCCTCAACTGCACTTTGGAGGAGAAGTGGTTGTTCCAGGAAGCTGTCCCAGGAGGAAAAGACCCTGTGCAGAGCTGGATTCATCACTGACACAAGGTAATAAGTACCTGGGCATGTCTAGTGGTGGATGGGAGTAAGGCACAAGGGTAATTGAAAAAAAAAAAAAAATTAAAAAAAAACACAACTGTTTGGAATGTGGTGCACTTTGTTTTTTTTTGTTTCTTGCAGGGATCAAGATGGATCCAAGGGAACTAGCTGATTGGATGGCAGCCCAGTTTAGCAGGCAGCAGGAGCTAGCACAGCAGGCTCAGGACACTGCTATGAAAGCCTTAATGGACCAGCAGAGGCCAGTGCTTGATCTGGTGCAAGCCCTAGTTAAGCTGCAGAACCAAAGTGGAACAGATGCAAGACCAGCAGTAAATACTGGTACACCACATGTGGACAGTGTGGGACTCAATCAAGGGATTCGGGCATTTAGTTTTGGGAAGCTAACTCCAGATGATAATGTTGATGATTTTCTAGAGTCTTTTGAAAGAGTGGCACAAGCATTAGCATGGCCAGAGACCCAGTGGGCAGTAAGGCTGGCAGCCTCATTAACTGGAGAGGCGCTTGCAGCTTATAGAGCAATGCCAGCAGCCCAGGCTTTGAATTATAAGGATGTAAAGGCTGCTATTAGAGATCGCCTAGGGTTGTCTATTTCAGAGTATAGGCGAATGTTTAGAGCTACTACATTGAGAGTGGGTGAAACACCCAGGGCTCTGAGTCAGAGAATCAGAGGTTTAGCTGTAAAATGGTTGGAGCCTGAGCAAAAGATGGTAGAAATGTTATTAGACATTATAATGCTTGAACAATTTATGTCTGCAGTCCCTAAAGATTTGCACACTTTCCTTATACAGCAAAATTGCCAAAATCTTGGAGAGGCAACCATGCTAGCAGAGAGATTCTTGGAAGCCACGCAGGCTTGCCATAGAATGGGTGGCCCTCTGAAGATTGGTGCTGAGGCTAGATGTGATGTATCAGAAAAGAAAATAATTAAAAATGTTTCTGAAAATGAATGTACTGTATCAAACCAGATGACACAGTGGAATAGAAAGAAATGTTTCAAGTGTGGAAAATGGGGACATTTAGAAAAGAGATGCCAGACACACACTAGCTTAATGGGTCTGGATTTAAAACAGCCCAAAGAAGGATTTCTTTTGATGGTTGATGTGCAAGGAGTTACCACAAATGCTTTGTTAGACTCTGGGGCAGACCAGAGTATGATGTCAAAAAGGCTTGGGAAGAGGATAGAGGCCCAAGAAGGATTTGTGCCTAGAACCCCTGAAAGCCAAGTTCACATCAGATGCATTCATGGTGCTGCAACATCATATCCTACCTATAGGCTAAAGGTTAAGTGCCTGGGGGAACAAGAGGAAGTCCTGTTAGCAGTGGTGCCTAGGCTACCCTTTGATTTGGTTCTAGGAAAGGACTGGCCAAGATTTAAGCAGGGTCTAGTGGAAGGGCTAGGAAAGAAGGAGGGAGAAGGAATAATGGAAATAGCTCACGGGCCTTTCTTTGGAAGTCCTCAGTCCCTAGCTAAAAAGATGGTTAAGCTTCCAGAAGGCCAAACTATGGGTAATAAGAGGGGCCTTGTATCCACCCGCTCGCAGGCTAAGGTAGAGAGCCAGCAGAAGGAGGAGGGGGAGCAGGCAGAGTTATTAGGAGACTTACCCTCTCATGATGATTTAATAACCCCATCATCTGGTAAAGTAAGAAAGTTGAAAGCACAAAAGCGGCGTGAGAGACTTTGCAGAGCACAGGGTAGGGCTGAGATGTTAGCTGGTCAAAGTTTGCCCTGGGTGCCAGCTGAGTTAGTGGCAAAGTTTCCTAACTTTCCACAAGAGCAGTGAGCTGATCAAGCTCTCACCCGAGCTTTTAAGTATGCTCAGAAGGTCAGGGAGGAGTTGCCCAGATTCAGACTAGATAATGAAATATTATATAGAGAGAGTCAGGACCCCAGAAATGGGACCATACGTAAACAATTGGTGGTACCCACAACTTTCAATGGGCCAGTACTTAGATTAGCACATGATCATCCAGTGGGAGGTCATAAAGGGATGCAAGGAACGCTGGATCAAATACTTATGCGTTTTTACTGGCCAGGTATTTTCAAAGAAACTGCCCAGTTTTGTGCTGCATGTCCAGCGTGTCAGCGAGTTACAGCGGCTCACCCACCGGTGGTGCCATTGATTCCCATGCCAATTATCACAGACCCAATTGGTCGCATTGCCATGGATATTGTAGGCCCATTAGTCAAAACGCCCCGAGGTTTCCAATACATCCTAGTTATGGTAGATCAGGCAACAAGGTTTCCCTGGGCCGTACCATTGAGGAATGTTTCCGCAAAAACAATAGCTTTAGAGCTAGTAAAATTGTTTTGTGAAGTGGGATTCCCAAGAGAGGTGTTGACTGACCGATGGTCTAATTTTGTATCCAAATATTTGGCCCAGGTCTGGGATGCCTTTGGCATTCATCACGTGAAAACCTCAGCCTACCATCCACAATCAAACGGTTTGGTGGAGAGATTCAACCAAACTCTCAAACAAATGTTGAGAAGGGGGTTAGCAGGAGAGGTAAAAGAATGGGATATGTTATTGCCCTTTGCCTTATATGCCTGCAGGGAAAGAATTGAAGTGTCCCTAGGTGTAACTCCATATGAATTGATGTATGGTAGGGCTCCACGGGGTTTGTTAGATATTTTGAGGGAACAATGGATTGATCCTGAACCAGGAAGTCAGGAGGTGCCACAGTTTCTACGTGACCTGAGGGCACGTTTAAAAAGGACCTCGCAGGTTGCTGAGAGGAACCTGCAGGACAGTCAAGTGCGCCAGAAAGGGTGGTATGATAGGAAGGCCAAAAGCCGCCATTTAAGCATTGGTGAAAAGGTTTTGGTTCAAGTAGCAGGTACAGCCCCAAAATTTGAAGTACAGTGGAAAGGGCCATGGAAGGTTGTTAAACAAGTGAGCCCAGTGTCGTATATGGTAGAAAATGCAAGAGGGCGTAGGCAGACATACCATATTAATGTACTTAAGTCTTGGAAGGAGAGGCCTGTAAATAATAATGACCCTGAAGCCAGTCAGGAAGTAAGTGAGCTTCAAAAAGATAACACTCTCGTAGGTATTACGGACTGTAGAGAAGAAGTTTCACCAGTTAAACCAGTTCGTAATAACTTAAGCAGGGGGGTATGTGATAAGGAAGCTTATCATAGCTCAGGAAGGAGCTATAGAGAAGGTGAAGTGACTCTGAACAAGCAACCTGTCAGTTCTGGTAGAAATAAGAAAACAGAATTTTCCCATAAAAGACTACCAGTCCCAGAATGCACCAGGTTTCCAACAGCCATTAGAGGAGCTGAAGTGGGGAAGCGTGTGTTCAATCAGGAGGGCTATGAGGTAATCCCTAAGCACTCATCTCAAAGGGCAGGGCCTGATTCAGCACAGCTGCGCTGTATTAGGGGGGAGCACTCATCTAGGCAGAATAAAGGTAGAGTTTATTCTACAGAGAATTATCCTCATTATCCTGAGAATCAGCTTGAGCTTGATCATCAGTTTCATCTGAAGGATCATCAGAAGCAGAAGCCAAACCGGATGGACAGAGAGGGAAAAAAACCCTTTGGAAGAAAGAGGAGAAAAGCCTTTGAGAGGTCTAGAAGAGTCCTGAGCAGTACGTATACTGGGAGGCATTCCAAGGGCCAGCATACACCATTGGACTGGGGAAAGCCAGAAGAATGGTGCTGTAGAGCTAGGAATCTCCAGACGATACCTGTGAGAGAGACGGCTGCACGTGGAAGGGACCCTAAGACCCATGCCAGAAGGTATGTGAAGAGAGATCCAGTGTCCAGGGATCTGGATTGGAAGGCTGGACATAAGAACTGGACTACATACTGGCCAGGCTATATAGAGAGGAACTCTAACAGCAATGGAAGCTCAGGTATGAACACTGATCTATGCCCTAGCTATAACCTTGAAAGACAGCAGGGAAACAAATATTCTCCTGAAAGTGCTCCATTGAGAGATTCATCTGTGCCAATCCATGATATTGAACCCATGCTTGTTGAAGAAGGGGGAATGATTGCAGATGAAGAATGTGTTTATATGGACTGCTCTCTGTCCAAACTCCTTTGGTGATTTTCTGTTATAAAGTACAGCAACCATCACAAAGAAATACATACTTGTTCTTTAATCTACTCAGAAAAGCTCCTGAAGCAGGATTTGACCCACACAGTAGAAAGCAAGCCAGCTAAGGGGTTTCAGATGGATAACTGCTAGCAATTGAGCCTTACCTAATTGCTTGTGAGCTAGGAGAGAATCACTTCTGAATCTATGTGGGAAGTTATCAGAAGTTAACCTGAAAAGAACAGTTTTCTTCTTTCTTTGTGGCTTTTCGTTTGTTGTTTGATATATGCTAAGAAAACATTAGCTAATGCCTGACAAGTTTGAAGGTTGTTTTCCTGATTTTGATTTTGTTTTTCCAAGTTAAACACTGGAAGCAAGTAACCTGATTTATGTGCTACCAAGCATATCTGTGTTGGGAGAAATAACCCCATAAATAAATATCTTATTGGCTTTAACACTTGAGCACAACTAAATTATTGTCAGCAGCTGTGTCTGGTGTGAATGAACTGCATTGCCCACAATCCCTTGCAAATCATATAGATATATGCACTTGCCAAGACTGTGAAGATTCTCACCCAGGCAGCCGTCTGACAGACCATGTCGTCATTTTTCTATGTTTCTATTCATCCCTTTTATCATTTTGGTTGCCCTTCTCTGTACCTTTTCAAATGCCACTATATCTTTTTTGAGATTCTGAGACCAGAATTGTATACAGTAATCAAGGTGCGGTCGCACCATGGATGGATTTAGATATCCTTTGTTTTATTCTCTATTCCATTCCTAACAATCTACTTGCTTTTTTGGTTGCTGACACACACTGAGATTTCAATGAAGATAACAACAATAGATCCTTTTACTGGGTGGTAACTCCTAAAGTGGAACCTTGTATCATGTTGCTATAATTTGGGTTATTCTTGCCTATATGCATCACTTTTCACTTGTCCACATTAAATTTCATCTGACATTTGGATACCCAGTCTTTCAGTCTTCCAAGGTCTTCCTGCAATTTCTCACAATTTTATTTATTTAACAACTATTTTATGTCGCTACATCTACAAGTCATAGCGGTTTACAATTAACTTAATTATGTAGAAGTCCATTCAGAAGGTGCACGTCCGGGCCATCTGGATGTTCAGAAATCTGGATGGCCTGGAGGTGCACCCAATTCTGCTCCCATGGGGGCTAGACATGCCCATGGGAGCAGAATCACAGCATAGGGATTGGATGTCCGGGACGTGCCCCAATTCAGGCACCCTGGACATGGTATCATGTTGCCATGGCACTGCAGCTTCCCCGGTGACAACAGCGAATCATTTGTTCCCTACAGCCGACCCACGATCGGGTCTTCCATGGCCAGGATCGGGCTGCACCCCCTCACCTGTATTGCCCCAGCTCCAGCATCCCCCGATGTCCAGGGGGACTTATTCCACCTCCGAGAAGGAATAAATCCCCCATTTAAATAGCCGACCCTGGATGTACAGGGCTGACCTTGGAATCGGCCCTGTATGTCTGGGGACATGGTTCTGCCCCCTGCCTGCCCTCGCTCCTCCCTTGGCCCGCCCCCTCCCAGTCCTATCTAGAGCTCCCCATACATCTCCCTAAACTTGTGGGGAGCTTTGGAGTGGGAATACGGTCCCGGGCATTTAGCAGGTCTGGACGTCTGGATTGGATGTCTAGACCTACTAAACATGGTTCAGAATGACTCCCTTAATGTTTTACAGAAAACTAGAGCAGACAAAAACAGGCAAATAATGGTAAATTGGATTAACAATCTGTGAATAACTTAAATAGCAATAGAAATAGTTGGGATGAAGGGAGTGTTAGATATAGTGGTGGGGGGGTTATTCAATGAAGTTTGTACATGGGTAGAAAGAGAGTGCATGTTGATGTGGGTAATTTTACAGTGATTCATGTGTGCTTTTATGTGTAGGATCCGTAGTGTTCTGTTAAGAGGAGTGTTTTTATTCTATGACAAAACTCTGCGATGGTATTGGTTGCACGTATTTCGAGGGGTAGTGGGTTCCATTTGGGGGGTGCAAATAGCAAAAATTCCCCTTTGGAAGTTGATTGGTGACATTTAGTTTGAAGAGCCGGTGTCACTGGAAGGCCCTCTGTGGTTTTTCATCTTATCCTGGTGCCAGGAGGTTTCTGGATTAGGGGTTGAAGGTCCTGTGCCAAGAGAATAATTTGAATAACTTGGTGTCAGCTACAAATTAGATCACTTTATATGTTGTTCCTATTTCCAGATCATTTATAAATATGTTAAAAAGCACCAGTCCCAGTACAGATCCCTGTGGTATTCCACTATTAACTTTCATCTGCTGCGAAAACTTGCCATTTAATCCTACTCTTTGTTTCCCATTTTTTGAACCATTCCCAATCCATAACAAGACATTTTCTCCTATTACATGGCTTTTTAATTTCCTCAGGAATCTCTCAGGAAGGACTTTCTTAAAAGCATCCTAAAAAAACGGATATACCATGGGGGTCATTCTGAGATGTGAATAGCAGGGATAGATGTCTGGCTTGGATGTCCAACCCTTGCTATTCGCGGGGAGCAAATTCCAAACTCCGAGCTCACCGCACGCACAGCAGGCTTGTCTGGGGAGCACTGGATGGGATGGGAGCTGGAGGACTGGGAGCAGAGCGGAAATGGGTCTACAACCCTGGATATACAGGGCCTATTCTGGTCATGGCCCTGTATGTCCAGCGTGGTCAAGATGGATGGGGGACTTATTCCACCTTGGAGGGGCATGGTTCTGAAGTCCCATCTATAGTCTGGCAATCTCCCTGTTGCCATGGAGGAGAGTGGTCACGTGACAAAAGAGCATCACCTTGGTGTGGTAGTAAGTGATTCTGTAGCTAGGACCTGTCCTCCAGGTGATGTAAAACCCTCTCACACTGAGGTGGTTTCTCCAGGGCATATGCTCAAGAGGGGAAGGTTGGGATGGCCATTATGGTAGGTGATTCAATCAATAGGCATGTAGATAGCTTGGTGGCTGGTGGACGTGAGGATTGCTTGGTAACATGCCTGCCTGGTGTGAAGGTAGCAGACCTCATGCGCCACCTAAACAAGGTGTTAGATAGCGCTGGGGAGGAGTCTGATGTCTTAGTACTTGTTGGTACCAATGACATAGAAATGTGTGGTAGGGAGGTTCTGGAGGCCAAATTTAGACTTTTAGGTAGGAAGTTGAAATCCAGAACCTCCAGGGTAGCATTCTCAGAAATGCTTCCCATTCCATGCGCAGGATCCAAAAGGCAGGCAGAGCTCCAGAGTCTCAAAGTGTGGATGAGACAATGGTGCAAAGAAGAGAGTTTTGGATTTGTTAGGAACTGGGGAACATTCTGGGGAAAGGAGGGACTTTTCAGAAGAGATGGGTTCCACCTTAATGGGATGGAACCAGGCTGCTGTCATTAACCTTTAAAAAGCAGATAGTGGAAAGCCGACAGTCACCCATGGTTTGGAAGGATGTATCCATGAAGGATACTAGCAAAAGACTGAAGCTAGGACATATCGACAGAGAGGTTCCAATAAAGACAACATAACCCAAGTGCCCTTAAGTACAGAGCAGACAGAGCTTAAAGATACCAAATTACCCCTGCTGACCAATAAACAGATTAATATGAATACAATATGACCTCTAAAATGCTTCTATGCAAATGCTAGAAGTCTAACAAATCAGATGGGAGAGTTATAATATATAGCACTAAATGAGAGGTTAGATATGATTGGTATCTCAGAGACCTGGTGGAAGGAGGACAACCAGTAGGACACTGTAATACCTGGGTACAAATTATATTGCAATGATAGAGTAGATCAAATTGGTGGCGGGCTTACGCTCTATGTTAGAGAGGGCATTGAGTCACAAAGGATTAAACTGTTGCAGGAAACAAAAAACATGATAGAATCTCTATGGATTGAAATTCCATGTAAAAGGGGAAGGCGATAGCAGTGGGGATGTACTACCGACTGTCTGGACAAAATGAACAAATGGATGATGAAATGCTCAAAGAAATCAAGGAAAGTAACAAAAGTTACAGTTCAGTATTAATAATGGGTGATTTCAATTACTCAGTATTGACTGGGTCAGTGTCATGGCAGGACATGTTAGGGAGATAAAATTTCTAGATGAAATAAATAACTACTTCTTGGAGCAGCTGGTTCATGAACCAACAAGAGGGGAAGCCATTTTGGACTTAGTCCTTAGTGGTACACAAGATCTGGTGCGAGAGATAAGGGTATTGGGGTCACTTCGCAATAGTGATCATAGCATTTGGTTTCATAAATGGAGGAAAGATGGCAAGAAAATCCACAGTACTGCCTTTTAACTTTCAAAAGGGAGACTATTATAAAATGAGGAAAACAATTAATAAAAAAATAAAAGGAGCAGCTGAAAAGGTTAAAGATTTACATCAAGCATGGGCATTGTTTTAAAAATACTATCTTGGAAACACAGATTAGTTGTATTCCACACTTTAAGAAAGGTGGAAGAAAGTCCAAAAAACTGCCAGCTTGTTTTAAAAGTGAGATCAGAGATGCTGTTGTAGCCAAAAAAGTATCTTTCAGGAAATGGAAAAAGGAGCCACATGACCAAAACTGGAAACAACATAAGCACTGGCAAATTAGATGCAAGGCATTTGATAAGGCAGGCAAAGAGAGAATTTGAGAAGCTTGCTGTGGAAGCAAAAACACATAATAAAAACTTTTTCAAGTACATTCATAGCAAAAAACCTGTGACCATTAGATGATAGAAGGGTAAAAGGGGCACTAAGAGGGGACAAGGCCATAGCAGAGAGATTAAATAAATTCTTTGCTTCAGTCTTTACTTAAGAAGATGTAGGGAAGCTTCCCATGACTGCAATGGTATTTAAAAGATGCATTGGAAGACACATCAATTAACTGGCAAGATATATTACAACTATTTGATAAACAGTAGCAAATCACCTGGATCGGATGGTATATACCCGGTGTTGAAAGAACTAAAATATGAGATTGCAGTCCTACTGTTAGTAATCTGTGAACTATCATTAAAATAATCTGTAGTACCTGAAGATTAGCAAATGGCCAGTGTAACGCCAATTTTTAAAAAGGATTCCATGGGTGATCCAGGAAACTACAGGCCAGTGACATCAGTTCTGGGCAAAATGGTAGAAACCATTATAAAGAAAAAATGACAACATGTAGATAGTCATGGTTTAATGGGAGAAAGCCAACATGGCTTTAGCCAAGGAAGGTCTTGTCTTAATAATCTGTTATATTTTTTTGAAGGTGTGAATAAACAGGTAGACAAAGATGAGCCAGTTGATATAGTGTACCTGGATTTTCAGAAAGCCTTTGACAAGGTCCCTCATGAGAGACTCTTGGCGAAGTTAAAAAGTGATGGGATAGGAGGCAGTGTACTATTGTGGATCAGGAACTGGTTAAAAGATAGAAAGCAGAGGGTAGGGCTGAATGGTCAATTTTCCCAAAGGAGAAAGGGGAATAGTGGAGTACCCCAGGGATCAGTGCTGGGTCTGCTGCTTTTTAACATATTCGCTAATGACCTGGAAATGGGATTAACAAGTGAGGTAGTCAAATTTGAAGATGACACAAAAGTTACATAATGTTCTATGTATTTGTTCACCAATGTTCTATGTAAACCGCCACTGATCTTGGGAAGGGGTGGTATATAAAAGTTTTCAAATAAATAAAATAAAAAAAAAAAAAATTATTCAAAGTTGTTAAAACACAAGAGGGCTGTGAAAAATTGCAAGAGGACTTGATAAATTGGAAGGCTGGACATTCCAAGGGCAGATGAAATTTAATGTGGACAAGTGCAAAATTATGCATCTAGGAAAGAAAAACCCAAACTATAGTTACACAGTGCAAGGTTCCATATTAGAAACCACCCCCAAGAAAAAGATTTAGGCGTCATTGTGGATAACACATTGAAACCTTCCGTCCAGTGTGCAGTGGCGGCCAAGAAGGCACATAAAATGCTAGTAATCATAAGGAAGGAATGGAGAATAAAACAAAGGATATTATCATGCCTCTGTATCATTCCATGGTGCGACCGCACCTTGAGTATTGTGTGCAATTCTGGTCGCCATAACTTAAAAAGGATATAGCGGAATTAGAAAAGAGTCACCAAAATGGTAGAGGGGATGGAAGGATACCCCTATGAGGAGAGGCTTAAAAGATTAGGGCTTTTCAACCTGGAAAAGAGACAGCTGAGGGGAGATATAATAGAGGTCTATAAATTAATGAAGAGTGGAACAGGTAGACGGAGCGGCAAGTTCACCTACTCTTGCCGCCTTGCTGTGCAGACTAGATGGACCATACTGGTCTCTATCTGCTGTCATATACTATGTTACTATGTAACATCATGGCCAACTGACTGGAAAAGATTTATGTTTATACCAATACTGAAGAAAAGTGATCTGACTGACTGAAAATTATCGCACGATCGCTCTGATCCCACATGCCAGCAAGATTCTACTCAAGATCATTCAACAGAGACTACAACCAAACCTGGAGCAAGATCGGCCTGAAGTGCCAGCAGGGTTCAGGAAAGAGTGAGGAACAAGAGACATCATCACAGATGTGAGATGGATCCTTGAAAAGATAAAAGAATACCAAACAGATATCTATATGTGTTTTATTGACTTCAGCAAGGCTATCGACTGCATAAACCATAAGAAACTCTGAGCCACATTAAGAAGCATGGGTATACCAGAACATCAGATAGTTCTCTAGCACAACCTTTACATTGATCAAGAAGCAACAGTTCGAACAGAAAAAGGAGAAATAGAATGGTTTAAAATTAGTAAAGGTGTATGACAAGGCTGCATACTTTCCCCTTACCTGTTTAATTTATATGCAGAACAAATCATCAGAGAAGCAGGACTGTATGAAGACAACAGAGGTGTGAAGAATGATGGAAGATTCATCAACAACCTTCTCCATGCCGAAGATACCACAGCACTGACTGAAAGTGAAGAAGATCTTAAATATTTGTTTCTCATAATCAAGGAACATAGTTTTAAAATGGGCCTGCACCTTAATGTAAAGAAGACAAAGATCCTGACAACTGGCGGAATAAATAAGTTCATCGCTGATGGAGAAGAAATTGAAATAGTTGACAACTTTAACCTGCTTGGATCAATAATCAATAAAGAAATGACAGGCAGTCAAGAAATCCGATGATGCATTGCTCTTGGCAGAATGGCTATGAAGGACCTAGACAAGATTCTCAAGAACAGAGATGTCTCTCTGCATACAAATATTAGACTTGTCCAAGCCATGGTATTTTCATTAATGTCATATGCATGCGAAAGTTGGACAGTGAAAAAGATAGACAGGAAGAAAATTGATGTCTTTGAATTATGATGCTGGCGAAGATTAATGTTTATACCAAGGATTGCCCGAAAAACAAACCAGTCAGTCAGTCAGGAGGAGATCAAACCTAAGCTTTCCTTAGAAGCTCAGATGACAAGACTTTGACTTTCATATTTTGGACACATCATGCAAAGAGAGAGATCATTTGAGAAAGACATCATGCTTGGCAAGGTTGAAGGTTAATGCAAAAGAGGAAAGCCAATGAGGTGGATCAATACAATAACAGCAACTATGGATGCCACTCTATGAACAATGAGCCACCTGGCTGAAGAGTGAACCCAGTTTAGGACAACTATCCAGAGGTTCGCCATGAGCCAACACCAACTCAATGGCACTTAACAACAGCAACAACAGCATATCGAAGATTGTGAAATGGCTCACATGCAGAAGTAAGTACAGACATTTGCACATGCAAGCTGTCAAATGGCAGAACTTACACGTGCAATTTGCTGGGTTTACTCCATTGATTTTTCCCACATGTAAATATAAAAAATGGCACCTCCCACTACACATGAAAATAAATCCATGTGCATTCCTGCACTTCCTCCTTTGTATTTTAGAAACAGCTTCACATTTAGCAAAGCCATTTCTAAAATGCCATCGAAACAGTACAGCCAAACTTTATAAGAATAGAAGAAACGATTTGCCATACTGGGTCAGATCAATGGTCCATCAAGCCCAGTATCCTGTTTCCAGCGGTGGCCAATCTAGGTCAAACGTACCTGGCATGGTCCTGAGAGGTAGAGAGATTCTATGCTACTTATCTCAGGGCAGGGCTTGACAAATTAGAAGCACACTGTCGCCAAGGTGACTATAAACTGCACCCTGGCACCCGGCATTTCATTGCCATCCCCCTCCCCCTCCCCCAGCCATCATGGAGTTTCTTACCATTCCTGTGGCATTGTTCACTCCTTCGCCACAATCAGCTGTCTGCATGTAGCTTGATGAAGTCTCAGAAGACTTGCAACAGTGAGGTCAGCCAGAACTTCTCCACTGTATGGCTCAAACAACATGCAGAGAGCTGAACCTAATAGAGGAGTGATCAACAACACAGGAATAGTAAGGGACATCAGGTGATGCCTGGGGAGACAATAGAGAGAGACATCAGGTGTTGGCTGGAGGTAATGAGAGAAACATTTGGTGATGGTTGGGGGACAATAAAGAGAGAAACATCAGGTGATGGCGGGGGGGGGGGAGGGGGAGGGCAAAGAGAGAGACAATGGGTAATGGTGGGGGAGTTATAAGAGAAAGAGACACTGGGTGTTGGCTAGGAGGAGGGCAAGAAAGAGGGATGATGGTCGGCGGACCAATAGAGAAAGTGAGAGAGAGAGAATCACGTGATGACTGGGGGCAGCAGTAGAGAGAGAGAGACATCGGGAGGTAGAAATAGACAGCACCAGACATCAGATAATGGTGGTGTGGAGGGGAGTAATGAGAGAAATAGACATTGGGTAATGGCTGAGAGGTGGAAGAGAGAGAGAGAGAGAGAGAGAGAGAGAGAGACATCAGGTGATTGATAGGGGGACAATGAGAGAGAGAGTCCTTGGGTAGTGGCAATAGAAAAAGAGCAATAGATATCAAATGATGGCTAGGGGGTAATGAGAGAGAGAGAGAGAGAGGGAAAGAGTGAGAGAGACATCAGATGATGACTGGGACATGCAGAGAGAGAGAGAGAGAAATATTGAGTGACGGCTGGGAGGGAAATAGAGCGAAAGAGACATCAGGTGATTGCTGGTGGGCAATGAGAGGGAGACATTGGGTAGTGGCTGGGGGTAATAGAGAGAGAGCAATAGACATCGGATGATGGTTGGAGGGGCAATGAGAGAGAGAGAGAGAGAGAGACACTGGGTAATGGCTGGGTGGGGGAAGGCTATGAGAGAGAGAGAGAGAGAGAGTGCGTGAAGGCAATGTGTTGTGGTTATGAGATTTTTTTTTTTGCTTCACATATTACTAGGCACTGAGTAATGGCACGTTAAAACTGATTTATTAAGCTTTCTTTTCTCATAGAAAACGGGAAAAGATTAAATCAGGGTCTTAAAAAAGGAGCTGTGATATATCTTTTGGGGGGGCACTGTGATTGAAGTCTCGGCGGCTGGCCCCTAAATGTTAAAACTGGCTCATGGAAATTTGTCAAGGCTTATCCCAAGGATAAGCAGTGGATTTTCCCCAGTCCACTTTAGTAAAGGTTTATAGACTTTTCCTCCAGGAACGTCCAAATCTTTTTTAAACCTAACTACACTAACAGCTTTTACTACACCCTCTGGCAACAAATTCCAGAGTTTAATTATGCGCTGATTGAAAAAATATTCTCTCTGATTAATCTTAAATGTACTATTTTGCAGCTCCATTGCATGTCCCCTAGTCTTTATACTTTTTGAAGAGCAAACAACCTATTGAGGTTTACTCATTCTACTCCGTTCATTATTTTATAGACCTCTATCATATCTCCCCTCAGCCGTCTCTTCTCCAAGCTGAAGAGTCCTAACCTTTTAAGCCTTTCCTCATAGGTTATCCTTCCATCCCCTTTATCTTTTTTAGTCACCCTTCTCTGTACCTTTTCCACTTCCACTTCCACTATATATTGCATTTTTTTTTAGATACGGTCATCAGAACTGTACTGATACTCTCTGTTTAATTCTCCGTTCCTTTACTTATAATTCCTAGCATTCTATTAAATTTCTTGGCTGACGCTTCCCGGGCTGGCTCAAGGGGTGGCGCTCTGAGCCAACTTTTGCTTTTGTGTCCCGAACTTGGAGCCAATCTTGGAATTCGAGTTGCAAACGAGGAAATTTTCCGTCAGCATGGGCACTTGCTTAAAATAAATGCCAGCACTGCCACTTAACTTTATCTGTATATTCAGTACCACTATTCATATAGCTAATGGCTTTGAATATATAGTTAATGTGTCCGCACCAGCACAGTTTGTTTAGTTTAGGCTGAACGTTGCCGTTATCTGGATAATTTGCTGGCCTGCCCTCACTCCTCCCCTAACACGGTCCACCCATATACGGATAATATCTGGCCGTTTAGAAATGAAAACATGATAGGCTAATTAAGCAAATGCGTAATTCCCTCTGAACATCAGCCCAATAGAGTATAATTATTCATTTATAAGGAACGTTCCCAGACTAACCAATAAAACATAAGATATGCCATACCGGATCAAACCAAGGGTCCATCAAGCCCAGTATCCTGTTTCCAACAGCAGCCAATCCAGGTCACAGGTAGTCAGCTTCCCAAAAAAGTACAACCCCTCCCCTAACCTGCCCAGTCACCACTCCATTCTTCACTAAGTGGTTAGCATGGGACTTTTGCCATGCTGCCCTGTGCTTAGTGCGAGGTAAATCAGGTGCTAACCATTAGCGCGTTTCAGTAATCATGTCCCTTAATGTGAAGAAGTGTGAAATGATCTACTTAGGGGCAGAAATCTAAAAAAGCAGTATGTATGGAGTAAGAGAATGATGTGTACATACCAGGACAGAGACCTCGGGGTAATAGTATCTGAAGATCACAAAGTTGCCAAACAATGTGACAAACAAAAAATCAAACCCAAATATTGTTATTATAAAACGTGGGAGAAAAAAAGAGGAAAAAAGTCAACAAAAACTATTTTTAAATGTTGGAATGCTTGTTGTGCAGGGGGAAGAGGAAAACCCCTCGGAATAACAAACAACTCCTTTTAATCTTTTTTTAAATGCATGAAATTATAAACGCCAAGTATAGTATCCAAAAGCCAATAAGCTAAGAAACTTTAAACAAACCACAAATGTGCGAAATAAAATAAATACTTAGCTGGCAGTTGGAGTCGAAAAATTTGCTGAAGGCCAAAGATATTCAGCAGGCAAGGTCTATGAATGTTGAAGGTATCTGAAGCTTTCCAAACCGCGTCCCTACAAAACGTAGGAAGTTCTTGATGTGCAGTGACACAGTACTGCGTTTCGGGTCACAATAGACCCTGTCTTAAGCTTTTAATAGCCATATAGTAAAAATGTGCCTCAACAATCGTAAAAGGCATACAAGTCTCAGCTTTGCTCGCTTGGTTCAAAGTCTTGTTTTCCCACAAAGAAGATGGCGTCTGATGTCACCAACAAATGAAGCCTTATATACCCAATGAGATAACACAATAAGAAAAGGGGGTTTGACCTAATAAAAAAATAAAAATAAAAAAAGGAAAATAAAAATTCATCAAAGAACACTCCACCAATCTATTTCTAAATTTAAACCATTGGGAGAGACTGCCTTAAAGAAAAATTCAGTGTTGCTCAAGAACTTGCAATCTTTGCTCACGATCTCCCCCTTGGGGGTCTGATGGAACATGATCAATAACGCGCCATTTAAAATCTACAAAAGTATGTTGAAGTTGGAACCAATGGGGCTGAGATCGTTTGGTATTAATTCTGGACTTGTGTTCAGTTAAACGTTTCTTGGCAGGTTGAGTACTGCGACCCACAAATCGTAAGCCACAAGGAAGAAGTGCGGGTGGTATGCCACTTAGCAGTGAAAGAACGGCCCGTTATAATGTTACACCATTGTGGGCTAATCTGAGATTGTCTGGAATACATACGTGTAGAATCGCAAGAAAAACAGCCTGGATTTGTGTGATAATGAAGAGGATGATCTGAATTAGCAGTAGAATGAACAACAAAATCACGAATGTTGCTGCTTCGCTGGAACGCTTTCATCAGGTCCTTACGGAATCAAGAATGGAGGGTAATATATGCCAATGTTTCCGCAAAATGTTAACCACTTGGGAGAAACCAACCTTTTTTTTTTCTCCCACTTTTTATAATAACAATATTTGGGTTTGATTTTTTGATTCTTTGAATGATTCTAACCTAATAATTGTGGGTTTCATTGTTTTAAACAATGTGTCAAGGCAGTGGCCAGAGTCAGAAGGATGCTAGGCTGCATAGAGAGGGGCGCACCCAGCTGAAAGGAGGAGGTGATAATGCCCTTTTACAGGTCATTAGTGAGGCCACACTTGGAGAACAGTTTTGGAGGCTGTATCTCACTAAGGATATAAAAAAAAACCTGAAGAGATTGAGAAGGGACCAAAATGGTATGAGATTTGCATCAGAAGATGTATGAGAAGAAAGTTACTACTACTGAGCATTTGTATAGCGCTACAAGATGTTTGCAGTGCTGCACAGACATATAAGAGACAGTCCCTGCTCATCAGAGCTTACAGTCTTGAAGATCGGAATATGATTAACCCTAGAGGAAGAGAGGGACAGGGGAGATATAATACAAAAATCTAAATACTTGAAAGGTATTAATGAACAAACAACCTTTTTTCAAAGATGTGGAAGCTAGAAAACTAGAGTACATGAAATGAAGCTGTAAGGAGGAAAATTTAAAAACAATGGGGTCTATTCTGAGCCACAAATAGTGCCGTCTCTGATTAAGCATCCCCATACGAACAAGGAGTTTGTATGGGGAAGCTAGACGGGGTGGAGGCGGAGTTAGGGCGGGCAGTGGGTGGTCCATGGCCCCAGATGTACAGGGCCGATTCTGAAGTCAGCCCAGTATGTCCAGGGCCAGCAGACTAGGGGGGACATATTCCACCCCAGAGATGGAATGAGACCCCCTAGATGTCGGGGGACAGGAGGCCAGGGCAGCAGCAAATGGTGGAGGGGGTGCAGGAGATTCCCCGCAGCCCGACCCTGGCCATGGGAGGCCAGATTGGGGGTCGGGCTGCGGGGAAAGAAGAAAGTTGGCGGTGGCCGGGGATTGTGGCTCCTGAATAGAGCCACAGTGCCATGGCAACCGGATGCCTTGGCGTTGCGGCTCCATTCAGGAGTCTGAATGAGTTAGCAGGGTAGGAATCTGTATGTGCTGGCCAACCAGAATCGGGTCCTGGCCGGCACGTACAGGCATAGACACGATTCTGATCCCACGGGATCAGAATCATGTCTACCTCTGTGTGTCCGGTTGTAACTGGACACACAGAGGCCTGGGACGTACAGATTGGAATAGGCCTCCACATCAAGAAATATTTTTTCATGAAAAGGGTGGTGGATGCCTGGAGTGCTTCTTACTGGAGATGGCAGGGACAGAAACAGTGACGAAATTCAAAAAGCTGTGGGATAAGCACAGAGGATCCCTATATACAAAGAACATTCCTACTCAAAGCAAAACTTAAAAGTACTTTCACAGTTCAAAAAAGCACAGAGTGGTAGCCGTCAGGGTGCAGCAGTTACCCAAGAAGAGCCTCTTTCGAATGAAAGTAAGCTCTGCAAAGAGGGTATATAGGATGAAGGTAAAAGGGGATAGACTCAGGAGCAACATATGGAAATATTCCTTTATGGAAAGAAGGGTAGATGCATGGAATAGTCTCCCAGAGGAGGTATTAGAGACGAGGACAGTATCTGAATTCAAGAAAGCATGGGACAAACATGGAAGAACTCTACAGTTAAAAAAGGGACTAAATTAGTTGATATGGAAGAGCAGACTAGATAGGCCACATGGTCTTTTTCTGCTGTGACATTTCTATGTTTCTAAGGTAAAGGCACAGAGAGGGGTAACTTGAATGGAGCAGCAGTTACAACCCAAAATACCTTGCAGTGCAGACTAGATGGGCAATGCTGGTCTTTATCTGCCATCATTTACTATGTTACTATATTAAGTTTATTTGATGTAATATTAGTTGTGTTTGTGTGTCTGATGGTAACTGTATGATAACTGTATGATAACTATTAATGTGTTGATTTTGTATGTTGCCCAGCTCTACTTCATAGGATATGCAGAATTTTAATATATGAATTCTGCAATGTGCATGATCTGTACGTGTTTTTCTATGTTTGTATTAGTGACCACGCATTTGTTAATATTTTCTCTGTTGCAATACCCTTTGCAATTTGGCGTATATTCTTTTTCTGTTTATTGTTCTACTGGACTGCATCAGTGAACATCATCCATAGCACCTTAAAGAAATAATTCAAAGCGCTCGGAGATTCTTTATAGCTGCTGTATAAGGGGTAGTTTGAAGAGATGGCCAATTATCAATTTCAACCCAGTAAGAAATGTTGGAATGCAACGAAGGAACGTGTAAAAATTGTAACCTTTATTGAAATAATCCACTTCAGCCACTGGCCCTTTTTTTTTTTTTTTTTTTTGACACTGGCCGTGTTTCGTAAAAGCCTTCCTCAGGGGCTTTAATGGCTAAAAAACAATATATGATATACATAAAAACATTTAGAACCATAAATATAAATATAAAATAAATGTTAAAAAGAACATGGAGAATGAACCAAGACATATAAATGAATAATCCAATTTAAACAAATAAAATGCGAAGTATAAAATCAATGTAAGTACAACCAATATACGGAGCTAAAATAAATAATGATACAATAAACTTAAATAAAAACGTGTATGTTTCTACAGATAAAAACTTTAGAAACAACTAAACAAATGATTGAATAACTGACTATGTAAAACAGTGGTTAATAAAAACAATAAATTAACAAAACATGCATAAACATATAAATATATAAATATATAAGTAAAACAAATCCTATTGTTTATTAACCAAATTGTTTGCTTAAAAAGCTAATAAACTGAACCAACGTTTATGGTAAGTGTGTAAAAAGCATAGCTTATGACTACATATATGATAAATGAGAGATGCTCATCAGGGATGTGACTAGTAACAGACATAAGAGGACCATACCTGTATTTGTGTGCTGTTTTTATTGAAATGGCTCCTATTTTATTACCATAATAAAGCCTAAAAAAATAAAAATATAAATGATAACAATTACCAATAAAGAGGCAAAGGAACAAAAAACGGGGGATGAGGCCGAGAACATGAAAACTGATGACTGCATACGGCAACCGCCTATTTAGGGACCCAACAACCAGGACTTGTGCAAAAAAACAGTATTAAATATTTTAAAATTAGGGATTCAATCATAAATAATATAAAACTCTAAAATGATTATATTACCTGACTGAGCTTACACGTTAACCCAAATAACCGTATTAATATGCTGGCAAAGTACTAATCCTATAAATGAAATTTAAAAACGTACTTATTAGTACATACATGTAAGGATGGTAAAAATACAATTGTGCATTGTGTAACCTAATTACGATTGTGCTTTATGTATCCGGAATGACCAACCACTTAGAAAATGTATGAAAAAAGTGATGAATAATAAACCTAAAAACCATGCGTATTCATTGAAAAGAATAGAGAGTATAAATCAAACGGTAGACTCCTCACGTACACCAATCAAGATATGTGAAAAAACGTGCAGGCTGGGATTACTTGCTGAATATAAACTTACCAAAAGATATATAATCGCATGTTTAAAATTACAGATATGAGAACTATAAAACTAAGACAAGAACGAGGTCACAACCACTGTAAATAAACAAGACCTCGCCGAACCACTGAGCCGTGCACTCAAACTGATGTGCAAATCAAAACTTGTTTGCTATTGTAAACATATAAATAAAAAAAAAAGTGGATTATTATTTCAATAAAGGTTACAATTTTTACACGTTCCTTCGTTGCATTCCACGTTTCTTACTGGGTTGTCTTTTGCACGTGGTCTCGTGCTTGGTTTGTTGGACAAAAAACAATTTCAGAAATAACTTGATGAAGTGAACCAGGGATGGAGGTTGGAAAGCCACTAGGTATATTATGGTTGATGAATATACAGTAATCTTATACCATGTTGACTCTTTTATTCACAGTACAGTATGAAACCCCAGAGGACACTTGCAGCAATTCAAAATATTCCACAATTTCTCCATCCTCTTATTGCCATTTTTGACATATTTTCAAGTCTGATTCAGATCCAGAAAAAAGAGTGGTCATTGGAAAAAGACCTGTGAATTCTCCTGTCAGCACTTCCAGCCCACATCAAATGACTGCACATCAATACAAGCACAAGTTTCTCCTTAAAAGTAGGTTTTTTGATCATCGGAAAGAATTACCAGTAACAGGTTGGAAACCATTGGAATCTTGGTACTACCAGCTGTAGCACCATCTAGTGACAAATATCCGATACTTCACCAATACCCTTCCTAATCGAATGTTACTAACTTCTGCATCACTACCTACCCAACAGAAGCATGTTCACAGGGTACAAAACTATATGGAAAGGCCAGAAGAATCAAATAGTGGAGTTAGTAAGATTCTGTTGAAAGCTAGAATAAAAAGTCGTGGTGTTATACTTGATTTGTCATTATCTATGGAATTACACATGGCATTGCTAGTGAGGTTTTCACATCTTTGAGATTGATGTGAGATCCATTCATATGCATCATGGAGCGGCAGGTACACCTACTCTAGCTGCCTCACTGAGCAATTCAAAATGGCATGGGACAGACACAGTGGATCCCTTTATAGCAAGAGGAGAAAAGCAACATAAACTTAACTATTTTTTTATGCTTTAACAAACAGAGAAGGGTGACCTGCACAGAGCGGTGGGTACACTTACTCTAACCACCTTACTGGGCAGACTAGATGGACCCTCTAGTCTTTATCTGCCATTATTTACTGTGTTACTATGATTTCAAATTGGTGATTCAGAGAGTAACATTAGCACGGCTGGATTACTGCAACTCGATTTATCTACACATCACAAAAATAATATTGACAAGAACGCAAGATTTCCTGGAATGCTGCTGCAAAAATACTATGGAGAGGAAAGAAATGGGAAAAAGCAACCCCTTCTTTGAATCAGTCGCACTGACATCCATGGTGAGTCAAGGTTATTTTTAAAACTATGTTGATGACTTTTAAGATAATAATTGGAATGGCTCCCTTCTGTTTGCAAGGTTTAATGCAAAGAAATTTGAGATCTGTGTGGGGGTGGGGGTGGGGGTTTGAGAATAGCATCAATACAGAAATGTAGGTTAAAGATTAGCAGGGAAGGGGCATTGAGGGGAAAGGCTCCCTATCTTTGGAACAGACTACTAAAGGATTAGAGGAAGAGCCTTACACTAATTAAAAAAATATTGAAAACCAGGTTTTGAAAATTAATTTCTTTTAACATGATTGAGATAGAGTGCCGAAAATCTGTGGCTTTATTTTATTTAAATGTAGCCGGTCCCCAGTGGGAACCCCCTTGGAGCAGTGGCCTGGTGGTTCTTCCTCCACTGCTATCCTACTGTCGGTTGGTATACCTCAGGGCTCTGTTTTGGGACTTCTCTCTTTATACACTCATTCCCTTAGTGCCCTGATTTATCTCTCTACCCCAGAAAACGCTCCAGGAATCCAAACCCTAATCTCTGCCTGTTTGTCTGACCTTGCTACCTGGATGTCCTGTTGCCATCTGAAACTGTACATGGACAAGATAGAGCTTCTTATCTTTCCCCCTAAACCCACCTTTCCCCTTCCTCCCTTCTCTGTTTCTGTGGATACTATTGTCATTCTTCCTGTCTCCTTGGCTCCTAACCTTGGGATCATCTTTAACTCTCTTCTCTTTCTTTCTCTGCATACAGGGTGGCCCAAAAAAAAGTGAGAACATCTCGTAAATTAAAAGCTAAAATAGTTTACTTATCTTTTTTAGTTATATAACGTCTTTATTTCAACAATTTCCGGTCACCATCTTTTTTTTTTTTTAAATTTGTCAATCATTTACATCTGTCTTTTTGAAATTTTAAATAGCTTATATGCTACGAGATGTTCTCACTTTTTTTAGGCCACCCTGTATATCCAACAGATAGCTAAAACCTGTCACTTCTTTATCTTTAACATTAGCAAAATTTGTCTCTTCCTTCCAGAACCTTATCCACTTTCTCATCACCTCCCATCTAGACGATTACAACTTGCTCCTCACTGGTTTCCCACTGACTCATCTGTCTCTCCTTCAATCTGTTCAAAACTCATCTGCATGACTAATCTTCTGCCAATGTTGCTGTGTTCATGGAACCTCTCCTCTCACTCCCTAGCTGCTTCTTCAAATGAGAAAGGGTGCGGGCAGGGTCCCGGCGCCCGCGCGTAACCGGGTGCCCGGCCCGGCGCGGGACCCTGCACGTGACCAGGGAGAACAGGGGGGGGGGGGAGTGATGGCGCGTCAGTCAGGGAGCGCGGCATGGTGGAGGTTTTTGTTTAAATTGATTGGCTCGCCGGGCTGACGGGCTGTGCAGAGCCAATCGGAAGGCAGGGCGCCATGTGCTGAGGCTGGGGGGGCTAATCAAACTTTTCAATTCAAACTCTTTAGAATGTACCCAAATACCCTGGTCAGATCATCACCTTATCAAATTAAACATCACATATTATACTAACTGTGCCATAAAACAAACAAGAAGTGACCAAACAATAAAATTCAAGAAATTCAATGAAACTGAATTTCTGGACTCAACAATACCTCACCTTTCTTCATCTCCAACAAACCTAGATGAAGCGGTCAAGAATTGGCATACCACCATAAACAATGCAGCCAAGATTAATCAAATCAATAAAAATCTAACTTACTCAAAAAATAACTTTACCCCATGGTTCAATAGTACATTAAAACAAATGAAAAGAGAACTAAGAAAACTAGAGCTTAAATGGCGCAAAACTAAATCCACTATCCACAAAGACTTATACTATAACCATCTAACAAAATACAAGAAAACCCTAGACTGTTCAAAGAAAAATCACTATGCAACAATCCTTTCAAACTCCTTTAATAGACCAAGAGAACTATTCTCCATTGTTAGTAATCTGACTAATAACTCTCAAACATCCAGCAAGGAAATTACTGACATATCAGCACAAACCTTAGCTAATTACTATCAAAACAAAACAAAACTACCAGTTATGACTCTTGACGCTATTCATATTCCTCCTCATCTCCTGGATGAATGGTCTGAATTTCAACCTATGTCCAAAACAACATTAAAAAATATCATTCTCAACCTTAACACCACTACCTCTTACCTTGATCCTTGTCCAGTAATCTGGATAAAAAACACACTTCCAATCCTTCTATCCTTCTTACTCCCCATTGTTAATCTCTCCCTACTCCAAGGTTACCTCCCACCCACACTTAAACATGTTCAAATCAGACCAATTCTTAAGAACGGCACACTCGATAAAACTTCCCCAAAATCATACAGACCCATCTCTAGTATACCGTTCCTTGCAAAAGTAATAGAAAAAACAGTACAATTACAGACACAGGAATATATAGATTCATCCTATCCTCTTGATGATCAACAATATGGATTTCGGCCCAAATATGGAGTAGAAACATTTCTTACAGTTTTAATGGATGCCCTATTAAGAGGAATTGACAATCACAAGCAGGCATTTATCCTATTATTTATTGATATCTCGGCCGCTTTTGACAGTGTTCACCATGCATTAATGCTTAATAACCTGAGACAATTAGGTATAAATGCCACAGTTCATAAATGGTTCACCTCCTATCTAAATAACAGAACCCAAAATGTAAGAATAGGCAATCAAACCTCGGCTTCATACAAACTTGAAACAGGATTACCACAAGGATCAGCGCTATCAGCCTTACTATTTAATATATACATAAAACCAGTTTGCAATATCTTCAAAAAATTTGGTGTACTCTATCATCTATATGCAGATGATATCATGATGTACATCCCGTTCACGATCCCTAACTTACCAACGAAACTCCTGTCAGATTGCTTCGATGAGATCACATCCTGGCTAAACGCCCATAATCTACAAATAAACCACTCAAAAACTGAAGTGCTAATAGTTACTAAAAATCAATCTTACACTCCCCCAACACACATAATGCTACAAAACCAAGAAATTAAAATAAAAAATGAAGTAAGATATTTGGGAGTTATTCTAGATAGACATCTCACAATGGACACCCATATTAGAAATACTACAAAGAAAATTTATTTCAAACTTAAAATCCTTAAACAACTAAGACCTCTTGTATATATACAAGATTTTATCAATATAATTCAAGCTACCATAACCCCTCACTTTGACTTTGCTAATTTAATTTTATTAGGTACTACAAAACAAAACATTAAAAGAATTCAACTTTCACAGAATGCAGCAGCTAGAATAATAATGAAAGTACACGCACATCAACACATAACACCAATTCTAGCGTCCCTTCACTGGCTGCCAATAAAAAGCAGAATAGTATACAAAACATTAATAACCTCATTTAAAATTCTAAATGACATGGCCCCAGTCACACTAAGCAACCTAATAAGCAAAGAACAATCAAAATCTACTCAAAGAAAAAACCAATTAAATAAACTAAAAACTCCTAAAGACTTCATAAAAGCAAATAAACTAACAAACAATAGAGCTTTTTCACATGCAGCGCCAACAATTTGGAACTCTCTCCCAGATGAACTAAGAACATTAACCAATATCATTGAATTTCATAAAAAATTGAAAACGCATCTATTCACTAAACATTACAATAATACAGATCATCCCTCAATAGACCTAGATAAAGGCTAACCTGTTTTCTTATGTGATATCCCATGACCTATGAAAATTCCCATAGCAGTAACGGTACTTCGCATTATGCTTAAGCCCTAAACAATGTATATCTGTATATAATGTATATAGTTTTTGCACTGTTTCTGTGCTAGTTAACTGTAACATTTGTTTTCAAGTTTTATTGTCTTTTAGTTATATGATGTTATATGTAAAACAAACTCTGCTTTGTTGATTGTTGTTTATTGTGAACCGCAACTGATGTATGGAAGATGCGGTATAGAAGTGATTGTTAAATAAATAAATAAATAAATAAGAAGGCCAAGCACTTGCGGCGCGGCGGTGGATCGAGCAGGCTGCAGGGGTGGGGATCGCGAATAGCTAAGTGCTTTGGCGGCGGTGCGGCAGCGGACGGAGGCTTCGGCGGGCGTCAGCGAGGCAAGGCAGGAGTCCAGCTGCAGCGGTGTCGTTTTGGTGGAGGTCGGGTAGTGTCGTGGGCGACTTCCTTGCAGCAGGAACAGGTGAGTGTTTCTAGGCGCAGTGCAGGGGGAGGATTTGTGGCTCGGGCAGTTTTATAAAAAAAAAAAAAAAAAGTAACAGCTAAAACGGTACAGTAATTTTGCAGGCTTGTAGTAGTTTGAGTGTGGGGGGCTGTGTGAAAAGGGTATGGCTGGAAAGCAGGTGGGTAAAGGGCATGGGGGGGGGGTAGAGCTGGTGTTTGGCATGGCAGGGGGCAAAGAGGACGAGGCCTAGCTGTTGAATCAAGCAGGGCCGGCCCGTCCATTGAGCAAGAATGTTTTTTGCACAGGGCCCCGCGTTTCAGGGGGCCCCGCGCAAAAAACATTCTTCATCCCAAGTTTAAAAAAAAAAAAAACCCCAGCTGCTTCTGCACCGGCAGCATCAAGAGTGCCGCCGCAGGGCCCCCCCCCCTGCTCGGCAGAGCCTCCCTGCATCGTAGGCTAGCGTCGAATCCCCGAACGCGGGCTTCTTTCAGAGCCGCGAGAGTTTCCTTTCTCGCGGCTCTGTTAATCCCGCCGGGGCTAAATCCCATCAGCCCCGGCGGGATAAACAGAGTTGCGAGAAAGGAAACTCTCGCGGCTCTGA
This sequence comes from Ichthyophis bannanicus, assembly GCA_033557465.1. Lineage (NCBI taxonomy): Eukaryota > Metazoa > Chordata > Amphibia > Gymnophiona > Ichthyophiidae > Ichthyophis > Ichthyophis bannanicus. The sequence goes on along the minus strand of CM066036.1, from coordinate 841,445,211 downwards.
AAGAAGCCCGTGTTCGGGATTTCGACGCTAGCCTACGATGCAGGGACTGGGAGGCTCTGCCGGGCAGGGGGGGGGGGGGCCGTGGCGGCACTCTTGATGCTGCCACGGCAGAATCAGCTGTTTTTTTTTATTTTTTAATTTGGGATGATAGGGGGGAAGGGGGTTTATGACTGGTAATGGGCTATGGGGGGGAGGCTAAGACTGGAAGTGGGCTGATAGGGGAGGGTTAGGACTAGTAATGGGCCAGGGGGGCGGGGGGATCTAAGACTGGAACAGAGCTGATGGGGGGGGTTAAGGACAGGTAATGGGCTATGGGGGGGGCTGACTGGAAATGGGCTGATGGGGGAGTTAGGACTGGTAATTGGCTATGGGGGGGCTAAGACTGGAAATGGGCTGATGGGGAGGTTTAGGACTGGTAATGGGTTATGGGGTGTGTGCTAAGACTGGAAGTGGGCTGATGGGGGGGTTAGGACTAGTAATGGGCTATGGGGGGGCTAAGACTGGAAATGGGCTGATGGGGGGGTTAGGACTGGTAATTGGCTATGGGGGGGGCTAAGATTGGAAATGGGCTGATGGGGAGGTTTAGGACTGGAAATGGGCTGATGGGGGAGTTAGGACTGGTAATTGGCTATGGGGGGGGGCTAAGACTGGAAATGGGCTGATGGGGAGGTTTAGGACTGGTAATGGGTTATGGGGGGGGGCTAAGACTGGAAGTGGGCTGATGGGGGAGGGTTAGGACTAGAAATGGGCCATGGGGGGATGCTAAGACTGGAAGTGGGTTGATGGGGAGGTTTAGGACTGGTAATGGGCTATGGGGGGAGCTAAGACTGGAAATGGGCTGATGGGGGTTAGGACTGTTAATGGGCTATGGGAGGGGTTAGGACTGGTAATGGGCTGATGGGGGATTAGGACTGGTAATGGGCTATGGGGGGCTAAGACTGGAAATAGGCTGATGGGGGGGCTAGGCCTGGAAATAGGGTGATGGGGGGGTTAGGACGTAATGGGCTGATGGGGGGGTTAGGACTAGTAATGGGCTATGGGGGGGGGCTAGGACTGGAAATGGGCTGATGGGGGGTTAGGACTGGCAATGGGCTGGGGGGGGCTAAGACTGTTAATGGGCTGGGGGGGTTGATAGGACTGGAAATGGGCTGAGTGGAAGGAGGGCTTGAACTGCAAATAGCTGATGGGGACGGGGGCTTGGAATGGAAATGGGTTGTGAGGGGAAGGGAGCTAGGACTGGAAATGGGTGAGTGGGGGGGCTAGGACAGGAAATGGGCTGATGGAGGGGCTAGAATAGGACTGGAAATTGGCTGTTGGGGGGGTGCTAAGATTGGAAATAGGCTGTGGTGGGGGTTTGGATTGAAATGGACTCATGAAGGGGCTAGAACTGGAAGTAGGCTCATGGGGGGCTTGGATTGGAAATGGGCTGAGTGGAGGGGAGCTAGGATTTGACATGGGCTGATGGGCTCATAGGGGGCTGGGCTTGGAAATGAGCTGATGGAGGGACTCGGATGGGACTGGAAATAGATGGGGGAGCTAGGACTGGAAATAGGCTGATGGTGGGTCTAGGATAGGACTGGAAATGGGCTTATGGGGGGCTAGGACTGGAAATGGGCTGATGCGGGGACTAGAAGGGAGCGGATGCTGGGTGGGACTGGAACTAGAATGGAGCTGATGTTGGGGGAGGATTAGAATGGGATGGAGCTGGGAGAGTGAAATGGAGAGGGAAAAAATATTTTGTGTGGGAGGGAAGACAAATCTACAATTGGCCGGATATTGGGAGAGTAAGTGGGGATTGAGAATGGGGGGTTAAAATTTGAGTAGATGAATAGGAATGAGGAAAGAGCAAAAGGAGAAAGATTAGTATGTTAAAGCAGATGTAGAGAGAGAATGGAAAAAAACTAGAAGAGAGAAGAAAAGACAAATGGACAGTAGACGATGGAGAGTTAGCGGAAGACACAAAGAAACCAGAAGAAAGTGACTGGAGCAATTGCAGCTGAAAAAAAATGCACAAAAGGTAGAAAAATATCTCTTTATTTTGAATTTATTAATTGGAATATGTCAGCTCTGGGAAATGTGCATCATTAACGTCTGCGCTTTGTTTAGTACAAGAGCAAATTAATGTATAGTTTTATTTCTACAGTGTTGTACATTCCAAGTTTGGCTTTTGGGATTCCCAGTTTAATTATTGTCTTCCTGTTTCTAAATTGTGATTCCTTGTTTGGTGATGGTCTATGTTCTGCATGTGTAACTGAGCTGAGGTATTCTGTTTATGTAATTCCTATTTGACATTGCCACTTGTTCTCTTTCCCCAGTAGGTCATGTATTGTTGTTCTCTGAAATGTATTGGTTTAATATTTGCAGCATTTCCTTTTGATAGTTAGGGTATGGTGCTTTATGAGTCCTGGTAGTGCTGTTAGGATACGGCGGGTTTGCTATGGGTTCTAAATGGGCAGTGTTTGTAGTAGTTCCTAATGTGTCTGGCGGTTGGCACTGGATTATAGTAATGTAGAAGTCTTTTAGTCTTTCTTTATTCATACACTCATTAAGAGGCATGTTTACTAAAAGTTAGTGTATGGTAACATTATGCAAATATTTATGCAAATGAGGCCCCTTATGCAAATGAGGACCCGCACCGAGTCTCCGCATATGGCCCCACACCCCCCTTGGGCCACCCCTGGAATCAAGGGGGGGGAGTCGGGGCAGAGAGAGTGTGAGAGCCTCTAGGCAGGGCCCGGCTTTGGGGAGTAGGGGTTCTAATTCATCAGGACGTGCAGTGCAGAGGGGGACGAGGGTCCGGGGTCCGGGTGTTGGGGACCAGCGTGGGTGGAGGGCATCAGTGGGGGAGCTGGGGGAGACTTTAGTGGGTGAGGAGGCGCAGGTGGAAGGGGTTTCAGGGGGGAGGCCGTTGAGGGCTTTGGGGGCAGGGTGGATCACGGGCAAGCGAGGATTGCAGGCACGGGTTGGCAGGCTGGGGAGGTCAGTTCTGCAGGGGGGGGCATGGGGACGGGGGGCTAGCGGTGCTTTTCCTACGGGTGGTTGGGTGGCTGTATCGGGAGGCTATGGGCCGTATGGTCATTCTGGGTTGTGGGATCAGTGGTTGGGAGGTGGGCAGGGCTCGTCGAGGGCAGATTGGGCTGGAGCGTGGCAACCGGCTTGGACTACGGGTTTCCCGTCTTTTGTTTCCCCTTTTTTGTCTTCACAGATTCCGAGGATGTCGGTGACTGGGGTGATGTCTTCTGCGGTGGAGGCAGCAGAGGGACGGAGTTCGGTGGCGGGCGAAGCGTCGAGCGTGTCTGGGCAGGCACAAGGAGCGCGGGGTCAACAGCTGCTAGTGGATCCTTCTCCAGGAGCTCCGATGGCAGCGGATGCTATGGCGGCGGTTGAGCAGTCTGGTGAGTTGCCGGCGGTGGTGGGCACACGTGACGGAGGGAGTGGGGTGAGGGCCGAAAAAAGGGGAAAGGCGAGGCAGAAGCGGCGACATGCTTGTCGGCATCGGCATGCTTCCCGGTCGTCGTCCTCTTCGTACGACGAATTGTCGGGGTCCTCTGACGGAGAGGAAGTGAGCCGAGAGACGGCGCTGGGGACGGACGCGAGTGGAGGGCCGGCCCATGCTGGCTCAGCGTCTTTGTCGGCATTATCCGAGCTATGGGAGGGGGTGCCTAAGAAGCTGCGTAAAAAAATTGTGAAGAGGAAGTATATTGATATTTTTCGATTGCTCGAAGGTAGGAAGCGCTCTGGTGACAGTAGAAAAAAGCGTAAGGAGGACGAGAAGGCCGGCCAGATTCGCAAGGTCTCTCGCAATGTTATCAATTGGATCAGATCCTTCTTGCATTTGGCGAGTGTATGGGGTCATCATTTTCCAGGGCAATACGGTATGTTGCTTTCGTACGCCGATTCAATCCTGGAAGCGTCGCAAGCACACGATGGCTGGTCATGGCTTAATTATGATGAGAAGTTCCGGGATAAGATGGAAGAAAACAGGCATTTGACTTGGGGTACACAGGATATAAACCTGTGGTTGACTCAGATGTCGGTCAAGGCGGGGGCGGTGGGCGGGGGTGGGGGAAAGGCAGGGTCGGCCGTGGCATCAGTGGCGGTGCGTTCCTTTCGGGGTGGAGTCTCCCTGGTGCAGCCGAAGTCAGCGGTCGGAGCAGGCAGTGATGTATGTTGGCGGTTTAATAGGTCCATGTGCCCATTCCCAGACTGTAAGTTTCGGCATGCGTGCTCAGTCTGCGGGGGGACACATTCAGCCATCAAGTGTGTCAAGAAAGCTGGGGGGGCTCCAGCGGGGCAGGGGAATAAGTGATGGTTTGGTGGATTTGGCCCCCTCCCCAATTCGGGTGCAGGTGTTGTGCAAGTGGCTTCGTGGATACCCGCGAACAAAGGATAGGTTAACGTTGCAGTTGGGTTTTCAGTATGGGTTTATTATTCCGGTTCAAGGGCGTGTTGGGGGGGTAGCGGCACGGAATTCTCCAAGCGTGCGGTGCTGGGCATCGGTTGCGTGGGATAAGTTGGCCGGAGAGTTGCGGTTGGGGCGAATTGCGGGGCCGTTCCAACAACCACCTTGTAGCAATTTTGTTGTTTCCCTGTTAGGGATTATACCTAAGAAGGAGCCGGGAAAGTTTCGGCTGATCCATAATTTGTCTTCGCCGTTGGGAGCGTCGGTCAATGACTGTATTCCACAGGAGCAATGTACGGTTCGCTACGCGTCCTTTGACAGGGCGGCGCAGTTAGTCAAAGAGGCGGGTCCCGGAGCGTTGATGGCGAAGGTTGATATTGAGTCGGCTTTTCATTTGTTGCCAGTTCACCCTTCAGCGTTCCGGCTGTTGGGTTTTCAGTTCGAGGGCGAGTTCTTCTATGATAAATGTTTGTCTATGGGTTGCGCAATTTCTTGTGCATACTTCGAGAAGTTTAGCACTTTCTTGCATTGGTTGGTGGTCCAGAGAGTCGGTAGCTCGGAGGTGGTGCATTATTTGGATGATTTCTTTTTTGTGGGACAGGCGGCGTCGGCGGGTTGCGGTCGCTTGTTGGAGGGTTTTGTTCAGTTGGCGAGTGAACTGGGGGTCCCTTTGGCTGAAGGCAAGACTGTAGGCCCGACGACGTTGATTACCTTCTTGGGGGTGGAGGTGGATTCACAGCGCATGGAGGCGCGGTTGCCATGGGAGAAGGTGCTGAAGCTGCGCGTTTTGGTGGCCAATGTCTTGGCGTCATCTAAGATAACATTGAAGGAATTTCAGGCCCTTATGGGATCGCTCAATTTTGCATGTAGGGTCATTCCGATGGGGCGGGTATTCATTCGGCGGTTGGCGACAGCAACGTCCAAGGTTCAGAAACCGCATCACCGTATTCGTGTGTCGGGAGGTATGTGCGAGGATTTGCGTGTGTGGGATCTGTTTTTGTGGGACTTTAATGGGACGTCTCTGTTGCGGGAGGCAGAGGTTTCAAGTGAGGATTTGCAGCTGCACACGGACGCGGCTGGGGGGTCAGGGCTTGGCATTTACTTCAGGGGCGCTTGGTGTGCGGACACGTGGCCGCAGGCTTGGGTGGATGAAGGGCTTGTTCGCAATATTACTTTTTTGGAGCTGTTTCCCATGTGGGTGGTGTTGGCTTTATGGCCAGATAAGTTGTGCAATCGAAGGGTGGTGTGGTGGTGCGATAATGCAGCTGTCGTGCACGTCATTAATCGTTATTCGCCACGCTGCGGTCTCGTGGCGGCATTGATGCGTCAGATTGTATTAGCATGTTTGCGTTTGAATGTTGACTTGAAGGTGCGTCATATACCTGGGCATACTAACGCAATTGCTGATGCTCTTTCCCGTTTGCAGTGGGAGCGGTTTCGGAAACTGGCCCCGGAGGCGGACGAGAAAGGACTTCGGGTCCCTTGGAACTTGTGGAGCAGTGGCCTGCCGAGATGAGGTCGTTACTACGGCAGTCAGTAGCGGAGCATACTTGGGAGGCATACCGGCGTGGTTGTCAGATGGTGGTGGAGTTTCTGCATGTTGTTGGTTGGGTGGGTGGGGTAGTTCCGGAACACTTGTTGGGACAGTATGTTAGTTGGGCGAAAGAGCAGGGTATTACGAGATCTGCTGTGCGGGGTCACCTGGCAGGATTCGGATTTTTTGCCAGAGCGGTGGGGTTGGGAGCGGTTGGCCTGGGGTCCTTAGCGAGGCGTTTGTTGCAGGGCTGGGCGCGGTCCCAGCCTGTCTCGTGGGACCATCGCCGGCCGATTACGCATGAGTTGCTTGTAGGTTTGTGCAGAGCGTTGCCCGGAGTTGCGGCGTCGCAGTTTGAGGCGGTGCTTTTTTGGGCAGTTTTTTTGTCTCACTTTTTTCGGGGCTTTTTGGGTGGGCGAATTAGCAGTGGATTTGGGTAATTGTTTGCGTTGGCAGCATGTTTGGATCGAGAAAAGTCGGGTGCGCATTTTGTTAGCCAGATCCAAAACGGACCAGGCGGGTAAAGGATTATGGGTGGTTTTGAGGGCGATTGGTGGGTGCACGTGCCCGGTGGCTGCTCTGCAGGAGTATGCGGCTGTTCATCCAAAAGGGGAGGGGGGTTCTTTGTGCATAGGGATGCCCATTCGGTCACGCATTTTCAAGTTACGGCGGTTTTGCGATTGGTGTTACGGCGGATGGGTGAGGATCCGTGTTTGTTTTCTGCGCACTCGTTTCGCATCGGGGCTGCGACCAGTGTGGCGGCCGCCGGTTTTACGGGTGAGCAGATACAGGGTATAGGGAGATGGCGGTCCCGGGCTTTTATGGGCTATATACGGTTATGAGGTGCCTTGTTGAGGGCTTGGGGGGTATAATTCTAATCATGTGCTTACTTTTTCAGATAGCGGGCCTTGTCAGCGGGAATGCTGGATTTTGGGCCACTCCTTTGTGTTCTGGGCCGGGAGGCGTGCTGCAGAACGGCCTATGGGGCGAAATTTGGGATTGGAGTCCTCATTGGTGGCGATCTCATGGCTGGGCGAGCGGAGGCTGCGATGGAATCAGCTGCTGCCTTTGCTTCGTCATCACGGACGCATCAGGAAGCCACCGATCGTGTTGCTGTTGCATTTGGGGGGCAATGACTTGGCTGCTTGGTCTTGTAAGCAGCTTATCAGAGCGGCCAAGAAGGACTTTGCGGCAATTTGTCGCATGTTTGGCAGTATCGTTTTAATATGGTCTGATATTCTCCCCAGACCGGCGTGTTGGGGGCTGCGGAGATGGTCCCGGGGTTTAACTAAAATTAACAGGCAGATCGGGAGGTGGGTGTGTGAACACGGGGGGTATCAAATACAGCATGATTGGGCAGATGTGGCTTGTGCCGGGTTGTATCGGGAGGATGGTGTGCATCTCTCTCCAGTGGGTATGGATCTCCTGTTGAATGATTGGCAGGAAGCACTGGAGAGGGTTGGGCATGGGTAGTCGCTGGTCGCAGCTTTCAGTGTTGGGGGGGGGGGGCGGCACAGGTAAGGTGAGGAGCCTGTGCCGGTGGCGGGATCCCAGAGGTTTCCGGGGTCCGGAGCCTTAGGCGACTTGGGGCGAGGGCGGGGTGCCCTCGGCCCGGACAACCCCTGGAAGACTTTTGCTAGTAGTATGGCGAAGTCGGAGAGGGGTGCTAGGAACTTTGCCGTTCAGGTGACCATGGCTTGAGCGGAGTCCGCGGTTGCTTTGCTAATTGCATGGCTGGTGACTCGTGGCTCCGCCGGGTGGGGGGGGTGTTAAGTTTGTTCAGTATTACTGTGTTGTTCAAGATATTGTTGGAATAAAGCTGCGACCAGTTTGTACCAAGCAATTGTCAGTGAATTTGTGGGGGGTTGGAGGAGAAGGGAAGGGGTGGGGGCAGGGGTTTGGGAAGAAGTGTGAGCGCGGGTCCGGCTACCCGGTTAGAGAAAGGGCGCAGGCAGGGTCCCGGTGCCCGCGTGTAACCGGGTGCCCGGCCCGGCGCAGGACCCTGCACGTGGCCTGGGAGAACAGGGGGGGGGGGGGGAGTGATGGCGCGTCAATCAGGGAGCGCGGCATGGTGGAGGTTTTTGTTTAAATTGATTGGCTCCGCCAGGCTGACAGGCTGTGCAGAGCCAATCGGAAGGCAGGGCGCCATGTGCTGAGGCTGGGGGGCTAAGAAGGCCAAGCACTTGCGGCGTGGCGGTGGATCGAGCAGCCCTCCCACCACTGTTCCCTCTAAGCTGTGCGCGTGTGAGCGTGCACACACCTCGCTGAGTGAGCGCACATACTTTACAACAGAGCGCACAAAAATTACGGTTCTGATTCTGATAGAAAACCACACAGACGTCTTAAAATTTAAAAGTTGTTGTGCATTTACGGTTTACACAAGTTCTACAATATTTTCTTGTGCAATCAATGTGGTGTACATACTGTATTCTGACGTGTAGTCAAATTTTAAGTATATAACTCCGAGTGTCGTTATGTGGCACACAAAAATTTAACCTTCCTTCAAAAGTTGCACAGCTGATATTTTATGCGCACACAGCCTACAGAAAATTAGAGGGAACATTGCCTCCCACCCACCCTTGAATGGTAGGTGGGGGGGCAGAGTTGGGGTGTCGCATCAGGGGGGGGGTAGGGGGCGGGATCCCGGAGGTTTCCGGGGTCCGGAGCCTTAGGCAACTTGGGGCGAGGGCGGGGTGCCCTCGGCCCAGACAACCCCTGGAAGACCTTTGCTAGTAGTATGGCGAAGTCGGAGAGGGGTGCTAGGAACTTTGCCGGTCAGGTGACCATGGCTTGAGCGGAGTCCGCGGTTGCTTTGCTAATTGCATGGCTGGTGACTCGTGGCTCCGCCGGGTGGGGGGGGGGGTGTTAAGTTTGTTCAGTATTACTGTGTTGTTCAAGATATTGTTGGAATAAAGCTGCGACCAGTTTGTACCAAGCAGTTGTCGGTGAATTTGTGGGGGGTTGGAGGAGAAGGGAAAGGGTGGGGGCAGGGGTTTGGGAAGAAGGGTGAGCGCGGGTCCGGCTACCCGGTTATTCTCCTTCTGACCTACAAATGTATTGATTCTGCAGCTCCTCATTATCTATGTCCTCTTTTATCTCCTTTTTTCAGAGTGTGTTCCATTCACCACTACCCTTTGTAGTGTCAGTCAATCAGTTCTTGATCCACTTCATCACCTTGGAATCCATCCCTGGATTGCTCAGTTTATTCATAAAACCTCCTATGAGGAACAATATCAAAGGCTTTGCTGAAATCTAAGTAGACCATATCCATTGCATGCCCTTGATTTAGTTCTCTACTCATCCAGTCAAAGAACTCAGATTTGTTTGTTAAATCCATATTGCCTCAGATCTCGCAACTCATTGGCTTCCAGAAAAAAACACTCCTTTCTTTCAATAAAGAACTTTGAAAAGAAATTCAGAGACCAACAGCATTTTATGACCTTTATGAAGGAAAGGCTTGCCAGTGGCCACAAAGAGCCACCTCAGACTTTGAAAGAAAGAAGAGTGCTGATATCTCCCTACCTTTAGCATATATCATCCACAGAAACCAGGTTAAATCTGAATCACATTTGATTCAAGTACTTATTTCCAGGGAACCTCACAGGACAATATAGTCCTCACTGGACCTGATTTAACTAACAACCTATTGGGGGTCTTGATCTGATTTAGAAAAGAGCCTGCCACCATAACAGGTATCTGTCAGCAAATGTTCTACTGTTTCATCATCTATGAAGACTACGGGAACTATCTAAGGTTCCTTTGTTACTATGATGGCATCAGTAACAAGATCATAGAATACAGGATGTGAGTCCATGTTTTTTTAGTAACAACCCATTGCCTGCACTGGCCACTTATGCATTCAGGAGAAGAGCACAAAAAGGAGTATGGCACAGATCCCTAACATTTTGTGGAAAGGACTTAAATGCAGACAACGGGTTAAAGTCCTTAACCAATGGGAGAAGCCATCGACCTGCTGAAAAGAAGTGAAGTAGTGTTAGCTGAGTCCAATTTCAGACTCCACAAAATAATCTCTAATACTACCAAGGTGGTGAAAGCATTCTCCTAAGAAAAAAGAACTTGGACCTGAGAGTTGATACACCTCAATTTCAGAGCAGCCTCCGACTAAGTTGGAACTTAAAAAGAAATATTTTCACCTTCCAAATTCAATCGAAAAAAATACAGTATACTTATCAAGTAGTTTGTCAACAGTGAATAGCCTGTACAGCCCATTGGGATTTATGGCTCCAGTCACCATCAAAGAAAGCCCTTATTAAGAGAACATTTATTAAAAATGAGTGACTGGGACACTCCATTGTTTCATGAAAAGAGACAAAAATTGGGTATGTGGAAGGATTCCCTACAACTCTTTGAATGGTTCCACATTCCACATACTCTATATCAGTAGTTCTCAAACCAGTCCTCAAGTAAGCCACTGCAGAAATAGCCTTTACAGATGCCTCTGAAAAAGAAACAAATCTCTCTGTGGCAAGCACAATAATAGATGGAGAGCAGAGGTTCTCAACTCAATTATTGGAACACACCTAGTTAGTTAGGTTTTCAGGAGAACCATATGAATATGCATGAGATAGATTTGCATGCTCTGCTCCCAATGTATGAACATCTGTCTTGTGCATATTCATTGTGGTTATCCTGAAAACCTGACTATCTAGGTGTGTTCCAAGAACTGGGTTGAGAACCCCTGCTCTACATTTATTATTATGTTTGTCACAGAAAGATGTGTGTTTTTTTCAGAGAACATAAGATATGCCTTACTGGGTCAGACCAAGGTCCATCAAGTCCAGTATCCTGTTTCCAACAGTGGCCAATCTAGGTCATATGTACCTAGCAGTTTCCCCAAAAGACACAGGTTCCACAATGCTTGTATTGTGTCAAGCATTGATATCCTGGGTCCCTTCTTAATAATGGTTTATGGACCTTTCCTCCAGGAACTTGTCCAAAGCTTTTTTAAACCCAGCTACACTAACAGTTTTTACAACCTCCTCCAGTAACGAATTCCAGAATTTGATTACTCATTGAATGAAAAAATATTTTCTCTTATTAGTCTTACATGGATAACATTGTAGCTTCATTGCATGCCCCCTAATCTTTCTATATTTTGATGGCGTAAACAATCAGTCTACGTTATCTGTTCCACTCCATTCATTAATTTAAAGATCTCTATCATATCTCCCCTCAGCTATCTCTTTTCCAAGTTGAAGAGCCCTAACCTTTTAAGCCTCTCCTCATAGGGGTATCCTTCCATCCCCTTTACCATTTTGGTGGCTCTTTCTGTACCTTTTCAAATAGCGCTATATCCTTTTTAAGATACAGTGACCAGAATTGCACACAATATCTGAGGTGCGGTGGCACCATGGAACGATACAGAGGCATTATAATATCCTTTGTTTTATTTTCCATTCCTTTCCTTATGATTCCTAGCATTCAATTTGCTTTCTTGGCTGCCGGTGCACACTGGGCAGAAGGTTTCAACATGTTATCAATGATAAATCTTTTTCCTGGGTGGTGGTTCCTAATGTGGAACCTTGCATCGTGTAACCATAGTTTGGGTTGTTTTTTTCCTAGGTGCATAACTTTGCACTTGTCCACATTAAATTTCATCTGACATTTGAACATCCAGTCTTCCAATTTATTAAGCTCCTCTTGCAATTTTTCACAATCCTCTTGGGTTTTAACAACTTCATATAATTTTGTGTCATCTGCAAATTTGATCACCTCACTCGTTATTCCCATTTCCAGGTTGTTTACGAATATTTTAAAAAGCAGCGGACCCAGCACAGATCCCTCGGGTACTCCACTATTCACCTTTCTCTATTGGGAAAATTGGCCATTTAGCCCTATCCTCTGCTGTCTATCTTTTAACCATTTCCTGATCCACAATAGAATACTGCCTGTGATCCCATGACTTTTTAATTTTGCCAATAGTCTCTCATGAGAGACCTTGTTAAAGGCTTTCTGAAAATCCAGATACACTACATCGATCGACCCCCCCCCTTTGTCTACCTGTTTATTTACACTTTCAAAAAAATATAACAGATTAGTAAGAGAAGCCATGTTGGCTGTCTCCCACATGTTCAGAAATTTTGTTATTAATAATAGTTTCTACCACTTTTCCCGGTATTGACGTCATACTCACGAGTCTGTAGTTTCCTTGATCACCCCTGGAACCCTTTTTACAACCCCTTTTTTAAAAATTGGTGTTAAATTGGCCATCCTCCAATCTTCAGGTACTCAGATGATTTTAATGATAGTTCACAGATTACTAATAGTAGGTCTGCAATCTCATATTTCAGTTCTTTCAACCCCGTTGGATGTATACCATCTGGTCCAGGTGATTTGCTACTGTTCAGTTTATCTAATATTTGTAATATATCTTCCCAGTTTATCAATATTTCTTTCAGTTCTTCTGCTGTATCGGCTTTAAATACCATTTCAGGCATGGGTAACTTCCCTACATCTTCTTCTGTAAAGACCGAAGCAAAGAATTCATTCAGTCTTTCCACTATGGCCTTGTCTCCTCTTAGTGCCCCTTTTACCTCTGTCATTCAATGGTCCAACTGACTCTCTCACAGTTTTTTTTTGCCAAGAATGTACTTGAAAAAGTTTTTATTATGTGTTTTTGCTTCCACAGCAAGCTTTTTTTCAAATTCTCTCTTTGTCTGCCTTATCAGTGCCTTGCATCTAACTTGCCAGTGCTTATGTTGTTCTCAGTTTTTGTTATTTGGCTCCTTTTTTCATTTCCTGAAAGATGCTTTCAGGAAATGTAATCTGTAAAGGCTATTTCTGCAGTGGCCTACTTGAAGAAAAAGTGATGCAGAAGGTAGTTCCGTGTAGGATCCATCTTTGGCAAGACTAAATTGGCACTACAACTGAGCAACACCATTCTATGATTGGAATTACATAGAGTAATACTGATGGTAGAGATAGCTGAGCTGATACCAAGTGAAATGTATATTCTACCAGGTCAAATCCTATACTAACAATAAGTTAGTGCTGGTCTGTATTTATAGATTCAAACCAGAATATTCTATGTATACATGAGCAACAGAGTTGAGCATATTTGGAACACAACTAGAGCAGTGGCATTACGTTCCCATTGAGCAGACCATGTTACCAAAGTTGTTACAGCAGTCCACTTGATGCAGACAATATAGCTGACAGGACCAGATTTCCTTCTAAAACACAATTTCTGAATCTGATTTGAGATTCCTAAGCTCAAAAGAGTTCTCTGAAGCTGGAGGTCTGTAGTCATGGTTTGCAAGGAAATCTGGTCCTGTCAACTATGTTACCTGCATCAGGCGGAATGCTGAAATGACTCTTGTAGCATGGTCTGCTAGATTCTGATTAATGGACACATAGGGCCCAATTCCAGTGTGGACGTAGAAGCCCTCTGTGCACCCGGCCGGAACCGGATGCACAGAGGTCATCACAATTCTGATCCCGGGGGGCATTTCTAGCCCCGCAAGATCAGAATCGTGTACAGGCCTGCATGTGCAGGCCCAGACCCCGATTCCATCCAGCCTGCATGTACAGGCCTTCCCTGACTAACTCAGTCAGGGCTTTTAAATGGAGCCATGGTGCCATAGCGTCTGGTTGCCATGGCACCATGGCTCCTTTTAAAAGCCATGATCCCCGGCCACCAGCCTCCAAATTGCTTTCCCTGCAGCCTGACCCCAATCAAGCCTCCCAGGGCCAGGGTTGGGCTGCGGGGAATGCTCTCTGCCCCCTCTCGCCACTGCCATGCCCCGAGCCCGCCGATCTCGCCGCATCGGGGAAGTTATTCCACCTCGGAGGTGAAATAACTTCCCCGTTCAAGTCGCTAGCCCTGGACATAGAGGGCCAACATTAGAATTGGCCCTGTTCGTCCAGGGCTAGCGACCGCCCACTGCCCGCCCTAACACCATCCACAATCCTCCCCTTTCCCACCCCGTCTAACTTCCCCGCTATTCGTGGCTCAAAATGACCCCCATAGGGCCCAATATTCGAAGGCCATTTACATGGTTTACAGCCTAGTAAACCATGTAAATGCCTTAGTTGGGGATATTCAATGGGACATACACGGGTAGTACCGTTGAATATCACCATCTATGTCCCCTACGTGCCCCAGTGCCATCCAGCTAGCATTGGGGCATGTCGGGGCGGAGCAGAGGCGGGGGTATTTGATAACTGCTCTGCGCCAAAAATATAGGCAAGGAAAACTCTTGCTTATCTTTACGGCACAGGTGCTAACCAGGCAGCATGCAATATCACTGCTGCCCGGCTTACTGCGACGGCTTCTGGATTGTGCGGCAATACCTGGATATTCAAGCTGGGGCTGCATATGACCCAGCATTGAATATCTGGGTTTAGGGGTCAGTGGGTACAGCACATAGCCTGCCCAGAAGAATATCGAGCCCATAATGCCACAATTCTTGTCATACATGTAGCCCAGCTGTCAGTGCAGAACTGGATCACATCTGGCTAAATATCCTTAGTTATCAGCTCTGCTGCCTCTACTGCCAATGCCACAACACAGTCCACATAATTCCAGTCATGGAATGGTGTGGCTTGGCTGCGGTGCTAACTTAGCTTTGTCAAAGAGGAGTCCCATGAGGGGTGCATCTTCTGCATTTGCTATCTTCAGGTAGGTCGCAGCTGCCAATGTGTCTGAAAACCCCTCAAATCTTTAAGTGGTGAAGCAACTTGCATTGCATTTCATGCAGGTGCATTCTAACCATCGAAATAATATTTAACATCCTCCCCAGTGATTGGCTGCTCTAGCTCCCTTGCCCAATAACTCGACAGCCTCTCCTTCACAGCATCCAAATCCCTATCCCTACACCATTAATACCACCCCAAGATGGCATGCCTTTTACCTCCTCTATCCTGCAGTGTTTTCAGAAATTCCCCCTCGTTGCCTATTTTGTCTGCATCCCACCCCAATAATGTCTCAATTGCGAAAAAGTATAAAAATATTGGTGGGGTAAATGAGACTCTTCCTGCAGTTGGGCAAAGGAATGCACATGTCTGATCTCCGTCACACATACCTATTATCTTCCTCAGCCCCCAAGCCCACCATTCACAGAATACCTTGTTCTTGTTTCCAGGTAAAAATTCTGCATCCCTTATTAGTAGGAGCACCCTGAGTCTCTTGGATTAAGCTCTCTATCCATCTGTATATACCACCAGGCCTGCTCCACTGCCTGAAGAAATATTGGAGCCTGCCCCCTAGTCCTGTGCTGATGTACCAAATACATAGGAGCCCATGGGCTCACAAAGGCCTCTATGAGCCCCAGAGTTCACAGATGCACTTCACCACTGAGCCATTTCCCTAGAAATTGTAGCTGGCAAGCCAGATCATAAAACTGAATGTTGGGTAGCTGGAATCCACCTTCTCCTTACTCAGCATTAACATCACCCAGCTAATGTGTGCTGGTTTTCCCAGCCATAGGAATTTTGTTATAGCTTGGTACAACATCCCCATATCCTTCCTATGCAACCAACTGGGTAACATCAGCAATTTATAAAAAAGCCTTGGCAATATGATTATTTTTAGCAAGACACTCTGGCTCATCTGAGATATCAGCATGTCATGCCATGCCCCCAATTGCTGCTCTACCTTCTGTATATACCCCCTCTTTATATTAAGCTCATAAGTTTGTTCAACCCGCACATGAGAATGACTCCCAAATACTTAAACTGGTCCAAGGCGCATTTAAAGGGAAAAGAGCCCACCCACTTTGCAAGCAAGTCCGCCTTCAAAGGCAAAGCCTCTGACTTCTCCCAATTTATTTTTAACCCTGCAGTTGCCTTATATTGGGCAAAGGCAGCAAGGATTTTCAGAAGTTCTTGTGCAGCATTGTTCACAAATAAAAGATAAATAATATCATCTCTGAACATGCACAACTTAAGCTCCTTTGACCTCATCCAAATTCCCTGGAAAACAGCTCTCTCTTTCAAATATAGAGCCAAGGGTTCCAGAATCAAGACAAAAAACAGTGAGGACAGCGGGCACCCCAGCTGGGTGCCTCCCCTCAATGGAAATGCTTGTAAAAGGATGAGGTGAGATACCTCGGAATCACCCTAGACAGCAAACTAAACCTCCACTCACACATCAAAAAAAACGCGGCAAAGGCATACTACAAATTAAAACTCATAAGAAGACTCAAACCAATCCTAAGCCAAGACCACTTCAGAACAGTTTGTCAGGCACTCATCACGCCCATACTAGACTATCGTAACCCATTATATATCAGTCTCCCTAAACAAACCATGCACCCTCTTGAACTGGTGCAGAATACAGCAGCTAGGATCATCACGAACTCACCAAGAAAAGAACACATCACGCCAGTACTCCAGAACTTCCACTGGCTGCCCATACAAGCTCGTGCAAGATTCAAGGCGACATTAGACATTTTCAAAATCATCAACAACATGCCAGCGAATGTCCTCCAGAACTTAATAACCAGACACACCAGCGCAGGAGCACTGAGAAGCAGCATGGATAGAAAGATAGCCACCCCACTGAATACCAAAGAACTACTCAGGCAACATCCAGAAGGGCACCATCTCTCTACACACCAGAATTATGGAACACCCTGCCTGACAGCATGAGATCCATGAGCGACATAAAGGACTTCAAAAGTATGCTCAAAACCACACTACTGTATTTGTACAATACTATGGACCCTCCCAGAACCTACAAACCAACATATGAGCATGATCGCAACCAAGTAAATTATGGCACCCTTCCATGTCATATATTACCTTCCCAAGTGCCCATCCCTCCCAATTACCAATCCTCACCTATCCCGACCTAATCCCAAATGTACACAATTTAGCAACATGTAAACCACTTTGATTGAAGGAAAAGGTGGTATATAAAACTGGTTAAATAAATAAATAAAAAACCTCACCATTGAGCAACAACTGCACTGAGTGATCTCTATAAGAAACTTTCATATTCTACACAAAGGGATCTGCTCTAGAACCAACAACATATAGTCCCATTTGACTTTGTCAACAGCCTTTTCGGCATCGAGTTTCAGCACCAGCCCAGCCTTCACCTTTGCCCCAGATTGTGATAAGGCTGCAATTTCTGTACATTGCTAACTTCGTACCACCATTGAACAAAACCAGTTTGTTCAGCTCCCACTAAAGCTGGCACTATGGCACTCAATCTCACCGCTAATTTAGAAGCCAGCAACTTGAGGTCCATGTTAAGAAGGGAGATGGGGTAGGATGACCTTACTGCATGAGGATCCCTGTTTGGTTTTGGTAAAACTACTATGAGTGCTTGCAACATTTCAGCCAGTAGACTCTCCCCCTGCAAGCACTTCCATTAAGGGCTCCATCAACAGCTTGTAGTACTCAGGCCCAAGACTGTTGAGATCCCTGGGCCTTCTCAAGTTGCAACCTCTGGAGGGTTGTGTAAACTTCAACATCACTAACTGGCCTACTCAAAGCTTCATGCTGTTCTTCCCCTACCTATGGCCATGCCAGCCTCTTGCAAAAGGTTACTGCATTGGGACATGAGATTCCCTTGCCTCAAAGAACTCCTTGTAGAAGTCTAAGGATCTCTGCATCCTGCTTTTTCCTTTTCCTGCATGTGTAGAATATACAGTAATTGCCCCTCTCAAGACTGCCTTCCCCCACTACTCACACCAAAAGCGGGGTGACTCCTTTCTACTGAATAAATTTATAGTAATTGCCCTATATTTTCTTGTTGATATTTCTCAAATTGGGGATCATGTTACAACCCTACATATAATCTCCTGATGTTCCTCCCCATCCTATGTCCCGCCTAAGTTAACTCCAGTATAACAGGTGCATGGCCAGAAAGCATACCTCCCTCTCATGACAACCTAACGGCTGAAAAAAGACTCTCAGATATAGAAATATAATCTAACCTCAAATAACTATTATGGAGATGTGAATAAAAGTGAACTCCTGTTCCCCCAGGTGAAGGACTCTCCAAATGTTCAGCAGGTCTAACTGGGTCATAATCAGATTTACCCTCTCAGTCCTGTCCCATAGTTGACATATCTTTGCTGGATTAGAATCCCTGGATTTATCTGCTACAATACTGAAATCTCCCCCTACCACCATCTGATATCCAGGGTATTGCTGCAGTTGCTGGATTACAGTCAGAAACAGTGCAAGGGAGTGAATGTGGAGCACATAGATGTTGCACAGAAGCATTCTCTGACACCCCCTCACCCCCCCCCCCCCCACTATCCCCCTTACCATCACATACCCGCACATCAAAATCTGTTAAGGTCTCCTTTTCCACAAAAGAAGATTTTTAGTATAAGAACTGACATACCTCTGTCAATTTGTGAAAGGGAAAACATCACACCACTCCGCTCACTCCCTCTGAAGCTTTTGATATTATGATGTTGTATTGTTCTCTGAGCTTGATAGATTGCAGACGTTTGGTCACCGTTTGAGGGGACATCATCAGTGCGGGGTTCCAGATGGTAATGTACTTGAATGCTTGCGTTTGTACTTATATTGGAATTAGTGGTGACTCGGCTCTTTGGTCCACAGGTTTTGATTGGTTGGTTTCCCTGAGGGTTGCTGGGGTGTGGTTGCTATTCCTGGGCCTTGATGGTATGACTCAGCTCTTTGGTCTGCACAGGCTGATTGGTTGGTTTCCCTGAAGGTTGCTGGGGTATAGTTGCTATTCCCGGGTGTTGGTGGTGGTGCCTCAGCTCTTTGGTCTGCAGGGATTGGTAGATCAGTTCTATGTCAATATGTCTGTTTATTGAGTTTGTAGTGGAAAACTAGGCTTCCAGAAATTCTCTCTCTTTTTTATTTGTGCTCATGCTATGATTTCAGTTATGTTCCAGTTGAATTTGTGTCCTTCTGCATCTTCATGGATTGGGACCAGGGAGAGTAGGTCCTGTCTTTTGCTGGCTAGTTGCTGTTCTGTAGTCTGGTGGATAGTTTTCTTCCTGTTTGGCTGACGTAGTTCTTGTCACAGTCAACACATTGAATTTTGTACACGTTTGTCCTGTGATCTTTCTCTGGTTGTCCTTTTGGTTTTGATAGAATTCTTCTCAGGGACATGGTTGGTTTGTGGTCTATTGTAATGTCATGTTTTCTTAGTCCAGCAGTCATTTCAAAGATGTTCTGGATGTAAGGGAGGGTAAATCGTTGGGGTGCACATTTGGTCTGGAGGTTGGGGCTTTTTGGCTACAGGCATCTGCGGATGAAGTTCCGTGGGTATCCGTTCCTTGTTAATTCCTTGTACAGGTGTTTCTCTTCTTCTGTTTTAGCTTCTGACATGTTGCAGTGGGATTCTACTCTTCTGAATAGCATTTTTATGCAACTTTGTTTGCGTCACTTCAGGTGGTTGCTGTTGAAGTTCAGGATTTGATCCATGTGTGTCGTTTTCCTGTAGAATGATGTGTGGAATTTGCCAGTTTTGATTCTCATGGCATGGGAGTTTGTTGTCCTTGGCCATTTCCATTGTGAACCTGATGTCCTCAAAGATGCTGTTGAGTAGTTGGAATGCTTCTTTGATGTGGTGTACTTAGATTTCAGTAAAGCATGTGACACTGTTCCGCACAGGCGACTTATAAACAAACTAATCACCCTTGAGATGGACCCTAAAGTTATTGCTTGTGTTAGAAATTGGTTGAGTGGGAGGTGACAAAGGGTATAGGTAAATGGATTTCACTCTGAGGAGAAGGAGGTTACCAGTGGAGTGCCGCAGGGATCTGTCCTCGGTCCGATTCTTTTTAACATCTTTGTTAGTGATATTGCAGAAGGGTTGTTAGGTAAGATTTGCCTTTACGTGGATGATACCAAAATCTGCAACACAGTAGACACCCAGGAAGGTGTAGATAAAATGAGGAGGGATCTAGTTAAGCTTGAAGAATTGTCTAGAATTTGGCAGCTGAGATTTAATGCTAAAAAATGTAGGGTCATATATTTGTACTGCAACAATCCAAGGGAGCGGTACAGTATAGGGGGATGACGTACTTCTGTCCACGAAAGAAGAATGGGACCTAGGCATGATTGTGTCTGACGATCTCAAAGTAGCTAAACAGGTAGAAAAGGATGCTTGAGAGCATAGGGAGAGGAATGGCCAGCAGAAGAAAGGAGGTGATAGTGCCTCTGTATAAGTCTTGGGTGCAACCTCATTTTAGAGTATTGTGTGCAATTCTGGAAACTGCACCTTCAAAAGGATATAAACAGGTTGGAGTCAGTGCAGATGGTGGCTACTAAAATGGTTAATGGTCTTCATTATAAAGCAAATGAGGACAGACTTAAGGACCTTAATATGTATACTTTAGAGGAAAGACGGGACAGAGGTGAAACGTTTAAATACCTCCGTAGCATAAATGCACAGGAGAGCCTCTTTCGATTGAAAGCAAGCTCTGCTACAAGGGGACATAGGATTAGGGTGAAAGGGGATAGACTCAGGAGTAATATGCAGAAATATTTCTTTACGGAAAGCGTGGTAGATGTGTGGAGTAGTCTCCCAGTGGAGGTGGTAGAGATGAAGACCGTATCTAAATTCAAAAAACATGGGACAAACACAGAGGCTCTTTAAAGGAAAAAAGCAGACTCTTGTAGTGGGTGATATGGAAGGGCAGAGTAGATAGGCCATGTGGTCTTTTTCTGCCGTCATGTTTCTATATTTCTATTTTGTTGCATTTTATTATGGCGAAGGTGTCGTTGACATATCGTACCCACAGTTTTGGGTTTACTTGTGGGAGTAGGATGCTTTTGAGTTTTTGCATCATAACCTCAGCAAATAGTCCAAATATGGGAATCTCATTGGTGATTCAGTTCATAGATTTGCCCATCGACTTTGAAGTAATTGATAAGCACAGCTCAAGGAGTTTATCTATGGTTTGTGTTGTGAGTGACCCTGTTCGCGTCATTTGGTCATTGAGTAGGTCTGTGATTATACTGACTGCCTTTTGGTTGATGGATGTAAATAGTGCTGTGAGATCAAACGATAGCATCTCTTCATCTTTGTTGATCCAATGGTCTTTTATTTGGTTCAGAAACTGTTGGGCATTGTTTATAGAGTATTGTGACCCAAAGGTCAAGTGTTTGAGGTGTCTCCATATCTCTTTGGCTAGATTGTAAGTAGGTGTGCCTGGGAGTGAGATGATCGGCCAGAGTGGTGAACCTTCTTTGTACACTTTTGAAAGTCTGTAGAACTGTGCAATATTGGACTCAGTTGCTCTCATTCTCCAGCATTCTTCTCTTGTGATCTGGTTTGATTGTTCAAGTTTCATTAGGGTTTTGTTGATCCTGCTGGTGAGCTGTACAGTGGGGTTGTTGTCGGTAAGTTGGTAAGATGACATGTCCTGTAGTTGTTTCACTTTCTGTATGTACTCTGCCCTGTCCAGTACCGTCATGCATCCTTTGTTGGCAGGGAGAATGATTATGGCATGGTCAATTTTCAGGAAATGGAGAGCTTGTTTCTCTTGTATAGAGAGTGCGTTGAATTTTTGGTTTTGTTTCTGAGCTCGGACAATGGTTTGATGTATTTGTTGTTGGATATCCTCTTCAAGGTGGTTTAATTTGAGTAGGTTTTCAAGGCTGGCTAGGAATTCTGTGTTGGTTGCATTGCTGAGATTAAAGTTGAGTCCTTTTATGAGAACATGCGTTTCGTGGGGTTTGAGTTGCCGGTTGTATAAGTTTCTTATCCATTGTTCTTCATTGTTGTGGCGGTCATTGTGGCTGAGTCCGGATACTTTTTTTTCTGTAGAGCATCCTACTCTCACAAGTAAACCCAAAACTGTGGGTATGGTATGTCGACAACACCTTCGTCATAATAAAATGCAACCAAATCGAAGAAACATTCCAACTACTTGACAGCATCTTTGAGGACATCCGGTTAACAATGGAAATGGCCAAGAACAACAAACTCCCATTTCTGGATGTTCTTGTCACAAGAACCAAAACCGGAGAATTCCACACATCAGTCTACAGGAAAACAACACACATGAAACAAATCTTGAACTTCTATAGCTACCACCTGAAGTGCCACAAACAAAGCTGTATAAAAACACTATTCAGAAGAGTAGAATCCCACTGCAATATGACAGAAGCTAAAACAGAAGAAGAGAAACACCTATACAAGGCGATCTCATCGATTGGTTCTCAATGCTGCTAAATCAGAGGTCTTGCTATGTAGGATGTTGGTTGAGGAGAGTCTGAAAGCGGGACTCTAGAAAGGAGAGTCCATTTATTACGGAAGAGCGCTTTCTGGGATTGGGGATTGTCCTGGACGAGGAGCTTGTTCTCCAACAGGCATCGTGAGTAGTTCAATTGGCATTTGGGCATTTGCATGTGGTTTGTCAGCTCCGGCCTTATTTGGATCGGGAAGCACTTTGCCTGGTAGTCCAGGCATTGGTGTTATCATGCATCGATTATTGTAATGCATTATATGTGGGGATCCCAGCTAATTTAATTAGAAAATTGCAGGTGGTTCAAAACTCAGCAGCCCGTGTCATCTGGGGCCTTCACAGGCAGGATTCAGTTACAGGAATTTTGTAGCAGCTACATTGACTCCCAGTTAAGCAGAGGCGCACTTTCAAAATCTTCGTATTGGTGTTTAAAGCATTGCAGGGCCTAAGGCCCTGGTACCTGCAAGAGTTGTTGCAGTGATGTGTACCCAGATGAGCTTTGCGCTCGGTGGGGGCACAGATCTTGGAGGTACCAGGGCCTGCTCAGGTCCGTTTACAGTCAGTTGGATCACCTTTCTTCAGTATTGGTTTATGTTCAATCTGTTTTATTCAGTTTTCAGCACCACAATCAATAAACAATCATACGAATACACAAAAGCAGAAAGTATTACAAACAGTATACATTAAACAACTCATCAACAAGTGCAGGACCAGTAGGATATGAGAGCGAGGTCAGCGAGAGGCACTAAAACTCTAGTAACCCCAGTGAAAATAAATGACATCCCCTCCACCCCCACCCCGCCCACCACCTTCGGGGCCGTCGCCAGGAACCGCCAGGGAGGTCCACAATTCTAACAGTGGCGGAGATTACCCACCCTTCCTTCCACTGCAGTCCACCTACCTCAGCCAAACACTCAAAACCATACACAGTGGAGCAACCTCCCCTAGGTGGGGATATCCCCCCCAGTACCTCCCCCCCCCCCTGCACTCCCGTACAATATCTTGCCGATCAAACCGGACGGGCCTAGGGTGGACTCTTCTCCCAGGCCCTCCGTGTGCAAGGCAACAAGCAGCCACTCCCCCAAACATTCACAGCAGCCATAGCCCTGCCATATCCCTACCTATTCCCCTCCCCCCACCCAACCCTCCCTATCCCCGACTGTATTGGAACACCTTCCTTCACACTATCTGCAGGCGTATTGAATAGTACGCAAGGGGGAACTCCAGTGAGGAAGCCCTTGCGCCCCTTAAAGGCCACCAAGTATCCGACAGCGAACTCGGGAAGGCAGGAGAGAGAGATGGGGTCCCCACCCCTCCAGAAACCGCTGCCAGCGGCGCGGATGCCCAGCAGCATGAAGCCGGGCCATGAGTAGCATCTCATGTAGCTTCACTCTCCAAAGTCCGCAACCAGGCCCAGTTGTTTCCAACCATTTCTGTAAAACCGTCATGCGGGCTAGCATCAAGACCAAGCGAATCCAGCTCATCATCACTGGGCCCAAAGCATCCAACCATTGCTCGTCCCAGATGTCTAGTACCACATTGCCAGCATGTAAAGGCACTGGCAGCTGCACACAGCGGGCCAAGTAGGCCATCACCTTCCTCCAGAAAACCTGAGCTTGAGGGCAAGACCAAAACATGTGCCCCAACGTGGCCCGAGCCTCGCTACACCTAGGGCAACCAGGATTATCGGCTAGTCCGGCCCTCCATGCACGATGGGGTGCAAAGTGTAGGCGACGTAATATCTTAAATTGAGCATCTCTATGTACCACCATAGCACTCAGTGTGGGGAGCGCCTCCAAACCCCGCAATAGACCGTCGGGTGTCACCTCCTCCCTCAACTCCACAGTCCATGCAGTCGCCAACTCTGTTACCGATAGCGGTTCCAGGCCCTCCCAAAGCATTTGGTGCAGCCATGATACACGTATCCCTTGATCCGAGCCGCGAAGTGCCCCTTCCAAAACTGAACTGACCTCCCCCCTGAGAGCCTCCCGGGGGACGCCCTTAATATAGCTCCGAAGCTGCATGTAGGGGAAGACGTCCCACTGTTTCAGCGGGTACTGTTGCCCTAACGCTGCGTAGGTTTCCACCACACCGTCCGAGGAGACCACTTGCTCCAGATTCTCTATCCCCATACGGGCCCACCTCTCAAATACCGGCCCCTCCAGACCGGGAAGAAAATCCGCATTGCCGCAGATGGGAAGGTAGGGAGAACAGCCAGGCGAGAGTCGACGCCCGCCGCAAAAGAGACACCATGCCTGTCGTACTGGGTCCAATAACACCTCCCTTAGTTCTCGACTAAGGCCCCGCACCGATTTATGAAGCAGGTACCTCGGATGAAAAGGCCGAACAGCCTCCTTCAAAAGCGCTAATGGCGAACTCTCCTCTAGATCCCAAAGCCAATCCCGCCCGATCCGCAGCAAACAAGCTATGTTATATTTCCGAAGGTCCGGGACCCCAAGGCCTCCGAAAGATCGGGGCTGCTGTAAAATGCCTAATCGCACCCTGGGGCTCCGACCTTGCCAGAGAAGACGGTTAATAAGAACCTGCAGCCTCCGAAGGTCCGCCCGTGTCAGCATTAGCGGAAGGGTCTGCAACATGTATAGGATCTTGGGAAATAGCGCCATCTTAAATAAAGCCACCCGTCCCCCCAAAGAAAGCGGCAAATCACGCCATTTATCCACATGCACCGCAACAGCATCCGTGAGTTTGGAGACATTAAGACGGTATAGATCCCGCACATGCACCGGCAAATAAATACCAAGATACTTGAAATGTCCCGCCGCCCACTTTAAAGGGAAGTCCCCATTCCAGCCCCGCTGTCCTACCGAACCCACCCACATGGCCTCAGATTTATCTAAGTTTAATCGGAACCCCGAGTGCACCCCATAGTCTTCAATAAGTTGTAGCAAACCTGGGAGCCCCTCAGTTGGGTTGCTCAAATGGACAAGCAAGTCATCCGCGAAAGCCGCTACCCGGACTTCCGCCGACCCAATCGGGATACCTCGAAACTCCGTGGCTGTTCGGATTCGAATCAACAACGGCTCCAACGTCAAGACAAAGAGGAGCGGGGAAAGAGGACAACCTTGACGCGTGCCCTTCTGAATGGGGAAGGCTTCTGACATATGGCCGTTAATCAAGATGGCCCCCTGTGGCTCAGCATATAAGAGGCGGATCACATCTACAAAGAATCCGGAGAATCCCATCGCCTCCAACGTCTGGTACATGAAGTCCCAGGAAACCCTATCGAAGGCTTTCTCTGCGTCAAAACTGATAAGCATAGACCCCGACTTGACCAACCGCCCTGCGCACATAGAAAGCAATATTCGTTGGACATTGAAGGCGGCATGTCGTCCTCTAACAAAACCCACTTGATCACGGTGGATCAGGTCCGGCAAAAACCGAGCTAACCGGTCCGCCATGATTTTCGCCAAGAGTTTAATGTCCACATTAAGGAGCGAGATGGGACGATAGGAACCCGGCAAAAGCGGGTCCCGACCCGGCTTCGGCAAGACTGTTATCAAAGCCTTATTGGCCTCAAACGGGAACCGTCCTAATCTAACCAAGGCTTCAAAATACCCCACAAGGGGTGCCACCACAGAGGCGCCCAAGGCCTTGTAGAATTCACTACGATAGCCATCAACCCCTGGGGCTCTACCCACCTTTAGATTTCTGATCCCTTCTTGTATCTCTTGGCCCGTTAGCGGCTGGCTAAGAGCCTGTAGACCTTCTGTGCTAAGTTGGGGCAATTCGCAGGCCTGGAGGAAAGCCGGACCCGCCGTATTTTGAGCCCCCTCCCTTGCATAAAGCTGTCGGAAAAAGTTTGTAAAAATCTGCTCAATGTCTGCAGCACCCCTCCGGATAGTTCCATCAGCATGTCTAATCGCTCCGATAATGTGCGCCCCCCCCGGAGGCCTCACCAAGGAGGACAATAATCTACCCGCCTTATTCCCATGTCGATATAACCGGTATCGGTAATACAGCAAAGATTTCTGTGCCCGCCGATGGAGAAGCATCTCAAGCTCCGTTTGAATTTCCCGCAAACTCCGGCAATTAGCCGCTGAGCGACACCCGGCCACCAGCCGCCGTGCCTTTCCCAGGTCTCGTTCCAAACGGAGTATCTGGACGTTTAGTCTTTTACGCCGCGAACTCAGATAACTGATGATGTCTCCGCGCAAGACTGCCTTCCCGGCCTCCCAAAAAAGAATAGGAGAAATCTCAGGATTATCATTGTGGACCTCATAGTCCTTCCATCGCTCCCGGAGATAGTGTTCAAACTGCGCATCACCGCCCAACTCTAGAGGATAGCGCCAAGGCCTACCGCGGCCGGAGTCGGCCCCACGCAGCTCCAGAGTGACCATCGCATGATCTGAGAGAACAGAGGGGCCCACCGCGGCATCTTGAATTCGATCAAAAAGTGATTCCGAGATCAGGAAATAGTCTATGCGAGACCATGAGCCGTGGGCTCTGGACTGATGCGTGTATTCCCTATCACCGGGGTGTAGGGCCCGCCAGATATCTAGAAGCTGATGCCCTTCACATAGCCCCCATAAACGCCTCCTAGTACGCGCTCCCCGACTACCATCTGGCCCTGTGCGATCAATATGTACATCTAACACTTCATTGAAGTCACCACCTAGAATAACCTGATAGCCAGTGGTACCGGCCAGGACCGTTGCAAGAGCCTGAAAGAACCGAGCGTCATATACATTTGGGGCATACACCGCGCAGAGAGCCACTTTCACACCATCCAGTAACCCCCGTACACAGACGTACCGACCGGCGGAATCCGAGTCCACGCTTTCCTCTATCCAATTTACAGAGCCCATAATTAAAATCACCACCCCCCTTTTCTTTCCCACCGCCGGGGACCCATAGACCTTGCTAACAGGGCCTTTACAGAGCTTCGCGTGTTCTGCATCAGATTGGTGAGTCTCTTGGAGCATAGCCACCCCTATCTGATGGCGGCGCAGCTGCTGAAGGATTTTATATCGTTTTATTGGGGAGCCGAGACCACAAACATTCCAGGAAGCTAACTTAAGGCCAGCATTCACTGTTCCTTACACAAGAGGTCGTCAAGCAGTACAAACTGTTGTAGCCAGAAAAGGAAAGACCCCCCCAGCCTAGGGTCCCTCCCAACATCCACACTGACATCATCCAGAATTGCCACCCTCGCATACAATCCCACAGACAGTCATCAACCAATCCTAACATTCCCGAGATATCCAATACAGTCTCTTCCCCTCCTCCCCCAACAGTCTCATCCCCCCTGTCCCCCCTAGCCAACCCCCCTCCCCCCCCTCCCTTTTCCCCCATCATCCACCCCACCCCAGTCACTAACCGCTCCATAGCTCTTCCTCTCCCCACCTTCCTAAACACCTGCCACCACCAGCCCACCACTTCCGCTGGTCCAACCATGACCTCCAGTGCATGTAGAGCCCCCTCCCCCCTTTGCACAAATATGGAACCCACCCGCACCCCATCATCCCGTTCCGAGCACCTCACAGGCCTGCACGGCCCTGCCTATGCCCATTACAAAGTCCAATACTCCCTCTAGGTTCCTGCGGACGGTGGGCGCATAAAATATCAGCTGTGCAGCCCCCGAAGGAAATCGAATTTAGTGTGCCACATAACACTCAGAGTTATACATTTCAAAATGTGACCACACATCAACACACAAGGTGTACACCCCGGTGCAACATTGAGACATTGAAGAGTTGGGAAAACTGTTAATTCACTACAACAAATCAATTCTTAGTCGTTTACTTAACTTCTTAACAAATCAGAACCATGAGTCTGTGCGCTCGATTTCAGAGAAGGTGCGCTCACTCAACGACAGAGAGACGCCCAGTGAAATCAGTAACTGAGATCCCTTATCGGGTCGGAGGCCCAGAAGGGGCCAGAAATTATTCAGGGCACGGGAAGTAGCAAAGCCTTGCCCAGGCAGCTGTATCCTTCCCCATATACTGACCACCCTTGACTCAGTGCCTACCGATTAAGCATCCCCTCTCCCTCCTAAACAGCAGCGCCGGACCTGCGCCGCCCTCTACGCCCAAAATTAACCCCATGTCCATTACTATACGGGGCCCGGGCCGCCCGCCCCATATTGGCAGAGATAGACTTCCAGCCAATGGGCCAAGGGCTCCAGTCGGTTAACATCTTGTCAGACATATAGAGTCCCGCTCATCAGGGGAGATAGGCACAGAGGCCGGCCGCCAGGCACCTTCACATCCGGCCTCTGCGAGCGTCCCCCCCCCATACAGCTACTGCCGTCCCCGCCCATCAAGCCGCCCAGGATACCCACCAGTAGCAGGCGCGTAGCTTTCCAAATAAATGGAAAAAAGAAAGAAAGAAAGGAAAAGAAAGAAAAAAGAGAAAATCTCCCCCCTACTCCCGCCGGGAGCAAGGAAGCGGCGAAAAGCAAAATCAGCCTACCAGCAAGAAAGCAACCACATTGTATCAATCAGGGATCATAAACGAACAGAGGGGAGTAAGAGCATAGGAGTTAAAGGAAAAGTAACAAAGAAATGAAAAGTAACAAAGAAGAATGGGGAGAAAAGTGGTTACAAAAGGATAGATGTTAAACAATGGCAAAATGAGTCCCCACCAACATTGCATTCCATTATCCAGAATGAACGAGGGGAGAATAAATTGACCCCACTGAGTGAAAGAACATAAATTAAGTAAATAAATTAGTAACAAATTAAACAAGTTAAAACATCGAACCTCCAACACAGAATAAGGTAAAGGTAGAAGGGGAAATCAGTGAAACCAGAAATAGTGATATAAATACATTTATGCCTGGTTGGGTGGGGATCTGCGCACAGCCAGCATCCAGTCCCCACCATCACTCCGAGATCCTGAACATGGTCACAAAGTCTCAGACATACGGAGGGCAGAGTGTAAGGGCTAGAGTAGCGAGGAATCGTCCATGAGAGTCTCCACAGTAAGCCCTTCAACCCGATCAGCTCAGACTGTTATAGTAGACCATCGCAGCCTCCGGTGTTTGAAAGGTCCGTCGACCACCCTCGCCGTCCACTCGCAGGGTAGCTGGGTAAGCCATGGTGAACCTCAGACCTCGTTCAATCAACTTCCCACAGACTTCCTTAAACGCTCGCCGTCGCTGAGAGACCCCAGCAGAGTAGTCCTGAAATATTAAGAGCTTGCCCGCGTCACCTCCCGATCTTCGTTGCTGCCGTGACGCTCGCAGTACGTCTTCCTTCTGAGATGCATTTAGAAAACGTGCAATCACTGCCCTGGGTCGGTTGTCAGTCGGCTTGTAAGGCCCCAGGCGGTGCGCTCTTTCTAGCACGATGGTGCCCGTCTCCATTGCCAGAGGTAAGTTGTTAGGCAGCCAGCTTTCTAAGTATTGTCGAAGATCCTTCTCCTGCACCGACTCGGCAATACCAATAAAGCGGAGGTTATTGCGCCGGCTCCTGTTTTCGAGGTCTTCCATCTTTGCCTCATGTTTCACCAGGGCTTCTTCCAGCTTCGTGAGACGGGCCGCATCCTGCGCGCACGTGTCCTCGAGTGTCCCAACACGGCTCTCCACCTGCTCCACCCGGCTTGTAAAGTCCGTTACCGCCTGGGCTACTGCGGTGATCTGTGATGCCAAGCTGCCCAGGCGCCCCTCCAAAGCTTCCACCACCGCCTTCGAGACCTCCGCAATCATCGTCGGCGCTGTCAACACCACTTGTCCTTCCACTGCCCCATCAGCCATTTTTGCTTCACTTCCGCGGGGTCGCTCCCGGCGGGGAGTTTTTGTGGCCATAAACGCACCAGCAGCTTAGTAGGCACAAAGCTAGATGCCGGCAGCTTAATTGCAGCTCCCCCTCGTTAATAGGCGTCAGTAACCAAGGCAGGTATTCGAGGGGAGAGCGTGGGCTCCGGAGCTAAGCAGGAGACGTCCCGCTCAGCCCACCATGTCACCGGAAGTCTTCAGTATTGGTTTAAACACAGATCTTTGCCAGTCAATTGGCTATGATGTTGTCTTCCAAATTTCCTGGCAGAGCTTTGTAAGTATGGTAACAGCTGCATTTGATTGCTGTAATACTTCAATGGGAATACAACTGTCCAATGACAAAGCACAACTACCATGTAAATAAAGAACAAAGCAGTCAAGAGCGTGGTATTTCTAATAGGGTTCCTTTATTCAATATTTCTCTCAATTCTGGGGTACAAGGAACCTAACCCGACACAGCTGTGTTTCGGCACTGCCTTCCTCAGGGGGTAAAAGGCACATTACAGAATTGATTTTAATAGAAATCCATTCGGCATTCCTCAAAGTTCCAGCGAGAGTTTTTGTCCGGCAAAATCTCAGTGCTAATGCTTTCAATACTGCTTCGACTCCATTCTTCACCAATGGTTCCTGATCATAAGGTACAAGTTGAAATGGCTGTTGGTCCACTTAATCTTTATGATATTATGACTCTGTATATTCTTTCCACCTTTCTTGATCTTCTCAGCATCATTTAACATGGATCTTTTAGCATCTTGTAGCATTCTAATTCGAGGCTGGAATTTTCTCTTTAACTCTTGTAGCTTTAGGAAAGCTGATCTTGTTCTATTTCCTTGAATGCGTCATTGTAGTACTTCTCCTTGTCTCGTCTTGACTCTCTTTCTCTTCTGGTTTCTGGGCAATTTTCAGAGTTTCTTCGGTCATCCAGTTTGGCTGTTTTTGCTTTTTCACTTTTTGTAAAGGCTTCTCACTTTCTTCAAGCTCATTTTCTTGATATCATCCCATAACTCTTCTGGTGCTCTGTCATTTGTATCTAAAGCAGCAAATCGATTTTGCAGGCAGTCTTTAAATTCCGGTCGTATATTCTCAAGGTTATATTTTGCTGCATTCATGAGTGGCTTGATCTCTCAGTTTTAGCTTGAGTTTGCATACTAGTAGTTGGTGCTCTGTACCACAGTCGGCTCCAGGTTTTGTCTTTGTTGATGTTATTGAGCTTTTCCATGCAGAATTCTATCAGTCTTTCTCCAGCTTCATTTCTATTGCCAAGTCAACATTTTCGAAACACTTTGCCATCTTTGTTGCCAACCTTTTGGTTCCAGTCACCCATTACTATCAAAATATCCTGTTTGTATGCCCTATCAATTTCAACTTGGACTTGTTCATGGAACTGATCAACTCCATCCTCTTCTGCAGCTGCTGTTGGGACATATACCTGAAAGATCACTGTGGCAACCCTAAACAGAGGGCATATTTACCAAAGTGTGCTAATGGTTAGTGCAGGGTTTACCATGTGCCAAGTGTTGCTGCGGTAACCTTTACTGAGTGCCAAAAATGCAGCTGCGAGACTGGGTATTTCAGGGGTGGACTGCGCACACTGGCCAGGCATCTTTAATGCATGCTGACTGGCAATGTTACACTTAGCACATATTCACTTACCTCAGTGGGTGGTGTGAAGTGCAACCACATTAATTGTGGCAAACTGCTTAGCAAGGGCCGGCACTGGCTACATGGGGACATGCCGAGCACACCTCCATTTTTTAGATCAGGTCCAGCACCACCCCCATTCTAATTTTTGGGGCTGAACACGGATATACTCCCACAATGTCATAACATGCTCCTTAGAGTGTTGCAGCAATCTATGCACGTAGGAAGTACTACTACTATTACTATTAATCATTTATATAGTGCTACAAGGCGTAAGCAGTACTGTACAAACACATATAGAAGACAGTCGCTGCTTGTAAAGTCTACAATCTAATCAAGACAGACATTACAAGAGAAACCGTTTAGAAACCCCTGTTCATTGCAAGTCCAGTGTAGGTCCTGTCTGCACTGCACAAGTTGTTAACTGTAAACCACACTGATTCTAAAGAGTGCGGTATAAAAAAAGACATTAAATAAAATAAAATAAGGGGTTCAAAATAGGGAAAGCAGATACAAAGAAAACAAGGGATTAGGATCCAAAAGCAGCCTCAAAGAGGTAAGCTTTAAGCATGGATTTGAAGAGGGTGGAGAGAAGAGACCCGACCTAAAGATTCAGGAAGCTTGTTCCAGGCATAAGGAGCAGCTCGGTGAAAAGATCGAAGTCTGGAGTTGGCAGTGGAAGAAAGGGCATATAGAGAAGAAAGCTAGAGGAAGAGCGGAGTTCATGAGGAGGGGTGTAGAGAAAAAGGAAGGGTAGTAAGGGGCAGTAAAGTGAATGCATTTATAGGTGAATTGGATAGTACTGCCTAGACCACCCTTGCAATTGATTTAAAGAAAGAAATGTCTTGATCTGACGAATCATACGGCATCTCAAATGAAGGAGCAGAGTCCAGTATGATACATAGGACTGAACAGTCTTTTTCCATCCTAGTAAAGGTTTTATATCTGTAAACTCAAATTTGTATCATCTTTCACTTTGAAATTTGTTGTTGTTGCAAATCATCTCAACTTTTCAACTTCTGTTTTGGGTGCATACTTTTACAATGGAAAATAAATGTAGGTAGTAATGAAAATGCAATCTACTCATACATCTACTGTTCCTTACCCAGCAGTTCAGCTTGCTTTGTACCATGCTAAGCCATTGCAGTTTTTTCCATCCTAGTAAATCTGTATCTCCTCAGTTGCAGCCACCGTTTGCTATGGACCCAGGCTACATAAGAGAGATCTTTAATGAGGTAGTTGGCTGACCTGACGCATGGGCAAGTATTTAAAAGCTTCTTGCTCTTATACAGACTGCACTGACTTCACCCTGTGAGCGTGCTCTGTGTGCTTTCTCTGCCCTGTTTCAGATACATATCTGACAAGAGCAATAAGCCATGCAATTTACTATAGCGCAGTACGAGTATGTGCCGGGGAGAGCACAGACGAGACTAAAAGCCTGCAGACAGGGGTTTCACTTGGTGATGCCCAGACACGCAGCACTTTTCAAAACTCAAGATATTTATTTTATTTATTTAAAACGACTTAGCTAGCACCTGAGCAAAATCAATCGTGCTAAGCAGTTTACAATCAAAGATGAAAAAGAAAAAGCATACAAATCGCAAGTTACACAAATCAAACCAAATATGATTATTTCTATTTGCCCATGGTGGCAAATATATTTTTGCTAGGAATATTAAAGCCCCAGGCAGCAGAGTGAATTGACCCCCCTTGTGTCCTATTCAAATCCAGGCTAAAAAAAAAATCCATCTCTTCAAAACTGCTTTTGGATCATTTCCCTCAAGAATTACCCAGCCCCCCCTCTTTTTTCTGTTCTCTGCGGAGCAGGGATTGTCTCGTGTTTATGTACAATGCTGCGTGTGCCTCGTAGCGCCATACAAATGATAAGTAGTAGTAACATTTTAAATGGTTGCTACTTTTGGGCTTTGTGAGTTCCAAGGCAATGTGCATGCCAATATGAACGGAGTCTGGGCATATTTAATAACAGTTTGGCACTGCACCATCATGCTTAATACTAAGAGCTCATTTCTAAAGTCCATTAAAGCTTTTATTTTTCTCATATTACCACATCTTATCATCTCAGTGCGAGCACTGTGCAACACACAGGTTTATTTTCACAACTCCAGTCTCCACCAAGGAAAAATAGTTTGCTGTTCAGGCAAGCTGATAAAACCATCTTACTGGCAGAAATGCAAAATTTATCTAATTTTTAATAGGGAAGCAAATCATTTAATCTTGCAAAGCACTGAAAGCAAAATTTTGCTTTCTAGAATTTACCATTCATGTCCCCCTATGTTTAACATTCAGTGCATTCAAGACGTGCTACATTTTTTCCGTAAGACAAATATTTTTACTATCAAATTTTTGATTTAAGATGTACTCTTACTAAGAAAACAGAACAATCAGATAATGCCAAACTGAAGTACTAACTTTAGAATAAATTCAAGTGATCTAAGACCTGCCTTCCTCCTCTTTCCCTCCTACCTCTCACCAGTCCCTGCCTCTCTCCTCTCAGTCTCCCTCCACTACTCGCCTGTCCCTGCCTCCATCCCCTCTGCCTTTTCTTGTACCAGTTCCTAGCTCTTTACTTCCCTTCTTTATGGTCCTCTCTTCCTGCCTCCTTCCTGCAGTTCTTTCTTCTAGCAGCCTTTGCCTCTTTCCTTTCCCACCTCCGCCTCCCCTCTCTTCCCACTCCCCAGTTTGGGCCTCCCCCTCTGCCTTTCTCAGTGCCAGGGGCAGCGGAACACCTTTTCGGCTGCAGGGGCCCAAATATACCAATCTCAGCCCTGCCCCCAAGCTCCCTCTTCCTGCTACTGTGCTGGGCAGAATATTAGTGGGGCCATGGCCCCTGTGGCCCACTCCCCTCCTTACTACTCCTCAGCAACCTCTGCTTTCCTCCCTCCAACCCCTTAATTCATTCACTGTCCCCCCCCTCCCTGACAGGTTGTCCTCTCTTCTGCACTTTGCTTGCAGGAAAAGGAGAGGAACCGAGGTGCTGGGCGCCCAGGGCCCTAGCCCCCTTCCCTCTGTGATCTGCTTGAAAAACGGGAACACCGGGAGCACATTCCCAGTACCCCCCCCCCCGTGAACTTTTCAAAGGTCTTAGCTTTATGTTTAAATGAAGGGGGGAGGGAGCTGCTCAGGGGGCCGTGATACAGGCTAGCACTGCAGCTCAGCAGCACCCGTAACCTCCCACTAGTCGCCCCCCCCCCCCCCGTTCTCTCGCTCGCGCTCTCTCTCTCTCTCTTCCGAAGGGGGGGGGGGAAGAGTCGGACAGCCCCCTTGTGATGTCACGTGAGGCCACCAACCAGGCTGCAATCGGGGCGGTAAATAAAAGCGCGTGCGGCGGATCTGCGAGCCTACAATCCCGGGAAGCGTGGGGGCGCGCGCGCGAGCGAGACGCGGACCTGGTGTCTGGCAGGTGCACCTGCACCCGAGCAGGTGGAGGAGGGCGCGCGCTGCCTCAGAGCCCTCTCTGCGCTGCTTTGCTTTCCGTTGAATTTGGCGCACGAAAATGCTCTTTTGGCACACTCAGCCGGAACATTACAATCAGCACTCCAGCGGCAGTTACCTGCGGTAAGTGCGGTAGCGGAAAGAACCTGCCGCCCCTTCCTTCGAGGTGGGGGCGCGGGGTGAAAGTGACGACCCCCCCCCCCCCGAGGATTTCTGCCGGAGGTGGAGCAGACGTCCCCGGAGATGTGGCTACCAGCTAAAAGAAAACGGGCGCAAGTTTTGCTGTTACTAGGGAACGGGCTCGAGGGGAAAACGGGATGTTCACGAACACTGTGCGCAACTCTGTTCCTCAACTAGGGGTCATCTCCATAATAACAGCCCCGTATCAAACCTTGCCATTATAGGCTAATAGAGTTTATGCTTGGATGCTGAATAAAAAGACTGTATGACGTGTCTAAATGTTTTTATGTTTTAAAGACGTTTTCGCTTGATCTGGTGGTCACACGTTTAGCAAAGTCCTAGAATAAGTGAAGCTTTGTAGAGCAAGTGCTGTTTGCTCTTCGGGTCACCCCGATTTGCTCGTGCCTGGGGGGGGGGGGGCTCTCCCCGGGAAATCTGAGACTTGAACGGGACGGCTCGGTTCCCCGGCCCGTCATATCGGAGCAAACGGAGCCGGCCTTCCCGGTGCCTTGGAAGAGCGGAGGATGCTTGGGAAGGAAGAAGCACATCACCCCTCTCCTGCCTTGCCCGGTCTCACCTCCTCTTCCTTCCCTCCCTCCCGTGGATACTGTCCATTCTCTGCCATGATGCTTAAAAAAGCATTTGGAGTACAGACCACGTGCTTTAAGGGCTGTGGGTTAAATCTTTATTTTAACTGACGGGGAGAGAGAGACGGATACTCTTGTTTTGCCTCAAGGTTGACCCCACTGTGGTGAAAAAATAGACCTGCTGTTTCTGGACAGAGCAGATGAGACCCGAGCTGCCTCTTGTCCAAAGATCCTCAAGCCTGTCCAGACTTAGTTTGCACATTTATATTTTAGTTAATAATGGAGGCAGTTAGTTCTAGGACATTGTTAATGTACTTGACCAGTGTGGTTGAAAGGCACAGGTCAGTTTTGCAGCAGATACGTTTGCAATCTAGCATTGTGTGCTTTAATAGTAAAACTTGATTTTACTGGCTTAGCCTTTTAAGACAAGAATTTGTTTAAGCAAGTTTAATTTCCAGACTAGAAGCTGGAAAAACTATTTTTTTTTTATTTCTTGGAAGATTCAATTTGCTGGGCAAAGGCTCTTTAGTATTATGGTGGACGCAAAACACTTGTGTATGGGAGAAAATATCACTGTTAAGAAAGGCAGCAGACGGGTCAAGTAAAGTCATTGGTAAACTGGTGAAATGCCACCGATTGTGGAGAGGCATCATCCAAACAAATTCTATTTCGGTTGCTACCAAACTGCTTTCAGGAAACATTCTCCCCTTTTTGGGGGGAGTTATTGCATCCATAGCTCTTGTTTAATCAAGTGTATAATCTGACAGCATACTGCTAGCACTTACTGCCTTTAGGGGTTGTATTGATTCCATACAGGGTTCGGTTGTTTGATTTCTCTCTTAAATGCTGGACCATTATGGCTCAGGTAGATACTGTGTGTATGTTGGACCCAAGTGATCTTGAGTTGACCAAGCCGGGAGATAAGGCAAAGGTGAAAGCTAGAAGGATGCTTGGGTGCGTAGGAAGAATGGCTAGCAGGAAAAAAGGAGTGATAGAGCCTCTGTATAAGTTTCTACCGAGACCTCATTTGAAGTGCTATGTATAGTTCCAGAAACTGCATTTCAAAAGGATATAAACCAGATAGTCGGTCAAGAGGGCGGCTACTAATGTGCTCAACAGTTTCCGTCATAAAATATATGGTGACAGAACTATATCTAAATGTCTATGCCCTGTGGAAGAGGTGGGATAGAGATATATGATAAGACTTCTAAATACCTCTAAGGCATAGATGCATAAGAGACATTCCTTTATCAATGGAAAGGAGGCTCTGGAATGAGGGTCCTAGGATGAAAGTGCAAGGTAGTAAACAGGAATAATCGAGGGAAATACTACTTTACAGAGAGGATGATGGATGCATGGAACAGCCTCCCAGTGAATGTGGCAGAGATAAGGATAGTATCTGGATTCAGGAAAGCACGGACAAGCACAGAGGATCTCTGAATTAGAGGGAGGGATTGTAGAGCTGAGCAGTTGCTGTAGATGGGCAGGCTAGATATAGACAGTACGATCACTTACTTTGTTTCCGCATTTTAAGTGTTCTGAAATGGTCAAAGTGAGTAACTTGTCCCGGTCTATACAGATTTCCCTGTTTTGCCATACGTAAGAATTTCTCATTAATATCAGTATTGTTCCTTGTAAGTTATGACAGTTCTGGCCAGATATAAAGGTTCCCCCCTCCCCTCCTGTACCATAGGTTAAAATGCCTAGTATATCCCACTCAGCCTTTTTTTTACTTTAGGGCTTAATTTACAAAGTCTTTGTCTTATTTCTATGTTTGTTGGGGGGTGGGGGGTAACTGTACACACTGAAAACAATTTTGCTCATCAGTGATTTGAGGTGGTGTTGCCTTTGGTTTTACAATGACCTTTTTCAAACATTCTCTTGAATTTTGGTCGGCAGTTAATACAGATGTGTTTCTTCCTTACAATGAATATTTAGACAGTACATGCTTCATTATTCTCACTGCCTCCTGGCTATTTTTGGAACGGAGCTGTAGAGGCTGAAGAAAGATCTGCTTGTGTGTTTTGGGGTAATCTTTCCATTGGCGAGATCTGAAATATCTGTCTTCTTTTTTTGCTTGGTCTGTCTTAAAGCATGTAGTGGTTGGGCATTATAGGGTTAATGGTTTTCTTTCAATCATATTGGCTATATAAACCTGCAGTATGATGGAAAGAGCATTTCCAGTAATACGTAATAAAATGCAGGATGTGTTGAAGCTTTACTAATCTTTAGAGAATGCAGAGAATTGACTTGATTTCCACTTTTATGACCCAGGCCAGTTTCCATTTTTTACTTCAATTTTTACTATTTGCAATTATTTTCATATAGAAAAGTAACACTTGCTAGCAAATTAGAGCAAGCAGGTGTCTTGAGCAGAGTTTTCTGTTGCATGATAGGTTATAGATATGAATTTCACTTTCCAAACTTGCTTGAACCAGCTTTAGCCTGTCTTATACCCTTTCAGGCCACATTTCACCTCATGGTTCCAGTTTCAACAGTGACCTCTTGACACCAGTCAGCTTGTAAAATAAAACGTGTGTAGACGTTGATTCCTAGAAGGTAGAATTGAAAGCCCACATTGAAACTGTGGGGTTTCTGTGAAGCTTTCTAAACTAACTGAAAGCTCATAATTTGTACAAATCCAAGGCTGAGTGTGTGGGAGAAGCTGGCTACAGTGTCAGTTGCAATCCAGATTTAACTGGTGTAGTACCATGGAGTCATTTATAATTTGTGTGGTGATTTACCCTCCAGTTGCTGTTTTTATGTACTATAGTATTTCAAAAAGCAAAATTTACATTTCTGTATTGGACAAGTGATTAATCTTCAAAACAACACGGAAACACATTTTTTGTTCTAAAAATTCAGTCCTGTTCCATGCCCGTTTCCTCTCGGGACCTGGGGATAGGGGCACCCTCATCCATGCTTGCCATCTTTCTTCTTCCAGGGGTTCAAGAAGGGATCCCTTAGCGCCACGCTGTCTGGTACCAGTTGACCGGTCTATAAATTAATGCGTTGAGTAGAATGAGTAAATGTAGATAGTCTTTCTACTTTTTGATGGAGTAAACAAAGTAAGGGGAACACAACGAAGCTACAATGTAACACATTTTAAGAGTAATAAAAGAACATTTTTTTTCACTCAATGCATAATCAAACTCAAATTCGTTACCGGAGGATGTAATAAAAGCTGTTTAACGGGGTTTAAAAAAGGTTTGGACAAGTTCCTGGAAGGAAAGGTCCATAAACCATTATTAAAGAGGATCTGTGAAATCCATTGCTTACCCCGGGACAAGCACTCTGGAACCTGTGTACCTTTTTTGGGAACCTGCCTAGTACTTGTGACCTGGATTGGCCACTGTTGGAAACAGGGTACTGGGCTTGATGGACCTTGGTCTGACCCAGTATGGCATATTTTTATGGCTCCAGATTTGCCGGTTTATATCCAGTTCTGAATTTACCCCATCACATTCAGGGACTCGTAGTATTGATTTTCCTCTTGTGTGCCCTAAGGCAGTGTGTTTCAAGTTGGTCCTGGTGTAGCCACCCTCCTCCCTCAGTCTGATTTATAGGATATCCACAATGAATAAGCATTAAACACATTTACATGTATTGCATGCAAATCTCTCATGCATGTTTATTGTGGGTATCCTGAAAACCAGACTGGCTGGGGGGGAGGTACCAGGACTGACTTGAGAGACACTACAAAGAAATGCAAGTCTACTAGTCCATGTCTGCAGTTGGGTAAATCCAGGACTTGATGAACTTTGGCCAAATCTGGAACTGCTGGAAAATCTACCAAGTAGGAATATCCCCAACTCCATAGTTACTTTCTCTGCACTCCCGAGTGTGAGGAAAAGGGATCCCTTCAGAGCCAGCCTCAGAGTTGGTTCACAGTCTCGGCACCCTAGACGAGTGGTAAGCCTTACCACACTCCCCCCCCCCCCACCCCCCAGCTGTCAAAAGCTATTTAGCTTTGAACGCCCTGCTCTGTGCCCCGCCCCCTGAAGCTTCCACCCTAGGTGACTACCTAGTTTGTCTAGTGGTTGGGCTATCCCTTGTCCCATACTTTGTCTTTTAGAGTGCAGAGGCAATCCTTGCCTTATTAACAACATGACAGAAAAATCTATGTTCTCCATTTTTTGCGGTGGCTGCAGTCATTGCACAGGCCGTTTTTAGTGTTTTTTTTTTTCCATTTATTTAGTATATAATTCATGTCAGTAATAGCTTTAAGGCAACTTAAAATCAGATACAGTAGGTAAATTTTCCTGTCTCCATGGGGGCCTTATAATCTAAGGGGCTAAACATGTGCTGAACAGTTAGCATTTATTTTGCCATGCAATAATTTCAGCTTGGACACATGGTAACCATTAGTAGGCGACCATTAGTTATCGTGTGTCAAACTCAACACTAACTGCAAATCACATGTTGGGGAGGAGAATGGGGAGGGGGGAGGTGTAGGGCACAAAGTGGGTATGGAGAGCACATTGCAGTTAGCACAGGGGGAACATATCGTGCACTCGGTGTTTGCAGTGAGCGTGGGTGAGATGGTGGTAGAGTATGCATCCCTGCATCAATTGCTGGGAACACACTGACCATGCCTTTGACAGCTCTGACCTTAACTCACATTGGTTTCAGTGTGATTTGCTCATTAAGTACAAAAACCTAATGCTCTTTAATTTAACAAAAAAAAACCCTCTTAAGTTTATACCTAAGACAATGAAGGGTTAAGTGACTTGCCCAAGGCCACAAGGAATAGCAGTGAAATTTGAACACTGGTCTATGGTCACTAGGTCATTGCTCTAATTACTAGGTTACTCTACTGTCTTTAAATGAAGGTCAACAGAACTGATATCACTCTTTTTCTTGAAACCATTGATTTTCGACTTTTACTCTGAGACCTCGACCCATGTATGTGCGGAAACGATAAACCATTAATCACTTTTCATAGTTAGAATACTAGTAGTTTATATTTGATCTCTTATAATAACTTGCCCCCATCTGCATCTTCCTTTGTTGCATGATTTGATAAAAGGTTTATTTCTTCCTTACATTAAAGTACGCTATGAACTAATACCTTCCAGTCCTTAACTGCATGGTTTAGATCCACTTAATTTAATGGTCTGGTGAGGTCTCCAAGGTTGCAGGTGCTGATAGTGTAGTTTGGGAAAGTTACTTATTAATCGAGATGGGTAGGACCCACATACCAGTTCCTTAAAATCTGAATGTCAGCATTTGTCGGCATAAGGCTTACCAAAGATGTGGGATTGTTTGCCCCAAAACATGAAGGTTCAAGCTTTCAGTTTTGGTTGAGCATGTTAGATCATTTGTTCTTTAGCGTAAGATCGCAGGGGCCACTGGGGGCTCCTGTTGATCATAAATGCTGTTCTTTGAGCGTTTTGCCTGCCCTCAACACCTCCTTTCTGTCGCCTTTTTCCAAAGGCTTTCTGCTTTTGCACCAGTTCATTTTTCATCTGGCACTGTGCAGCTCTCAGCGAGTGTAAACCATGCCATGTCTAAACTCCTGCCCAGGCACTGCGTGGCTCAAACACACTGAGACCCACACGGGGCCAATAGGAAAACAGCTGTCCCAGAGGTGGTGCCAGCAACAAGCGCAGAGGGATTAACAAATTGGAGAGAATGGGGATGGAAAGAGGATGGTGGAGGCTGGCTGGGATAGAGTGAGAGAGAGAAGCGGACTGTGAGGGATTAGACGGTTTCAGTTACAGCTGCCGCTGAGTGTTCCTGTCCAGCAGCTAAGGCACATCACAGGAGGGAGACTGTTACCCAGGATTCTGGCTCTCGTATTTATTTCATTTAGTAATTTATAACCCATCTATCGTACCCCTTCTAGGTGATTTACACAAATACATAATTAATCGCATACACATACAAGATCAATAATCAAACAAAATTTAAAAGTAAACGGTGTAAAATCATGAGTGGAGGAGTAGCCTGTGATGTAAAAGACCAGGGTTCAAATCCACTAGTACTTCTTGTGGCCTTGGGCAAGTTACTCAACCCTTTGCTGCCTCAAGTACAAGGGTGGAGGAGTGGCCTAGTGGTTGGGGCAAGGTACTTCAGGCCAGAAGGGTGGGGGTTCAAATCCCACTAGAGGACAGCAACCTTTGGGCCAGAAGGACTGGGGTTTCTAGTCCCACAGGTGCTCCTTGTGGTCTTGGGCAAGCCACTTAACTCTCCATAGCCCATGTTCCCTGTAAAATAGTTATCTCCAAGTTATAATGCCCTGTTCAATGTAATTTCAGTTTGTTCAATGTAAACTGCACTGATGCAGAATAGTGTGGTATATAAGAGAATGTAAATAAATAATAAATAAATTTAGATTGTAAGCCCGACAGGGAAATGCCTGTTGTACCTGAATGTAGCTTGTCCTGAACTACCTTTGGAAAGGTGTGAGCCAAAAACAAAACAACTCCAGTGATATTAAGGAAAAGCTGTGTGCATGGTTTTTTTTTTCACAAAGCAAGCCCAGATTGAAAGAGGATGGGAGGTGGGTTTCTATCTTTTATTGCTCTTGATGAAAAAATGTGAACAAGAAATTTAGTACAATTTTAACAGCTCAAATTTTAAAAGGACTCTGAACGTTTTTGGTGTGTGGGCATGAACTGTGAGGCACCGCTGCTAGAAAAGCTTTTGTTTCTGTGCGGAGATGTTTGGCCGGTGCTCTTCTCTTGAGATTTGTTTCCCAACACCTTGTGGCATTTATAATCCTGCTTCATACGTCTCATATGGGCGCTTCAGGTAGTCTAGCTCATCAGGAGAGGGATGTGGTGCATCAAAAACGCAGACCTTTGTATCACATCTTTCCATTGGCTGCTGGTCACACGCTGGTTTGGGGAGCCTCAAGCAGAGGAAGGAGGGACAGTAGGTGTATGTAGAGCACTCTCTCCTTCACCACTGCTTGGCGCCTCCCTGCCACGGAACTACCTTCTGCTTAATATTCTCTAACGAACAATACATTTACATCTTTTGGTATTTCTGGCTTGCTTTTTTGGCTTGGTGTCCTTTTTAGTCTCTCTAGTGTTTGGTTTTTCTCCTTTGTTTCTTCTGCAGCAATTTTAGTACTTTCTCTTCTTTTTCTGTCTCCTTCTGCCCTTTTTCTTTTTTTTTTTTTTTTGGAGTGGAGGGATGGTCTAATGGTCTGAGAGCTGTGGAAGCTATGCGCTAATTCTCCTGCTGCAACTTTGTGATCTTAGGTAAGTCACTAAACCTTCCATCATCTGTGGTACAAACTTAGATTGTGAGTCCTCCAGGGACCAGAGATACATCCTGTACCAGACTGCACCATACCTCGAACTTCCGAGAAAGGCATGAGCTAAATCCAATTCCCTTTTCATGTCTCCTCTTCCTAATCTCTGCTTCCCTTTCACTGTTCCCACATTATCACCCTGATTACTTCCTCTACTCGGTCCATAAAAACATAAGAAATGCCTTACTGGGTCAGACCCAATCCAGGTCACAAGTACCTGGCAGATTCCCAAAAAGGTACATAGGTTCCGCAGTGCTTATCCCACGGTAAGTGGCGGATTTCCTGGACCCTCTTTAATGCTTTATGGATCTTTCCTCCAGGAGCTTGCCCAAACCTTTTTAAACCCAGCTACACTAACAGCTTTTACAACATCTTCTGGTAACATATTCCAGAGTTTGATTATGCGATGATAGTATCTTCATTGTGTGTCCCCTAGTCTTTCTACCGTTTGATGGAGTAAACAAACAATTTGTTTACCCGTTCTACTCCATTAATTTATAGACCTCTGTCATATCTCTCCTTAGCCTTCTTTTTTTTTCAAGTTGAAGAGCCCTAACCTTTTAAACCTCTCCTCATAGGGGTATTCTTCCATTCCCTTTACCATTTTGGTGGCTCTTCTCTGTACAGTTTTATAATTCTGCTATATCCTTCTTAAGATATATTGGCCAGGACTGCATGCAATATTCAAGGTGCACTTGCACCATGGAACGATCCAGAGG
The DNA here is from genome assembly GCA_033557465.1 of Ichthyophis bannanicus. Lineage (NCBI taxonomy): Eukaryota > Metazoa > Chordata > Amphibia > Gymnophiona > Ichthyophiidae > Ichthyophis > Ichthyophis bannanicus. The sequence continues at coordinate 841,401,539 of CM066036.1, read as the reverse complement.
CATTATAATATCCTTTGTTTTATTCTCCAATCCTTTCCTCATGATTCCTAGCATTCCATTGGCTTTCTTAGCCACCGCTGTACACTGGGCAATGACACCTAAATCTCTTCCCTGGGTGGTGGTTCCTAATGCAAAACCTTTCATTGCGTAACTGTAGTTTGGGTGGTTCTTTGCTAGGCGTATAACGTTTCATCTGACATTTGGATGTCCAGTCTTAGTCCAGGGTCCTCTCCTTTTCCTTTCTCATTTCCTATCATGCCTGCTCCCGTCTTACCCCTTTCTCCCTTTCCCCTCTTTCTCCTTGCTCACCTCTTCCTATTCTCACTCTCCTGCCACCCCACACACTTGACTCTTTCACGCCTGCTTCCTTTTCTTGCTTTCCCCTTTTCTCATATTTTCTCTTTTTCCCCCATACTTGGTCTCTGTTTTTGCTTTCTCACTTCCCGCTGTTCCCTCCCCCACACTCTCTTGCTGTCTCTTCATTCTGCCTTCCCCATACATTCACACTTTCTGATTTCCCCCCCCCCCTCTTGAATTCACCTACACATCCTCGCATACAGTCTCTTGGCTTCTTCTCTCTGTGCCCCCCTCCCCCCCACAAAACATTGTCTTGCTGTCTTACCTTCTGGCTCACACTCATTCTTTTCTTCCTCACAACCCCCCCCTCTCCCTCCCCCCCATTCTTGGAGCTCCTCTTCCTTCCCTCACATTCACAACTTCTTGCTGTCTCCTGTCTGAGCCTCCCATGCTCACTCAATTTTCTCCTATCCTCTCAATGTCCCCACAGATACTCATATACAGTCTGTTCAGTCTTCTCTCCTTGCCCCCACCAATGCCTTTACACTCTTGCTGTGTCTTCACTCTTTATGTCCCTCTCAGATATGTACATAGTCTCTTGCCCTCTCCTCAGTGCCCGTTCCCACATGCACCTTTTTGCTCTTTTCTCACTGTCTTCTCCCCAACACGCTCTAATCTCTCTGCTCCCTCGGCCTTTGCTCTCCCTCGCATGTTTAATCCCCTCTCACAATCTCTTGCTGCTTTTCTTCTCATGCTCTCACACTTACTCACTGTCTTACGTTCCTCTCTGCCCCTCGCACACTTGCTATTGCTTTCCCCAGGCTAGAGCTCCCCATCTCTCTCACAAAATCTTTTGCTCTCTGTACCCCCCATTCTTGACCACTCTCTCCTCAGATTTGACTTGTCCCCTCGGTGCCACCTCCACCCTTTCTCCCCACTGCCTCCCTCCACACAATGCTTTCTTGCACTTTTTCACCCTCACATTCTTGATCTGACCCTCGCATACACGTGCGGTAATTCACATCCTCCTCTGAATCCACAAAGCTGTAGGAGCTGGAGAAGTTCTTCACCTCTGCTGTTCATTGGTCTTGGCTATCAGAATGAGCCAGATGGCAGCTGCAATAAACTGGGGTTTCCTCTCTCCATCTCTTAGCCCATGCTCCTAACAGTTAGTACATGCTATTTGTAATTGGGTCCCATTGAATCTCGAGACTTCGGCCAGGAGAGAACAACATCCAGGCCCATGGAGAGAGCACGGGAAGCCAGCTTTAGGGTAAATTTGCCATGGTGCCTCCATAGGCCTGGCAGGGGGGTGTGAATTGTGGTGCAGAGGGCTGGGTGGGGGGAAGAGTATAGAGGTTTACAAAGCTTTCCAGACACTCACTCCTGGGTTTTGTAAATTCCTCCTTCAAGGTCTGTTGCAGCTAGTTTAGGGCCTGATGGATACGTCTGTTTTCCAATGCTGTCTATTTGTGTGTGTGGGGGGGAAGGTTTACTAACTTAGGACATTTGATTTCCCCCTTCTCAACCCCCCCCAATCCTGTCCTGTCTCCTTCCACTTGACCTGAACTCCAGGGAATATACAGGGGTCAGATCAAACTGCCATATAAGGCATTTTTTGCCTTGTATGGCAGTCTGAACCCATGTGGTGTATCCTGGGAAGCATTGAGCAGGGCCCAGTGTCACCATTTTGCAAGATAGTGCTGTATGGGCATGTGGGCAACGTTCCCGCCCCACAACATTTAAGATACTGTGCACGGTTGGGGGGGGGGAGTGGAGGTTATGGTCCACTGGACCACCCAGGGAGTGGGATGAGGTTGAGGCACTGGGCCACTAGGTCCTTTAAGTTTTGTGGGGGGTGGGGCCACCAGGTCCTGTTTGTTTCAGAGGGTGGGGAGATTGTTGCTTACCAGGCTTTGATAAACTTTACTTCTATTGGGGGTTAATGGGGAGTACTGGCCCCCCCAACATTGTGCAGATGATATCGGGGCTTCCCCTTATGCCTGGATCATCTGCAGTACATGCCAAACATTGCCTTAGATTACCCTGTTTCTCCAGGGCAGCATGCCAAACTTGCATCAACTACTGTGCACATGTGTTTGGTGTGCTCTTCCGGTTTAACATTGACGTTTTGCACACTGGTTAAATTGCATATTACAGCACAGCGCAAAAAAAATCAGCATTCAGCTCACACTGAAACCCTGCTTGGCACCGTTATCTAGCACAGGGTTTCTTCATTGGCCTGTAACTGCAAGAGGGCAGGCACAGGGCAGTCACCTCCCTCCTTAATGCCCTTCGTTATCCATCAGGAGTGCTTCCTGTCCCTCATCAGGCATCTTTGCCTCCCCTTTCCTATGGATCCTGTCTCCTTCTGTTTCCAATTCTTCTACTACTACTAGACTAGGGGGGCATGCAATGAAGCTACAGGGTAACCTATTTAAGACTACTAAGAGAAAATATTTTTTTACTCAGCGTGTAATCAAACTCTGGAATTTGCTACCGGAGGATGTAGTAAAAGCTGTTAGTGTAGCCGGGTTTAAAAAATGCTTTGGACAAGTTCCTGCAGGAAAGGTCCATAAACCTTTATTAAAGGGGACCCAGGAAAGCCACTGCTTACCCCAATAGAAGCATTGTGGAACCTGTGCCTTTTAGGGAAACTGCCAGTACTTGTGACCTAGATTGGCCACTGTTGGAAACAGGATACTGGGCTTCATGGACCTTGGTCTGACCCAGTATGGCATATCTTATGTTCTTATGTACTTCTACTGGAATGGAGGAGTGGCCTAGTGGTCGGGGCAAGGTACTTCAGGCCGGAAGGTCGGTGGCTCAAATCCCACTAGAGGACAGCAACCTTGGGCCGGAAGGACTGGGGTTTCTAGTCCCACAGGTGCTCCTTGTGGTCTGGGGCAAGCCACTTAACCCTCCATAGCCCATGTTCCCTGTAAAATAGTTATCTCCAAGTTATAATGCCCTGTTCAATGTAATTTCAGTTTGTTCAATGTAAACCGCACTGATGCAGAATAGCGCGGTATATAAGAGAATGTAAATAAATACTGAACATTTTGCACTACAAGACGTACGCAGCGCTGCACAGACGCATGTAAAAGAGGATGGTCCCTGCTCATCAGAGCTTACAATCTAGTCAAGACAAGACTGGGATTAGTAGTAGCTGTAGACATGGGATATATCTAGGGGGAATGGTAAGGAAACACAAAGGAGATCAGGTGAGTGAAGATACAAAAGCGGCAGTGTAGAGGAGTTTTCAGTCTGAATTTAAAAGGGTCAGAGAAGGCGCCTGACATACAGACTCAGGTGGTTTGTTCTGGGCATAAGAAGCAGCAGGGTGAAAAGAGCGAAGTCTGGAGTTAGCAAGAGAAGAGAAGGGCACTGATAGATATGATTTGCCAGAAAAGTGGAGTTCCCGAGGAGGGGTGTAGGGAGAGATAAGAGAGGAAAGGAGCTGCAGAGTGAATGCACTTACAGGTCAGCAGGAGAAGTTTGAACTGGATGTGGAAACAGATAGGGAGCCAGAGAAGAGGGGTAATATGAGCATGACGAGGCTGGCGGAAGATTAGCCGCGTAGCAGAGTGTTGAACAGATTGAAGGGAGGAGAGATGATTCAGAGGGAGACCAGCAAGGAGCAGGTTACAATAGTCTAGACTGGAGGTGACTAAAGAGTAGATAAGTGTCTTAGTAGTGTGTTCAGAAAGGAATGGATGAATTTTGTTGAAACGGAGAAAGCTAAAACCTGCCATTTCTCTCAGTTGGATGTGTGTGGATAAGGGTAGAGGAGTCAAATGACCACAAGATTGCAAACTGAAGAGATGGGGAGGAGTAGCCTACTGGTTAGGGCAAGGCCTCCACAGGCGAGAGGCAGGGGCCTGGGGTTAGATTCCAACTTGTTCTTTTAGTGGAGGAGTAGCCTACTGGTTAGAGCAACTGCCTAGTACTCAGAAGTAGAGTTAACCACAGAGACTGAGAGGAGGAAGGAGAGAGGAGGATTTAGGGGGAAAGATAAGCTCAGTTTTGGCTGTGCTCAATTTCAAGTGACTGAGACATCTACCAGCAATGTCAGAAAGGCAGGCAGAGATCCTGGCCTTGATTGCTGGAGAGATCTCAGGTGTAGAGGTAGATCTGGGCGTCATCAGGGAGAAGGGTGTTTCTAGCCTCCCTGTTTCCCACTCAGAATGCCTTTTTCCCACATTGGGTACATATTCTGCCCGTTCCTTCCCCCATAAGATGTCCCCTCCCTCGCATTCCCCATCAAATATCTCCAGTCTCTGCCCTTTCCCATTAGGCATTCCCTGTGCAATGCCATCTTCCTTCTCCCTGCACTTAGCTTCCACAGGTCTCCTCTGCAGGAAGGTCCAGTAACCCTCAGCACACTGATCTCGTCTCCGCTGACCTCAACTAACCCGAGCGTCTACTACCTGCTCCCCCTGAGCCTGATCAATGCTTTTTTGCATCCTGTGCTTCACATTCCAGCTTCCTGAAACTTTCCGGGCCCCTGGCTGCATCAAATGATTTGATTTTTACTTGATTATAACAAGCTCATTAATTAAGTAGACCTGCAGAATTCCCTGAGGTGTACCAACCTTTCCATCAGCCTCCTTCATTCTCTCAACTCCTTTATCCTGTATCCATTCTCCTCTTTCTGTTATCTCCATCTCTCCATCCATGTCCCCACCACTGTCCCATCCTAATCCTGAAACTCCTAGCCATCCCCCTCTTCCTGCCAGTCATCTTCCTGACTGACTCACCCAACCATCCCCCTTCCTCTGCCAGTCATGTTGCATCATTTGTCAGCATAGCAGTCCCCAGCAAGTAGCCAGCTCCAGTCGCCGATTTGAATCAAGTTGCTCCCTTAACTTTGCTGGCTGCCACGGTAGCTGCTGACGCACATCAGCTTTCTAGGCTTGCATCGCGTGGCTCTCCAGGAGTTTGAGCAATGCGGTGCCTTAACTTCCGGTCTCTTGGTCTCAAATATTGTAAGATCAACGGAGGCACCACGTATCTCAAACTCAGAGCTGTGCAGCATTGAACAGAAAGCAGCTATTTTTGCAACAGTCATGAATGAGAATTTTACTGGGTAGCACTGCTAGGCTCCATGGTTACTTGGTATAGCATTTGTTGAGTCCTAGGGTAACTGGTATTGGTGTGCTTGCTCACTAAGGGTGGTAGAGAACTAGAGAGGAGCCTCACTTGGGCAGACTTGGATAGTCCAGCTCGTCTTTATTATCCATTTACCATGGTTACTGTAAGATGCAGCTAGTAGGGACGTGAACGGACAACATATTTGGGTGACTTTTTGAAAATATTCTTAATTTAAGGTTTTTGGGACATTTCACACTTTAAGCTTAATTAAAAAGTTCTAATGAACGTTAATGTTTTTATGCATAAATATTGATTGTATGTGCATGAATAGGTTAAAGCACGTTACATTTATTTATTTTTTTAAAGCATGCTAACAAATGCACCTTCTAGCAACTTAAGATCTTTTTCTTTGAGCCTAGTTATGAAGTGTCAAAAAACCTTTTTTATAAATGCAGACATGGTGGCAATGTCCTGTTCTCCTACCTCTAATAATCCTTTTAGTTTTTAGAGGTTTTCTCTTTGCTTTCAGTATCTCTCCTGTGAGGAGAGTGCCTATGGCAGTTTGTGGATTCCTTAAACAAGTATATTGTGTTCCAAACATAGGAACACTTTTATTAATGGCCACGCATTTTAGTGTGTGGTAAGTGGCAACTGAGAACATTTTAATACACATGCATTAAGTGGCCATTGTGCACTAGGGAGGAGAGTGGGTGGGTTAGGGCTGGAGTGTGGGCTTGGAGGGTACATTGCTGTTGCTCTGTGCTCAGTGGCAGTGTGGAAGTTAGCACGAGCGCACATAACCATACCTCTGTGGGCATCATTGAGCGCACTTGCGTTAAGCACACCACGTGTTCTGCTATATGATCATGTGCTAGCTGCCGGGAACTTGCTGGGCATCCCCCAAACAGTCGGCGCATGATTGCACTATGTGTTAGTTTTGCTGCTGAACGTCTGGGAAGTGCACGCCTTTAGTAAAAGGGCCCCATAAACTTTGTGATAAAGAACTCTTAACTTTTTTTTAAATTTTGAAGAGGGTGAGAGAGGGAAGGTAGAACACATGTTCACATTGGGAAAGTGAGAAGAGAGCGTGTTAACTTTATTTGAGACTTGTTAAATTTTACAGATGTTCTGTATTTTAAGCTTGACATTTCAGGTCAGATGGGCCTTTTTTTTTTTCTTCAATATTTATGTTGGCAGTAAGAGTGCTCTTGTTGGTGCTTCTAGCCCTGCAGTAGTTTTGAGTTGTGTTTGGGAAAATCTCAGGTGCTAAACCCAGGAACAGGGTGTAGTTAATTGGATGGCTGGTGAAGATGAAGGCTTCTGAAATTGGAATTATTTCTTAAATAAAAACATTGAATTCATTAATGATTGCGTGTACCAGGGCTTGAAGTTTCAGTAGCTCCAAAATACACTCACCACACCTGCTCACCCTGGAGGAAATTGCTAGGCTTTTTTTGGCATTTCTTGTTCATATTTTTTTCCCCTCTGCTACCACTGATTGATGGGAAGGCTGTTCTGTTTATCCACCAACACTTTCTGTGATGCAAATAAGCCTTGATGTTCCTAACCAACAAGCCCCAGGAAAAGGTGGGAGAAACAGCACTTTCTGCTTCCCTTCCATGGTGGGTCCTGCTGGAATGTCTACGTGGAATCAAGGAACTTGCCAACTTTGAATTTCCAGTTGTTGATCAGTAACTTTAGTCCTTGGTGTGTACGATACTACGAAGGATTCACAGATGTATCAATATGACATCCACAGGGTGCTTAAAAATAAGTACACTGCCACAGACAGTTCAAAGAATTTACTAGTACAGCTGTTTTTTTGCTTTGCCTTTTACACCTGTGGGAATTCTGTGCGTGCTTTTATTAGTAAATATTTTTGCACAGAATTCCCCCATCATAAGCTTAACTCTCTCTAGAACCTGAAACTTTCCTTGCCTTTTACCTCCTTAGATCTTTCTCCAATCACAGTTCTGTTCCCAAGCCATCCTTGTCACACCTGTTCTCTCTCCCTCTAACATCTAGCCCCCAGCCACCTCTGACTCGCCAGCAGTCTGATACAGCAACTCATCTGTGGGAGAAAAGTGCTCCCTTGGCTGCGCTATAGTCAGATGCCAGCATGTTTTCAAAGGTATACAGGAAGTGCTTCTGTGCACCTTTGAAAACGTGGGAGAAACAGAAGTGCTTCTGCAGCTGTGTTGCTGCTAACAGTGAGGCAGATTCAGGTGCTCTGAAAGCTTGTGCATCTGATCTTGCCTCACTGTCTGGCTCACCAGCGCCTGCCTAGAATTCTGTGCAAATTTCGCATTGTACACTTGTGCAAAATTCCCCCAGGAGTAGTCTTACTTCTAATCATTTATATACTGCTACTAAGCATACACAGTGCTTACACATACACATGAATCCCTGCTTTACAGAGCTTATAATTTGTTAAGGCAGACAGACAGGACTAGGGTAAATCTTTACAGGGTATGATTAAAACACACATGGGTATAGACAAAACATTTTTAAGCTTTATTCTGAAAGACTTATTCTGTACATCTTATATCAACCTGAGTATAGTTGTCCTATATTCAGAGAATGGAAATGTCAAGCAGAGATATCTTAGAGGGTAATCTTATAAAGGGTTTTGTGTGCAGAGACATCCTTTTTTATAAAATCGTGTGGCTACTTTAGTGCATATAAGTTATCTGATCTACAAGATCATGGGTAGACATTCCTGGAGGTATAGTGCGGCAGAACAGAGGCAGAAGATTTTTATTTTATAAATGCATGCATACATCATGTGTGCATATTGTGCTTACCTATTTACACTAACTTCGGAGCAAGGGTAAAGGGGTCTGTTTCCGTTTGCATGCTGTTGGTGGTTTCTGAAACACTATTTAGTAAAAGCAATCAGACACCTAGGTTGCTGCTTTTAAAACGGGAGCAGTCTTGAACTGTAAATACAAGAATCCTGTTATATAATTACTCCCTTATTCATCCTGAAGATTTTATCCTTAATTGAACTTGCACTGTAAAGGGATGAGGCAGGCTCATTGTCTAACTTTCATGTTGGAAGCCAAGGGCTGCAAGACTGATGCTTCAGCATAGAACTTGGTGCCTAGAGATGGGAAGAATTGTTCGAAATGTATTGCCCTAGCAGGAAGAGAAGCCCATGTCTGTCATTTCAGAGACTTAAATCCATAAACAAACTCTCAGTCTCAATACTTGAGTATTTGTCATGTGGCATGCAGTGGCGTGATATGTTGGGTATGATGCACATAGTTTGTGACCCACGTTTTTAGCAGACCTTTTCTTGCATAAGCAAGTGGCAAGAGTTGATTTTGTGTTTTGTTTCTTAAGCTTAAGGAAACTAACAGTCCACTAACTGTATAATTTCAGTGATGTCCTTGCACTGCCAATCTTTAAGCATGAAGAGCCCCAGCTGTCTCCAGAGCATGATGCCAAACTGCCTCCCTTTCAGTACGTTCTCTGCACAGCTACGTCACCTGCTGTCAAACTACACGAAGAGACGCTGACTTACCTCAATCAAGGTAGGACCAGTGCAGTGGCTGCGATGGGCAGCTGCCCTTCGCACTTGTCCCTTCCCTCAACTTATCTGAGACTACCTCTGCTCTGCTTTGATCAGATGAGAACATTGCTTAGAACTGTGGGGTCAGAATTCTTTGAATGTATGCATTACATTCAGACAGCCAAATGCTTTGATTCTTTAATTGCATCTCATTGGCTATGAATCATCGGGTCCTGAATATTTTCTCACATAGTGTTACTGGGCCTACAGCTAACTTCCTAAAGGATAGGATTGTTCGTGCTGAAGAGTTTCAGAATTCCATTTTCCCTCTCTTAGCTGAAGCAATGCTTCCTTAGTACATTGCAGATCTCTCCGACCCAGTGAAATGGATCTTACAGGCCACATGGATAAAAATGTGCAAACGCTGGCGCATCTCTTACCTACTAAAAAAATCAGAAGAGGGGATCTGTAACTTTTTCATTCCTAGAAAATGACATCAGAAAAGGCCGTTCATGTGTCCACCATGCTCTGTAAAGTAATGTTTCCTTAGATTACTTCTGAATCTGCCCTCTGTCTCCCTAGTTCCAGAACCTTTCCATTGAAGACCCGAGTTCTGTGCATTTATATCTTGGAGGTAGTTAAATGCCTCTATCCTATCTCCCTATCTCTCTCTTCTCTTTCAGGGTGTACGTGTTTAGATCTTTAGGTCTGTCCCCTTTTACTCGGTGAATTGTTGACCATTTTAGTAGCTGCTCTCTGGACCAATTCCATCTTACTTTTTGGAAGGTATGGTCTTCATGTACACATTTTCCAGATGAGGTATCAGCAGAGACTTATACTGTCACTTCCTTTTTCCTGCTTGTACTTTGTTACCTTTTCTGTTTGGCCACCTTAAGGTCATTAGGTGCGCCTCTACTGTAATGATCTTTTGGGTTTTTACTGCTTGAATGCATGACCCTGGAGCTTTTGCCAAATCTGGATTATTCCTCAAGCTTCATTAGGTTCCTTCTCATGTTCTTTACACTTTCCAGGGCATCTACCCTGTTGCAGATTTTGGTATTATCTGAAAAGAGGCAAGCCTTTCTCAGCAGCCCTTCTGAAATATCACTTAAAAAATATTGCGTACAGCACACCATTGGTAATACCCCTTTTCTCAGAGTGAACTTCATTTACCATTGCCTTTTGTCACCTCTCATTAGTTTCTAACCCAGCCAGTTACTTTTGGGTCCATTACAAGGATGCTGATCTTAGTCCCCTTAGTGGAACCATGTTAAAGACCTTGCTAAAATCTAAGCACACCGCATTAGTGTTTTTTTTCCTCCTTTTGATCCAGCTTTGTAGTCACCCAGTCAAAACTATCAGATTTTTTTTTTTTTAAGACCTACCTCTGGCAAAATCATGCTTTCTTAAATCTTGTAGTCCATTGAATTCGAGAACTGAACTATCCACTTTTTATTTGTAGGGACTCCATTAATTTACTCATCGCTGTAATTCTCAGTCACCTCCTCCTCTTTTCATGGAGTGGGACCACGTCTGCCCATCTGCAGTCCTTTGGCACCAAAGGTCACAGTTGAGCCACTAGAATTTCCCTTACTTCCCTTAATACCCTCAGATATGCCCCATCAGGGAGAGATTGAAGTTTTTGGCTTATTTATTGTAACTGATGTGCCAGTGTTTGCACATTTGAATCTTAATTATCATGAGGCACCTCTCACCATTGACATGACCCATACGTCAACTGCTCCTTATAGCACAAACCTTAAAGCTTGCCACATCAAGCCATGATTTGGAGCTAATGGGGAAGAGGGAAGACTTGCAGGGCATGGAGGATATAGCGGTTAAATAGGATAATGGAAAATTTTTGATAAAATGAAACTTGCTATGCCTTATGTTCTCTTTATTTAAAATAAGCATGGATATAGTTTACTGATAATTTTAAAACTGTTTCAGCATTCTGCAAGCAATTTAAACTGAAGTCATTTTAGAGAACTGGAGCCTCTATAGGCTGTAATACCTTTTTCTTTTAAAGGACCAATTTGAAAATGTGGATAAAGACCTCAGAAGCCTCTTCAATTGTTACTGTAGAACTGGAGGAGAAAGCTTATACCTTCAAAAAATAAATTCAAAGCTATGACTCAACACTGAGGATTCTTCTAAACTTTAACCTTTATAGATTTACAAGGATGTTCTTCAAAATTTGTGTGCAGAGAATTTTATTGGCCTGTGTAACTTGTATAAACATGCAAATTTATGCTGGATGACTGGGGTGGTGTGGGAAGGGCATCCTATAAAATGAGTTGACTGGTTTCTATAGGGTTGTCTGTAATTGTCATCCTGCCCAACTGCCTTATTTTTAATCTGTTGATGGAGGAAAGTTGCCAAGGAACAGGCCACAAACTACCCATTCGTCTTGAGCGAGGCAAGGTCTTGAATATTGTCTACATTCTCGGGCGCCATCTTGGTGAATGCATGTTTGCTATAGTGTCAGTTGATCGCTCCAGTATGCTAGCGAGTTCTCATTTACAGTCATTCAGCATTCTTTCTCACAGGATTTTTAGCTAGCTTTTCTCCCCCTGTTCATTGCTGCTGTTACCTCTTTTCTCTGATACATATTTCTTCTACTATTCCCTCTTCTGTTTCACTAATTAAATCAACAGTGAGAATTACGGAGGACTAAAAGACAAATTAGTTCATCCAGCTGGCTCAGTAGCACATGAAACAATTGTCATGCTAGACACCAGCCATGTATGGATTTATTATTTTGTCAGCCCTCTGAGATTAAGTTCTTTGGTAATGGTACTTACTGTACATCAAGTACTAATTCTGTAAGCTGCCTGGGGCATTATTTGGAAATTGTTTGGATACTCATGAGGGAGCTATGATATACTGCACCCTCTATCATAAATTCCTGGAAGCCTCTATTGGAATAGGTACTAAGGCAAAGGAACCTTTGAATATTCTTGCCTAAGCATAGTGGGGTTTACCACCTCTTCCTTTCTGAAAAGGTGGGGAGCCCAGCTGCACTCTGTGATGGACCCCAATTGCGATAGTATACATAGCTGGACAAGTCATTTAAAACAAGTTCAAGCCAGAACTAATGGAGACTACCGTATTTTAGCACATATAATACGCATCTGCATATAATGCGCAGAAATTGGGCTTTTATGTAATAAAGTTCTCACATTACGCGCCCTCGCTTATAACGCGCATGTGCCTCTGACTCATTTAACTATAAAAGTTCTACAGTCATATTCTGGTTTTCATTAAAGTTCACGGTTGGTTACAATGCATGGCAGAGATTTTATATCTTGAATGCGGCTCCCTGTAAAAAAGTTTTGGTATAGCGTGCCTTTGCAAATACCGCTCGAGGGGGTTGCGCGGTAAGAAAAAAAAGCGTATACCGCGCGCGTTATATGAGCTAAAATACGGTACTTTCCAGGATGCGTACATGCATGGATCTGGAAAAGACACAACCCCCCTCGGAATCCCTATGTTCCCCCTAATGTGTCCAGAAAATTTGGTATGGATAGGAAGTTAATACACAGACATAGTAATCTGAAACCAGTTTTTTTTTCTTTTGGGGAAAAAGGCTAATTTAAAACAAGAGGACTTATACTCACGTAGTCCAAAGCTATAATCAGGATATTGCTGTGATTTTGGTGAAATTATCAAGATGCACATGGCAGATACATGTGTTATATTTTCAGTGGAATATTTTGATCTAATGGTTTGAAAATCTTACTAAGCTGAAATGATGCCTGTGGGATGCATGGCGCTGAAATATCTCCAGTAAAGGACAGCAAGTTATTTTCTTTACTGTATTTTGCTTGATGCAGAAAAGACCTTCCTGATGAGCCTGACGTGACATCTGCTAGCCTATAGAAACATCCCCATAGGCTCAGCTGCGGTGGGGATGAGGAATGTGTAGAGGGAAGCAGAAGAAATTAACCAGGAGGAATTTACAAATGGCAATATGATCAGGCCCAGGACTCTAGGAACACACATGCTTTTTAGATACTATTGGTCCAACAACTATTAAATAATATCAGCTAAGTGAACACACACTAGCTTCCTTTATTAAAGGTCCATTTTTACTTAGCTAAAATCAGTCCAAAATTATAATGTCAGTGTTTCTTCCCATTCTTAAAGTTCAGTTTAATTCAAATCACACACCCAACACACGTAGTGCTTTATTTTGGATTATGCAAATCCTGCATCAGGAAATCACTAACGGTTTTACTTCAATGAATTCCATTTTGAAACTTGAAAACCATCTCTTCAGCTATTAAGCTCTCTTGCGTGAGAGCTCAACATTGCTCCTACGTTGTTAATATCTGAAGGTGTATGTTTTGAAGAGTCCTGGGCTCAAGCATATGGTTGGAGTCTTACTCTGTTCGACACTTTTTGGAGTTTGTATTGTTCTGATTTAGGAGGATGTACATCATTCCCAAAAATGTATGAAAACAAATTTGCATAAACTAAATGAAATCCTGACTGTGGGCTAATGTTTGAATTGATTGCTGCTGTTTCTGTCCGGGTCCCTGTTGGCTGCAGCCACTTCCTCCTTCCATCTGTGCAGGACGATGCCATTGACACTCCCCTTCTGGTCAACAAGGGCAGCTGCTTTGGCCACAGTTCCTGCGGTTGCTCCTAATGGCTGAAGCTCAGATAGCTCTGGCAGCCAGTCGGCCATATTCTGTGTACATAATTGAAATTCTGTGGAGCAAGGGGATTCTGGGTCAGTTCTGCACCATGTAGCGTTGCAGAATTCCCCACAGGCGTGAAAAAGGTTTCTTTCTGGCTAGATGCAATGTTCCTCCACCTCTTAATTTACAGTAGACTGTCTCCATTTTTATCTTGTTAGCAGAAGCAGGGATTATTGACCTGACTGGTAGAATGAGTAAGGAGCTGGTCCATCTGCAGCAGGAGTCTAACTCCAGTTTTCTGGAAATTACACCTCCCTTCCCCCATAAAGGGGAAGGCAAGATCTTCTTGGCTAATTGCCAAGTTCCCTGTCACTCGGTTTGAGACCCCAGAGCTGTCCTTACAGTCTGTGGAAAGTTGTCCCTTTAATGCAGCCTCATGTGTTTGGTGGTTGAGGCTTTGCAGGTGCCTTTATACTAACAGGAGGACCAGCAAAATGCTGAATCTTAAGCTTGCTTCATTTTTCAATACAGCAGACCCTCCTGCCTCTGCTATTCTGGGAGCTAAGAGCCCTACAAGGTTATTCTCAGATACATGGTTTTTGATGTGACACAACTATGCACTGCCCCAAGCAGGCCAGAACTGCTTTTCCAACCAAGGCCACAAGTAACCTTCCTGTCTGCATATATTTTTTTTACTCCCTTGGTATTGTAACTAGCTGCACTAAGTCATGCATATTGCTTCAAATCTCTTAATGAAGCCCCTATTTACCAGAACGCTCAAGCATACTTCCTATTTCACTCTCTGGGAAAAAAAATCAAGTTCTGGCTAATTAGAACACTTGCTTCTCTTAGGGTGTCCTTCTCAGACCACTTTGGTTGTGATTTTTGCTTTTTGTCCAAATGAAACTCAGATTTGTGATACAGTAACCATGTTTTTCAGATGCCATATCATTTTATAAACATCACTATTCTATTTTTATGTCACTTTCCCATTGTCTGGTACTTGCTTGGTACAATAGAGGAAACATTTTTAATGATCCCCCTCACCCCTACCTCCCTATTTAGAGTTGTATTCAGGGAGACCATTTTCACCACTTGCTTTATATTCACCAAGTGATGCCAGCACTATGACTAAGGGCCCCTTTTACTAACACTTAGCTTGAGCTATCTCCTGCATGTCCCATTTTATTTCTGTGGGCTGTATGGCAGATAGCTCGAACTAAGCATTAGTAAAAGGGGCCCTAAAAGTAAAACAGTGCCTTGGCTCACTCAGATCTCTTGAGGCATGAGATGGCTATATTAGAGCAACTTCTGAAGATTATAAAGCCATTTGTTTTGCCTTCTGGCAATGCATGGAATCTATTTTGTGTGCCATTGAGTTGATACTGACTCCTGGCAACCCAACGCATGGGTTTTCTTGGCAAGGTGTGACCAGACCTCGGTTGCCAGACCACCTGCACAGGAAGCTTACAGCAGCTGGTATTCCAAAGAGATCTCCCATCCAGGTTCTAGCTATGCCTGACCCTACTTGCCTTACAAGAGCAGACCTGTTCAAGCTCATTCAAAGCAGAATGGCCATATTGGGAGTGGGAAGCTCGCTGATGTTTGTGTTCCAAATGATTTTAGATCTGTAGAAAGTAATTGACAGAATGTGGGGTAACTCTTTTAAAGAGCTGTCATGTAATCGGACACAAGAAGACATTGTCAAGTGGTGGTAGACCATGAAGAAACTATCCCAGTGCATTTTTTATTATGGATCAAATGAACATGATAGAATATGGAGTTAGTATGAGCAGTAAATTATAAACATTATCATGGCTGCTGAATGTGCTGAAATCATGATTCTCTGAGGAGAAATAAGCAAATACTACATACAAGGCCAGCTTGGCCGCTAGTCAAACTGTTTACAGCTTTTCTTTGCCATTCACCCCAGGCAGTCAAAGCAAAATAGGTTCTAATGCCATAGGAAGGTGGGCAGTTTTTAAGTAGCTAGACCAGTCCAGATGTATAGATTGTTCACCAGCCAGCAGGTGGAGGCAAAGTGGAGCAACTTTCAATGATGTCACTTGCTGTATCCATTGGTGCAGCACTGTAATAAACCAGTATTCCATATCACCCTGCTGGACCAATCCAGACAAGTGGATTGTGTTCCCTTACCAGCACATTGGTGGAGACAAAGAATCAATGAAAAGTTCAGGTTTCAATAACATCACTCTCATGCCTCTATTCACCTCAACCACCAGAGGTCCCGTCAGTATTTCTTTGTTTCCAGCAGATGGTGAATGGCTTTTCTCCTCTCTGAAGAATTGAGAGGAAAAGGTTGATAAAAATGCTTGACAGACCATTTTGAGTGTGACTCTCTCACTTGAGTGCGACGTGGGAGGTTCCACTAGACTGCAATCTTTTTGGTAACAATAGTAGGAGCAAAAACTAGTTCAGCTCCATGCTCTTACCCTGGATAAGAGCCCATTGAGCAGCTGGAAAATTGGAAGGATGGAAGAATTCAACAGCCTTGCACAATCTCATTGCCCCTTCTCTCCCTCTTCTGTGCCTCCTGCTCTTTTCCGAAGACTGCAGAAGGCTCTTGGAGGAATCTACCTGCCAGCCACCTTAAACACAGTGCTGCCAAGCCAGAGTAACAGTTTCAGGAGAGCTGAACTCTGCACAGATCCTCTGCCTGGGGCTCACGGGTTGAGTGCCAAGGCTTGACCTTATTGCCCTTGTTGGGGGCTCCCAATTCAGTCTGTGTGGGACGCAATTTGGGGTGAACTGCTGGCAACCATTGGCGCTGTGTGTGTGTTTCCTGCCATTTTCTGCACACGCTAGTAGCATTGTTGATATTGTGTGCCTAGTGGTTGCACAGCCCTTGCATGTGTTCTGCCTGAGCGGTTCAGTGTCCTACGATGCACCAAAAGCATGCTTCCACAGTAAAAGCACATTTGAGGCGCTCGGGCTGCATTGGTGGCTGATACAGCAACGATGTATATTTAAACTGTTGGTATTGACATTCAACATAGTTTTGGGTCAGGGGCCAAGCTATTTGCAAAACGCACTATCCTGGTATCAGCCAGGTTAGGTGCTGTGATCGAGTCAGGCAGTTCCTTGATGTCCCAGATTTTCATCAGGTGTGTCAAAAGATGGCAAAGAGCATTTACGGTGGCTGCACCAACCTGGTGGAATAGACTCCCTGACCTGCTGTGGAAGGAGCCAGAGCGGACTATTTTTAGGAAGGCTCTGAAGACCTGTTTGTTCCCTCAGTAAGTCTCCAGGTTGGACTCCGGGCATAGCAGGTACTCAGTTTGTATTGGGGATGGGGGTGCACGCTGGTATGTAATGTATTTATGCACGATACTGGCATTTGCCTATATTCAGCTTGTTCACCACCTTGAATGCTTTGGAATATGGCGGTTTAGAAATCATTTTAAAATAACCATGCCTCCTCACACTCCTTACTTTTTTTTCCTGCAATGCTGTGTCATTCTCAATATTGATCTCCGGCACTGAGCCTGCCGCTGCCTGCAATTATTAGCACTGCAGGAACTCTGGTACTGCTTAGGACAGATTCAAGCTGCTCAGGGCTCAAGGAGGTATGAAGCTCGCCCCCCTGTTTCCCACCCACTGCAAATACACATGAGCATTCATGTATATTCACTGCCTCATGATGGACAGCATGCTGCGTAAACCCATACCTTTAGCATTCCGCTTGTGTATTCTGACTGAAAGGAGAAGATATTAAAATCGGCAAACCTCATAGATGAGCTGTCCATAGCTCAGGTTCCTTTTATGGATAAGGATAACGATCTGTCTGGACCTGAACTTTTGGAATAAAATTTAGTTACATAAATTGAACAAAAGAGCTATAGACTTTTTTTTTCTTCTGTTGAACTATAGCCAGGGCCAGTCCCAGAATTGGCTTCAAGTGTTGCTGCCCTAGGCAAACCTTAAGCTTTACCCGTGCCCCCCCCCCCGGCTGTCAATTTATTGTTTAGCTTTGAATGCCCTGCATGTTGCTGCCAATCAGACGTTGCTGCCCCAGGAGTGGAGTGGCATGGTGTGGAAGTAGCCTTCTAGTAAGAGTGCTGGCTTGGGAACCAACAGACCAGGGTTCAGTTACTACCAGCACTCCTTATGGCCTTGGGGAAATCACTTAACCCTCCCTTGCCTCAGAAAAATCCAAGTTATCAATGTCCCTGTTTAATGTACATTACCAAGTTTAAATTACAATTTCACCAACTTTGACTGAAATGATAAAGTGGTATAAAGACCTTGTTAAATAGGCAGCTGCACAGCGGTTGGGCCAACCCCAGCTATATAGCTTTAGGATTAGGATTATGCCATTCAGATACAGTTGGAATTTTATTTGCAGAGGACTTGCAATCTAAGGTTTTACCTGTGGCAAGGAAGGGTTAAGTGACAAGTGACATGACCAAGGTCGCAAGGAACAGTAGTGGGATTTGAGCCTTGGCTTTCTTGATTCTTAGCAGCAAGGAAAGCAGGACTTGCAGCACACCATGGCTTAGACCTCAAACATAATAAAAACAATAAAATAAATGAAAATCAATAAATACAGAAAAACATAATACAATATAAAAGGGGAGACATAAAACTAGGAAAGAGTGATATATGGATATACAACATGTAACAAGGATTGTCTATAAACAATATTCTAAAATAGCACATGCGTGCAATCAAATATCAATCCAAAACCCAGAAGAAAAACATTAATTAATATTAGACACAATTAACATTAGAAATTCAATACAGTTAAAAAAATGAATTAATAAAATTGAGAATGCAGAGCAAGAATGTACATAGGACAAGCTATATAGAAGAAAAGTGCTGAACAGTATCCTCCTCTGTAGGTGATTTTACATGTAATTTAGCACCCTCGCCAGGAATTACATCTAAAGCAAAGCACTAGAGAATAAATGCATTGTAGTCGGCAACCAATAAATGCTTGATGAAGGTGCCGAAGTGTATGTGAACTATGTAGGCAATGGAGAGCATGCACTAATAAACCTGAAAAACCAGAAGGAATTGTGTAACTAAAGGAACGTCGGGAAGGAGCTTGAAGTAGAGGGAGCCTGCCAGTCACAATGCAGAATGACACAGGAGATCCAATGTAAGGATGAAAAAGAATAGCTCATGAACAGGTAGATACATAATGGACATAAATTTTAAAAGTATTAAAAGTTGTAACATGCAGAAAAAAGGGGAATTAACCCAGATCAAGGGGGAGGGGGTAGAGAGGAGCACAAAGCAAAATAAAAAATGTCAGCAGAAATGGGGCTCACGTTTTAAGGTAATAAATCAAAAAAAGGGGGAAGGGGAAGGAAGGGTTGTCCTAATGATCTGATCTATGAATAAAGCAGGAAAGAACTGTATTTGATCTCCTGTCATTCTGCATTGTGACTGGCAGGGTCCCTCTACTATTCAAGCTCCTTTTGACGTTCCTTTTGTTACACAATTCCTTCTGTTCAGGTTTATTAGTGCTTGCTCTCCATTGTCTACATAGTTCACATCACTTCGGCACCTTCAGCAAGTGTTTATTGGTTGCTGACTACAATGCGTTTATTCTCTAGTGCTTTGCTTTAGATGTAATTCCTGGCGAGGGCGCTAAGATACAGCATCCTCCTCTAGGTGAGTTTACATGTACAACATTTCTTTTATATAGCTTGTCCTATGTACATTCTTGCTCTGCATTCTCAATTTTATTAATTATTCACCTTATCTATCTTCAATTTTTTTAAGGTTAATTGTGTCTATTAATATATTTCTTCTGGGTTTTGGATTGATATTTGATTGCATGCATGTGCCGTTTTAGAATGTTTATGCAATGCAATGCAATGTCTGCCTTCGAGTCAGTCCTGACTCCTGGTGACCCAGAAGCTCCTGGGCTTTCTTGGCAGTGTCACCGGAAGTAGATTGCCAGGCCTTTCTTCCGAGGCAATGGAGGGTTAAGTGACTTGCCCAAGGCCACAAGGAGTGCTAGTGGGAATCAAACCCTGGTTGCTAGACAATCCTTAAGTTACATGTTGTATATCCATATATTGCCCTTTCATAATTTTGTCTCCCCTTATATATTGTATTATGTTTTTCTGTATTTATGGATTTTATTTTATTTCTATTATGTTTTATGAGGTCTTAAGCCCCTGAAGAAGGCAACTGCCGAAACGTGTAGGGTTCTGACCTCTCAGGGTACTCAAAGTCTTTTGCCCCCTGCTTTCCTTGCTGCTTGACACTGCAGATGGTGTGTTCTTTTCTTTGATTCTTAGGCCACTGCTCTAACCATTAGGCTACTCCTTCACTTAATAACCTTTTATTGGCTTCCAAGTGTGATATGCTTTGTGACCTGATGAAGGAACATGCTTGAAAGCTAGCTGCAAATGCAGTAGGTTGGTCCAGCAAAAAGGCATCATGTTCCGTGTTACTACTTTGTAACTAATTGAGCAGAAAGTTGTACTTTATCTGGAGTTAAGCCAGCTGAGAGTTGGGTTTACAACCCTGTGGGATGGAGGCCAGTGACTTGAAATTGAGGCTATATAACCTGAGCTGAAGTCCAAAGATAACCTAGAGGCAGTGAAAGAAGCATGCCCCTGAAGAGCCAGGCAGTTGCATCCTTGCTGGTTCAGCAGGTTTTGTAGGCTGTCCTGTCTGTCAACCCAGCTCTTTGCACGTCAATGGGAGTATTGCTCTCTAACTTCACCTGCTTCTTCTCCAGCTCCCAGCTTTGCTCCTTGCTCACACCTGGTTCCTAATCTTGCTGGGTGCCTGCACTGCTCTCCCGTACCCTGGGCATAGCCTCTCCATCCATACTTTTGCTCAGGGAAGGCCTGACATTCGGGATGAAATGTAGAAATCTAGGGCTACAGGAGAATTTCACGATGACAGAGGACAGAGTTGATACTGTATCCACTCCACTATCCATTGGAAAGTGGATGAGATTTGACAGAGCTGAGTGCAGTGCTCTGTATTTTTTCCCCAACACCTTCAGAAGCATATATCAGTTTTCTTTGGATCTGATCCAAAATAACTGTTTTAAGACAAGTCAACTTGCTTGTTCCATTCTGTCGAGTCCTTTTAGACACAGCATTACATGGAAATAACAAATGAAATTATGAGAATTTTGGGTTGGATAATCTCTTAATTAAGCAGCAGAAAAGATAGACTGTGCTTTAAAAGAAAATGATATTGAGACCTTCCAAACTGGAGCATTGATCGGCAAGGCCTTGTTAAGCAATCACACTGTAGCTGTGCAGATCTAGGCTTCATACAGGTTTCTTGGTCGTCTTCCATCTATGACTTTTAGTACTCGGGAGATTTAGAGAATGGCATTGACTGTAATCATGGTTACTGTGCAGAGAAAGGTGTTAAGGGAGCTTACTCTACACTATTTTGGCAGGTCTAGGACTACCAAATTTCTAATGCTTATCCAGTACTTTCCTTTCAAGAGATTATGCTGAGAGCTAAGGTGTTCAGCAAGATTGCATCATGGGCATATGTACAAGGATGGTGGACAAAGGTTCCTGTTACCTTTTTTTATAGCTTGTGAAACCTTTCCATCCTTTGCTATACCTGCCAGCTTTTGAATTTGAGAGATGTTTTACTGATTTGAGTTCTACCCAGTTGTGTTTAAATACTTGTGACCATTCTCTAAGTTCTTTATAGCAACCTTGGTTACCTTCTAAATAAGTATGTGTTTTTTATTCCACCAGAAATGCTGTATTTCTACTTTTCCTTTAGTCCTCTGCCCCCCCCCCCCAACCCATTGCTTATGATTAGAATTGGGGTTATATAAGTGGATTTGTCCATGTTTAAAGTGAGGTAATGTGGTGACTGGAATGTGTTTGTGGTGTGTGTTTGTGTGTGTTTTTTTTTTTTTTTTTTTTTGTGATCACCCAGTCCTCCCTCCTCCCCCCCCCCCCCCCCACAGAACCAGGGGTGCCAGTTTAAATCCCACTCTTGCTTTTTGTAATCTTGGGCAAGTCATTTATCCCTGAGATTGTAAGCTCTCTGGGGGCAGGGAACTATCTACTGTATCTGAATGTAACTTGTCTTGAAATAGTATTGGAAAGGCATGAGCTAAATAGAAATTAAATAAAGTCAGATTCCTGAGTGCAACTCTTCATATCAGGAAATAGATAATGAAGGTCATGAGCATTGCAATGAAGTCAATATATTTTGTGACTTGGAGCAAGGGCATCCTAAAGAGTCGCATGAAGGGGTTTCAGTGCTATTTTCCTACATATGCAGGGTCTAAGTCACTTTTCTCGATGGTGGAAAAAGTAATCGTATCCTCTAAACTTGGCCATGAGGTGTCCTAAATCACACATTGGGGTATATCAACGACTGTGAATGTTGAGACCCTTGTGAGCTTTTTATTCTGTGGTGGTTGCTTTTTTTTCTGTTCAAGTAGGATTGAATTGCCCACACGAGTAGGTGGTGTAATTTGATGGAACTGCTGTCCCACGACTCGGAACTTGTAGCATTCTGAGCCTGCACAGCCGGAGTCCCTCAGCACCTCAGTTTGTTCTGCTGTGCCAAAGGGACATACGGCAAAGAGCTCCCAAAATCTTTCCACATTCCATAATCCAACAAAGTTCTTGGTCATCTTTGACCTTTATTCTGTTTAATGTTTCTTCAAACGCTTTTCTTAAGTTTGTCCTTGCATTGTGCTAGAACATTCCACAGTGGAGACTTTCAGCTGCTGAGCCTCAAATGTCTAGGCTCGAGCCCTATCATCTAACACAGGGACTGTGTGGCTGAATTATATCATCACCAGCTTAGATAGTTCCTCTTCACTAAGTTAACTCAAGAGGACACAAGTTGTGCAGAGATCATCTGGCTCTGCACATTACCTTGCTATTCTTTTAGAAAGAGCACTCCTGTTTTGTGCAATGCAGGGTTTGCCTAAGGGTTTCTGCTGCCCTAGGCAGAAGCCCTGGTATGCTGTGCCCCCCCTCCCCTACAGGTTAAAGGAAATCCCCAAGCTGCCACCATATGATAGTGTGGCATGCAGTGGAAGGGGTTTTCTTTACAACACAGGCCACACAGCAGTCCAGAGAAAACAATTGGCTTTACTTCTGCCTCAGCTCGTTAAACCTCCACACGCTTGTTCTCCCAGTTCTTTTTCCAGCCCCAGTTAAAGTTCGTACCTCAGAACATCTTGGAAAAACCTCTGGCTCCACAGGCCTGTTTCTCCTGCCACCTGCTGGGTTCTTAACCTCTCCCTCTGGGCTGCAGACTCTCTTAAAGGGGACTGTTGGGTAGCATCCTTTCTCCAGAGACAAGCAGGGGAATGCAGGCACACTCAAAGGTGACGTCCCCAGACTGAGCCTTGTGCTGGATCTCCCACAGCTCATTGAAACATTTTGCTTCCTTCCTACCTGCCTGTGCCTGGAGAATCAGTTTAACTTACTATGCATAGACTGCACCGGTCTCCCTTTCCTCTACAGTTTTTTGCCTGCAATTTTTCCTTTTCTCTTGTGGTGGTCGTCATTCTCTCCTCGCTACCGGCTTTTCTTTCCATCAGCATTGTTAGCCACGTCTAAAACAAAACTTTAAAAAAAAAGTGAGAAACTGCAAGGGGAGCTTCTTCGCAAACTGCAGCTGCTTCATTTTGGTGTCGGGTGATAAGCCTTGCTCAGCGATCTACTGCCTCTGCAGTGTCATGTCTGACTCCTCCTCCTCCTCACTTTCCCCCATTGGGCCAAGTGCAGGCTCAGAGGGGCTCTCTCGAAGCAGCCTCATCAGTTTTAACATCTCCAGTTGGGGCTGTGGGGTCTGGGGGTCCACCTCGGCTACTCCTGCTTGCAGGTGGCACCCCTCCCCCCCCCAAATTTACTCTAAGTATGTTGGCTTCCTCCTCTAATCCTCCAGAGGACATGCTGCATTGTGTCAGAAGGCTAAATTCAAGCATAAGCACCAGCTCCTCCCACCATAATCAGGTAAGCATCATTCCAAGCGAAAACCCTTGCTCTTCATGCCTATTAGTACCCCTCCCCCTGGGAGACCCCTTAACCGTGTCAGTCCTCCCTTCTCCCCCTCCTGCAGAAGTTCCTCCAGGACAGTTCAGCTGTTCTGCAGGCCTCCCCTCAAAGCAATGAACCATGCTGTAGCACACCCTCAGATTCCCAGATACCCCCCTCTCAGGAGGTCCCCAGCTCACCTCCTCTAATTGACTGGCGCAAACCATCACCTCTCAATGAGGATGTTTGGTCGCTACCATCTTACCCTTGAGAACCCTGTGATTCTTATATGGATTATGCTGATCTGGTTTCCCCTGACCAGGACCTCAAGGATGAACCACCAGAGGACCTTTCCTACCCAAAGTTTCTCCAGAAACTCTCCCGGGCCCTTGTTAGTGACTCGCAGACCCCAACCAACAAGTGGGATTTTCATTCCATCTTGAAAGCTTGTAGAGCTCCGGACTTTACAAATGGTCTGAATTTCTTAGAGTAATACCACAGTTAAGCCAAAGATGAATCAATTACTCTATCAGTGTGAGAATATCAGATGATAAGTTTAACCCATAACATTTTTTGTTGTTGCGGATATGATATGTACATATATTCTTCTTGAAAACTACTGTTGAAAAAGTGGACTATTAACTCGAATATTTTGTTCATTTTCCTAATTTACATTGACAACTTTGGAAGTCGGTGCACAACCCCAGATGAAACGAGGTATTCGTGAAACACAGCAGCGCTGGGAATGGCGTTGGGACTTTCCATCTAAGATAAGCCTGACTTGTTCTTGAAAGAAGTTGATTTTTGAATTGAATTAAGTAAACGAATTAAGCAATTTCTTAAAAAAAAAGGGTCGTTGATGCAAAAACAGAGCATTCTGGTTGAAAAGCAAATGCCATAGCTCCTTTCAGTCTGAGAACCAATTTCCATACAAAAAAATGTTGAGTTAAACTTATCTGATATCCTCACACTGATAGAGTAATTGATTCATCTTTGGCTGAGCTCCGGACTTGGCAACAGAAATGAAGCTGGAGAAAGACTGATAGAATTCTGCAAGACCAATGATCTATTCATCTCAAACACCTTCTTCCAGCAACACAAGCGGTGACTACACATGGACTTCGCCCAATGGATTGTATAAAAATCAAATTGACTACATCTGTGGAAGTCAACGATGGAAAAGTTCTATAACATCAACAAAGACAAAACCTGGAGCTGACTGTGGTACAGATCATCAACTACTAGTATGCAAACTCAAGCTAAAGTTGAAAGAGCAAACCACTCATGAATGCAGCAAAATATGACCTTGAGAATATACCACTGGAATTTAAAGACTGCCTGCAAAATCGATTTGCTGCTTTAGATACAAATGACAGAGCTCCGGAAGAGTTATGGAATGACATCAAGAAGGGTGAGTTGGAAGAAAGCGAGAAGTCTCTACAAAAGGTGAAAAAGCAAAAGCGGCCAAAATGGATGATGGAAGAAACTCTGAAAATTGCCCAGAAATGCAGAGAAACTAAAGCCAGAGGAGAGAGACAATTGCAGAACTTCACAGATTTCCAACGTGCAGCAAGACAGGACAAGGAAAAGTACTACAATGACACTTGCAAGGAAATAGAAGCAGAAACTATTAGAGGAAGAACAAGATCGGCTTTCCTAAAGCTACGAGAGTTAAAGAAAAAGTTCCAGCCTCGAATTGGAATGTTACAAGATGCTCAAGGTTCTATGTTGAATGATGCTGAGAAGATCAAGGAAAGGTGGAAGGAATATACAGAGTTTTTATATGATAAAGATCAAGTGGACCAACAGCCGTTTCAACCTGTACCTTATGATCGGGAACCATTGGTGATGAAAGAAGTTGAAGCAGCATTGAAAGCCTTATCAAAGAACAAAGCACCAGGCATTGATAGCATTCCTATAGAAGTATTGCAACAATCTGATGCAGCTGTTACCATACTTACAAGGCTATGCCAAGAAATATGGAAGACAACATCATGGCCAACTGACTGGAAAAGATCTGTGTTTATACCAATACTAAAGAGAGGTGATCCAACTGACTGTGGAAATTATCGAACAATCGCTCTGATCCCACATGCCAGCAAGATTCTACTGAAGATTATTCAAAAGACTACAACCATACCTGAAACAAGAACTACCTGAAGTGCAAGCAGGGTTCAGGAAAGGGCGAGGAACGAGAGACATCATTGCGGATGTGAGATGGATCCTTGAAAAGACTAAAGAATACCAAAAGGATATCTATTTGTGCTTTATCGACTATAGCAAGGCTTTTGACTGTGTAAACCATGAGAAACTCTGGGCCACATTAAGAAGCATGGGTATACCAGAACACCTGATCGTTCTCTTGTGCAATCTGTACATTAATCAGGAAGCAACAGTTTGAACAGAACAAGGAGAAACAGAATTGGTTTAAAATAAGGAAAGGTGTAAGACAAGGCTGCATACTTCCCCCTACCTGTTTAATTATATGCAGAGCAAATCATCAGAGAAGCAGGATTGTATAAAGACAACAGAGGTGTGAAGATCGGTGGAAGACTCAACTTTCGCTATGCTGATGATACTACATTACTGGCTGAAAGTGAAGATGATCTGAAACATTTGCTTCTCACAATCAAAGAACATAGTCTCAAAATGGGCCTGCACCTTAATGTAAAGAAGACAAAGATCATGACAACTGGCATAATCAACAGGTTCATCGTTGAAGGAGAAGAAATTGAAATTGTGAATAACTTTAACCTACTTGGATCAACTATCAATAAAGAAGCAACAAGCAGTCAAGAAATCAAATGACGCATTGCTCTTGGCAGAATGGCTATGAAAGACCTAGATAAGATTCTCAAGAGCAGAGATGTCTCTCCATACAAAGATTCGACTTGTTCAAGCCATGGTATTTTCAATAACATCATATGGATGTGAAAGCTGGACAGTGAAAAAGACAGGAAGAAAATTGATGCCTTTGAATTATGGTGCTGGTGGCAAATACTGTGTATACCATGGACTGCCCGAAAAACAAACCAGTCCGTACTAGAGGAGATCAAACCTAAGCTTTCTTTAGAAGCTCAGATGACAAGACTTCGACTTTCATACTTTGGACACATCATGCAAAGAGAGATCATTAGAGAAAGACATCATGCTTGGCAAGATAGGTCAATGCAAAAGAGGAAGGCTAGCAATGAGATGGATCGATACAATAACAGCAGCTATGGGTACCAGTCTATCAACAATGAGCCGCCTGACTGAAGACCGAACACAATTTAGGATTGCTATCCAGAGGGTCGCCATGAGTCGACTCCGACTCGATGGCACTTAACAACAACAACAAGGAAACCCCTGCACTCCCAGTCCTTCAGATTCTTCAAGATCTTCAATCCTCCTTTTGGAAATACCGTCTTCAGGCAGTGCTGCATACCACTCATTGATCTTAAATAGAAGCCCAGTGAAAAGCAGGACCTTGTACCATCCTCAGCTCCCTCATCAGTCAGCTGTCTGAGGCTGTTCTTAAAAAATCCAAGAGCACCAAGCTGTTGTCCCACTTGCCTGCAGTGAAGGAGCAACATACATTAGACATCTTTAGGATGTAAGGCTTACCAGAGCAGTACTCGCAGAATGTGTATCTTAGCTCACCATCTGCATATGATGCACTATCACAACCTTCTTCAGCGGGATGACTCTGCTGTGCTGGCTGCGGACTTACATGAATCACTCTACACATTATCTGGGACACTGTGGTGAACAGCGCCCTCCTGAGCCTATGGAAACGGATGAAAATCCTGAGGTTCAGCAGGATTTATGCCTATTTGAGAAACCAAGGAAGAGACTCTATTCCACAGAGCTGAGCATGGAGACCAGCCCAGGGGAGGAGTCCTGCAGTCCTGATTGGGTACACCCTGCCCTTGGAAGGGGCGTGTCCAGGAGAGAATGTGGTTTTAAACCAGAGCATGGCTTTGCTAGTCAGAATGAGAATGGGATTGAGAGGAATGAGGAGAAGGAGAGGAGAAAGAAGGAGAAGAGGAAGAATGATTGGAAGTCCAGAAAACAGTATGCTGATACTTGGGAACCTGGCATTGGAAGGAGACCTGCAAAGTTCTATTCAGAGGCAGTGAGTAGAAGTCCCAAGGAGAGAGGACCTAGCCCTGAAATAGATAACCGTTGGAAGGCACAGCCCTGGGAAAGGAAGCCTTCAAGGCAGGCACAAGAAAGAGAAAACAATCATTCTGTGAAGTACTGTTTGAGCCAGAGAGCAACAAACATTCTAACAGCTGGAGAACGTTGGAGCCATCTGAAGTCAGAACGGCATGGCAACAAGTAAGTGAATGGCCACAAAGTTTCCAGGCTGAACATAAAGCTAACTCTCCTGTGTGTGAAACATTAGCAAAAGAGACTAGCAGTTACTCTGACACAATCTAAGAGAGGAGAAAATAAACAGCCTTAAGCCAGAGGGAAGTTGTATAGCTGATAGCAATTCCCTATCTCACAAACAGGCTGAATTGCTCCTACAGGGTTTTAAAGAGTTTTTAGAGCTACAAGCTAAAAGACAGCCAGTGTTACAAGAAGCCAATAATTCCATACAGCTTGAAGAATTAGCACAAGATAGTTCTGACTTACCTGATTGTGAGAGCATGGCCTGTACGGTCTGTTGTGTGGAGATACCAAGCTGAAGGAAACTGCTTTTACCGTATATGAATTGAATACTACGGAGCTGTTGTGCTGCCTTGCTAGGAAGCTCTAATTACATGCACCTGAAATGCCCAGCACTGTGAAACGTAACAGTGTCTGAAAAGAGGCTGCAGTTAAAGCGAGTGACCTCTTGGGGCAAAGTTGAGTAACTTGCTTAGAAGTGAAAAGCAGCAGTTATACTTTAAGTTGACTTTATCCTGAGTTTATTCTGTTTGCATTTGAAGCACCTAATTTGTTCACATTTATTTGTCATGCGATGGAAAAATATCCTTTACTATAATAAATATACTTGCTATTAAGAAACCCCGCAACTACAACTCTTTATTTCGGAGCGAAAGGAGCAGGAAACTACAATACCCAGCATTCCAGGGATACAGGTTACTCTCCTTCCTCACGAAGCATTAAACCCCGCTCCTGTCTTTAGCCCCAAGGCCGGGCAGGAGCGCCGCAACACTTATGATATCTGATTGTGTCCTGTTTTGCAACCACGGCTATTTCTGCCAGAAGGACTGTATGGCTTCGCGTGTCCAGGTTTTGAGAGGACCTTCATGACTGCCTGGCTGACACCCCTTGCCAGGGCAACAGCCCCTTTTAGGTCCAAGGTCTAGGAGGCAGTCTCAGAAGTCAAGGACCACTCTATCACTCTCCAAGAGCTCTGTCAGTGGAGGCATCTTCCTCTGCCTGCCCTTCACTTTGCCTTCTTATCAGCACCCTTTCCACTGTCACTACATCCAACAATTCATGTTGTTGCTACCAGGCCTTTCTTATGGCAACACCCTCTGCATGCCCAGGGTCAGGCATACCAGTCATACCCTCAGCAGGGTCGTCCCTGAGAGGAAACGCCAAGAACTTCTACAAACCACCCTGCCCAAGCCCTCCCCTGGTTTTAGACTACTTGCCGGAGGGGGGGAGGGCGGATCCGCATCTGACATTTCAAAGGTATGTCAATCCATCACCATGGATTGCTGGGTCCTCTCCATTGTGCAGTTGGGGTACAACCTGCACTTTGATGTCCTCCTACCACCTTGGCCCCTGACTACAGCCAACTGTCCCCCACGGCAGCATGTGCCCCAACTGGTGCAGGAGAACTCTGCTCCTCCTCAATGATGCCATCAAGCTTGTTCTGCTTCCCGAGAGGGGTCTGGTTTTACTTGTGCTTCCTGATCCCCAAAAAATCCAAGGGTCTTCAACCAATCCTAGACCTCCGTCATCTAATCTTTTCATCAAGCAGGAAAAGTTCAAGATGCATTCTTTGAGCACAATCCTTCTCCTTCTCAGTCCTCGGAATTGGCTTGCCTCTCTTGACCTCTAGGCTGCATATACCCATATTCTCATTCATCCTCATTTCACCTTCCTTGACCACCACTATCAGTACAAAGTCCTTTCCTTCGGACTTTCCTCTGCCTCTCACATATTCACCAAGTGTCTGGTGGTTGTGGCAGCTCACGATAGACATCAGGGCCACTAAATTTATCCTTATCTGGATGACTGACTCGTTTTGGGTGCTTCCAATGCACCAACACTCTGCAGATCCTCTGCTTTGTCCTCAACACAGACGTCCAAGCCCATTTATTTATTTGTGCGCTTTTCTATACCACCCCTTCCAGAGATCAGGGCAGTTTACAGAGAACGTGGTAAACATTAAATTACATAGAACATTTTGAGCACATAACTATATTTCAAAGAACATATTAAATTGTTTTACATAGATTGAGAAAATATTCATTATTTACAGAGAATAGGACTAGTATGCAACTCTATAATAAACAGAAAAACTATTTGATTTTCATCATAAGAACATAAGAAATGCCATCAAGCCTAGTAGCCTGTTTCCAGCCCTGGTCAATTCAGGTCACAAATACCTGGCAGGTTCCCAAAAAGGGACACGGGTTCCACAATGCTTGTACCGGGGCAAACGGTGGATTCCGGGACTTCCTTTTTTTTTTTTTTTTTTTTGATGGACCTTTCCTCCAGGAACTTGTCCAAACCTTCTTTAAACTCAACTGCATTGGAGCACATCTAGACACTCTACAAGCCAAATCCTGCCTTCCCATCCAGAGAGCTCAAGCCTTGGCATTGCTCAGCAGCACCCTTGCCACAAGTCACTCAGCACCAGCACATGTGCTCCTGTGTCTACTGGGGCGCATGGCTGCATCTGTGCATGTAGTACCTCTCGCCCAGCTACACATGCTCCCCCTGCAATAGCATTTCAGACTCAACTGGTGCCAGTGCTCCCATCCTCTCCAGGTCAGGATTCCTCTCGAGGCCACAACAAACAGCTCTTCTCGACAGCCTCAGGTGGTGGACTATTCCCTCCCAATCTCTGTGGGATGTCTCTCCCAGTTGCTGCTTCACAATATCATTACTACCAATGCGTCCATCTACATCTGGGAAGCACATCTGCTCAGACTTTCCACACAAGGCACATGGTCTCCTCAAGAACTATTCTTGCATATCAACATGCTCAAGCTATGAGCAGTTTACTATGCCCTCATGGTCTTCACCGATTGGGTGCAGCACAAGATTGTCAGTGTGGATGAGGACAATAAAGTCTGCGTTGCTTCTTCTGTGCTGTGAGGCCATGCGACTCTGGATATATGCCCTTTCTATAGATGCCATACTATGGGCAGCCTACCTTCCTGGAACTCAAAACCAGCTAGCTGACAAGTCGAGCCACCAGCTGGACCCGCATGAGTGGTCCCACGATTCTGTCATCCTTCAGGACATATTAGCTCGGTGGGGGGAGCCAATGTCCAGTGTCCACTGTTCTGCTCCATCAGACCATATCCACAGAGACAAGCACCTGATGCCTTTGATCTTTTCTAGACTGGTTCCACTGTATTTTCTCTATACATTTTCCTCCATTCACGCTCGTTGTTCTGCTCAAGATTGAGCAGGACAGGGCTTCTGTTATTTTGATAGCACCCTGCTAGCCCCATCAGCTTTAGTTTCCCATCTGCTGGTGTTCCTACAGGATCCTCTGATTGTGTTGGGGGCTCAGCCAGGCCTGCTGACGCAGTATCAGGGCCACCTACTGCATCCCGACCTCCTCAGCCTATTCCTTCCAGCATGGCGGCTTCAGGGCACCATGCATTGATTTCTCTACCAGAGGATGTCTTTTTCCATCCTCGCTGCCTCTCAAAGCCCATCTATACAGCGCTCATGTTAGCATAAGTGGTCCCATTTTACACACTGGGCTATTTCCAATGGCTGAAATCCTGTTCTGTTCTCTGTGGGTCAGTTTGTCTTACCTTTATCTGTCCCACTCAGGCCTATAGACTAATTCAGTACACTTTCATCTCTCAGCCATTGCTGCATCTCATGAGCCCATTGACAGGCAACCCATCTCAATACATCCGGTTGTATCCAGATTCACGAGGGGTCTTGTGAATACAAATCCTATTCAACAACCTACACCAGCCTGGGACTTGAATATTGTCCTATATCAGTTGATGCAATCAACATTTGAGCTGCTCTTCACTTCACTCAAATATCTTACCTGGAAAACAGCCTTCCTTGTAGCCATCACTTGGCCAGGTAGCTGGGGGAGATTCAAGCTCTGGTGCATTACCCCCTGTATACACAGTTCTTTCATGACAAATTTGTCCTCCGGACTCATCCTAGATTTCTCCCAAAAGTGATATCCCAGTTTCACATCAACCTGCCCATTGTGCTTCCAGCCTTCTTTACGAATGCCCCTGCTGACTCTCTGGAGGAGAAGCTGCTTACACTGGACTGCATAAGAGCTCTTCTCTACTATCTGCATCATACCAAGCTTCTCAGTCATCCCAGTTGACCTTCAATCCCAATAATCCTGGACCTCCAACAGGAAAGTCGATCATCTCTGCATGAATTGTGGACTGTATTTCTTTCTGCTAGGAGCAAGCTGCTCTTCCCTCTGGAGTGTGTTGCCCCCTCACAAATTTAGGGCTACTGCCTCTTCCATTGCCAGTTTGACTTTTGTCTCCACCCAGAATATCTGCAAAGCAGCCACCTGGTCATACATTCACTCCTTCACTAAGCACTATAGTTTAGATTGCTCATCCACGACAGATTTCGCCTTTCACCAGGCAGTCCTTTGGAATCTATTTACTACCTGATTTCTTTCCACACCCAAGTTCTGTTTGGGGCCGCCCAAATTCTGACAACATCCAAGACTGTAGGACATGGTGGCCCCCAGCTCTGGACTCTCCTTTGAGTGTGCCTGTATCCCCCTACTTGTCACCAGAGAAAGCATAATTGCTTACCTGTAATGGGGGTTTTCTGTAGACAGCAGGGGAATGCAGCCGCTCTCCCACCTGCTTTCCCTGCCAAAAAAAAAAAAAGGAAAAACAAACATAAGCCAGAACAAGTACAACTGCATCTGACTTCAGCTGTTCTCAGCACCTCCATGGCACACCTTTTCATGACTTCTGTCTCTTCTCTGCTCTGGTATGAACTGGTTCTCTGGGCCCAGGCAGGTGGTAAGCTGGCATGATGCTCAATGAGGCAACAAAGCCTCCCACAGTTGGTGCTCCCTTTGCACCATGATATCATTCATTCCTAACTATGAGCACACCAAGTCTGGCATGTCAAGCTCCACTTGTGCAGCACCACCCACAGAGCTCGGAGCAAATTGCTATGTACTATGCCGCCTTCAGTTCCTTCAGGATATGTTGCTTCTCATTCAAGCAGACAATCAAGCAGTGCTGTTATCTCAGCAAACGAAGGTGATAGCACATGTTAATAGCTGTCAGAAGGCAGCAGGCATTTGGGATTTCACTCCAGCTGCTTACATCCCTGAGATTCAGAAGCATTTCACTAACAAAGTAAAATTCTGTGGCCTCATGACAGGTCTCTGGATACATCACTCCTAAGAGTTTTCTTCTGAGACTGGGAGGACACTGTCAATTGACCTTTTACTAGCAATGATAAACTGTAAAGCTTCCTCTCTATTGCTGCATTCTGTGTCTGCATGCCTTCCTTTGGGTGGCCTAGTGATTCGCATTAAGCAAACGTTTTTCAAAGAGCCTTGCTTTCAGTCCACATGGTGGTTCATCAGATTTACATAGTTCATTATATACATATGGTCTTTCAGAAGATCTAAGTTTGTGTTTTTTGCAAAACCTCTGATCACAGGCTCCAGCTTGGCTAGTGGTTATACTAACAGTGTAATGAGCTTGGCACACATCTTACGTGTATGGACTGTATATGACATCTTTCAGACTCCTCTAAAACTTCAACTTCCTCTAAAAATTTCCACTTTCAAATTCCAGTCACCTGCCTGGTTGGGCTGCAAGTCTCTATTTGGGTGAGGATGTGCATGCGAAGTTGGAAAATTCTCCTTCAGTTTATTTCTGAAAAAAGGAATCTCCTTTAAAAGGAGCGAGTAGCTGCTCCACTTTTCAAATTTGTGGGCCTGCCTCCTTCTCCTGGGTTGTTGGATTCTATGTCTAGAAATGCAAGCAGTTCTAGCTCCAGGTAAACTCTTGAGGTTTGTAACACTCAACTAGAGGGCCATGTTCTTCATGCAAATTTTTGAGCTCTTTAGCCTTTACTGCATGGAACTTGAGCAGCATCTGCCTTCTGCTCTTGGATCATGAAAGTCTACTCAAAACGTTCTTATGGCTGCCAGAAAACTATCTACTAGACATACGTTATTAAAGGGAAAAGATTTTCTATCCAGTGTTTCACTATTGGCTACAATCCTACAGCATGTCTGCTGACTGCCATATTGCACTATTTATATCACTTGTATCATCTGGGACTCCAAAAGTGGCATTTTTGAAAAGACATCAGGTGCATTCGGACATCCAGGTCAAAATGTCTTGAGTTTGGATTTTAAATTTTCAGCCCGATTTTTACAAACTTCGACATCCCCAAATTGGATGGGTGCAGAATCAGCTTCTTAGATGTCCAGCAGGCATTTTGCAGTAGTGGGATGTCTATGTTCAGTGACACTGCAGTCACTTAGATGGGCAGTGTGGGTTAGTAATCTGTTTGGAGGCTTGTATTTAAATGCTGGCTTCTTTGACCAGGAAATATTGCACAGAGCTCAAGAGTCAGTTTTTTGGCATGGCTGACCGACTTGATCAGTGCCTCCCTGTGGAATTTAGGACGCTATGGTTACTCTGATCCCCAAGAAAGGGACGGACTTGTGTTCTAACCTGCGTCCTATTTCATCTTTGCAAATCTGACTGAGGTTGTGGAGAAAGTAGTTTTACTTCATCTGACTGAGTTTTTGGATTGAGACGGGGGCCGGATTGGGGGGCAGGCCAGTTTTAGGAAGGGTTCTGGTACAGAATCCCTGATGTCCATTATGGACCTTTTGGGGAAGGCAAAGAATGGGTGGGGGGGGGGGACCTGATCTGGTGGTGATGCTGGACTTGTCCACAGCATTTGTTCTGGTAGACTGTGACATGCTGGTGGCATGTTGTCATGCCTTTAGGAATGGGTGAAACAGTCCTCCAATGAATGACTTTGTTTCTGTCTGACAGGTGCTGTTGAGTACATTGGGGGTTTAGTCTTCTATGGTGCAGGAGCTGGTCTGTGGGTTTCCACAGGGATCAACTTTGTCCCTCTAATATTTATGAATCCAGTAGGTGGCATTTGTCAAAGATATGGGTTCTTGGGTTTTTTGTATGCTGATATTCAGTTGATTGTGGTGGATGATGAAGAGGCTGTGGTACTTCAGCATGCCAATCAGTGC
This sequence comes from Ichthyophis bannanicus, assembly GCA_033557465.1. Classification (NCBI taxonomy): domain Eukaryota; kingdom Metazoa; phylum Chordata; class Amphibia; order Gymnophiona; family Ichthyophiidae; genus Ichthyophis; species Ichthyophis bannanicus. Next base: position 841,366,637 of record CM066036.1, on the reverse strand, counting down.
TTGGCTGATATTGCCACATGGTTACAGACACACAGTTTGGTTCTTAATATCACCAAATCTGAGGTACTCTTATTTAACAATGCTTATATACCGCTTTTCACCAGGTCAAAGCAGTGTACATTTAGGTACAGTACATATTTCTCTTGTCCCCAAAGGACTCACAATCTTTTTTTGTACCTGAGGCAATGGAGGGTTTAGTGGCTTGCCCAAGGCCACAAGGAGTGGATGAGGGACTAGAAGCCCCAATCCCTCCCGCCCAAGGTTGCTGTCCTTCAGCAGGATTTTGTGTGGGGTGCTGACGGATGCAAGTCCTGCAGGTGGGCCTCTCCATTGCGGGAATTTGCTTAAACTGGAGAGGAGAGATCTGGGACTTGGGAGTCCTCCTGGATGCAGATCTAAGTCTGCATCAGCAGGTGTCCCAGGTTGTCTGGACAGCCTATGGGTATCTGAGTTGCGCAACAGCTTTGGCCATTTTTAGAATGTGATGCTTTACACATGGTGGTGCAGGCTTTGGTGTTATCCCAGCTTGATTATTATAATGCACTATATGCTAGACTGCCGAGTTATCTGATGAGGAAGCTGCAGATGGTCCAAAATGCGGCGGCTGGACTGTTCTGGGGTTTAGGGAAGTATGATTCAGTCACAGGGATGCTGTGCCAGTTGCACTAGCTCCTGATTAGGCAAAGGTGTATTTTCACAGTACTGACTCTTGTCTTCAAGTTGTTACAGGGCTCAGGGCCCTGTTATCTACAGGAGTTGGTACAGTGGTATTGGCCCAGGTGGACTCTCTCTCTGGTCTACAGGGGCACAGTTGTTGACCATTCTTGACCTTACCAAGGTTCGCCTGCAGTGCCGGCAAGCAAGGATTTTTTTTTCCATGGCAGCCCCAACTCTTTGGAATGCTTTGCTATCTGCCTTGCACATAGACACAGATCTGTTAACATGATGGGGTTGGTTGGTGGGTAGGGGGTAGCATAGCAGGGGGGATGTTGGTCCGGTGGGGCAGTACTTGGTAGCAGTTTCTCTTTGTATATTTGTATTTTATTTTAATTTTATTTTTATTTTGGGGTGGTTTGGGGGTCCTGCTGGGAGGGGCCGGTGGGGGATTATTCTGTTTGTTTTATCTGTTATAGACCTCTTTGGATGCTGTGTGCATAAGGTGGTTAACAAATGTGTTTAAGATAAACAAAATATTGACTGACAGTGCATTGTGCTCTCCCCCCTGGTAGCATTGCTGCTATGAAACGAGCACTGTCTTGCACCATATTTGTGGTCAAAAGTAAGTGTAGGCAACAGCCAGGGCCTGATGTGCTTCTGCCATTCTGAAATTGCAAGGTGACGTACATCTTCATTGCTCCATCCATATATAAAGTCTATTTAATCTCTCGCTAGACAGAAGCGTAAGCAGGTAATTTGGCCCCTCCCCACTAGTGTTTTTGAAATGACTTTGGAGACGTCCTTGTGATTGTATGTCTGAGGGCCTGTGTTTCAAATGTCCAAAACGTAAATAGTGCTTCTATAATCCCCAGATATTTTCCATTAAAGTTCACCTCTAGGCCTTTCATGCTCCAGTTAAGATGACAGTAAAATGCTGAAAGGTAATTATCTCAAGTTTCATAAGAGGTTTTCTCCATGTCAAACTTCCATTGCAGAAGCACCCTATGTTTTTGGACCTTAATTTGGAGCCAGCATCACTCCTACTAGTGAGCCTTTTGGACCTTTGGAACCCACTCCTCATTTCTGACATAGGTACACTTCCAACATGCACTTACCTCAACCAGAAGACTATTTTGAGCTTCGGGCCTTAGTAACTTGGAGTGGAGGAGTGGCCTAGTGGTTGGGGCAAGGTACTTCAGGCCAGAAGGTCAGGGGTTCAAATCCCACTAGAGGACAACAACCTTGGGCCAGAAGGACTGGGGTTTCTAGTCCCACAGGTGCTCCTTGTGGTCTTGGGCAAGCCGCTTAACCCTCCATAGCCCATGTTACCTGTAAAATAGTTATCTCCAAGTTATAATGCCCTGTTCAATGTAATTTCAGTTTGTTCAATGTAAACTGCACTGATGCAGAATAGCGCAGTATATAAGAGAATTAAAATAAATAACTTATGAGACTACATATAATCTCCAAAATCCCTTTAGGTTTTTGCCTAAGGTAACAACACCTTTCTATATCAATGCACAAATAGTGCTTTCAAATTTTTTTTGTGTCTGAAACCCTATAGAAATCCACATGAAGAAAAAGCCTTCCACACTTAGCAGTATATGCAAGGGCATGAACTGTATGCTCTTGCATATACTGCTATCTTAAAAGATCAGAATCGCATAAAGAAGTCTGCACAGTTCTTTTTCTCCTTTTAGTACCAATAGAATTGGCATGCCAGTTTCAAAGAGACTTCTAGCAAATTACCTAGAATCTCTTCCAATTTTCTTATGAACAAGAGGATGCTTATCTTGACTCCAAACTAAACTCTTCAGGTTAGAACTACTACATTGACTGTGTTTCTCCCCCCCCCCCCCCTAAAATCTGCCTCACTAGATGCTGTCTGCAAAGCAGCACCATAATCCTCATTTCATACTTCACTACTACCTAGGCCAAGCTTCACCACTACCTAGGCCAAGCTTCGATCGATTTGTGCTGGCCAACCTGTGTGAACCGGCAACTCTCCCATTCTGTAACCGATGGTTGCTTCTAAGAATAAAGCAACGCAAAAGGAACAAGCGGGCCCCAAACTTGAGATTCACCCACTTGTGTGCTTGAGTCAATTCTGTTTGTCAATGGAAAAAGCAATGTTGCTTACTGTAAGGTTTTTCCGTAGACGGCAGGATTGATATGGCGCACAATCCCACCCATCTCCCCTAGGGTCGCCTGTATTCCCGAGCTTTGGAACCAGCTGAGGAGACTGCCGCGTGCAGGAAGAACATGCAAGAACGTGCATGCTCATAACTTTATATTGCGTTCTGAGCTGTGGGAAAGCAGTTCCATTCTGGCTTGACAACACCCATTTGTGTGGAAAAGACCCGTTTATAAGCAAGCAGCATTGCTTTATACACTATCAGATTTGTATAGGTATTTTGAGGGAACTGAATAGGCTGCAGAGGAGACAAGTTGGTGCCTATCGGTGAATTACAAGTTTTTAACGTCGCTTTGGCACTGAACTGAATGGCACAGCTTTGTAGTAATGGCGCATAAGCCTGCTCTGGTATTATGCCAGCTTTGCACAGTAGAATAAGAAGCTGTTGGTTTTTGTTTTGCTGCCATGTATAAATCCTATTTAATCCTTTGCTGGACAGAAGCGTAAGCTGGATAATTTCCCCCCTCCTCGCCAGTGTCCTTATATGGTACTTGGCAGCCTATTTCCACAAAGACATGGGTATGCCTGCAAACTGGCTGGCATCTGATCCTCCACCAAACAATGCTGGGAGGAGTGGATGGTGCGCCCAGGTTGTAATGTAAAGGAGTAGTGTATAACCCATAGGGTAATGCCTCCAAATGGGTTAGTTTTGTGCATACAGTGACAAAATGAACCTCACCCTGGTATTGGAGTATGTTGGAGGTGAGCATTGGCAGTAGATCTGAGAGACAAAGATTATATCAACATTTGCATTGCTCTGAAGAGTTGTCTCCTAGTTGGGAGGGCCTAGTGACTCCTTTTTCATTTTCCAGCCTTTTGATAGGCAGTCTGCTATGGTACAGGCCATACGAGAGATCTTTAATGCGGCAGTTGGCTGACCAAAGCATGAGCATTTAAATGTTTCTTGCTCACAGCGTGATGTCAGTGCAAAATAAGAGCGTGCGCCACGGGCTTACTCTGCCCAGCTCCAGATCTGACACTGGAGCAACTCTGTCGAGAGCAATAAACCTTGCATCATACTGCAATGCAGTGTGTGCTGGGGAGAGCACAGATGACTCTAAAAGCTTGTGGACGAGGGTTTCGATTGGCATTGCCAAGACATGCAGTATCTTTCAAAATGCGAGATATATTTAGCCATTTTAAAATAAAATAAATCACCTGAATAAAATTACTCGTACTGTTTTTTACAATCAAGCAATTAAAACATACACATTGCAAGTTACACAAATCAAACCAAATAGAATTTGTCATGTTTGCTTATGGTGGCAAATATATTTTTACTAGGAGTTTTAAAGCCCCAGGCTGCAGAGTGAATTGGGGACCCCTCTCTTCCAGTGTCTGTACAAATCTAGGCTAAAAAGCCATCTCTTCAAAGCTTCTTTTGGATCCTGACCACCTTTATTCTTTTAATCATTTCCCTCCAGTAGTACTCTATCCTCTCTTATGGTATGCTTCTGTTTTGAATAGACCGTAAGCTCTGTGGAGCAGGGACTATATTTTATCTGTTTATATACAGCGCCGTATATGCTTGTATGATTAGTAGTAGCAGTAGTTAGGACGCCACAGTAAGGTGTCACCAGGCTGCGCTGTGCCGTGCCTGGGACTGGAGAGAGGCATTCTTACCCTGCAGGTGGGCAGCCAGTGATGGGCTGCAGGGCTGGAAGTTGTCAGGGATAGAATAGAAGTAGCTCAGAGGGCTTGTTGCCTTTGGCAGTGCCCTGTGTAAAAAGTAGGATAGGGATGGTGTTCAGTGGTGTAGCTAGGATTGAATAGGCCCCAAGTGGAAACATTTAATATGAGCCCCTATAATATCCCTTGCAAGGTAGTGGGGGACTGGGGGAGGGGAGGGGTCCTATTTCAGAGCTTTAATCAGGGACAGGGGGTGAGGCTTCTGTGGAAATGGAGGGGTATCTGGGGTACAGGATAGATATCTAGGGTAGGAGTATGTGTTGGACAGGAGGGGGTGCATGTGAGAGATGTAGCAAATACAATAAACACAAACTTGCACTACTCTGCCTTTCAGAACAATATAAGAGCTGTATGAAAAGAATAGAATAAAATCAGAAATAACTCCAAGATGTTATGGAGAGTTTGCTGAAACTCATAAAGCCTACTGAATATTATCCGATGTTACTCGTCTATGTCGGCACAAATGATACTGCTAGGTACTATAGCCCTCCAAGCGTATCAAGAGTGACTTCATGGCTCTAGGACAGAGGGTGAAGCAGATAGGAGCACAGGTGGTGGTCTCTTCAACAGGGCCGGCCCGTCCATTGAGCAAGTTTTTTGCACAGCGCCCCGAGTTTCAGGGGGCTCCGCGCAAAGAACATTCTGCTTTAAAAAAAAAAAAAAAAGCTGGCAGCGGCAGAATCGAGTGTCCCACGGGGCCCTCCCTGCCCGGCTGAGGGAGGGCTCAGCCGGGTAGGGGGGGCCCCGCAGGACACTCTATTCTGCCGCGGCAGCAGCCAGCTTTTTTTTTTTTTTTTAATTTTCCCTGGGCCGAGGGGGGTTAGGACTGGTAATGGGCTGTGGGCTGATGGGGGGGGGGTTAGGTCTGGTAATGGGCTATGGGGGCTGTCTGGACATGGAGTGATGGGGGTTAGGACTGGTAATGGGCTATGGGGGGGCTAGGACAAGAAATGGGCTGATGGGGAGGGGTTAGGACTTGAGGTGGGCTGATGGGGGTTAGGACTGGTGATGGGCTGTGGACTGATGGGGGGTTAGGACTGGTAATGGGCTATGGGGGGGCTTAAACTAAAAATGGGGGGGTGATGGGGGGCTAGGACTGATAATGGGTTGGGGGTTGTTAGGACTGGAAATGGGCTGAGTGGAAGGGGAGGCTTGAACTGCAAATAGCTGATGGGGAGGGGGGCTTGGAATTGAAATGGGCTGAGTGGGGGGGAGCTAGGACTGGAAATGGGCTGATGGAGCAGCTAGGATAGGACTGGAAATTGGCTTTTGGGGGAGCTAAGTTTGGAAATGGGCTGTGGTGGGGGCTTGGATTGAAATGGACTCATGGAGGGGCTAGAACTGGATGCAGGCTCATGGGGGGGGCTTGGATTGGAATTGGACTGAGTGGAGGGGAGCTAGGATTTGACATGGGCTGATGGTGGGGCTAGGAAATGACTAGAAATGGGCTGATGGAGGGACTCAGGACTGGAAATGGATGGGGGATCTAAGACTGGAAATGGGCTGATGGGGGGGGGGGGGCTAGGACTGGTAATGGGCTGATGCAGGGAATAGAAGGGAGCGGATGCTGGGTGTGACTGGAACTAGAAGGGTCCAGTCAAAAAAAAAAACCCTAGCACAGGACAAAATATCAAAACCCAAAGTTGAAACCCCAGCTCACAGAGCCTACCGTGTAATATTAGCACAAGACCAAAAAATCCCAATTACACTATCTTTTTTTGTCGGAATGACCATTCAAGAGAAAGCAGGAAGGTAACCCACCCCTCGCTGTGGTCAAGCCATTTTATTAATTTAAAATGCTTGAAAACTTATCTTTTTTCTTTAATTCAGCCAGCACAGAATTCCATAGACACAACGTGCCACGTTTCGAGCCATCTATCCCATCTGTGGCCCTGCATCAGGTGAAATGAAATTTGTTGAATCCCAAAGGTTGGCTTTTAATGAAATCCCAACGGTTAGGCTTATAAAAGATGGCGGGTGACGTCAATACGCACATGGAGATCAAACAGCCAATCAGCCTTCTGAACGTAGCAAGCATATAGTAAAAAGGGAAAACCCACATCAAGGGAATCCCTATGATATCATTATTTCCAGTGCGCACATGATCAGACAACCGATCAATCTTCTAAACATAGCAAGCATGTAGTAAAGAGGGAAACCCCACATCAGGGGAATCCCAATGATGTCATTGTATCCAGTAACGATCTTCTCACAGTATAGTCTGCCATTCCACAGAGGCATTTAGTCCGCGGGGAGAAACAGTGTCCAATATAAATATCCATCGCTGTTCAGTGCGTTGCAGTTTTTCAATTCGATCACCTCCCCGAGGGTCACCAGGAATGTAATCTAGAACCCGCCATTGTAGCTGATGAAACAAATGATTTTCCTGAAGGCAGTGAGTCACCATAGGTGCCGATAATGTGTTCGTTCGCAGACGAGATGCGTGTTCCCCAAGACGAATCTTAACTTGGCGAGTGGTACGGCCAACATAAAATAACCCACAAGGGCATATAATAAGGTAGACAACATAAGAGGAATCGCACGTAGTATGCCAGTGGGAACCATAAGTGATAGAAGTAGAAATATTCTGCCAAACTGGTCCAATTAGCGCCATATCACAATAAGTACATGAACCACAGGTGTAATGACCCAGATTATCATTAGACGTAGGGGGGCGATCAGAAGGCCAAGAGGACTTTACTATTCGATCACGGAGATTTGGTGCCCGAGAGTAGGCCACCCTCAGTCGTTTGCCCGAAAAATAAGAGTGGACAGATAACACCGGCCAATATCGGCGTAAGATGTTAACCACTTTAGGGACTCCTATCAAATATGGGAAAATACCCGTAAAGGCCTCCCCTTCCAAATCAGCTGTTGAGCGGGGAAAAAACAACCACTTGCGGTGAAAAAACCGTGCACGCTTATATGCTTTATGTATCAACGGAAGAGGATAGCCTCTCGCTATCAGTCGGTTCTGTAGATCAGCAGCATGCTTTTGGAAATCCTCCAGCGACGAACAGTTTCGGCGCAACCTCAAAAATTGGCCGAATGGGAGACCCCGTTTAAGCGGCATGGGATGGAAACTTGAAAACTTCAGCAACGTATTGCGTTGAACCGGCTTTCTGAATAATGTCGTGATCCCCTCTGGCGACAAAAAAATTGTAAGATCCAAAAATTGAATAGACCGCCTATCAAACACAGCAGTAAACTGAATATGAGGAGAATGCGTGTTTAAAGAACTCAGGAATTGCTGTAATTCCGTCTGAGTACCGGTCCACAGAAAAAATACATCATCTAAGAAGCGGTGCCAAAATTTCACATACTGAAACAGAGGGGAAGTATAGATGTACAGATCCTCAAACATTGCCATGTAGATGGTGGCAATCGAGGGGGCCACTGTGGCCCCCATTGCAATACCAAATATTTGTCAATAGAAGACACGATCGTGCAAAAAATAATTACCATTCAGAACCAAATCTAACATGGCTATTAAAGACCGAGGAATCCTTGTTGGGAGGTCAAGCGGATATTCAGCCAAACAGTGAAGCACCTCATGCTGATATTTGTATAAAGTGCTTGCACATCCAGAGATACTAGATATGTATATGCTAAATAATCTTGACATGATGACAGCTGTATAAGGAAATCCCCAGTGTCACGAATGTAAGAGGGAACCTTTGACGCTGCAGGCTGCAAAAACACATCGCAGAATTTAGAAAGTCCTCTTGGCCTTCTGATCGCCCCCCTACGTCTCATGATAATCCGGGTCATTACACCTGTGGTTCATGTACTTATTGTGATATGGTGCTAATTGGACCAGTTTGGCAGAATATTTCTACTTCTATCACTTATGGTTCCCACTGGCATACTACGTGCGATTCCTCTTATGTTGTCTACCTTATTATATGCCCTTGTGGGTTATTTTATGTTGGCCGTACCACTCGCCAAGTTAAGATTCGTCTTGGGGAACACGCATCTCGTCTGCGAACGAAAACATTATCGGCACCTATGGTGACTCACTGCCTTCAGGAAAATCATTTGTTTCATCAGCTACAATGGCGGGTTCTAGATTACATTCCTGGTGACCCTCGGGGGGGTGATCGAATTGAAAAATTGCAACGCACTGAACAGCGATGGATATTTATATTGGACACTGTTTCTCCCCGCGGACTAAATGCCTCTGTGGAATGGCAGACTATACTGTGAGAAGATCGTTACTGGATACAATGACATCATTGGGATTCCCCTGATGTGGGGTTTCCATTTTTACTATATGCTTGCTACGTTCAGAAGGCTGATTGGCTGTTTGATCTCCATGTGCGTATTGACGTCACCCGCCATCTTTTATAAGCCTAACCGTTGGGATTTCATTAAAAGCCAACCTTTGGGATTCAACAAATTTCACCTGCTGCAGGCCCACAGATGGGATAGACGGCTCGAAACGTGGCACGTTGTCTATGGAATTCTGTGCTGGCTGAATTAAAGAAAAAAGATAAGTTTTCAAGCATTTTAAATTAATAAAATGGATTGACCACAGCGAGGGGTGGGTTACCTTCCTGCTTTCTCTTGAATGGTCATTCCGACAAAAAAAGATAGTGTAGTAATTGGGATTTTTTGGTCTTGTGCTAATATTACACGGTAGGCTCTGAGCTGGGGTTTCAACTTTGTGGAGCTAGAAGGGAGCTGATGTTGGGGGAGGATTAGAATGGGATGGGGTTGGGAGAGTGAAATGGAGAGGGGAAAAAATATTTTGTGGGAGGGATGAAAAATCTACAATTGGCTGGGTATTGGGAGAGTAAGTGGGGATTGAGGATGGAGGGGTAAAATTTGAGTGGATGAAATAGGAATGAGGAAAGAGCAAAAGGAGAAAGATTAGTATGTTAAAGCAGATGTAGAGAGAATGGGGAAAAGAACTAGAAGAGAGAAGAAAGGACAAATGGACAGCAGACGATGGAGAGTTAGCAGAAGACAAAACCAGAAGAAAGTGGCTGGAGCAATTGTAACTGGAAAAAAAAATGCACAAAATGTAGATCTTTTTATTTTGAATTTATTAACTGGAATATGTCAGCTCTGGGAAATGTGCATCATTAATGTCTGCGCTTTGTTTAGTACAAGAGGAAATTAATTTATAGCTTTATTTCTACAGTGGTATTGTACATTCCAAGTTTGGCTTTTGGGGTTCCCAGTTTAATAATTGCCTTCCTTTTCTAAATTGTGATTCCTTGTTTGGTGATGGTCTATGTTCTGCATGTGTAACTGAGCTGAGGTATTCTGTTTATGTAATTCCTATTTGACATTGCCACTTGTTCTCTTTCCCCAGCAGGTCATGTATTGTTCTCTGAAATGTATTGGTGTAATATTTGCAGTGTTGCCTTTTGATAGGTATGGTTTGGTGCTTTATCAATCCTGGTAGTGCTGTTATGATACGGTGGGTTTGCTATGGGTTCTAAATGGGCAGCGTTTGTAGTAGTTGCTAATGTGCCTGGCAGTTGGCACTGGATTATAGTAATATAGAAATCTTTTAGTCTTTCTTTATCCATACATTCATTAAGAGACACATTTACTAAAAGTTAGTGTATGGTAACATTATGCAAATTTATGGAAATGAGGCCACTTATGCAAATGAGGCCCCACACCGAGTCTCCGCACATGGCCTCGCACCCCTCTTGGGCCACCCCTGCTCTTTAATTCTCCCTGTTGAGGATAAAAGTCAAAGCAGAGAAGCTCGCATTCTGGAGATGAATGCATGGTGTTTTGGTTTCCTGGATCACTGGATAATTTTTCCAAGGGGTGCAGAGCAGAGATGGTGTCCACCTATGCAAGAAGGGTCAAGGTGTCTTTCACAGCAGACTGGCTAACCTACTGAAGAGGGCTTTAAACTGGATTCATTGGATGGGTTAAGAAAACCCTCAGGTAAGTGAAAAAAAAAACATTTAAATACCTCTAGAAATGGGTAAAAAGGGCAACATCTGGAAAGCGGCGTGCATAAATGCCCATAGTATGGGGAAATAAGATCCTAGATATTGAGGCTTTAATGAAAGAGACTGACTTAGATTTAGTAGTGGTTATGGAAACATGGTTCATGGACAACCATGACTGGGATGTAATTATACCAGACTATACTTTATTCAGGAAGGACAGGGTAGGAAGAATGGGAGGAGTGGTACTATGTGTTTAAAAAAACAAAACCAAAAAAACTATTAAAGCAATAGAATTGTAGGGCTTACAAGGGATCAAGGAGGCACTGTGGGTTAAACTAGAAAGGGAACAGGAAATCCTTTTGGATTGGTGTGATATACAGATGTCCTTCACAGGAAGAAGTGAACAGATTTAATAAGACAGAAAGGAGACGTGCTACTGATATACTGCATGCTGATTGGCACATCCCTGTTCCTTATCGTTCCTCCAGCTTAGTCCTCACAGATGGGTTGTGCACCTCCTCCTGCAACATGAAGACTGGACCATTCAAATTTCAGCTCCGCCGGAATCGGCCTACCAGGCATCCCTGAAGCTCCAGTGTGTCCAGTCTTCATGCAGCAGGAGGACGTAGTGAGTCTAGCTGGGCTCACTAGTTTCATAGTCTAGTATACCTTTTTTTCCCTAGCTAACCTTTTGAATCCTTAATTTTTGTCCTATTAGGACTTATTTTCCTTTATTCTTTTCAGGGGTTCCTGTTTCTTTAAATTTCCGATTTTCATTTGAGCACTCTGTGTGGGGGGGGAGGACCTGAGGAAGGTCTCTCTCCTGCACAGCATCTACTGCCTTGCGCTGCTTGACTGTCTGCATTTCTCCACTGGGATCTCTGCCCCAGGACTGTTCGGGGCAGAGCTCCTCTAGTGCCGGTACAGCGCTTCCTCTCCGGGGGCTTGGGGGGGCAGCTGATTCAGTGCCGGTAAGTTTTGGCGGCTAGCGACGGTCAGAGCCGGTCCTGGTCAGGTTCACTGCGCCTCTGCCCGGCCTTGCTAGAGTTTCTTTTTCCTTTGGCGGTACTTTTAATTTGTTCAGGCAGCCTCCGCGCCGGCGGGGCTTCGGGGATCGATCGGCTGCAAGGGTTTTCTTTTTTGGCCTTGGGCGGTTTCTCAGGCGGGAAGTGAGAGCGCGCCAAGGTTCCCTTGCTCTCGCGGCCATTTTACCTTGCCCAGTCTTATCAGCGTGTTTTACACGCGGCGCTATTTTTATTATTTTATGATTTTTCTCTTCTTTCTACTGCTTGCGATTGTTTCATTCTTTGGTTTTCCCTTTATTTTCTTGCGTTAATATCAGCGATTTGCCTTATATTTTTGCTCCCCTTTTCTTTCAGGGTGTTTTGGTCCCATGGCTAGGGGGGAGGGGGGGGGCTTGCGATTTCTCTCTCTCCTTCCTTCTACCTTGCGGGTCTCTCGGTTTGTTCATTGGTACTGTGTGAATTCTTTACTCCAGTTTTTCGTGGGACATGTAAAAAAAAAAAAAAAAAAAAGAAACCAGCGCATTTGACAGGGGTGAGAACACTGTGCCTTGGGTTCTCTCTCTCTGGTATTCTGTTTCTCGCGGATGCCCAGTTCCCACTTTCTGTGCTGGTTCTGCTGGGTCTGTCAGCCCTTTTTTTTCAATCTCAGCGCTGAGGGGCATTGTTACCGCCTACTACTCGGTGTCAGGGCGTTTCCATGCCCGCGGGGTCCATTTGTGTGATTTGTGGATCTCGGAGGAGTACAGCTGCTGACACAGGCGTCTGTCAGCGCTGTGTTTCGGTGTCGCTCAGCATGGAGCAGCACCTAGAGAGTTCATTGCCGGCTGTGGCGCAGCCCGGTCCCGTGACGGAGGACTTGGAGTCGCCGCTGGAGGGGCCCTCCGGACTTCCTTCTGCGGTCTCCTTGGCGTCTGGGGGGCAGTTGGACCTCGGGGGTACCTTGCCCTTGGAGGATTTCTCTCCCGATTTTGTCTTACTGATGCATCAGGCGTTTTGCCGTAAGCGCCAGAGCGTGGGCGCTGCCCCACCGTCGGCGCCAGGGGTGTTGGCCCCTGCCTCGTCGGCGGAGAATCAGTTTCCTGGGATCAAGGCTCCCAAGCGACAACGTCTGCACGAATCCTTCCAGGCGGAGACTGAGTGGCCTGAGGGTGGTGATCCTGATTTCGACCATGAAGCGGAGGGGGAGGCTTTGGAGGGCGAGCTCCCTGAACCGGAGGATCAAGCAAAGATTATTAGAGTGTTCAGACGAGAGGAGTTGCCTGCTCTTGTTTCGGAGGCGATCCAGACTCTGGGTTGGCTCTGACTCCTCCGGTGGAGGAGGCGGACGGAGCGGACCCCATTATTCAGGCGGTTCGGCAGACTAGCGTGGTTTTTCCCATTCACAAAGTTATTGATCAGATGATTCAGTCAGAGTGGGATACTCCTGAATCAGGTCTCAAAGGGGTAAAGGTAATGCGTCGGCTCTACCCTATGTCGGACCACGATCTGGAGCGTTTTCGCTCTCCCAAGGTGGATGCGGCGGTCTCGGCGGTGACTAAGAAAACCACGATTCCGGTGGAAGGTAGTGCGGCCTTACGCGAGCCGCAGGACCGGAAGATGGACGGTCTATTGAAGCAGTCGTTTGAGGCAGATGCAATTGCATTACAGGCCTCTGTTTGTGGAGCTTGGGTAGCTCGTGCCTGTTTGCGCTGGGTTCAGCGGCTTCAACAATCGGCCTCCGCGGAGGCCGATATGTTAGGTGAGCTTCACCGCTTGGAATCGGGTTCGGCCTATTTGGCGGATGTTCATTATGATCTCATCAGAGCCCTCTCTAATAGCATGGCGTCCGTGGTAGCGGCACGCTGAGCTCTTTGGTTGAAGAATTGGGCAGCGGATGGGTCGTCCAAGTCGCGGCTGGGCAGATTACCCTTTAAAGGTCGGCTGCTTTTTGGTGAGGATTTGGATAAGTTGGTCAAGGATTTGGGCGAGTCCAAGGGCGGTCGCCTGCCAGAGGATCGGCCCAAGCGAGGGCGGCCGCTGCCAGCGGTTCGGGGGCAGTTTCAAGACTTTCGTAGGTTTCGATCGCCCCGTTCTGGAGGTTTCCAGCGTGGCAGATATATTTCGAGGACCTCGAGCTTTCGAGGCTTTCGCGGAGCCAGTAGAGGATTTGCGGCTGCAGCCCCTGCATCTGCTCGCAAGCCCCAATGAAGGGCAGCGGGCCCCGGCGGAGATTCCAGTGATCGGAGGTCGCCTTCGTCGCTTTCTCTCCTCTTGGGCCCAGATCACCTCCGATCAGTGGTTTTGGACATCGTCCGGGACGGGTATGTCCTGGACTTGGCCAGGCCCGTCCTCGACTCCTTTGTGGCGTCTCCCTGCCGGGGGGCTCGCAAGACAGCTCAGGTTCGCCAAACTCTCGATCGTCTTGTCCAGCTGGGGGCGGTAGTTCCTGTGCCGCAGACGGAGTATGGCCTTGGAAGGTACTCCATTTATTTCATGGTGCCAAAGAAGGGTGGCGACCTTCGCCCCATTCTGGATCTCAAAGGGGTGAACCGCTGTCTGCGGGTGCCCCACTTTCGCATGGAAACCCTACGGTCAGTGCTAGTCGCCGTCCGCAAGGGCGAGTTCCTCACTTCCCTCGACCTCACGGAGGCTTATCTCCATATCCCGATTCGGGAGGACCAACAAAAGTACCTCCGATTCGCCTTGCCGTGGGGTCACTTCCAGTTCCAGGCATTGCCCTTCGGTCTCGCGACCGCGCCGAGGGTGTTCACCAAAATCATGGTGGTAGTCGCGGGGCCTTGCGCAAGGAGGGGGTGCTAGTCCATCCTTATCTAGACGATTGGTTAATTCGGGGGAAGTCTCGCGAGGAGAGTATGGCAGCGACTTCCAAGGTCGTGGCGCTCTTGCAATCTCTCGGCTGGGTCGTCAACCCGCGCAAGAGCCATCTGGTTCCGACGCAGCATCTCGAGTATTTAGGCGTGCGGTTCGATACTTGCGGGGGAGCGGTTTTCCTTCCCGACCACAGGGTGTTGGCGCTTCAGTCTCTCGTCCGTCGGTTTCGGCAAAACCCCGCTCCGTCGGCGTGGCTCTACCTTCAGTTGCTGGGGACGATGGCGGCTTCCCTGGAAGTAGTGCCTTGGGCTCGCTTTCACATGCGTTCCCTTCAGAGGGCCTTGCTCCGTCGCTGGTCCAACCAGTCGGATTCCCTGAACAAACGGCTTCCTTGCCCACTGACGGTACGGCGGGATCTTCAGTGGTGGCTGCGATGATCCTCGCTCCGGGCGGGAATGCCTCTGGAGCAACCGGATTGGATTACGATACTGACGGATGCTTGTCTGACGGGCTGGGGTGCCCACTGCGACGACCAGTTCGCCCAAGGTCTCTGGTCTCCAGAGGAGAGCGGTTGGTCCATCAATCGCCTGGAACTTCGAGCAGTGAGGTTGGCCTTGCAAAGCTTCGAGACCCTGATATCTTCTCGGGCAGTGCGGGTACTCTCCGACAATGCGGCGACAGTGGCATACATAAACAGGCAGGGCGGTACCGGAAGCGTCGGCTTGGAGGCGGAGGCTCGGGTATTGTTCCAGTGGATCGAGCCTCGGCTCCAAGCCATCTCAGCAGCACACATTGCCGGGAAAGACAACGTGACGGCCGACTTTCTCAGCAGGGTTCAGGTGGATCCCGGCGAATGGGAACTCAACCCAAAGGTCTTCGCGCAGCTGGTTCAGCGTTGGGGCCAGCCGGTCATGGACCTGATGGCCACGTTACGCTCAGCAAAACCGGCTCGGTTCTACAGTCGGCGACGGGCGCCGATGTCAGAAGGCCTGGATGCCCTGTTGCAGACTTGGCCCTCCACGGGTCTTCTTTACGTGTTTCCCCCGTGGCCTCTGCTGGGGCGCGTGATTCAGCGTATCGAGGCCCACCGGGGTCGAGTCCTCTTGATAGCCCCGGATTGGCCTCGACGTCCTTGGTATGCCGATCTGATGAGGTTGGTAGACGGCTCTCCGTGGCGGCTTCCGCTGGATCCGGATCTGTTGTGTCAGGGTCCTCTTCGCATGCCGCAAGTGGGGAGATTCTCTCTTACGGCCTGGCTATTGAACGGGCGAGGCTAAGAAAACGAGGTTATTCCAGGTCTGTCGTGGCGACTCTGTTACAAGCGCGCAAAAGATCCACTTCTCTGGCCTATGTCCGGGTGTGGCGCATCTTTGAGGATTGGTGCTCTCGACGTCAGGTTCGAGCCGCTACGGCCTCAATTCCCGTGGTACTCGATTTTTTTACAAGACGGTTTTGCTAAAGGTTTGGCTGCCAGTTCCTTGCGAGTGCAGTTGGCGGCGCTTTCATGCTACCGGGGTAAGGTTCACGGCGTATCGCTGGGTGCCCATGTCGATGTCGTTCGCTTCTTGAGGGCCGTATCTCGGCTTCGTCCGGTTCGCCGAATTTCTGTGCCTTCGTGGGATCTCAACTTGGTTTTGCAGTCCCTCACTGAGGCTCCCTTTGAGCCTCTCTCTCATAGTTCGGTAAAGGATTTGACTCTTAAAACGGTGTTCTTAGTAGCGATTTGTTCGGCGCGGCGTATCTCCGAACTCCAGGCGCTTTCTTGCAGGGAACCTTTCTTGTCTTTCTCGGCCCAGAAAGTCGTTCTGCGGCCGGTGCCTTCCTTTTTGCCTAAGGTATCTTCTCCTTTCCACGTGAATCAAGTGGTTTCGCTCCCGGTATTTCCTGCATCGGGGGAGCAAGCCTCAGATCGCGGTCTTAGTCGTTTAGATCTTAAGAGGGTTCTCCGGCGCTATTTGAAAGTTACCAGTGATTTTCGTAAATCGGATCGTTTGTGCTGTTTGACGGACCTCGCAAAGGTGAGGCAGCGGCAAAAGCCTCCATTGCTCGGTGGATTAAGGAGGCGATTAACTCGGCTTATCTGTTGCACGGTCGGCTGCCGCCTGTTGGTTTGCGCGCCCATTCAACCAGGGTGCAGGCTGCGTCCTGGGCGGAGTTTAGTTTAGTATCTCCGGTGGAGATATGTAGGGCGGCAACGTGGTCTTCTCTGCACACCTTCAGTAAGCACTATAGACTTGATGTCTTGGCGGCGGGCGATGCACGTTTCGGATCATCGGTTCTGCGTGCCGGCTGGAAGAATCCCGCCCGTTAGGCTGCTTTGTTACATCCCATCTGTGAGGACTAAGCTGGAGGAACGATAAGGAAATAGTAATTACACTTACCTGGTAATTGTAGTTCCTTGAGAGACGACAGCTTAGTCCTCCTGCCCTCCCTATATTCATTCTTTTTAGCGCGGCACGCCTTGGGTTCAGAAGTCCGTACTCCCAGGTGAGTGTCTTTCTTTAGTTCTTTGGTTTCGTTTCCATCTTTTTTTTCTCTTTATCTCGCTATCGGCTTATGCTGCGGCAGGAGCGAGACATTCTGTGTCTGTGGATTTGGTTCCATTAACTATTTAAAAAAAAAAAAAATAAAAAATAAAAAATACAAAGAAAATGACCGAACAGGACTTTTTAAAGGTTAGCTATTTCTTTGAGTTTGTTTTGACAATAGGTCACTGGAGCTTCAGGGATGCCTGGTAGGCTGATTCCGGCGGAGCTGAAATTTGATTGGTCCAGTCTTCATGCTGCAGGAGGAGGTGCACAACCCATCTGTGAGGACTAAGCTGTCGTCTCTCAAGGAACTACAATTACCAGGTAAGTGTAATTACTATTTATGTCATCTAGAAGTAAGGAGATCTAGATTCTTTACAGGAAGAACTATTCAGGCAACTGGTAACAGAACCCACACGTGAAGGGGCCAAACTGGACCTTGTGCTTACCAATTGGGAAAGTGTTTCTGATGATATTGTGGGAGATCAACTTGCATCCAGTGATCACCAGATGGTGTGGTTCAGTATTAGGACTAGGGCTGAAAGTCCTTCAAAAGTGAGCGCCTTAGACTTTAGGAAAACGAACTGGGATAATACTTCAAGGAGTCGTTGGTGGGATGAACAGCTGGGGGATGTAGAAAAGCAATGGGCGAAACTGAAAGGGGGTATTTTTAACGGCAGCAAACTTTTTTATTAGGTAAATAAATGTAAAAGGAAAAGGAGACCACTGGTTCTCAAAGTACCTTGAAAAAGTGAAAAAAAGAGGGTGGCCTTCATAAAATACAAGAGCTCATAGAAAAGGCCGAGCATCATTGGAAAAACTTAGAAGCTAGGAAAGTAGTTAGGAAAGCAAAGATACCAAAAGAAGAAATAGCCAAGGCAATAAAATGGGGGAACCAGACTTTTTCAGATCTTAGCAAGAGGAGGAAGTGCAAAAGTGGTAGTGTCAGACTCAAGGGTAACGGAGGAATATGTAGAAAATGAGGAGAAAGCGGCAGTGTTTAGCATTTTTGTTTAACATTTTTGTTATGCATTCACAGATGAAGGGCTAGTGGCCTAGTGGTTGAGGCAAGTTATCTCAGGCTGGATTTTCTTTTCTTAACATTTTTGTTAGTGATATAGCAGAAGGACTTTTGGGTAAGTTTGTGGGTTTGTTTGTTTTTTGCATCTTTGTGGATGATACCAAAATCTTCTGGAAGGAGTAGATAACATAAGGAGGGATCTAGCTAAGCTTGAATGGTTGAATTTGGCAGTTGAGATTTAACACTAAAAAAAAAATGCAGGGTCATGCATTTGGGATGCAAAAATCCAAGGGAACAGTACAGTATAGGGGATGAGGTATTTCTGTCCCCAAAAGAGCAGGACCTGGGTGTGATTAAGATCAGAAACAAAGTGGCTAAATGGGTAGAAAAGGTGACGGCAAAAACCAGAAGAATGTTTGTGTGCATAGTGAGAGGAATGGCCAGCAGGAAAAGGGAGGTGATAGTGCTTCTGTATAAGTCTTTGAGACTTCATTTTGGAGTATTGTGTTCAGTTCTGGAGACCACACATTCAAAAGGGTATAAATGGGATGGAGTCGGTGCAGAGGGTGGTCAGTGGTCTTAGTTATAAACCATATGGGCAGACTTAAAGATCTCAATATGTATACTTTAGAGGAAAGGTGGGATAGAGGAGATATGATAGAGGCGTTTAAATATCTCCATGGCATAAATGCACAGGAGGAGAGCCTCGTTCAACTGAAAAACTCTGCAATGAGGGGAACATAGGAGTAAAATGTGAAAATATTTTTTTATAGAAAGTAGTAGATGTAGAGAAGAGGACAGTATCTGAATTCAAGAAAGCATGAGACAAATAGAAGATCTGTAAAGGGGGGGAAAAGGGACTATAGTAGTTGATATGGAAGGGCAGTCTAGAAAGGCCATATGGTCTCTCTTCCATCATGTTTCTGTTAGCGCCATTATTTGTAATCTGAAAAGGAGGAGAAACATTAATAGCTAGAGTGAAGTCTTGATGACCATCGTTATCTCAGCTTCCCGTTGAACGTTAGCTCAAAAAGGTAGGTCTTTAAGCCCCTTTTTGAATCTAACAATGAATTGTTACTTGTCAAGCATTGACAGTGTGTTCCATAAGGAGGATGCCAAATAAAAATGCTGAGTGGTGTGTGGTTTCATGTCATACACGAGATGGAGTAGGAATGGTGAGTCAGTTATGCATGGAATGAAAGGTTCTGGAGGGGTTGTAAGGTATTAATAGATCAGTGAAGTATTCTAGAATTCCCATAGAGAGGATGTTATGGGTGAGTGGAATTAGTGTGTTGAATTTAATATGGTACAATATTGGAAGCCAGTGTTCTGCAGTTAACAGTGGGATTACATGTACAAATTTTGTGTTTACTGTGAAGGAGCCTATCAGCTGTATTTAATAACAGTTGACTCTTTAAGGAAGAAGCTTTAATGCCATTAAGCTGTGAGCTACAGTACTCTAATCTGTAGAAAACTGTCATAGATCAATGTTCGAAGTTCTTTGGCATCGACAAAAGGAGAAATACTAAGAATTTGATGAAAGGCAAAATAACTAGAATGAATTACCAAGGACATTTGAGTATCAAAACATAAATTGGAGTAAAAAGAGCCACCCAAAGAATGAAGAGACTTTAAAAAGTGCATGCTTATAATCAAGAATGCTAGGGGCAAAGTTAGAGGGCTGATAACTGCCAGTGTCTGCTGTGGATGGAGGTACATGAGATGTTGGAGTAGGGAATGTGATGTGTAGGAGTGTTTATATGGGAGATGGCAGGTGTAGGTGTGGTTTCTGAGTAGTGATGCAATAGGAGGTGTCTGAAATGGGCTGGGGGTGTGTGAGAAGGGCTTCAGGTACACATTGAGAGCATGAGTGGAAGGGATCTGGGGCAGTGGTGCACAGGAAGGTTATCTGAAGTGGGTGTTCAGGGATAATGTCAAAGGTGCACTGGAAGATTCTGGGGAAATAGTCTTCCCATCATCCTCCAGCCCACCTCCTTATCCTCCATCAGCAGATAAAGTCTGTTGGAATGCTGGAAGCGGGAGCAGGGCCAGCTCAAAATTATCTGATTATCCCAGGGCATCCTTCAGCTGTTTGCCCCCTCCTCCAGTAGCCCAACATTTCCCCTTCACTTGCCTAGCACTTTCCCCCATAGTCCAGAGCCTCCCCTTTCCTCTTAAACCCTCTCCGGTATTCAGCATCCCATCTCCCCTTCACTTCACTGCCCCAGGTGTCCATCTCACTTTTCCTTCTCTGCAACAAGGGGGCATAGTATGAGGGTGAAAGGGGAATAGACTCAGGAGTAATATGTGGAAATATTTCTTTACGGAAAGAGTGGTGGATGCATGGAATAGTCTCCCAGTGGAGGTAGTAGAGACGAGGACAGTATCTGAATCCCAAGAAAACATGGGACAAACACAGAAGATCTCTAAAGGAAAAAATGGGGACTATAGTTGTTGATATGGAAGGCAGACTAGATAGGTCATATGGTCTTTCTCTAACCCCCCCCCCCCCCAGGAAGTCAGGATGGCATACACTGTACTCTCAGCAGTGTTGTCGCGCTGTCTTTCATGCCCTGGTTTTGAAGTGCTTAAGCATGTCAGGTTTTTTTTTTTCCTCTTTCTGTCATGTGGAGCAAAGTCAGACCTGTAGGATATTGTGGATCTTACCACAAGGCCTAGTTCCATGTGGCAGGAAGAAAGAAGATGGACTTTAGCACTTCAAAGGAGAGGATCAGACAAGCACCAACATTGCTGAAAATAGTGTTTGCTGCGCTGTCCTCCCGGTGGGGAGAAAGGGAAGATGAGATGCTGAACACAGATTGGGGGGGGGGGGGGGTGGTAAGGGAGTGATGGATTGGAAAGAGGGTTGGGAGGGATGGATCAAAGGTGATCGCAGACAGCATGGCAATACTCAAAATACAATGTCTGCTGTACGGACCTTCCAGTGCATTGCCGGTGCACCTCAAATTTTGATCTGCAAGTTCTCAGCATGATGGCCCCTACCATTAGGCAGCTCAGTGGTAGCCGAGTCCCCGATTGCAATGCAGATGCTGCAAAAAGAACAAAGGGACCAGAAAGGAGGAGACAAAGCGCTAGTGAGTCTGTTGAAATCGGTGAAGAATAAGTGAGATGAAAACATTACAGTATTTTGAAAAGACTTTATTTAGAGTTCTAGCTTCATGTGTTGGCCTTTCTACTTGAAAGAAACCGCAACAACAAATTGTGTTTTCATTCAGATGCTGGCCTGACAGACTTTTGTGGTGTGAAGTGACTGGTGCAGCCCAGGAGGATGACAGTAACCACAGAAATAGGGACTTCAGGAATTGCCCCACACTGTACACGTGGTGTTCAGCCCCCAGCCCCTTACAAAAGCATGTTCCACTACTGAATCAGGTTATCTGCTGAAGTTGAGTAGTGGTTAAAAAAAAATGAAACTTCAAGTCCTGACTTGCTCCACGCATAAGAAATGTTTTAGTACCAGATAAAGCAAAGCTATAATCTTTAAATGTGGATTCCACAGCAGTATTAAGACCATGCAGCGCCAAAAAATCAAGATTAAATTTAAGGACCACATACCTGAATGATGCATGCTTTGCAAAGTGAAATAACTGCAATGATTTATGCTGTGACAGCTTTGCCAGTCACAGTAGTTCCAGGTAAAACATGAGTACATTGTGTTAATGGAACCTCCTTCTGTGTGTTGAAATCTGATAAGTCTGTATTCTTAAAATGGAACTCTTAGAAATAATAAGTACATAGGAAGTATGGACTCTGAGTTCAGACATACCAAGAGAAACAAAAAAGGAAAATAAGGTAATGCCTTTTCATTGGACTAACTTGATACATTTTTGGAATAGCTTTTGAAGGTTGAAACTGCCTTCAGGTCAGGACAGTCCTTATTTATCTTGTGCTGTTTGGTTTTTAGTTTTTTAAATTTAACTACTATAAAGTGAACTGACATGGCAACCACGCTTCTTTATCCAGAAATACCAAATAAGCCCATTGGCTTTTTCATTTTATTTCACAAGATTTGGGTATGTTTTTAGATTTGGCATGCTTGTAAAGTGTCATTTTTGCATCTGTTTTATGTGTGATGGTTGGCATATACTGTTATGAAGTCAATCAAAGACAGTTTTATGCAGGCAAATTCATGTTTTTACTTACTCATGAACTGGCTATTGCCATCTTTCCATGTGGGTAGAAGCATGTGCACGGACATAGCATGGATGTAATCATGTCTGGGGCCATTTAATTATTCATGGAGATACATAATCTGAGTGTAGTTCTGGTTTTGATTCCATGTAGGCACAAATGTATGTAGGTACTTGGTAATCCTGTTCTACTTGTTGGCCAGATGTTAGAGGGAAATTCTGAGGAGTTTTCCTTTGGACCACAGCTTATGTTTGGGGGTTAAAATGTTACCCTTTTAAGAGGTTAATCTTTTATAAAGCATTTCCTATGTGTAAAGCATGTTTTGCATATAGGAAATGGACTCTATAAAACTGTATGGCTATATGCATATGTACTTTTATGTGGTTGACACATAGGCATTCCTGGGGTGAATATTTAGGCAGAACGGCAAGGCGCACATGCGCTTTATAAAATAGAGCTAGCAACTATCGCACCTCAGTTACACCTCCTTGGCTATAATTGCAAACGGAATACATGCAGAAAACTGCAATTGCGTTAGAGCACACAGAACTCTGTACAGAATCATTTGTGTATTACTAGACATTCTATAAGGGCGCATAACATGTGGCCTCTGTAAAATGTGTTTAAATAATAATTTTGTGTTCTGTTACAAAAGTATCCACTAAGACTCTAAGCCCCATTTTGCCTAGGGGCTGGAAGCGGGGAAATGGGGTGTCCAGGTCTGGATGTTCAAAATTCTCCTGTTTTTTTGTAAAAGGCTCTGAACATGGAGCCGTTTGTAAAATACATAAAAGGACATCAGCAAATGCACATGTTTGCCAGCACATACAGGAAAACTCAATATGAGATAGAACAGAATCCTAAACCAACAAGTGATCGCATAACAAATAACCAAAGGTAAATGATCTCTCTAGAGCATCCCAAAAGATGGTGTGACTGTTGATCATATAGCAGTAAGCATTTTTGGCAGACCGTTTTTTGCCTCGAATTGCAAACCAGTTCGTTTTACTCTTTTGAAAACCATTCCACTTTTAAAAATCCTTCCCAAAACAATGTAACGTGCGCTTCAAAAGCAATATAATGTGCAGTTCAATAACAATGGAAAATTCATTTAAATTCACTTAGCTGTGCTGTAATTTTGTGAAGGATAGCCTCAGTGAGCATTCAAAGGGGAATAATCATCGATGCAGTACCTTGTTTTGAACCCTTACACTTTCCTTATGGTTCAGTGTCAGGATCCAACCTTTTCAAAGTTCACTGCTTGACCTTTTTGCTCTCCACTAAATCTTGCAATTAACTGCTTTCACGCTACTGTTAAGCACAGAATCATGGTGCTCTTCACTCCAAACAGCATTTTTCCCATCTGGCTTATAGCTTGTGAAGCCTTTAACATCCGTTAACTCTACCAATGAGCAGCGCACGTACAGCAAAGCAGTCATTTCAAAAATACAACACCGTGGCATCGTTTGGGGCTTTACACATATATGCGCCGACATCTACTGGTGTATGTGCTGGATTTTACAAAGTTACATGTATGAGAGGAGACTAGGAACAGAGTGAAATAACAACTACTTTTTAATGAATTTTTTGAGGTGGAGTTAGGTACCACAGAAGTTGGCACATTTGCCTCTTCAATGACTGGCGGAGACCTCTGCTCCAAACTCTCAGGTAGACGTCACTTGCACGTGTGTTTGAAGCAGGCACGAAAGCCGTCATGCAAATTTTCAACAATGTAAAAGTATTCCCTTTCTAAAATGTGAGCTACATGTACAAATTTCTTGCCTACTCGTACTACACCCCCATTATTTTCTTCCTCCCGGGACATCTGCACACGCAGATAGCAGCTTTCTGACATCACCATTTACATAAACACATGTAAATGTGTAGTTTACATGCATATTTCCATGTGTAGATGCTTCTGTAATGACCCGTGTTTTAGTTTAACAATGGCCTTAATGCTTGAATGTATATGTGTAGTGTCAGACGGGTTCTTGTTCATCTTTAGCGTCTGCTTAAGGTCTGCATTAGAGAATTCTTTCTTTAGTTTTCTGCTATAGACTTGCCTCTAGAGAAATAAACCTGTGTAATCTTGAAAGCTCATGTGCGACATCCTTTTCTGGCAGATACTTTCATAAGATATTACAACCTACTAAGATTCCAGTTCTAAGGACAAGTTGGCATGAATGTCTCGCATCTGCATTCCTTTTCCAAGGACAGTAGAACACTATTCGGGTATTTTAGTCATATACGCATGTAAGTATGCACTTAACATGTACAAATGACATGGCCATTATTTTGCAATTGCCCACACTCATCTGATCGCCCAAACTTTCACTGTAGTTGTGCACAGAGGTGGAGCCTGGATAGAGCACAAGGCTATGCATGTAAATTATAAAATCCAGTACTTTACAAATTTAGGCCTGGGCATTTACACCAGCTCTTGTGTAAGTGATCACGCATTAAACCAACCCATTTTTGGTTATTTGTGCTTGGATTTGTACACAGCTGACTTTATGAAATGGGCTTCAAATAACATACATTAACTAGACAGGAGTTTATCAAATTACCATCAGAGCAGTAACTTTTTATAAACCACTTCTGTGCCTAAAACACTCTTCTAGGCATATAAATCGACTCTTATAAAGAAAGTAGGACAGTCGTAAACAGTGTGCAGTGCAAGCCTGCATGTATTTTTACCGTAAGCATGCACAGAGGCTGAGTTTGGGCAGAGCTTGCGAAGAGCCTCGACGTACATGGCGTATTTTATAAAATATGCACTTGAGGTACATGCTGACCTTTACACCTGCTCTTGAGCACCTGTGATAAAGACAAATATGTGCTTGTGTTTATAAAACAGGTAATTTCCTGTCCATTTAACCCACTATGATGGGAATTTTTATAAAGGGCAGCTAACAAATTTTAAAAATGTGCCTTTTTTTATATATGTCTAATTTTTTAAAAGCAACATAAGCAACCTCATCCTCCCTTTCCCAACCATCTTCTCACTTTTTTTTTTCTCATATACTCCTTTTTCCGCTTTCCTGCTTAGTTCTCTCACTTGGCCTGATGTCACCTCCTTTTTTCCCCACTACCACCCCAAGGCATTGACCAGAGGGTGAAGATGTTTCAGCTGTTTCCTTCCCGTTCCATGTCATACCAGTCAAAGTACAGTTGCTCCAGGCAAATGGGAGCATGCATTTTCAAAACTACATGGAAGATATCGCTGCAGTTTTCTGAGAGTTATGAGGGTAGGGTGATCAGTTACAGCTTCGTTCCTGTCTGTAGTCTTTCTGTGTTAGGAGACATCTGTGGCTTAGTATGTATCTCTTTGGAACAGTGGCAGTTGGTGGAGATGGAAGGGTGTGATCTTGATCTTGTTCTCAGAACATTGTACCAGTCATGATGTCCGTGGTTTAATTGTGTGCCTTATTAATTGCTAGAAACCATGTACGTAAAAAGTCAGCCACCTATAATTGTTTGAAGTTGGGTGGAATAGATTTGTGATGTGTAGCTTGGTACATTATGAACCTAAGGCATTGTTTATCTGTGGTGTAACCACCTGATTTTGAAAAACCAACCACTGCCTAGTCACAAGGTTGAGCAAATGCTAATTTGAGGGCTAGTCTTTTTATATCTGCATCCAGTCTTGCATTCAGAATGGAAAGGAACCCTCCCTAGGAATGTCTGGCGTAAAGCTATCATGTTCTGGGTCCTAATTGCATGGAAGCCCATTAATAACTAGAGGTGTTCCAACTTGTCTGACAGTACCTGGGAGGCAAGTATCTTGGATAACGTTTGTAAATGGGCATAGTTTCTTAGCTTTGATGTACTACTATGAAGAGCAACAGAGGGGAACTGGATTACCCTCAAAGCTTAATTATCAGGATTCCTTAAGTTTTACTAGTCACAGCATGCTACGCAGACGTCTGCAGCTTGTCACGGACAAGCCTGTCTGAAAACAGAAAAGGAGAAGAGGCGGGATAGTCTCCAAGCACTTATTCCATCCACTGGAGGTTTCTGTCCCCTTTTCCTACCAAAGCATCTTGTATTTTGATACAAAAATCAAGCCTACAGTGCTGTATCAGGACATCTATGTATGAAGTCCAAAAAGGTGCCTATTTTCTAAAAGCAACACAGCCACCTTATGTGCTTTTATAAAATAGGTTTTTCAGGTGACATTTTTCTTACCAGATAATGTCTTGCCCTTGATTTCTGCTAGACCACTCCAGACAAGTGGGTTGACGTCACCTATCAGCAGTTTGGTGGAGACAAAGAACCAGTGAAAAGCCCAGATTTCAATGACATCACTCCTATGCCTCTATTTTGCTCAGCCACCAGAGGTCTCTTCACTATCTATCCCAAAGCATATGGGAGAATATGGCAAGCCACACATCCTCCAATATGTGAGGCTTCTATGGCGCTTAATCCAATGAGTACTCTCATCAACTCTTTGGGATATGGATTTAGCCTGAATCCTAAAGGAGGTAACAACTCAGAGGTAATATCAAATTTACTATTTTGTAGACTTCTGAAGCTCTACATTTCTAGTGACCAACAATTAGCAGAACAACTCCATGTAGTGAAAAGCTTTTCTAATGACAGGATGACTTTTGGCCTAGACAATTGTGCTAAGGCAACTTTTTTTTTTTTTTTTTTAGGAAAATTTTGAGCAAAATGAAAAAATCTCCCTGGGTGAGGGCTGTCACATCAAGGAACTTGTACATTAAGGCATATATAAATATCGTGGAGTAGAGGAAGGAACAACACTCAAGCAGAAATTATCGAGAGGATCAGTAAAGAATACTATAGAAGAATAAAATCATTATTGAAAAGTACCTTAGCATCGTGGAATAAGATACAAGCCATCAATCAGCTGCCAATCCCTGTATTCTCATACAGCTTTGAGATTGTAGATTGGCCTCTTAAAGATCTTGAAAAACTCTTCAATGAAGAGTAAATTACTATGAAGTAATTTACAAGAATCAGTGTATGCCAAGACTGTACATTCCTAGAGCTGAACATATAATATAGATGTATATATGATGTGTGCTCCGAAGTTGTCTTCCATGCACCCCTGTTTGATCTCCATTTAAAGGGCCAGACATTAAATTAATTTTTGTGTCCTTTGTCATCCCCTTGTCTTCTCTGGGGCTCTTGTGTATTTTTGGAAATATGAAAGTAAGTATCCATAATCTGTCTCCATCATTAAACTTGGACAAGTGTTCCAACTAGAAGGAATGAGAGAATCCAGAAGCATACACAAAGGAAACAACAACAATTTGCAAAAGAAGAGAAACTCTTCAAAGAATTAGATCAGCAAATGAGGAAAAACAAGTGGCAAATGCACAAATAGTGGGAAATAGTGTTACTCCCTCACTTGGTTTGCAGTTTGTCGTGCTGTGAGGGCTTGCGTGCATCAGTGATGCTGAGAGCTAAACTAGCGGTAGTTTAAGTACTGGCAGGGTCTCCCAAGATGGACAGGTCTCAGCTGAGGTGCCAGACCAAGACAAACCACCCATCTGGGCAGCAACAGAATGGGATAGTGTTGACGGCGGAGGATCACATTTCTCTGACAACGTCAACAACACCAAACTTAAACTGCGCGGAAGAAAGGCCCGGCAATCTACTTCTGTATCTTGACATGAAAACCCAATGGATAGTTACAGCAAAACAAATTGTGCTATGGTGCTGGAAGATGAGACCCCCAGGTCGGAAGGCACTCAACTAGCTACTGGGGAAGAGCTGAAGACTTTTCAGAGTAAAGCCAGCATTTATGATGTGGTTGGATCAAAGCCCTCGAAGTCTGTCATTTCTTTCTCCTCTGCTCTTGAAGTAACAAGAAAATGTCAAAGATCAGAAATTTTCCATAGTATTAGAAGCCACATGCTTGATAAAATCATTTCCAAGCACATCTTTACAAACTACCCATACATGTTATATCTTACGAACTCCAGAAGGAAGCTCTTTGGCATGATTAAAGTACTACACCAAGCATTCTCAGTAAATTTGAGAGATTGAGATCATACTCCACATACTCTGGCTTAGTAGTGAGGTTCATTACTGTTACGGTTACACGTTGCAAGGTTCCACATTAGAAACCACCACCCAGGAAAGATTTAGGTGCCATCATAGATAACATGTTGAAACCCTCCGCCCTGTGTGCAGCGGTGGCCAAGAAAGCAAATAGAATGCTAGGAATCATAAGGAAAGGAATGGAAAATAAAACAAAGGGTATTATAATGCCTCTGTATCGTTCCATGGTGCGACTGCATCTTGAATATTGTGTGCAATTATGGTCCCCGTTTCTTAAAAAGGATATAGTGTTATTAGAAAAGGTACAAAGAGCAGCCACCAAAATGGTAAAGGGGATGGAAGGATTACCCCTATGAGGAGAGACTAAAAAGGTTAGGGCTCTTCAACCTGGAAAAGGGACAGCTGAGGGGAGATATGATAGAGGTCTATAAATTAATGAATGGTAAACGTAGGTAGATTTATTAGTGTAAATTTGTAAAACGTTACCCCAGTTATGTCCAAGTTACAGTCCCTGTTCTCTGTAAATACAATGCAGCCCTGACTGCATTGTATAAGGTTCTGTTAAATGTACACCGAACTGATGCGAATAGCGCGGTATAGAAGAGACGTTAAATAAAATTAAATAAATAAATTGTTTACACCATCAAAATACAGAGACTAGGGGACATGCTATGAAGCTACAGTGTAACCTATTTAAAACTAATAAGAGAAAATATTTTTTTCATTCAACGTGTAATCAAATTCTGGCATTTTTTACTGGAGGATGTAATAAAAACTGTTGGTGTAGCTAGGCTTAGTTTTGGACAAGTTCCTGGAGGAAAGGTCCATAAACCATTATTAAAGGGGACCCAGAAAATCCACTGACTCCAATACAAGCATTGTGGAACCTGTCTTTTGGGAAAATTGCTATGTAGGTACTGGTGACCTAGATTATCCACTGTTGGAAACAGGATACTGGGCTTGATAGACCTTCGTCTGATCCAGTATGGCATATCTTATGTTCTTATGGTATACACAAAACTAACTCATTTGGAGAAACTGCCCCTCGATTATTTTTTATTTAACTAGGCTTATATACTGCTTTTTCTATGAGTCAAAGCAGTGTACATTCAGGTACTATATATATTTCCCTTGTCCCCAAAGGGCTCACAATCTTTTTACCTGAGGCAACAGAGGGTCAAGTGGCTTGCCCAAGGCCACAAGGAGCACCTGTAGGACTAGAAAGCCCTGTCCTTCTGGCCCAAGGTTATTGTCTTTTGGTGGGATTGGAACCTCTGGCCCTCCAGATCAAGGTAACCTGCCCCAACAACTAGGCCACACCTCCCCATTGTTGCCCCAGTTGTGGGTAACAATGACTGACTAATCAACAGTAGAGAACTATGTACAGGAAAGCAGAAGACTGTCGAAGATGAACCTGCAGAGCCAAACATAAAAATCATAGCAGACCCAAAGTTATCACAGCAGAACAGAGCAAATACAGTAATGAGGGCAGCCTAAACTGGACGGTCTAGCAGGACTCAAGGAAAGGACATTATTTGGTAAGTAAAATGTCACCTTCCATATTGTCCTACTAGAGCAGTCCAGACAAGTGGGTGTACCAAAGTTATGACTCCACTGGGTGGAAAGACACAGCAGCTTGCAAAACCCTTGAGCCAAATGCCATGTCTGTCCACGCATGGACATCCAAGCGGTAATGCTTGTCAACAAAAGTGGAAAGTGGTGCCCACGTTGCCGTCTGACAAATGTCAGCAGGGTGTACCGACCTCTGCTCCACCCATGAGGACACTTGCGCTCAGGTAGAATGGGTGCACAAACTCTCCGAAACAACCAGTTCTGCAACAGATACGCCGAGGTAATGACATCCTTAATCCAGCGCCCCAAAGTAGACATAGTTATCGCATCACCCTTGTGTGAGCCAGCAAATGGCACAAAAAGATGGTCAGACTTATGAGAAGAATTCATAATCTTCAAGTACTGGAGAAGCACCCTCCGGACATCCACAAGGTAAAGATCCTTATCCTTTCCCCTACACTGCTCCTTAGAGAAGGGCAGGCAGACCACTTAGTACACATTAAAGGGAAAAAAATTACTTTAGACAAAGGAAGGCACAGGCCAAATGGAAACGGCCTCCTTTGAAAAAGACAGATAAGAATCTCAGCAAGAGACTGCAGCTCGGAAATCTACTTGCGGAACAAATCGCAACCAAGAAGACAGTCTTGGCTGTGCTTCAACATCTCAAAGGGTTGCACCAAAATCAAAATTCACCTCTTCCAAACGCTGATCCTGCCATTTCTCCTGTATGGATCAGAAACATGCTCAAACCTGACTTGAACAAACTTGAAGTCTTTCAAATGTGATGCGCGAGACAGATTTTGGGTGTCTCTCTTCGTGATTGCCATTGAAACAAGATAATCTGAAGAAAGTGTGACCATCAGTCCTCAGTTGAACAAATCCAACAATGCAGACACTGCTGGTTTGGCCACATTTGCAGAATGACCACCAGTCGGCTGCCATACAAACTCTCTGGTGAGAGTGACCTGTCTATAATATTGGAGGGTTCAATGAGCAAAGAAAACATGGCTCAAACACATTGAGGAAGACCTAAGGAACCAACTATTGACCATGAATAAGGCCAGAAATGTTGCCATTGATCACTAAGGTTGGAAGCGTATTGTGAGCAACACACACAATCCAGCGGCACCTACAGCAGTGTATTGGCTGAGAGGATGGCCTTCTCTCCAAATGCTAGCTAGAGATTAAAGAAGAGCAGCAGACACAGATTTCAGGAAGGGACCACAGTCCTAAGTGGAGGACGCAGATGCTAAATCCCCCTGGAGAAAGGACAAGACATCTGGGTGCAAGGCTAGAGACTTACCAGCCACTGGATCTCAGAAACAGACCGAAGCTGCCACCTGAACATTCAGGGAGCTAAGGGAAAGGCCCTTCTCCAGACTATCCTGTAGAAAGGCCAACAGATAGCACATTGGCTGCCTCAATCAGCTGTTTTCATTCCAGGACACAGCCAAACTGAATGGTGTCTGGCACCCAGCAGTCCTTGGTGACCAGTCCCATTCCTGATAGAAAAGGTGAAGCCTGACTCCAACTGGAGGAACTGGGGAATAGGCCCCCAATCCTTCCTTGTGCAGCCTGGGAGGGTCCTCTTCTGGAGGGGACAGAGTCCCTGGGTCCATGTGCTCCACAAAAGAACTGAAAACAAGGGGAAGAAAGGCTTTCCAGGTCAGTAATGACTAGAGACCCGAGACCCCTGGAGGTCTGGCCAGCATGCCCTCAGATGGGTGGAGGTTGACAAAGGGGCATCACCTCACTTCACAGTCCCCCTGGACCTGCTTTCTGGAAGGTGGTAAGCTCTTTCTCACCCAAATCCTTCACCAGCTTCTTCAAATCAGCTTCATAAAGAAGCTTCCCCTTAAAAGCCACTTGGGCAAACTGGGTTTTGGATGTCCACCAATCTGTGCCAGAGCCAAATCCAACATCATGACACCATCAGGATACTTTCCCTGGCTGCCAAACTTACCGGGTTATACATGGCATCAGAAAGGAGGCTGTAGCTGACTCCAAAAGGGAGGCGTTATCAGCTGGCAGAAGAGATTGATGTTTTGTGGATTCAGACTGGCACATAACACCAGCTTAAATATAGTAGCCACTGCAACAAACTGGTTCTTGAACAATGAATCTACCTCTGTCCAGAAAATCCTTTAAGGCCGATCCGCCTTACAAATGAATGGTGGTCCATCTGGTAACTGCCTTGGCCTGCACATCCACGTTGGGAATATCAAATCGCCCAATGTACTCCTTCTCTGGGAGAGCATAGATGTTCTTACACATCCATAGCCCCTTAGGCGGGGAGTCGAAAGTCCTACTCTGACCAGATTATATCCTTAATCATGTCCGGGAACAGGTAGACAGTAGTGAATTTCTACACCCCTTGAAGGAGTGGGTGCACCTTTTGGCTCTGCATGGGGAGCATCTGTCAAGTTCAAGGTGGATAAAATACCGCTAGCTCCTCCTTTCAGAATAGGCAGATCACACCAGCCTCATCACAATCCTCCGAAGGCAGGAGTACTTCATCATCCACATCAGAGCCCAGTACCGGGCCATCTGAATCCATGTCAGTCAAAAGTCTCGGACAGCGCCCAGCTGTTCTCCCATCTCCAGGGGGTGCTTCTTATTTGGGATGCTTAGCCAAAAGTAATCTAACAGGGCTTCCACTCTCAGATTGCCTCTCCAGAAACTGTGCCCAGGGATACCCAGAGGCCACAGGTTCTGAATTTCCATGGCAGGACCAGGTCTGCTGCAAAAGAAGAAATTCCAGGGAGGACAATCCAGAGTCATAGAAATGACCCCCCTCCCCCCCCAGTGGCATAGCTACTGCAGACCTCCTCGAGGATGAGGAGTGGCTCGCAGCACAGTTGCCAGACCCTCTGGCTAAGTGGATATCCTTACCCATAGTGCCATCAGTCACTTTTGCCCTGAGGCAGGCAAGGCTGGACTAACTGCATCCCCCGGCTGAGAGAGGGGGAGCAGGCCCTCCAGGGATGACTCAGAAGCTGCCATGCAAGAAGAGCAGAGTCTAGAATCCAGGGATGAGGCACCTCGCTTGCCACAGGTCAAACACGTTTCCTGGAAGAAGGCAGAGTTAAGGCAAGTATCACAACAGTGCATGCTAAGGCTGCGGCGGCTCAAAAGACCCGCGTTAACTGCACTTCAATGCATGTTACGGGTGCTAGGGTAGAAATGTACATTGGAGCCACTTGGGTGGACCATGTGCTAAGAACATGTGACCACCAGGCGCACAATAGATAAAAATGTTACTAATGTGTGCAGAAAATGGCAGGAAACCCCTACTGTGTAATGGTCACCAGTGGTTCACCCTGAATTGCATCCCAGGCAGACTGAATCGTGAGCCCCCAATAAGGATGACAAGGTCAAGCCTTGGTACTTGTCCCCTGAGAGCCCCAGGCAGAGGATCCATGCCAGGCTCTGTTCTATTCCCCTGAAACTGTTCACTGGCTCTATAGCACTATGTTTAAGGTGACTGGCAGGCAGATCCCGCTAAGCCATCTGCAATCTTTGGGAGAGAGTAGAGGGGACAGAGGCAGGAGGGAGGGGGCATTGAGGTTGGGTGAGGCTGCTGTGTTCTTCGAGATCCTTTCAGATCTCCCAATTTCTGGCTGCTCAACAGGCTCTGATAAGTGCATGAACCAATTTTTCCTCCTCTTGCGTTTATCAAAAAGACCACAGTCTAGTGGAGACTCCCAAGTCGCGTTCAAGTGAGTCACCCTCAGAGTGGTTGTTCACGAGTATTTAATCAGTCTTTTCTTAAAGTTCAGATTTTCTTCAGAGAGGAGAAAATCCATCTGCTGGAAGGGACCTCTGGTGGCCGAGGCGAATAGAGGCATAGGAGTGACGTCATTGAAATCTGGGCTTTTCACTGGTTCTTTGTCTCCATCAGCCTGCTGGTAGGGGAACACAACCCACTTATCTGGACTGGTCTAGCAGGATGATATGGAAATGCTGATGCACATGTTTTTATACCTGCTCTGAAGGTGCAAATGTGCACGCTACATGTGTAAAAGCATATTCTATAAAATGTGTACACATCACAACTCTGCTTCTCCCCCTATACCGAAGATGTCTACACGGAGGTTGTGTAAAAGTAGGGGTTCCTTTACATTCATGTACTTTTTATGTGCATGTGTCGTTGCACAATTTTAGAAAAGCCCTTTCTGAGTATTAAACAAGTTTTACATATGGGGGTAAAAAGCTTTATGAAATTATCCCTGGATGTTTTGGGATGTCTTTCAGAAACTTTGCTTTCTGTGCTGCCTGAGCCTGGCCAATATGCATTGTCGGGACTCCGTCTCAGGGATGGTGAATTCTGTTTCTCGGCATCCCCTTCTCTGCTGGGCTATTCCTTTCCTAAAGGACAGCCATGATATGAAAATGTGTTGATAGGTCATGGACAAGCCTGCCTGAAAACAGAAAAGGAGAGAAGGCGGGATAGCCTCTGAGCACTTATTTTATCCACTGGATAGATATACCTTGTGGAATATTTAATGCCCTCTCACTTTTGCATGCAGTAGATAAGCCGGCATGAGTAAAATAATTTTCCATAGACACGTGAATTTAATTTTGAAAGACATTTCAGGTTTACACACAGCCATCTTTTATAAAGTTTTATGTGGAGTATAAGTGTCTAAACTTATGTGCACAAGTTGATCCCGTCTAGTTGGAGGATATTTTTGGGCAGACTTTTTTTTTTTATTTGTGTGAATATTTTATGCAGGCTTAAATGTGTAAAGTAACAGGAAATTTGTGTACCACGGAGCAGGTGTACATATCATCTGTGGATGCTTTACATGGGGTAATTTTGAAAGCGAATGTATGCTGATACCTTCTCTTTTAAAATTGGTGTAACTTATGCAGATACCTCTATACAGTATATAAACCGGTGCACTATGTTATCTATACTGATTCTAAAAGTGATTTCGTTGCAGATTTTTAGTTTTGAAAGTACCAAGTTTATGTAACTATTTTTTCAGCTGTGTTGACATCCTTGATCTTGTTACTGAGATTTTTATTCCGCATGCAAATGTCACAAAATATTATACTTGATTCTGCATCTACATAATGTGTTAGAACCAATAGAATTGGCTTATTTACAATATGTATTTGAAGAGGGGTGTGTGGGTTTTTTTTGTTTTTGTTCATCAAAATGAAATACAGGTTAACAAGTTGTATTGCATTCACCCTTGGTCCATATTTTATATTTTCTGTCTTATAAATATGATTTGTAATGTCTCTGAATGCTTTATTTTTTTGCTCTGTGCTGTGATTTGGATTGATAAAGTGCGTGACGGGTACACCAGATAAGTTAATGGGTGGAGCATTTTATTAGCATGACTTAATATAGAGTGACTAGCTCTCATAAATTATACTTATTTCATCAGATCTGTGCAGAATTATTTCAGGAGAATTTTTTCACTGACCTAATGAAGAGAGTATAACTTATTTTGTTTGTTACATTTATATAAACTACATAAATGAACCAGAAACTCACCTGCCTTGAGGAGGAAAAAATGATTCTTGCAGGGAGGCATTCCGTTTGTTCTAGTCAAACTCCTATCTCTTGTAAGACACCAGAGCAGATGAACATGGGTCTATAGTACATGCCATCAGCAACATAATACACAAAATCTCCTCAGCCTCTGACAAAGAAGCAGAAGCAACTTCAGTCCAAACCTGGTGAAGGTCCTGTAGCCCTGAAAACCAACCCTAAAACATCAGCTCACCCATAATGTTATCTAGACCAGGGGTTCTCAACAGAGTCCTCTAGGACCACCAGGCCAGTTAGGTTTTCAGGATATCCACAACGAATATGCAAGAGAAATCTGCATGCAGTGCTTCCATTGTATGCAAGCCGATCTCATACATATTCATTGTGGATATAGGAAAACCTGACTGGCCTTGGAGTCCTAGAGGACTGGGTTGAGAACCACTGATCTAGATAGTCTCTAGTTACCTTATTATCTACCTGTGAACAAAGATATCTTTGTCCCCCAAAAGGTGGCAAACTGGTAGAACAGAGGATAGGGAGGTTTCCAATGGATTGCTGGATCCGAAGCAGCTAG
Source organism: Ichthyophis bannanicus (assembly GCA_033557465.1). NCBI lineage: Eukaryota > Metazoa > Chordata > Amphibia > Gymnophiona > Ichthyophiidae > Ichthyophis > Ichthyophis bannanicus. The sequence continues at coordinate 841,330,954 of CM066036.1, read as the reverse complement.
GTTTTACTAGAGCCAAGTCTTCTCAGAGAAATATAATTTCTTTGACTGGGCAACCAAAGAGTTGGATTAAGGGAGAGCCCCAGATGTGGTGGACTTTGATTTCAAGAAAGCCTTTGACACTGTTCCACACAGGCAACTTGTAAATAAATTGAGCACCCTAGGCATGGATCCTAAAGTGACTGGCAGGGTTAGAAATTGGTTGAGTTTGAGACAATAAAGGGTAAAGGTAAATGGAGCTCACTCTGAGGAGGATATTACCAGTGGTGTGCCACAGGGATCTTTCCTTGTTCTGATTCTTAACATTTTTGCTAGTGATATTGCAGTTGGGCTCTGGGTTAAGTTTGCCTCTTTGCAGATGCCAAAATCTGCCAAGAGGCACCCAGGAAGGAGTAGATAACATGAGGAGGGATCTAGCTGAGCTTGAAGACTGGTTGACTTTGGCAGCTGAGATTTAATGCTAAAAAGTGCAGTCCATGAAAGAAGTACTTCTGTCCATGAAAGAAGAGCAGGACCTGGGTGTTATTGTTTCTAATCTTACAGTGGCTAAACAGGTAGAAAAGGAAACTGCGAAAGTTAGAAGGATGCTTGGGTGCATAGGGAGAGGAATGGCCAGCAGAAGAAAGGAGGTGATAGTGCCTCTGTACTATAAGTTTTTGGTGTGACCTCATTTGGAGTATTGTGTGCAGTTCTGGAAACCACACCTTCAGAAGGATATAAACAGGATGGAGTCTGTGCAGAGGGTTGCTACTAAAATGGTTAGTGGTCTTTGTTATAAAGCATATGAGGACAGACTTAAAGATCTTAATATGTATACTTTAGAGGAAAGGAAGGAGAGAGAGATGATAGAGGTATTTAAATACCCCCTGTGGCATAAATTTACGGGAGGAGAGCCTCTTTCCATTGAAAGCAAGCTCTGCTACAAGGGGGCATAGGATGAAGGTGAAAGGGGATAGTCGGGAGTAATATGCGTAAATATTTCTATGAAACGTGGTAGATGCACGGAATAGCCTCTCAGTGGAGGTAGTAGAGACAAGCACTCTCTCATACAAGGCACCAGTATTCAGAAGTGAGACCTGAATCTGAGACTCATAGGGACATGTTTACCAAAGTGCACGAAATGGAAGAACAGGGCTTGACGCGCACGAAGGGCAGCATGCTAAAAATCTCAGGCTAAGTGGATAGCAAGTGATTAAGCAGGGATTGGGCAGATTAGGGATGTATCCTGTGCATTGACAGCATGTCGTGGTTAGTGTGGGTGTACACTAACTGTGCCTGTCGCCATTAGCATGGGTGTGCCTAAAGCCAGCTAGTGCAGCACCGCATTAGCATTGTGCTATTGACAGGGGCTAGACAATGTCCTCTCAGATATTAGCATAGGTCTCCACACTAATGACGGCACAATCGCACACTACTATCACTACCTTAGTAAACATAGTGAGGCCTAGTTCATAAAGAACGTCCAGCCCCTGTATGGCCAGTCGGGATCGGGACATACAGCAGTAGACCCGATCCTGATCCTGCAGGGGCGAGATGTGCCCGTGGGATCAGAATTGGGTCTACCAGCTTGGACGTGCATGCCAGGCCCCAATTCTGATTGGCTGCACACCCGGCCACAACTGAACTAGTTCAGTCAGGCTCCTGAATGGAGCTGCAGAGCCATGGCATCCCATCGCCTTGGCACCTTGGCTCCATTCAGGAGCTGTGAATGCTGGCCACTGCCAAATCTTCCATTCCCTGCAGTTGGACCTTTGATCCAGTCTCCCATGGCCAGGGTCCAGCTGCGGGGCACTTCCTGCATCCCTACCTTGCCTGTCTCTACCGGCTGTCACCAATACACTGTGTCCAGGGGGACTTATTCCACCTCTGAGGTGGAATAAGTCCCCCGTCTAACCGGCATACCCCAGACATACAGGGCCAACTTCAGAATCAGACTTGTATGTCTGGGGTGCTGACCCGTCTTCGCGCTGCCTTCTGCCTGCCCCCATCTAAGGCTCCCTGTACAACTCTACCAGTTGTATGGGGAGCCTTTGTGTGAGATCGGCAGGGTGACAAATGGCAGGGATGTACGTCCACGTGGGTGCACGTCACTGCTATTCATGACTCAGAATGACTCCCAGTATCTCTTCTTAGTGTCCTTCAGCTCCTATTTATACAGAGTTGCTTTCATTCTCTTAAGATTGCTGTCCTCCTTTTTTAGATTATGCCATATCTGCTCATTCACTTGCAGTTTTCTAGTTCTGTGAGCATCAGTATACCAAGGACGTATTTATATTCTCGTGAGCATCAGTATACCAAAGATGTATTTATATTCTCCCATGCTATTCACCCGCTTCATGAAAGCAACCTACTTAACCATTACAGCAAGACTCTTGAAAGACAGGTTCATATGGATCAGATTAGTTAGCCCAGTAAAGGGAATTGCCTGCGTTCATTTGACCTACATTCATCTCTACTTAAGTAGAATTAACAAATCAAGCACATTACATTAGTCAAGTATTTTTACCACTAAGGAGGCTAAATTTATAACAAGGCCCCTATATAAAAAATCCTACTTTATAAAAGTCAACGTAAGCACATTATATCCCTCTATAAAAGAGGCTCATACAGCGAATCCCAACAGCACGCACATTTTCTGTTAAGGATTGAAGAAATACAGTTGGAGACCAAGAAAATGCTGACTAGATGGACCATACTGGTCTTTATCTGCTGTCATAAACTGTTTCTCGTCGTGCTGGGTGCCATGCACTTGATTAAGGATTTCCAAGCACACTTTGATAAATTACCCTTATGTTACATCTTATGAACTCCAGAGGGAGGCTCTTTGGCACAATGCAAGAACTATGCCGAGCATTAGCAGTAAATTTGAGACTGAGATCACACTCCAAGCTTAGGAGTGAGGTTCCTGACTATCATGATGTGCACAAAACTAACCCATTTGGAGAAATTGCCCCTCAGAACTAAGGAGTATGTTTACTAAACCAGGCTAACGATTAACTCGTGCTATCTACAGCTAGGTCCCGTTGAGTAACATGGGACCGAATTGCAGATAGCCCAGTTTAGTAAACATACTCTTAAGTGTAAAAGTTCTGAGCCTTTGCGCGCTCCTGCCCATGTGCATTGATCTCAGTTTTTTGCTTTTTCTGCTCTACTAAATAGACATGAAATTAAGCTCTCCAATAATTTTTTGATAGTTTAAATATGATAGTTTTAAAATATGTATCTTTATGCCATTTGTGTGTGTTTATTTTAGTGTTTATCACACATTTTACAGTATAAACAAGCATACAACAATACACTTGAAAGGAAAAGGGAAGCTGCGGAAACACTTAATACATCAAATAATAAAGCAAAAAGGCATAATATACCATTGTTTAAACATTTTAAATAATAAAGAAATAAATATTGATTTCTTGGGTTCATTCCTATACTCATTGTGACAGATATTTCCAGTCTGCTTCTCATGCTTGTGTGGAGGAGATGACCTGGACTTTTGTCTCCTGCTCCACACTGTCCCTTAGCATCCAGAGGGACCATCTTGTTCAGCTGCAAACAAACATGAGCTCAGGGATGAACAGCAACAGTAATGAAGATCTGTTCAGAGACTGGCTGGCTCTGCTTCCCTTCTTTCTTCCGAGAACGATCTACCTCTTCACTTTGCAGTGGCCTGTGAGGTCCAGATATGCAGGAACTCCATGCTGGTCTAGCTCTCTGGAGTTTCCCAATGTTGAAATTGTTGGCTGTTCCTGTTACTTGTAATTACCTGTTATCCAAGTTTTGTAATCCTGTTTTATTGTAAACTCACAATACCCAAAAAACAACTCTGTATTCTAAACTGAAAGTAAGATGTTCTAGACAAAGGCTGTCAATGTAGATGTAAATGAGACATTATTTTATGGCAACCATGTGGTCTCAGTATCTTGGGGTGCAAGTTTAAAACTTTAACTCATTACCCACGTTTATCACATCAATGACCACTATAACTCCAGCTGCCTTATTTTAAATATTTTTAAAGTGATGAATTAAAAATGTCTCTATTAATATCTATAACAAATCGCTTAGCTTTGTTTGATGGATCCTGGACTTCTTTCACAACACTTCTTTAATGGCAAAAATTAACTCCATCCATTGTTGAATATGATCCCAACGCTACCAAGCGCTAAGCGTTTCTCCAAAATAGGGTTCCTCAGGGGAATTGCTAAGCTCTAGAGATGAGATACAAAAACATGCTAATGAACTTTACTTTCTTCAATAACAATTCTCAAAAACTGCTCGTGCTCTCTTAAGGAAAAAATAATTTTATATGTACTCACTTTTCAATAGTTCATGCCAGCGTTCAAACCGCATAAGACATGCTGAACTGCGAAGCATTTGTGAAAAGAACGCCGCGCATGCGCTTTTTAAATCAAGACTGAGACGGATGTATTTTTAGTTACTTTCGACGTCACTTCTCTTTACACGGTGATTCCCCAGAAGCAAGCGTATGCAGTAGTGATGGAGACACTTCGAGCCCGGGGGGACCTGTCAGTGTCTTTACAAGCTTTTTTTGTCTAGTATAACTGAAATAGCACTGTTTAACAATTTTTTTCAGCTTTGAGAAACAATTGTACCATCAAATTACTGGAGTGGCCATGGGCGCCACTTGCGCCCCTTCAGTGGCCAATTTGTATATGCAGCGCTTTGAACATCAATGGATTAACAACTGTCCATATCAAGCTTCATTAAAAATTTGGAAGCGCTATATTGATGACATTTTTGTAATTTGGTAAGGGGATAGTTCTTCCTTACAAAGGTTTGCTGGCTGGTTAAACATGTGTGAGTCTAATCTAAAGTTTACTATGACATGTCATAAGACCCAACTTTCGTTTTTAGACATTTTGATAACAAAGTCACCCACAGGCTGGCAGACCTCGATTTTCCGTAAAACAACTGATAAAAACACTCTTACATTATTCTAGTGCTCACCCGAGACACCTTCGTAATGGGCTACCGTTCTCACAGTTTATCCGTTATCGACGGAATTGTAGTACTGTTAGGGACTATCAATGTCAAACGGAGCAATTATGTCAGAATTTTCTTCAACGAGGTTACCCGAGAAAAATAATAAGAGGCCTATACAAGAGCACGTTTTGCTAATCGTGACCTACTTTTACAGCCTCCGTGTCAAGTATCATCTGAGACAGATGTTAATTTGATTACCACATATTCTCCTTTAAGTGCATGTCTACAGTCTAGTTTGAAGAAACACAAAAATATATTGGCTATTATCCCAGGTTTAGAAAAGTATCACACACGTTGTGTGTGGCAACGTCAACGAAACCTGAAGGATATCCTTAGTCCAACAGTGCTGAGACAGTCTGAACCTTTAAATTCGGAGGTGGTTGGTCACAAGCCTTGTGGCACCTGCTCGATTTGTGCTGTTACTAAAGAATGTGATCACTTTTGTCATAATGGCCAAACCTATAAGTTAAGATTTAATACTTCATGTGCTTCCACATATGTGGTATACTGTATAATTTGCCCTTGTTCTTTATTATACATTGGTAAAACTAATCGTGCATTTCGCACCCGTATGATAGAACATAAAAGCAAATTGAAATGTAAGCGTATAGAAGCTCCCATAGTGGAACATTGCTTGTTACACCATGCCTTTGAAGATCTACAGTGTTTTTGTGTGGCACAAATACAACGGCCATATCAGGGCCGTACTAAAGATGAAACTCTACTTTACATGGAACAATGATGGATACATCTCCTGAAAACTGTCATGCCATTTGGTTTAAATGCCCGTATTGAATGGGAACTGTATTTATGAGGTCGTTATTGGGAGGTCCCACTCATGATTGGTTCCTTTGATTTAAAAAGCGCATGTGCGGTGTTCTTTTCACAAATGCTTCGCAGTTCAGCATGTCTTATGCGGTTTGAACGCTGGCATGAACTATTGAAAAGTGAGTACATATAAAATTATTTTTTCCTTAAAAGAGCACGAGCAGTTTTTGAGAATTGTTATTGAAGAAAGTAAAGTTCATTAGCATGTTTTTGTATCATCTCTAGAGCTTAGCAATTCCCCTGAGGAACCCTATTTTGGAGAAACGCTTAGCGCTTGGTAGCGTTGGGAGCATATTCAACAATGGATGGAGTTAATTTTTGCCATTAAAGAAGTGTTGTGAAAGAAATCCAGGATCCATCAAACAAAGCTAAGCGATTTGTTATAGATATTAATAGAGACATTTTTAATTCATCACTTTAAAAATATTTAAAATAAGGCAGCTGGAGTTATAGTGGTCATTGATGTGATAAACGTGGGTAATGAGTTAAAGTTTTAAACTTGCACCCCGAGATACTGAGACCACATGGTTGCCATAAAATAATGTCTCATTTACATCTACTTTGACAGCCTTTGTCTAGAACATCTTACTTTCAGTTTAGAATACAGAGTTGTTTTTTGGGTATTGTGATTCTACTCTGTAAAAACAGACCGCTAATGTGATTATTGTAAACTCAGACACATGTATATGTTCTGAAATTTTTTGTTCGATGTAAACTGCGCTGATAGCGAATAGTGCGGTATATAAGAAATGTAAATAATAATAATATAATAATAATCTTAGAGACACTTCCTTGAGCCTAAGGATAAGGAATCCCACTCTAGGCTCCCCAACAGCACAGACTGCACGTTGAATAAGCACTACCATAGCACAACGTCTTCACTAAGCCAGTGACCAGCTTGAGTCCTTGCCATCGCAGGACATGGATAACAAGAACATCTAATCTCTTCCTGCTCAGACAGTTGTGCTACTCTATAAACACAGTGGAACCCTTCCAGGTCAAATAGCCTCATCCAAGAATGATGATTGCCTCCTTTGTGCAAAGAGGTGTGCTTCAGTTGCATAGCACAGACCTGATGCTCAATCTACCACATGAATGGACTGTTCCATAGAGAGGTTCCTTCAAAAGATTTGGCATAGGCCATTCTGCCTGTTTTCCATTCTGCAGTCATACCTGCTGACTCTTTCCTCAACATGTGAATTCCTCAGGATCCGCTAGCTTTACAAGCACTGGACCAGTTACACAAGTGATCAAATAGTCATTCGGATCCTTTGTTCTTACAAAGCATGATTAGAACATTTTGGGAAAGACTATGTTAAAGACAGACCTAAATTGTAATTATAATATGTTTCGGATGTGTGCTCAAACAGAGGTACAATATTTATAAAGCATGGTTTTCTCTTTTGAAAAACTGAGATCACTGTACTGGTCAAAATTATGCCAAAGGCACAGGCCCATCTACAGGAAAATGCAGGAGTGCAGTATTCACATATGGGTGACATCTGTACCGACAGAGTCTGCGCAGGAACTCTCCCCAGCATCCAATTGGAAAGCCTTTGAGAGCAATTCATTGCACCTGTGCATCTGCCTTCCTGCCTTCCCGCCTTCCCAGCTCCTCTCCTCAGTTTTTCGTTTTCCATGGAGCCAGCAGGTTTCTTTCCAGTCAATACTGAAAAATGTTGCTTTTTTTTGTTAAATTCTGTGTTCTGCTTACTGGGGTCGGCCCCTCACTTCGACACCTGCCCCAATTTATTTCTTTTAATTTTTGTTTTCTTTATGTTCTTACTTTTCAGTTTTTGGTGGTTCTGACTGCCAGCTAGGCCTTTGGCCTGCATTTTTCTCACCACTATGGAGAAACATATTGGTGGCTTTAAAAAATGTAACAAAAGGTCTGGTACAATATCAGTCATAGATAAACATGACTGGTGCTTTAAAATGTTTGGGCCATGACCATGTTTCAAATGATTTGTCCTTTGTGCCAAAAAGAGGCCTAAAGAACAGAGCCAGGCAGTATGGTTCACTGTTCACCTCAGACTCTATTTCAATGGCTTCCACATTGTCTAGGACATCTGCCACTTCTCATTGTTGTCAGGTCTCCTTAAAGTCCAAACATAACTAAGTCTAAGTCATCGACATCAAGGACCAATACCTGATCCAGTAGTAATGCCCACCATCGCAACTCACCGAAAGGTGTGTCTGATGCAGACCAGCCTGCCAAACAGCCCCGATGGGGGGGCATAGCCTCCAAAGCACAGGAAGGACTCTGGGAGGTCGATGCCTCAGAAGCATCCTGGAGAGCTACCACCGGTTCCATGTTCTGGGATGGTGGCTCAAAGTTCCGTATGTGACTCCATCTAGGCATCAGTCATATCCCTCAACCAGTGCATGCTGGCTATCGAGAGGAGTTTGGTCACAGTCCTGGCAGCCTCGGTACTGACTATATCGACAGCTCCAGCAGTGCAGGCGATGGCACCCTGCCTACAGTCATGGTTCCAGGGCCAGGCTCCCAATGCCACCAATCATCAGTGCAGACATCAATCCTCGAATCAGAAGTATTGAGATCAAATAAGGATTGTTGATACTTAGATTTTTTTTTGTAAGACGCTGACTCCACTTCCTCTTATTCTAATGAGGCATTGGTAGACTCCTGTGAAATTCCTTCAGTCCCGTCCCTCCTCTTGAATGGCGCCAATCCTTACCAGAGGATATGTCTTTCCAAGACCTCATACGTAGCATGGCAGATAAAGGCTAGCATGGTCCATCTTGTCTGCCCAGCAAGGTGGCCAGAGTAGGTACACCTGCTGCTCCGTGCAGGTCACTCCTCCCCATGCCTTTGTTTAGGGGTGAACCCACCGCTCCATGTAGGTCACCCTTATTTGTTGAGATATAAGAGAGAGATGTTTGTTTTGATTTTATCTTGTTACTATAAAGGGGTCCACTGTCTGTCCTGTGCCATTTTGAATTCTGTCACTGTATTTGCCCCCACCACTTCCAACGGGAGGGCATTCCAAGCATCCACCGCCCTTTCAGTGAAAAACTATTTCCTAACGTTGCCTTTCACTTTACCCTCCTTGCAGCTTTGTTGTTCTCTCTAGTTTTACAGCTTCCCCGTCTTTGGAAGAGGTTTGTTTGTCCATGAATGCTCTAAGTATTTAAAGGTCTGAATCATATCTCCCCTGTCCCTTCTCTCCTCCAGAGTGTACGTATTTAGGTCTTCAAGTCTCTTCTCATAAGTCTTCTGAAACAGGCTCCAAATCATTTTTGTCACCTTCCTCTGAACTGTTTCCAGTCTTTTTTTTTTTTTATATATCCTTTGTGAGATTGTCTCCAAAACTGAACACGGTATTCCAAGTGAGGCCTCACCAGCAACTTGTATAGTGGCATTAGTACCTCTTCCTTTCTTCTGGTAATTCCTCTCTGTATGCAACCCAGCATCCTTCTGGCTTTTGCCACTGCCTCGTCACACTGTTTCGCCACCTTGAGATCCTCAATCTGCCCTGTGCCACCCAGTCTCTCAATCTCTCTCCTCCTCCCCTTCCTCTCGTCACCCAGTCTTGCTACTCTAAAATCAGCCACCCCAAGTTTATACTTCCTGAAATCCAGTCAGCACCCCCCCCCCCCTAGTTTTGGTAACAGGTGCTGTATGAGGCATCTTTAGACAGAAATATATAGATTGTGTGCATGCATGAGGTACAGCCTGCAGTGCAGTGCCTATGTATGTATTCTGGGAAGGGGGTGCACTTTTGGGCATATACACATTTTGCTCTTTTTGTCCCCATGCAAGCCTACCTTACATTCATCCCTCCCTCCCAACGTCACAAGGAGTGCTAATGAGAATTGAACCCTGGTTTCTTGGCTCCCAAGCCAGTGCTGTACCCATTAGGCTACTGATTTTGTGTAGGCTATGGTGTATATATAGTGGATGTCACTTCTGTTGAATTCAGGCATCTTTTTTGAAAAGGTCGTTGATAGCTGTTGAAAGATGCTTGGATGCTACATGCTCTCTTTGAAGTTTTCCCGAGGCAAGGCTCAGTCTAGGGGCCTGAAACATGATGATTTCGGGACTTTTGGGAGCAGATAAGTAGTATCTTTGAAATTTGCAGATTGCTATTTTTTAGACTATATAAAAATAACAATAAATTGGGAGCACAGGGATGGGAGACCAATGATTGTGCTTGAAGCTAGTGCTTCAAGTTACTTAATCTAGCCTTCTCTGAGGATCTCGTACAACATTTTTTTTTAATGTGGTTAATTGCTACTTTGGGATTATTGACCTTCTAGTAGATGGAACCTTTTTCTGATATCTTTCTGCATGTAAAGCATGTTTCACATGTATAAAATGTATGGGAGATGTAGAAAGTTGGTGCATGGCAAGTTGCAAGCTGCACATAGGTGTTCCTAGGGGTATAGATTGTGTGGATCTGCAATATCATGCATATTTTAAAATATGTGCATGTACCTTGTGCATATACACATTTAAATCACCTTTGGTGCAGGTGTGAATTTGAGTGGTACTAGGGGGTCAGTAGAGGAGATTAATGTGAAAGCATCTGTGTCCCTTCATAAAATAGACACCCTGTTATAACATTTATCCTCAAAGGTGAAGATCTTAAGTAGCTGTATTCACTACTAGTCCTCAAGTGTCCTACTTCATGCATATTTGAGTAAGCCTGAAAACACAATGGGCCCGATTCTGCAAGGTGGATAGTGGGGCAGCCCGGGGGACAGAGGGGTCAGGCAGTGGGTGGTCGCCAGCCCTGGACATACAGGGCCAATTCCAATGTTGGCCCTGTATGTCCAGGGCTGGCGAAATGGCAGGGATGGTGTTTTGGTTTGTTTTTTTTAAACATTCGGGGCACGGAAGGAGCTGGGGGGGGGGGGAGGCCAGGAGACATTCCCTGCAGCCTGACCCTGGCCTTCGGAAGCCAGATCGGGGGTCAGGCTGAGGGGAATTTGCAGTTTTGGTCGGCGGCCAACATCATGGCTTTTAGATGGAGCCGCGGTGCCATTGCAACATGATACCACGGCACTGCAGCTCCATTTAAATGCCCTGACTGAGTTAGCCGGGTGCAGTCCTGCACATGCAGACCAGACAGAATCGCTGTTCCGGCTTGCACGTGCAGGACTGTTCGTGATTCTGATCCCCTCTGAGCGTCCGGTTCAGACCGGATGTACAGGGGGATCTATGTCTGGGATAGACTCAAGCCCATAGGCTCTTATAGGGACAGAGGTAGTCAAATTCACTTTCAAATGTATCTGGTTATCCTCATCAGACATGGCTTAAGGCCCTGGAATTAATCCAGACGTGAACAAAGTCCCTTAAATGTATTAGGTATACTTGGTACAACTATCCCTAGGAACTTTAAATAAGTAACAACTTAAATATCTTAGCAAAACCTTAAAACTAAGATGCAGACAGCAGTCCAGCAGTGAGATGCAGGCTACCCAGTCTTTCGCATTGAGTATCACATTACAGTTTTGTTTTTTTTTCCCAGTTGGTGAGGGGTCTTACATATGCACTAGTTGCAAGGAGCTCTTTGCTCTCAGGGAATGAGTCCGATTTATGGAGGCTAGACTTGCAGACTTGGAGGAGCTAAGGAAGACAGAGGTATATAGACGAGACCTACAGGGATGTGGTACTGAAGCCCCACCTCCAGTCTGGTAGCCTCTCTTGCCATGGAGGAGAGTGGTTGTGTAAAAGGAGAGCATCTTGGTGTGGCAGGAAGTGATCCTGTAGCTAGGACATGTCCTCTAGATAATATAAAATCCTTTCGCACCGAGTAGGTTTCTCCAGGGACATGTACCCATGAGGAAAGAGGACGGCCGTTTGTAGTTGACAAGTCAATCTTTAGACATGTACCTAGCTGGGTAGCTGGTGGACATGAAGATTGTATGGGAACATGCCTGCCTGGTGCAAAGGTAGCAGACCTCACATGTCACCTAGATAGTTATAGATAGTGTTGGGGAGGAGCCTGCTGTCTTGGAACATGATCAAAATAGAAAGCAGAGAAAACAAAACCACAGCCACACCGATGAGTCTTCACACAAGCAGATTTAATGACTCAACTTGGCCAAGTTTCAGCACTCAGGCCTGCATCAGGGGTCTATAAAGATAATTAAAAACATATATAAATAATTTTGACATTAGTATGTACTTTTATCTAATAGTGTCCCACAAAAGAAAACATTGTGGCAAAAATTATGCATAAGAACAAAAAATAAAAACACACACACCAAAAACCTTTTTACCTGTCTGATAGTATAGAAATGTCCAATGACAGTGCAAACTGTTGGAAAAGTTATTCATAACCTATGAAATAAATGCACAATAACCATTCATTTACACAAAGGTAGAAATGGGCTAATATAACAAATAAGCAGTCCATAAATGAATTAAACACACCCATATGAGCTAATACAAAATACCAAAAGTGGTTCTCGAAAGAGACTATTCAGGGAAACAATATAAAAAAAAGGGGGGAGGGGTGGTAGATGGTACAAGGAAAATGGAACATACAAATTACCAACAGGGTTACTCCACATCATAGAAGAAAAAACTCAAAAGATTATAAATATCAAACCTAGTCCTTCATTGTCATTCAAAAAAGAGCTTTGCTCCAAATACAACTTTTTGCAGTCAAGATTCTAAACATTATGTGGGTCATTCAGTACAGCGGATAGTGGGATGGATGCCTGGATTGGACGTCCATCCCCGCTATTCGCTCCCCTGCTGCCCCGGCTACTGCCTCCCTGTACGAACAGCTCATTTGTACGGGGAGGCTTAGATGAGGGCAGGAGGAGGCATTACGGAAGCAGAGCAAGGACAGAGCATGGGCGGGCCGTGACCCTGGACGTTCAGGACAGATTCTGAGGTTGGCCCTGTACGTCCGAGGCCGTGAATGTGGACAGAGGACCTATTCCACCACAGAGGTGGAATAAGTCCTCCTGGACATCGGGCCATCATGCTGCCCAGGCCATGCCACAAAGGTAGGGGTGTGCAGGAAGATCCCTGCAGCCAGACCTTGGCCATGGGAGGCCGGATTGAGGGTACAGTTGCAGGGAAATATCTGCGGCGGCCGGCATTTGCAGCTCTTGAATGGAACCGCGGCACCATGATGACGGGATGCCATAGCACTGCGGCTCCATTCAGGAGCCTGACCGAGGTAGCTGGGGATCTGCTGTGTGTGCAGGCTGACCTGAATCATGGCCTGGTCTGCATGTTCGTGCCATAGACCCGATTCTGATCCCATGAGCACGTCAAGCCCCCGCGGGATCAGAATCGGATCTATCTTTGGCTGTCCTGCTTCTGGTCAGCTGCACAAGGGGCTGGACTGCAATGTTAGAATGTGCCTCCACACTTATTCTCACCACAGAGAAGGAAAGCTAAAACAAACTTAACAGGATGCAAAAAGCGGTATGCAAAAAAGGGTGAAAATTGTAAATCACCTACTATTGCCGAATATTTAAAAGAATAAAACCAATATAAAAAGACACCGAGGACCGTACAAATAAAAAAACATAAATCAGTGTTGGATGTTAGGTGTTTCTATATTTTTTTCCCCCTTTCCTCCCCTCCTGCCTCCCCTTTCCCTCTCTTCCTCCCCCTCCCCCTTCCTTCCTTTCCTTTCCCCTCTCCTTCCTCTTACCCTTCCCCTTCCCTCCTCCCTTTCCTCCATTCCCTCCCTTCTCCTCACCCCCACCCCTTTTTTTGCTTTTAGTTTGTTTTTCCAGCTATAAATAGAGGTTGATTGTTTTATTACCCTTTATTAATTCGCTTTGGTCTTTTTAGACAAAATAGTTTTTATATGTATGTATTCTTTCACTTTTATTTTTATAATCCTTGATACTTGAAATTGTTATCCTAATTGTTTTTTTAGGATGCTATTTTTTTGTTTTATAACAGATGGTATATTGCTGAATATCACCCCCCCCATCCCCCGGGAGTGGGTGCTGACTTTTTTTGTAAACTCCTAAGTTTTCAATGTGTAATGAGTTCTCTCGATTCCATTCTCTACCGCTAAGATTCTATATGCTGTATTTTGGGAATTCTGCACTTTTTATGATTAGAACATAAGGTTACAAGAAGTTCTGTTAGTGTAATGATTTTATAAATGATTCTTTTATGTTAGTGAAACGTTAAAACAATAAAAACTTATGTCAGCATCTTAGTAATCCACCTTTTTACCTTTATTTAAAAGCTTTTCTATACCATGCTCTTTAATATCAGTGCGGTTAACAATTAACAATTCTTATACAGGGCAGGGCAGGGCAGATCTGCCTTGTACTTACATTGAACAGGAGCGGTAACTTGGAGTTGTAGCTGGGGTAACTATGTACACTTTGTAACTGGAGTGACTATATACATGTAGTTTAGAGTTAGTCTTAGTATATATGCATTTACAGTTTACAGTCTTGGTACATTTTCGTTAATTTTGTATCAGATTTATTATATCTACATTTGTTTGACATTGACACATCCACTGGTTAGGTTGGAGTCTGGAGTTATCCTGGTTTGCGTGTGATGTGTGGGGGGAGCTGCTGATGTGGATTGGGGTGTGGGAGGTGGGGAGGTATATTTATACTCATCATAGCAGCGTATAGTTTTTAAGTGGGTTATTTTAATACTCTTTGATGCTTTTTTTAATGTGTTATCAAGCCCTTATTTATAGCTTTACATCGGCGCTTTAAAGTTGCATATGAGTGGCATTTCAATTTTCGCCCGTGCTTTGAATTCTATGGAAGGAAGGCTTTTGTGCTTGCTTTTTCTTGATGTATCTTAGAATTTAAACTGATATCCAACACTGTATGAATTATGGATTTTTGTTTGTATGCTCCTTGTTGTCTAATTACATTGGTTTTATTCTTTTAAATATTCGGCAATAGTAGGTTTACAATGTTCCCCTTTTTTTGCATACAGCTTTTTCATCCTTTTAGGTTTATTTTAGCTTTTCTTCTCTGTGGTGAGAAATATTATGTTTAGTATCTCTATTGCAAAAAGTTGTTTTTGGAGCAAAACCTTTTTTGTTTTGCATGACACTGAAGATCTAGGTTTGATATTTATATCCTTTTTGAGGGTTTTTTTCTGACATTGAGTAACCCTGTTGGTAGTATTTGAATGTTCCATTTTCCTCATACCGTCTACCTTCCCCCGTCCCCCTTTCCCTTCCTTTCTTCCCCTCCCTTCCTTTCCCCTCCCCCTTTTTCTTTTTTATATTGCTTCCCTGACTGGTCTCTTTCGAGAATCACTTTTGGTATTTTGTATTAGCTCTTATGGGTATGTTTTTAATTCATTTATGGACTGCTTATTTGTTATATTAGTCCATTTCTACCTTTGTGTAAATGAATGGTTATGTGCATTTATTTCATAGGTTATGATTAACTCTTCCAACAGTTTGCACTGTCATTGGATATTTCCATACTATCAGACCGGTAAAAAGGCTTTTGTTGTGTTTTTATTTTTTATTGTTATGCATAATTTTTGCTGAAACGTTTTCTCTTGTGGGACACCCTATTAGACAGTTTTGACATTTGCATGTACTTTAATTATCGTTTATAGACCTTTGATGCAGGCCTGAGTGCCGAAACTTGGCCAAATCAGGTCATTAAACAAATCTGCTTGTGTGAAGACTCTTCATGTGGTTGTGATTTTTGTTTTCTCCGCTTTGTATTTGGTTGACATTGTTTTGCAGAGCACCCTTCTCCTTTGTTGGTACCAATGACATAGGAAAGTGTAGGAGGGATGTTCTGGAAGCTAAATTTAGGATTTTAGGTAGGCAGTTGAAATCCAGAACTTCTAGGGTTGCATTCTCTGAAATGCTTCCCGTTCTACACGCGGGACCGAAAAGGCAGGCAGAGCACTGGAGTCTCAATGCGTGAATGAGACAACGGTGCAAGGAAGAGTGTGTTGGATTTGTTAGGAACTGGGCAGCATGCTGGGGAAGGGAGGGGCTTTTCCGAAAGGATGGACTCTGTCTTAACCAGGATGGAACCAGGCTGCTGGCATTAACCTTTTAAAAAGGAGAGAGCAGCTTTTGAACCAGATAATAGGGAAAAGCCGAGAGCCTCCCAAGAGGGCACAATTCGGAAGGATGTATCCTTGAAGGATACTAGCAAAAGAGGGAAGTTAGGGTATCTCAATAGAGAGGTTCTAATAAAAATAAAAGTAACCCAGATGCCCTTAAATACAGAGTGAAAGATTCAAAATTACCTGTATCAACTGATAACCAGATTAATATGAATAAAATACAACCTCTAAAATGCCTGTATACAACTGCTAGAAGTCTAAAAAATAAGATGAGCGAGTTAGAATATATAGCATTAAATGAAAGGTTAGATATGATTGGCATCTCAGAAACCTGCTGGAAGGAGGACAACCAATGGAACACTGATACCTGGGTACAAACTATATCACAATGATAGGGTAGATCAAATTGGAGGGGTTGCACTCTGTTAGAGGACACTGAGTCATGCTGGATTAAAGTTTTGAAGGAAACAATATACACTGTAGAATCTCTATGGACAGAAATTTCATGAAGAAAGGGGAAGGCAATGGCGGTAGGGGTGTACTCTCATCCACCTGGCAGAAATGAACAGATGGAGGATGAATTGCTAAAAGAAAGGAAGGAAGCTAACAAAAGTTACAACACTGAAATGGTGTGATTTCAGTTACCTCAATATGAACTGAGTCAGTCATAGCAGGACATGCTAGAGAAATAAAGTTTCTAGGACAGTACTTTTCAAACTTTTATCCTTGATGACCCCATTATACCAACTGAAAATTCACGTGACCCTATATGACTATGAAATCCAACTGGCAGATCTCCAGTCTCCTTCCCTTCCCTCCACTCATCTAAAGCAGGAAGGCAGAAGCAACAGTAGTGGCAATAGCAGCAGAAGTCCGCAAAAGGTCCCTTGTGTCTGTGTACAGTATGCTTACAGACCCCAGCATGGGTTTCTAGACTAACAGGAAGTTTACCCAGGAGGGGGCAAGGACCTATGAATGTTCACTGGCTCACAAACCACATGCTGACTGGTGACTTGGCACTGATCACAGTGAAAGTCCAGAGAGATGAGGAAATGGCCATGTTTCTGTGATCACTATCCACTGATGTGACCCCATTTGGGGTTTCAACCCCATGTTTGGGAACCACTGTTCTAGATGAAAGAAATGACTGCTTCTTGGAGCAGCTGGTTCATGAACTGACAAGAGCAGAAGCTGTTTTGGACCCACTTCTTAGTGGAGCACAGCAGCTGGTGCAAGAGATAAAGGTGTTGGGGCCACTTGGCAATAATCATAGCATGATTGCATTTGATTTAATAAATGGAGGGAGGATGGCAAGGAAATCCACAGTACTATGAGAAAATGAGGAAAATAGTTAAGGGAAAACCAAAAAGTAGCTGCAAAGGTTAAAGGTTTACATCAAGCATGAATGTTGTTTAAAAGTACTATCTTGGAAGCCCAGACCAGATGTATTTCAGACTTTAAGAAAAGTGGAAGAATGACTTCACCTTTAAACCATGCTGGCAGTTTTTTGGTCTGAGGGGCTGTTGTAGCCAAAGAAACACCTTTCTGTATAGGGAAAAAGGAGCCAAATGATGAACCGGGAAACAACATTGTGTCCCCTCATTCCAGAGCTTTCTGTCAACTTGAAGACAGCTACCCTCTGCATTTATTCCACAGAGAAACATTTAACTATATTATATCACCCCTTTCCCACCTTTCCTCCAAAGTATAGATATTGAGATCTTTAAATCTATCCCCATATGCCTAATGATGACCACTGACCATTGACTGAGAATTTGTGAAAAAGCTTGCAGTGGAAGCAAAATTACATAATTTTTTCAAGTACATTCGTAGCAAAAAACCTATGAGAGTCAGTTGTACCATTAGATGATAGAGGGGTAAGACGCTAAGGGAGGACAAGGCCATAGCAGAAATATTGAATTCTTTGCTTTGGTCTTTACTTAAGATGTAGGGAAGTTACCCATAACTGAAATGGTATTTAAAGGTGATGTATCAGAAGAATTAAAAGAAATATTGATAAACCGGGAAGATGTATTACCATTTGATAAACTGAAGAGTAGCAAATCACCTGGCCTAGATGATATACATCAGAGGGTGTTGAAAGAACTGAAATATGAGATTGCAGTCCTACTATTAATAATCTGTGAACTATCATTAAAATCAGCTCTAGTACCTAAAGATTGGCAAATGACCAATGTAATATCAATTTTTAATAAAAGTTCAATGGGTTATCCAGGAAACTACAGACCGGTGAACCTGACATCAGTACCAGGCAGAATGGTAGAAACCATTTATAAAGAATAAAATTACTGAACATGTAGATAGTCATGATTTAATGGGAAAAAGACAACATAAATTTAGCCAAGGAAAGTCTCGTCTTACTAATCTGTTGTTTTTGAAGGTGTGAATAAACAGGAATTTTTTTATTTTATTTAACAGGGTTTTTTAATACTGCTTTATCATGTCAGTCAAAGCAGCTTACATTGTAACTTAAACTTTGTAATGTAGATTAAATGGGGACATTGATAACTTGGATTTTTCTGAGGCAATGGAGGGTGAAGTGACTTGCCCAAGGAGTGCTAGTGGGAATTGAACACTGGTCTCTTGGTTCCCAAGCCAGTGCTCTAACCATTAGGCAACTCCATAGGTGAACCGGTTGATATAGTGTATCTGGATTTTCAGAAAGATTTTGACAAGGTTCCTCATGAGACTCTTGGCAAATTTTTAAAAATTCATGGACTAGGAGGCAGTGTATGTTGTGTACATCTTGTAGCACTGCATATGTCTTGTAGCGCTATACAATTGTGGATCCAGGTACTGGTTAAAAGATAGAAAGCAGAGAGTAGGGCTAAATGACCAATCTTTTTAATGGAGAAAGGTGAATAGTGGAGTACCCCAGGGATCTGTGCTGTGCCTGCTGCTTTTTAATGTCTTCATAAATGACTTGGAAATGGGAATAATGAGTGAAGTGTTCAAATTTGCAGATGACACAATTTATTCAAAGTACACTGCTTCCTATCCCATCACTTTTTAAATTTTACAAAGAGTGTCTCATGAGGGACCTTGTCAAAGGCTTTCTGAAAACTATATCAACTGACTCACTTTTTGTCTACCTGTTTATTCACACTTTCAAAAAAATATAACAGATTAGTAAGACAAGACCGTTCTTGGCTAAAGCCATGTTGGCTGTCTCCCATTAAACCATGACTATCTACATGTTCAGTAATTTTGTTCTTTATAATGGTTTCTACCATTTTTCCCAGTACTGATGTCAGGCTCACTGGTCTGTAATTTCCCGGATCACCCCTGGAACTTTTTTTTTTTTTCCAATTAGTATTACATTGGCCATCCTTCAATCTTCAAGTATTACAGATGATTGTAATGATAGTTCACAGATTACTAGTAGATCTGCAAACTCATATTTTAGTTCTTTCAACACCCTTGGATATATACCATCCAGTCCAGTTGATTTGCTACTCTTCAGTTTATCAAATAACTAATACATTTTCCTGGTGTATTGATATTTCTTTCAATTCTTCTGCAGTATCACCTTTAAACTTTAAATACCATTGCAGTCATGGGTAACATCCCTACATCTTCCTCAGTAAAGACTGAAGCAAAGAATTCATTCAGTCTCTCTGCTATGGCCTTGTCCCCTCTCAGTGCCCCTTTAACCCCTCTGTCATCTAATGGTCCAAATGACTCTCTCAGGTTTTTTTCTTGAAAAAGTCTTTATGCGTCTTTGCTTTCACTGCAAGCTGTTTCTCAAATTCTCCCTTTGCCTGCCTTATCAATGCCTTGCATCTAACTTGCCAGTGCTTATGTTTCCAGTTTTTGTCATATGGCTCCTTTTTTCCATTTCCTGGAAGATGCTTTTTTGGCCACAGCCTCTGACCTCGCCTTTAAACCATGCTGACAGTTTTTTGGACTACTTCCACTTTTCTTAAAGCATGGAATACAGCTGGTCTGGGCTTTAAAGCAACTGTTCCTTTTAGTTTTTTAACAGTTTTCCTTATTTTATCATAGTCTCCCTTTTTAAAGTTAAAAGGTAGTACTGTGGATTTCCTTGCCGTCTTTTATTAAATCAAACACGATCATGCTATGATCACTATTGCCAACTGGCCCCAACACCCTTATCTCTTGCACCAGATCTGGTGTTCCACTAAGGACTAGGTCCAAAATGGCTTCCCCTCTTGTTGGTTCATGAATCATCTGCTCCAAGAGGCAGTCATTTATTTCATCTAGAAACTTTCTTCCTAGTATGTCCTGCTGTGACACGGACCACCCCTACTTCCCCCCCGCCCCCAGCATGTCCTGGCATGACACCCCCTCTCCCCCCAAAAGCAAAAGCAACAAAATTAAGTTATCTGAACACACAAGATATCTCAATACATACACATGTATGCCTCATTTAATATGCAACTATATACAGATTTATGCACATATGCTGCAAGCAATAGGGCGCCTCTGGCTATTTGTGTATTGTAGAACAGGTTTTCTTAGCAGTGGTAGTGAGATTAGATGGCTGTTACCCTTCATTTGACCTTAGTTCTCTTTTTTTCGCTTGGACTGAAAGGGGTTTTGCTTCCCTTCATCATTTTGAATGCTTTAGTGCAAAAGCTTAAAATAAACTAGCTGTATGCTTCTATCTATGAAGCTTCCATCTGAAGTCTGGAAAGGCATCATACCAGTAATATTTCTTTGTGTAAAGCAAGCACTTGGAGAGAAGTACCTGCTCTAACCTGTTCCGAAGGTCGGTACTCCGAAGTGGCATAGGTTAACACGGTCAATAGGAGCAAAATGCTATTAACCTGCCTGCAGTGTTACAAAATTGTTCTGCATTCTTGGATGTTGAGGAGAGAGAACAAAACTGGTTTCGGTGCTTCTGTCCTTTGTTGACCTAGTGCTACTAACTCCTGCTTTTGGTTCTTGGAGAAATAGTCTGTCCAAAGAAAGACAAACTGATCATAGTTTAGTTTTGCAGGTTCATCCTGTACTAGGCCAGGACCTATTCAAGACACGGTGCTTACCTAGAATGCATCATGCCTGCTCTTGAATGGACCCAGGAGTGGGGAGGACTGATTGCCACCTAGACTGGTGGACATAGTGACTCCAGACATCTAATATGCTAGATTTACAGAGCATTTCTCCCATAGACATAATTAGAAACTGCCTAGCATTTCAGGCTGTATTGTCTGCGCTATTCAAATGGCCGGTCTGGGATGTGCATTTATAATGAAATGAAAAATGCAATGGAACACTTGTTTTATTTGAAAATCAATGAAAAGCCCCTGCCCAGCAAAATCAGTTGTTTCAGTTTTAATAACGTGCATTAAAATGAAACTTAAGTTAATTTCAGTTGGTATTTTTTTCCATTAAGAACATAAAGGGCTTGTTTGCAGAAGTGCGCTACCCCAGTTGCATGCATTTTTGGAACTGTGCTACAAAGTAGTGCAGGACCCTGTGTTGAAACACCCAGCGACCTGGGCATTGTGCAGCTGTGCGGTGCCTCAGCAGGGCGTGGGCGTTCCCATCTTGTGGTGATATTTAACATGGCGAGCTGCTCCTAAATGCAGGGGGATAGCTGTCCCCACTCCCCTGCATCTAGCTCAGTGCCATGTTAATAGCGTGGGTCTTAGTAAGCGTGCTCCTTAGATTCACCATACTGGATCACATCAAGTCTAGTATCCTGTTTCCAACAGTAGCCAATCCATCGCTCAGGTACTTAGCAGGTTCCCAAACGGTAGACAGATTCCATGCTGCTTATCCCAGAGGTAAGCAGCGGATTTCCCCCAGTCCACTTTCATAATGGTTTATGGACTTCTCCTCCAGGAACTTGTCCAAGCTTCGCTACACTGACAGCTTTTACTACATCCTCCATTAATGAATGAATTACACATTGAGTGAAAAAATATTTCTCCGTTTACTTAGTTGCTTCATTGCATGTCCCTAGTCTTTATACTTTTTGAATAGTAAACAACCGACTTAGGTTTACCCTTTCCACTTGAAAAAACCTCTCCCCCCGCCCTAAACAAGAAATGGTGGGTTCGTACATGCCTGCTTTTCAGGGTCCTTGTTGCTAAAACCCTACACTGTAGCCTGCTACATTCTGCTCCACGAGTGTGTGTATATTGTATCTTACCTGGGTTTGTGAGAGCATTAGACAGATTTAAGGAAAATAAATCAATTGTAGACCTACAACAGCCAGTGATGCTGCTCTGGTTTGCTTTCAGGGTATTCCTATACTGGTTGGTTAAACTGGAAGAAAATAACATAAGAGCTTGGACAGCTCTACACACGCGCTCTTAAATAGGAAGTGCTCTGGTGGTTGGTGGGGTGGCTACTGGGACCATGAGTCCTCTATGGTGAAGTGCTGCACTTTGTCAGTTGACCCTACTGCTCCTACACAGGATCTTTACCTCAGCCCTGGGTCTCATTTTGTTGTATAACGCCCCGTACAAGCTGTTGGTGACACCATATCTCACAAAGGATATAAAAAGACTTGAAATGGTTCAGAAGAAGGTGACCAAAATGATTTGGAGCTGGACCAGAAGGCATATGAAGAGAGACTTGACCTAAATATGTATGCTATAGAGGAGAGGAGGGACAGGGGAGATATGATAAATACTTAAAGGGTAGTAATGAACGAACAAACCCGTTTTCAATGAAGGGGAAGCTGTAAAACTAGAGGGCATACAATGAAACTGCAAGGAGGTAAACTTAAAAGCAACATCGGGAATTTTTTTTTTTCACTGAAAGAGTGGTGGATGCTTGGAATGCCCTCTGATGGAGGTGGTGGAGGCAAATACAGTGACTGAGTTCAAAATGGCACGGGACAGACGGTGGATCCCTTTTTATAGCAAGAGGATAAAATAAAAATAAACTTAACTATCTCTTATACCTCAACAAATAAAGAGGGATGACCTGCACAGAGCTGCAGGTACACCCCTAAACAAAGGCATAGAGGAGGGTGACCCACACGGAATGGCAGGTATGCCTACTCTTGCCACCTTACTGGGCAGACTAGATGGACCCTACTGTTCTTTATCTGCCGTCCATATACATTACTGTATGTTACTGTTACCCCTTTCCAATAGTAGTTCAAGGCAAATTATATTCAATACACAATCTACGCCGACGACATCATGATATACACACCCATCACAGTTGACAACCCTGATTACTCCAAAATAACAAACTGTCTCATACACATGACAGCTGGTTTCAAAACAACAACCTCACCATAAACTATAGGAAGACTGAGGCACTAATCATCACTCTAAACACCAACTTCGTCCCTCCACACAACATCAAGATAAGACACAACCATACCCATAAAACCGGAAGTAAAGTACCTTGGAGTAACCCTGGACAAGGAACTGAATCTACAATCACACATAAACAGAACCATCAAAAGCGCATACCACAGGATGAGAATTATCTGACGCCTCAAGCCCCTCCTTGCCCCAGAGCACTTCCGTACAGTCTGCCAGGCACTAATAACCACCACTAGACTTCTATAACCCAATATACCTTGGTCTATTAAAACAAACTCTGACCGCTACATTTGGCACAAAACACAGCAGCTCGCATAATTTCTGGCACAACAAGACATGAACACATCACACCCATACTGAAAGACCTCCACTGGCTCCCAATCAACTCGCGCATCAAATATAAGACAGTCATAAACATCTTCAAGATCAAACAGTCATCAGCCCTCTGCCTACATACACTCATACATCCAGACAGAAGCACACGTCCAAGGAGGAGAGGCAATTCCAATCGCGTCAACACCCCAAAAGACATCACCAAGGTCCGCAAGGACACAGCAGAACGAGCCCTTTCCCTGGCTGCACCAACAATTTGGAACACCCTCCCAGATGAACTAAGACTAACAGACCTCAAAGACTTTTGGAAGCTGCTTAAGACAACACTATTCATTGATC
Source organism: Ichthyophis bannanicus (assembly GCA_033557465.1). NCBI lineage: Eukaryota > Metazoa > Chordata > Amphibia > Gymnophiona > Ichthyophiidae > Ichthyophis > Ichthyophis bannanicus. The sequence goes on along the minus strand of CM066036.1, from coordinate 841,307,155 downwards.
ACTATGGACACATCACATGATCTACTCAAAAAAGCAAGAACAAAAGACCAACCCCCCCTCCCCTGTCCCCGTACATAAGAATGTATATAGCTCATAATATAAATAGCTCAAGAATCTAATATACACCAACGCAAACGCACAATCTGTATCACTGCATGAACACACTTGAACCACTCTTATGATTGTTTGCTGTGGAAACCGCCTTGATTAAAGGAGAAGGCGGTTATAGAAAATCTTTTAAATAAATAAATATATTCAGGTATTTTCCCTGACCCTTGAGGGCTTACCATCTAACTTTGCCCAAGGCCACAAGGACCATCAATGAGATTTGAATCATGGCCTCTGTTCCAGCCTACTACTCTAAGCATTAGGTCATTTCTCTCCTAAAGATGAAGCAGAAAAGTGCATCAAAATTTACATCAAACATTTTCTGCTTAGACAGGTATGCCTGCCTTTAGTGTGATGGTTTCGCTGTTGGTTTTTATCGGCAGTAAGGTTAATACCAGTAAATGAAAAGTAAACTGCTACACTAAAGGATAGTGCAACTTATTGCATCAGGCTCCAAGTTTGTTCTGCTGACTGATAACATTTGTCTGTATCACTTTGGAAAAATGATTGGGGAAACAAACTAGGTGAATATCCCTGCACACATATACCTCGTATTGTGCATGCATGTTAGCAGCACTTGAATTCTCGTAGTCAAGCGAGCTTCTGCAAACAGGAAATAAGGAGGATGAGGTTCCATGATTTCGCCTGTTCCGCAGTATGTTGCAAAAAGGCCAGTGTTCTAAACTGTTAGCATTTTCTGTTACACACTGATGGCCAGTTTTGTTGAACATGTTCTCCTGCAGAACACCATGATAGTTTTGTAAGGAGCTGTGTAAAGACACATTCCATTTACACACTTAAATCGCCTATTTTGAAGGACATACACACATAAACGGGCACGTATGTGCATATTTAAGCCTGCAGCTATTCTATAAGTACTTGTGCAAGACCGATCGTGCATACTTTCACTGTGGGCCTGCACAAGGGGGAGCACAAATTTATACGCATAAGTTCTCTTAAAATCTACCTGTGGGCATTTACATCAGCCCTAGGACTAGAGTAAATGCCTGTGTCTAGATTTACACCCCTATTTTACAAAGAAAAGTAGGCACCTGCTTTTCTTTGTAAAATAGGCTCAAGAGAAGTACATTCTGGGGGCCTAAAGCTAGGTGCCTGGATATAAAATGACCTCTAAGTGCCTAATTGGTAATCTCCAGGAACAAGCAGGAATGAGTCTTCACATATGGGTACGTCGGTACCGACGGAATCTGCGCGGGAACGTTTCCCAGCGTCCAATCAAAGAGCTTTTGGAAGCATCCCACCACGCCTGTGTGCTGCCTTCCCGCCTTTCCCAACTGCCTCTCCTCAGTTTTCGTTTTTTCGTGGAGCCGGCAGGACGTCCTCCTGTCACCGCAGAAAATTCTTATTTCATTTCTTTAGTTTTCTTGTGGTCGCAGCTGTCTTCCCGATGCCACCGGTACCGCCGGTGTTTTCTTTTCTTCTCTTGTAAAATCTTCCTTTTTCAAGGTATATTTTTTTTTTTCATGGTGTCTTAGGCCTTTTAGGCCTCTTCTTTTTCCTTCATGGAACCGCCAGCCACTTCCTCCAAGAAATGTTCAAACTGTGGCGGTACAATTTTATTTTTAGACCCTTGAAGTCGGTGTCTAACCTGCTTGGGTCCTGACAACAGTTTGGTGAGAAGAGGTCTTCAATATCGAGGTTCCCTCGATACACGGTTTCCCTCTAGCTTCGGGGCACCGTCCCCTTCTTCTTCTACACAGGATCAGGTAACCCACAAACAGTCTGTTAAGACTAGCCAGCCCTCGAGTGGTAGGTCTCATGCACAGCATGTAGACGGCTCCGGCCTTGCCCTCGAGGGCCTACTGGTTTCAAAATCCCGGCGGGAGTCTTCGGGCTCAAAAGCCTTTCAGGGGTTTCAGGTTGTTCCTGGGGTTCACCCCTCACAGAACATACCTGAGCCGTGTCCGGTGGTGGCATCTGCTTCGAGCGGTACCAACACCCCGACATCGGCACTGGTTTTGGATGAAACACTCCTCACCAGGGATGGTCATCTGGCATCCTCGGTGCCTTCGGGACCGGTGGATACACTCCAGACTGACCTTCCATTATCGGTACCAGCACCGATACTACCACCGATGTCGGTACCCTCCAGACGTGCATCGATAGCCTCGCTTCCTTCGATGCCGAGTCTGGAATCGATCTCCAGTCTGGAGGACTGGGTACTGACTCGCCTTGGTACCGGCTCTCAGCGGTACCGAAGACTCGGTTCCCATGATTCGGATCCACAACTCTTGGTTCCCTCGAGGCCCATTGAGTTGCCACTGGTTGACCTTCTTTCACTGGTATCAGACACGGTACCGAAGTCGGTACCGATGTCCTTATTACCCTTACAGTCGGTGCCTTCCATGCTTCGCTTATCGATGATGAGTTTAGAATCGCTCTCTAGTCTGGAAGACTCAGTACCAATACACTTTGGTACCGATACCGGTGGCTCGGTACCGAGGATAGCACCCAGAGGTTTTTGGTTACCTCGGTACCGATTGAACTGTCACCGATGACTGCTCCGATGTCTGTCGGGCTCAACTCCGACATCGGTACCGGTATTGGCATCGCTACCGGTATCCACAGTAGCATCGTGGCCAACTCCTACCATGCTTTTTTCAACAGGATCGCTCCCTTCTATGCCAAGCTTGGAGTCGATACCTGGCATGGACAATGTGGTAATGACGGTCGCTGCTCCTGACAGCCAGTACCGGCGACCATCCTTTTAAGCATTCCACACTGCACTGTGCAGGATCTTCTATTCCTATATATCTGGATAGCTCTGTCGGTGCTCAGGCTAGTTCTTCAGATCTAACCTGTCCAAGGGAAATTTCTGTTGGGGAACCCTCTTTTCAGAGTTTCCTCCTGGATATAGCAAGATCTCTTGCCATTCCTATCCCAGGACATGATCCTGCACAGGACTCTTTCTACCAAAGCAAAGGAGAACATAATGCTTCCTTTGCATCATTCCTTGCAGGATCTCCTTCTAGGAATGTGGGAAACACCTTTAAGGGTACCCCCACCTTCCAGAGCAACTGATCTCTTATATCAGGTGCAACCCTCTCCAGGGTTTCAAAAGACTCAACTTCCTCATCATTCCATAGTTGTGGAATCAGCAATGAGGCGGGTAAAGAGCAAGAAAAAGCACTCTTCTTATCCGCCAGGTCGTGAGTCTAAGACACTTGATGCCTTTGGACGTCAAACCTTCCAGACATCTATGCTTTCTGCAAGAATTCTCTCATATATTTTCTATATGAGTCTATCTCTTGAGGAGGTCACAAAGCAACTACATCTTTTGACTCCTTCCCTTCCAGAGTCCAAGAGTGCAGACTATTCCTCACTGCTCAAGCATCTCCTGAATATTTCTTGGTTTCTTACTCATGCTTCCCTAGACTCTTTTGAGTCTGTTAGCAGGACTTCTGCTATAACTATAGGGGCACAATGTAGAGCCTGGCTCCAAGCTTCAGACTTGGACAAATGGGCACAGCACAGACTGGGACATACTCCTTGCACTGGAGACAATCTTTTCAACAAGGAGTCTTTACGTCAGGTTACTCAGTTCTCCACTGACTTACCTGTTCCTAGGGGCTGTTCTGCACCTTCTTCTGTCCCAGTACGTAGGAAATGTCCTGCCAAACTTTCTTCCCATAGGAGAAGGTTTTATGCATCATCTGCCCATCATACAGATGTTCCCAAACAGGGGAAGCATTATCCTGGTCTGCAGAGTTCAACCTCTCACCAGGCTCAGCAAACCCAGCAACCACAGGGTTTCTGATCAATCCATCAGATGCTTGTGACTCTTGGGATTACAATCTGCAGTTGCTTCTTCTCAATAGAGACAATCCACTGCTGTCATTCTAAATCCTAAACATGGATCTCTTCCCAAAAGACATCCATTCTTTCTATGTTCTATGAGCTGTCAGGATGTTCATGCTTCTAGGTCACAGGGTTCTCCTCTTTTTTTCTGCTAGGGAAAGAGGTCTATCCACTATCAAACGATAGTTTTCTGTGCCAGCATGTCTTTTTTTTTTTTTTTTTCCTTTCTATAAACTTACTACTTTGTAAGTTTTCTTCAGCTCCATTCTCTTTACCCTCTTACCAGGTTTTTCCTCTGAGAGCGGTATTGCTTCACTGGAGGGCTTTTTCTTCGGCCTCTCTAGTTTTCTTACTTTTCCAGAGCGGAGTTCTCTTCTCTGAGTTGACTCCACCTTTTTCAATCTTGCTTTCAAGCAGTTCATCAGACACATCCAGAGTTTTCTACTCTTGTTTTGTCTGTTCTTTCTGTTTTTAAACAGTACCATTCTTCTGCTGTCTGGCAAGCAGCTGCCAATGCAGGAGCCTTAATGTTTGGGCCATTGGTTCCTGTCCACCAGCAACCAGATTTGTCCTCCACTAACATTCTGTCTGGTCTTAGTAGTGGCTCCAAGTCAGTGCTGTCATCTGTCTTGGAAATTTTTTCACTACAAGCTTGTTGGATTGTCTTCTCTTTCTGCCATCTCCATTCCCCTGGGTTTGGCAGCATAGTTGACATAGAACTGGCTGCAGGAGAGCCGGTACCTATCTCCTCATTCTCCTGCATCATGCTCTCTGCAATTCTACAGAGAAGCTCTCCACTATGGGCCCTTGCTAGAGAGCATGGGGGGCTTTTTCTCCAACAGCTATACTAGATGGCTTTTTCAGTCATGTCTCCCATGACTAGAAAAGTTCTCCTTTTTAATATAAAGGACATAGGCCTCCTCTTATGTGAAAGCTTAAGGAGTTGCTAATTCCCTGCTTTGGTCCATAGTATTTCCAATAGGGAATATGTTTTCTCCTTCCAGCTCGTCCTCATGGTAAGAACGCATGATACCTTTTTGCCCTTAAGCAGGTCTGCATGGTATCTCATTCCTATGCGTCTTCTGTTCACTTACCATGCTAGAGTTCTAGAATACTCGGGACTTGCTGGCTGCAGACTGATATCATCCTCTGCTTTTCACATAACCATCCTGGTTATTCTACTACCTAGCATCCCTGTAGCCATAACCAGTGGGAATTGATTCTCTATATTTCTTCTCAAGTAGGTTCCACCTTCTTGTTAGATGAATCTTTCCTCTCCACATTTTCCAATGTGAATACCTTTTTGTAGGCATATCTGTCTGCTTCTTTGCAGACTTCCATATAGAGGCCTATATATATTCATACCTATAGCACACATCTTACAGATGTCTGTTTATCATTTGTGTGTATTTTATGCCCTTCATATCTCACTATAGATATAGAGATAGATAGAGATAGATATATCTCTGTCTCTCTGTATCTTTATGTGTCTGTATCTGTATCTCTGTGTCTGTCGAGATATTTTACTATCGGTAGATATGTATTCTGCTTTATCTACCTGACTGTCGAGGCTCATATACCTATATGATTCTGACAGATGGGCTTTACCCATACTTATGCTATCCAGCATGTTTTGGGGTCCTACACTCACAACCACTTTGGTGGTAGTTAACACCTACCATAACCTTAAGGTTAGGTACCTCTGAAGCTCTCCATGTTCCAATATCTCTCCCAACTGACTTCAGTTAGGAGAGACATTGCAGATCTTCAGCTAATCACAGGCTCTAATGCCTCTGGCGTTTGTCCTTTCTTTTGGGATACAAGGGGTTTCCATACCCTTTCTCCCCACAAGGACTGGGCCTGTTTGTCCAAATCAGTTAGCCTTTCTCTTTTGTTCCTAAGAGTGAGCCACTCTGCTGCCAAAAGAGTTCGGCTTTTATCATAAAGCCTTCCGCTGACGGCCCACCGTTTTTGTACTACCCCAGTTTTTCCTACCGGGGTTACCTGTTACCTTTCAGGATTCTGACCTCCATTGCTTTTCCTACAGGTTTACTACCTCCACTTGCAGTGAGGTCCTTCTTGAGGTTCCTCTTCTGGGTTCCCCAGTAGATCCCATGAACCTCCATACTTCTCTGAAGTCCTGTTAGGGGAGGTCCATATTGCAATATTTTTTCTTTGCAATATCATTGACAATTATCATCCACACATGGACTCCTTGTCTGCAATCCTATGCTAGGTTAACTGTTCCACAGTACCTTTCTCTCTTCAACTCCTACCCTCCATCCTCAGGATGCCTGGTGTTGTGGGGATAGCATGTTCTAACCTATGACATGCTGGGACTCCAGGCATCTCAGCTTGGGAGTCCCCATATGTGAAGACTCATTCCTGCTTGTTCCTGGAGATAGCACAGTTACTTACCTGTAACAGGTGATCTCTGGGAACAGCAGGAATAAGTCTTCACAGCCCACCCACCTCCCCAGGAGTTGTATCTCTATCTTTCCTTTCCTCTCTCTCTTTTTCTCAGCTTTAAAACTTAACTGAGGAGAGGCAGTTGGGAAAGGCGGGAAGGCAGCATGCAGGCGTGGTGGGATGCTTCCAAAAGCTCTTTGATTGGACGCTGGGAAGCGTTCCCACGCAGACTCCGTCGGTACCGATGTACCCATATGTGAAGACTTATTCCTGCTGTTCCCAGAGATCACCTGTTACAGGTAAGTAACTGTGCTTTACAGCTGGTGTTCACAGCAGTGTGATACTGTCTGTGGTAATGCATTGGCCTTATAGGTAGTGGCTCTGGTGAGGCCTGCTAAAGGCCATGACGCTCCACCTCCCAGACTAAACAGCAAGGCCCTTTTTGGATTACTCAGATTTTCTCAGTTACCCACTGGCAGTTCATAAAGTTGAAGTGGACAGAAGAGCACGGCCCAGCTCTGACATGCAAACTGCACTAGCGCACCTGGGGCAGTTTTCGGGAATTGGAGTGGGAGGATAGGTCCAGAGGAGGAGCCTTGAATTTAAACCTTGGCATTGGGGAGCATTATGGCCCACACTGGTCCTATTATCCTTTCTGCCTGAGTACCAAGAGGTTCAGGCATAGTGCAGCACACATTCATGTTTATTATGCTAGTCCATGCTGGTATCACTTGCAGATAATCACAAGTGCTTTAAGACCAACACAGCATTAACATGTGCTAAATAAGCATTAATGCTGTTAACCTAACGCACTTTAGAACATTGGCCCCTAAGCGCAGCTTCCAACCGGAAGGGAAGCGAAATAAAAATGTAGAATGTGCAGACAGGTTAATTTTATGACTAATTTCTTGTGCATAAAATGCGTAAATGTATGTGTGGTAGGCTTCCAGAGCGGCAGAGCATGGGCAGAGTTGCAATTTACCCGCATACTTTTACATGCTAATACTTATGCCGCTCAAGCAGGTGTAACATTTGCACCTTCCGTCTAGGCAAGACTTCTGCAGGATTTGTGCTAGTATTTTATAGATACCTAGGCTCCTATGGTCCTTTTTCAAATAGGCGCCTTCTCCAGCTCCAAATCCAGGCACTTTGTTATCGGATTATCCCCACAAAGGTCCATTTGGCCATCTGGTTGCCCATTTTATTTCTCCAAGTTTTGCTTTACTACTTTGCAGTTAAGCATTCTACCATAGAATTTCTTAAATGTTGTTTTGCTACTGGAAGAGCCACGTGTTTAGTTGTTTATGACCCTAAAACTAGTGGTATGTGTGTGTTTCTCGATTGTTTTTAAAAATAATAAAAGCAAAGAAACCCTGATGCGGTGATGAAATGAGAGAGCTGACTGTTTTGTCTTCCCAATGTTTTAGGTCAGTCTTACGAAATACGGCTGCATGACAACAGGAAACAGGGCGAGTATCAAGATTTCAGCACAAAGTATGCAAAGGTAAGGAGAGGTTTATTTCTTTTTCTTGCTATTTTATTTAGCATTGACCCTTTCTTGATGGTGCAGCAGCATCTCGTGTTTGGGGGTGGGACGATGATTGCAGGACCGAGTTCTAATTTGGAAGGTTCCTGAAGACCTGTATAGTGTTAAACTTGTATCCAGTATTGTGTTTGGATAACACTTAGGTTGATCCAATTAAAAAAAGAATTACACCCTGCATTAAAAAATACTTGTGTCTAGGAAGCTGTTTGGTCTGCAGATGGCCATGCCATGAGGACATGATAGATGGCTCATGCTTACTGGCACACCGTCAATCTACATTTCCTAGTTTTCCATCCATCCTTCATTGCTCTATTTTTTTTTCTTAAATTTTTAAGAGCATCATCCGTGTAGTCTTCCATGATCGGCGTTTACAGTACACGGAGCATCAGCAGTTGGAAGGCTGGAGGTGGAGTCGGCCGGGGGATCGGATCCTTGACATAGGTAAGCCTGTTTCATGTCCTCTTTCATCTTTCTTTTGAGAAGTTGCTGAAGCCATTTCCTGAGCTGAATTGCAATGCAGTTAATCTAATTAAACTCCATATGTCTTGCCATTTGAAAGGCGCCTCCTTCCGTTGGATGAACTGTGCTCTTAAAACAAGACGGAGATGTTGTGCGATGTGTGTGTTCAGTATCTTTTTTTTTTTTTTTTTTTTTTCCCCCCCCGAGTGAGCCTGGGGTCTGGTAAATGATTTGTGTGTGGCAACCTTGTGTCCCTGCTTCAATGTAATCTTTTTTAAAATTTTAGGGGTTTTCTTCTACAGATATCCCATTATCAGTCGGTATCTTAGACCCCAGGGCCAGCCCAACTCAGTTAAATACTGTGGAATTTCTGTGGGACCCCTCAAAGAGAGCATCGGCATTCATTCAGGTAATGTGGCCCCCTGCAGTGCAAGCTGTCACGGGCATGTACCCAGCATCCATAAAAGGGAATGCCATTGTTCACAACATGTTGTAGAAAATGGTTAAACTATTTGTGAGCTTACCCCAACCAAGTAGGAAAGAGTTAGCAACCCACATTTTTTGACTTTTTGGTGTCAGTCTTGAGTCTTCATTGGTTTGCATTTAACTAACTTTTAGCATTTTTATACATGGTCTTCAGATTCCATATGCAGGTTTTTTTATTTACTTAATTTGTTTTGTGACCAGTGACATGGTGAAAACAATTTCTTCTGATACTTGTCTGCATTGAAATACCCCCATTCCCCGCTCACCGAGAAGAACATAAAAAGCAAGGATGTAACAGTGGTGTGGTGGCTCCTCTAAGCCCGCAGGAAAAGGCAACCCTGCTGCCACTTAATTGTGGATCTCAAAATAATTCCTTGAGTGGTAGTTTACTTTTAACGTGATTTGATATTGCGGTTTGCAGACTATAGTTTCAGGTTTTACGGCCACTCTGTGGCCCTTTATGTTTTAATGTTAAGTTTTAAGCATATACATACCGGTTATAAACAAGCTTCAATACAAAAGAGAATTTTGGGAGATGCAGTATCTGGCTGACCATGCCGTGCTATGTGCTTAAATTCATCAATCGAGTGAGGCCCATGGTAAATGTGTACCCCCTCTGGTTTAGGTAATCAAGTCAAGTTAGTTTTCATGTTTTTAGGTTACTAGCAAGCATAATAAATTGTAGAAATAATTTTAGCAGATCCACTTTAAATATGGAGGGAGTAGTGGGGGAGAAAAGAAAAGCATATATGTTTTAAAAAGGCTTTTGGGGTTCACCTAGGTTTCATGTCAAAATGATTTATTAATGATTAATGATTTACTTCTCATTAGGTTCATTGCATCAGCACAGAATTTACTCCAAGGAAACATGGGGGTGAGAAGGGAGTCCCCTTTCGGATCCAAATCGACACCTTCAAACAGAATGAGAATGGCGAATACACGGAGCACTTGCACTCGGCTAGCTGTCAAATCAAAGTATTCAAGGTACGGAGGTGATTTACTTTCCCAAACTTCCTCTGACTTGCAAAGAGTGTCAGTTTGCCCGTCCTTCCCGATTTATTTGCAGGGGCAGGAATTTGCAAAGCAGAGAGCTGACAAAGGACACTAATTCTATATCTGAAGAACTATATCTTCATTCTACTGCTAGTGGGCTCATTGCATTAATTAAAATTTAATGTATAGACTAGAAAGACAGATTGTGTTCAGCTGGTCCCAGAGGTACAGGGAGATAGCAGCATTGCCAGGGTCATGAAGTGTCAGGGCTACAGGCGATTTTTGAACTCTTCTCCCAGGATTTCTGCTGATTTATAGTCCAGTGCTTTAACCAGTCTTTAATGGCCCATTGGAATTTCAGGCCTCTGACACTTTTTATTGAACAAGTCCATTTCCTTTTCCACCAGTCACCCGTAACTTATTGCTTCACAGATAGGACTGACTTTGAGGCATTGTAGTCTACCTAACTTTAAGGGCCACCTGATTCTTCCATGCCTGGCACTATTTGGTAGTGTAAGCTTACCCGAGTAAACCTGAAGTACCGGGAAAGGCTAATGGTGCTGATGGATGAAGGGAGCCAGTAGAGACGACAGCGCCTACAAAACATGGAGGGCCGTGCATCACATGATGTGTCTTTTGTCTCCTCTGCCTACAGCCAAAGGGAGCAGATCGAAAACAGAAGACTGACAGAGAGAAAATGGAAAAGAGGACCACCCAGGAAAAGGAAAAATACCAACCTTCGTATGAAACGACCATTCTTACAGAGGTAAGACCTGAAAACCGGAGCTGTAGAGTTCTGCTCTGGCATTGTACTCATAGCATTTTATTTTTAACCCTAAAATCTCTCGACTTAAGTGCTTTATATTACTAGTACTACCTGAGTATTTTTAGGAGCTTTGCTTAGCACTTAAACTGCATAATTTTGTTTGTATTTCTTTTCCTGCTTTTCTTTCCTTAAACAGATATTGGCATTCCAAGTTTGGTTTTTCTGCAGAGCTTCTCCTTTTTAGGATAATCTTAAAGCCACTTCTGGGTGTAAGGCACGCTCCTCAGGGCTTTAGAATTGTGCATAACTTTAACCCGACTGAGGGGAGGTGCTCCAGTGGGCAGAGCTCAGGCGAGTTCATGTAAATAAATGAACCTAGAAGATGTGTGCATAGCCAAGAGCAGACGAAAATGTCAGAGCCTAAATTCCCTGAAGTAATTTTCAGAGCTAAAGTATACGCATTCTTTTGTGTCTGAGAATTTGATGGTAGCAGCAGAGGGAAATGTGAACTATATGCACCAAGTTATAAAATTACCTCCATGAGCTTAGATGGATCTTTACGTTGCTATGCCAATCCTCACTGGACCCTTCGCAAAATCTGTCATGCTGATGCAAAGTATAATTATAGTGCCATTTTTGTCTAATCGTGGTGTAGAAGCAATAAACATGTCTCTTAGCATTTGTTTATTCGCCCCATCTTCCATAAAACCCAAGGCAATGCACATCATAATGCCAATTTTTAAATTACACAAAACATGAAAATGACACACAAGCATATTATAAAAATACCAAAACTTAACAAATGATATAACATCAGAGATCCACTGAACTGACTCATCAATTAGCTTTTCAACTGCTGAACAATACTAAAAACTAAGAGCAGCACCCACAAAATGCAAAATAAAATATTAAAACGTGATTACTAACCTTCCCCCATCCACAAATGCAGTTCATATTCAATTAAGAAATGATTTCTCAAACAACTGTGCTATAGCAAAAACAGCTTTAGAATGGGGCTTAGTAAAGATGCTGTACTCTTTTATATGCTTGTCGGGAGGGTATGTTGCCTTTGTAGATACTTGTGTTGGTTACAGAAAATGTGTGATTTAAACATAAAGATGGATGTCTCTCTTGAAAAATGATTACTTTCTGGTTTTAGCTTCTTGGCTTTCAGTAGTGCCTCCTCTGCACAGTTGCTACTCCACATGATGTGCTTAACGTAAGTGCCTGTTTCTCAGAAAAATTACTTCTTTCCTTTTAAATCCTCAGTAGCAGTGTTGATATTTAAAGTATAATCCGATTTCCTGTGATCTTGCACTTTCAGAGGCAAGAGGGAAAAAAGTTCCACCTGCAGATAAAGAATGAACTTTCATAAAAGGGGAAAAAAATTCTGTTTATCGGGCATCAAAGATGTCTGCCTTCTTGGCATGCAGTAAGCCATTGTGCTCATAAGAGAAGAGATTTCGGGATAGCCCCACTCCCTTTTGAATCGTTGCCTCTTTGCATGGAGTATTTCTGTCCTCTGGACAAAGCCCTAAATTCTTGAGTTTTCCTGTTATAGCACCTGTTCAGTTTAGTGCAGGGTACGTTTAATAAATCCTTGCATGGTTGTGTTTCATTTCATCCAAAGGGCCTGCATCAAGGTTGCTAATGTAACATGAAATCTGTGCCACTGACTCTTTAGATCCATCTTCGGTGGTGCTTGAAGTGAAGAAGATGGTATTACTCTAAGAGCAGATATCAATGGCTTATATTGAGAGGCCTTTTCTGAAATCATTTTCTGTGTTGCCCTTATTAAATGTGGCTTCCTGGTTTGTTTTTATTAATAATCACAATAGTTTACTGTGTGCAGTGAGACATTTTTATGCTTTATAACTCATAGGCAGGAAGAAAATTGATGCCTTTGAATTATGGTGCTGGCGGCGAATACTGCGTATACCATGCACTGCCCGAAAAACAAACCAGTCAATACTAGAGGAGATCAAACCTAAGCTTTCTTTAGAAGCTCAGATGACAAGACTTCATACTTTGGACACATCATGCGAAGAGAAAGATCATTAGAGAGCCATCATGCTTGGCAAGATAGAAGGTCAACGCTAAAGAAGAAGGCCAGCAATGAGATGGCTCGATACAATAACAGCAGCTCCTGGTACCAGTCTGTCTCAACAATGAGCCGCCTGACTGAAGACCGAATACAGTTTAGGACAACTATCCAGAGGGTCGCCATGAGTCGATGCCGACTCGACGGCACTTAACAACAACTCATAGGCAGATCAGGTCTGATCATGAATCTATACCACCTCGCAATGTTGGAACAATTGTTTTAGGCTACTTCTGTGCCCCAAGGTCCATTAATTGAGATCTTATTTAATGTAAATCCAGCTCTGTTGGGCACCTTAAGGGGCTGTTTAATACTATCCTCCCTCTGCCCCTCCTTGTTTTCCTTCATGAGGCAGTTCATTGGGAGGTGATGCAAAAAAGGGTGTTTACCAGTAGGTTTAGGCAATTAAGAATGGTAGGGAAGGGCTGGGAGGGGTTTTAACAGTGGCCAGGAATAGGAAATAAAACCAGTCACTCCACCTCTGATCCCAGTTGTGGAAGGAAGGGTATGTGATATCTTTTTCATAACAAATGCAGCTTCGTTGATTAAGTCTCCCAGGTCATTTGGGCTGTAATGGGGATAGAACCCAAGTAATAGGGGTACTTTGACGGCCTGCATGCATGCATTGGTGGTCACAGTATTGCAACATGCACGCTTGAAGCTGTATGTGGCAAATGGTAGAAGAAACATTTAGGTAGATTTAAAATGCAGTGATGAATAACGAGTTTTCTTCTGTACTGGGGAGAAATGTAGTTTGTTTTGTAAAATTATAATAAAGTAATCGCTTGTCTTTCCAACATAAGTGGACCATTGTTTGGTCATAAGAATTAAAGATTTGCTGGGTGAGAAGGAAGGGAAAATTAGTTGCCTGGGAAGGACCTTGGTATTGACATGCCTATATGAGAAGGACCTCTGTGCCTGTTTTTACTCAGATGCAAGTACAAGACCATGTAGACCAACATGCTCTACTTGATCCCCACCAATATGGATTCAAACAAAACCACAGTGTAGCAACACTGTTAACATCCCTCTTTGACAGCATCATCGGAGGCATAGATAACGTGAAAACAGGATTCCTTCTCATATTCTTGGACATATCAGCCTTCGATACCATATCTCATACTATCATGCTGTAACATCTACGGGAAATTGGTCTACACAACACTGCTAGCTAAGTAACCGACAACAGCAAGTCAAATGCAGAACGAACAAATCACACCATTCCCCATACACTAGGGCATACCACAAGGATCTTCCATAACTTCACTTCTCTTCAACCTCTATATACAGCCCATCTGCAATGTCGTCAAAAACAAGAAGATACAGTACCGGTCATATGCCGATGATATTCACTGCGATTGTTCTGGGCAAACCAGACCTCTCAGCCATAACAATGCCTGGAGGATATGATTACCTGCCTAAGCAACAACCACCTAACTGTAAACTACAACAAAACAGAAGCCTTCTACATCACAAGAGGCATCTCATTCAAACCCCCCCCCCCCCCAATCAATCAGTGTTCTACACGGAACTATAACAGTAAAAAATGAAGTCAGATACTTAGGAGTTACCCTGGGCCAAAACCTAAACCTACAGTCCCACATAAGACCATTTTCAAATGCCTACCACAAAATGAAAATCATCCGGAAAGTAAAACCAGTTCTAAGCCAGGACCATTTCCACACAGTATTCCAAGCCATTGTCACCCCAATACTGGACGACTGCAACTCGTTATACCAGGACCTCACAAAGCAAACCATCCTTCCACTCCAGTCAGCACAAAACACAGCAGCCCGCATCAACACGATGACATTCCCATATTCAACCACTGACTTCCAGTACACTATCACTCTAGGTTTAAGGCGATGCTCAACATCTTTAAAATCTTACAGTACTCCTCTGCGGATATCCTACAAGACCTAATTATAAGAGAAACCGAGATACATGACCCAGAAGGAACAACAAAAATATGATCCTCATACCCATTGCATACGAAAAATCCAAACAGATCACTTCCAAAAGAGAATTCTTACACGCCACCCTTGCATTATGGAACTCCCTCCCGGAAGACATATGAGCCTCCGTAGACAGCAAAGACTTCAGGAAAAAAATGAAAACATTCCTTTACACAAACACTTTGGGAATGTCACTTAGCCCCAGTAAATGACACGTTCACAACCTCTCCTATCAAACCAGCACAGTTATTATAAGACACGTGATGTGATGTCTGAGATTAACCCTGTACATATGTTATGACCTGTTAATCCCTGCTGCATGCCAAAACCCCCTCCCAACTTTGCTTTTTGTTATAATGTAATGTTTGAGTTGCAATGTAAACCACTTTGATTGAAGGATAAGGCAGTATAAAAGACGGATAGATAAATAAATAACCAGAATAAGGTTCCTGGAGATATAGCATCCTGTTACAGGCATGTCAGTGGGTAACAGGCTACATTAGTTTATATATATATATATATATATACTAATATAGCCTGTTACCCACTGACATGCCTGTAATAGGATGCTATATCTCCTGGAATGCTCTACCCCCTGACATTAGGGCCATCGCCAACCTATATCAGTTCAGGAAGGCACTCAAATCCCACCTTTTCCTCCAATACTACCCAACCTGCAATTGAACCTAGACATCCCTCTCAAGAAATGACCCACTCTAGAAAGGCCCTTACATTCAGTATCTGATTTTTACCTATCCTTGCAGTGTAAATAGCTTATGTATATAGTTTACCCTGTTGTCCAAGTTTGTACTCCTGTTCGATGTAAAACCAGACAGCCTGTTATGGTTGTTGTGATGTAAACCGCGCTGATACCGAATAGCGCGGTATATAAGAAAATATAATAAATAAATAAATATATATGTATGTGGTATGTGTGTGTGTATGTCTATATATATATATATATATATATATATATATATATATATATATATATATATATGCAATACTTTATCCTTTTCCTACATTCTCATGTTAAAAGAAAAAAAAATAAGGTTCTGCAAATTAACTTTCACAAGACTTGATATAGAAACCTAAATACTCAAGCTGTCAGTTAACTAACACTTAAGGCCTATTCCTTATAGTAGGTACATGTTGTCCAGTGTGTACAGATATATATATATATGCTGAAGCACCTTGAAGTCCCTAGGAATGTTTGCTGTTGGTGTATCAGATATACAGATCCTTAACGGTTGGCTAAGATTGCATAGCGTTTCTGCTGCCTTTTTTTGCAGTCTTAGTGCAAACAAGTGAAGGAATTTTGCACGGGCCAACATCAACATAACTTTTTCCATAGGTGTCTAGAGAAATTGAGCATGCGAAAAAGCTAATGAAATAGAATTCTACATAAAAATAATTATGAAAGTAATAACTTGCTGTTTTTATTGGTTCTATTGTGAATACCTTCCCTTTTTTCTCCTCCCAGAACTTGACGCACCTGCAAGCAATGATCACTTTGAGCTCATGTAGGCAGGGCCGGTGCTATCATTAGTGCTGGCCCTCCAGGGGTGCCCATTGCATCTATCGACCCTCTTGGGATCTGCAGCAGTGGCAATGGCCGCAAACAGCCCCTCAGTGCTTACCTTGAAACTTTAAACCATCAAAAAAGGCCAAATCCCTATATGCCAAGTCCCTACTACAAAAATAAATATTTTTTTGTCAGACAAGCAAAATTGGTTAAAATAGACACGGTCTGGTTAAGTCCTCACACAGACATTTGTCTGACAAAAAAAATTATTTTTGTGGTAGAGACTTGACACTTAGGGATTTGGCCTTTTTTTGATGGTTTGACTTTCTATGGGTTCAGGCCTTTTCCATTCAGCCCACTGGGAATTTTTTGTTGGTGGTAAATACCTTGAAACTTTGGCACCGTGGGGCTGTTTGCTTCTGCCCCCCCTCTGTCATCTGATGATTTCCTTTGCTTCTGCTCCCTCAGACCGCCCATTACCAACTTCCTGTTTGCAAACAGACCAGTGTTGCAAGATAAGCACTGCGGGGCTGTTTGCGGCCATTGCTGCCGCTGGATGTGCCAGAGAGGGGCGGGAGGGAGGGGTGCAAAGGATGAGGTGCACCTAGGGTATCTTATCTCCTTGCGTTGGCCCTGCATGTAGGGATTGTAACTGAATCACACCATAAGGGTCATTTTATACCAGGTCACCTAGTTGCTTATTTTGTAAAGGCAGTGTAGGCCCCTATATGCCTTGTATACACTAGGCTGCTACAGTAACCTCCAATAGCAGATAAATGCTCTCACAGAAATTTTACAGCTGCTCTGAAGCATATGTAAATGTATACATATAGCTGTTCGTTTTTATAAACTATGCATGTGCATTGCACCTCCAGACATTCTTCCTAGGCTCCTCGACTCCTCTCCCCCCCATTGCGTAAAAATACACGTGGCCTTGTCAAATTTATTTATTTATTTGAACTCATTTTTATACCGCTCCTTCCAGTGATCAGTAGCAGTTCACATTTAACATTTAACTCTGCAAAATTAGCAGTTTACATAAAACAGTAATAGGGGTGCTTTGAACATGGAGAAGGGTAACATTAAATTCAATATCTCAAACTATTTACATAATAGGGGAACACATGTTAATACATATATGGTTAAACTATATACAATGTATATGATGTGATACAGTAAGAGAATTACATACATGTAGGATTTGCAGTTTAATTAGTTCATTGATGATTTGAATTTTCATATGATAATGGAGGCGTTAAGCTCCATCAAGTTTGGTTTGTGTATAAATTTTGCTCTGTTATTTCTGCCTGATTGTAGTATTCTTGAAAAAGGTGTGTGAAGGTTTTTTCGGAATGATTTGAGGTCCTTGTTAGCTCTTAAAGTGTCAGGGAGTTTGTTCCATTGTGTGGGCGCTAGATATGTGAATGCTCTTGCTAGTATTCATTTTTACTTTGCAGATAGAAAGTGGAATTTGTAGTGTGTTTAGATTGTGTGTCCATCTTTTTTGGTCGGGAGGTTGAGTTTTAATGAGTGTGGCAAGGTAGGATGGGGCAATATTGTGTATTAACTTGAATGTTGTAATTTATTATTTTGTATCTTATGCGCACTTGTATGGGTAGCCAGTGAAGTTCTCTTAGTATGGGTGTGATGTCATCCAAGAATGGTACATTCATTAAAATTCGAGCTGTTACATTTTGGGCCATCTGGAGTATGTTTGTTTTTTTAGGGAGACCTTGTAAGATGCTATTACAATAGTCCAGATGTGGGGTGATTGTATTACTGATCTAAAGTCTGGTAGTTCAATAATGGTGCGTAAGGGCTGTAAGGTTCTTAGTTTGTAGAAGATCGTTCTATTTAATAGTCTTAGGTGGGTTTCCATGTTAAGTGTCGTATCAAGAGTGACACCTAGGTATTTTAGTTCTTCTTTAATGTTGTAAGCTGTGTTATTTAGAGTAATTGTTGGAGGGTGCTTAAATTCTGGGTTTTTAGATATAAACATTACTTCTGTTTTTTTTATGATATTCATGCTGTTATTTTGGAGCCATTGCTGTGCTTCTTTGAGACAAGCTTCAATGTGGCTGTAATCTGGGTTACTTATATCGAGTTGTGTATAAAGCATTGTCATCCGCATAGATGATAGTCGATTTTGTATTTTTGGAATATTGTGCAGATGGGCCTTAGGTATAGGTTAAATAGCATGGTAGATAATGCCGAGCCCTGAGGGATACCTTGTGTCTGTGGGAAGGTATTGGATAGGTTTTGGTCAAAGTATACTTGTTGTAACCTATTAGATATATAGGAAGTGAACCATTTTAAGGGGGTTCCCATTATTCCTATTGATTCCAATCTTGTTAAGAGAGTCTTATGATTCACTGAATCAAAGGCTGCAGTTATGTCAATGAATATTAGGATGACCATTTTCTTGCAGTTTTCTATGCCTCTATAAAGTTTGTCAAATAGTACGAGTAGGAGTGTTTCTACTCCGTGTGATTGTCGAAAACCATATTGATGAGCATCAAGTGCATTTGTGCTATCTATATGATCTTGTAATTGGTATTGTACGGTTTTTTTGATGATTTTGGCTATGAACGGTATACTTGATATGGGTCTGTAAGCAGATGGGTCTGCTTTGTTTAGAGATTTGTTTTTTGGTATAGGGCGTATAAGGGATCGTTTTAGTTCTGCTGGCATGGTTCCTTGTAGTAGTGATTGGTTTACTATGTTTAGTATTATGGGTGCAATTTCTGTTTTTGTAGTCTTGATCCAGGAAACCGGACAAGGATCTAGAGGGGAAGTGGTGGTGGTTATGTTTGTAATTGTGTTTAGTAATTGTCTACTATCTATTATGTGAAAGTCTTCCCATAATATTATGGAATTAATATTTTGTATTGCCTTTTGAGATGTGTTGATTCCAATTTTATGGGAGATTATTTCTTCATTAGAGTTTAGTTTTTTAGTGTAATGGTCTGCAAGTATTTGTGCATTTATCGGATATTTTGTATTGGCTTCTTTTGGGGGTTTGGTGAGGGATTTTACAAGCTCAAATAATTCTCTTAGCCTATTTAAAGCATTGTTTAGTTTTTTTGTGTGGTAATTCTTTTTTGCCGTGTTATTTCTTTGTAGGATTTGAGTAATATGTATTGTTTGATCTCTATTGATTTTCTAGTTCTCCATTTTTTTTTTCTATTCTTCTGAGATCTTTCTTTGTTTTGGCTATGTCTGTGTACCATGGTTCGGTTCTTATTCTTAGTTGCTTTCTTTGGGTGTGGTTTTGGGTGGTTGTTTAGAAACTGTTTCTATTCCAGTGTTCCATTGTTTGATTAAGTCATCCAGATTTAAAGTTTCTGTATTTACATGGGAATAAATTGATTTTATTAGCATTTCTTTGTCTAGGGTTTTAAACAAGCTTTTTTGTGTTTTGGTATTAGCTTCTGTATTGGATGACTGTTTTGGCATGTCGAATGTGAATTGTATCAAGTGGTGGTCTGACCAAGGCACCTGCCTTATGTTTGGTGTTGTGCTTGTTACTATGTTTGAGTGTTTTTGGGAAGGAATACCATGTCTAGGACATTTCCCTTGTCATGCGTGGGTGTTTTGATTATTTGCTGGTATCCTATTTGATCCATGGCTTCGATGAATATGTTAGTGTGTGTATTGGTAAGTGATGCAAGGTTTAAGTCCCCCAATATCATTTGGTATTTTTTTATTGAGGTTTCACACATTATTTCAAGTGCTGTTGCTAGGGTTTCATGCTTTGTAGAAGGCGGTCTGTAAATGAGGGAAATAGCAAAGGTTTTATTCTCCACCTTGAGTATGTCTATTCCTTCAAATGATTTTTGAGCACTGTAAGATAGTGTTAGGTTGTCTCTTGCAATTATTAACACTCTCCCTCTTCTATTAGTACGGGGGCAGTTAAATAGATTGTATCCTGGTGCACTTAGTATGTTGAGGGGGGCTGTATCTGTTTCGGACAGCCATGTTTTTGTGATACATAATATATCTGGCTTTTCGTCAGTAATTAGGTCCTGTATAATATGTGTTTTGTTTTTGATGGACCTTGTATTTATTAATAGGCATGTTTGGGGGATTAGTGTGTTAGGTTTATAGGGTGGAGTCATAGGGGTAGTTTTAATTGTAATTAGTCTTGAGCGTGGTTTCATTGTTTTGGGGTTATGTTGGTGTATATTAGATTTGATCTTGTTTGGTGTCAAGTGAGTACATTGTGCTAGTTGATATATGTGAGTGTGGCTTGGGGATGCATACATAGGGTATGAATAGAGGTATGATGAAGATGTTTTTGCATACAGGAAAACACATAGCAAAGAGATTAATAGTATGTTAAGGAATTCCATCATTTGATTTTGGTGTGTTGTGAAGCAACTGGGTTGTGAGGTTAAGGGATTGAGATTGATACTTTGTATGAACTGTGGTGTAGCAGTAATTGGTCTTTGATATTTTGTGTGTTACTTTGTAGCCAAAATGTATCTATTAAAGATTCAATATTGTTTCTACTCTTTGCAAATTAAATATTATCTACTTTTCAGTAATAGCTCATTAGAAAGTAAAGCCGTATTTAAATTACAATTTTATGTTAAGCATGGGTTGTACACATTTTGCAAGCTCTCAAGTGAGTAGCTATTTAGAATTACTAATAATAGCTTATACTTCAAATTAAGACAGCAGCAAATACCTGAGTGGAATATAGCTGGATGTGGTTATGTTCTGTCTTTGAGAGTCTCATTGAGTTCAAATATATACCGGGAATCCTGGTGATGTATTTATACATACATATACACCTCTCACAATTTTATAAGAACCATTTCTGTGTCTAAAATATGCTTTAGGGCTGAAAATGCTTTTATAAAATTCTTTCTGTATTGCTGCAGATACTGTGGGATGTAGTATATGTTTGGAATGCAGACTAGTCCCACACAGCCCCTCCATCAGAAAGACTTGGGGGAGGGAGGGGGAAAGGAGGCTGAGCTAACACTTATATCTTGACAAAGAGACTTAAAGGCATGTTTACTAAACCGTGGTAGGCTTGTGCCGCTAATGCATCAAAAACGTGCACATAGCACCATGTTGGCTGCAAAAGCAGTGTTACCTGTTGCGGCCATGCACAGCATTTCCCCAGCTGATAACGCCCTGAAAATGCACAGAAGGTGGTCGAGCAGCATCGTGGATGCAGCTAAAAGACCCATTTAGGTGGCGTTAGCTGCACCCATGCTGTCTGCAGATCCGACGGTTACCACATGATGTTGAGACCTGCGGTAACCGTGCCTTGTAGACATGTCCTGCAGATAACTCGCTTTCTGCAAATAGCCCAGAAATTGGCTGCGTTATTTGTAATTGCCCTGCCTTAACTGCTACCGCAGCCAAATAGCTGTTAGCATATGCTATCTGCTGTGTTAACGCGGTTTTAGTAAACATGCCCCCTTTAGCCTTTACCACTAGCATGGAAGCCGCCTATACAGTATATTTGCTGTGTAAGTCTTTGTATGCATACCATGTTCTTTTGCCTACCTAGTTCTCATTGCCCATAATGTCCCATTCCTTGTTCTGCTTATCCAGTGCTCGCCGTGGCCAGAAATGCCGTATCAGGCGAACAACTCCCCATCTCCAGGCTACAACAGCTCACCAAACAGTTTCAGCATTGGAGAGGGGTATGTAATACATTTTTATTTACCTTTTGAAATAGCTGGGATAAGTTACAAATTTTTAGGGCAACTAGAAATCTTTTGTTTCATATTTTCTCATTTTTAGAGCATTGGATTATGGCATTCTGTGTATTTGTTTGAGGTTGGGGATAAAGTTTGAGGTCTGGATCTTTGTGTAGTCCCCTGGTCTTCAGACATTCTGCAGCAGTGGCTTATGGATAAGAGCATAAGGAAAAACAGAAGACAGATCAAGGTCCAAGCCTAGCAGCCGACAGTGGCCAGTCTGGGCTACAGGTACCCGGCAGATCCCAAAAAGTAGATCTATTTGTCATAGCTCATTTCCAGGGATTAGCAATGGCTCTCCCAAGTTTTTCTGGCTAACAATTTTATAGATTTTTCCTCCAGGAACTTGTCTAAATGTCTTTTGTGCACCATTATGTTAATTGTCTTGACCCATGTCCTCCGCCGTCAGATTTCACAGCTTAATTATATGCTGCGTGAAAAATACTTTCTAAGATTTGTTTTCAGTCTGCTTAATCTGCTGGTCATTAGTTTATTGGTGTGTCCTCTTGTTTTTGTGTTTGAAAGCCTAAACAATTGTACCCTATTTAACTGTTTACCCCACTCCTGATTTTATAAACTTCTAGCATACTCTTAGCTGACTATTCCCTCTTAGCTGACTTCTCTCTAACCTGTACAGCCTTTCTTCGTCAAAGAGGTGTTCTGGCCCCTTTATCCTTTTATCACCCTTCTCTGAACCTTTTCTAGCTCCCCTATATTTTTGAGATGTGGCAACTAGAACTGCACACAGTAATTCAAGGTGTAGTCACATGGCCTTATGCAGAGGCATAATGATTCTCACATTCGTTCTCCATTCCTTTTCAGATAGTCCCTATGCCCTTTTATTTGGCATCAGTGCCACGCTGGGTTGAAGATCAATGTTGTCTATAATGACTCCAAGATTTTTTTCATGGATGGTGACTCCTAACTCGGAAACTAGTGTTTTGTTTCTATAGTTAGGATTATTTTTCCCTTTGTGTATCACTTTGCCCTTGTCCACATTAAATTTTATCTGCTATTTAGATGCCCAGTCTTCTATTCTCACAAGGATCCTTTTACAAATCTTTGCAATTCTTTGCCATTTTAAAGATT
The DNA here is from genome assembly GCA_033557465.1 of Ichthyophis bannanicus. Classification (NCBI taxonomy): domain Eukaryota; kingdom Metazoa; phylum Chordata; class Amphibia; order Gymnophiona; family Ichthyophiidae; genus Ichthyophis; species Ichthyophis bannanicus. Next base: position 841,284,179 of record CM066036.1, on the reverse strand, counting down.
TTGAATAATTGTCATCCTCTCGTTTTTACTTCTTGCTCCTTATTCCTATCTTCAAACAGTTTATGAATCTTAGCACAGATCCCAGTACAGACCCTTGGGACACTGCATCCTTTACCATGTGGCTAGTTGACAGTTTAGTCCTACTCTCAAGTCCTATATTTAAGCCAGTTTCCAATTCACAAAAGGGAACTGCCTTCTACCCCACGGCACTGTTTTCCTAATGAGTCCCTCAAGAGGGGCTTTGTCAAATGTCTTTTTGAAAATTCAAATACACCTGTACTATAGCTTTTGATTTCTGAAGCAACTATTGATCTTGGACCAGCTTTATTGTTGAGAATATAAGTTAGTCTGCTTTATGCAAGCACAGAATCACTTCTGGAAACACATAATGTGCGTTCTGCGATTATCTTTAGAGCAGCAGCACCTTGTTTCAGAATCTAAATTTGTAGCTCGTGTGAGGGTTGGCTTAAACTGAACTCTGGAAGATGCGGGATATAAATGATTGTTAAATAAATAAATAAAATAAATAAATAAATGTCAGGATAAAGAACTCTGTGCCTTCCAGAGTAACAGATGTCCATGGTCCTTTTTCAGAAGTTCTCCTTTTTGGAGCTGGTCTTTTATGAGACATGCAGAAAGTTGTATGCTATTTATGCGTGCAAGTCTCTATTTCAAAGAACTCGTGCATGTAAATGGGCACTTACGGGTACACCCTGTTAAGTGCTGTTGAGTCAGTGTTGACTCATGGTGACCCTCTGGATAGTTGTCCTAAACTGTGTTCGGTCTTCAGTCAAGCGGCTCATTGTTGACAGAGTGGCACCCATAGCTGCTGTTATTGTATCAGTCCATCTCATTGCTGGCCTTCCTCTTTTGCTTTGACCTTCAACCTTGCCAAGCATGATGTCTTTCTCGAATGATCTCTCTCCTCGCATGATGTGTCCAAAGTATGAAAGTCAGTCTTGTCATCTGAGCTTCTAAGGAAAGCTTAGGTTTGATCTCCTCCTCTAGTACTCAATGGTTTGTTCTTCGGGCAGTCCACGGGATACACAGTATTCGTCCCCAGCACCATAATTCAAAATCATCAATTTTCTTCCCATATGACATTGAAAATACCATGACTTGAGCAAGTCAAATCATTGTACGGAGAGAGACCTCTGCTCTTGAGAATCTTGTCTAGATCCTTCATAGCTCTTCTGCCAAGAGCAATGCGTCTGATTTCTTGACTGCTTCTTTCTTTATTGTTAGTTGATCCAAGTAGGCTAAAGTTGTCCACTATTTCAATTTCTTCTCCATCAAAGATGAACTTACTGATTTTGCCTGTTGTCATGATATTTGCCTTCTTTACATTAGGGTGCAGGCCCGTTTTAAGACTGTTCCTAGATCTCGAGAAGCAAATGTTTCAGACCATCTTTGCTTTCAAGCAGTAATGTGGTGGTATCAGCATAGCGCAGGTTGTTGAATCTTCCACCAGTCTTCACACTTCTATCTTCATACAGTCCTGCTTCTCTAATGATTTGTTCTGCATATACAGTAAATTAAACAGGTAGGGGGAAAGTATGCAGCCTTGTCATACACCGGTGCTGATTTTACACCATTCTGTTTCTCCTTGTTCCATTCAAACCATTGCTTCTTGATCAATGTAAGGGTTATGCACCCTAGACAGTTGCTATTCTGTGAGCATATGTGTAATTCATATGCATATACTTTCAGTTTGGGTGTGCACAGGGGTGGAACGTGGGCAGAAATCTACGTTTTAAGCAGGTAAGTTGTTATATTTTATAACTTACACGTGTTTATGAACAGTCTAGGTGCAGGCATTTATGTAACTGCCATGACTAGATTGAGTTGTCTCTTTACGCCCTTACCTTATAAGGTATGGCATACTTCAATTTATAATATAGGTCTGAATATGAGCATTGAAAAGTGGCATTTTAGAACGTCTAGAGAGAATCTGGGACATTCTGAAATCCAGGGGAGTGGCAGCAATGAAGGGAGGCACGTATAGGTGCCATCTGAAACTGCTCTATTCCTGCTGCTAAAGATGGACATCCTAGCAGTGGGGTTTGGAGGAGGGGCCATGCAGATAGCAAGGTCGGGCATAAGAACATAAGAGATGCCATACTGGGTCAGACCAAGGTCCATCAAGCCCAGTATCCTGTTTCCAACAGTGGCCAATCTCCAGGAACAAGCAGGAATGTAGTCCTCACATATGGGATATCGTCGGTACCGATGGAGCCTGCACGGGAACGCTCCCCAGCGTCCAATAGGAACGCTTTTGGGAGCATCCCTCAGCACATTCGCGCTGCCTTCCCGCCTTTCCAACTGTCCCTCTTCAGTTCTTCGTTTTCCACGGAGCCAACAGGACCTATTCCCTGTCACTGCAGAAAATTCCGTCTTTAAAATTCTTTCTTGTGGTCGCGTTTGCCTACCGCACGACGCCTACCGGTACCGCCGGTTCTTTTCTTTTCATAAAAAAACAAAAAAACAAAACCTTAAACTTAGACTGTTTCTTTTCAGAAACTTTTCTCTTTGCTGCTAGGCGCCATTTTGGGCATTAGGCCCCATTTTTCCTAAATCGTGAAAAAGCCAACTAGTGGTTTTAAAAAATGTACTAAGTGTGGCGGTACCATTTCCGTCACTGACACCCATGATTGGTGTCTAAAATGTTTAGGACCTGATCATTCTCCAACTGAACGTCTCTCCTGCATGGGGATGACCAAAAGAGGAAGACAGAACCGGGCCGCAAAGCTCGGTACCCTCTTTTCTTCAGATGCCAGATCCATTGCATCGATATCGTCAAGGGCCTCTTCTTCCTCCCATGGATCTCAGGTAACTAAACACAAAAGCCAGTCCTCAAAGGGTAGCTCTCCTGCTAAGCATCGAGAGGCCATTGGCATTGCCCTTGAGGGAACCACACCGGCAAAACAGCCTCGGCGGGAGGCTTCGGCTTCCAAAGCGTCGATGGGGTTTCAGGATGTTCTCAAGGCCTCAACCTCGCAAGAACTACCTGTGCCATGCTCAGGGGTTCTGGCCGCCCTTACCGATACTGACACCCAGACATCGGCAGCGTCGATAGACCAGAGGTTTCTTGCTATTGAACGCAGTATCTCAGCTCTTCTTTCAGCTGCAGTACCAGTGGTCCCAAGGGCACTGGTGCCGACATCGACACCGATGCCGGTACCGACACAAGTACAGACACCGGTACCGACACTGATGCCGGTACTGATGGTACCGTCCCCAGTGGGAACTCTTCCCATGCCACGTTTGGCTGGAGTAGACAAAGCGGTACCGGGTCACCTCGGTACTGACTTCGATCGGTACCGGGATCGTGCTTTGCAAGAGCATCGGGGTCAGGAATACTTCCATTCCTCCAATGCCGAAGACTCTGACAATTCTGCTGGCACTAGAGGGTTTCTCCTAGAAGATCCCTCTTCTCCCCAATGCAGAATGTCACCTCCAGAGGACATGCCATTTCAGGATTTCATCCGTGATATGGCCAAAGGTCTTTCAATCACAGTAGCTCCTGAAGAGGAACCCAGAGCAACAGAATTGGAAATCCTCCAATGTCCTAAAGCTCCTAAGGAGACAGCTACTCTGCCTATCCATGAAATTCTGCATAGCTTGATGCTCAGAATGTGGGAGACACCTCTGACTACTTCTCCTCACTCTAGGAGACTTGATTCTATGTATCGAGTTCCACCATGTCCTGGATTTCAGAAGACTCAGCTGCCACACCATTCAATGGTAGTGGAATCAGCCATGCGTAGGATGAAAAGTGCAAAGAGGCATGCATCCAATCCTCCAAGTCATGAATGCAGGACTCTGGATGCTTTTGGATGCAGAACTTTTCAAGCTTCCATGCTTTCAGCTAGGATCAGTTCATATATCCCATATATGGGAATGTTCCTCAAAAGTCACAGGAGACTTGGAACTTATGAGCCCATTTCTCCCAGATGATAAGAGACAAGATTTTCTTACTCAAGTTAAGCATGCTCAGGATGTCTCCAAGTTTGTCAATTGTGCAGCCTTTGACTGCTTCGAATGCATCAGCAGAACCTCTGCTATTGCCATTGGTGCACGACGGGTTGCCTGGCTACAGGCATCAGACTTGGAGACTTGGGTACAGGACAAGTTGGGCAACATTCCTTGCACGGGAGAGAATTTCTTTGGCAAGAACTGGCAGGAGACGGCTAACGAGATAGATGCTGACAATTCTACTTTAGACTGTCAAAGTCTACAGCCACTCCAGCCAAAAGAAAGCCTTATAAAAAAAAACCTCTTTTAGCAAAAAGAGGAAGTTTTATCCTTCCTATACCCAGCAGAGTCAGACTCCAGGTCGGGTTGCCCAGAAGGGACAAACTAGACAGCAAAAGAAACCAAAAGGCCCGAGAGCCCAACCAGCTCTCCAGGTTCAGCCCCCTCAAGGGCTTTGACTCCTTCCTAGAGAGCTTTGCCTTCCTGCCTCTGAGGGGTCCTCAACCCTCCAATATTCCGGGCAGGTTATGCCACTTTGTCAACAGATGGCATCAGATAACAGCAGAAGATTGGACTTTGTCCATTGTAGGAGAGGGGTACAAACTTCATTTTCATAGCTTACCCCCTCCTACAATTCTAAAGCAATTCAATCCACAAACCTCTGCAGACAATCTGCTTGATCACGAGGTCTCCACACTTCTTGCCCAAGGGGCAATAGAGGAAGTACCCATTCTTCAACAGGGTGCAGGGTTCTACTCCCCCTATTTTCTTATTCCAAAGAAAACAGGAGGACACAGACCCATTCTAGACCTCGGAGAATTGAACAAATATCTGTTTTGAGAGAAATTCAAAATGATTTCTCTGGGAACTCTTCTGCCATACCTTCAAAGCCAGGACTGGCTCTGCTCTCTAGGCTTAAAGGATGCATACACTCACATTCTCATCCATCCAGATCACAGGAAATTTTTACGTTTCCTTTTTCAAGGGAAGACATTTCCAGTACAGGGTTCTTCTTTTTGGTCTGGCCTCAGCACCAAGGATATTCATGAAATGCATGGCAGTAGTAGCTGCATTTCTACGAACCCTGGGGATTTTTGTCTTCCCTTAGACGACTGGCTCATTCGAGCCTCCACAGTGACAGAGGCCAGCACTGCACTGTCCCGTACAATGCGAATCCTCCAATACTTGGGATTGGTAATAAACTTCCAGAAATCTCAACTAGTTCCTTCCCAATGCCTAGAATTCATAGGAGCCTGTCTGGATACCAGACAGGCAAGGTTTTTCCTTCCACAAGCCCGGTGTCTTCGCATAATGCAGCTAGCTTCCAAGCAGCAGGTAAATCCTCCCTCACTACTTGGGAGCTACTGCAGTTACTGGGACACATAGCATCCACAGTTCATGTAGTCCCATATGCTCGCCTCCACATGCGAACAGCTCAGTGGACCCTCTCCACACAGTGGACACAGGCCACGGTTCATTTGTCGGACAAAATAACAATCTCTCAACGACTAATTTTGTCCCTCCAATGGTGGCAATCACTTGAAAATCTGACAGTGGGGTCCCCTTTCCATCAACCCCTCTTTCAGGCCACCCTAACAGATGCATCACAGGTGGGTTGGGGAGCACACCTGAATCATCTCTACCCAGGGCACCTGGACTCCACAGGAGGTTGGTTTACACATAAACCTCCTGGAATTAAGAGCAATTTATTTAGCTCTTCGAGTGTTCCACGCCTAGCTCAGTTACAAGACTGTCCGTCTGGACTAGGACTATCAGGTGAACAAGCAGGGCGGGACAGGCTCTCTGTCGTTATGCAATGAAGCTTTACGACTATGGGCCCTCGCCAGAGCATCAAATTCATCTTCTAGTGGTATATCTTCCAGGCATTCAAAACCTTCGGGCAGACAAACTCAGTCGAGTACTGCTACCTCACGAGTGGTCATTCCACCTAGACCAGGTGGCAAAGATATTTCATCTCTGGGGCACTCCAGACATAGACCTCTTTGCAAGTCCACTGAATGCCAAACTTCCCCGGTTCTGTTCCAGGATTGCGGCGCACAACTGTCAGGCAAGGGATGCATTCCTCCTTCACTGGGGTCAGGACTTCCTTTATGCCTTCCCACCCATTCCCCTCATCCTCAAAACACTCTTCAAGCTTCAGATAGACAGGGGTTGAATGATTATCGTAGCACCACGATGGCCACGCCAAATGTGGTATTCCCTGCTTCTGCATCTCTCTCAAGTGGCACCTCTGGAGTTAGGTCATGCTCCAGATCTCCTTTCCCAGGAGAACAGGATGCTATGGCACCCGAATCCCCGGTCCCTGCACCTCACGGCCTGGTTGCTGAAGGCTTAGATCTCCAGGATCTCAACCTGTCCCAGCAGGTAAAAGATATCCTTCAGGCTTCTAGGAAACTTTCCACAAGAAGATCTTATGCCTTCAAGTGGAAACGTTTTACTATATGGTGCTCCAAGAGGGGATTAAACCCCCTGGTCATACCCTTAGAATCGATACTAGAGTATCTCCTTCACTTATTGAATTCTGGGTTAAAGACCAATTTTGTGAGAGTCCATCTTAGTGCAATTGCAGCTTCTTATAAGCCTCGAAATGGACAACCAATTTCCTCTCATCCACTCCTATCAAGATTTGAGAGGCCTTTTATTAACTAAACCTCCCATCAAGCCACCACCGGTGGCATGGAATCTAAATCTAGTTCTCGGGCAGCTCATGAAGCCGCCTTTTGAACCCTTGGCCACTACAGCCCTTATGTTTTTGACTTGGAAAGTCATCTTCCTAATTGCAATCACCTCTGCCCGTCGCATTAGTGAATTGCAAGCTTTAGTGGCTGATCCTCCTTATACTAGATTTCATCATAAGGTTGTTCTTCGAACTCACCCACACTTTATGCCAAAGGTGGTTTCGCCTTTTCATTTAAACCAATCAATTTATCTTCTCTATTTTTTCCGAGGCCTCACGCCTCTAATGCAGAAAGAAACCTTCATACTTTGGATTGTCAAAGGGCCTTAGCCTTTTACATACAAAGAACACAGCAACATAGAAAGTCCTCACAACTTTTTGTAGCTTTTGACCCTAGTCATTTGGGACTTCCAGTCTCCAAAAGAACTTTATCTAAATGGATTGCCCAATGCATATCCTTTGCTTATGAGTAAGGGTCTTCCTCTTCATGACCATGTCACAGCTCACAGTGTGAGAGCCATGGCAGCTTCTATGGCTAATCTCCACTCTGTGTCTATCGATGACATTTGTCGAGCAGCCACCTGGGCTTCGGTACACACCTTCACAGCCCACTACTGCCTAGATAAAGCCTCCCATCGAGATGCCTTCTTTGGCCAAGCTGTTCTTCAAAATCTCTTTCAAACTTAAACCAACTCCTACCCACCAACCCTAGTGGGATGCCAGAGATCCATGGGAGGAAGGATTCTCACCTTCGATGGTGGCACCTTCCTGAGGCTATCTCCCTGGCATCTTCAGCTAGGGAGTCCCCATATGTGAGGACTACATTCCTGCTTGTTCCTGGAGATAGCGTAGTTACTCACCTGTAACAGGTGATCTCCGGGAACAGCAGGAATTTAGTGCTCACAACCCACCCACCTCCCCTAGGAGTTGTCTCTCTGTCTTTCCTCTCTCTCTATCCTTTCACTCAGCTACAAACTTAACTGAAGAGGGACAGTTGGAAAGGTGGGAAGGCAGCGCGCATGTGCTGAGGGATGCTCCCAAAAGCGTTCCTATTGAACACTGGGGAGCGTTCCCGCGCAGGCTCCGTTGGTACTGACGATACCCCATATGTGAGGACTAAATTCCTGCTGTTCCTGGAGATCACCTGTTACAGGTGAGTAACTACGCTATGTAGGTCATAAGTACCTAGCAGTTTCCCCAAAAGACACAGGTTCCACAATGCTTGTACTGGGTCAAGCATTGATATCCTGGGTCCCTTCTTAATAATGGTTTATGGACCTTTCCTCCAGGAACTTGTCCAAACCTTTTTTAAACCCAGCTACACTAGCAGCTGTTTCCTATTCTAGAAATGTGGACTCTCCCACATTTGACAGCCACAGAAATAGGTGCTTGGGCATTCCAGCCAACATATTTCAGAAGGGGAACGTCTGTGTTCAGTGGCACGTGTCCTGGCTGGCCTTTTTAGACACTGTGTGGCAGCAGCAGCCTGTTCTAATGTTTGGTATATGTATTTACATGGTGGTTTAGTTAGCCAGCAGATACATTTCTTTATCACTGTAACCCTTGGAAGCATTATAGCCATGAAATGAGCACTGTTTTGCATCCTGTTCATATTCTGGGGCAGATATGGAAATGGCCACCTCAACAACCATGGCCAGAAGTTCTTGTGCCGTTCTGACATTGGACCAGCCACTCCTCCAGCATGCCCCCATTCTATCTGGTCATCCTCATGCCAGGGACATCCATATACCTGGTTTCTAAAATGCGTCCGGGGACATCCTTACAGTTCTCAGACTTCCCAAGCATGACTAGGGCTTCTAAAATACCCACCTAGCTGCATGGAACTAGAACATTTCCCTTCCCATGTTGATCTGAGCTCTCTTCTTCCTGCCAGGCGGGATAGCTTTAATTAAAATTGCTGTCTCCTTGGCTTTTTTAAGCTAATCCCTCATTTATTATTCAAACGTGATATCCCACCTTACATAAGACACAAAGTAGCGAATAAAATAATGCAAACATCATAACATCAGTTCCGTGCAAAGCAATTTTCTTTTCTACTTCCCTCTTCTACGTAGAATCAGGAAGCTGGTATGGCCCAGAACAACTCCATAATTGGACCTCAGGAGAGTATTAAAGAGCAGTTAAAGAAAAGTTATTACTTGTGTATTTATCTATAATTTAACATGGCACTAGCACCATCTGCAGATATTTCAAGTGCTGTTTGAAGAAACTTTTAAATGCATTTTGGAATTTTTGTGCAGGTGATCAGTTGCTTTTGCTGTACTGTGTTCTGCCCTGCTGTAGAGTACGTTAAATCCTACACACCCAGGAGGTCACAGCACTTGGCTTTGCCTCGTGCCGCCACTTGCTGGGTGTGTAGCTTCACAGTGCACGCTCCCTGTGTCTAATTGCATGATACGCAAGTTGATCCGTAATTCATGAAGATTTGTTTCTGTAGGCACAAAATTGAAGAGATTATTTCTTAAGGGATATGGCAGAAACTGGACGACACCTTTTTAGAAAGCTCTGTGTTGAATTTTTCTCTGCTTTAACCTTGGTGCTTTTTGTATATGTCCAGTTATTGAGCATTAGTAGTACATCAGCCCGTTTTGAAGAGGTAAAACTCTGCATTAGGGAAGTCTGAAATCTGAGGAGGATAAGAAACTGAAAAAGTAGACTAATTCAGGCAGAGTGGATGGACCTTGCTTTCGCTGTCTGAAGGCAAATTCTGTTTCTGTTCTGGGAAACTGGGACTATGAGCACCCTGAAAGTGCTGTGGTAGCTGATCCTAGGATTCAGAGCAGATATGATGCCCAGAACAGGGCCAGCCCAACTATCAGGCAAACTAGGCGACCACCTAGGGCAGCAGTTTCAAGGAGGGAGGGGGGGGGCATGCATCAAAGAGCAACCATTCAAAGCTATACAGTAGATTTGGACAGCCAAGGGGGCATAAGACTTAAGAGCACCAACACCTTCAACCAACTCTGGGGCCGGCCCTGGCTCAATGGTGGTTATATTCTAAGAGTATGTACTGCTCATCCTGTCCTTCCTTTCACCCCTCACCCACTATTTAGAGAAAATACAGTTAAACCAATGAAACTGGAAATTTTTGTTCAAGCTCTGATGCCTTACTATAGGTGCATAGGATAATTAAATAGTGGAGGTTAGGTTACAGGGTTTTATGGGATCCCCTTGTAGACATACTACAGTAGATACTTTTAAAACTGCATCCTATCTAGTCCATCACTTGCATTTTATAAATATGCCTTTCACTGGGTGGGGACTCGCAGTATTTAATACATTCTCATTTTTGTCTTTTTTTTTAAACCTTGTACATGATTTATTACCAGCTGCTAGTTACTGACAACTTGGTATATTCAGTATTTTTGTAGGTACATCACCAAGTATTTTATTAAATCAACATTTTTTGTTAATTGAAATGCAACTTGCATTACTTTTTAATGCACTTGAAACTAATTGGAGAAACCGATATGACTTCTAGTCAAATGGCAGGTATTTTGAAAATTTACCATTTTTTTACAGCAGTTAGCTGTGGCTAATAACTTCAAAAGTAGAAGATATGGGATTCAGCAGGCAAAGAGTGGTCCAGGTTAACTAAACAACTTTTGTTTAATTTTGTCTGGATATTTAGTTGCATGTCTACCCAGACAAAGGACGTACCTGTCTGCACAGATTTAGCAGGCTAGCACTCATGATGGTCCTCTCCAGCTAAATTTGTCAGCCTACTCTTGGCACACCTCTGACTCCTCTCCCTTTTTTGTTTGGGTAACTTTGCACTGGAGTTGTGACTGGACAAAGTGGGTACATTTTTGAAAAGGCAAACATTCAGAGGGTAGTTAAGCTTTGGAAAAATATAGCACTTTACCACAACAATATTAACATCACAAATCATTAGCCTGTGCAGTAAATATTTTGCATTGCTGCAGGTAATGGAAAGGTAGTAGACCCCAAGTCACGCTTAGCCTTTTAAAAGAGACTGTGTGGGGAGACATCCTGTCTCTGATCTGCCCTCCAACAGGGCTGATCAGCAAAACCCTCTATCCCTGGCACTTACTGGAGGTTTTCCTGGTGCCTGGCAGAGCAGGAGCGGACCCAGTTGCTGATGCTCCATCGGCTGCCAGCTTCAAAATGGCACCTCTCGACCTCTAGAGAAGTCTCACAGCACTACTGCTAAGGATCATGCTATCTAGTATTTCCAGTTCGTCCTGCTAGACCAGTCCAGCCAAGTGGGTTGTGTTCCCCTACCAGCAGATATGGAGACAGAAAAATACAGAAACCTTTGACATCACTGCTACTACTGCTGATGCAGCTAGGAGAGCATGTCAGTATTCGTACCTAAACACACAACCTTAGTGAGGATAACAAAAGGAGGATAAAACATAATTGTCTGCAACAGCTATGTAGAAGATTAAGAACCTTCTTGGCAGAACTTCTCTCTGAAGGGTATAAGACTGCAGCCCCAACCACAGAGTAAAACAGGGCGGGTCCTGGACCGGTCTAGCAGGACTCCAGGAGAGGCCATTATCTGGTAAGTAAAATGTCACCTTCCAGTTCATCCTGCTAGACCAGTCCAGATAAGTGAGAAGTGCCAAGGCTACAACTCCACTGGGTGGAAAGAAGATGAGACAGCCTTCAAAATCCCTGCACTGAAGTCCATGTCTGCCCTAATGCGTACATCCAAGCAATAATGCTTTCCTAAAGTAGAAAGAGATGACCACATTCCTGCCACCCTGCAAGTATCAGTGGCAAGGATAGACCTACGCTCCACCCAGGACAAAACCTGCACCCAGGTGGACTGTGCTCGCAATCCTGGGACCAGTCTGTTCAGTAACAGATAATCTGAGGCCATCGCCTCCTTTTCCAGCAGCCCAGTATAGCCTTTAGTGGATGCCTTACCCTTATGCAGTCCCGCAAGAGGACAAAACATTTCTGACTGATGTAAGAAGGGTGCTCCTTAAGTACTTAAGGGTCACCAACTCCTTTCTCAAATCAGGCTAAGGTCATTATTCCCTTGGCACTGTTACTGTATAAAAAAGGTAGGCAAACCACCTGCTTGACATAAGGCAGACACCACCCTGAGCCTAAAGGAAGGAATCGGCTGAATGAATACAGCCTTCTCTGAGAGACAGATATAGATCCCTGCACGAGAGAGCCTGCAACTCCATGATGCAAAACACCAAGCAGAGTGTGACCAAAAAAGATGATCATGAGGGCAAATCCTCAAGCATTGGCAAATTCAAAGGCTTGAAAGATTCAGATACTAATGCCCAAAGAACTAGGCTGAAATCCCAAGATAGAATAATTACTTGCAGGGGGAGGACTCAAATGCCTCACCCTGCCAATCGGCCCTCTATTAAACATGACAAGGCCACAATCTGAACCCTCAAGGGAACTGAGTGACAGTCTCTTATTAAAGTCATCCTGATGGAAGATGAGCAAGGAAGGTAAATCTGCTGCCTTGGGAGCTATGTGATGCTCACAATACCAGTGCTCAGACACCAGATGTGCACATAGGCAAGGCAGGTGAAGCCGTGCTTAGCCTTCAAGAACATGGCAATCACAGCAGAGAATTAGCCCTTACTGCTAGGTGCCACCTCGAGGGCTAAGCCATAAGCAAGAAGAGAACCAGGATTCCAAAGGGACTGGTCCCTGATGTAATAGTCCCAAGGCCTTGCGGAAGGTGCAAGGGCAGCCTTATTCAGAGCCTCATCAGATCCATAAACCAAGGCCTCCACAGCCAATCATCAGAATCACTAGGCCCAGATGGTGCTCTATTCAGTGAAGCACCCACTCCATGAATGGCCACAGAGGAAACTGGTTGAACCAGGGAAATGCCAACCTTGGAGCAGATCTCCTTGAGGCAGCTGAATAGTCTATACATTGGCATTGGCCTGGGTCACCATCAGATTCATCCAGGGAAGACCTCATCTGTCTAAAATCCCTTGGAAAACTGAAAGGGCTTACTCTCCCACTCCTTGGGATCAAGGGAGTGGCGGCTGAAATAATCCACCTTCACATTGTCAAAACACCTGCAAAATGTTGAGCCAAGTGGGCCAGCAGGTTTTGTTTTGCCCAGGGAAAACAAAAAGGTCATGTCCAGGGCCATTCTAGCACTTTTTGTAGTCCCCTGCCTGACATATGCTTCACTGTGGCATTGTCTGAGAAAATCTGGGCCGCTCAGCACCAGACCAGGGGGCAAAAATATAAGAGCCAAGCAGATGGCCCGTATCTCGATGTGGTTAATAGGCCATGCCGCTTCCCAACTGCTCCAGCAGCCATGAGCAGTCATCCCCTTGCAATGAGACTTTCAGCTGGACAGGCTGGCATCTGTTGACAGGAGGAACCACAAAGGATCATCTAGGGGCAGGCCTTTCTTTAGACTGCCAAACTGACATTGTAAACTGGCCACCACTAGCCAAGGAGGGTTACCTGATCTTGAAGTCTGTCAAGCGGGGTGACCAACAGGACAGTAAGAACCTCTGAAGTGGCCTAATATGTACACCCAGGGAACTAATTGTTGCCGCCATCAAACCTAGGAGCTGGAAGTAGCCCAGACCATGGGAATTCACTGCCTGCAGATAGCAGCTAGTTGAGACAACAGCTTTGCCACTCTGAAGGCAAGAAGTCCCTGTCTAAGTGCCAAATAGGACCCCAAGATACTCTAATGACTGAGGGCTCAAGGTGACTCTGGCCAACAACTTGCCTGCTTCCAACCGCAACCTGGTCTGAGTAAGCTAGTCACTAAGATAAAGGTGCACACATCTTGCACCACAAGGCTGCAGTTGCGCTCACCATGATTTTGGAGAATGTCTTTGGAGCAATGGCGAGACCAACGGGGAGGGCAGAGAACAAAGTGGAAGCAGAGTAGGGTGAAGTGCAAAAACCCCCAAAACAAAACAGTTCATCCTCCCTGAATGAGAATGTGGAAGTAAGCTTTGGTCAGGTCCAGTGATTGTGAGAAACTCCACACATCGAAGCACTTCGATGACCATTCATTGTTTATGCAGAAGCGAGTGACCTTCAGGTGGGCATCAACACCCTTCAGACCAAGAATTGGCCTGAAAGATCCATTCTTCATAAGTACCACAAGTAGATGGAATATCAGCCTTTGCCTCTTGAGTAGGATGTATGGGCATTATGGCCTGGGGACAGAGCAGTCTTTCCAGAGTAGCTTGGACAGTGGCCTTTTTGGATCCAAAGCACATGGAGAGGCCATGAAGGCATCCGAAATGGGTGCTCTGCACCCCAGAATATGTAAACATGCTGAATATTTAACACTTGGTGTTCAGCAGTGACTCAGGCCCTCTGATGGTGAAAGGGGCAGAGAAGCTGCCCACTGGATGCAACCCGGAATGCGCCCCCATCCAGTCACTGTGCAGGATAAGAGGAGTTGCTTCTGGAGGATGAAGAGTCACGAGGTCCAACGGCTCAGCAAAAGGATTGAATCAGGCTTCAGAGCTAGGAGAGGTCATGAATAGCTTCCTTGGACTGTTCATCAGGAGTCTCAGACTCCACGCACTCCAGTACTGGGGACAAGGAAAATGGAAAAAGACACATGAAGAAAACAAATCTGCCTGTTTCCCAGACCCTCTGGGTTTATCCTGTGGAAGATGAGGTTTGGACTCACTCACCCCTTAACCAACCTTTCAAGGTCTTTCCCAAACAAGAGTCTTTAAAAGACAGACTTAGATAACCAGGACTTGGAGGCTGTGTCCACCGTCCTATGGCATTGCGAAAGCCGCCGTCACATCACATTTGTGACTGCAATGTCCTTAGTCATTAGGGGGACCAGGTAATACATAGTGTCCACTAGGAACGCTGCTGCTGATTCCAGGAGGGCCGAAGTGTCATCTTTGGAGCAGCTGTAGCCATTGAACTAGTACACATGCTGACATACCTCCACAAATTGTCTCCTGGAGGATAAGGGAGGAAGCCGAGAACCTGGTTTTAAGTGCCTCCACCTCATGATCCAATTGGTCCTTAAGGGCAGCTCCACCCTCAGTCAGAATGGTAGTATGCCTGGTGACTGCAGTCATTTGCACATCCACCTTAGGAAAACAGTCATATGCAAATCCTCTTGGGGAAAGGCATAAAAGCTTGTTCATAGTCCGGATGTGCTTCAAGGGGAATCCAGCAAGTCCTATTCCATGCATCTTTATTTTTAGGGGATTTTGGGGGATAGGGGAAAGAAAAGGGAAAGAAATCACTTTGATATTCAACTTTTGGGTATTGTGTTAAATTGATTTTTAATGTAAGCCGAGAATAGTAACTTCATCAGCCCATGTACCTAGGGCAGTGTTTCTTACCCCAGTCCTTGGGACACTCAGCAAGTCAGGTTTTTAGGATGACTATTTTTTAAGCATGCATGAGTTTCCTAAAAGGAGACAGTGCCTGCAATGTGTCTCATATCCTCAAGACCTGACTGGGTGAGTCCCTGAGAACTGTGGTCAGAGCTCCAGATCCAGCAGCATGTGTTTGTGGTGTGAAATTAGCATGAAGACCCGTGCAGATATTTGGGGGCATGTTTATCTATCCCTCTGCCATTAGCACATTGCTAACGCATGGTTGTGTTAACTGCATCCCCGTTATTAGCAACATTTGCTGTTAGTGTGCACCCAAAACACCCACTCTAACTGCGGCATGCCATGAACCCCCATGTTCTGTCCTGAACCCACCCAGCTCTTGCCTAACATGTTAGTGTGGGATTTTTAGTAATGGGCCCCACACACCCTTAGCATGCTACGGAATCCGTGATAGCAGTTGGTGCATGTTCGGAAACACGCCCTCTAGAGTTGCACCAGCTTTTACTTAAGAGCAAATCACGCAAGGACCTTTCACTTGGCAGGAAAGCGTAATCCACTTAAAGTACCTCTTTGCATCACAGCAAGTGCTGATCTTAACGAACATTTTTCTTCCCTAATTTTGCACAATTTTTAGAAACTGTTCTCCGACCCACCAAGCGGACCCACAGCCTCCAAGCAATGATGTAAGTATTTGGGAGATCATGTTAATTTGGTGCTTTTGGTTTTTTTAGGAGACTGGTGAACAAATTCATTTCAAGACCTCTTATTCTTTTTGCAATATAGCATCTCCTTCCTTCTGCCTCCATTCAGGATGTGCAGCAGTGGCTGCAGAGTAACAGATTTTCTCAGTTCTGCCGACTCTTTTCCAGTTTCTCCGGTAAGTTGACAGGCTTTCAGTGGCCAGATCTTCATCCTCTGGGCGGTACCATGTCATGGGAAATATCAGTTTAGGTGACGGAAATGTGATTCCTTACAAGGAATTGGAGTTTTGTAAGCCTTAGGGGTGTGAATGTTTGTCATGCCCCTGAAGAACAAGGAACAATTGTGTTTTGTGGGGAATTGTATGTTGTATGATTGCTCCTGCGTATTTCTATACCATTGTCTGACATACACAACACTGCACAAATATAATTAAGATGGTCCCTACTTTGGGTAGATTACATTCTAATGAAGACGCACAGACAAGTCAAGAGGCTTCAGACAGTTTCTTTATTATGGAAAATGTCATTAATGCCAATAAGGTTATGATGAGGAAGAGCCACTGTTTGATTTAAAAAAACAAACCCGTAAAGATGGGTTTTTAAGTGAGACTTGAAAATAGATATAATCAGGGGACGTGACGCACCCATTCAGGGAAATCTATGCCAGGAAAATGGCGCAGCAAGGTGGAAAACATGAAGACTGGAGTAGGTGACAAAGGATAAAAGCAGCCTCTGCTCTTAGGAGGCAAGTCGGAATTTTTAAACTACGGGTCAATATCCAGCGGCGGCAGTCAACATTTTTAAAGCTCATGGCCACTGCCGCTGAAACCAAAACTGGATATTAGCGTTGGAGCACGTCTGTGCCGAGTATGCATTTTCGCCAGTGATTGTTGCTGATAGTGGCTCAATTCAGCTGCTAACCGACTAGCAAGAACGGCATAAAGTTAGCACAGGTCAATGGCTAATGGCTATCTCACTTTACAGTTATTTATTTAACATGCTTTATATACCGCTTTATCTTTTAATCAAAGTGGTTTACATGGAACAGGAAGAAGAACTCAAATGAGTTGGGATTTTACATAGAACTTAGGCGGGGCACATGCAACTTGGATTTAAAAGGGAGGGGTAAACTTAGAACTAGTACGGTAGTAAGTCTTTTGTGTGGTTTAGCGCTAGGCATTTGTGTCAGGTCCACTATATTCTATGACAAGGTGCGTTTTCAGTTACATGGTTCGGATATCCAGTTAGCTGCAGAATATTACCTTTGACTGGCTAGGGACCAGGACCACCCCAGCTCCACCCACAGACCATCCCGAAACTAAATAGATATTTTCAAGATGGTCTCTGGGGATATTCAGTGGCACTAACTGCGTAATTCCGCTAAATATTTGGATCGCCGGAGGTTATGTGGCTTGCAGGTGCTGCATACTGCAGAAACCCTTTTAAATATGGGAACCCTGTGGTTTTTGTCAGGTGTAAAACATGTCTTAGCCCACTCCTCTACCCTTTCTTTGCCTTCATTAGGCATCAGTAAAGGTTGATAGGCGTTCTTGATTTTATTTCCAGTGATCAATTTATATAAGAACCTATGTGAAAATTACCATTTACAATAGAAATGGTGCATTCTTCTTGGTGTGGCATAAAGAATGAGAACTTTGCCACCAGGGAGGGTAGTTTTTTTTATAACCAGCTTCCTAACTCGTGTGCCAAGTAGGTGCATACGTTATACCGGTTTTCAAAGATATAAAAATCTGTTCATGCTTCCCTCAGATTATACCACAGAAAGCACCTACACATATATCTCCAGGAACAAGCAGGAATGAGTCTTCACATATGGGTATTGTCGGTACCGACGGAGCCTGCGTGGGAACGCTCCCCAGCGTCCAGAAAGAAAGCTTTTGGGAGCATCCCACAGCGCCTGTGCGCTGCCTTCCCGCCTTTCCTAACCGCCTCTCTCCAGTTCTTCTTTTCCGCGGAGCCAGCAGGTCATGTTCCTGTCACCGCTGAAGAAGTTCTTTATTTTTCTTTATTTCTTTGGTCGTGCGTCTGCCTTCTTTGACGTTGGACCGGTACTGCTGGTCTTTTCTTCTTTCTTCTTTTAAAAAAAAAAAAAAACTACCGTTTTCCAATTCTGTGCAATTTTTCCTTTTGGGCCTTAGGCCTAGAAGAATTTTCCTCATGGAAAAGCCCGCTTCCGGGTTTAAAAAGTGCACGAAGTGCAGCGGTACTCTTTTTCTATCACCGACACCCATGACTGGTGTCTAAAATGTTTGGGTCCTGACCACTCCATCACCGATTGTGAGTCCTGTTCCATGATGTCTAAAAGAGGTCGACAGAATCGAGCGGTAAAGCTCAGTACCCTGTTTCCCTCTGATGCAGCTTCGGTGGCATCGACATCTTCCAGGGCTGCTTCTTCCTCCCATGGATCTCAGGTAACCAAACATAAGTCCAGCCGGTCCTCAAAGGGTAGATCTCCCTCTAAGTATCAAGATGCCTCCGGGCTTGCTCTCGAGGATCCTGCACTGGCAAAATTACCCCGGCGGGAAGCTCTGGCTTCCAAAGCTTCATCTATGGGGTCACAGGTTGACATCGATGGCGTGGCCTCGACCGATCACCTGTTGCCATGTTCTGGGGTACCGGTGGTTTCCACTGGTACCAACATCCAGACATTGGTTGCGTCGATGGATCAGAATATTCTGACCATGCAGCGTGCCATCACGGCATTCATACAAGCTGCGACGCCTCCGGTACCGCAACAAACTCGGTTGTCGGTACCGGTTCCAGCACCGGCACCGATATCAGTTCCAGTGCCGTTACCGATTGCATCAACATCAACATCGGCTTCGGTGTCGAATGCAGCGGTACCCTGTCCTGTGATGCCCATCGGTACCGAATCAGTACCGATCACTCCCGATGTCGATATCACGCGGTACGCATATCGGGCTCTGCAAGAGCATCCAGACAGGCGATACTTCGATTCCTCCGAAGACTCTGATGAATCAGAGGCTTCTGTCGAAGCATCGGTACTCCTTCCTCAGGAGCCCTCTTCTCCAAAAAGAAGAATGTCTCCTCCAGAAGACTTGCCTTTTCAAGACTTCATTAGGGAAGTGGCCAGGGGCCTCTCTATTTCAGTGGCCCCTGAACCAGAGCCTAGAGCCAAGAAATTAGATATTTTACAATATCCAAAGGCTCCTAAAGAGGCAGCTACTTTTCCAATTCATGAGATCCTTTATAATCACATGTTGGGCATATGGGAGACACCTCTTACTACTTCCCCTCATTCTCGCAGGTTGGACACCATGTACCGTGTTCCTCCTAGTCCTGGCTTTCATAAGACTCAGCTTCCTCACCACTCTATTGTGGTGGAGTCTGCTATGACAAAGAGAGTGCAAAAAGACACTCATCTAATCCTCCAGGAAGAGAATGCAGAACCTTGGATACTTTTGGCAGGAGAATTTTACAGGCCAATATGCTTACTGCCAGAATCAACTCCTATAGTCTCTATATGGGGATGTTTCTAAAGGAAGTTACAGATCATCTGCTGACTTTATCTCCTTTTATCTCAGAAGATAAAAGGGAGGAGTTTCTCACCTGGCTTAAACATGCCCAGGATGTTTCCAAATTTTCCAACCGTGCAGCCTTTGACTCTTTTGAGTGTGCCAGCAGAGCCTCGGCTATTGCCATAGGTGCACGCAGACTTACTTGGATACAAGCTTCTGATTTGGAACCCTGGGTCCAGGATGGATTAGGAAATCTTCCTTGTACAGGTGAAAACCTTTTTGGCAAGGATTGGCAAGCAAAGGCCACTCAGATGGATGCTGAAAATTCTGCCTTAGATAGACTTTCAAAGTCTACTTCTGCTCCTGCTAGAAAGGTTATTCAAAAAGGCTTTCTTTCCCAAAAAAGGGAAATATTATCCTGGTTATGGTCACCAGGCATCTTCTGCAGGTCGTTTTGCTGCAAAGCGTCAGCAACAACCTAAACAAGCCAAGCCTAAGGCTGCAAGGACTGCTACGGCCCAACAGCCTCAGCCTCCTTAGGGCCTTTGACTTACAACTAGAGAACTTAGCCTTTCTGGCTCTAGAAGAACCAGAGCCTCTCACCATTCCAGGAAGGTTGGCTTACTTTGCTCCCAGATGGGAACAAATCACAGCAGAGCAATGGACCCTCTCCATCATAAGGGAGGGGTACAAGCTTCATTTCTTAAACCTTCCTCCTCACACCATGGTGAGACGGTTCAATTCTCCAACATCTCTTCTCGACCTTCTGGATCAGGAGATTGCTACCCTTCTTGCCCAAGGGGCAATAGAAGAAGTACCCCTTCTTCAACAGGGTTGAGGGTTCTACTCCCCCTATTTTCTTATCCCAAAGAAAACAGGGGGCTACAGACCCATATTAGATCTCAGAGAATTGAACAAGTTTCTATGCAAGGAGAAATTCAAGATGATTTCTCTCGGTGCTCTCCTTCCCTACCTTCAGAGTCAGGATTGGCTTTGTTCTCTAGATCTCAAGGATGCGTACACCCATGTCCTCATCCATCCAACACACAGAAGGTTCCTTCGGTTCCTTTATCAAGGAAAGCACTACCAATACAGAGTGCTTCCTTTCGGTCTGGCCTCTGCTCCCAGAGTTCACAAAATGCATGGCAGTAGTAGCTGCATTTCTACGCACTCTAGGAATATTTGTATTCCCATATCTGGACGACTGGCTCATCCGAGCTCCATCCCAGTCAGAGGCCCAGACTTCCCTAGCCTGCACAAGGCGTGTTCTTCAGTATCTGGGACTTGTAATAAACCCAAAATCACAACTTACCCCTACTCAGTCATTGGAGTTCATAGGGGCCTTGCTGGATACCACAACTGCAAGGGCCTATCTTCCCCAGGCCCGTTGCCTACGCTTGGTGCAGTTAGCCTCTGAAATTCAGTTAAAGTCCCATTTAACTGCTTGAGAGATGTTACAACTGTTAGGCCACATGGCATCCACCGTGCATGTGGTTCCTTACACTCGCCTTCACATGAGGGCAGCTCAGTGGACTCTGTCCACCCAATGGACCCAGGCATCAGGATGCCTGTCAGACAAAATAGCAACCTCCAGTCTCCTCTTTTGGTCCCTCCAGTGGAGGAAGTCCACTCAAAATCTGTTGCTGGGTCCCCCTTTCAACAGTTGCTACCCCAAGCAACCCTCACAACAGATGCCTCCCCAAAGGGTTGGGGAGCTCATCTACAAGATCTCTCCACCCAAGGCATCTGGTCTCCACAGGAGACATCTCTACATATCAACCTCTTAGAGCTCAGAGCGATTCTTCTAGCTCTGAGTCTTCCACACCCTGCTCAGCTACAAGACTGTCCTCATCAATACGGACAACCAAGTAGCCATGTTCTACGTGAACAAGCAGGGCGGGACTGGCTCTGTCGCTTTGCAACGAAGCTTTGAGATTGTGGGCCTTCGCCAGAGAGCTTCAAATTCATCTCATGGCAGTGTATCTTCCAGGGGTTCAAAACTCTTGGGCAGACAGACTTGGTCGACTTCTGCTTCCACACGAATGGTCCCTCTATGGGGACCAGATAGCCAGGATCTTTTGAATTTGGGGAACCCCGGACATAGACCTATTTGCAAGTCCGTGGAATGCCAAAATTCCCCGGTTCTGTTCCAGGATTCCGTGTCAGGGAGTTCAGGCCAGGGATGCCTTCCTCCTCCACTGGGGGCAAGACTTCCTCTATGCCTTTCCAACCATTCCCCTAATTTCCAAGACACTGTTCAAGCTTCAGAGAGACAAGGGGTCTATGATCCTCATAGCTCCATGTTGGCCACGCCAAGTGTGGTACCCTCTACTTCATCTCTCTCAAGCTCCCTCCCTGGACTTGGGATCTGCTCCAGACCTCCTGTCCCAGGAGGAGGGAACGTTGTGGCACCCAAATCCCCAGTCTCTTCATCTCAGAGCCTGGTTGCTAAAGGCCTAGACCTTCAAGATTTGCATCTTTCTCAGCAGGTGAAGGATATCCTTCATGCTTCCAGAAAGCTTTCCACTAGACGTTCCTATGCTTTTAAATGGAAAAGGTTTACCATTTGGTGTGCAGAGAAGGGTCTTAACCCTCTTGCAATACCCCTGAATTCTTTACTAGAGTATTTGCTGCATTTATCCCATGCAGGCCTTAAAACGAATTCAGTAAGAGTCCATTTGAGTGCTATTGCAGCATCCCTTAAGCCTCTCAATGGACATCCTATTTCCTCCCATCCTCTTATTGCAAGATTCATGAGGGACCTTCTTTTAACTAAACCTCTCATTAGACCACATCCAGTGGCATGGGATTTGAATTTGGTTCTTGGCCAGCTTATGAAGCCACCCTTTGAACCCTTAGCCACCACCTCCTTGAAATTCCTTTCCTGGAAGGTTATTTTTCTCATTGCAGTCACCTCAGCTCGCCGTATCAGTGAGCTGCAAGCCTTGGTGGCTAATCTTCCTTATACAAGGTTCCATCATGACAAGGTAGTCCTCAGGACTAATCCACACTTTATGCCTAAAGTGGTCTCACCTTTTCATCTGAACCAGGAGGTGTATTTACCTGTCTTTTTTCCAGGACCTCATGCATCAAGTGCAGAGAGGAATCTTCATACCCTGGATTGTAAGAGAGCACTTGCTTTTTACTTACAAAGGACACAGCAACATAGAAAGTCCTCTCAACTATTTGTTGCTTTTGATCCCTCTCATTTAGGACTTCCAGTCTCTAAGAGAACTCTGTCTAATTGGATTGCTCAGTGTATTTCCTTCGCCTACCAGAGTAAGAACCTTTCTCTGGAGGGCCATGTCACAGCTCACAATGTGAGGGCCATGGCAGCCTCTATGGCTCATCTCAACTCTGTGTCCATCGACCAAATCTGTCGAGCGGCCACCTGGGCCTCGGTTCATACCTTTATAGCCCATTACTGCTTGGACAAGGACTCCCGCCAGGATGCCTTGTTTGGTCAGGCTGTTCTCAAACACCTGTTCCATACCTAATCAACTCCTACCCCCCCTCCCCCCATCCCTGGTTGGATGCCCGAGATCCATGGGGGGAGGTAGAGCCCTTCTCAGGGACTCACAACCTTGGAGATCTCCCTGGCATCTCTAGCTGGGGAGTCCCCATATGTGAAGACTCATTCCTGCTTGTTCCTGGAGATAGCACAGTTACTTACCTGTAACAGGTGATCTCTGGGAACAGCAGGAATAAGTCTTCATAACCCACCCACCTCCCCTAGGAGTTGTATCTCTCTATCTATCTTTCCTTTCCTCTCTCTCTCTTTGTCTCAGCTTAAAACTCGAACTGGAGAGAGGCGGTTAGGAAAGGCGGGAAGGCAGCGCGCAGGTGCTGTGGGATGCTCCCAAAAGCTTTCTTTCTGGACGCTGGGGAGCGTTCCCTCACAGGCTCCGTCGGTACCGACGATACCCATATGTGAAGACTTATTCCTGCTGTTCCCAGAGATCACCTGTTACAGGTAAGTAACTGTGCTTTATATGTTCTGTTAAAGCATTCACAGCTTTCTGGGCTGACTTTATGCATATGTGTGTGTTTCCAAAATTTGCAAGCTCTCCCCAGCCCTATCTACAGGAACATCTCTGCTTGGTTCGGATACATGTATTCACATAAGGCTGTTAAATGCATACTTTTTACACGCATGTAATCTGGGCAATTTTTAAAAAGCCATTTCTGTGCATAAACATCTGTTTCATGCAATTATGTAGCTTTTAAGTATAACCCTTTAAGATGGACATACTAAGTTCTAAGTGTGCACATATATGTGAAAGACGTTTTATATGCCAGGCCCTATGTCTTTCGTTTGACATTTATTTATTTTATTTATTTGTGTTTCTTCTATACCGCACTATTTGTTATCAGCGAGGTTTACATGTAACCAAAATTGTACAATGTATAACAGTCTAACATTGACATTTACAGAGAACAGGGAATTTAAACATGGAGAACGGGGTGAACTATATACACTATGTACAAGTTGGGATAATATTCAGTAAGTTTGTCTTTAGGACAGGTTATCGTGGGGATAGTTAAACGCACTGATTATGGCAGGTGGTTCATTACTCCGAGGGAGTCAAGGTGGCTAAGGATAGGAGGGTTAGGTGATGTTATCAGTAATGGAGAAGTATTGTAAGAAGAGATAGTGTTTGATTGCTTTCCTGAACTGAAGGAGGTTGGTTTATGGCACGGATATCTGCAGGGAGGGAGTTCCAGTAGGACGGTGCATAGAGAGCAAAAGCACGCTTACTTGTTGACTTTGAGCACTTGGTGAAAGCTTTTGGTAGCAGTAATGTGTTGCAAGCTATTGATCTTCTCGCTCTGTTGGGGGGGGTAGGGTGTATAAGATCTGAGAGGGGGGATGAAATGCATCTGTTTGCTTTAAATGTCATCATTAGTGCCTTGAAGGTGATCCTGCAGTGGACAGGAAGCCAGTGCAGATCCTTCAAGATGGGGGTAATATGATCTCCTCTTGATGCTCCATAGAGGGTTCTGGCTGCAGTATTCATTGCGAGCTGAAGGGGTTTGAGAGAACTCTTTGGGAGGCCGGTAAGAGTGGAGTTTGCGTAATCAAAATGGGGCAGAATTAAGGCCTGAAAGACAGTTCTAAAGTTGTTTGGTTCAAGAATCCGCTTCATCTGTTGCAAGGTCCGGACTTTGTGATAGATGGATTTAATGGTATTGCTTATCTGTGCGTGCATGTCAAGGCGCTGGTCGAGTATTATGCCCAGGTATCGAATTGTCGTCTTAGAGGTGAGTTCGGCGTTGCGGACTTTAAGTGAAGAGGGTGGGGCGAACTTCTGGTCTCTGCTGATAAAGAGAACCTCCGTCTTAAAGTTTATTTTAAGTTCTTGGGATTGTAACCAATCTGTGACAGCGTCAAAACAAGATGAGAGTTGGGAGAGGTCTGGTTGGTCTGTGGATATTGGGGTGAACATTAGGACATCATCGGCATATACTAGACAATTGATATTGAAAGACCGAATAAGATTGCAGATTGGTTGCATATAGATATTGAACAATAGGGCTGAAAGGGATGATCCTTGCGGAACTCCTTTCTCTTGTGGGAAAGGGGTGAATATAGATGGACCAGAGCGTACATATTTGCTGTCTATTGTTGAGATACGAGGCGCACCAGGCGAGTGCATTTCCATGGACGCCCTTATCTGCAAGGCGAGATAGTAGTAGCTTGTGACTGACCGAGTCAAAGGCGGCCGCTATATCAAGAAAGATGAGCGCAAAGCCTTGCCTGATGTCGAGCCCTGTGGTTAGTGTGTTGAACAGATTAGTTAGCAATGTTTCTACTCCATATGACTCTCTGAATCCATGCTGGCATGAGTCAAGGGGAGCGTTTGTCTCTATGTGATGAGTCAACTGTTGTTGAACTATCTTTTCCATGATTTTAGCGAGGAGAGGGATACTTGAGATAGGCCTGTAGGATTCCATCTTTGCGGGATCAAGCTTATTGTTTTTTAGCAGTGGTCTTATTGATGTTTGCTTTAGCTTCTCTGGGAATGTGCCAGAGAGAAAAGACACACCTATTAGTTTGGCCAAAAAAGGACTAAGTTCAGTCCGAAGAGATTTTATCCAATGAGCAGGGCATGGGTCGTCTGGTGCCGTGGTGGTGTTTATATTCGTTATGGTATTTAGGATATCCTTTGCAGTTGGGGGAGAGAAGGAAGAAATGATATGTTGATTAAATGTTGAGCTTGATGGGGGGGATGGGGTAAAAATGTATTGTGTATCCACGGTATATGGTGAGGAGGATGGGGGTAATGTAGAAATGGGGGACATGTAGAAAGATGCCTGTTCCTACAAGTTTTACTAACATGGGGCAGCTCATGTAAGCAGCATAACTTAGCTACCTTCATGAAGTCTTGCCTGAGGAAACCTGATGCACTTATTGTAACTTTAAGGACCTTTGTCATCATAGGTGCTGACTTACTGAAAATGTCCAAAGAAGATTTTGTTCAAGTCTGTGGCCCTCCTGATGGAATCCGCCTCTTTAATGCCATAAAGGGGAGGTTAGTAAGATGCAGTATTTATCTTCTAATATCGGTTGCACCAAAATTGCAAGCAGGCTCGGTGCTAGTTATGGGGTTCTGTCATTAGTCTCTAAGATGGCCTGTGATTTTTTTTTTCTTATGGTACCGTATTAGAATATTTGACGATCTAAATTCAAAGCACCTGAACCTCAAAGCAACTGCAAAGACCTCAATGTAGAACTGGTGGGGGGGGGTGGGGTATAGAGAGATGGAGGGTAGATGCTGAACACGAAGTGGAGCAGTGGAGAGCAGAGGCTGGACACGGTGTGGGGACATAAGGAGATGGAGATTACCTAGTGGATATGGGGTGGAGGGCAGATGTTAGACATGGGGTAGGGTCATAAAGGGATGGAGGGCAGATCCGGACATGGGGTTAGGGGTCAGGGGGGTGGTCATCACATGCTGGACATGGGGTAGGGGGCATAGGGGGATGAAGGGTAGATACTGGATGGGGGATGGCGATCAGATGGTGGACAGTGGGTGAGGGCACAAGGGGATTGAGAGCACATGGCCATGGGATATGGGGCATAGGAGGATGGAGGGCACATTCTGGGCACAGGATAGAGGTTGGGGGATAAAGGGCACATACTGGACATAGCCTGTGGTGTGTAAGGGGATATAGGGAGGAGGCTGGACACAGTTGGGGTGGAGGCCAGATGCAGGACACAGTGGGGGGTGGGGGACTGGAGGGCAGATGCCAAACGGGAGGTAAGAGGGAGGAGATGCTGGGCATGGGGTGGGGTGAGATGGGTTGATCAACAAAAGGAGAGAGGGGAATGCCGGGCATGGGGGGGGGGCAGGATAAGATAGAGGAGAGGTGTGAGACTGGGGAGAGGGGATGATAGAAGACAGGGCAGAAGCGATGCTGAACACAGGGAGGTGGGAGAAAGAAGGCACAGGGTAGGGTAGTTAGGAGGCTGGGGTAGTTAGAGAGAGAGAATGAGGGCTGTGTTAAAGTTTGAAAAGTGGGAGAAACTACTAGTGGACAGATGTACAAAGCTTATAGATGGCTACAAGAAACGTTTGGAGGCTGTCATCACTGCCATCACTGTCAAGGGATGTGCAACCAAAGAGTGCCATTAATCCTATCTTTTTTTTTCCCTCAAAGTACTACATCTAAGTGGCACAGCTATCCTTTTTTTTTTCCTGTATACCTTTGAACATACTATTAAAATATCACATGGGGAGGGGGAGTGGCCTAGTGGTTTGGGTAAGTTGCCTTGGGCCGGAGGACGGCAACTCTGGTCGGAGGGCCTGGGTTTTTAGTCCCACAGGTGCTCCTTGTGGTCTTGGGCAAGCCACTTAACCCTTTGTTGCCTAAGGTACAAAACATAGATTGTGAGCCCTTCAGGGACAAGGGAAATATATACCGTACCAGAATGTACACCACTTTGACCTGATGAAAAATGGTATAGAAGCATTGCTAAATAAATAAACATACAATTAGAGTATTTTCCAATTATTTATCAAGATATTGTACAGAACATCCCTAAAATGCAAGGGTGCCAATGTTGACCACAGCTGTAGGCTTATGAATATTCTAGGGCGCACTATAATTACGGTGCTGCTCTTTTCTGTGTAGGCTGTTTCTGTGTTTTTGGAAGTTGACTGTTATATGGTAGATTTTCTCTGTAGGTCTGAGTAATTTTTGTAAGGTTTTGCATTTCCTCACAATATGTCCATGACTGGTGAGGGTTTATATTGCTGTTACTGAGATGACACCAGAATCTGAAATGTTTTGTATATTGAGTGTTCTCCCCAGGACATTTTGTAGGGGTGCACCACCCCGCTGATTTTGTTGACCATCTGGCTAACTTATTCTGAAGAACTGACATGGTGAAATCAGCAGGAATGGAAAAATGAGACAACTGGTCAGTCTGTGCCAGCTGGCTTATAGTGGGGCCTACCTGGCTACTCCTTTATGCCACCCGGCTGGCAAAGATTTCTGGGGAGAACATTGGTTGCATTCTTTGGGAAATCTCCTCTGCACTCGAATATTGGGAAAAGGTTTCACAGCACAGTTTCTAACACTAAAATAAAATTAGCTGTGGTTCTTGGGCATTACCTTTATTTTGAAGAATATATATTTACATTTTAGTGTGCCAATTCAGTGGCATTGTCAGGAGCTTAACATTAGATTTCCAGGCTGGTGGGTTTTACTGGTACTTTCTATGTGTGTACACACTTTTCCCAAACACTTCTGTTTTTAACCCTAAATTATATTTTAATTGAATTGCAGACATGTACGTCCCAGACTGATAATCTACGTCTGTCAAGAACCAGAACAGAATAGGACCCATCAGCTGCAGAAACGAGACAGTACGGATGGCAGTATGTGTGGTGAGTTTCCAAGGCACACGCTGGTGCAATAGAAAGTATGCTTATGTTCTCAGGTGCAGGGATTAAAACGAGTCCTCTCTACTCCCAGACACAGACCGTATGGAATGGATATAGATTTCACTGAACTTTACCCTCCACTATATGGATCAAGCATTGCCTAAGATAGACTCACATGAAGTCCATACTCATTGGGTATTGCATGATGGTTAATGGCACTGAGTTGGCATTGCTGCACCATGGGTATTCTAACTCCTTTTTTTTGGCTGCATATCTGCAAATATACCTTCATAAATACTAAATTGCTGACAAGATATTATCTTATTGGTGTGTTATGTATTGTATGTTTTTTGTTACCTGCCTCAGTGTTTGTGCGGACTACAAATCTTAATAAATAACTGCTGTTCAACTCATTAACTGTCAAAAAATAATTCCCATATCTGCTGGTAGCTCTTTTTTTATTTTTATTTAGCTATGCTTATATACCATATCTCCAGGAACAAGCAGGAATGTAGTCTTCACAAATGGGTGACGTCCAGGGCCGTACCGAGTGTAAATCGCGCCCTTTGCGACTTGCACATCGGGCGTGCACCCCCCCCCCCCCCCCGTGGTGGGAGAGAAGAGGCGCGCCCAATGTGCGAGTCGCCAGCATGCTAAGCAGATCTGTCCCTCCCTGCAAGAGCAGGGAAGGACAGATCTGCTTAGTATGCCGCAAGAAGGCTTAAGGGGCGCATTTTAGCTGTCTGTCGTCTGCCGCCGCTGAGAAAAGAAAAAGCGGTGGCAGCAGACAGCTAAAATGCACCCCTTAAGCCTTTGCTCCCTGTGTGGCCGCACCGCTCACACAGGGCATAGTACGATCCTGGTGATGTCTGCACCAACGTAGCCCGCGCAGGAACGCTCTCCAGTGTCCTATAGGAAAGCTTTTGGGAGCATCCCACTGTGCCTGTGCTGCTGCCTTCCCGCCTTTCCAACTCTTCCTCCTCAGTTTTTCGTTTTCCACGGAGCCAACAGAGAGCAGTTCTTGTCACCAAAGAAAAACTTTTCTTTTTGTGGTGTTTGCCTTGCCATCGACGCCAGCACCAGTACCATCTGTGTTCTTTTCTTTTTCTATTTTCTTGCCTAAAAGTTTTTTTTCTTGGAGGGTCTTTCCCTCTAGGTCAGGAGTTCTCAACCCTGTCCTCGGGACCCATCTAGCCAGTCGGGTTTTCAGGATAACCACAATGAATATGTATGAGAGAGATTTGTATACACTGCCTCCATTATATGAAAATCTCTCCCATGCATATTCATTGTGGTTATCCTGAAAACCCAACTGGCTAGGTGGGTCCCGAGGACAGGGTTGAGAACCCCTGCTCTAGGTGCTTAGGTGCCATATTGGGCCTTAGGCCCCTTTGTTCCTCAAAATGGAGAAACCAACTAGTGGTTTCAAAAAGTGTTCCAAGTGTAGCAGTACCATTTCTGCTACCGACACCCATGACTGGTGTCTTAAATGCTTGGGACCATTCCATCACCATCGGAATGTCTCCTTTGCAGAAAGATGACAAAAAGGGGCCTGCAGAATAGAGTTGCAAAACTCAGTACCCTCTTTGCCTCGGATGCAATGTCCGTGGCATCAATGTTGTCCAGGGCTTCATCTTCCTCCCATGGATCTCGGGTAACGAAACTCAGGTCTTCTTCGAAGACTAGCCGGTCCTCAAAGGGTAGATCTAAGCATCAAGATGCTTTAAGCGTTGCTGTAGAGGAGAATACACCCGGCCAAGCAACCCCGGCTGAAGGTCCTTGCCTCCAAAGCATTATCGGCGTCCCAAGATGCTCCTGAGGTGTCCACCTCTGGAGAGCTCTTGGTGCCGTGTTCTGGGGCCGTGGCTTGCTGTTGGGTATCGGTACCCAGGCATCGGCTGGCTCCATGGATCATAGTAACATAGTAAATGACGGCAGATAAAGACGGCAGATAAAGACCAGTAGCTAAACAGGTGGAAAAGGCGACAGCAAAAGCTAGAAGGATGCTTGGGTGCATACGGAGAGGAATGGCTAGCAGAAAAAAGGAGGTGATAATGCCTCTGTATAAGTCTTTGGTGCGACCTCATTTGGAGTATGGTGTGCAATTCTGGAGACCGCACCTTCAAAAGGATGTGAACAGGATGGAGTCGGTGCAGAGGGTTGCTACCAAAATGATTAATGGGCTTCATTATAAAGCATATGAGGACAGACTTAAGGATCTTAATATGTACACCTTAGAGGAAAGGCGGGATAGAGGTGATATGATTGAGATGTTTAAATACCTCCGTGGCATAAATGTTCAGGGAGAGAGCCTCTTTCAATTGAAAGCAAGTTCTGCTACGAGGGGACATGGGATAAGGGTGAAGGGAGATAGATTCAGGAGTGATATGCGGAAATATTTCTTTACGGAAAGAGTAGTGGATCCGTGGAATAGTCTCCCAGTGGAGGTGGTAGAGATGAGGACAGTAACTGAATTCAAGAAAGCATGGGACCAACACAGAGGATCTCTAAAGGCAAAAAGTGGACTGTTGTAGTTGTTATGGAAGGACAGACTAGATAGGCCATGTGGTCTTTTTCTGTCGTCATATTTCTATGTTTCTATGTTTCTATCTAGTCTGCCCAGTAAGATGGTAAGAGTAGGTGCACCTGCCACTCTGTGCAGGCCACCCCTCCGCATGTCTTTGTTTAGGGGTGAACCCACCGTTCCGTGTAGGATACCCCTGTTGAGAAATTAGATAGTTAAGTTTATTTTGATTTTATGCTGTTGCTGTAAAGGGATCCACTGTATCTGGAAAAGTAGGGAAAGTATGCAGAGACATTGCTTCAGGAATGCTTTCATAGTAACATGGTATTTGACAGCAGAGGCAGGTCTTGTCAGACAAATCTGATTGATTTCTTTGACTGGGTGACCAGGGAGTTGGACCAAGGGAGAGCTGTAGATGTGGTGTATTTAGATTTCAGTAAAGCCTTTGACACTGTTCCTCACAGGCGACTTATAAACAAACTGAGCACCCTAGGGATGGACCCTAAAGTTACTGCTTGGGTTAGAAATTGGTTGGGTGGGAGGCGACAAAGAGTACAAGTAAATGGAGCTCACTCTGAGGAGAAGGATGTTACCAGTGGTGTGCCCCAGGGATCTGTCCTTGGTCCGATTCTTTTTAACATCTTTGTTAGTGATATAGCGGAAGGGCTGTCGGGTAAGGTTTGCCTCTTTGCGGATGATACCAAAATCTGCAATAAAGTAGACACCCAGGAAGGTGTAGATAACATGAGGAGGGATCTAGCTAAGCTTGAAGAATGGTCTAGAATTTGGCAGCTGGGATTTAATGTTAAAAAATGTAAGGTCATGCATTTGGGCTGCAGCAATCCAAGGGAGCAATACAGCATAGGAGGTGAAGTACTTTTGTCCACTAAAGAAGAGCGGGACCTAGGCGTAGTTGTGTCCGATGATCTTAAAGTAGCTAAACAGGTAGAAAAGGCGACGGCAAAAGCTAGAAGGATGCTTGGGTGCATACAGAGAGGAATGGCTAGCAGAAAAAAAGGAGGTGATAATGCCTCTGTATAAGTCTTTGGTGCGACCTCATTTGGAGTATGGTGTGCAATTCTGGAGACCGCACCTTCAAAAGGATGTGAACAGGATGGAGTCGGTGCAGAGGGTTGCTACTAAGATGATTAGTAGTCTTCATTATAAAGCATATGAGGACAGACTTAAGGATCTTAATATGTACACCTTAGAGGAAAGGCGGGATAGAGGTGATATGATTGAGATGTTTAAATACCTCCGTGGCATAAATGTTCAGGGAGAGAGCCTCTTTCAATTGAAAGCAAGTTCTGTGATGAGGGGACATGGGATGAGGGTGAAGGGAGATAGATTCAGGAGTGATATGCGGAAATATTTCTTTACGGAAAGAGTAGTGGATCCGTGGAATAGTCTCCCAGTGGAGGTGGTAGAGATGAGGACAGTAACTGAATTCAAAAAAGCATGGGACCAACACAGAGGATCTCTAAAGGTAAAAAGTGGACTGTTGTAGTTGTTGTTATGGAAGGACAGACTAGATGGGCCTTGTGGTCTTTTTCTGTCATCATGTTTCTATGTTTCTATGTTTCTAGATAAAGACCAGTATGGTCCATCTAGTCTGCCCTGCAAGGTAGCAAGAGTAGGTGCACTTGCTGCTCTGTGCAGGTCACCCTTCCCCATGCCTTTGTTTAGGGGTGTACTCACTAATCCGTGCATGTCACCCCTATTGAGACAGAGTACATTGTACAATGTTAAGTACCCTCATGTTAAGTGTAACCCTTCAATTGTGATGTGACCACTTTGAAATTAAGGTGGTATACAAATCTGTCTAAATAAAATAAATAAGAAGTTTATTTTGATTTTATCCTGTTGCTGTAAAGGGATCCACAGTGTCTGTCCCAGGCCATTTTGAATTTTGTCACTGTCTTTGCCCCCACCACTTCCATTGGGAGGGCATTCCAAGCATCCACCACCCTCTCAATGAAAAAGTATTTCCTGACTTTGCCTTTCAATTTACCCCCTTGCAGCTTCATGTTATGCCCTCTAGTTTTACAGCTTCCCCCTCTTTGGAAGAGGTTTATTTGTTCATTATTTCTCTAAGTATTTTAAAGGTCTGAATCATATCTCCCCTATCCCTCCTCTCCTCCATTGTGTGCATATTTAGGCTTTCAAGCCTCTTCTCATAGACCTAAATGTGTCACTCTGTGCGGAGTTTTGCAGCATTGCTGGCGGCTTTGGTACCGCTAAAGCCTCTACAATCGGTTCTGCAGCCATCGGCACCAGAGGTATCGGCATCAACCATTGCGCCACTCTCCACGCTACCACCCATACTGGCCCTGGAATCGGGGTCTGACACCGAGGGTCCAGTACAGAGGCATTCCAATGCTGATTTTGATCGGTACCGTCAGGCTGGGCAGGAGAACCCGGCCCGTCTACTTCGAGTCGTCCAATTCAGATTCTTCTGATGAATCCATCAGTACCAGGGAGGCTCTGCTGGAAGATCCTGCTCCTTCCCCACAACGTCGTATGTCTCCATCAGAAGACATGTCTTCAAGGCTTTATACAGGATGTAGCTCGGGGCATCTCGATTACAGTGATCTCCGAGAAGGAACCGAGAGCTGAAGAACTTGAAATTCTTCATTCTCCAGGACCAAGCAGGAAGTCAGTCCTCACTTATGGGTGACGTCGGCGCCGACGGAGCCCTCGCGGAGCAATTTTCCCCAGCTTTCAAAGAAAGCCTTTGGGAATTGCAGCGCGCATGCGCGGTCCTCTTCCCGCCCAAGGGTGCCATCTTAGCCAGTCTTCTTTTTTCCGCGGAGCCCTACAGACGTCCCCGTCTTGTCCCCGCGAAAAAGTCGATTTTTCTTCATAATTTTATTCTTTTTCATTCGGTTCGACGCCGGTCTTTTTCTGACTTAGTCAGTTTTCGTTTTCGGTTTTTCCCTGGCAGCCCGGTCCTTTGACCTCGCCGGGGCCCTTTTTCCCCCGATGGCTGCCAGTGGTTTCAAGCGGTGTGGTCAGTGTGACCGAAATATGTCACTAACTGACACACACGACTTTTGCCTCCGCTGCCTGGGCCCGGATCATGAAGAAATGATCTGTGGGCCCTGCGGCAAACTGTCCTCCAAAGCGTTGAGAAGTCGGCGGCATCAGCGGGATAGGATCTTCGCTGACCCCAGCCGTACCCGGACCTCGTCGGAGGCCTCCGCGTCCAAAGGTTCCAGCTCGGACCGTCGCCAGAGTTCCTCCGACAGGGGTTCTCCCTCCGGGGACCATCGACGGAAGGTGAAACCCGCGAGGGCGGCGTCGGTGGACGCTCCTGGCTCCGCGAGGGCCAGGTCGCATAGCCCCGATAGCCGCCCCGGGTCCTTGGAGAAGGAGCACCTCCCGAAGCGACCTCGCCTGGAGTCGGAGCTGCCTGCTCGGGTAAGTCCTGTGGTCCTCCTGGACTCGCCTCCGCGACAGCCGACGTCGGGCCCGACGCCGTCGGGGCCCGAGTCGGGGGCTGCTGGGTCACCTGAGCTCGGACTCAGGTTGACGGCCTTGGAGAGCAGACTGTCTGCCTTCATGGACCAGCAGCGGGCACTGCTCGCTGGCTTCGCTGGCGTCGCTGCCCTGACCGCCGGGACGTCGACGTCCAAGTCGACCCCGGAGACCGAGCCGATCCTCGAGTCGATGCAAACTCGAGTCGATCCTCGGTCGAGGTCACCCTCGGCCTCCCGTTCGGGACCGAGGTCGCCGACGCCGACTCCCTCGGCGTCGGGGCGGCAGGCGCCGCGCCCTGCCCGGGCCGACCCCACCGAGTCCTCGTCGGAGTCGGTCTGGGAGTCTGAAGAGGAAGAATCGCCTGATTCGTTCCGGACTCGGTGTGTCCCCTCGGACTCACCGGAGTCCGAGCCTCGGAAGCAGTCCCCCCCGGAGGATGCCCGGTTCTCGGACTTCGTCAGGGATATGGCCAAGGCTTTGGCCTTCCCTGCGGACCCCGAGGAGGATCCTCGAGCCGAAGAGCTCGACGCCCTCCAGTATGACTCTCCCGCAAGGGAACACTTTACTGTACCGGTTCCTCCTATGCTGGAACGACTACTCTTCCGCATGTGGGAGAGTCCGGCCACCTCGCCGGTCCTGAGCAAGCGGGTCGATTCTATCTATCGAGTCCGCAAGAGCCCTGGCTTCCAAAAAGCACAGCTACCACACCATTCCATGGTAGTGGAATCGGCTATGCATCGTCTTAAGAGCCAGAAGATGCACTCCTCGGTGCCTCCTGGCAGGGAGGCCCGTAACCTGGATGGCCTTGGTAAGAAGTGTTTCCAGGGCTCTATGCTTGCGTGTCGTGTCCAGACCTACCAGCTATACATGGGCATGTATCTCCGAGACCTGGCTAAAGAAGCTAGCCGGATTCTCCGCTGGTTTGTCCGAGGAACCCTTGCGGAGGTTCCTGGCCTTGTCCACTGGCATTCGGGAATGCTCAAAATTCATGTCCTGAGCAGCCTATGATGGCTTTGAAGCGTCGGCTCGAGTGGCCGCAGCCGGCATCGGTGCCCGCCGACAGGCTTGGCTTCAGTCGTCTGACCTTGAGCCCTGGGTGCAGGACAAGTTGGTCAATGTCCCCTGCCGAGGTGAAAACCTCTTTGGCAAGCCCATGGCGGAAAAGGCTGCACAAATTGAGATGGAGACTCTCACCAGGACCAGGCTTTCTAGGAAGACCTCCGCCCCTTCCCAGAAAAAGAAGGGCTCGGGTAAGAAGTCCTTTTACCCGAGGAAGGCGGCTGCCTACAAACAATACCCCCATTATCAGGCCCCTGCAGCTCCCCAACAGGGCCAGCAGGCCAAGGGACGGGGTAACGGGTCCCGTAGGCAGCAAGCCCCCAAGCCTGCACCACCAGCCCCTGCTCAGCAGGGTTGGGGTTTTTGACTCCTTAAGCATAGCCTCTCCCCCTCCGCTGGTTCCTCCCAGCACCGGAGGCCGGCTGGTTCACTTCGGCCACAGGTGGTCCAGCATCCCCTCAGATGCCTGGGTGCTTCAAGTAGTGCGAGAAGGCTATCTTCTCCACTTCCACCAGGTCCCTCCCTCCTATTTTCCGGGAGAACCTCCACGACCCCCTCTGCACAGGGAATTGCTCCTTCAGGAGTTAGCAGATCTTCTACAGGAACAGGCGGTGGAACCGGTGCCCCACCACCTGAGAGGTCAAGGCTTTTATTCCAGGTATTTTCTAATACCAAAGAGAACAGGAGGCCTCAGACCCATCCTGGACTTGCGCAACCTCAACAAGTTCCTTGTGCGGGAAAAGTTCAAAATGCTTACCCTTGGAATCCTGCCCTACCTCCAGCAGGGAGATTGGCTATGCTCCTTGGATCTAAAGGATGCCTACACGCACATCCTCATCCACCCAAGCCACCGCCAATACCTAAGGTTTGTGGTGGCAGGAAATCATTACCAGTACAGGGTACTGCCCTTTGGCCTGTCCTCCGCACCGCGAGTCTTCACAAAATGTCTCGCGGTGGTGGCGGCCCATCTCCGGCTTCACGGCCTATGTCTTTCCGTACCTCGACGACTGGCTCATCAGAGCAGCGTCCGCTCCGGAGGTCACCAACGCCACACGCCGCACGGTGACTCTTCTGCAGTACTTGGGCTTTGTTATAAACTTCGCAAAGTCCACCTTGCTCCCCTCACAGGATCTTGAGTTCATCGGCGCAAGGCTGCACACTCCTCAGGCACGAGCGTACCTACCGCTCGACAGAGCTCAGCGGCTCATGGACCTAGCCAGCCGTTTTCGCAGCCAGCCCCTGGTCTCCGCCAGGCGCTTCCTGAGACTACTCGGCCATATGGCTTCCACCGTCCATGTGACCCCCAATGCCCACCTGAATATGCGGCCTGCTCAGTGGTGTCTCCGCCAGCAGTGGCGACAAGCCACAGGCGGCCTAGCAGACCTAGTGCGCGTCTCCGAGCCGCTGATCTCGTCTCTCCAGTGGTGGCTTCAGCAGCCGAACCTGCTATTCGGAATGCTTTTCCAGTCACCTCAGCCGGCCCGGGTGCTGACAACGGATGCATCCCTCCTGGGCTGGGGAGCGCATTGCCAAGGGGCACGTACTCAGGGCCTCTGGTCCACGTGGGAGTCTGCTCAGCAGATCAACTTCCTGGAGCTCAGGGCGATCCGCCTGGCTCTCAAGGCTTTCTCCCACCTGACTTCTCACCAGTCCGTCCTTGTCCAGACGGACAATCAAGTTGCCATGTTCTACGTGAACAAGCAGGGGGGCACGGGCTCCTTCCTCCTCTGCCGGGAGGCACAGAGGCTCTGCTCTTGGGCCGTCAGTCACGGCATTCTCCTCAAGGCAATTTATCTCCCAGGCCAAGAGAATTACCTGGCCGACAAACTCAGCAGGATCCTCCAGCCGCACGAGTGGCGTCTGGATCCCTTGGTAGTTCAGAAGCTCTTTCTAAAGTGGGGCCTCCCCATGGTGGATCTCTTTGCCAGTCCTCACAACCGGCAACTTCCTCGCTTCTGCTCTCGTCAGCCACACCCCCTTCGGGTTGCGGCGGACGCTTTTCTACTATCATGGTCGGGGAGCCTTCTGTACGCTTTCCCTCCCATCCCGCTAGTCTCTCGGACTCTTTTCAAGGTTCTCCGAGACAAAGCCTTCATGATCCTGGTGGCCCCTCGCTGGCCCAGACAGCCGTGGTTTCCGCTCCTGCTGCAATTAGCGGTGGAGGATCCATTCCCTCTGGGGTTGCAACCGGATCTCCTCATTCAGGATCAGGGGTCTCTGCTACACCCCAACCTCAGGTCTCTCAACCTCATGGCCTGGCTGCTGAGAGGGTAGTCCTCGCTCCCCTTCTCCTGCCGGCGGAGGTGGAGGAGGTCGTCCTAGCTTCGCGACGACCTTCTACCTGCAAATGCTACGCCCTTAAATGGTGTCGCTTTTCCGTTTGGTGTACCCAACAGTCTCAGGATCCCTTCTCCTGCCCGGTGTCGGTGATCCTGCAGTACTTGCTATACCTCTCTAATCTGGGACTTAAGTCCAACTCCGTCAAAGTTCACCTCAGTGCTCTTTCAGCACATCATGTGCCGGTGGACGGTAGACCTCTTTCCAGCGACCCTCTTGTAGCGAGGTTTCTCCGAGGTCTTCTTCTACTTAAACCACCTCTGCGCCCGCCAGTGCCTGACTGGGACCTGAATGTGGTTTTGCAGCGGATCACCTGTCCGCCTTTTGAACCTATGGCTACCTGTTCTCTCCGTTTTCTTTCTTGGAAAACACTGTTCTTGATAGCCCTCACTTCCGCTAGACGCGTAAGTGAATTGCAGGCCCTCGTGTCTGATCCCCCTTACACTCGGTTCTACAAAAATAGGGTAGTCCTACGGACTCACCCAAAATTTCTTCCAAAAGTGGTCTCCCCTTTTCATATCAATCAGGAGGTGGTACTTCCAACCTTCTTTCCCAGACCACACTCCAGCCGAGCTGAAACGGTCCTCCATACCCTGGACTGTAGAAGGGCTCTGAACTTCTACCTTGACCGTACGCGGGAGCACCGTAAAGCTGCTCCGCTTTTTGTATCTTTCGACCCCAATAAATTGGGGCTCCCGGTCTCCAAGCGTACTCTGTCCATCTGGGTTGCGGACTGTATCACTTGGGCTTATGGGGCAGCCGGACTCTCCTTGGAAGGTCGAGTCACGGCTCACTGCGTTCGGGCAAAGGCCACGTCAGTGGCTTACCTCCGCTCTGTTCCGCTGGCAGACATCTGCCGGGCCGCTACTTGGTCTTCGAGCCAGACTTTTGCGGTCCATTACTGTCTCGAGAGGGAGTCCCGCAGGGACAGTGCTTTCGGACAGGCAGTCCTCCGTAATCTCTTTGAGGTCTGAGCAACTCCTACCCTCCATCCCGGATGTGGGCTACCGGTGGGTAATAATTCAGCGAAGATTCTTTCCTTCTGTGCTGCTGAGCTAGAGGGAGCTCATTTTTGTGCTTAGGGTCTCCGGTAGCCTTGAGCTTGGGAGTCCCATAAGTGAGGACTGACTTCCTGCTTGGTCCTGGAGAAAGCGTAGTTACTCACCTGTAACAGGTGTTCTCCAGGAGCAGCAGGAATCAGTCCTCACAACCCTCCCTCCTCCCCTTGGAGTTGCAATCGTCTGCTTTACTTTTTTGCAAATTTTTATGCTGTCTTTTTTAGCTATGTCATCTGACTGGCTAAGATGGCACCCTTGGGCGGGAAGAGGACCGCGCATGCGCGCTGCAATTCCCAAAGGCTTTCTTTGAAAGCTGGGGAAAATTGCTCCGCGAGGGCTCTGTCGGCGCCGACGTCACCCATAAGTGAGGACTGATTCCTGCTGCTCCTGGAGAACACCTGTTACAGGTGAGTAACTACGCTGTATCTGGCAGCCCCTAAGGAGGCCGCCACCTTACCCTTTCATTGGATATTGCATGACCTCATGCTTAGGAAGTGAGAAACACCGTTAACGGTGTCTCCACATTCTCAAAGACTTGATACCATGTACCGGGTACCACATTGTCCCGGTTTCCAGAAGACGCCGTTACCACACCATTCCATGGTTGTGGAATTGGCAATGCGTCAAATTAAGTGCTAAGACACATTCATCTAATCCCCCGGGCCGTGAGGCAAGAACTCTTGATGCCTTTGGCTGTCGATGCTTTCAGGCCTCCATAGTGTCGGCCAGAATAAGTTCATACATACTCTACATGGGCATGTTTCTTCAGGAGCTGACTGAAGATTTAGAACTAATGGCGCCTCTTCTCCCAGACGACAAGAGGGCTGATTACCTGACACTTGTTAAACATTCCCAGAATGTTTCCAAATTCATGAACAGAGCAACTTTTGATTTGAGTGTATTAGCAGGACTCCTGCTATTTCCATCGGTGCATGTCAGATTGCTTGGTTACAAGCATCTGATTTAGAACAGTGGGTGCAAAATAAGCTGGGGACTATTTCTTACATGGGAGAAAACCTTTTTGGCAAGGATTGGCAAGACAAAGCTTCTCAGCATGAGTCCGAGAATACCACCCTAAACAGGCTCTCCAGGACCACTGCCAACCCAGCTAAGAGACTGTTAAGAAGCTCGTTTTCAACAAGACGTTTTATTCTTCTTACACCCATGTGGTCCACTGTCCGGTCCATGCTTCTCAGAAGGGACAGCAACAACTGAAACAACAAAGGAAGGCTCAGGCCCCCAGAGCTCAACCAGCTCAGCAGACCCAGCCTCCTCAAGGTCTGACTTCCTGCTAGAGAACATAGCTATCCTCCCTCTGGAAATCCCAGAGCCAGTCTACATCCCAGGCAGACTGTGTTACTTTGCCAAAAGATGGCACCAGATAACATCAGAACATTGGACTCTCTCCATAGTGACAGAGGGGTACAGACTTCACTTTCAAAGTATGCCCCCTCCCTCCACTCCAAGAGTTCAGCTCCCTGCCCCCTTTTACCACACTCTCTTGCCAGGAGATCACAATCCTTCTCGCCCAGGGTGTGATAGAGGAAGTGCCACTTTTCCAACAAGGCCTGTGCTTCTACTCCCCCTACTTATACCAAAGAAAACAGGAGGATACAGGCCACTGTTCCCCCTAAGCTGTGCGCGTGTGCGCGCGCACACACCTCAATGAGCGAGCGCACATACTTTACAATAGAGCGCACAAAAATTACGGTTGTGATTCTGATAGAAAACAACACAAATGTCTTAAAATTTAAAGGTTGTGATTGTAATTACTAGAAATTTTCTGCTTCATTTAGTAATAGTCTATTTTCATTTAATTTGATTAAAGTCAATGTGGTGTACATACTGTATTCTGACATGTAGTCAAATTTTAAAGTATATAACTCAGAGTGTTATGTGGCGCACAAAAATTTAACCTTCCTTCAAAAGCTGCACAGCTGATATTTTATGCACACACAGCCTACAGAAAATTAGAGGGAACATTGATACAGGCCCATTCTGGACCTCCGAGAATTAAACAAGTATCTGTTCTGAGAGAAATTCAAAATGATCTCTCTCGGAACACTTCTCCCATGCATCCAGACTCCGGATTGGCTATGTTATCTAGACCTAAAGGATGCATATACACATCCTTATCCACAAAGATCACAGGAGGTTTCTTTGGTTCCTTTTTCAGGGAAGACATTACCAGTATAGGGTTCTTCCCTTTGGCCTGGTTTCTGCCCCAAGAGTCTTCACAAAAGGCATGGCAGTAGTAGCAGCATTTCAAAGAACGCCAGGGATATTTGTCTTCCTTTAGATCAGGGGTCTCAAACACGCGGCCCGCGAGAGACCTTTGTGCAGCCCACGATACACAACCCGGCTTCTGCGCGCATGTCCCGCGGCCCCCGATCCCTTCCTGCTTGCCTGTCAGTTCTTCTCTGCTTCGGCTTTCAGAGCCGCGAAGGGAGAGCTGCTCCCTCGCGACTCTGTTAAGCTCGCCGGGGCAGATGGGAAATTTCCCATAAGCCCCAGCGGGCTTAACAGAGTCACGAGGGAGAAGCTCTCCCTTCGCGGCTCTGAAAGCCGAAGCAGAGAAGAACTGACAGGCAAGGGGGGGGGGGGGGCCGCGGGACATGCGGTATTGCTGCTACCGCCGCGGCAGCGGCAGGAGCAGCAGCTAGCTGTTTTCTAAAGTTTGTTTCCCGGGGGGGGGGGGGGAGCAGGATTGATGTGGGCTGCTGCTGGGGGGGGGGGGAGCAGGATTGATGTGGGCTGCTGCGGGGGGGGGGAGCCGGATTGATGTGGGCTGCTGGGGGGGAGCCGGATTGATGGGGGCTGCTGGGGGGGTAGGACTGGAAATGGGGTGATAGTACTGGTAATGGACAGATGGGGGTTAGGACTGGAGGTGGTCTGATTGGGGGGCTAAGAATGAAGATGGGGCGATGGAAGGGTTAGGCCTGGAAGTGGGCTGTTGGGGGGCTTAGGACCGATAATGGGCTATGGGGGGGTGGGGCTAGAACTGGTAATGGACTGGGGGGGGGGTGCTATGACTGGAAATAGCTGATGGGGACAGGGTCTTGGAATGGTAATGGGCTGAGTGGAAGGGGGCTTGGAATGGAAATGGGCTGATGGGGAGGGGGGCTTGGAAAGGAAATGGGCTGTGAGGGGAGGGAGCTAGGACTGGAAATTGGCTGATGATGCGGGGACTAGAAGGGAGCGGATGCTGGGTGGGGCAGGAGCTAGAAGGGAGTTGATGTTGGGGGACGATTAGAATGGGATGGGGCTGGGAGAGTGAAATGGAGAGGGGAAATATATTTTGTGTGGGAGGGAAGAAAAATCTACAATTGGCCGGGTATTGGGAGAGTAAGTGGGGACTGAGGATGGAGGGGTAAAATTTGAGTGGATGAAATAGGAATGAGGAAAGAGCAAAAGGAGAATGATTAGTATGTTAAAGCAGATGTAGAGAGAATGGAAAAAAACTGGGAAAGAAGAAAGGACAAATGGACAGCAGACGATGGAGAGTTAGCAGAAGACACAAAGCAACCAGAAGAAAGTGGCTGGAACAATTGCAACTGAAAAAAAATGCACAAAAGGTAGAAAAATATCTCTTTATTTTGAATTTATTAACTGAAATATGTCAGCTCTTGGAAATGTGCATCTTTAACGTCTGCACTTTATTTAATACAAGAGGAAATCAATGTATAGTTTTATTTCTACAGTGTTGTACATTCTAAGTTTGGCTTTTGGGGTTCCCAGTTTAATTGTCTTCCTGTTTCTAAATTGTGATTCCTTGTTTGGTGATGGTGTATGTTCTGCATGTGTAACTGAGCTGAGGTATTCTGTTTATGTAATTCCTATTTGACATTGCCACTTGTTCTCTTTCCCGAGTAGGTCATGTATTGTTGTTCTCTGAAATGTGTTGATTTAATATTTGCAGTGTTGCCTTTTGATAGTTAGGGTATGGTGCTTTGTGAGTCCTGGTAGTGCTGTTAGGACATGGCAGGTTTGCTATGGGTTCTAAATGAGCAGTGTTTCTAGTAGTTCCTAATGTGCCTGGCGGTTGGCACTGGTTTATAGTAATGTAGAAATCTTTTAGTCTTTCTTTATCCATACACTCATTAAGAGGCATGTTTACTCAAAGTTAGTGTATGGTAACATTATGCAAATATTTATGCAAATGATCCCTTATGCAAATGATGCCCTTATGCAAATGAGGCCTGCGTCTTGTGCGGCCCCCGGGTTACTCTACAAGTCCTCATTTGGCCCTCAAAGCAATTTGAGTTTGAGACCCCTGCTTTAGATGACTGGCTCATCCGAGCATCGTTAGCTTCAGAGGCCAGCTCTGCCTTCTCCCGCACAATGCAGATTCTTCAACATTTAGGGTTTGTAATCTTCCAAAATCCCATATCACCCCTTCTCAAACCTTAGTAGAGTTCATAGGGGCTCTTCTAGACATGCAGCAGTCAAGGGCTTTTCTGCCACAGGTACACTGCGGTCGAATAGTTCAACTAGCTTCTCAAGCAGTTGTAAAAAACACCCTAACTGCTCGAGAAATGCTTCAGTTGCTCAGTCATATGGCTTCCACTGTACATGTAGTTCCCTATGCTCGTCTATACATGCGGGCAGCTCAGTGGCCCCTAGCTTTGCAGTGGACTCTAGCATCAGGTCGTCTTGGGGACAGAATCAAGAACTCTGTCTGCTTCATTTCGTCCCTCCAATGGTGGCAGTCACCAAAAGACCTAATCATAGGGTCACCTTTTCAGAAGCCACCACACCAGTCCACCCTGATGACGGATGCGTCCAAATTGGGTTGGGGAGTTCATCTGGACAATCTCTCCACTCAGGGTCTTTGGACTCAGCAGGAGGCTGAGCATCACATAAACCTGCTAGAACTCGGAGCCATCTTCAATGCTCTCAGTGTTCCAGGACTACCTTCGCTCCAAAACAGTTCTAGTCCAGACGGACAATCAAGTGGCCATGTTCTATGTGAACAAACAGTGGAACAGGTTCTCAGGTGTTGTGCAATAAAGCCCTATAC
This sequence comes from Ichthyophis bannanicus, assembly GCA_033557465.1. Classification (NCBI taxonomy): domain Eukaryota; kingdom Metazoa; phylum Chordata; class Amphibia; order Gymnophiona; family Ichthyophiidae; genus Ichthyophis; species Ichthyophis bannanicus. The sequence continues at coordinate 841,240,612 of CM066036.1, read as the reverse complement.
CTCTGGTCCTTTGCCATACACCTTCAGATACACCTACTAGCGGTGTATCTCCCTGGCAAGCAGAATCTCCTAGCAGACAAACTCAGTCGAGTACTACTGCCACACAAATGGTCTCGCCATTCAGAGCAGATTGCTCAAATCTTTCAAATCTGGGGAACCCCAGATATAGATCTGTTTGCAAGTCCTCAGAATGCCAAACGTCCCCGCTTCTGTTCCAGAATTCCTGTTCAGAACAGTCGGGCAATGGATGCTTTCCACCTCCACTGGGGTCAGGACTTCCTATATGCCTACCCACCCATTCCCCTCATTCCCAAGACTCTGCTCAAGCTTCCTCATAGCCCCACACTGACCGACAGACGTGGTACCCACTGCTTCTATGTCTCTCAAGCCAAACCTCTAGAGTTGGGATTGTCTCCAGATCTTCTATCCCAGGAGAATGGGACGCTTCTGCACCTGAACCCTCAGTCTTTGCACCTGATGGCGTAGCTGCTGAGAGCTTAGAATTCCAGGATATCAGCCTCTCTCAACAGGTTAAAAATATCCTCCTGGCCTCGAGGAAACCTTCCACAAGGCGTGCTTATGCTTTTTAAATGGAGAAGGTTCTCAATTTGGTGTCCAAAAAAGGGTCTTAATCCTTTTTCTGTTCCAGTAGAGGCGTTACTTGAGTATCTCCTCCACCTTTCATCCTCTGGACTTAAAATCAATTCAGTAAGAGTTCACCTCAGTGCCATCGCGGCTTTTCACATGTCCTTCACTTTCTTCTTGGAAAGTCATCTTCCTAATTGCCCTCACTTCTGCAAGATGCATCAGTGAGCTCCAAGCTTTAGTGGTTGACCCACCTTATATACGGTTTCACCATAAGGTAGTCCTTAGGACTCATCCCCACTTTATGCCTAAGGTGGTTTCGCCTTTTCATTTGAACTAATCGATTTACCTGCCTGTTTTCTTCCCTAGACCTCATGCCTCTAGTGCAGAAAGGAATCTACATACTCTGGATCGCAAGCGTGCTTTGGCATTGTATCTTCAGAGAACTAGAAGCCCAGAAAGGCTTCACAGCTTTTTGTTGCCTTTGATTCGTCACCTTTCAGCACAAATGAGCGAGCAATGGCTGCCTCTATGGCAAATCTACGCTCGGTGGCAAGTGATAATCTGCAAAGCAGCAACCTGGTCCTCTGTCCACACCTTTGCGGCACATTATTGCTTGGATAAGGACTCCCGTCAGGATGCCTCATTTGGCCAGGCTGTTCTCCAGCACCTCTTTCAGACTTAGAACAACTCCTACCCCCCGTCCTGGGTTTCGATACCAGAGATCCTTGGGAGGAAACGGCCCAATTCAGCCTGTGTTTCACTGTTCTCTGGGTTCATCTCCCTGGCATTTCTAAGCTAGGGAGTCCCATATGTGAAGACTACATTCCTGCTTTTTCCTGGAGATAGCATAGTTACTCACCTGCAACAGGTGATCTCTGGGAACAGCAGGAATTGAGTCTTCACAACCCACTCTTCTCCTCTAGGAGTTGTATCTCTCTCTTTCTCTCTCTCCTTCTCTCCTTTTATCTCAGCTACAAACCCTACTGAGGAGGGAGAGTTGGGAAGGCAGCAGTGCAGGCGCAGTGGGATGCTCCCAAAAGCTTTCCTATAGGATGCTGGGGAGCGTTCCCACACGAGCTCCGTCGATGCCGACGTCACCCATATGTGAAGACTCAATTCCAGCTGTTCCCGGAGATCACCTGTTACAGGTGAGTAACTACTCTTTTTCACCAGGTCAAAACTGTTTCCATTAAACAATAAGAGACATTGAACATACCCTCATTCAGACTGTAAATATGTTAAGATGTCAGGGAGGGTGTAGAGATTATATGATCAAAAAGGTTTCAACTTATATTCAATCCCGATTGGGTAACATCAAGAGTTCCTAACTTATGTAAAATTCTGATTTCTATCTCTGCTGTAATTTATATTGTGTACTTCTTAATCCATTGTTCATGGGTTACTGCATGAGTCTGTACCAAAGTACATGTACATCTTTAATTGTTTCCGAAAGGAAGAGATCTGTGTTCCGGATTTTAATTGGTAGAGTATTCCATAGTGACGGGGTGTAAAGTTCGAATTCATGGACACAGGCTTGGTGGTTGTGTTTTTTTGTTGCATGTGGTTATTGGTCTGTCTCAGAGGATCTTAGAGTTTGGTTGTGGTAGACAGTGTGTGTAGATGAGACATTTGTAGTTAGTGTAGTGCTTTGTGAATCAATAGTAAGGTTTTATACTTGATCTGGGATTCCAGGGGTAGGATGTGTAGATGCTTCAGAATTGGGGTGTATTGCCCAGTCCAAACTGTTGTGCCAAATTCATTGATAAGTTGCAATTTGCATGCACAATAATGAAAACCGCAATATCTGAACACACAACACCTATACTATATCGCCTCCCTGTAACACAAAGAATCAAATTCAAGGCTCTGATGACCACCTTCAAAACAATAAATAGTATTGCACCCACACACTTTAACACACTAATCAAGATGCAACAAGACACAAGAAGAAGACAACTAAAAATACTCTAACCACACCAAGAAGATTCTGAAACACATCCCAAGCAACAAGCGTTCTCCCTCTTCGCTCCAACCTTATGGAATAGCCTACCCAACAAGCTGAGAGAGATCAAAGACTTAACACTGTTCAGAAAACACCTTAAGACATTCCTCTTTACAGACTACTACTAACATGAATAACTCACAAGAAACATGATTCTCCCCTCCACCCTACCGACATCCAAGAATGCCTCAAATTCCCCCACCCCCAACATAATTATGACCCAATGTTCATATCTTCTGTAAATTATAATACCCTTCCTCCACATAACATCACACAGCCTCTTTATGTGTACATAGTTATAGATAACATTTCCATGTACTGTATATAGTTGAATTAAATACCCTTGTATGCTTGTAATCTGTACAGTGGAAATTTGTAAACTGTTCATTGTAAACTGCCCTGAGCAGTAATTGAAAATGTTCCCTGTAAACCGCCTTGATTACCCAGATAAAGCGGTATATAAATTAATTAAATACAATAGATAAATGTGAGCACCAACCAGCAAAAACCTCATGCTTGGCGATGCATGACTATACTATACATAGTAAAATATTGGCATGTAATTCCATTACAGTAGTCACCATTGGCAGCCTCAGGCTCATCTGAGTGATGCAGTGGGAGGAATCTAGTGAGGATAGTTTCAGCAGGAAGTCAGGAAATGTGCGGGTGCGGGGCTGTATGTAATGTTTCTTCATGGGGTGGGTGAGTATTTTTTTTTTATTTTTTATTTAGACAGTTTTGTATACCGCCTTATCCTTCAATCAAAGCAGTCACAACACAATTGGGGGATACATTTAACACGCAGGGATATGAGACACATACACTAATACTTACAGGGAACATGGGCAATGGTGGGTTAAGTGGCTTGCCCAAGACCACAAGGAGCATCTGTGGTACTAGAAACCCCAGTCCTTCCGGCCCAAGGTTGCTGTCCTCTAGTGGGATTTGAACCCCCGACCTTCCGGCCTGAAGTACCTTGCCCCAACCACTAGGCTACTCCTCCCAGTATGTTTGTGTCGATGGAGGAAAGGTATAGGAGTGGGACGTGTGCGTGACTTTATTTTAGTATGGGTATAGCTGGGGTGCATCTGTAGAGATGTAGCCTGTATTGGAATATGTGGGCTTTATGTTGGATGAGGAGCTGTCTGTGTTTTGGGAGCAGGTGTCTTTTTCTCATGGTATGTGCAAAACTTTGGAGAAATTGCACAGACAAAACATCCATGTACCCTTGACCCAGAATCACTCCAATTTTCAGTCATGAACCTCACTCCTATGCCCGGATATTTGGAGTATGATCTCATTCTCTCAAATTTATTGCTGATGCTCTCCTAGTACTTGTTTCATGCCAAAGAGCTACTTTCTGGAGTTCATAAGATGTAACATGTATGGGTCATTTGTCAAGATGTGCTTGGAAGTTCTTCTTTATCAGGCCTATGGGAAATGCAGTGTGATCGAAATCTGTCTGCACAGTGTGCTGAACTGAAAGGAGGAAGGTAAATCTACCCGGCTCTGTGCAAATGCCCCCAGATGCAGCGTTTGTACCCCACCACAGGTGGTCGCCGACCAAGTGACTCTCTGGACAGTACAAGTAAGTCACTGCAAGTCCCGTGGCAAAGCAGCAAACTCTCCTGCCAAAACTGGGGCATCTCATCTGAGATTGTGTGCAGCTGAGCTGCTGTAGTTCTGGCAGGGAGGTACACTGCTATGTTTAATCTAACATTCTTATTCTATTTGTTCCATGTACACCGCTGTGACTTGTAGATACAGCAGTATAGAAAATTTGCTAAATAAATCTGGGGGCATTTGCACAGTCGGGTAGGTATGCCTTTCTCCTTTCAGTTCAGCACTCTGCAGAGAGACTTCTCGATCGTACTGTCACAATTTTTTCTTCTCTGACTGCATTTCTTGGTACTTCAAGATCTTCTCCTTGTCCAAAAAATGCCGTTTTTCTGTGGGGGGGTTTTCTCCTTTACCACTATGTCAGGTTTCCTTGCATCCAGTTTCTGTCGGAATGACTGTCCCAGGTAGTGATCTCTTCATTCGCTGTAATTCTCTTAGGGTCATGATCCCAGTTTTGTCTGTGTGGAGAGGCTGAGGAGTATTTGGTGGTTAGGGGAGAAGTGAGTAGGGTTGGGTTGTCTGTATATTTTTTTTTCTGTGCTGATTGGAGCTCGTGATTATGTGCACACAGAGGGATTAGGAGGTACACACTCTTCACATGGCCTTCACTCACCCTCCCCTTTCTTCTCCTTCTCCTTCCCTCACCATCCCCCTAGCTCTCTTCCCTTCTCTTCATGCCCATATTTATTTTCCTTTTTCCTGCTCCACCCACCTCACTTGCTTTTCCCCTTCTCCTTCCTCCTCTGGTCACCAAATCAACTGCAAACTTCAGAGTGCATCAGCCTTGCCGGCTCTACTAGCTACGATCACAGCACTGCTGCTCTGGGTGCCAGGGGAGGGAGGAGGTATCACGCCATTGCCACTCCAGATGCCGGGAGGATATTCAACTGCCGTCTCTCCTCCTGATCTTCCGTGTCCTCCCTACTGTGTCTTGACTTCTTTCCACTCTTCAGATTGTGGGACCTGTCCCCCCCCCCCCACCCCCGCCACTCTGCAGCTTTGGGTACTGCTGGCTCTGTCATTACTCACAGCCATAACTGCATGCATAGATTTGTTTGGAAGGACAAGACAGACGGATACACTGAGCCTTGACAATACACTATCGCTTGCTGCAAAACATGTCTAAGAATGAAACAAAACTACTTCCCTAGTGATTAAAAACCATACCTGCAGATGAATAAAAGTTGCTTTATCTTAAGGTGAAGTGAATCATAGGGAATGTCTTTCTTTTTTTTTTTTCTCAACCGGGCAACAGTTGTTTGCAAAGTACCCATGGGGCCTGCAGACCAAAAGCCTAGCTCAAGGTATTTAGGGCCTGGTCCACTCCCTAGCATAATCTCTTTTCCTTTCTCATGGCAATTTGGAAAAGGTTTTTTCGCAGGGATAAACGTTTACCCATGGACGTTCCTTTGAAGATTGTCCACTAATTGCAGGAAGAGCATCAGAATTCTCAAAATGAGCAAACCTGAAAAGCAACTCTACGGTCTGGTAATCTTTGCAGCCTATTAAATAAGTCAGTAGCTTCAAAGAAAGAAAGTCATGGCAAATTAGTATAATAAAGTTTGAAAACTTGCTTGAGGACAAGACAGCTAGACTTCTGCAAAACACTTAATGGCTCCTGATGAAATGGAAAAAAATCTAGTTTTCCAGGCAAAAAAACAAGATGTGATTTTTACCAATGCTACTACTAGTACTACTACTACCACTTATTTGTATAGCGCTACAAGGCATCAGTGGACTGGCATTGGGCACTTTGCATCTGATGATCACATGCTCTATTATACTGGAAATAAAAGACAAAGAAGAAATGGTGTTTCACTTATTAAGAAGAAACTTGCAAGAACTGTAATGAAATACAATGCTGTCAGTGAATGCTTAACTTCTATTCGTCTATGAGGAAAGCCCGTCAACACAACTATAATTCAGGTATACACCCCAACAGCTGCAGAAGAGGAAGATGTTGAGTTCTATGAACAAGTACAAGCTGAAATTGACAGAAAATGCAAACAGGATATCCTGATAGTCATGGGTGACTGGAACACAAAATTTGGCAATAAAGAAGGCAAAGTGGTTGAAAAATATGGATTTGGCAACAGAAATGAAGCTGGAGAGACTGAATTCTACAAGACCAATGATCTATTCATCTCAAATACCTTCTACCAGCAACACAAGTGCCGACTGTACACGTGGACCTCACCCAATGGATTGTACAGAAATCAAATTGACTACATCTGTGGAAGACAACGATGGAAAAGCTTGATTAGCATCAACAAAGACAAAACTTGGAGCTGACTGTGGTACAGATCACTTAGTATGCAAACTCGAACTAAAGTTGAAAAAGAGCAAGCCATCATCAATGTAGCAAACTATGACCTTGAGAGTATACCACTGGAATTTAAAGACTGCTGGAAAAATTGATTTGCTGCTTTAGATATAAATGACAGTTCCAGAAGAGTTATGGGATGACACCAAGAAGGTTGTGTTGAAAGAAACTGAGAAGGTCCTACATAAGGTGAAAAAGCAAAAATGGCCAAAATGGGTGACTGAAGAAACTGAAAATTGTCCAGAAATGCTTAGAAGCTAAAGTCAGAGGAGAAAAAGAGGCAATCGCAGAACTCAACAGATTTCCAACATGCAGCAAGACAAGACAAGAAGTATTACAGTGACACATACAAGGAAATGCTATAGAAGCAGAAACTATTAGAGGAAGAACAAGATTGGCTTTTCTAAAGCTGTGAGAGTTAAAGAAAAAATTCCAACCTATAATTAGAATGCTACAAGATGCTCAAGGATCCATGTTTAATGATGCTGAGAAGATCAAGAAAAGGTGGAAAGAATATACAGAGTCGTCATACCATAAAGACCAAGTGGACCAACAGCAGTTTCAACCTGGACCAACAGCAGTTTCAACCTGTACCTTATTTATTTATTTACATTCTCTTATATACTGCACTATTCTGCATCAGTGCGGTTTACATTGAACAAACTGAAATTACATTGAACAGGGCATTATAACTTGGAGATAAATATTTTACAGGGAGCATGGGCTATGGAGGGTTAAGTGTATTGCCCAAGACCACAAGGAGCACCTGTGAGACTAGAAACCCCAGTCCTTCCGGCCCAAGGTTGCTGCCCTCTAGTGGGATTTGAACCCCCGACCTTCCAGCCTGAAGTACCTTGCCCCAACCACTAGGCCACTCCTCCACTCCACTTATGATCAAGAATTGTTGGTGATGAAAGAAGACATCAAAAAAGCATTGAAAACCTTATCAAAGAACACAGCATTGGAAATTGATGGTATTCACATTGAAGTATTACAGCAATCGAATGAAGCTGTTACCATACCTACAAGGCTCTGCCAGGAAATATGGAAGACAACATGGCCAACATCATGGCCAACTGACTGGAAAAGATCTGTATTTATACTAATACTGAAGAAAGATGACCCAACTAACTGGAAATTATCGCACAATCACTCTGATCCCACATGCCAGCAAGATTCTACTCAAGATCATTCAGCACAGACTACAACCATTCTTGGAATGAGAACTGCCTGAAGTGCAAGCAGGGTTCAGGAAAGGGCGAGGAATGAAAGACATTATCGTGGATATGAGATGGATCCTTAAAGACAAAAGGATAACAAAAGGATATCCATATGTGTTTTATTGACTACAAGGCTTTTGACTGTGTATACCATGAGAAACTCTGGGCTACATTAAGAAGCATGGGTATACCAGAACACTCGATAGTTCTCTTGCACAACCTTTACATTGATGAGGAAGCAACAGTTCAAGTGGAAGTAGAAGAAACAGAATGGTTTAAAATCAGCAAAGGTGTACAACAAAGCTGCATACTTCCCCCTAAATGTTTAATTTATATGCAGAACAAATCCTCAGAGAAGGACTGTATGAAGACAACCGAGGTGTGACAGTTGGTGAAAGACTCATCAACCTTAGTTATGCTGATACTACATTACTGGCTGAAAGTGAAGATGGTCTGAAACATTTGCTTCTCAAGATCAAGGAACATAACATTAAGGTGCAGACACATTTTAAGACTTAGACAAAGATTCTGACAACTGGCAAAATCAATAAGTTCATCATTGATGGAGAAGAAATTGAAATAGTTGACAACTTTTTAACTAACTTGGATCAACAATCAAAGGATTAGCAGTCAAAAAATCAGATGACATATTGCTCTCACTAGAATGGCTATGAAGAACCAAAATTCTCAAGAGCAGAGTTCTCCATACAAAGATTGGACTTGACCAGGCCATGATATTTTCAATAACATCATATAGATGCAAAAGTTGGACCGTGTAAAAGAAAAAGAAAATTTGATGCTTTTGAATTATGGTGCTGGCGGCAAATACTATGTATATCATGGCTGCCCGAAGAACAAATTGGTCAGTACTAGAGGAGATCAAACCTAAGCTTTCCTTAGAAACTCACATGACAAGACTTTGACTTTCGTACTTTGGACACATCATGCGAAGAGATCATTTGAGAAAGACATAATGCTTGGCAAGGTAGAGGGTCACCATAAAAAGGCCGGCAATGAGATGGATCAATACAATAACAGCAGCTATGGATACCATTCTATCAATAATGAGCCGCTTGGATGAAGACCGAACAAAGTTTAGGTCAACTATCCAGAGGGTCACAAGGAGTCGACATATGGAGCAGCAAGGTGGAAAATTCCCAAAGGAATTCAGACTCTGATACATGTATACTAAAAGCTAATGGGCCTGATTTTCGAATGGCATTTACATGGTTTACAGCACTGTAAACATGTTTACAGCACTGTAAACATGTTTACAGCACTGTAAACATCTGTCTGATGTTTTCTTGTTCTATGTAAACCGCGCTGATTATAAATAGTGCGGTATATAAAAGATGTTAAATAAATAAATAAATAAATAAATAAATAACTGTAATGAAATACAATGCAGTCAGCGAATGCTTAATCTCTATTTGTCTACGAGGAATGCCTATCAACACAACTATAATTCAAGTATATTTATTTATTTATTTTATTTATTTACATTCTCTTATATACCGCGCTATTCTGCATCAGAGAATGAAATTGAAGAGATCTATGAACAAGTACAAGCTGAAATTGACAGAACATGCAAACAGCATATCCTACAGTCATGGGTTTCTGGAACGCAAAAGTTGGCAACAAAGAAGGCAAAGTAGTTGGAAAATATGGACTTGGCAACAGAAATGAAGCTGGAGAGACTCATAGAATTCTGCAAGACCAGAGATCTGTTCATCTCAAACACCTTCTTCCAGCAACACAAGCGGTGACTGTACACATGGACTTCACCCAATGGATTGTATAAAAATCAAATTGACTACATCTGTGGAAGTCAACGATGGAAAAGTTCTATAACATCAACAAAGACAAAACCTGGAGCTGACTATGGTACAGATCATCAACTACTAGTATGCAAACTCAAGCTAAAGTTGAAAAAGAGCAAACCACTCATGAATGCAGCATAATATGACCTTGAGAATTCACCACTGGAATTTAAAGACTGCCTGTAAAATCGATTTGCTGCTTTAGATACAAATGACAGAGCTCCAGAAGAGTTATGGAATGACATCAAGAAGGTTGTGTTGGAAGAAAGCGAGAAGTGTCTACAAAAGGTGAAAAAGAAAAAGCGGCCAAAATGGATGACAGAAGAAACTCTGAAAATTGCCCAGAAATGCAGAGAAGCTAAAGCCAGAGGAGAAAAAGAGACAATCACAGAACTCAACAGATTTCCAGCGTGCAGCAAGACAGGTCAAGGAAAAGTACTACGACGCATGCAAGGAAATAGAAGCAGAAACTATTAGAGGAAGAACAAGATCAGCTTTCCTAAAGCTACGAGAGTTAAAGAAAGTTCCAGCCTCGAATTGGAATGTTACAAGGTGCTCAAGGTTCTATGTTGAATGATGCCGAGAAGATCAAGAAAAGGTGGAAGGAATATACAGAGTTTTTATATAATAAAGATCAAGTGGACCAACAGCTGTTTCAACCTGTACCTTATGATCGGGAACCATTGATGAAAGAAGAAGTTGAAGCAGCATTGAAAGCCTTATCAAAGAACAAAGCACCAGGCATTGATAGCATTCCCATAGACGTATTACAGCAATCTGATGCAAGTGTTACCGTACTTACAAGGCTCTGCCAAGAAATATGGAAGACAACATCATGGCCAACTGACTGGAAAAGATCTGTGTTTATACCAGTACTAAAGAAAGGTGATCCAACTGACTGTGGAAATTATCGCACAATCGCTCTGATCCCACATGCCAGCAAGATTCTACTGAAGATTATTCAAGAGACTGCAATCATACCTGGAACAAGAACTACCTGAAGTGCAAGCAGGGTTCAGGAAAGGGCGAGGAACGAGAGACATTGTGGATGTGAGATGAAGCCTTGAAAAGACTAACGAATACCAAAAGATATCTATTTGTGCTTTATCGACTATAGCAAGGCTTTTGACTGTAAACCATGAGAAACTCTGGGCCACATTAAGAAGCATGGGTATACCAGAATACCTGATCGTACTCTTGCACAATCTGTACATTGATCAAGAAGCAGCGGTTCGAACGGAACAAGGAGAAACAGAATGGTTTAAAATAAGCAGAGGTGTAAGACAAGGCTGCATACTTTCCCCCTACCTGTTTAATTTATATGCAGAACAAATCATCAGAGAAGCAGGATTGTATGAAGACAACAGAGGTGTGAAGATTGGTGGAAGACTCATCGACAACATTCGCTATGCTGATACCACATTACTTGCTGAAAGTGAAGATGATCTGAAACATTTGCTTCTCACAATCAAAGAACATAGTCTCAAAATGGGCCTGCACCTTAATGTAAAGAAGACAAAGATCATGAAAACTGGCCTAAACAGGTTCATCGTTGAAGGAGAAGAAATTGAAATAGTGAACACCTTTATTGATAGTTGATCCAAGTAGGTTAAAGAAGCAACAAGCAGTCAAGAAATCAGATGACGTATTGCTCTTGGCAGAATGGCTATTAAAGACCTAGATAAGATTCTCAAGAGCAGAGATGTCTCTCTCCATACAAAGATTTGACTTGTTCAAGCCATGGTATTTTCAGTAACATCCATATGGATGTGAAAGCTGGACAGTGAAAAAGATAGACAGGAAGAAAATTGATGCCTTTGAATTATGGTGCTGGCGGCGAATACTGTGTATACCATGGACCGCACCTTCAAAAAGATATAAGCAGGATGGAGTCAGTGCAATACCTCTGTGGCATAAGCGCACAGAAAGAGAGCCTCTTTCAATTGAAAGAAAGCTCTGCAGCAAGGGGAGCATAGGATGAAGGTGAAAGGGGATACTCGAAGTAATATGCAAAATATTTCTTTATAGAAAGAGTGGTAGCTGCATGAATAGCCTCCCAATGGAGGTAGTAGAGACCAGGATGGTATGAGGCCCATTCAGAAGCCACATGTCTGGGAGGTCCAGTAAGATCTGCCCCTTCCTCTCTGAACATACTACCAAAACGCTTATCCACTCCTTAATCTCCTCTTGCCTTGATTACTGCAACCTACTCCTCGCTGGTCTCCCCGTGAGCCACCTCCTTCCCCTCCAATCTATACAAAATCACGCTGCTCGACTAATCTTCTGCCAACCTCGCCATGCCCACATTACTCCTCTCCTCAAGTCACTTCACTGGCTTCCTGTCCAGTTCCGCATCCAGTTCAAGCTTCTCTTGCTGACCTATAAGTGCACTCACTCTATGGCCCCTCAATACCTCATATCTCTTATCTCTCCCTATGTCACCTCACGAAGCTTGCACTCCACTAACAAATCACTTCTTTCAATGCCTTTCACCCGCACCGCGAACTCCCGATTGCGCTCCTTTCACCTTGCTGCGCCACATGCCTGGAATATCCTTCCTGCGTCTGCGCCAGGCGCCCTCCCTGGCCCTCTTCAAATCCAGGTTGAAGACCCACCTCTTCACCGTTGCATTCAGATCCTAACTTCCATACTCATCCTACCCTAACCCCGATTAACGTTTATGACCAAACTATAGACCAAGCTGTACCTAACTGTACCACACCCTATCTTCCGCTGTACTGACTAATGCTCTGTACTGTTTTAACTAGATTGTAAGCTCCGATGAGCATTACTCTGATGGGCAGGGACTCTCTCTTTTATGTTAGCCACCTCTTGTAGGCTAGCTATACAGCGCTGCGTGCGTAGTGCTTTATAAGTGCTAAATAGTAGTAGTAGTAGGTCCAGACGTTCAGAAATCTGGACTTGCCAGCAGTGCACCCAATTCTGTTCCTGCAGGGGCTAGCGGGAGCAGAATCACAGCACTGGGATTGGATGTTCAATCCATTGCCCAGCTAGTCCAGCCTGGCTCCTGCATGGATCTGTGGTGCCATGGTGTCATGTTGCTATGTTTTTTTTCTTCAGTTCTCTCACCACTGTTTTTCTCCGGCTCTGTTTGCAGTGGCGGCGGTTTTTTCAGTTTCTCTTCACACTTTTGATCAGCGCCATTCCTGCTGACTTTGTTTTCTGTGGCTTCCCACCATAATTTTAACACTATGGTTGCCATATTTTTCACTTATTTTTGGCTGTTTGTTCTGTACATTCAATTGTTTTCCTTGTATCTTTTTCTTTCTCAGCATCTGATTATACCTTCTTCCCTTCAGTGCTGTTTGGCCTATAGGAAGAAGCGCAAGACTTCATCTAATAGCTGTGTTCCACTTGTGAATATGATCAAGGAGGTCCTTCTGAGGCTCTACCTTCAGCTTCACCAGCTGTTTTACCTTCGGGTGGGGGTTGGTTCTATGTCTCGTGAGGACCTCCCCCCCCCCCTAGTTTTGTTGGAGAGCCAGCATGCTGCTCAGGCAACAGTCTGTCCAGCTTCAGACCCCTTCACAGCCTTCAGCTGCAGGGTGCCAGCCCCCTGGAGGAGAGGAAACTTCCTTTGATTGCTCTGAGGAGACAGCAGTTGAAGATTGTCTGTCTGGGATGCTTTTTAACCTGAGGAACAGATGTACCTGGTGAATATAGGGAGGCCAAGCACCACATATCCCAGGCTTGATAGAAAAGGTGCATAAAGTGGAGATCAGACACATCAACTGAAGTCTGAAGATAGAGCCTCAGAAGGACCACCTTGATCAGATTCACGAGCGGAATACAACTATTAGACAAAGTCTTGTGCTTCTTCCTACAGGACAAACAGCACTGAAGAGAAGAAAGCATAGTCGCAGAGGGACTATGGAAAAAGGGAAGATGTGGAGTTTTTGCCTCTGGAAGACAACCAGGATCCTCCAGATGAGTGACAAGATATCCTTTTGTTCCATAGAGAGAGAGGAGCTCCCGGCTCTTATTGCTCAAATATTGGAGGCTCTTCACCTCTTGGAACCACCCATTCAACAACCTTCAGAGCCAAATAAGCCCCAGGCAGATCCCCCCCCCCCCCATCGTGGGAATCGGGGAAAACCCTTCTAAAGCCTTTCCCTTCCCTCCAGAACTACAACAAATGGTCTGTCAAGTGGGACTCCCCAGATGTCTGTCTACCCTAAGCTCATCGTTTTGGGGCAGCTTTACCTTTGGCCCCCAGATCTGAACAGGTGGTTTCATTTTCCTAAAGCAGATGCGCTGGTCATTGCTGTTACTAAGCACACAACCATTCCTGTGGAGGGCAGTACTGCCCTCTGGGTTCAGACTGATCATAAAGTGGAGGGCTTTTTAAAGACCACCTTTTCTTCATTGACCTTAGCACTTCAGGCCTCTGTTTGTGGAGGTCTCGCTGCACATGCATTGCTTCAACAGCTCCAATCTCTTGAAGACCCAGCTTTATTTCGCTTGGAGTTGGTCACTGCTTTGCTTGCTGAATGGGTTTTATGATCTGTTTATCAGCTTGCTCTGTGGCTGCTGTCACAGTGGTTTTTCATTGGTTGTGGCTCTGTCATTGGAACGCAGATGCAGCTTCCAAGTACCAGCTTGCCAAGCTTCCTTTCAAGGATCTCCTTTTTGGAGAAGATTTGGAGAAGCTAGTGAAAGATGTAGGGGAAGTCAAGCCTCAACACTTGCCAGAAAGATAAGCCCAAGTCCAGTTTTCGACACCTTGCCTCGACGGTCCCTTCTCACTCTTCCTACAGGGTTCATTTCAGGGATGCTTGGTGCTAACGGCCTGTCAAATCCAGCCCCTCATCCAATAGGTCGGGATCTAAGTCTTAGGGGCATGTTTACTAAACATTCCTAACGTGCGGGGCCGCGGTAGTGTGCCTGTGCCATATAAGGAGTGGGCGGGTCAGGCAGAAAAAGAAAAAAAACGGGAGTAAGCGATCGCACATTTGCGCGGCGCGCTAATGTGCGCCGTGCAAAATAGTGTGTGGGAAGGCTAAGTGGCGCCCTGATATGCACACACAAAGGAACAGAGTCATAGTACAATGGTTAAGACACTGACAGCTGGTGCAGCTGCCATGGGTTCAATTCCCCATTGTGTGCAACAAAAAGGGCTGGCTGAGGCATTAATTTTAATGGGTAAAGGTGCTTTAGGAGGCATATTAAATTTGGGCGGCATAAGGCAGTGTGCTGATGCCCAAGCACAGGACCAGAGCCACAGCACAATGATTAAGACACTGACCAATGGTGCAGGGATCAGGGGTTCAATCCCCCACAGTGCCCAATGAAGAAGGCTCACTGAGGCAGTGCATATTATGGGGATGAGTGCTGTAGGGGGCAATTTATTTTTATTTCAGTTATCACTACTAGCAAACGCACTCACAAAGCGTGTTAACATAAGGCGGCCTATAAGGCACATGTTAAAGTTCACTGTCCGCCAAGGCACCCTAGAATGTCCCCTATAGGGCACCATATATGTTGCATCACAGGATAAGGTATAGTGCACCTTATATGGACAGCAACCATAAGGTGCCCTATAAAGCACCCTCAGAGGCACCTTATGGGTACAGTACACTGAGGGTGTGTTTGATGGCAGCAACATATGTACATTAAATCTAAAAAAAGCTTTGGACAACCCTATCAAATAACCCCACTGTGGGCTTGAACCCATTACCTCTGGCTCCACAGGCAGTGAAGTAACCATTGGGCTACAGCTATATAGCTGCCAGCAAGCCCCTGGCTGGCTGCAGAGAGCCTGCATGTCACCACACAGACAGTCTGCTGTGGTAACCAGGATAGGGTTAGGCCACCCATACCCATGATGCACTGCACATGCAAATCAGCTGTCCACAGATGAACACAAGATGGGGAATGCACCCCAACAGCTCCCCGGCCTGGTAGGGGGACGTGTCCGTGTGCACCCACACAGCACCTTGGCCAGGTAGGAGGTACTGACCGGGTGATTAACTGGCACAGAGTAGCTACACACAGTCACATTGTGCGGGAACTGTGCTCACCCTGAGTGTGCGATGAGGCGCCCTGGACCAGGTCCACAGCACCCTCCATGGCTGAGAGAGGCCATGGCAGAGCTCCAAAACAGTCGTAATCTGTCAGATAGGTAGTTTCTGCATGGAACACCTTGGATATCTCTGTCTGTCTCAGTCAGGGGAACCCCCACGGACCCCTAGGTGGGCCATGTACCACCTACCACCACCACCCCCGAGGGTGGCAAACAGGGTCTCCCATCAACAGATCTCTTCCTCCCCCCCCCTGCAATGTTGGCAGTAGAGTGGACCATCAACCCCAGTCCTGTTGGGGAACAGACACCCTACAGGGCAGTCCAAGCAGCCCCACACACACCCAGACCACAATATCAGACAGACAGTAGGCCTGGATATGCTAAGATGCACCCCACCACCATCTGATATTCCCCTGCATCAAGCCATCAGCCACTGCACGGCACTCCAGCAGGGCACATACCAGCTGTGAACAGTCTGCTGGTTAGTCCCGCTGGAAATGCATGCACCCACAACTGGGATGGCAACACACACAAGCAGATACATCAGTGACTAGGCCCCAACAGGTGACCCATATATATCACATGAGGGAAATGCTATGAAGCACTATGGGGGTGCCTAGCCATGCTGCCGTCACTGCACAGTCAGGGTGGAGTGAAAGCCCAGCAGCACATACAGAGGTCACCCTGTCTGTGGAGGTGGTGGACGGCCACTACAATGTCCCTGCCAGTGCCCTATGCCCTGTGCAGATGCATCCTGGCCAGCCCACCCTGTCTGAGCTATACCCATGGTACCTTGCTGCTCATTATGCACATCATCAGGCCAAAACTGGCAACAGTGCTGGCAGTGTGGGCTGTGGACAGTGTTTGCAGCCAACACACACTGTATAGACAGACACACACTCCCACACGTATGCCAGCATTGTGCTACTATAAAGGGGTTCAGAATCCTTGCCCACCACACCAGTCCTGGGCACAGTACAGGCATGGGTATGGTATGCAGTACGGTTGGGGGTCACTCCCCAGGGTGGTAAACACTGTCAGGGGCCAGACCTGACGCACACACCGCAGACATCAGATAGATTGTTATGATGGAGCTCAAAGAGCAGACTGTGCGTAACGTAGGGATATCTATCTGCCAGTACTCATAGCAAACATTTGAGAGCTGTGTACCATATACCCAGGTGTAGGGTGACATTGCTAAGGTATGCAGGTGCTGGTATTGGGTGCTGCACGCAGGGCCCAATGTCCTGCCTCTCCAGGAGGCATTGGCCAATGGGGCCTGTGGGTGTGGGTGTGTCTGCCCCTGTTGGCTGCTGCTGTACGGCAGAGGTTCCCATATCCAGTCCAGGTTTGCAATACACTGGTTGGGGTTTCCTGCTGTCCCTCATGAATATGCATGAGCTACATCTACATGCCATGGGGGTGGTGCATAGATATACAGCACAGTTATTTGTATGTGTGGCAGCATGGAACCTGAATGGTGTGTGGTCCTCCAGGACTGCATTTGTGAGACTCTGCTCTAGGTAATGCCCCTGGTCATGGTGTCTGTGCTTGGTGGTGTAAAAGATGGCGTATGACCAATGCGTATGTCCCCAGCAATAAAGGATTGCCCTTACTAACATGGTTTAGTTGTGGGGACAATATGTGGACAGGATTGGTAGTAGCCCCAGCTGGGCTTTGAACCTGTGACCTTTTGTTCCTGCACACACTGTCTGTGTGCACTGCACCACTGTGTTGCCACAGATGTGCTGATTTCCCTGGGAAGTCCATGACTGTACTTCCGACAGGGCCTATGTTGCAGTGGACGTGCCAGCCTGCACATGGCTCGGCCACTGTCTTCTGTGGCTAGCAGCCACTGCCCCCTCCACCACCTGAACCCTACCGCCAACATGCTGGCATGTCCGTATCTTGGAAAAGCATATGACCTGATTGCGTTGTGGCACTCCAGGACTGCATTTGGGGGACTCGGCTGTCGGTAATGCCCATTGTTATGGTGTGTGTGCGGTGTTGGGTACAAAATGGGTGTGTGAACCATGCTTATGTTCTCTGCAATAAAGGAGTGTCTGTACTATCTCTGTTTAGTGGTGGGTAAAATATGGGGACTGGGTTGGCAGGAGCCCCAGCTTGGATTTGAACCTGTGACCCTCTGGTCCTAGAGGTACTGCCTCTGTCCGCTGCACCACATTGTGGCCACAGTGATAGTGCAGTCCCTGGGGGTGGGAAACCTGACCAACAGAGTCAAAAACCCTGCTCTGCACATTTGTACTGTGCGCTCCGTCACCATGTCTGGTGACATAACTGCAAATACACCCCTCAACCGACCACGAACAACTGGGGATAAATATAACCAAGCTGGGCAACAGTGATGTTAATGGGCAACCATAGCAAACACTCCCAGGAAGGCTCAGAAACAAGGAAATGGTTTTTGGAAGGGTCTCCCCTCCGTAGCCCCTTCCAACCTTCATTTCATTTTCTTTGAGCTTTCCTGGGTGTGTTTCTGATGTTTGCCCATTATTATCGTGGTTCCCCAGCTGCCTTCCTATTTTTAATATGTTTGTTTGGGTCTTTTTCTATCTTTATTTGCACTTTTGTTCTGTGCACATGTATCACACTGCTCACGTTTTGCAGGTTTCCCCGGTTTCCCTGTACATTGCTGACGCGAAATGGTTTCTCTTCCCTTTAAATGCCCTCTACCGTGTGTGTTTCACTCGCGCTATTTTTAACCTGTGAATTCGGCCCCGATCATGTGCGGGGAGTCTCTCCCCTCCCCTTCCCCGCCCATTGACCCCGTCTCTCCGCCCCTCGGGAGCCTTCCTCCGCCCTCAGAATGCCTTTCCACGCCTCTATCGGACATTTGCGGGCCGGGTACTTGTGCGGGGTGCGTTGGTGCGGCGCGCAATTGTGCGGGGCCCACGTGCACTTTTGCGGGGCGTTTAAGAGCATTTCTGAGCGTTTGAGTGCCGCGTTTCCGTGCGCTATTGTGCGGCACGCATTTGTGCGGCTTTTAGTAAACATACCCCTTAGTCCTTTCAGGGTGTCCTTCACATCCAGGATAGTTACTCTGCCTCTAACACATTCTCCAGACCTTCCAAGGCTTCCCATTGACGGGCTCTTGGTCTATTCCAGGGTACTACATTTGGCAGCCACATGCAGTTCTCCCAGGAATGGACCCGGATCACTTTGGACAAGTGAGTGCTTGAGGTACTTTCTCACGGTTATGCGCTGAGTTTTGATGAGCCTGTGCCCACTTTCTCATCTCTCCATCTGGTGCAGTCCAAGGCAGCGGACATTGTCTTCACCTCAATGCGATTTGCCCATTTCCTCCCTCAGAAAGGGGTTTTGGTCACACTTCCATTTACTTCGTGATTCCCAAGACGGACAGATCTTTCCAGCCTATCCTGGACCTCAAGGGAGTAAATCATTGTTTTCAGATGCTGTGCTTTCAAATGGAGACTCTCAAGACTGTTGTTCAGGCTGTCAGGCCCGGTGAATTTCTTGCATCCCTTCACCTCACGGAAGCATATTTTCACATTCTGATATGCCAGGATCATCAGTAGTATTTGCGTTTCGCAGTCCTCTGTCACATCAGTTTCAAGCCCTGTCCTTTGGCTTCACCATGGCTCCACACACTTTCTCCAGGGTGATGGTAGTGGTAACTTCACTGTGGTGTTGAGGTATTCAAGTTCATCCTTATATGGATGATTGACTGATCAGAGTGTCCACTTTTGAGAAGGTGACATCAGCAGTGTCTCATGTCTCTGCCTTTCTGAACCATCTCGGCTGGGTGATCAAGTACACCAAAAGCAATCTGCAGTCAGCTCAGTCTCTTGAGTTTCTTGGCACCCACTTCAACATGAGTGGGGCGTGTTTTTTCCTTACTTGAGACAGGCACAAGAAGTTCTGCGCGCGGGTCTATGCTTTTAAATGCATGTCGGTTACCACTGCCTGGAAGTACCTACAAATCTTCAGCACTATGGCAGCTACTCTCGAGGTAGTACCCTGGGCCTTTGCTCACATGTCCCCTCTTCAGCTCTTCCTCCTATCTCGATAGTCCCCATCCACCCAAGATTTTCAGATTAGTCTTCCTCTTCCTTCGAGTGTTCTCAGCAGTCTCAACTGGTGGCATTGTCCTCTTCTGTTGAAGGGTGTTCCCTGGGAGGTCCCACTCTGGGTGGTAGTCTCCATCAATGCCAATCTGGCAGGTTGGGAAGTGCATTGCCAGGGGCAGATGGCACAGGAGTCTGATTGGCTCAAGAGGTCTCCTGGATCATCAATAGTCTTAAGGCTCGGGCTGTCCATCTAACCCTTTTCAGTCCCTCCTCCACAGCCAGGCAGTCCACGTTTCTGACAATTCCACAATGGTGACTTATCTCAACAGGTAGGGTGGGACCAAATGTCCTGGAGTGGCTCAGGAGATGAGTCTTCTTTTTCCATGGGTGGAATCCAACCTTCTGGCTCTATCTGCACAGCACATTGCAGGAGTGGAGAATCCTCAGGTGGATTTCCTGAGTCGTCATGCCCTGAATTCGAGTGAGTGGGAATTAGCTCCCTGAGCATTTTGCAAACATTTGTCTGTGGGGTCAGCCAACTCTAGACCTCATGGCCACCTCGTACAATGCCAAGTAACCTCACTTTTACAATCATCAAAAGGATCTGAAGTCTTGCGGCCTGGATGTTCTGATTCAGTCATGGCCCTTGAACCAGCTTCTCTATGCCTTTCCTCCGTGGCTGCTGACCAGCCACATTGTCCGTCACATAGAGTTGCACCCTGGCCACGTAGTGCTAGTTGCCCCAGATTGGCCTTGGCATCCGTGGTTCACTGATCTACTTAGTCTCCTTCAGGAGGAGCTCCTCCTTCTCTGCATTCAGAGAGGTCTGCTGCATCAGGGACCAGTTCTCTTGGATGACTCTGCTCCTTACTTGCTTGTGGCTTGGCTATTGAGCGGCACCATTCAGGTTATTTGCCGTGTGTGGTGGCCACTCTGTTATGGGCTTGTCGGCCTTCTACATCTTGTGCCTATGCCCAGGTTTGGAATCTTTTCTTCCTGATGTTCTTGGAAATCCTTCATCCCTTGGCGGGTTGGTGTGCCGGACATTCTTTCCTTCCTTCCTTCAGGAGGGATTTGATAAGAGTCTCTATCACAATTTCTTGAAGGTCCATATTGCACCTCTTTTTAAATGTTTTAGAGGGCCCTCTATGGGAGGTCCCTCCCCTCTCATCTGGACATTTCCCTTTTTCTTCAGGTTGTTCGTACCCTGAGACCCCCTATTTGCCCTATTCCGACTTGGGATCTTTCCTTAGTGCTTTGCGCGTTCACCTGCACTCCTTTTGAGCCTCTTCAAAAGGCTTCTCTTAAGGATTTGACTCTTAAGACTGTTCTTCTGATAACCATCACTTCTGCACAATGCTCATTGGAGCTCCAGACCCTTTCCTGCAGAGATCCTTTTTTGTCTTTTTCCCCAGAAGGGGTTAATATTTGGATGGTACTTTCTTTTCTGCCAAAGGTTGTTGGATTTTAATATCTGTTTCAGTCTATTTTGCTTCCTTCCTTTTTTAAGGAATGGTCTTCAGGGGACTGTAGAGTGCTGCTTCTCCTTGATGTTGGTTGACCCTTGTGCCAGAATCTCAAAATCACTAATCCGTGTCATCTCTTGATCATCTTTGTACTGATCTCAGGTCCATGCAAGGGGGCAGTGGCTTCCAAGGCGAACATTGCATGCTGGATCAAGCAAGTGATTGAGTCAGCTTATGTTCTGTAGAATAAGTCTACCCAAAGGCCTTCGTGCTCACTCCATGTGGGCTCAGGCCACCTCTTGGGCAGAATGTTCACAGGTAGCTGTGCTAGATATTTGCATGGCAGCCACCTGGTCCTCTCTGTCTACTTTTGTTCAGCATTATCGCTTGGATGTTCTAGCTCGGGAAGCAGCTCTGTTCGGAGCCTCTGTCCTGTTTGCAGCTGTTTCTTCCCATCCTGGGGTAGTGTAGCTATGGTACTCACCATTAGTCTGGACTGGTCTAGCAGGATGCATTGAAAGGAGAAATCTTCTTACCCTTAATTTCCTTTCCTAAAATCCTGCTAGACCAGTCCAAGACCCACCTTCTATCTTTATAGGCTGACATCTGGTTATAATTTTCTTTTCATATCGGCAAAGTCGTACATACTTCCTTGACCTTTGAGTCCGGTTCCAGAATGTATGTTTTGTGCTTTTAATTCCTGGTTCTCTTTATAAAGCTTTAATGCTGATCTGTTTTTGTGCTATTGCTTGGCTGTGTTGAAATCCTGCTGCTTGTCATTGTAATTCTGAAGCTCTCCCTTTTGGGGGATGGGTTTATATATCAAGGGTGATGTCATAAAGCTTCTGGAATTTTTCTGTCTCACCATCTGCTGGCAGGGAGGCACAACCCACTAGTTTGGACTGGTCTAGCAGGATTTCAGGAAAGGAAATTACCAGTAAAAGAATTTCCCCATATGGGAGGTTAACCCCTAGCAGTAGTATTGATTACTGCTAGAGGTCATAGCCTCATTTTGAGCACTAGTGGCTCTTGGGCAAAAGCAGAGAGGAACTGCTTCTGTCCACTAGACTATTGTGAAGAGCCCCAGGCACAAGTCCTGCGTGAGGGGGAGTTGGGAGAAGTGGGGGGGGGGGGGAGGGTCTGTTTAGGGAGTTCATCTTGGGGGAGCTGATCTTGATGGGGTGCACCTGTTGACAGAGGGCTTTTCTCCGAGGGTCTTGATAGGGGGATACTACTGTTTGTGGGAGACTGGGGTGCTGCTTGTTGGGGGGGGATTTTTGGGGGAAGAGGGTTCAGCTTGCAGCCGCAGCATTTTGTCTGGTGCTCAGGCCCATAGTCCATGCCTCAGCAGGTAGCATGGTGCATTCGTACTATCTGCCAAGATGTGGAATGCAAGCTTGTGTAGTAAATTTCTGTTATTAAAGTGATTATTTGAGGTACTTCACTCTCAGCCATATCATCTTGTAGCAGATTGCTTCCGTTAACCTCTCTCCACCTCCAGTCAATCTCTTCTCTGTCCCCTACCATCTTCAGTCAATCTCCCATCTCCCCTTCTCGATCTTCAGCCTGATCAACTTTCTCAACCTCTGCTCCTGCATTTCTAGCCTTCTCCGCCTGCCCACAGCCTTTGTCTCAAAACCCTGTGTTTCCTAATCTAGATGTTTAAGAAATAGCGAACCATTATTCACCAGTTGCAAGCAATGGAACCTGACAGGGTACATCTGCCGTCGCACCTCCCCGTAGCTCAAAGCAGATTATGTTCAGGCATGGTAGGCATTGTCCTGTCCCCTGAGGGCTTTTAATCTAATTTTGTACCTGAGACAATGGTGGAATTAAGTAACCGGGAAGCAGTGGAATTTGAACCTTGGCTTTCTTGTTCTCAGCCCACTGCTCTAACCTCCACTCGTGTATGTTAGTGGTGTTAGCCTTCCCCCAACCCCTCTTTTCTGGCAGGTGCAGTGGTTGTTTGAGCATCCGTCTATTGAATAAAATCCTTCACTGAGTCCTGATAGTGGTAATTTGTGTTGAGCTTGGCACCTTTTTTTTTATCTTTTTTTGAAAGTTGGCTTCTATGGGTGTAGTACTTCATCCATCTTGGAGGGTGGGGGCAGGAGCAAACTCAATCTTTTTTTTTTCTTTGCTTTTTACATCAAAAAGAGGGAGGAGTGACCTTGTGGTTAGGACATGGTACTTCAGGCCAAAGGGCCAGAGGTTCAAGTTCGAGTTAGGTCAGCCACTATCAATACTTTGATCCTCCCTAGGCAGATCATGAAATGCTCACAAGCAACCAGGTCAAGAGCCTTCTCGCTTTATGCCCCTACCTGCTGGAACACCCTACCATCCCCTATCAGGTCCATCAAGGACATCTCCCAATTTAGGAAAGCACTTAAACACCACTTGTTCCTACAGTACTACATGGATCAGGGACACCTTCCACATCAAGCCACGCGCGATGACCTATGCAGACAACCCTCGAAAAACAACCACGTAATATTGAATCCAAGCCCGCCAGACCCTGAGCCCCCTGACAAGTAACAACACAGTCCCCCTAATGTCGTCAAGATCGCAGATGAGCCATTTGTACTTAGTTGAGTTATTCCATGACATATGCTGTTAATCTACTTGTATATAGTTCCCCTGTTGAAACCTGTGCATATCCCCATGTTTCATTGTAAGTTCAATGCAGTTCAGACCTCCTGCACTGCACAGTTAATTTGCTTGTATACAGTTACCCTGTTAAAACCATGTTTTATTGTAAGTTCAGTGCAGAGCTCCTGAACTGTTCAGTTTTGTTAGATGTAAACCGCACTGATCCCAAAGAGCGCGGTATATAAGAAAGTTAAATAAATAAGTCCCACCTGAGGACAGCAATCTCAGGCCAGAGGGACTGGGGTTTCTAGTCCTATAGGCATTCCTTGTGGCCTTGGGCAAGCCACTTAACCCTCAGTTGCCTTAGGTACACATACATTGTATCCAGTACCTGTTTGTAATGTAAACCACTTTGATTGAAGGATAAGGCAGTATAGAAAACTGGTTAAATAAATAAAAAATATCACTGCTTCTGGTCCTCAATTCCTGGGAGCTGCAACAGGACCCAATCTGCATGTACTCCAACTCACCTACAGGAAGGATGCCAGCCTACACACACTCTGCAGAGTCCCACATTAGAAGTATTCTGGCTGTAAGCTTTCTTTCTCCAGCATTGGCTATAAGCAAGACACTGGCGAGCACACCTTTCAGCTTTTGTTTCCTGCCAGGAAGAGGTTGAATGTAAGCTGCCTCCTACTTGGGAGCCCTGAAAAATTGATGATTGGCTGTTACTTTTTTGCTCTCAGACTTGGTGGCTTCATTAGTTAATAATCTGTTCCCCAGCCCCACCAGGATACAAACCCCAAAAGCCATGCCCACACAAGTCACTGTGTGCTTGACTTAAGTTTCATTAGGCTTCACTCTACGACCCCATTGAATTATTTTGTCACCCCATTTGGGATCTTGATGCTGTTTGGGAATGGTTATCCTAAAATATCCGACATGGGAGATCTAGTCAGTATTTTTTAATAGTGATATAGTGGTCAATATTTAAAAGGACCTTTTTGGTTAGCAGAAACTACTGACCAGATAAGTCCCAATGAGACTTATCCGGTCAGTGCCACTGAATATTTACTCTTACCGCCTCTGCACTATCCAGATAGTGCCGCGATGGTCTCAGTGCGGAGCTGCGGAGGAGCCAGAATTATCCAGACCGCGGCGGTTTTCAGAGTCTCTGCACAGATAGCACTGTGCTGTACTAAATTATGCAGATTATCTGGATTGCCTATCTAGATAGTGGGGTGAATATCGCTGCAATCCAGAGACTGCAGCTAAATCCAGATATGGCACTGAATATCTAGATATTTTTACATGTGGCGGGCCGCGTTGGGGGAAAAAAGGATTACTGCCGCAGGCTGAATATTAACCCCTTAGTAAATGATAGAAAAAGACCAAGTTGGCCTAACTAGTACCCAGTTGTAAAAGTTCCATTTTAAGTAGATTTTATAGGTACATCTCCATTACCCAACTGGCTTTTTTCACAGAGAGAGGCTAGTCTCAAACCTGTGACCTTTTGATTATAAGGCAAGCATCTTGTAGAACATCCTGAGTTTATAAATACCCCACATTCAGTCTAGCATTTTGCTCAGTCCCCTATGGCTTTTACATATCTTTTCAACACTTTTTCTGCCACTGCTCTCCATATCACTCAAGCGTGCCCAGAAACAGCTACAGTATTAGCCTACCAGTAGCAGTAGTGGAGGCCATTTTGGGCCTTACCTTCATCCATATGTCTTACTAGATATGCACCAAATCAAACACTTGGACCCCCTTCCATGTCAAGAAGATGACATTGAAAGGGAGCATCAGTCCATACTACCAAATGCCTACAGCTATTATTTTGATATGAGCAGATACCTCTTTCTTGTTAATGGCTGACTACTTTGGAAGTCACTTCCTCATTATCTGAGAAGCAAATCCAATTGTGTCCACTTCAAGATTGCTCTGAAGGCTCTCCTTTTTACCCTAGATTTTGGTGAACAACTTGATACACCTCTGAGATGAAATTATGTAGCCTCTTCTCTCTCTGACTGTCCTTTCCTCCTATTGCTATTGGGTCTATCGTTTTGTCATTTTTTTCAGCAAATGTAACATTTTGTATCCTTTATTAATTTATGTTGTAAACTGCTTTGAAATATCCTTTTGGGTCAAGGCAGTATATCAAATTCACAAATAAACTAATAAATAACATTTCAAATGTCACTAAGTTAAATTTGTTTGGTTCTGTTGTATTTTTTGTGTGTTCTATATTAACGTTTTAGGTATTTATTTGTATGAATTTATTTTTTTATTTATTTACATTCTCTTATATACCACACTATTCTGCATCAGTGTGGTTTACATTGAACAAACTGAAATTACATTGAACAGGACATTATAACTTGGAGATAACTATTTTACAGGGAACATGGGCTATGGAGGGTTAAGTGGCTTGCCCAAGACCACAAGGAGCACCTGTGGGACTAGAAACCCCAGTCCTTCCAGCCCAAGGTTGCTGTCCTCTAGTGGGATTTGAACCCCCGACCTTCAGTACCTTGCCCCAACCACTAGGCCACTCCTCCACTCTAATTAACTTTTAGCTGTGAGCCACTTTAAATGGCTGTTGCCAAGTATGTGATATATACATTTTTATAGATAAATAAAATAAGCCACTCAGTTACTAAGCTGAATAAAAGTGAGACTGACATTCCTACTAACAAAAGGAGTAAGATACTAACACTGGCATTGTTAGTCATGGGCTCTGGGGCTTGCAGACTCCTACCATCTAAAACTTTTTTCAGGTTAATTTTCAATTGTATCCTCTAAAGTATTATACCTTCAATTTATTGCAGTATACCATGCAATCTTCTTAGAGGATCTGACCAGTCTGGAGCTAATAGAGAAGATAGCTAACTTGTACACAATTTCGCCGCAACAAATAAATCAAATCTACAGACAAGGACCAACAGGGATCCATGTGGTGGTGAGCACAGAGGTAAGAGATCTAGAAATGATTGTTCATAGTTTTGTTTTGCAGGCATGGGCTGTTTCCTTTCATGATCTGAGGGCGTTTCTAAAAGGTATTTCCACAGGTAACAGTGTGTTATGCATGGAAATAGCTTTTATGTCATTGAGAGTAGTTTTATGTGTGAAGATAAAGTATGTACCTATCTTGAGGCTATTTTATACAGACACATAGGTGCCTGTGTGCCTTTATAGAATACTAAGGGCAAACCAGCAGAGATTGCAGCTGGATTTCAGACATGGATATTTATGCCTACTTGGGAGCTGGTGTAAATATTAGCGTATACGGTACACACATACTTGAGCATTTTATAAAATGTGTGTAAAGTGCAACTCCATTTGTACTCTGCCTAAACTATGCCCCAGGCCGCAGAACATGCCTACATGGATCTTTTCAAAGTATATGCCTTCTTAATATTTTAAGGCACATTTTTACAAAGAACGTTCAAGTGCAATTTGAGACATCCACACCAGAATGCCCTAAAAAAAAAAAAAAAAAAAAGCAGCCAGGCACATCCAAGTTTTGGCACGATTTCATAAACTCGTATATGCTCGATTTATGGATGTCAATGGGGATGTCCATATAGATGTCCCTGGAATAGTATTCAATAGCAGGGATATCTAAAACATGCAGCGGTGGTTCAAATACAACAGAAATATCCCTATCAAACTACAAATATCACTGCAGTTGTGGAGGGTACCAGGGATGGTGGCTTGCCATCTTTTCTACACCGTTCAGATGTTTTAGGGCCCAGACAAGCACTTTCCCGATGCGTATTCGTGCCTGGAGCAGCTCTAAACTTGGATGCAGGCGCAAATGACCCTAAGGGTTCTGAATCGACTGGGGTCGTCTGTGTCAGTCACCCCACTCTGGACAAGGGCCCCAGCACAACGCCTGCCTACTTGGATGTCACCACTCCAGAGACATCTTCAGACACTTTTTGTAAAATGCCTCTGAGGACATCTTCACGATTTGGGTGTCTGCATGCACGTTTTCAGGTGTCCAAATCACAAATAAGGCTTCTAAGATCATCTTTGTGCACTGTTTGTGGTTTTTTTTTTTTAATGTTAGTTTCATGATTTACACCAAACAAGCGCAAAGCAATAACTGAAATAGAATCTCCACAACTCTTGAGTGTGGTGAAAATCTGGTTCCTTTTCTCCCAGAGATGTGGTCTATTTTATTTTTTTTTAATTTACTTAGTTCTATGCCTTTTCACACTTTTACGCATGTAAAACCTGGGAAAATTTCAGAAAACAATAAATCCTTAATGTTCAAAAACTCTCCAACTAAAGGAAGGGGACACCAAAAAGAACCAATAGAAAACATAAGGCCTCATATTCAAAGCAAGCTATGTGTTTGCCCTCAAGTGACTAACATTTAAGTTGCGTATACTTGTATTTTCAGTCTTTACACAGATAAAATCATGCCTTTGCCTTGCTAAATGCCCATATATTCTCTGTACAAGAAGGAATTGGTACATGGGGAGAAGGCAGCTGGGACCAGCATGTACATAGCCTAATGGTTAGAGCACTGGCTTGGGAACCAAGAGGCCAGGATTTAATTCCCACTAGTGCTCTTTGTGGCCTTGGGCAAGTCACTTAACTTGGGTTTTTCTGTGGCAATGGAGAGTTATCAATTTCCCTGTTTAATGTAAATTACCTAGTTTAAGTTAGAATGTAAACTGCTTTGAATGGAATGATAAAGCGGTATAAAAAAATCTGTTAAATAGCAATCATAGTGGAATATTCAGCACAAAAACGGATAGGTTGTGCACTTAAAAATTAGACCTGCTATATAACGGGCCCATCTTTAAATGGCTAGATGCTGTCAGACGTATATTTAGTGGTGCTAATTAAATGGAAACTTTACTGAATATATATGAGTAAAGCTTTGGTAGCAGCTGTTAACTTTATACACTGGCTGGTCAGGTGAGTATTGTGCCGTAAGTAAAGAAAATTCATACCCTCCAATCTATAACCCACAGTTAGCCTGATGAGAGTTGGGGAGTCATTTACTCAGAGCTAAGAAATTTTCAGTTGTGATGATACTAGCATGGGGCTTAGTATATTTTTAGTAATGTGGGTTTGGTCGTGGGGCATTGCACTAGATGCAGGGAGGTGGAGATGGCCATCCCTCTGAATCTAGCACAGCTCATGATGTTAATACCAGCTTCCCGAAGATGTTCACTCAGGCTATCAATACCAGCTGTACCGACTTGCAGGCGACCACGGCCATCTGTTTCACTGCACTCAGCGGCTTCACAGCCAAAGATTTACTCCTCATAACCTAACCTGCTTCCAGAATGACCCCTTGTCAATACAAAGGTACAAAATCACCCACCTGT
Organism: Ichthyophis bannanicus; assembly: GCA_033557465.1. NCBI lineage: Eukaryota > Metazoa > Chordata > Amphibia > Gymnophiona > Ichthyophiidae > Ichthyophis > Ichthyophis bannanicus. Next base: position 841,211,541 of record CM066036.1, on the reverse strand, counting down.
TAAGGTGCACTTACCTTCATGTAGAATAGCCCGATGAAAAAATGAATTGAAGTTGTTTACAGTGGAATGCACTTACATTGAAGCATTGTTGGCAGGTCCATGTCATATATTTTATTTGGATTTTTGGTCCCTTAAGGGGTGTGTTATTACATTTTATATATTAATTTACATCGTTCAGCTACTAATGTGGAGACTGGCTTTGAAAGCCTTAAGTATCAGGGGTGAACAAACACGCTTCACTCATTATACAGACTGACCTGCATTTTGGAAGAGTCTCGAAGTTGGTTGAGGTGACCTGCAGTTTCATGGATCATGAACCCCCGAGGAAGGAAGTTTAAATAGCCTGGCAAAATGCCTGCAAAACTTGCATTGCAAAAGGAAAGTGAAGCAGAGCGCAAAATTCAAATGCATCCTATAGTAGTGTAAGTGCATATTTCGTCTCTGAAAGTCTCCTTGCCGTTTTACCTGATTAAATCTAAAGCCTTCAGTTTTTTAATTGTGAAGTGCTTCCAGGCAACTTCTAGTGGAGAATTGCCTTTGCTAGTTCAGTCATCAGGAGAACATAATTAAATACTTAAGTTACTTATTAACCCTGTGAATGGTTTCTGTGTGGTTCTTCATGTACCCATGGTAGAAAAGCTAAAGTACTTCATGATATGAATGGGGGAGGGGGGCACATAGAAAATGTACTTCATGGGTCATTAACTGTAGTAAGTGTGTGCACAAACATACAGCCTTTTTTAGTTGGAAAGAGATAGAAGGAAAAATCTGTCTGAAGGTTATAACACATGAAATGTATGAGTCCTTTGGGTCTGTTTTGTGGTTTTCTGGCCGCTGCCTAAAAGGTTCCAGTGTTTTGTTAGCAAGAAGCTATCATAATGTTCTTTAAAAAAAAAAAAAGTAGGGAAAGTATGCAGAGACATTGCTTCAGGAATGCTTTCATAGTAACATAGTACATGACAGCAGATAAAGACCAGTATGGTCCATCTAGTCTGCCCAGCAAGGTGGCAAGAGTACTGTAGGTGCACTTGCCGCTCCATGCAGGTCACCCTTCCCCATGCCATTGTTTAGGGGTGTACTCGCCAATCTGTGCATGTCACCCCTATGAGACATAAGAAGTTTATTTTGATTTTATCCTGTTGCTATACAGGGATCCACTGTGTGTGTCCCATGCCATTTTGAATTCTGTTAACTGTATTAGCTCCCACCACCTCCATCGGGAGGGCATTCCAAGCATCCACCACCCTTTCATTGAAAACATATTTCCTGACGTTGCCTTTCATTTTATCCCCTTGCAGCTTCATGTTATGCCCTCTAGTTTTACAGCTTCCCTGTCTATGAAAAAGGTTGGTTTATTCATTAATACACTTTAAGTGTTTAAAGGTCTGTATCATATCTCCCCTGTCCCTCCTTTCTTGTAGCATATACATATTTAAGTCTTTAAATCTCTTCTCATATGTCTTCTGGCACAGGCTCCAAATTTTGGTTGCCTTCCTCTGAACTGTTTCAAGTCTTTTTATATCCTTTAAGATATGGTCACCTCACTTGGTTTGCAGCTTGTCGTGCTGTGAGGGCTTGTGTGCATCAGTGATGCTGAGAGCTAAACTATCGGTAGTTTAACTACTGGCAGGGTCTCCCAAGGTGGACAGGTCTCAGCTGAGGTGCCAGACCAAGACAAACCACCCATCTGGGCAGCAGCAGAATGGGGTAGTGTTGATGGCGGAGGATCACATTTCTGTGACAATGGCAACAACACCAAACTTAAAATGCGCGGAAGAAAGGCCCGGCAATCTACTTCTGTATCTTGCATTGAAAACCCAATGGATAGTTACAGCAAAACAAATTGTGCTATAGTGCTGGAAGATGAGACCCCCAGGTCGGAAGGCACTCAACTAGCTACTGGGGAAGAGCTGAAGACTTTTCAGAGTAAAGCCAGCATTTATGATGTGGTTGGATCAAAGCCCTCGGGACATCTGACTGCTGATGTAGCTGCGCATGAAATGAGTCAGAAGCTGCAAAGATGTCTTACACATTGGAACATGGAACGTACGAAGCATGAACCAAGGGAAGTTGGAGGTGGTCAAGAATGAAATGGCACGTGTACAACTTGATCTGTTGGGTGTCAGCGAACTGAAATGAACTGGCATCGGGCACTTTGCATCAGATGATCACATGGTCTACTATGCTGGAAATGAAAGACAAAGAAGAAATGGTGTTGCATTTACAATAAAGAAGAAACTTGCAAGAACTGTAATGAAATACAATGCAGTCAGCGAACGCTTAATCTCTATTCGTCTATGAGGATTGCCTATCAACACAACTATAATTCAAGTATATGCCCCAACAACAGCTGCAGAAGAGAATGAAATTGAAGAGATCTATGAACAAGTACAAGCTGAAATTGACAGAACATGCAAACAGGATATCCTGATAGTCATGGGTGACTGGAATGCAAAAGTTGGCAACAAAGAAGGCAAAGTAGTTGGAAAATATGGACTTGGCAACAGAAATGAAGCTGGAGAAAGACTGATAGAATTCTGCAAGACCAACGATCTATTCATCTCAAACACCTTCTTCCATCAACACAAGCGGCGACTGTACACATGGACTTCACCCAATGGATTGTATAAAAATCAAATTGACTACATCTGTGGAAGTCAATGATGGAAAAGTTCTATAACATCAAAAAAGACAAAACCTGGAGCTGACTGTGGTACAGATCATCAACTACTAGTATGCAAACTCAAGCTAAAGTTGAAAAAGAGCAAACCACTCATGAATGCAGCAAAATATGACCTTGAGAATACACCACTAGAATTTAAGGACTGCCTGCAAAATCGATTTGCTGCTTTAGATACGAATGACAGAGCTCCAGAAGAGTTATGGAATGACATCAAGAAGGTTGTGTTGGAAGAAAGCGAGAAGTCTCTACAAAAGGTGAAAAAGAAAAAACGGCCAAAATGGATGACGGAAGAAACTCTGAAAATTGCCCAGAAACGCAGAGAAGCTAAAGCCAGAGGAGAAAGAAAGACAATAACAGAACTCAACAGAAATTTCCAATGTGCAGCAAGACAGGACAAGATTACAATGATGCATGCAAGGAAATAGAAGCAGAAACTATTAGAGGAAGAACAAGATTGGCTTTCCTAAAGCTACGAGAGTTAAAGAAAGTTCCAGCCTCAAATTGGAATGTTACAAGATGCTCAAGGGTCTATGTTGAATGATGCTGAGAAGATCAAGAAAAGGTGGAAGGAATATACAGAGTTTTTGTATGATAAAGATCAAGTGGACCAACAGCCGTTTCAACCTGTACCTTATGATCGGGAACCATTGGTGATGAAAGAAGTTAAAGCAGCATTGAAAGCCTTATCAAAGAACAAAGCACCAGGCATTGATAGCATTCCCATAGAAATATTACAGCAATCTGATGCAGCTGTTACCGTACTTACAAGGCTCTGCCAAGAAATATGGAAGACAACATCATGGCCAACTGACTGGAAAAAATCTGTGTTTATACCAATACTAAAGAAAGGTGATCCAATGGACTGTGGAAATTATCGCACAATCTCTCTGATCCCACATGCCAGCAAGATTCTACTGAATATTATTCAAAAGACTACAACCATACCTGGAACAAGAACTACCTGAAGTGCAAGCAGGGTTCAGGAAAGGGCGAGGAACGAGAGACATTGTGGATGTGAGATGGAGCCTTGAAAAGACTAACAAATACCAAAAGGATATCTATTTGTGCTTTATTGACTATAGCAAGGCTTTTAACTATGTAAACCATGAGAAACTCGGCCACATTAAGAAGCATGGGTATACCAGAACACCTGATCGTACTCTTGCACAATCTGTACATTGATCAAGAAGCAGCAGTTCGAATGGAACAAGGAGAAACAGAATGGTTAAAAATAAGCAAAGGTGTAAGACAAGGCTGCATACTTCCCCCTACCTGTTTAATTTATATGCAGAACAAATCATCAGAGAAGCAGGATTGTATGAAGACAACAGAGGTGTGAAGATTGGTGGAAGACTCATCAACAACCTTCACTTTCAGCCAGTAATGTGGTATCATCAGCATAGCGAAGATGATCTGAAACATTAGCTTCTCACAATCAAAGAACATAGTCTCAAAATGGGCCTGCACCTTAATGTAAAGAAGACAAATATCATGACAACTAGCATAATCAACAGGTTCATCGTTGAAGGAGAAGAAATTGAAATCGCGAACAACTTTAACCTACTTGGATCAACTATCAATAAAGAAGCAACAAGCAGTCAAGAAATCAGACGACGCATTGCTCTTGGCAGAATGGCTATGAAAGACCTAGATAAGGTTCTCAAGAGCAGAGATGTCTCTCTCCATACAAAGATTTGACTTGTTCAAGCCATGTTATTTTCAATTACATCATATGAATGTGAAAGCTGGACAGTGAAAAAGATAGACAGGAAGAAAATTGATGCCTTTGAATTATGGTGCTGGCGGCGAATACTGTGTATACCACGAACTGCCCGAAGAACAAACCAGTCAGTACTAGAGGAGATCAAACCTAAGCTTTCTTTAGAAGCTCAGATGACAAGACTTCGACTTTCATACTTTGGACACATCATGTGAAGAGAGAGGTCATTAGAGAAAGACATCATGCTTGGCAAGATAGGTCAGCGCAAAAGAGGAAGGCCAGCAATGAGATGGATCGATACAATAACAGCAGCTACGGGTACCAGTCTGTCAATAATGAGCCGCCTGACTCAAGACCGAACACAATTTAGGATAGCTATCCAGAGGGTTGCCATGAGTTGACTCAGACTCGACGGCACTTAACAACAACAAGATATGGTCTCCAAAACTGAACACTATTTCAAATGAGGCCTCACCAACAGCGACTTGCACAGTGGCATTAATATCACCTCCTTTTTGCTAGTAATTCCTCTTTGTATGCAACCCAGCATCTTTATGGCTTTGGCCACCGCCTTGTTGCTGTTTCACCACCTTGAGATCCTCAATCACTCAGAGGTCCTTCTGATCCTTGCACATCAACCTCTTGCTCCCTATCACATAAAATAACCTTGGATTTCTGCATCCCAAATGCACAACACTGCACTTCTTCACATTTAAATCTTAACTACCAAGCATTAGACCATTCTTCCAGCTTTTGTAGATCTTTCCTCATGTTATCCACTCTCTCAGGTTAGTCCACTCTGTTGCAAATTTTCATGTTCTCTGCAAAAAGACAGATTTTTCCATTCAGTCCTTCAGCAGTATCACTTATAAATACATTGAACAGTACCTGTCCCAGCACCGATCCCTAGGGCACGCCACTACTCACCTTCCTTTCATCTGAGTTCTGTTTACCATCACCTTCTGTCATAACCACCTTGGGATCCATTCCCAGACTGTGAAGAACTGTATCAAAGGCTTTGCTGAAATCTAGGTAGATCACTTGCATTGTATGCCCTTGATCTTGTTCTCTGGTCATCTAGTCAAAGATCTCAATCAGATTTGTTTGGCATGATCATCCTTTGGTAAAACCATGTTGCTTCGGATCATGCAACCTATTGGTTTCGAGAAAGTCCACTATTCTGTCTTTCAGAAGCACCTCTGTTACTTTTTTTGCCACCGAGGTAAGTCTTATTGATCTGTAGTTTCACTTCTTCCCTATTACCACTTTTGTGAAGAGGTACCACATCAGCCTTTCTCCAATCCTGTGGAACCTCTTCTGTCTCCAAGGGTCTATTAAAAATATCCTTTAAAGGCTTTGCCAGAACCTCTGAGTTCTTTCGGTATCCTGGGGTGTATCCCATCCGGTCCCATAGACTTGTCCACTTTCAGTTTTGCAAGCTGCTCTAACACATCTTCTGTGAATGGTGTGGTATCTACTCCATTCCCATTTGTACATTTGTCAATCGCAGGTGGTCCTTCTCCAGGATTTTCTTTAGTGAAAACAAAACAGAAGTATTTAACTTTTTCACTTTCTCAATGTCACTTTCCACAAATCTGTTCTCTGCACTTTTGAGCACTGCAATTCCACCTCTGATCTTCCTTTTCTCCCGAATATACCTGAAAATCGTTTTGTCTCCACACTTCAGATCTTTAGTTATCTTTTCTTCTGCCTTTGATTTTGCTATCCTTATTTCTCGTTTTGTCTTTTAGCTTTATCCTGTATTCTTTTCTGTGTTCATCTGTTTGCAAACTTCTGAATTTTGTGAAAGCTGTGTTTTTTACATTTATTTGTGCAGCCACTTCTTTGGAGAACCATGTGTTTCCTTTTCCTCTTGTTTTTTTATTTGCTTTTCTTACATATGTATGTTTTGCCCCTTTTAATGCCTCCTTTAGTTTATCCCACTACAATTCTACTTCCTTTACCTCCTCCCGCCCTGCCAACTCCTCCTTCAGGCACTTGGCCATTTAATGAAGTCAACATTTTTGAAATCTAGGACTTTGAGCTTGATGTAATTGGACTCTGCCTTGACTTTTATCTCAAGCCATGTGCTGATCACTGCTGCTCACATGGGCACCCACCTGGACATTCGACATGCTATTTCCATTGATGAGTATTAAATCCAGGATCAAACTTTCCCTGGCCGGTTCCATCACCATTTGTCTAAGCAATACTTCTTGGAAGACTGCCACAATCTTTTTACTTTCCAGATTTGCAGAAGGAATACTCCAGTCTACATCGGGTAGATTAAAGTCACCCATTATGATCACTCCCCCCTTCATGGCTACCTTTTGCAGTATCAATAATCGAGTCTCTATCCAATTCTTGAGTTGGAGGCCTGTAGACTACACCAGTATGGATATGATAGTGCCATCTTCTCTTTCCAACACAATCCACAGCGTTTCTTCTCTTTCCCATATCCCCTGCATTTCAGCAGCTTTAATATTGCTTTTTACATGTGGGGCTACTCCTCCTCCTCCTTTTTCTGCCTTCTCTATCTCTCCTAAATAAATTATAGCCATCTATGACTATGGGGTATGTTTACTAAACCGCAGTAATGTAGCAGTGGCTACATTAACGCACGATAACGTTACCAAATGTAACGTTATCGCGCATTAACGTCTCCGGCAGCGTTAAGTCCTGCAGAGGGTGGAGAGAAGGGGTCAATGGGTGGGGAGTGGACAGGGAGAGGCTCCTGCTACACTAATACGGGGAACTGAAGGGCTGAACATTACCGCAAGTGAAAATCTGTCGTTAGATGCACATTTGCAGGGGAGAGAAACCATTTCAGTGCCAGCAATGTACAGCATAGGCAGGGAGCCCAAAAAAAAAGTGATAGTAGTGCTACATGTGCAGCAACAGCATAGTGCCCAGGTATGAAAGGGCAATATGGCGATGCTGCAAATGGGGCATAGGAGGCTGCAGGCAGGACATGCAGTGGGGCAGCTGGGGCACAGGGTGGGCTAGGCAGATGCCTAGGTGGCACATAGGAATGGAAAATCTGGAAATCAGCAAGACGGCAACTGACCAAGGTCAAACATGCCCACGAGTCTGTGTCCCAGAGTGTCCCATCCAGGGGACATTACCCAGAAGGTACCCCAAAGGGCACATAACATTGGCAGGTGGTGCCGGGGGGAAGTGTGGATGGCTATGTAGGCACCCCTACCCCAGACCCCACACCCTAGGCAGCCGTTTAACTGCACACTGGATGGCCTGGGACTGCACACCACCAGCACCACCGGCATATGGGCATGTCAGCATGGTGGGGGAGGGGTGCTGGTGGTGGAGGGGGCAGTGGCATCTCCCCACAGCAGACCAAGGCCAAGCCCTGTTTAGGTGGGTGGCGTGCAGTGCAACAGACAAGGTGTGTCTGAAGAGTCATGGTATCCCCAGGGACTGACTTGCCTCTGCAGCCAGTGTGTCTTGGGGCAGAAGGTCACAGGTTCACGTCCCAACTGTGGCTCCTGCAGACCATGTCCCTGTATTTTATCCCACATTGCACATACAACATAAACATGTGCACTCCCTAGAACAGGGGTCTCCAAACCCATCCTGGAGGGCCACAATCCAGCCAGGATTTTGGGATATACCTAAAGGAGTGGCTTCTACCCCATGTCCTGCACTGGTACTCTTTTCTGCATTGCGGCTCTTCATGCTTGCCTCTCCTGTGTCTGCTCTGCATAGCGCTACTACTCCTCTGTCCTATCATTGCAAATATCTTGCCACCTCTACCTCCACTGGCGGACACTTATTCCCATCCTCTTCCACCCACTGTCATTGTAGCACTTTACATTGCCAACACCCTGTGCATCAGTACAGCTGCCTCCAATATGTTTGCCCATTTTACCAGCTGCCACATTGGCTGCATGCAGATTTGGCAGGTCCATTAGCTCCCACCTCCTACTTCCTTCCATCACTTGTCCATTGCCTTTCCTTGGTGCTCTGTGCAGTGTTAGGGTTACATCAGTTTTTTGCCCTTACATTTCATGCTTGTCAACTTGGGGCACCTTACTGCCCTTGGGCATCATATCTTGGGTCACCGTAATATCCTTAGGGCACCTTTTACGGCACCTTAGGTTAAGGCACCTTATAAGGTGCCTTTATAAGATGCCTCATGAGGCGCCTTTTAGGGTGCCTTATAAGGTACTTTATAAGGTGCCCTACAAGGCACCTTATAAAGTGCCTTGTCAGCCTTGTAATGTGTTTTGTTTCTGAGCTTTAATGTGCAATGTCCCGTTAACGTGCACTAACTGGCCAAGGCGCCCTTTAACACGCGTTACACGGCCATTGCTATCTTAACGCCGGTACGCCCACTTCCTTATATGGCATTGCTCACGTTAACGCTGCACTTATCGCCGATAACATTACCCCGCTTTAGTAAACATACCCGTAGCCTAGTGGTTGGGGCAAGGTACTTCAGGCTGGAAGGTTGGGGGTTCATATCCCACTAGAGGACAGCAACCTTGGGCTGGAAGGACTGGGGTTTCTAGTCCCCCAGGTGCTCCTTGTGGTCTTGGGCAAGCCACTTAACCCTCCATAGCCCATGTTCCCTGTAAAATAGTTATCTCCAAGTTATAATGCCCTGTTCAATGTAATTTCAGTTTGTTCAATGTAAACCGCACTGATGCAGAATAGCGCGGTATATAAGAGAATGTAATAAATAAATAAATAAAATAAATAAATAAAGTAAATCTCATTCATGCGACTCATTAAAACCATGTTTCTGTAACAGCCACAATGTCCATTTCCACCATTCGGGCTTCCAGGTCAGGAACGTTGTTGGCTAGGCTTTGAGCATTTGTGCTCATTGCTTTCCAGCACTGGAAGACTGCTTGCCTGTATTTTGCATGGATTTTGTTCTACATGCCTCTTTCCACTTGCCATTGATGTGTGGGTTAATAATGTGGCTGTTTCCAATTGCTGGGAGTGATGTCTTGTACTTGTTTTCCATCAGTCACCTCCTTTCCCTAGTTTAAATGCCTGACCACGTATTGCCCAAATTTTTCACATGGGATCCTTTTCCCTGCGACAGATGTAGTCCAACACAGTATAGCCTCTTGTTCACTCTATTTCCCCAGTCACCTATATATCCTTGTTTGCACCAGGTTTGGAGCTATGTATTAAAGTTGATTATGCGATGCAGCCTTTCTGCCCCCTTACCAAGAAGAGGTAGAACTTCTGAGAATGCTATAGTGTTAACAATGGGTTTGAGTTTCTCTTCCAGAATCCGGAAGTCCCTTTGAAATGTAGTGGCACTGTTTCTAGCCAGGTCATTTGTACCCAAGTGGATGATAACATCAATTTTGGAGTGCTCACTTTCTGCACAAATCTTAGATTTGTAGAAGAATTGAATGGGGATAGTGGCAATGGAGGTGTTTGGGGGGGGTCTGGGGTATGGATGTTTGTGGATAATGTAAGTCTGGTAAATGGGGAGTGTATTTGTGAGGTGGGTGAAGTGTTTGGTTTTGTATATGTACAGGGGGTGTAGGAGTGTAGCAGTATGTAGGTTCTGGGTTTGTGTAGGTGGGTGTGTAGAATGTGTGTGGGCGGGGTGTGGGTATGGTAAATAGAGAAGTATGTAGGAACCTATGGTGTATATGAGGGTGTCGGGTGAGTGGAGGTTCATGAGAGAGGGTGACTGGCAATGTGAGGGATTGTAAGTGTGTAAGGAGTATCTGTGTGTGTGATTTTGGAAGTGTGGGGAAGGTATTGTTTAAGATATTTTTTTTTTTAATGCATTCTTCAAAAGCATCTTCAGCCATTTTTCCCTGTCTCTCTCAGCTTATATTCTGTGCCATATTGCTGGAAGGGTGAGTGGAGGCTTTTGGAATGAAGCAGTGATGAACATTTTATTGGTTCGAACAGGTTCTCAAAGAAAACAATGGTGTGTGGGGTGTGTTTGTTTTGTTTTGTTTTCAGCCTCAATTAGCTGAAAAATGTAACTTCATTATTCTTCTTTTTGAATTTGAGAGATTCACACACTTTCTTCCACTTGTCAAATTAGAGGAATTCTCACCCTCGTTTTGGAGAGTAGTTGTACTTTCGGACAGAAAAAATAAATGGACAGCAATCCCTTTTTATGTTCTTTCCAACGGTCCATATGTTAGAAAGCATATGAAAAGCATAGAGCAGTGCTGAATATTACTGACTCTTATTAGAGTTTAAAATGTTTTCCTCCCCTTGTTTACCCTACAAAAGAGATGTTTTTCTGGTTGTTTATACAGCTTGAAAAACTGAGATTCATTGTACCCGATTTTGTGCAGAGAACTGCTGGTTCTTGTCTTGTTGTTCCACAGTGGCAAATAACCGTTGTAAAAATAGACTTAAAACATTTTAAGACTACCTGTTGCTATGAAGGGACATTTAACATCTAGGAGAGAGTGCTTAGTACACTGTCATAGGGTTCTGTCTACTAAATTGCGGTAACCTTTTGCGGCTATTGCGATATCTGCAGGGCGCATTTCCAGCCTTACCCCTGAAGATAGTGCGGAGCAATTGCACTTACCACAGACACCTGTGATTCCTACATTGGGGCAGATTGCATAGTAACTCCCACGGTACCTGCTGATGCAGGGATCATGGGATCCATGGCAAGTACAAGGGGAGCCTGATCCCTTCCGATACCGCTCCCCAACCTAAACAATTGCTGGTGTCACAGATATACCAATCCATGCAGGCCTGGCTCAAGGAGTTGTAGCACACTGAGCCATATGGTGTTTTTGTGCCCCTCTGCCCCTCCCCCTCAGTCCAATCTTTTGGTGCAAACAGGGATACATTTTTAGCCCATTGCCTTGTTATATGCCACCTTCCCATTTAACATAATCTGTGTGACCTGTGTCATTGTACATATAGATTGCATGCTGAATATGATGGCATATTATCTGTTTAGACTAGGCCTGATATTCTTAAGACCTAAACTAAATGTGTAACTTACTTGAAGAGTGGCTAAATATTGCCACTATCTGGATAATTGTCTGGCTTACCCTTGGTCCTCCCCTAACATGCCTCACAAGTATACAGATATCTGGCCATTGTACAATTTAAAAGCTTGATATCTGTATATTTTCTGAAAATACACGGTTAGACTAATTTATTTTATAGGGTTTTTTTATACCACTTTATCATTTTTTAGTCAAAGCAGTTTACATTGTAACTTAAACTTGGTAATGTGCATTAAACAGGAACATTGATAACTTGGATACTTCTGAAGCAATGGAGGGTTAAGTGTATTGCCCAAGGCCATAAGCAATGCTAGTGGGAATTGAACCCTGGTCTCTTGTTCCCAAGCCAGTGCTCTAACCACTAGGCTGCTCCTCCACTCTGCATTTGCCAGTGGATGCCTAATTGCCTTTGAATATCAGCCTGATAGGGTTATAATTTATTCATATGGAACACTCCCAGACTCACCAATAAAACTCTCTCAACAGATGCAGAGCAGAAGTAGGATGTTTCACTTTACATCTCAACATACAGAAAAATTCTATTCAAATTCTAGTTGCCCGTCAGTGACTAACTCCATCCACAGCTAGACATTGTGCATTATAACACAAAACCCTGCAAATGGACACTCAACACCAGCAACAAAGACTCACCAATCCTATCTATGGAAAACACCAGTAACCCCCAGTTGGAAAAGAGAACAAGCTGAATTACTACAGATTCCATGTTAACAGAATCCCTTATCTCAAATGCACATGAAAAAGCAGACAATCACCAATTAAAGAATGCTGTTAAGTGCCGTCGATTTGGTGTTGACTCATGGCGACCCTCTGGATAGTTAACCTAAACTGTGTTTGGTCAGGCAGCTCATATTGATAAAGTGGCCCCCATAGCTATTGTATTGATCCATTTCATTGCTGGCCTTCCTCTTTTACATTGACCTTCAACCTTTCCAAGCATGATGTCTTCTAAAGAAAGCTTAGATTTAATTTCCTCTAGTACCGACTGGTTTGTTCTTCAAGCAGTCCATGGTATATACAGTATTTGTTGCCAGCACCATAATTCAAAGGGATTGATTTTCTTCCTGTATCTTTTTCATTGTCCAACATTCACAACCATACGATGTTGAAAATACCATGGTTTGGACAAGTCAATCTTTGTATGGAGAGACATCTCTGCTCTTGAGAATTTTGTCTAGGTCCTTTATAGCCATTCTGCCAAGAACAATGTGTCTGATTTCTTGATTGCCTGCAGTTTCTTTGATTGTTGATCCAAGTAAGCTAAAGTTGTCAAATATTTCAATTTCTTCTCCATCAATGATGAACGTACTGATGCAGGCCCATTTTAAGACTGTTCGTTGATCTTGAGAAGCAGATGTTTCAGATTGTCTTCACTTTCAACCAGTGATGTGGTATCAGCACACAGTGATGCTGAGTTTTCTGCCAATCTTCACACCTCAGTTGTCTTCATACAATTCTACTTCTCTGATTTGTTCTGCATATAAATTAAACAGTTAGGTGGAAAGTATGCAACCTTGTTGAACACCTTTGCTGAATTTAAACCATTCTGTTTCTCCTGGTTCCCATTCAAACTGTTGCTTCTTGATCAATGTAAAGGTTGTGCAAGAAATTATCAGGTGTTCAGATAATTGTGCTTCTTAATGTGGCTCAGTTTCTCATGGTTTACGCAGGCAAAAGCTTTGCTATAGTCAATAAAACACACACAGATATCCTTTGGAAGCCTTTTGTCTTTAAGGATCCATCTCACATCCGTGATGTCTCTCATTCCTCGCCCTTTCCTGAACCCTGCTTACACTTCAGGCAGTTCTCGTTCCAGGTATGGTTGTCGTATCTGCTGAATGATCTTGAATAGAATCTTGCTGGCATGTGGGATCAGAGTGATTGTGCGATAATTTCCACAGTCAAGTTGGATCACCTTTCTTCAGTATTGGTATAAACTGATCTTTTCCACTCAGTTGTCCATGTTATCCTCCAAATTTCCTGGCAGAGGGCTTGTAAGTATGGTAACAACTGCATCCGATTGATGGCATTCACATTGAAGTATTACAGCAATTTCCGATACTTTGTTCTTTGATAAGGCTTTCAATGCTGCTTTGACTTTTTTCATCCCCAGTGGTTCCTGATCATAAGGTACAGGTTGAAATGGCCGTTGATCTACTTGATCTCTATGGTATGACTCTGTATATTCTTTCTTTTTTTAATTTTTATTAATATATTTACAGTTGTACACCAACACCAATAACTAGTTACCACTACAAAACCATCACCAACAGAAACACACTCCCACCCCCCAATGTTCTACACGGGCTCCAATCTCCCTCCATCTCCAGGAACAAGCAGGAATGAGTCTTCACATATGGGTATCGTCGGTACCGACGGAGCATGCGTGGGAACGCTCCCCAGCGTCCAAAAGGAAAGCTTTTGGGAGCATCCCACAGCACCTGCGCGCTGCCTTCCCGCCTTTCCCAACCGTCTCTCTCCAGTTCTTCTTTTCCGCGGAGCCAGCAGGTCGTATTTCCTGTCACCGCTGAAGAATTTCTTATTTTCTTATTTCTTATTTTCTTTAGTCGCGTGTCTGCCTTCTCGAGGACCGGTACCACCGGTCTCTATTCTTTCTTAGAAAAAAAATATATGTATTTTTTATTCTGCTTCAGTGCATTTTCTCCTGTGGCCCTAGGCCTACAGTCTTTTTCCTCATGGAAAAGCCCGCCTCTGGGTTTAAAAAGTGCACAAAGTGCAGTGGCACTATTTCTGTCACAGACACCCATGACTGGTGTCTAAAATGTTTAGGTCCTGATCATTCCATCGCGGATTGTGAGTCCTGCTCCATGATGTCTAAAAGAGGGTTACAGAATCGGGCAGCCAAGCTCAGTACCCTGTTTCCCTCCGATGCAGCTTCTGTAGCATCGACGTCTTCCAGAGCTGCTTCTTCATCCCATGGATCTCAGGTAACAAAACTTAAGTCCGGTCGATCCTCAAAGGGTACATCCCCCTCTAAGTATCGATGTACCCGAACTTATTGAGGAATCCACACCGGCAAAATTACCCCGGCGGGAGGCTCCGGCTTCCAAAGCATTATCTATGGGGTCACAGGTTGACATCGATGGCACGGCCTCGACCGATCACCTGTTACAATGTTCTGGGGTACCGGCGGTTCCCGGTATCGACATCCAGACATTGGTGGCGTCGATGGATCAGAATATTCTGACCATGCAGCGGGCTATTACGTCCTTCATACAAGCTGCGACGCCCTCGGTACAACAACAACCCCTGTTGTCGATTCCAGTTCTGGATCCAGCTCCGGTTCCGATACCAGTACCGCTTGCATCGGCATCAGCAGCGATATGGTATCCAGTGATGCCTGTTAGTACCGATTCGGTACCAATGACTCCTGATGTCGATACCCCTCGGTACTCGTATTGGGCACTGCGAGAGCATCCAGACAGTCGATACTTCGATTCCTCCGAAGAATCTGATGCATCAGAGGTTTCCATCGAAGCATCAGAGATCCGTCCTCAGGAACCCTCTTCTCCAAAAAGGAGAATGGCTCCTCCTGAGGACTTGTCTTTCCAGGACTTCATCAGGGAGGTGGCCAGAAGCCTGTCCATTGCAGTAGCCTCTGAAAGTGAGCCCAGAGCCAAAAAATTGGACATTCTTCAATATCCTAAGGCTCCTAAAGAGGCAGCCATTTTACCAATACATGAGATTCTTTATGGGAAACTCCTCTTACCACCTCTCCTTTTTCTCGCAGGTTGGACACTATGTATCGTGTTCCTCCTTGTCCTGGATTTCATAAGACTCAGCTTCCTCACCACTCTATTGTGGTAGAGTCTGCTATGAAAAAAATCGAGTACAAAAAGACACTCCTCTGCTCCTCCAGGAAGAGAATGCAGAACCTTAGATGCTTTTGCAGGAAAATCTTCCAGGCCAGTATGCTTGTAGCCAGAATCAACTCCTATAGTCTCTATATGGGGATGTTTCTAAAAGAGGTTACAGATCATCTACACACCTTATCTCCTTTTATGTCAGAAGATAAGAGAGAAGAATATATTACCTGGCTTAAACATGCTCAGGATGTATCCAAGTTTTCCAACCGTGCAGCCTTTGACTCCTTTGAAGGTGCCAGTAGAGTTTCGCAGAGTTACAAGCCTCTGATTTGGAATCCTGGGTACAGGATGGTCTGGGCAACCTTCCCTGTACAGGGGAAAACCTGTTTGGCAAAGATTGGCAAGCAAAAGCCACCCAGATGGATGCTGAAAATTCTGCTTTAGATAGACTCTCAAAGTCTACTACTACTCCTTTTAAGAAGAGGTTATTCAAGAAAGGATCTTTCCCAAAAAAAGGGAAATTTTCTTCTGGTTATGGTCAGGCCTCTTCTCAGGGTCATTTTGCTACAAAAAGGCAGCAACAACCAAAACAGGCCAAGCCTCAGGCTGCGAGGACTGCTACGGCCCAACAGCCTCAGCCTCCTCAGGGCCTTTGACTTTCCACTAGAGAACTTAGCTTTTCTGGCTCTAGAACATCCAGAGCCTCTCACCATCCCAGGAAGGTTAGTTCACTTTGCTCCCAGATGGGAACAAATCACAGGAGAGCACTGGACCCTCTCCATTATAAGGGAGGGATACAAACTACATTTCTTGAACCTTCCTCCTTACACCATGGTGAAACAGTTCAGCTCTCCAACTTCTCTTCTCAACCTTCTAGGTCAAGAGATTGCTACCCTTCTTGCCCAAGGGGCAATAGAAGAAGTACCCCTTCTTCAACAGGGTTCATGGTTCTACTCCCCCTATTTTCTCATCCCAAAGAAAACAGGAGGCTACAGACCCATCCTAGATCTCAGAGCTGAACAAGTTTCTATACAAGGAGAAATTCAAGATGATTTCTCTGGGTACTCTCCTTCCATACCTCCAGAGTCAGGACTGGCTTTGTTCTCTAGACCTCAAGGATGCATACACCCATGTCCTCATCCATACAACACAGAGAAGGTTCCTTTACCAAGGAAAGCACTACCAATACAGAGTGCTTCCTTTCGGTCTGGCCTCTGCTCCAAGAGTGTTCACAAAATGCATGGCAGTGGTAGCTGCATTTTTACGCACTCTGGGGATATTCGTATTCCCATATCTGGACGACTGGCTCATCTGAGCTCCATCTCAGTCAGAGGCCCAGACCTCCCTGGCCTGCACAAAGCATCTTCTTCAGTATCTGGGACTGGTGATCAATATTCCCAAATCCCATCTCACCCCTACTCAGTCTCTATTTATTTTATTTATTTACATTTCTTATATACCGCACTATTTGCGATCAGCGCGGTTTACATACAACAAAATGGTATCCGACAATAAACAAAGTCAGGTCATTACATTGAAACAGGAACAAGTAATTTGGAGAACAGGGTAAACTATATACATATGTGGAGCATTGAAAAGGGTAACTATATACAAGTCAGATGGGGTTATTGGTTATTGACTTCATAGGGGCCTTACTAGATACTACAACTGCAAGAGCCTATCTCCCCCAGGCCCGTTGCCTACGCTTGGTGCAGTTAGCCTCCCAGATTCAGTTAAAATCCCATTTAACTGCTCGAGAGATGCTACAACTCTTAGGCCACATGGCATCCACAGTGCATGTGGTTCCTTATGCTCGCCTTCACATGAGGGCAGCTCAGTGGACTCTATCCACCCAATGGACCCAGGCATCAGGTTGCCTGTCAGACAAAATAGCAACCTCCAGTCACCTCTTTTGGTCCCTCCACTGGTGGAAATCCACTCAATCTGTTGTTGGGGTCCCCCTTTCAACAGGTGCTACCCCAAGCAACCCTTACAACAGATGGGGACCAACACCTTCAAGATCTCTCCACTCAGGGCATCTGGTCTCCACAGGAGACATCTCTCCATATCAACCTCTTAGAGCTCAGAGCAATCTTCTTGGCTCTCAGAGTATTTCACACCCTGCTCAGCTACAGGACAGTCCTCATCCATACGGACAATCAGGTAGCCATGTTCTATGTGAACAAGCAGGGGGGGACGGGCTCTCTGTCGCTTTGCAACGAAGCTCTGAGATTGTGGGCCTTCACCAGAGAGCATCAAATCCATCTCATGGCAGTGTATCTTCCAGGGGTTCAAAACTCTTGGACAGACAGACTCAGTCGAGTTCTGCTTCCACACGAATGGTCCCTCCATGGGGACCAGATAGCCAGGATTTTCCGGATTTCGGGTACCCCAGACATAGACCTATTTGCAAGTCCGTGGAATGCCAAACTTCCCCGGTTTTGTTCCAGGATTCCGTGTCAGGGAGTTCAGGCCAGGGATGCCTTCCTCCTTCACTGGGGGCAAGACTTCCTCTATGCCTTTCCACCTATTCCCCTCATCCCCAAGACTCTGTTCAAGCTTCAGAGAGACAAGGGATCTATGATCCTCATAGCACCACATTGGCAACGCCAAGTGTGGTACCCTCTACTTCTGCATCTCTCTCAAGCTCCCTCCCTAGACCTGGGGTCTGCTCCAGATTTCCTCTCCCAAGAGGAGGGAACCCTGTGGCATCCAAATCTTCAATCTCCATCTCAAAGCCTGGTTGCTGAAGGCCTAGACCTTCAAGATTTACACCTTTCTCAGCAAGTGAAGGATATCCTTCATGCTTCCAGAAAGCCTTCCACCAGACGCTCTTATGCTTTTAAATGGAAAAGGTTTTCCATTTGGTGTGCAGAAAATGGTCTTGACCCTTCTGCAATACCTTTGAATTCATTACTAGACTATTTGCTGCATTTATCCCATGCAGGCCTTAAAACAAATTCAATCAGAGTCCATTTGAGTGCTATTGAAGCCTCTTAATGGACAACCTATTTCCTCTCATAGCAAGGTTCATGAGAGGCCTTCTTTTAACTAAACCTCCCATTAGACCACCTCCAGTGGCATGGGACTTAAATCTGGTTCTTGGCCAGCTTATGAAGCCACCCTTTGAACCCTTAGCCACTACCTCCTTGAAATTCCTTTCCTGGAAGGTTATTTTTCTCATTGCACTCGCCTCAGCTCGCCGTATCAGTGAGTTACAAGCTCTAGTGGCTAATCCTCCTTATACAAGGTTCCATCATGACAAGGTAGTTCTCAGAACTAATCCACACTTTATGCCTAAAGTGGTCTCACTTTTTCATCTGAACCAGGAGGTATATTTACCTGTCTTCTTTCCAGGGCCTCATGCATCAAGTGCAGAGAGGAGTCTTCATACCCTGGATTGCAAAAGAGCACTTGCTTTCTATTTACAAAGAACACAGCAACATAGAAAGTCCTCTCAACTTTTTGTTGCTTTTGATCCTTCCCATTTAGGACTTCCAGTCTCTAAGAGAACTCTGTCCAATTGGATTGCTCAGTGTATTTCCTTCGCCTACCAGAGTAAGAACCTTTCTCTGGAAGGTCATGTCACAGCTCACAATGTGAGGGCCATGGCAGCCTCTATGGCTCATCTAAACTCTGTGTCCATTGACCAAATCTGTCGAGCAGCCACCTGGGCCTCGGTTCATACCTTCACAGCCCATTACTGCTTGGACAAGGATTCCCGCCGGGATGCCTTGTTTGGTCAGGCTGTTCTCAAACACCTGTTCCATACCTAATCAACTCCTGCCCTCCATCCCTGACTGGATGCCTGAGATTCATAGGTGGAGATGGAGCCCTTCCAGGGACTCACAATCTGGGTGATCTCCCAGGCATCTCTAGCTGGGGAGTCCCCATATGTGAAGACTCATTCCTGCTTGTTCCTGGAGATAGCACAGTTACTTACCTGTAACAGGTGATCTCTGGGAACAGCAGGAATTAGTCTTCACAACCCTCCCACCTCCCCTAGGAGTTGTATCTCTATCTATCTTTCCTCTCTCTCTCTCTTTGTCTCAGCTTTAAAACTCGAACTGGAGAGAGACGGTTGGGAAAGGCGGGAAGGCAGCGCGCAGGCGCTGTGGGATGCTCCCAAAAGCTTTCCTTTTGGACGCTGGGGAGCGTTCCCGCGCAGGCTCTGTCGGTACCGATGATACCCATATGTGAAGACTAATTCCTGCTGTTCCCAGAGATCACCTGTTACAGGTAAGTAACTGTGCTTTCTTTGCAATCATTGACTTAATATACCAATTATCTACATTCAATTTACAACACAAGGATTTGTCCACAGCTCATATTAGGCATTTTTATGCTCTACCATACGGTAGCATGGGCAGTGAACATATCCAGTGCATCCCATTTTGTAACATAGAAACATAGAAATATGATGACAGAAAAAGACCACATGGCCTATCTAGTCTGTCCTTCCATATAACAACTACAACAGTCCCCTTTTTACCTTTAGAGATCCTCTGTTTGTCCCATGCTTTTTTGAATTCAGTTACTGTCCATCTCTACCACCTCCACTGGGAGACTATTCCACGGGTCCACCACTCTTTCCATAAAGAAATATTTCCGCATATCACTCCTGAATCTATCGCCCTTCACCCTCATCCCATGTCCCCTCGTAGCAGAACTTGCTTTCAATTGAAAGAGGCTCTCTCCCTGAACATTTATGCCACGGAGGTATTTAAACATCTCAATCATATCACCTCTATCCCGCCTTTCCTCTAAGGTGTACATATTAAGATCCTTAAGTCTGTCCTCATATGCATTATAATGAAGACCACTAATCATTTTAGTAGCCACCCTCTGCACCGACTCCATCCTGTTCACATCCTTTTGAAGGTGCGGTCTCCAGAATTGCACACCATACTCCAAATGAGGTCGCACCAAAGACTTGTACAGAGGCATTATCACCTCCTTTTTTCTGCTAGCCATTCCTCTCCGTATGCACCCAAGCATCCTTCTAGCTTTTGCCGTCGCCTTTTCTACCTGTTTAGCTACTTTAAGATCATCAGACACAACCATACCTAGGTCCCGCTCTTCTTTAGTGGACAAAAGTACTTCACCCCCTATACTATATTGTAATGTTTGGACCTCCATTATTTATGTGGGTAACCCTACTTATATACGCTCTTTCATACTTGGAATAACAACACAAGAGATTCCACCAAATCTTCCACTCCAATTTATGTGGACGTTTCCAATTAGTAATTATCAATTTTAAAGCTGTTAAAGGCCTGAGGATAATACGCTGGGACAAGGGAGCTGAAAAATTCAGCACCCGTTGGATTCTGGTCCAAACTGGTTTCCAAAACAGCTGAACGTTAGGGCAATCAAGAACCATATGAGCGAGCGTTCCCACTTCATTTTGACAAGACCAGCACAGGCCACCTTTGTTCTTATCCCATTTGGAAAGCTTAACCGGGATAATATATACAGAATGCATGAGAAAATACATTGCTTGGGTAAGTGCAACTGACCTGGAAACCCAAATAGGAGCCCAAAGAAGCGCCCAGGTTTGAGATGAAAAAGAAATATCCACGTCGTTTTCCCAAACCCTCATAATGCTGGTCATATTAGTGGGGAAAATGATCTCTTAAAGCATAGAATATGGAAACCACACCAACCTTAACGGCCACCACCTTGATATGTTTAAGGAGACCCCAAGTTGGAAACAAGGTTGTCATATCAACTTTTGCTCCAGCAATACAGAGCCAAAGTTGCAACCATTGGTAGTAGCTAGAGGGAGGGAGCTTAAACTCTCTTTGGAGAGAGAGAAAAGGTTTCCAGGCGCCCTCATTTAATAGCTGCCTTATCGACCATATGGCACAGGCCTGCCACTGTTTCCAGGCAAAAGAAAGCTTTCTGATTTTGAGCAAAGGATTCCACCAGAGTGGTAGGGCCCTAGAAGGTGGATTGTCTGCAACTAAAAGTGGAAGAAGAGCTTGAAAAGCTCTTTGTGTCGAAACAATGACCTGTCCAACCAACATATGCTCGGGGTGTCGCATACCTATCAATAAATGAATCAGACAGAGAGCTTTCAACCTCTAACCAAACTGTTTTTTGTGGAAGTCCTTCCAATATGGTCCATAACGCCCCCCTGCTTTAACAGGTAAGCATAATGATACCAATGGAAATCTGGAAAATGAACACCTTCCTGATGTCTGCCGGCTTTTAAACTCTGTATATTCTTTCCACCTTTTCTTGATCTTCTTGGCATCATTCAGCATGGATCCTTGAGCATCTTTTAGCATTCCAATTCAAGGCTAGAATCTTTTCTTTAACTCTCATTATCTTTAGGAAAGCTGATCTTGTTCTAATAGTTTGATTCTGTTTCATTGCATAAAGAATAAGAAACAACAAAAGACAAAAATTTGAAATGGAAAACCCAGAAATCAGATACCAAGCTGTAAAACATGGAAAAAAGAGGAACAAAAATGCATGTCCTCCTGAAATGAACTATAAATGCATATTTTCAAAGATGGCATTTTTATTCTCTAAACTGACACACTTTTGTACCTTTCTTGTCCATCTTATTTTAACAGTTGGGTTGGTCCCAGTCTCTTTACTACTTCCTCTTGTTGGTTTTCTTCTAAGTCCTTTTCTTTTCCAAGATCCCATTTCCATTTTCTGTTTCTTCACACTCCATCTTTTGTCCTTTCCTTCACTCCATCTCTGATATTGAGCCTTCTATTTCTCTCATTTGCCTTTTACCTAACTATTTTTTTAAAATTATTTATTTACTATTTCTTCTATACCGCACTATTCGTTATCAGCGCGGTTTACATGGAACGAAACAATCAGACGGGTACATAAGTCTGAGTTTACAAATAACAGGAAAGCCAACTTGGATAACAAGAGAACTATTTACAAAAAACTTTGTCACAGTCTTCCTCTTTTCACCATTCATCTACTTACCGGCTTTCTATTTCCTAATCGTGTTTCCCTAGTCCTTCCATTCTACATCCGTCTCATTCCTTTGCCAGCATCCTATCCAACCTCTCGTCTTTCATCCACTTCCTTCTCCATTTCCTCTCTCTAATCCGCTCCTCCCCAGACTTTTACTACCTTCTGCTTTTCATCCCTTTGCCATCCCCAGCTCCTTCCCTAATACTTCTCTCCACCTCCAGGCCCTTTCTTATTTCTTACTCCCATCCAGGCTTTCATTTCCCCTTTCACTTCTCCCATTCTATCCTCTTTCACCTGCTTCCTGTGGCTCTCATCCACTCCATAGCACACTGTCCTTTTCAACTGCCCCCCAAACCCACCAGGTCCTTCAAACCACCTCCCCTCCCCATAATTTTGCACTTGGTCTCAGTCCTACTTATACTCCTCACCCAAGCACCTTGTCCCCACTATCTTCTTAATGTCTAGTCAATTTCTTAGTCCCCACTGTTCCCCCAAACAACTCACAATCCCATCTAAGCTCCAAGTCCTCACTTAAAATCCCAATACCCAGTAGAGTCTTTCTTCTGTTTTATCACCCAGTCTTGGTCTCCATCTGTCATTTCCTGCTTTCCTACATCCCATGTCCCTAGTACCTGCCCTCCTGCCTCCTACTTGCCTTCCCCAGCACCCACACATTTACTTCCTCCAGTATTCATTAACCTTGTCTTTCCTCCTCCCTACCTCAGCATGTGTTTATACCCTTCCCTGTCAACCTTCCCTTGGTTGACTTCGCTTCTTCCCCTCTCCCCATAATATTTGTCATCCTCTCCCTTCTCACTCCCCCAGCATCTCCCTCTTTTTCCTACTCTGACCCTAGCATTTGCCAGTATTAGCCCCCTTTCAAACCCAGGACCCCAGCCTTTTTCCAGTCCCATCTCCACAGACCTAGTATCAGCCCATTTCCAGTTCCCTCAGCCCCAGTATCAACCCATTTCCAGTACCAGTCCTCAGCCCCAGTATCAGCCCATTTCCAGTCTCGGTCCCCTATTCCCTGTATCATCCAACTGCCAGTATTAGTCAGCTCTCCAGCCCCTGTATCAGCCCATTTCCTGATACCCCAACCCCCCCAGTATCAGCCCATTTTCAATCTCGGCCTCCAATTTCCAGTATCAGCCAGTTCCCCAGTCCCTGTAATAACCCATTGCCAGTACCAACCCCCCCCTAGTGGCAGTATCAATCCACTACCATCCTCCAGCTAAGTTACTGTCCCCCACAGCTGCAGTTTCAGCCAGCCATCTCTCCCCCTTTCCTGCAGTAACAGTCGTGGGAGAATTTGCTTTAGCTCCCATGGCTGTATTAGTGCTCAGCACAGCCGGGGAAGCATTGGATTTTGCTCCCGTAGTTGTATTAATGTTTAATATAGCTGCGGGAGCAAAAGCAAATTCTCACGATTGTGTTAATTTTTAATACAGCCACGGCTGGGGAGGCAGAGGGCGGGCTGGAAGAGAGCCAGTGTGGCAGGCTTGGTGCATCCTGAGCCAGTGCCTCATTGGCTCACCTCTTGGGCCGGCCCTGGATCCATGGCACAGACAATCCCAAATTGCTGGACCCCCACTCCCCCTCTTAAGCACCCCGCAGACATCTCCTGATCCCTATAGGGAACTGTCTAGGGGGAATTGGAGCACACCCAAAAAATCAATGTGCTGGCTAGTCAGTCAGGCCTCCCTCCCTCCCCCTTCAAAATGTAATCATCTGGCTAACCCCCTGGGGGATCCCCACTTCCCAACCCCCATGCCATTACCTTAAAATTCCTGGTGATCAAATCGCCACAGGGAGGCAGGAGCAGGGTCTCTCAGCTGGTGTAACAAAATTGGCACCGTTCTTGCAGTGAGGACGTTAAGGGGCAGGACCATGAGTTTGATGTCATTTTGATTAGCGACAACGATGGGACAGGAGTAGGGGACACTGCTCCTGCCCCTTGTGGGTACCAGACCACCTGGAATTTGTAGGTAATAGCTTGAGGGGTGGGGGGGGGGCTACATGACCGTCTCTGGCTGGCTAGCTGGGCAATTCAATTTTGAAGGGAGGGAAGGGGGAAGGACTAGCCAGTGTGCTGTGACTTGTCAGAAATGCCCCAATCCCCTTCCCCCTCCCTCCCAGGCAGTTCCCCGTGGAGATAGGGTGCTGCCCAGTGGGGGTTACTGAAGGAGGGTGGGGGGGGTCCAGCAATTTGGGATTATCGGTGTTGCGAATCAGTATATCCGTAGCAATGGCGATTGTTTTAAGTCAGGGGGCTCTGTTTGGGCATGGGGGATTGGCTGTATTGAAGATGGCTGCTGTCAAACAGCAGTGGCCATGAAGTGGAGCAAGCAGCATCAGCTGCAGTTTATGCCGTCTCTTGAGGTGGCCTTAACTGCAGCCATAATCAGCTGCCTCCTGAGTCCACTGCATGAAATGTGCATATCGCAGAAGATTGCACGCAATATCTGCATTTCAAATATGTTAGCTGCTATCACCAGGCAATATTTCTGCGTTAGCCTGCTAATGTCATTTGGTAGACAGACCTCTTAAAGTTTAAACGTTGGGAGGCTGACCAGAATGTGTCTTGGGTTACTTTAAGAGTTATTTGGACAAATTCTAGGTTTTCAGATTTTTCCATGGCTCCCTGTTTAAAAGTTGGCTGGACAAGATTTATCCGCTAAACTTTGGATTAAGATGGAAATGTGTCAGAAGCATGGTTATACTTTTGAGCAGAAGCACCTGTTCTAGCTGTCTAGATATATTCATTGTATAGACTTAACTGATAGCTTTAACCTGCTATTCAAATAACATTAATTGGATGACTTATTTGGTTATATTTAAACTGGATTTCTTGCCACTAACTAGGGGCCTCAAGGCCTTTCCTATTTTAATAAAGATCGTTTTTAACCTTTAAACACTAATGAACTAGCACCATCAATAACTGACCATTCAGGATGCTGATAGGGTTTTTTATTCTGTGTATTCTGCATTTCTGCCTGATTCCCTGCTGCCTACAGCACTGACATCTTGCTGATGCACTCTTGCAGTGTTGTCAGTTGGCTTAAATTTGGGAAAAGACAGATTTCCAAATGACCCTCCAGTTGGGCACAAGTTCTCTCACAAATTTATTCCTGTCTCAAGAAGGTATAAACGTGTGTGTTAGAAAGTGCATGTAGATGCACATGTGGCATGGAGGAGTAGCTTAGTGGTTAGGGTAGCAAGCTGGCACCACAAAGACCAGTGTTCAAATCCCACTGGTACTCCTTGTGGCCTTGGGCAAGTCACTTAACCCTCCACTGCCTCAAGTACAAACAGATTGTAAGCCCTCCAGGGACAGGGGAAATGCCTACTGTACCTGAATGTCACTTTGATCTACAGGTGAGCTGTTGATAGATAAAAATATCCAAGCTGCGCTCCTTGGAATGTCAATATGCAGATCATGTTAAAGTAGGTACAGTCTTGCCTACCTTTTACACATGTATGCCCACAGGCAGTCTTCTAACAACCATTTTTCATGTGTAAAACATGCTTTAAACAGAGTGCTTTATAAAATTATCTAACTGCTTAATTACCTGGACAAATTCCTTTTAAAAGTGCCTTCTGAATGTTTGCTCACCAGTATGCGGTTATCTCTGCCGCCTCTTCCCCACCCCAGATGGTGGTGCTCAAGCGGTCCAGAGTCCCTTGTCTGCCCTAGGTCTGGAGACATGCTCCCCGAATGCACCCTCATTGCTTTGGAGTTTCTGGAAAAGGATGTTACTGTATTGATAGCCTACTAATCCTCTCCAAGATCCTTCATCCTTGGACCTCATTTTTTTATTTCTGTTTTCAGATGGTACAAAACTTCCAGGATGAATCTTGTTTTCTAATCAGCACCTTAAAGGGTAAGTATTTCATGCTTTTTTCCCTAAGTCTTCGTCCAAGTGAACAATTTTGCAAAAACGTGATTAGAGTCTGTATGTCAGTCAAATTTATTGGTGAATTTGGGGCAGACCTTGGCAGGGCCAGAGGCAGGTCAGTGTGGGACCTCTGGGTATTGTGTGTGTACCGGTATGAGCTGCTGATGATGGGGGAGGGGAGAGCTGGGTAGAGCTGGTGCTAGGCGGTAAGCCTGGTAAGCATGGCAGGGGGGGGGGGCGCTGAGATTAGAGGGGTGCCATTGCTAACGGCCTGCTTCCTTGTCACTGATCCCTTCACTCCTTCTGCTGCCATTGCTGCCACCTCTGCATAGGATAACAAGTGCAGCGCCAGGCAGAAGGCAGCGCAAGACCACCCCAGAGAAACCGATTCTGCTCCTGCAGGCAAAAGACGGCACACGCACAGAGACGAATCCTGCACGTGGTACATGCTGCTCCCACAGGCAGAAAACAGCACAGATCGCGGCACTCTGAGTGCACATGCTGAACAAGGGGGGGGAGGTAGGTTACAGGAAAACAGGGGAGATGACAGAAATGGGGGGGGCATTAAGAGGTGGAGAGGAAATGTTGGATGTGGAGGGGCACAGGGAGACAGAGGGAAGATGGGGGCTGGGAATAGAGAGGAAGAGGCAACATCCTAGACCGTGGGGGGGGGGGGGGAGGGGAGGGGGAGAGCTAGGGAGATATGAAGGAAGTCTATGTGGAGATGCTGGACATGGGGGGTGGATGAATGACATAGGGTAATAGGGAGGGAGAAGATGGACATGGGGTAAATAGGTCGAGAGACAGATGCTGGTCATGGGAGTGATAGGGAGGGGATAGAATGGAATGGAGATGGGGGGAGATGCTGGAGATGGGGGATAGGAATGGAGAGGGAAAGATGTTGGATATGGAATAGGAAGTGAGAAAGGGGACACAAAGGTAGAGAGAGTAGAGATGGAGGGAAAGAGAAAATGAGCCACTGGGTGGGATGGGGAGGGATGTTAAACATGGAGGGAGCGAGAGAGAGTGAGTGAAAGATTGTGGAATAATGGACCAGGGAAGAAGAGGTGGGGAATGGGAGGACTGAGGTGAGGGTTGAAAAGTGGTAGGTAGATGGAGTAAAAAAAAGGGGGGGGATTGAGGATTGGATATTAAGAAATAGTGAAATCTGAGTGGACAGAGAACAAATTAAATAGAAGAAAGCTGAAAGGAAAAGATCACTATCCAAGATGGAAGGAAATGAAGAAAACAGAAGACAAGAAATGACAGATGGGCTAGAGACTGTAGAAAGAAAGCTAAGAGAAGACAGAGGAAAGCAGAAACTTCAGATTGGGACCAGAATGATCAGAGAAGAAATGGCCAGACTACAAAGGTAGAGACATTTTATTTTCAATTTAGTGATTGGACATTGCACTATTTTTATATTTTGCACAGTATGGGGAAATGCGTCTGTTTCTCTGCTGTTGCAGTGCATGTAGAGTCTGGCTTCTTGGGGTTTTTTAGTTTTAATTTTGTCTGCATATTTTTATTTTATTTTAGGTTGTGGTCACTATTATGTACTCTGTGGGAGTCTGTGTTCTGAGTGTAATCAAGGCCAGGTGTTCTGTCAACATGGATTCTCCAGGACCAAGCAGGAAGTCAGTCCTCACTTATGGGTGACGTCGGCGCCGACGGAGCCCTCGCGGAGCAATTTTCCCCAGCTTTCAAAGAAAGCCTTTGGGAATTGCAGCGCGCATGCGCGGTCGTCTTCCCGCCCGAGGGTGCCATCTTAGCCAGTCTTCTTTTTTTCCGCGGAGCCCTACAGACGTCCCCGTCTTGTCCCCGCGAAAAAGTTGATTTTCTTCTTTATTTTATCCTTTTTTTCTTTCGGTTCGACGCCGATCGTTTTCCGCCCGGACTCGCGACGCCGGTCTCGAGTCCTCTTACTTATTTTCGGTTTTTCTGACTTGGTCAGCTTTCGTTTTCGTTTTCCCTGGCAGCCCGGTCCTTTGACCTCGCAGGGGCCCTTTTTCCCCCGATGGCTGCCAGTGGGTTTAAGCGGTGTGGTCGGTGTGACCGAAATATGTCACTAACCGACACACACGACTTTTGCCTCCGCTGCCTGGGCCCGGATCATGAGGAACTGATCTGTGGGCCCTGCAGCAAACTGTCGTCAAAGGCGTTGAGAAGTCGGCGGCATCAGCGTGAGAGAATCTTCGCTGACCCCAGCCGTACCCGGACCTCGTCGGAGGCCTCCGTGTCGAAAGGCTCCAGCTCGGACCGTCGCCGGAGCTCCTCCGACCGAGGTTCTCCCTCCGGGGACCATCGTCGGAAGGAAAAACCCGCGAGGGCGGCATCGGTGGACGCTCCTGGTTCCGCGAGGGCCAGGTCGCATAGCCCCGACAGCCGCCCCGGGTCCTTGGAGAAGGAACACATCCCGAAGCGACCTCGCCTGGAGTCGGAGATGCCTGCCCGGGTAAGTCCTGTGGTCCTTCTGGACTCGCCTCCGCGACAGCCGACGTCGGGCCCGACGCCGTCGGGGCCCGAGTCGGGGGCTGCTGGGTCACCTGAGCTCGGACTCAGGTTGACGGCCTTGGAGAGCAGACTGTCTGCCTTCATGGACCAGCAGAGGGCACTGCTCGCTGGCCTCGCTGGCGCCGCTGCCCCGACCGCCGGGACGTCGACATCCAAGTCGACCCCGGAGACCGAGCCGATCCTCGAGTCGATGAGAACTCGAGTCGATCCTCGGTCGAGGTCACCCTCGGCCTCCCGTTCGGGACCGAGGTCGCCGACGCCGACTCCCTCGGCGTCGGGGCGGCTGGCGCCGCACCCTGCCCGGGCCGACCCCACCGAGTCCTCGTCGGAGTCGGTCTGGGAGTCTGAGGAGGAAGAGTCACCTGATTCTTTCCGGACTCGGTGTGTCCCATCGGACTCACCGGAGTCCGAGCCTCGGAAGCAGTCCCCCCCGGAGGATGCCCGGTTCTCGGACTTCGTTAGGGATATGGCCAAGGCTTTGGCCTTCCCTGCGGATCCCGAGGAGGAGCCTCGAGCCGAAGAGCTCGACGCCCTCCAGTATGACTCTCCCGCGAGGGAACACTTTACTGTGCCGGTTCCTCCTATGCTGGAACGACTACTCTTCCGCATGTGGGAGAGTCCGGCCTCCTCGCCGGTCCTGAGCAAGCGGGTCGATTCTATCTATCGGGTCCGCAAGAGCCCTGGCTTTCAAAAGGCACAGCTGCCACACCATTCCATGGTAGTGGAATCGGCCATGCATCGTCTTAAGAGCCAGAAGATGCACTCCTCGGTGCCTCCTGGAAGGGAGGCCCATAACCTGGATGGCCTTGGCAAGAAGTGCTTCCAGGGCTCTATGCTCGCATGTCGTGTCCAGACTTACCAGCTATACATGGGCATGTATCTCCGGGATCTGGCTAAAGAGCTAGCCGGATTCTCCGCTGGTCTCTCCGAGGAGCCCTTGCGGAGGTTCCTAGCCTTGTCCACGGGCATTCGGGAATGCTCAAAGTTCATGTCCCGAGCAGCCTATGATGGCTTTGAAGCCTCGGCTCGAGTGGCCGCAGCCGGCATCGGTGCCCGCCGACAGGCTTGGCTTCAGTCGTCTGACCTTGAGCCCTGGGTACAGGACAAGTTGGTCGATGTCCCCTGCCGAGGCGAAAACCTCTTTGGCAAGCCCATGGCGGAAAAGGCTGCACAAATTGAGACTGAGACTCTCACCAGGACCAGGCTTTCTAGGAAGACCTCCGCCCCTTCCCAGAAAAAGAAGGGCTCGGGGAAAAAAGTCCTTTTACCCGAGGAAGGCGGCTGCCTACAAACAATACCCCCATTATCAGGCCCCTGCAGCTCCCCAACAGGGCCAGCAGGCCAAGGGACGGGGTAACGGGTCCCGTAGGCAGCAAGCCCCCAAGCCTGCACCACCAGCCCCTGCTCAGCAGGGTGGGGGTTTTTGACTCGCTCAGCATAGCCTCTCCCCCCCCGCTGGTTCCTCCCAGCACCGGAGGCCGGCTGGTTCACTTCGCCCACAGGTGGTCCAGCATCACCGCAGATGCCTGGGTGCTTCAGGTCGTGCGAGAAGGCTACCTTCTCCACTTCCATCAGGTCCCTCCCTCCTATTTTCCGGGAGAGCCTCCGCGCCCCCCTCTGCACAGGGAGTTGCTCCTTCAGGAGTTAGCAGGTCTTCTGCAGGAACAGGCGGTGGAACCGGTGCCACACCACCTGAGAGGTCAAGGCTTTTATTCGAGGTATTTTCTGATACCAAAGAGAACAGGGGGCCTCAGACCCATCCTGGACTTGCGCAACCTCAACAAGTTCCTTGTGCGGGAGAAGTTCAAAATGCTTACCCTTGGAATCCTTCTGCCCTACCTCCAGCAGGGAGATTGGCTATGCTCCTTGGATCTAAAGGATGCCTACACGCACATCCTCATCCACCCAAGCCACCGCCAATACCTAAGGTTTGTGGTGGCAGGAAATCATTACCAGTACAGAGTACTGCCCTTTGGCCTGTCCTCCGCACCGCGAGTCTTCACAAAATGTCTCGCGGTCGTGGCGGCCCATCTCCGGCTTCACGGCCTCTATGTCTTTCCGTACCTCGACGACTGGCTCATCAGAGCAGCGTCCGCTCAGGAGGTCACCAACGCCACGTGCCGCACGGTGACTCTGCTGCAGCACTTGGGCTTTGTTATAAACTTCGCAAAGTCCACTTTGCTCCCCTCACAGGATCTCGAGTTCATCGGCGCAAGGCTGCACACTCCTCAGGCGCGAGCGTACCTACCGCTCGACAGGGCTCAACGGCTCATGGACCTAGCCGACCGCTTTCGCAGCCAGCCCCTGGTCTCCGCCAGGCGCTTCCTGAGACTGCTCGGCCATATGGCTTCCACCGTCCATGTGACCCCCAATGCCCGCCTGAATATGCGGTCTGCTCAATGGTGTCTCCGCCAGCAGTGGCGACAAGCCACGGGCGGCCTAGCAGACCTAGTGCGCGTTTCCGAGCCGCTGGTCTCGTCTCTCCGGTGGTGGCTCCGGCAGCCGAACCTGCTATTCGGAATGCCTTTCCAGTCCCCTCAGCCGACCCGGGTGCTGACCACCGATGCATCCCTCCTGGGCTGGGGAGCACATTGCCAAGAGGCACGTACTCAGGGCCTCTGGACCACGTGGGAGTCTGCTCAGCAGATCAACTTCCTGGAGCTCAGGGCGATCCGCCTAGCTCTCAAGGCCTTCTCCCACCTGACTTCCCAACAGTCCGTCCTTGTCCAGACGGACAATCAAGTTGCCATGTTCTACGTGAACAAGCAGGGGGGCACGGGCTCCTTCCTCCTCTGTCGGGAGGCACAGAAGCTCTGCTCTTGGGCCGTCAGTCACGGCATTCTCCTCAAGGCAGTTTATCTCCCGGGCCAAGAAAATTGCCTTGCAGACAAACTCAGCAGGGTCCTCCAGCCGCACGAGTGGCGTCTGGATCCCTTGGTAGTTCAGAAGCTCTTCCTCAAGTGGGGTCTCCCCACGGTGGATCTCTTTGCCAGTCCTCACAACCGGCAGCTTCCTCGCTTCTGCTCTCGTCAGCCGCACCCCCTTCGGGTTGCGGCGGACGCCTTTCTGATCTCGTGGTCGGGGAGCCTTCTGTACGCTTTCCCTCCCATCCCGCTAGTCTCTCGGACTCTTTTCAAGGTTCTCCGAGACAAAGCCTTCATGATCCTGGTGGCCCCTCGCTGGCCCAGGCAGCCGTGGTTTCCGCTCCTGTTGCAACTGGCAGTGGAGGATCCAATCCCTCTGGGGGTACAACCGGATCTCCTCACTCAGGATCAGGGGTCCCTCCTGCACCCCAACCTCAGGTCTCTCAACCTCATGGCCTGGCTGCTGAGAGGGTAGTCCTTGCTCCCCTTCTCCTGCCGGCGGAGGTGGAGGAGGTCGTCTTGGCTTCGCGACGGCCTTCTACCCGCAAATGCTACGCCCTTAAATGGCGTCGCTTTGCAGTCTGGTGTACCCAACAGTCTCAGGATCCCTTCTCCTGCCCGGTGTCGGTGATCTTGCAGTACTTGCTGCACCTCTCTAATCTGGGACTTAAGTCCAACTCCGTCAAAGTTCACCTCAGTGCTCTTTCAGCACATCATGTGCCGGT
Organism: Ichthyophis bannanicus; assembly: GCA_033557465.1. Lineage (NCBI taxonomy): Eukaryota > Metazoa > Chordata > Amphibia > Gymnophiona > Ichthyophiidae > Ichthyophis > Ichthyophis bannanicus. The sequence continues at coordinate 841,179,363 of CM066036.1, read as the reverse complement.
GGACGGCAGACCTCTCTCCAATGACCCTCTCGTAGCGCGGTTTTCTCCGAGGTCTCCTTCTACTTAAACCACCTCTGCGCCCGCCAGCGCCTGACTGGGACCTGAATGTGGTTTTGCAGCGGATCACCTGTCCGCCTTTTGAACCTATGGCTACCTGTTCTCTCCGTTTTCTGTCTTGGAAAACACTGTTCTTGATAGCCCTCACTTCCGCTAGACGCGTCAGTGAATTGCAGGCCCTCGTGTCTGATCCCCCTTACACTAGGTTCTACAAGAATAGGGTGGTCCTACGGACTCATCCGAAATTTCTGCCTAAAGTGGTCTCCCCTTTTCACATCAATCAGGAGGTGGTACTTCCAACCTTCTTTCCCAGACCACACTCCAGCCGAGCTGAGACGGTCCTCCATACCCTGGACTGTAGAAGGGCTCTGAACTTCTACCTTGACCGTACGCGGGAGCACCGTAAAGCTGCTCAGCTTTTTGTGTCTTTCGACCCCAATTGATTGGGGCTCCCGGTCTCCAAGCGTACTCTGTCCATCTGGGTTGCGGACTGTATCTCTTGGGCTTATGGGGCAGCCGGACTCTCCTTAGAAAGTCGAGTCACGGCTCATTGCGTTCAGGCAAAGGCCACGTCAGTGGCTTACCTCCGCTCTGTTCCGCTGGCAGACATCTGCCGGGCCGCTACTTGGTCTTCGAGCCAGACTTTTGCGGTCCATTACTGTCTCGAGAGGGAGTCCCGTAGGGACAGTGCTTTCGGACAGGCAGTCCTCCGTAATCTCTTTGAGGTCTGAGCAACTCCTACCCTCCATCCCGGATGTGGGCTACCGGTGGGTGATAATTCAGCGAAGATTCTATCCTTCTGTGCTGCTGAGCTAGAGGGAGCTCATTTTTGTGCTTAGGGTCTCCGGTAGCCTTGAGCTTGGGAGTCCCATAAGTGAGGACTGACTTCCTGCTTGGTCCTGGAGAAAGCGTAGTTACTCACCTGTAACAGGTGTTCTCCAGGAGCAGCAGGAATCAGTCCTCACTACCCTCCCTCCTCCCCTTGGAGTTGCAATCGTCTGCTTATGTTCTTTTTGCAAATTTTTTATGCTGTCTTTTTTAGCTATGTCATCTGACTGGCTAAGATGGCACCCTCGGGCAGGAAGACGACCGCGCATGCGCGCTGCAATTCCCAAAGGCTTTCTTTGAAAGCTGGGGAAAATTGCTCCGCGAGGGCTCCGTCGGCGCCGACGTCACCCATAAGTGAGGACTGATTCCTGCTGCTCCTGGAGAACACCTGTTACAGGTGAGTAACTACGCTGTTTGTGCGTAGGAATCTGTACTGTAGTAATCTGACTTATTCAGCTCTTCAAACAGGTGTTTAGATGTTCTAGGGCCCACTGTAATATTTACAAAGCTGCTTTTTTTTCTGCATAAGCTCCTTTTTGTATGAGGTTTGGAAGCTGGTGCTGGTATAGTATAGTAGATTTGCTCTGTAGATCCTCTAATTTTTGTAGGGTTTTATATTCGTTCACAATATGCCTGGTACTGGAGAATGTTTGTCGTTACTGAGATGAGATGATCACAATTAGAGTTTATTTATTTTACTATACTGAACTCTGAGGGTGAGTGTCCTAGTTCTGCTCTGCCCCTACTGTTGAGGGAGGGGTTTCTGTGGATGCAGACTATATGTTCATGGGGAAGAGATTCAAAGGCAGATGATATATCGAGGAAGATTAGTAGACATCCTTGGGTAGGTGTTTGTGTATGAGATCACTGAATCTAAGAGGAATGTGATTAGTTTCCACACCATGGTTCCTTTTAAATCCATGTTGGAAGGGGAAAGGGGGCATGATCATCGATATAATTCTGCAGTTGAGTTTGCGCAATCTTTTCCGTTATTTTTGCCAGGAGAAGGATTCTTGATATCTGTCTGTAGGATGCGGGTATGGTGGGGTCAAGTTTGTTTCCTTTTAGGATGGGGCGAATTGAGCTCTTTTTCAGGAGTGCTGGCATAATACCAGTGTGAAGGGAAGTTTTCATTATGGATAGGATGTAGGGGCTAAGTTTCCTTTGTGCTTTTTATCCATGAGACGGGGCATGGATCAAGGGCAGAGGTAGATGCATTGAGGTTTTTTATGACAGTGAGTATGTTGTCGAGGGATGGAGGGTCAAACTCATTCCAGGTTGCTATGGGGCATGCATTAGTGGTATGGGACTCTGAATGGAGGCTAAGACGAGAGGGGGATGGGCAGTATTTAGAGCACAGGTGGTCTGCTGAGGCCTTTGGGGATATTTTTGTGTCCAGCTCCTGTTTTGATGGTTCGTTTAATAGGGATTTAGCGATTAGAGAATAATTCCCTGGGTTTGTTTATAGAACGGATGATTACATTTTCATTATATTCTCTCTTCCGTCTTAATGTTTTGGTCCAGTAGGAGTGGAACTTTTCTGGTATGGATGAAGTGGTCGCTGGAACGTTGCCAGTGGTGGTCAAACAATCTAAATTCTCTCTTTATCTCATGTAGCTTGGAACCAGGGGTTTGCAGTATTTGTGCAGGGGTGGCCTTGGAGGTGCTTGGGCAGCAGAGATCATAATCTTGTTCCATTCATTAATTTGGGAAGCTAAGTTAGGTTTGTTAGTCATATTTTCGAGTTGAGTAACCTGTTTAAGAAACATTAGTTGATTGTAGTGAAGATAAAGGAAGTTAAGTCATGCAGCTGCATTTTGTATAGATTGCAGTTTAATTTAGCACTGGCCAAGCAAGACTACTATGACAAATTCTCTAGCCTCAGACCCTCACTGTCTCTTTGCAATGCTGAATTTTCTCCAAGTGCCACCACCCTAACCTTTCCTTCACTTTCTGCCCAAACTTTGATTAGCTACTTCCATGATAAGGTTCCCAAGATTAGTCTTGAGTTCTCTACTGGGTCACCTCTGTCTCCCCTTCTCCCTCTTCACTCTCACATCCTTCCTGCATGCTCAGTCAGCCCTTTTTCCTTTTCCAAAATCACTGAGGAGGAAACTGCACATCTTCTCTCCTTCTCCAAATTCACTACCTGCTCCTCCGATTTATCCCCACCAGTCTACTAAGCTTTGTCTTCCCTGCTGTTGTCCCTTCCATGTCATTCCCTCAAGCTGTAACTTTCTACTGCAACTGTTCCTGCAGCCTTCAAATGTGATGTGGTTACACTACTCATGAAACCCTCACAAGACCCTATCTGCCCTTCCAGTTATAAACCTGTTTCCCTCATCCCTTTTACATCTAAACTACTTGAATGTGCTGTTCACTGCCACTGTCTGGATCTACTACAATCTGGTTTTTGTCTTCCACCCTTGACTGAAACAGTCTTTGACAAAGTCTCCAGTGGCTGGTTCCTGGCCACATCTAAGGGCCTGTAGTTGATCCTCATCCTTCTTGATGTATCTACTACATTTGACACTGATCATCATGTTCTCCTTAATATACTGTCTTGGTTTTCTTCTTTCTCCGATCTCACTTTTATGTTCTGTTGGATTTTCTTCTACTGCTATTCCACTTTCAGTCAATGTCCCAAGACAGAGCTCCGAGGTTCCTTTTTTTTTCTCTCTATATACTCAATCCCTTGGTACCCTGATCTCCTTCCATGGTTTTCAGCACTATCTTTATGCTGCTGTCTTCGGCTTCCACAGCTAGTATGATAAACCTTTGCAATTTTCCAGATCATGCTACATCTTCATAACGGATGTTTCAGCCACCGTACCGTGACTTTCTTCAAGGTGGAGTAGTTAAGCAGTGGATGTCTGCTTCCATCACTAGTATGATAAACTTTGCAGTTAAAGAAACTCTATGGGGGCAGCATCTTTAAATTCACCAGAGAACCACCTAATCTCCAAAGGACTTTCCCTCAAATTCAAATTCCCCACCTCAATCCCACCAGTCCGGTTTGAGGACTACTATATAAAAGAACACACATTCACTACATAACCACTCCACCCTGAAGAAAGCCACAGCATGGTGGCTGAAACATCGGTTCCGAATTACGAAAATGCAGCATGACCCAGAAAATTGCAGAGTTTCTTTATGCTGATGACGCTCAGCTTTACCTCTCTGCACCTGAAATCTCTCCAGCCTGTATCTCAGCCTCCTTATCTGATGTTGCTGCCTGGAAGTCCCGCCACCATCTGAAACTGAACATGGCTAAGATGAAGCTGCTTATCTTTTCCCCTAAAACCACTCCCCCTTCCTCCTTCTGTTTTTATGGATAACACTGTCATCCTCCATGTCTCCTTAGCATATAACCTCAGCGTCATTTTTGACTGTTCTCTTTTTTTTCTGCACATATCCACAGATAGCTAAAACCTGCTGTTTCTTTCTCTCTATCCACTCTCTAGTCACCTCCCATTTAGACTACTGCAACCTGCTCCTTGCTCTTCTCCCATCGAATCATCTTTTCCCTTCAAGCTATTCAGAACGCAGCTGCATGCCTAATCTTCTACCAGTGTTGCTACACTCGCATAACCCGAAGCCACTTCATTGGCTCCCTATCCATTTCTGCATAAATTTCTTTTTTTTCATTTAACTTTTTATTGGCATTTCAAAACAACATTCAAAGAATTCTATGAACGCAAAGAGATATGCATAAACCCAGCAACATTACAAGCAAAAAAATATAGAAGAATAGACATGCATCTACATTTAGACCACAATCAAAGAAAGAAGAGGCACCAAGAAACTATTTACACACAAACTATATAATACAGGCAGAGACTTACACGTCAGCCGAGTGAGAAGTCACAAAAACTTCAATATCAATACCCTCCCTAGCAATAAGGAATTCCAAGAGCTGCTTGTGTTCAAAGAACAAAAACTTATTACCTTGATAGGAAACATAACAACGAGAAGGAAACTTTAACAAAAAAAGTGGCCCCCAAGGTCAGAGTCCTAGCCCGACAAGACAGGAACTCTTTCCTCCTGGCCTGAGTTAACCCTTGAAAGATCTGGGAAAATACGAACCTGAGAGCCCAAAAACTGCTCCTTGATATTCCTAAAATATGAACAAAGAATCATAGACTTATCAGATTCTAATGCCAAGGTTACAAGCATAGTGGTTCTCTCAGTAATTACATCCAGGGAGCTTTCCAAAAACCCTGTTAACTCTCCAGCGCCAAACGGCACATTGAGTTGGACTGATCCCTTACCTAGAGCCCCCCCCCAAGGATAGGTACTGAGCTCTGGTCAGGGGAGGCATATGCTCTTGTGAGATCCTTAACACCTCACAGAAGTATTTCCTCACCATTTCAAGAGGAGATAAGACCGGTGACTTAGGAAAATTCAACAACCGGAGGTTATTCCTCCGGGTTTGATTCTCCAGATATTCCATCTTTCTAGTCATCAGCCCTCTGTCCTTGATTGATCACCTTCAGGATGTCTAAGGGACCCTAATCTTAGCTGTAAGCTGAGAGATACAACCGGCCTATTGTTCTTGAGTCGTAGAAATTAGGGAAACAGCTTCCTTAACAGACAGCAAACTTACAAGTGCATTCATTCTGCAGTTCTTCATTACCTCTCCTCTCTCCTCCCACTATACCCCCTTCTCAGGAACTCCACTCGTTAGGCAAATCACGTTTATCATCCTTCTGCCTCCGTTCCATCTTGCTGTGCCTGTGTGCATGGAACAGACTATCCGAATCAGTACATCATGTTCCATCTCTGGACCTATTCAAATCCAGTGTGAAAACCCTCCTCTTCGGTACCTCTTTTGGATCCTGACTCCCTTACTCTCCTGTTTAGCACTGTTAACCATTTCCCATAAAGATTTACCCTAGTTCCCTGTTTGTCTTGAATAGATAGTAAGCTCTGTGGAGCAAGGATTGTCTCCTATATGTATGTGTAGAGCACTTCATAAGCCTAGTATTACTATGCAAATGATTTAGTAGCAGCAGCAGTAGGACTAGGCATCTTTCCTTCCCTTCCTAAATCTCTCCTGGTAATCCAGGATTTCTCCTTCTCTAGCCACTCCCCCTGCCATGTACAGGATTGCCCCTCCCCTATCACTGTTGCCTCCCTAGCTCAGTTCTCCAGAGCCGTGGCTGTGAGTTAACTCTGCATGGCAGCAGGCCTAAGAGCACTAGTGTGCGCTCTAGACCAGCCTCATTCTGCCCCTCTGACAGGAAGTTTGCATTGCAGAGAGTGGGATGAAACCAGCCTAGAATACATGCTAGTGTTCTGAGGCCCACAGAGTTAACTTGCAGCTGTGGCTCGGGAGAACTGAGGTAGATGGCAGCGGTGACGAGGGGACTGGGAGGGGGTGGCCTGGACACAGCGAGCGGGGAGGGAGAGAAAAGGGCAGAAGAAATGCTGGGGAGTCAGGGAAGTGCTCAAAGTGCTGCTCCCTTTGCTTTTGTGACCCTGGGCAGATGGGCCTACTGTGCATGGCTAAGACTGAGTTTCTTATCTTTCCCTATAAACCCACCTCCCCATTTCCTTTTGTCTGTTTTTGTGGATAACACTCATAATTGCCATCACGTACATGTGTAGGTTGTGAAATCACCACTTCCATGTAGGAGTGCTGGCATTTTTTATGTGGAAGCTGCCAAGTTAATGCCACTCTATTTGTGTATATGGCCTGGTGACCAAGAAACAAAGGTTCCTGTTCGGTAATCCAGTTTAGTCCTCCAACATCGGGTAGTGCCCCTCCTCCTGCAGCCGGGAGACTGGACCAATCAAATCTTCTGTAGTATATATGCAGCCGGAGCTCCCAGAAGTCCCCAGTGTGTCCAGTCTCCCTGCAGCTGGAGGACTTCTGTGCCCCTGCTGGGCACGCTAAGTGACACTTGAAGGAGCAACACTAGTTAGTTAGTTCTTTTGGGGTTTATTTCTGGTCCTTTATGTTCTATTTCCTTTGCTAGGTAGCTGTATCTTTAAAAAAAAAAAAAAAAAAGGACACAGGGGACTTTCTGGGGAAAGCCAGACCTGCCTTGGGCTCCTGCCTTCCTGCCTGGGAATCTCTGAAGCCTGGGTTGAGCTCTCCCCAAGGCTGTTCGGGGAAGAGCCATACCGGCTGCAACATTGCCTGTCACTTGGAGAAGTGGGCTGAGTTCCTTGCTGTTCCCAGAGCTGGTAGGAATTTTCCTTGTTTTAAGCTTTCAGCTCTCTGTTCTTTGCTTGGGCAGAGGCTCTGTCGGCTCCCCTGGCTTCCAAATTGCACTTTTTCCTGCCTTTTTTTTTCGCTTGCCCTTTATTAGAGGGTCGTTTTCTTTCTTTTCCATATTATTTGGGTACCTTTGTATTTTCGCGCCGTTTTTTACCGCGGGTGAAAAAGTGCGGCGGCCATTTTGGATTTCTAAAGTGTGCTTTTTAAGGGCACTTTTTAACACTTGCGCACGGGTTCCCCTGGTGTTTTTGGGGTTTCTTTTGCTGGCGATTTTGCTCAGGGCACCCCTAGGATTCTGGGGAGTATTTTGTTTACTGTAAAAAAAAAAAAAAAAAAAAGGGTTTTAAATTTAATACTGTGCTGAATTGAATAAGGTTAGTCCCCTTGGTGTGGGCTTCCCTGTTCCTGTTCCCTTATTTTTCCCTGAGGGCAGGTGGCCTTGGCATGGCTGCCAAACCTCAGTGTGTAATTTGTGGCTCCCGCAGAGGTACAATGACTGACTCTGGAATCTGTAAGAGCTGTGCTGCAGTTTCTTCAGAACTGGAGCTGCCTATTGAAATTAAGGAACAGCATGTGCACGGGGACCCTTCTCTTTCGGGGGACAGTGTCCCTTCACCGAGCATCCTTCCTTCTGGTCTGGGCCCGGCGTCTAATACGTCGGTCCCTGAGCTCCAGCAGGCGGCTATGGTGGCGTCGCCTATAGACTTTTCCCCGGATTTTGTTCTTCTCATGCATCAGGCCTTCCGCTTAAGCCGGTCTGGTCATTTGCCGGAGGCTTGGCCCGCCTCTCTCCCCCCAGCTTCTGCAGGGGGGGTTCAGTGGTCTTCCCAACCCGCTGTCAAGCGGCCCAGGTTGGGGGACCAGGATCAGGACGCCCTTTGCCTCCCGGATTCCGAGGCTGAGGGGGATCCGGATATTGAGGCGGAGGAATTAAAAGACGGAGAGCTTCCAGAACCGGAAGATCAGGCTCGCATCATTCGGGTGTTTCGAAGGGACGAGCTGGTACCTTTGGTCACAGAGCCTCTCCAAGCACTTAACCTCTCTGCGGTGCGGCCGCTGGAGGAGGAGGGTCTCGAGGATCCTCTCATTCAGGCGGTCAGGGATGCCCAGGTAGTTTTTCCTGTGCACCGAGTAGTTGAGCAGATGATCCATGCGGAATGGGAGCAACCGGAATCCGCTTTGAAAGGGATTCGGACCATGAATCGTCTTTACCCCCTTGCCGACAAGGACAGGGACTTGTTTAAGTCTCCACGGGTGGATGCTGCCGTTTCGGCAGTGACTAAGAAAACCACCATCCCGGTTGAAGGGGCCGCGGCCCTGAGGGATGTTCAGGACAAAAAGGTTGATAATTTGTTGAAGCAAGCCTTCGAGACCAACGCCTTATCGTTACAAGCTTCTATATGTGGGGTGTGGGTAGCTCGAGCTTGCTTGCGATGGTCGCAGCACCTGCGCTCGGGGTCCGGTATAGACCAACAGGGGCTGTTGGACGTTACCCGCGTGGAGTCAGGATCGGCCTACTTGGCGGATCTGTTATGATTTAATACGCTCCCTAGCTAATAGCATGGCCTCCATGGTAGCGGCACGACGGTCCATCTGGTTGCGCAATTGGGCGGCCGACGGTTCTTCCAAGTCTCGCCTCAGTAAACTACCCTTTAAGGGCAGGTTGTTATTTGGTGAGGCTCTGGATAAGTTGGTGAAGGATCTCGGTGAGTCGAAGGGTGGTCGGCTTCCAGAGGATAAGCCTAAGCTTAATAGGTCGTCCACCTCAGCGCGCGGCCAGTTTCGGGATGCGCGCAGATTTCGTTCTTCCCGGCTGTGGACTTCGCAGCGCGGCCGTTTTGGAACCCGTCATCAAGGGTTTCGTGGTTTCAGAGGAGCGGGAAGGGGCTTCTCCGGAGCCGCCTCTTCCTCGGCCTCTTCCTTTAATCGCAAGCCACAATGAAACGAGGCGGGCTCTAGAGGAAGACCCGGTCATCGGGGGTCGTTTGCGCGACTTTCTTCCTTCTTGGGCCCAAATTACGTCAGATCGGTGGGTGCTGCAGATTATAGAAGAAGGTTATGCCCTAGAGTTTGCGCACCCACTTCCGGATTCGTTTGTTCTGTCTCCCAGCAAGGGAGCTCAAAAGGCGCGGGACATCCGCGTGACCCTGGATCGGCTTCTCTCTCTGGGGGCCGTGGTTCCGGTCCCGCCTTTGGAAAGAGGCGCAGGTCGCTACTCCATCTATTTTGTGGTTCCCAAAAAGGGCGGTTCCCTTCGTCCGATCTTGGATCTCAAAGGCGTGAATCGCGCTCTCAGAGTACCGCACTTTCGCATGGAGACCCTGCGGTCAGTCATCGTAGCGGTGCGTCAAGGGGAATTTTTGACATCCCTCGATCTTACAGAGGCCTATTTACACATTCCCATCCGGCCCTCCCATCAACGGTTTCTCCGCTTTGCGCTCCCGTGGGGCCATTTTCAATTCCGGGCCATACCGTTCGGACTCGCCACGGCTCCCCGCACCTTCACAAAGGTAATGGTTGTAGTCGCGGCGGCGTTGCGCAAGGAGGGCATCCTGGTCCATCCATATCTCGACGACTGGTTGATTCGAGCGAAGTCCAGTCGGGAGTGTGTGCAAGTCACGAGCAGGGTGGTGGATCTCCTTCGGTCCCTCGGATGGGTGGTGAACGAATGCAAGAGTTGTCTGTCTCCGACACAGGATCTCGAGTATCTGGGAGTCCGCTTCGACACAGCAAGGGGCTTGGTGTGCCTTCCGGAGCGACGCGTGCTGGCGTTGCGGGCTCTGGTCCGTCTCTTCCGGGGATGCCAGCTCCGTCGGCGTGGTGGTACCTGCGGCTCCTCGGCACGATGGCGGCGACCTTGGAGGTGGTGCCTTGGGCGCGCTTCCACATGCGTCCGCTGCAGAGTGCTCTTCTGCGACGTTGGTCCAACCAGTTCGACTCGTTGAACAAGAGATTGCCTTGCCCAAAGACGGTTCGCCGATCCCTCCGGTGGTGGCTCTCCGCCGAGAACCTGTCGCGAGGGATTCCCTTGGAGCCTCCTCTGTGGGTTCCGTTCACGACGGATGCGAGCTTAACCGGCTGGGGGGCTCACTGCGAGTTCCGCTTTGCTCAGGGGGAATGGTCTCCCCTGGAGGCCTCTTGGTCGATCAACCGTCTCGAATTGCGGGCAGTCCGGCTAGCCCTGGTGGACCTGGTTCTCGGACGGCCGGTGAGAGTCCTGTCGGACAATGCGTCCACTGTAGCTTACATCAATCGCCAAGGGGGTACCGGCAGCGTGGCCCTGGAGGCAGAAGCGGCGGCCTTGTTCAACTGGGTGCAAACTCGCCTTCCAGCGATCTCAGCGGCTCACATTGCGGGCGTAGACAATGTCCAGGCCGATTTTCTCAGCAGAGTGCGGGTGGACCCCGGAGAATGGGAGCTAAACCCACAGGTTTACGCACAAATCGTCCGGCGGTGGGGTCCACCCATCATGGATCTCATGGCGACCTTTCAATCAGCCAAGACAGGGCGCTTCTTCTTCAGCAGGCGAAGGGAGCGCATGTCCGAGGGGCTCGACGCTCTCATTCAGCCGTGGCCCACGTCCGGTCTTCTTTATGTCTTTCCTCCGTGGGCTCTGATCGGCCGGGTCGTACAACGTATCGAGAGCCACCGGGGTCGCGTGTTACTGGTGGCCCCGGAGGCCCTGGTATGCCGATCTGGTCCGGTTGCGCGACGGCGTTCCTTGGCTCCTGCCCGCTCTACCGGATCTTCTTCTTCAGGGTCCCTTGCGGATGCCCCAAGTGGATCGATTCTCGCTTACGGTTTGGCCATTGAGAGGGCTCGGCTGAAAAGGAAGGGCTACTCCCCCGCGGTGATTTCTACCCTTCTGCGGGCGAGGAAAACGTCCACTTCTCTTACTTACGTTCGGATTTGGAGGATTTTTGAAGACTGGTGCTCCCGGCGGGGAGTCCGGGCGGCGACGGTTTCCGTGCCCGTCGTTTTAAGTTTTCTTCAGGATGGTTTCGATAAGGGCCTTGCGGCTAGTTCCCTAAAAGTCCAGCTGGTGGCTATCTCGTGTTACCGCGGCAAGGTTTTGGGTCGTCTGCTCGGGGCTCATCCGGATGTACGCCGATTCCTTACGGCTGTTTTTCATTTGCGGCCCTCCCGCAGAGTTTTCGTTCCTCCTTGGGACTTGAATTTAGTTCTGAGGGCCCTGGTTCGTGAACCTTTTGAGCCCCTGCGCAGGGCGTCTCTGAAAGATCTCACGCTGAAGGCGGTTTTTCTTGTAGCCATCTGTTCGGCACGGCGCATTTCAGATCTGCATGCATTGTCCTGTCGAGAGCCTTTCTTGTCTTTTCCGCGGATCGGATCGTTCTCCGTCCGGTTCCTTCCTTTCTGCCAAAGGTGGTGTCTCCCTTTCACATGAATCAGGCAGTGTTTCTTCCAGTGCTTTCTTCGCAATCTGTCGGGTCAACGGACAAAGGTCTTCTCCGGCTCGATGTGGGTCGTACGCTCCATCGTTATTTAAAGGTTACCGAGTCTTTTCGGAAATCTGACCGGCTTTTTGTGCTCTTCGGGGGTGCGCGTAAAGGGGAAGCGGCAGCTAAAGCCTCCATTGCTAGATGGCTCAAAGAGGCGATCGCGTCCGCGTATCTGTTGCAACAGCGGTCTGTTCCGGAGGGTCTGAGGGCTCATTCCACTAGGGCTCAGGCGACCTCTTGGGCGGAGTATAGCCTGGTTCCGCCGGCAGATATCTGTAGGGCGGCCACTTGGTCGTCTCTGCATGCTTTCAGTAGACACTATCGCTTAGATGTGTCAGCGGCTCGGGATTCCTGTTTTGGTTCGGCGGTTCTGCGCGCCGGATGGCAAGGTCCTGCCCGGTCTTAACTGCTCTGTTACATCCCGATGTTGGAGGACTAAACTGGATTACCAAACAGGAAATGGAAATTACACTAACCTGGTAATTGTAGTTCCTGGAGGGTCCAGTTTAGTCCTCCTTCCCTCCCGACTATCTGCTAATGTGGTGCGGCGCGCCTTTCCGAACGGTTGATATTAAGACGGTTCCTCTTGCCGTTCGGTCCCTCTGTGGCAGCCGCGTTTTTTGCAGAGGCTCTTCCCTGTCTCGGGGGTTCAGGCAGCTCCTGAACTTCTGGTGGGGAGCGGTGTTTTGATTCCTGAGGCGTCGGTGCCGGCGCAATGCAGTGTTCTGACTTGCTCGTTTGGGGAGGGGGTTGGATATTCCTTGGTGGGGAACAAATTGTTCTTTAATTAGGTCATTTTGTATATTAATCTAATGTGTTGCTTCGTTAAGTATGCTTTGTTACTAGTACACTGGGGACTTCTGGGAGCTCCGGCTGCATATATACTACAGAAGATTTGATTGGTCCAGTCTCCCGGCTGCAGGAGGAGGGGCACTACCCGATGTTGGAGGACTAAACTGGACCCTCCAGGAACTACAATTACCAGGTTAGTGTAATTTCCATTTTGATTCCCACTGGCACTCTTTGTGGCCTTGGGCAAGTCACTTTACCCTCCATTGCCTCTGAAGAAAGATCAGGCAATCTACTTCTGGTCACAACTTGCCAAGAAAACTCAGGGGCTGCTAAGTCACCAGGAGGCAGCTTTGACTTGATGGCACACACACTTTTGCAAAATGGCTGCTGCCATTGTATGTGCTGGAAAATACACATCGTTTTTCCAGTATCCTTATATCTGTTTTACAAAAGGTTCTATGTTTGGCAGAGCCTTTTGTGAAGTACCACCAGAGCTGCAATTCCAATTCCTACCTCAACATTCTGTGCAAAATGGAACTCCATTAAAACTACAGAAACGTCAGAGGTAGAGCAGGACAGTGGGGAGGGAAGAGAGGTCAGGGATCAGAATCTTGAGGGGCCTAAGGGGGAAGATCACAAGCCAGTTGAAGCAGGTGCGTTTGCAGGGAGGATTTGAATTTGGAATAGGTGGGCTCAAGGCAAAGGTCGGCTAGGTCCCAAGAAATAGAAAGCAGAATGCTGGGTGGATTCGAGGCGGGCCTGTGATGCTGAGGGGAGATGAAGACGATTCGTGTGGATTGAGCGGAGGATCCGAAGGGGAGAGTGCATGCTAATGCAGGAGGACAGATAAGCGGGGGAGCCTGAGCGCAAGATCTTGTGAATGAGGGTGAGGAGCTTAAACTGGTCTGGAATGTGATAGGAAGCCAGTGGGATTTAATGAGCAAAGGAGTGATATGGTTTAATTTATAGAACGCTATACAAAAAAATTCTGTATGCAGTGGAAGTAATCTACACTAATATCTCATTTGTGGATATCCTAAAAATGAGACTGGTCAGAGGATTCTCAAAGACCAGGTCAGGGAACACTGACCCAAACTCTGAACCGGGGGGGGGGGGGGACAACTGGATTTTTCAGTGTCACATTCATATTTACAATGCTATAACATGGTTGATATTTCTCATGTTTCAGATGAATGCCACTATCCATAATCCACAAAAGGCTTATCTTAAATAATGACGTAAATGTTTTAGAGAGACCCTCAGTCTGGGCATTTGGGTGCAACATAAACACATCACAGAGCCCTTAGCACCATCACTGGTCTCTACCAAAGTGCTATTTCTTAAGTAATTTAAATGCAATTAAATATTCTTATCTTATCTCCAATGTTCCCATGTTGCTTCTTGTTCAGAGACCACTCAACGACCCACTACCTGTGACTATCTGCTCTTCCAAAATTGCTGTAGAGAAACGGAAGTGACATCAGAATTTAAGGCAACACAGGATACCAGGGCAAATTGATGTTAATAGGCAGCAGAATGCAAACTATTACAAAGATGACCATTCGATTTACTGGTTTAGACCTTGAAGGGCAACTGTTTTTGCAGTCTGAAAATCCATTGTTGCTCTTTCAAATTTAATAGCTGCTCTCGATTTGCCCTATTTAAAAAAATTTAAGTCCTTATTTAAAATAAGCCTTTTGTGGTTTATAGATAGTAGTGTGATAATTGTAGAAGTGGACATCTATGGATTTAGGTTATTGTTGGAAGACTCCTACTGAAGATCATTTTGTTTGTTTGTTTCAAGTGAATGCACATCCCTATCAGTTGTTCCCAAGTTGACTGTGAAATCACTCCTTTCTTTCTCCTCCAGCCATCCTAAGATTTTTTTCCTAGCTCTCAATCCTGGTAGCATTTAACCCTGACTCTTTTTCCAATGCTATACTTGGATTTATTTTTCTGATAATTTTTAGCTAAAAGATCCAAAAGGTACTGCTGTTTCTAAAATAAAACAATTTACAGTCTGGCAACTGCTTTACCTTACTCTCATGACACCGACAAAACTATTGCTTGAAAAACTGCAGTGCTGTATCCAAATTTTTGTTTTTCAGTCATCGTAAAGCATCATTTCTCATTGCAGTTGACACCTAGCCAGTCAAATTTTCAGGAAATCCATAAGTATGCATGAGAGATTTGCATACAATAGAAGCAGTGCATGCAAATTTCTCTCATGTATATTCATTGTGGATAGTTTGAAAATCAAACTGACTAAGCATGTCGTCAAACTGGCTTAAGAACCACACAATTCTTAAAGGAACAGATTTTATTTTATTTTTTTTAAACACAAGGACATAGCAGGTAGACTGCTCAGATGAGCAGTCATCGTGCTGGTGCTCTGATTGCAGAAAATATGCAACAACCTACAGTACCTGATTGTAACTTGCCTTGAACCCTTTAACAGACCCTTTAACAACTAGAAACCATGAGCTAAATTACAATTAAAAAAAAAACCAGCAAAAATATTTACAAGCCATAACTATTAAATTCTCAAGGAATACTGAGTAGTCGGGTTCCTGCTGCGTTTGACTGAATTATCTTGAGCAATCTTCCCACAAAGCTGCGTGGGAGTCCTCCGTAACGCTTCTACTGCTAGGGGAGATGCTGCGATATTGGACTCCCATGCAGCTTTACAGGTACATTGTTCTTGAGGGCTGCAAACAAGTGTAGTTTTCTTGCTAGCTGGACTTTGCAAAAGCTCAGGATCCAAAGAGGTCAGATGTGTGAGCGTTTAGATGATTACAAAGCCTTGTGGTTAGATATAGGACGTGAAGGGCTACTGGGGATGAGAAATAGTAGATTTTGGTGGATTTTAGGGTACGAAAACAAGAACTGTCTTGGATGGAGAGTGATAACTTGCAAATGATCACTCTACAGATGGCAGTATGGACATGAATGACTGTGCAGACTAAATGCTAGCCCTGATGAATATTTATTATGGATATCCTCTTAAAAAAAACAGGCTTGTTTGGGACCTTTGAGGGTCATTGTTGTGCACCTCTGCCTAATCTAGTATGTCAGTTAACACAAATTCATTATCAATTATAAAATCAAAAAGCAAGTTTACAAATTCTATATAAAGGTCACTTAATATCGTGAAAAATTTCCTATAAAAATATGAAGTGAGTTTAAATCTCTAAGTTGCAGATGCAAAGTTGCATGGAGGGGCCACGTTTAACACATATGTTAAAGAGCATGATGAGGCTGGTTCTTGGCGGATTTTGGGATTATTGTAAAACCTGGTAATGAGAAAGAGAAGGGACTTGGATGTTGGCTTGAAGTGCTGGTTTTGTGGGAAACGAAACTGAAGATAGCAAGATCTCAAATGGCCTGCTATTAGTGAAGGCGGTAGAAGCTGCCATTGCTGCAGGTTTTGGGCATGTTTGAGATGTTGAACGGTGATGGAAAACAAGCTTAAAGGAAAGGTAAGATACTCGGTGGAGGGAGTTGGTGTTGGATTTTATGTAAATTTCTAAATTGGATGAATCTCAGCTTGTCGGACTGGAGGAGCCATTTTGTTCTTAATGTGCCGCTATTTACTATGTTGCTGTGTAACTTGCTCAGTTATGTCAGGATGTTGCTTTATGGCAAGCAAGCTGGTAATCTCCAGGAACAAGCAGGAATAAGTCCTCACATATGGGTACGTCGGTACCGACGGAGCCTGCGCGGGAATGCTCCCCAGCTTCCCAGAATGAAAGCTTTTGGGGCATCCCACAGCGCATGCGCGCTGCCTTCCCGCCTTTCCTACCAACTCTCCTCAGTTCTTCTTTTCTGCGGAGCCAGCAGGTCGTGTTCCTGTCACCGCTGAAGAAGTTCTTTATTTTAATTTATTTCTTTGGTCGCGTGTCTGCCTTCCCCGACGCCGGACTGGTACCGCTGGTCTTTTCTTTTCTTTTCTAAAAAAAACAAAAAAAACCTATCTTTTTTCCTCACTTGGTGTATTTTCTTTTTAGGCCTCCAGGCCCACAAGAAACTTTCCCTCATGGAAAAACCAGCCTCCGGCTTCAAAAAATGCACTAAGTGTAGCGGTACAATTTCTGTTACAGATACCCATGAATGGTGTCTTAAATGTTTGGCCCTGAACACTCCATCCCGGATTGCCAGTCCTGTTCTCTAATGTCTAAACGAGGGTTACAGAACCGGGCAGCCAAGCTCCATGTGCTGTTTCCCACGGATGCACCGGCGGTAGCATCGACATCTTCCAGGTCTTCCTCTCCTGATGGATCTCAGGTAACCAAACATACTTTTAGCAGGTCCTCGAAGGGCAAATCTCCCTCTAAGCATCGAGATGCCTCCAGGCTTGCCCTTGAGGATCCTGCCCCAGCCAAACAACCCCGGTGGGAAGCTCCGGCTTCCAAAGCTCCTCCTATGGGGTTACAGGTTGACATCGATGGCACGGCCTCGACCGATCACCTGTTAGACTGCTCTGGGGTACTGGCACAATCTCCCGGTACCGACATCCAGGCAGTCGTGGCATCCATGGATCACACTGTGCAATCCATGCAGCAGGCTATACTGGCTTTCATCAAGGCTGCGACGCCGTCGGTGCCACAACAAGCTCTGTTGTCGGTACCGATGCCGGTACCGGTACCAACTTCGATACCGGTACCGGCTGTGTCGACATCGGCCAGGATACCGATTCCGGCTCCCTGTCCTGGGCTCTTTCTCGGTACCGACCCGGTACCGGGGACACCCGATGTCGGTACCGATCGATACACCTAGCGATCTTTAGAATCGAGCAGACGATACTTCGATTCTTCTGATTCTGAGTCATCGGATGAGTCCCCTGAAGTATCTGTCACCCTTCCTGAGGAGCCTTCTCCAAAAAGGAGAATGTCTCCTCCAGAGGATTTGTCCTTTCAAGACTTCATAATAGAAGTAGCTAAAGGACTCTCTATTTCAGTAACCTCTGAAAAAGAACCTAGAGCAAAAAAATTAGATATTTTGGGATACTCTAAGGTTCCCAGAGAGGCAGTCACCTTGCCAATTCATGAAATTCTTCAAGAACATTTGATTGAATTGTGGGAGACTCCTCTCTCCCTTTCTCCTCATTCTCGTAGATTGGACACTATGTACCGTGTCCCACCTTCTCCTGGATTTCAAAAAACTCAGCTTCCTCACCACTCCATTGTGGTGCAGTCAGCTATGAAGAGGATAAAGAGTACCAAAAGACACTCTTCTACTCCCCCAGGAAGAGAATGCAGGACTTTGGATGCTTTTGGTAGGAAAATCTTCCAAGCTAGCATGCTTATTGCCAGAATCAATTCATACAGCCTTTATATGGGTATGTTTCTGAAGGAGGTTGCAGAAAAACTGCACAACTTTCTCCCTTTTATTCCAGAGGATAAAAGGGATGAGTTCCTCCTTTGGCTTAAGCATACTCAAGACATTTCAAAGTTTTCCAACAGGGCAGCCTTTGATTCTTTTGAAGGTGCCAGCAGAGCCTCGGGCATTGCTATAGCTGCTCGTAGAATTGCTTGGCTCCAGGCTTCTGATCTAGAACCCTGGGTTCAAGATGGTTTAGGAAATCTGCCCTGTACAGGTGAAAATCTATTTGGCAAAGAGTGGCAAATTAAAGCCACTCAAATGGACGCAGAAAATGCTGCTCTGGATAGACTTTCTAAGTCTACCTCCACTCCGGCCAAGAAGAAATCTTTTAAAAAGTCTTTTTACAAGAAGAGTAGATTTCCTTCCACTTCTGGTCAACAATCTTCTACAGGTCGCTTTGCTACTAAGCGTCAGCAACCTAAACAGGCCAGGCCTAAACCTGCAGGGGCTGCTGCAACCCAGCAGTCCCAAGCCCCTCAGGGTTTTTGACTTGATACTAGAGAACTTAACCTTTCTGGCTCTACAACAGCCAGAACCTCTCACCATTCCAGGAAGGTTAGCTCATTTTGCTCCCAGATGGGAGCAAATCACATTAGAGCAGTGGACCCTCTCCATCATCAGAGAGGGCTACAAACTTCATTTCTCAGACCTTCCTCCCTTCACCATGGTGAGACATTTCAATTCTCCCACATCTCTCCTCGACCTTCTGGATCAGGAGGTAACCACCCTTCTGGCCCAGAGGGCCATAGAAGAAGTTCCTCTTCTTCAACAGGGGTCAGGGTTTTACTCCCCCTACTTTCTCATTCCAAAGAAAACGGGGGGATACAGACCCATTCTAGATCTCAGAGAATTGAACAAATTTCTATGCAAGGAGAAGTTCAAGATGCTTTCTCTAGGCACTCTCCTTCCATACCTACAGAGTCAGGATTGGCTTTGTTCTCTAGATCTCAAGGATGCGTACACTCATGTCCTCACCCATCCATCTCACAGAAAATTCCTACGTTTTCTGTTCCAGGGAAAACATTACCAATACAGAGTGCTTCCTTTCGGTCTAGCCTCTGCTCCAAGAGTGTTCACCAAATGCATGGCAATAGTTGCTGCATTTCTACGCACTCTGGGAATATTTGTCTTCCCATACCTGGACGACTGGCTCATCCGAGCTCCAACCCAGTCAGAGGCTCAGATCTCCCTAGACCGCACCAGGCGCATTCTGCAATACCTGGGACTTGTGGTAAACCTCCCAAAGTCTCAGCTCACCCCTACTCAGTCCCTAGAATTCATAGGGGCCTGGTTGGACACTACTACTGCAAGAGCCTATCTTCCCCAGGCTCGTTGCCAACGTCTAGTGCAGTTAGCCTCCCAGATTCAGTCAAAGAGCCACTTAACTGCCCGGGAGATGCTACAACTACTAGGCCACATGGCTTCCACAGTACATGTGGTGCCCTATGCTCACCTACACATGAGAGCAGCTCAATGGACTTTGTCCACCCAGTGGACTCAAGCTTCAGGAGCTCTCTCAGACCAAATAGCAAACTCCAAACGTCTCTTTTGGTCTCTCCAATGGTGGATGTCCACTCAAAATCTGTTGCTGGGGTCCCCCTTCCAACCTTTGTTGCCCCAAGCAATCCTCACAACAGATGCCTCCCAAACAGGTTGGGGAGCTCATCTACAGGACCTCTCCACCCAAGGCACTTGGTCCCCACAAGAGACCTCTCTTCATATCAACCTCTTGGAACTTCGAGCAGTGTTCCTAGCTCTCAAGGTCTTTCATACCCTCCTCAGCTACCAGACAGTCCTCATTCAAACGGACAATCAGGTAGCCATGTTTTACATAAACAAGCAAGGAGGAACTGGCTCTCTGTCGCTTTGCAACGAAGCTCTAAGATTATGGGCCTTAGCCAGAGAGCATCAAATCCATCTCCTGGCAGTATACCTCCCAGGAATTCAAAACTCTTGGGCAGACAGACTCAAGTCGAGTTCTGCTTCCACACGAATGGTCCCTGCACATGGATCAGGTACTCAGTATTTTCCAGGAATGGGGAACCCCGGACATAGACCTATTTGCAAGTCCATGGAATGCCAAACTTCCCCGGTTCTGTTCCAGAATTCCGTGTCAGGGAGTTCAGGCCAAGGATGCCTTCCTCCTTCATTGGGGTCAGGACTTCCTGTATGCCTTTCCACCCATTCCTTTGATTCCCAAAACTGTTCAAACTTCAGAGGGATCAAGGATCTATTATCCTCAAAGCTCCATGCTGGCCACGCCAAGTGTGGTACCCTCTACTTCTGCATCTCTCCCAAGCCCCCTCCCTGGACTTGGGAGCTGTTCCAGACCTTCTGTCTCAGGAGGAGGGGACTTTGTGGCATCCAAACCCCAAGTCCCTTCACCTCAGAGCTTGGTTACTGAAGGCCTAGACCTTCAAGACTTCAATCTTTCGCAGCAAGTGAGAGATATCCTCCATGCTTCCAGGAAACCTTCCACTAGGCGTTCCTATGCATTTAAATGGAAAAGATTTTCCATTTGGTGTGCTCAACAGGGTCTTGACCCTCTGGCACTTCCTGTGAATTCTCTATTAGAATATCTCCTGCATCTTTCCAATGCAGGCCTTAAGACAAATTCAGTAAGGGTCCATTTAAGTGCTATTGCAGCATCCCTTAAGCCTATCAATGGACAACCTATTTCCTCTCATCCTCTTATTGCAAGATTTATGAGAGGCTTAACTTTAACTAAACCTCCCATTCGACCTCCTCCGGTGGCATGGGACTTAAAGCCACGTTTTGAACCCTTAGCCACTACCTCCTTGAAATTTCTTTCCTGGAAGGTTATTTTCCTTACTGCAATCACTTCTGCTCGCCGCATCAGTGAACTGCAGGCCTTAGTGGCTAATCCACCTTATACAAGGTTCCATCATGATAAGGTAGTCCTTAGGACAAATCCTCACTTTATGCCTAAAGTGGTCTCACCTTTTCATCTTAATCAAGAGGTATATTTACCTGTATTTTTTCCAGCTCCTCATGCATCCACTGCAGAGAGGAACCTTCATACTCTAGATTGTAAAAGAGCTCTTGCTTTTTACTTACACAGGACACAGCAACATAGAAAGTCTTCCCACCTTTTTGTTGCTTTTGATCCTTCTCATTGAGGACTTTTAGGACTTCCAGTCTCTAAAAGAACACTGTCCAATTGGATTGCTCAGTGTATTTCTTTTGCTTACCAGAGTAAGAACCTTTCTCTGGAGGGCCATGTCACAGCTCACAATGTGAGGGCCATGGCCACCTCTATGGCTCATCTTCATTCTGTGGCCATCGACCAGATCTGTCGAGCAGCCACCTGGGCCTCGGTTCATACCTTTACAGCCCATTACTGTTTGGACAAGGACTCCCGCCGGGATGCCTTGTTTGGTCAGGCTGTCCTCAGACACCTGTTCCATTCTTGAACAACTCCTGCCCTCCTTCCCTGAATGGATGCCTGAGATCCATAGGAAGACGAGGAACCCTCAGGGTCTCATACCCTTGGGGATCTCCCAGGCATCTTAGCTAGGGAGTCCCCATATGTGAGGACTTATTCCTGCTTGTTCCTGGAGATAGCACAGTTACTTACCTGTAACAGGTGATCTCTGGGAACAGCAGGAATTAGTCCTCACAACCCTCCCACCTCCCCTAGGAGTTGTATCTCTCTTTGTCTCTCCTTTCCTCTCTCTCTCTATTGTCTCAGCTTTAAACGTGAACTGAGGAGAGTTGGTAGGAAAGGCGGGAAGGCAGCGCGCATGTGCTGTGGGATGCCCCAAAAGCTTTCATTCTGGGAAGCTGGGGAGCATTTCCGCGCAGGCTCCGTCGGTACCGACGTACCCATATGTGAGGACTAATTCCTGCTGTTCCCAGAGATCACCTGTTACAGGTAAGTGTGCTTTACTTGAAAGGATGTTACTGGAAACAAATATTGGAAGAATTTATCATAGGAGACCAATTTCAAAAAACACGAATCTGTTCCTTTTAGTGTACTTCCTCCGTACTGGGGATTTGGCAGGCATAGGATCCCTGCCGTAGCTTCACTTTAGCTGCATATATGGACATGAATGTCTGTGGTGGTCAGGTTACCATTGTTACAGTTGCAGTGGGGGGGGGGGGGTAGGTTTATAAGCTTTTCTTCCCCATGTATACAGGCATTTTTATATGGTTTTTAAATGCATGCACTAACAAGATGGTGTGTACATCTACAATCTATAGGTGTCCCTGGAGGTGTAGTTTAGGTACAGCAGGGGCACAGCTACAGTGTACACAAGAATCTTATTCCATCTGAGTACATGCGCACATTTGCACCTGTTTTGAAGTGGATGTATAGGTGTACATCTGTATTTATCCATTGCTGGGGCTGGTTCTTGGAGCTATTTTAGAAAGGTACATGGGTGCCTATGTTGCCTTTCTAAAATAGGTCTTAAATAGGCACCTTTTTGGACCTCCCACATAGGTGCTCGGCTATAAAATCGGGTCTCTAAAGGGAAGGACTATTTTTAAAAAATGAAACTTTTTATCTAATGTAGCGGGAAATCCTTTTTGAATAGAGGCTACTATTTCCATTATTAAAGCCTACTTTGGCTAATGATTGCAAAGTTAATTTGTGGTGACATTCTTCACAAAAAGAATACATACAGCACTTTTTGGTTAAACTGGGGGAAGGTAACATATGAATCTTTTTTTAGTTCTGGACCTTAAGGACACGGTACAGGCCCAAAGTTGAAAGATGTGCAGCCTTCCATTTGCCTATCCTAAGTGCACATTTTCCAGGTTTGTGGATGGATTTTTATAAATGTTTGGTTTTTTTTTCCGTTTGTAGCTGAAAGCAACGGTGGCTATCACATCATCCTAAAGTGAAGATTCTAAGAGCAAGAACTGGTCAAACTCCCCCTCTGACTCGCCAGGACAGAAACAGCAGAAACTGGAAATGTGAAGATGGCTTTGGATTAACAAGTGTTAAAGGGCTGTTTTGAACAATACCAACCACCACCACCACCACCAAACACTGTTTAAAAAAATATAAAAGCAACAAAAAAACTTCAAAAAGATGCTTTCTAAGAAATTGAAGGCAAACGCTTTATTTTGTTTGTTTTTATTCAATCTCTTGGAGCATTTCTGCTCTTTAGCCACAAGCATCCACTTTGTTATGGAGGGGAATAAAAGAAGAGAAAGCAGTGGGGGTGGGTTTGGAAAATGTTGACTTGTCTAGTCACATTAGTGCCTTAAGTTCCCAACCATCCTTTTGACTTTAAAGGAGGCATGATTACAATTTGTTCTGTAGCTTTCAATGTTCCTTATATGCTGGTCAGCTGAAATCTTGTCTGTACAAACTTAGTAGTGTAAAATCTTATGACTATTTAACCCTCTCAAATCTTTTTCCTGCAAACACTGGAGAGCAACTGTCCCCACTGCTCTTTCCTTTGCCCTGGATAGAACACGATGAGACCTTTGGGGACAGTTCAACTTTCTAAATTGTGTTCTTCTCGCCATTGGCCACTCTCTTTATCCCTTAAAAAGATAACTTGATAGAGACTCTTGTATTCCTTTTTGTTTTTGTTTTGAATATTGAAATGACCCTCCCAAGGGTTGCATGTTTTCAGTATTCTTCTAAAAAGAGCACTGATAACAAAACTCTCCTGTTTCTGAAGGACCCTAAACAAAATGGTACATTGGACTTTGAAGGTCTGTTTGAAGAAATGTTAGTGGAAGATTCAGCGTATGTTGCATAATTGTTTAATATCTAAAAAAAAATGTTTTGAGACAATATCTTACAGGTTTGACAAAGGATGGCTTTTTTAAATGCAATATTTTTATACAGTTGACAATATGTCTGGCTTTTAGGTAGTCCATAACACACTTTGTGTAACCCGTTGATGACAGATGATGATTATTTTGAGTAACAATCAGGAGAGTATATTCTAGCATGGCACTGCATTGAAAGAATTTTGATAAATGTAACTTAAAAATCCAAAAATTTAGCAATGTCACACTAGGAAGTATAGAAAGAAACAGAAGCACAAATCTTTAGTGGTAGCTGGCTGCTTGGGTAGGGTGATGGTGTCTTTATCTTTCTCATTTTTGTTTTTCTTCAGTCTGCTCTGAAAAATGTAATGTTGATAACTGTGTGTGTCGGACTTCAGAGAAAGATAGGGTGATCGTATTACTCCTTGTCAAAAGGGACAATCTTAGCCAACCCCAATGTAGTTTGTACATGATATTTTCAAGAAACTGGAATAAGAACTTCAACATGAGTAAAACAAGCGTGGACTGGGCTGACTCAGTGGCAGTGGAGCGACTTGGATTTGGTTTGTGTTCATCTGCTTTGTGGGCCTATGGGAACTGGGGATGCTGCATTCACAACTCCTGGAGGAAGACAGCAGGAGTTGGTCATCTTGCAATGATGACAGCTAGTGGCTGGATTTAGGCCCCATCATTGCCTTGGTGTATGGTCACCAGCTGGGGATTATTGATGCAGTGACTGAATTAAGTTGGGAGGGGATACAAAACATGGGGAAAACTTTCAGGACAGTTCCACATAAAAGATGGAACAAACAAACTGCCAAATCAACTTCTCTTCTCTCCCAACTAAAAAGTTAAAATTGAGGGACTGAGCCTGGATCTTTTTCTGTGCAGCTATCTGATCACTATAGTTGATGCACTATACAAGAGAGATTCTTTACATGTCTAACAGCTTGTGGTGTTTTGCTGAAAGTTAAACATTTGAAGAGTGTTTAATTTTTATAAGACATCTTTCCTTTATTTCTTGCCTTATATTTTTTTTAGCCCTAGAACTTGGATTTTGGCAGACGGGGATCTTAGTTATGGTGAATGTCCTAGCTTCCCCCTCTTGTGTTTCACCAGGACTGCATTGAAGATTTGGGATCGCTCTCAACATATTTTAAAATATAGTTGGTGTAGTTTTCAAACCCGCAGCCAGCGCAGAAGCTGTGCGGATAAGTTAACTGTATTTTTATGCCCGATATTCATTAGGGTACCCATTTATTTGGGTAGCAGCTGAATGTTGCCGCTAGCCTCAAGTTTTGATCTTGTCCCTGAAACATCCTTGGTCCCTCCGAAATATGAATGAATAAAAATTAATCCATTTTGAACTAATATGGAGTTTTTCCTTCAAAACATATCCATTAGCTGGCATTGAAATTAAAAAAAACTTCTGTGGACAGTACCTGCTATTCACCATGCTGCTTTTGAATACTGTTACTAGAAATCACAGTGGAAAGAAATCCATTTTTTAAATTATTTTGGATCCTTTTATTAAAGGAATTTGCTATTGAGTGATCTGTACAAGGAGACAATGAGGGGAATTTTAGAAGAGATGCCCAAGTGATATCTGGGATGTCTAAGCCAGAACATCTGGAAATAAATGCAGGCATAGTTTCACAAACCAGATGTCCGGGGGGGGGGGGGGGGGGTGTCTACATAGACATCCCCAGAACCATATTTGAGAACATGAATATCTAGGATGGACTAATGGTTAGCGTAGTGGGATAGGAACAGGGCAGCCAGGCTTCAAATCCCATTGCTGCTATTGTTGACATTGGGTTGAGTTCTGGGAATGATGGAGTGCCGCCTTCTCTATACCCTCTGGATTTTTTTTCCAGCCAATAGGAGCACTTTTCAGATGCCTGTCTGTACCTGGAGCAGGTCTAAACTTACTACTACTACTTAGCATTTATATAGCGCTACCAATCATATGCAGTGCTGTACAGCATAGACATGTAAGACAATCCCCGCTCATCAGAGTTTACAATCTAGTTAAGACAACACACGAAACACGGGAGGTGTAGGCAGGGGTCAACACGAAACACGGGAGGTGTAGGCAGGGTTGAACAAGGGAGAGAAAAGGAGATCAGGTGAGTCAAGATCTAAAAGCAGCAGCAAAGAGGTGAGCTTTCAACCTGGACTTGAAGATGGCCAGAGGGTGCCTGGTGTACAGAGGCAGGTAATTTGTTCCAGGCGTAAGGTGCAGCAAGGTGAAAGGAGTGAAGTCTGGAGTTAGCAGTACGAGAGCGGGGCATAAATAGAAGCAGTTTGCCAGAGGAGCGGAGTTCCCGAGGGGGCGTTATAAGGGGAGATAAGAGATGAAAGGTACTGAGGAGCCGTGGAGTGAATGCATTTATAGGTCAGCAGGAGAAGCTTGAACTGGATGTGGAAGTGGATAGGGAGCCAATGAAGTGACTCAACTTAAATGTGGTGTCAGATGTCCATGACATTCCTGAGATCAGAAGTGGACATCCAGGCTACTGGGAACACCCTGGCCACACCACCACCGTGTCCCTGTTCAGACTTCGACGTCCCGAGAACCAGCTTCTACTGTAGAGATGTCTGTCCTTTGGACATCTCTATTCCTGTTTTCAGGCATTCAAAGCATGAATAGGGCTTCCAAAATGATCCCATTTAAAATGTAAGCTGCTCCTGGAACTCCGCTGAGTAGACTCAATGTTTTAAAAGTAAATGGAGACTCTGCTTATAGAAAAGGTCTGTTGCTGCATTGTTCCCATAATCGGGCTATTTTGGACTCTGGGAGTGATTTCTGAGGTACAGAAATCGCTGTAGGCACAATTGTCCCCGATGCTTTGGCAAGTCTGTGGAGACCATGCTTCTGAAGGGCGTGTGTTAGAAAGGAGACCATTCTGCTTTAAGGGGAAAAGGCACGGAGGTGGGAGAGAAAGTGATAGAAGGAAAGAGAATTAGGTGATTCTATGGGAAAATTACTCTTTGGTTATATACTGAAATCTTTGCAGATTTATCTTTTGTTACAGGGTCTTTAAAACAAGAGGCTTATGTGGGTTCAAAAGGTCATCTACTGCAGCTTGGACTATTAAGATTGGTCTAATAACAGGTAGCACTATTTAAAAGAATTGAGCTTTCTCCAGAACTCTGCCCTTCAATTGAATACAAAGGGATTTCTATTGGTGATTCTGTCGTATAATTGCCAGTAGGGACTCTCACTTATGTTAAGTCAAGCATGCCTTGCAAGTCTACTAAATAAATACATACTCTTCTATTTGGGGGCTGGCAGATTGCTATGCTAAATTCCTATTTTCGTTGCTGTTGCCACGTACTGTATATAGAAACTATTTTGGTAGTGTTTAGTTCATATTACTTGGTGCTGAGGTTGCCAAGCATGGACCATAAGAGTGATCCCCCCCCCCCCCCCTTTGTGAAAGAGTGCTATTGAAGGCCAAAAAATGAGATTTTTCTAGGGTCTAGGGTATAAATATAGAAAGATTTAAGTGCTGTATTGCTTTATAAAAGAAAAAAAGCAGCATAAAATGGTATTTGCCTTTCTTTGGTGCCTGGGAAAGGCTATAGATGGAGTAGAAGCGATATAAAGACTATTCTCAAAGTAAATTGCCCAAGTAGCTATGCCATTATCCATTTAAATTCCTTGGGCTGACAATTGTCCTTGGTAGCTAAAAATATGCACACGGTTTTCACAGCAGGTGTACTTTTAGATAGGCCATGTGGTCTTTTTCTGCCATCGTGTTTGTTTCTATCTAGTCTGCCCTTCCATATCAACCACTTCAACTGTCCCCTTTTTTCCTTAAGAGATCCTGTTTGTCATAGAGGATGCAGGGAAAAGGGATGGGGGGGGGGGGGGGGCGAGGTAAGCAAGTCAGACTTTCTTCTTTTAGACTTACCCTTTCATGAAAGCAGTGATCTGGATCAGTGTACTGGAAGTGAGGCTATGAGTGAGAGAAGAGTCCCAAAGCGTGAGAGAACCTTCAAATTGGTGTGGCCTGCTCTTAATGAGTGAGGCTCAGTATCTCTGTCTTCTGGTTGAAGACATATCTTTATGTCCTGGATGACAACATTGCAAAGTGGAGCTCTGTTCTCCCAACCAGCACAAAGTGCCTTAATGTGTCACTTGTAGGCCCTAGAATGCTGCAACTTTCCTCCCCCCAAGTACACAATATTCTTATGTGCCTTTATAGTTGTCACAATCTTCCCTACTTTTTACTACAGAATAATCTCGGTCATCACATGCCACATGCAGAAGCCAGTAAGGGAGGCAAGCATACTACTTTTGCAATTTGCTTTGTCTGAACGCCTTAGTTCTGGGTTCTGATTTAACACTCAAAGCTCTTTATCCCTGTACTTCAATTTAAATAAGAAACTAGCAAGAGAGGATGGTATAATTTATGTATCTTGGGGAGCAAATATTGCTTTTCAATTTCTATTGCTACAAGTTGATTTTAAATGGACTTTAACTAGTATTTGTCCCATTACCTTGATTTTTGTGAAGGTGTTGCAAACCTGGCTCTATGGTGCTCCAGACATGAAGTATCTGATATCAATGATGTCCAAATTATGCAAATGGACCTGCCTCTTTAACTGTTTCGCAAATATATATCATGGAAATCCCAATCTGTGGCACTCAAGGACTGGGATGCACTGTTCCTGTTTTCAAGGATTTGTCTCAAATTTTCTCCTTTGTTGATCTGGCTTCTTGTTTTGAAGCACATTGTATTTTTAATCCGTGGAAGGCTGTGTCTACCCAGTCTCTGGCTTTTTGTGTGTGTGTGTGTGTGTTTTTTTGGAAGCTATATAGAGGAGGCACTGGCTTCAGGGCCCATTGTATCATGTATTGTAATCCATTCTCCGCTAACCGTCTTGTTCATGTAAAAACCATTCACTGGTTTCACTAAATTGTGTTTGTGTATGTGTGCTCTTTTTATATAGAAATGATGCAAAATGGTAGGACACATTTGGCAGCTCAACAAACCTCCGCTGCCACACAGGTGGTTTAGTAGATGAAGCTTCTTATTCAGACTCAGTATGGTCTGTAGGTGTAGTAAAAATGAAGGCACTAATAATATAGGATCCTATTACTAGTGACTATCGCTGTTGCTTTTGGGGAAGGGGGAAAATGTAGTTTCCCTGTGTTTCTCCTAAATTGTAATGGGAGAAGTGTATTAACCCACCTAAAATGAAATGAGTAAAACCCAAGAAAGTAGCTGTGTAGAGATGTCTCTAATGAATTTATAAAGATGCAATCTTTCGGACTGCTACAATTCCTTCCTCTGGCAATGTAATTCCCTAAAATAGTTTCCTGTAAGTTAAGCATCTCTTTTTGTTCCTTTTGTTTTAAAGTGATCTCTGGAAAATATGTCGGCAGTGCAAAAGATAATATATTCTGTACAGAAATGTGCAAAGATCACTTTCCTAATAATTTTTAGAGTGTCTGTTTAGTATAATGTGTGTACGCTATATTCTCACGGTGGTGCGTATTCTTTTTGCCTATAGCTAACAATGTAGTTTTATGTTCACTTTCAGAGTAAGTTCTAATCGGTTAACTAAAATTCTTTGTGGTCCCTAGAAGAGAGATTCCAATTTAAAGCATTGGTACTCGGGGCCAAACCAAGGGCTGTGTGACCACACAGGGTGCGAGTACAGAAAGTTTGGATTATCCTTGCTGGGCTTCCAGGAAGCTCAAAAACAGTTAGTTACTATATGTGACTGGAGCAGAGAGGAGCACCAGATTTGTTAGTCGCACGAGCTGTGTTTCTATCTTGGTATGGACTGATACTTGTAAAAAGCTTTAAGATAGTTATTTTGCCCCCTGAACAGTCTTCCTTTTCCATGAGGATGTGTTTGAAAGCTAATTCAAGTTAGCTATGTTCATCATAATGGATGTAGGTAAAAGTAGGTACTCTGTCATCTCTAAATGAATGCTGGGAAGGAAATCAGTGATGACATGGGGTGCAATCTTAATCACTAATAAACCTTTGGGTCAATATTCCACAGCCCTTATTCAGATAGCAACATCTGCTGTCCAGAAAGGTGTCGGCGACTGGGATATTCAGAGGTGCTATCCAGATATTGAATGCACTATCTTTACAGATTGCTACAGCGCTGTCCTCATTCTGCCAGTGGGTGGAGCCGTGAATTATCTGGTTAGCAGTGAACTGAATATCCGCTTAACGTAGGACAGCAAAAAGGCTGCCCTAAGCTATCCAGATAGGGCAGTCACTCAGTGCTACTCTGGATATTCAGTGCTGGCCATTATCCGGACACTAGTGCTAGCTATCTGGATTTTCTTTAGCTGTACAGCAAGGGTTTAAAAAAAATCACTGACTGCCGTGGCTGAATTTTGACCCAAAAATCAAAAAGGTGGCACAGCTTAAAAATATAACTTATATATTCAAGTAGATATTTTTGTGAGGTCCTAACACCGATGGTTTAAAGAGAACAGCTCTCTGGGTACTAATGCTTTAGAGTCAGCTTGTAGCTTAAGTGAAGGTTTTTTAGAAAATGTTTGTTTTTATTTTGAGTTTTTAAGAAACACATAACCTTACACTAAGTTGTTCTGAGCTGTTCGCTGTGGGTTTTACTTGCATTCTGTTAGGTCGGTGAACTTAGTGCATGGCTTCTACATGTATGTCTATGCAGTTTGGTTCTGTAAAGGCAAATTTTTCTCTGTATCACAGCATAGTTGGGCTTATTTGTTTTAGGCAAGACCACTGAGGAAGCTATAATCTTATATTTCCTTGTTATAAATTTTTTATAATTGTATCTGCATCTTTTTTTTATCTTGCAATTTCCATTTCCTGCAATGCTTCTTCAAAATGATTTTCCCTATTTTTCTTTAATGGGGTCAGATTATTTTGAGCTGCTTTTGTATTCATATCTTATGGGACAAGGTACATATTCTCTACAGGCTGTGAGAATGCCCCTGTTCAATGGTGAGTACCAGCATCAGATGCTTCATATTTACTGACCAGTGAATCCATTTGGTATTTGGTTAATAAAGAGCAAATAGACGTGGATAGAAAAGACTGAAATGTACCAGTTAGGAGTCATTACTGCCACTTTTTGTACCTGTGATGAAAAGCATATTTTGCACTGGCTAGTGTACAGGAAAAACATTCTGTAACTGGAATATGTAATAAAATGCAAACTTTGTTTTTAATAAAAGGGTTTTTTTTCAATTTTATATTTTCTCATTTTGTTTGATTCTCCCATGTGACTTTCTTTTCTTTTCCCCTTTTCTAGCTGTAGATCACTAACCACACAATAGGTTACAACCACAAGAGTAAGAGAAGGGAGAACTCCTGAAAACCCAAAAGGCATGAACGCAAAGGGCATAGTGCATTGCAAACTTTCTCTTGCTAAGGACAGAATGATGCATTTTTTGCAGACCTAGTTCCCTGTTTGCAGGGCTAACTTTAATCTTTCCTTTTGGGTCTTTAAGTACCATGCCCACTGTACTGCCAGCCTCGGTAGTGCCAGGATTCTTTTATGCCAAGGGCTCTGTGGGAAGCTTGGGAAGCTTAGAAAGCTTGCATTCATACTGAGTTGGAGTTTATTCCAGTGTTACGCAGTGAAACTCAATTGGAGTCTAATGCCAAGGATATACAGGTAGATTAATATCCTCCTTGTGTAGCAAACACGATGTTGCTGATCTTTCTCGCCTTGCAACATGACATGTACCATTGGAGCCTTAGGCTGTTCACTTTTAATATTGTTTTGCGTTTTACTTAAGCCATATGAACACAAGATTTGAAGAAGGAAGCTAAATCTCGTGCACAGCATCTCCTTTAAGTTGTTCTAATAGGAGGTATCAGAACCCTCAAAGTCACACTGGCTCCTGCAGGCCTCCAAATGAGTTTATTTTGCACGTGTGATGGGAATGAACCTCATCCTGTGCTAAGGTACATTGGAGATGATCTCAGGTTCTACATTTCACTGCTAATACTCACCTCGACACTTGCATTGTTTCAAAGAGAGCCTTTTTCAGGAGCTCATAAGGTTTAGTATACACAGGGATGTGTGATGCTGTGGACATTTCCTGCTGTTGAGGTGTTTGTACACATGTGAGTATATATGTGCACACACGCTTTGCATGCTGTCCATGACTTGACAGAATCACCTCTGCCCCTATTTTTTTTTTATTGTTTTCTATAGCTATGTACTCTCACTATCATCCTTGTAATTAGACACTACTGGTGGTGCTGAAAAAGCACGGCAGGAAAAATTATGTATCATATATTATACTACTAGATTTTAACGGGGACAATGGAGAGTTGGCTGTTTTAGAAAAGCATCTCATTAAAATAGAAAAATAGACTTTTTATTTTAAAAATTCATAACAGCCTTCAGTGTTTTTCAGTATCTCCCCCCCCCCACCCCCCCCCGTTACCCTTCTGCATATGTTTCGAGCTAAACTCTGGTTTTGCCTGGAATAGACAAGATCGCTGAAGGGCCCATCTGGGAAACATGCTTTGGGAGCCTTCTGGTGCGATTTAAAGCATAATGCAGGCATTTAGAGTAGAAACCAGTTTGACTGGTTGAACGGTTTAGTTTTCTCACTGCTTGCAGAGACTAAATAGGATTTAACTTTAATAAAAAGATAAGATGGAGAGATTATCAAACAAAGGCTAGAAAAAGTGGATATTTTCTCACAACCCATGGTGAAATTAAGGAAAGACCTGTTGAACGGGTTTGAGAAGTCATTTTGCTTATTTGTCTTCTAAGGCTTTTCTGATTTGTATATTTTATAGATAAAATCACTGAGGCTCAGACAGGGAATATATTTATTTCTATGTTGCTCTTTCTTCACAAGATAGCTTCTGGCTACACTGTGTTACATAACATTTCATTTTTGTACATGTAAAAATCCAAAATTCACCATGTCTTCAAGGACGCGATACAATAGGAAAAAAATCTTGGCATGGGGTACTGATTTAAAAAATGAATTTAAGCCATTTTGATCAAAAGGATTTGATGCTTGTGATACAGAAAATTGTATGTTCAAAACAAACTAAAACGTTGTGGATTGATATTAATATTACTTGGTATAAGTGAAAGCTGTATCTGGGAAACTTTAGGTTTTACTAAGCTTGAGGTTTCAGGTCCTGGAAAATGTGTTATAGGGGACATATTTCAAGACTATAAAGTGAAAGTACCAAGAGATCCAATATGCTTAAGAAGTTATAATTCTGTGCAGTAATATATAACTGATTTGAAAGATTAAAATTGATTATGTAGGGCTAGGCTAGCCCATTGGCTTGATTATGCTATGAACTGCCAGGCAGAGGACCCAGGTTTGAATCCTAGGTCAGGTCTTCCACACTCCAAGCCAGCTGGAACTGCTATCCAAGCAGCAGTTCTCCTTCTGAGGGAACGAAGTCCCAGTCTTCCAGTACGGTGATCTATTGGCAGGATTTCAGGCCCATGGCTATGGGTTTTAAGAAGGAGCCCTAATATATGACCCTCATATGAGGCATGTTGCTGAAATAATAGTGTGCCATAAGTTGAACAGGGGAAAAAACCTCAGGTAATGTCAAAGGTACCTGTCATTGCTACTGAGACTTGGGTATAAATGAGCTAGAAGCCTGATGGAGCAGAAGTAAATGGCCTAACCCTATTTGCCTTTGCCAGCATACCCTCAACAGACGAGTGCCTAAAAGAAGACACTGACCCCCCCTGTTACATGTCAACAACAACACAAGTACATCTAACATTTAAAAATCTCAGAATCAGCCCATAATGCATTCCAGAGAGCTCTTAATGGAAGTACATGTTTTCTCTCTGCGATGTTGTGCCTTCTCCATTCACGCTTCCTCCCCTCTCTCCTTATCTCTTCTACCTCTGTAGCTACCTCCTCTGACAGGGGCAATGCTGAAGGGATGCACATGTGTGACGTGCAGCACACGATAAACATCTGGGTGACTTTTCTGGTGCAAGTGTTAAGAAACTTGTGGTATACTATATAGTGGAAACCAAATGTGCACTCGATCATGGACCTGGTAGAGCAGTGAGCACAGCTCTTCAGAGGCAGAATGGAGCTAAGCCAGTTCAGGAAGAGATAACTATTATCACCTACAACCAGAGACTTAGTTTCATGCCATTAAATGTTACAAGATATGCATCCATCATCTCTACCAACACTGAAGAATGCAATGGTTCCATTTATTCTGTAGACCACCTTCTTCTGGACTCCTAGTCATAGAGGAAACACTACCATAGTATATAGGAAAGAGAATTTGGCCAGTTGTATCATTATCAGTAATGGCTGCTTACAGCAAGCCACCTGGATGTTCAGACTGGTATCATGGTTGCAGTAGGTGGCTTCCTGATGTTTCAGAGGAGCCAATCCCGCATTTGTGCAATTCATAGTCCAATAGTACCGTATTTGCCAATTGCGCTATCTTATAGAAGCTTTTTTTTGCATTGCCCTATTCTGCCCTGTACAGGAATTCTGTATATGATCAGACATGTAATATAGGAATAGCGAAAACACTGACAGATAAAGACCATATGACCTATCCTGTCTGCCCATCCATACAAGGTCTTCTAAGCAAGCAGGGCCTCGAGAAAAGAGTTACAATATCTGAGGTAGAAGAATGGCTGATGCCATTAGTGTCCCCTGCCACTCTCTGCAAGAATCCAGTAGGCAAAAACCACAAGCTCATTGTATAAAAATATAATTCAAAAGCTTCCCTCGACATAGCACTATGTTTCAAAAGACTCACGACTGAGCAGTGCGGTCATGACTGAGTAAGCTCTGAGATCAGTGGACTGAAAAAATGGAATTATTCTGAATCCCTGAAGCAAAAAGATAAGTAGACAGTCTTTTGAAACATACTGCTATGTTAGTGTTAGCATGAAGGGCGGGCATTTATGGCACATTGGGGTTAGTATGAGTATCACTGGTACACACTAACTGCACTTGATGGTATTAGCACAGGTGCGCTTACCACCTCCTCAATGTATGGCAGTAAGTGCACCCGCATTAGATGTGCTGGCTAGTTAGAGCAGTGAGGTGTGTCTCCCCATGGTAACTGCAGGGGCCATGCTGGACATGTCTCCAACAGTTAATGCGAGTCTACGTCAATTCCCATGCTAATTTTCTGGGCTTACCACATGCTAACTTAGTGCATTTTAGTAAACATGCCCCAAGTTCTCTTACACAAATTTATATCTCCCATATTTTATAAAGTATATGCACACATCGTAGCTCTACCCCTGCTCCACTCAAACTAAGTCCCTGTGAATGGCTACCCACAGATCACATAAACGTAGATGCTATCTTTTGATGCACCTACATTTTATACATGTATATCCTTGCATAATTTTCTAAAAGCAAAATATGCTTACAAGTGGACATGTTATCTAAAATTATCCCTGGTGTGTATGAGGGGCGCAGGGAGGGAAAGGGTCAGCTATAAGACCCGATGTTCATAACCGCAGAGTGTAGTGCTGTTCTCCAACTTCCAAGTGAACTAATAATCGAGCGTATCAGTACACAAAAGGCAAACTGTGGTATTTGAAATAACATGAGCACAATGGAATACGATAGACAGGGAAAACGCTATGAAAGTGCTCCTTTCAAAACAGCAGAGGAGCTGTAGCTTCTGAAACTTGGCCATCAAACTCGGCTTTTTAGTTGTTATCATTCCTATAATTAGAATGGTATCCTTAATTCACTTGACTATTTTTCACTACTGATAAAATAAAATTGTATTTCTAATGTTCAGATAGTGAAATGGAAATAAAGATTATTCCATGGGATGCCAACATGGACTTTCATGATAGTTAATGCTCTTTTCGACACATCATGCAAAGGGAGAGATCATCAGAGAAAGACATCATGCTTGGCAAGGTTGAAAGTCAAATGGAAAAGAGGAAGGCCAACAATGAGATGGATCGATACAATAATAGCAGCTACGGATGCCATTCTATCAACAATGAGCTGCCTAACTGAAGACTAAACATAGTTTAGAACAGGCATGTCCAACTTTGAACAGGTCGTGATCTACTTTTTCCGGCCAAAAGTGCCGGTGATCTACCACCATGAAAATTAAGTTTCAAATTAAATTTTAACCCAATAAAGTTGAAGGATTTCCCTCCCCCCCCCCCATTTTTAATGAACCTTCTGTCATTTACTTGGATGTGATCAGCTGCAAAGCAAATTAAGCAAAAACAAAACAGAGATGAAGTTCCAGTAAGAACTGCGAGGGGAAATGGAAAGTACATTTTTTTCTTAAAGTTGTA
The DNA here is from genome assembly GCA_033557465.1 of Ichthyophis bannanicus. Classification (NCBI taxonomy): domain Eukaryota; kingdom Metazoa; phylum Chordata; class Amphibia; order Gymnophiona; family Ichthyophiidae; genus Ichthyophis; species Ichthyophis bannanicus. Next base: position 841,143,585 of record CM066036.1, on the reverse strand, counting down.
TTGCGTAATAACTTTCTTTAACTGTCTTAATAACTTTCTTTAACTTTTATTGAGTAATTTCTGTTAAATTTAGGTCGAGTATTGATCCAGGCTAATCTTGCACAATCTTTAATATTTCGCTCTTGCTCATTAGTGAGAAGTCTGAGCCTGCATTTCATCCACCAGCTTTTTGAAGTTGGGTGAATATTGCGTGAGGGCCAGTCTCAGGGAATCCTGGAGATGTTCATCTGTCATTTTGGAACGCTGTGTACTCTGTCATTTTCAGATGGGAAAATACAGATTCACACAAATAAGTTGAACCAAAACGGGAATGTACAGCTTCACTGCATCTTCTCAAGTTGGGAAATTTGTCTCTAGGCACTAGCTTCCAAAACGATTCTTGCTCAGCATGGGTCTTGAGAAAAATGTCATTTTTAAGGGTTAATATTTCATTTTCAAGAGATGGCTTGTTCAATGAGTAATTTTTACTGATAGCAGCTGCAGTTTCTTTAATGTCCACATCTACTTTGAATGGGTATGACAAGTACTCCACAACCGTTCCAATTTTTTGGAAGTCACAGAATCTATTTTCAAATTCCTGGATAACAGAACAGATTTCTGTCACATACTTCTTTGAAAAACAAAATTTGAATATTGTCCCAGATGGTCCTGTGTATTAGGAAAATGATCAAAAGCATTGTTTGCAAGGTCAGTCATCATTAGCTCAAATTTGCTCTTATAGGATGAAACTGTACTCAACATCTGGCCAATGCATTTGTTTTTACCTTGTAGTTCAAGGTTCATATCACTTAGTTTGCCTGTAAAGTCAGCGAGAAATGCCAGATCACATAACCACTTGTCATCTTCCAACTCTGCTTGGTCATCTCCCCTCTCCTTCAAAAAACTTATTTCATTCAGCAAATCACAAAATCTTTGCAGAAATTTGTGCCTACTTAGCCACCTTACATCTGTGTGCAACATGATTTCTGCTACCCCTTCATCAAGAGTAAGATTGAAAAGCCGTCTTTGAAGTGATCTTCCACGAACTGAATTTACAATTTTGAAAGTGATGTCCATGACAGTCTTTATATCGAGTCTCTTGCTTGCCAAAACTTGCTGGTGAATGATGCAGTGGTAAGAGAGAAAATCTGGGAAGTCGTCATGCTGTCTACAGAGGGCTATGAAACCGTTAACCTCACCTGTCATTGCTCTTGCTCCATCAGTAGTGATGGAAACAAGACTATGCAATGGAAGATTACACTTTGTCACAAAAGAATGGAAAGAACTGAATATTTCCTGACTGGTAGTTTTCCCTTTTAAAGACATCATTCCAAGCAGTTCTTCTTTAACACTGAAGTCTTCAAAAACCATCCGGATAAAGACTAGTAACTGGGCTATGTCTCTTATATCTGTAGATTCATCCAGTTGGAGTGAGAAAGCAACACAATTTAAAACATCCTCCAACAATTGTTCAGTTGTGTCTCCACACATCTTTTCTATTCGCTGCACGACGGTCTTTCTTGACAATTGTACATCTTGAATAGCAGCTATGATCTCTTTCTTATTTTTAAATCCTTCAAAAAGATTGTCAGCTGCTTCAAGAAAACAATCTTTTACAAATTCCCCTTCAGTGAAAGGTTTGCATTTCTTTGCAATCAGGTTGCTGACCTTGAAGGACGCTATGGTTGCATTGACCGAATGTGACCTTGGCTTCGCCATCAACTGTTGCTGAGTAGCCAATTTTGATTTAAGTTCTATGAGCTTCAGTTTACGAATTTTACTTTTGGGTGGAAAATAAGCATCAAACTTATTGCTATGCAGAGCCTTATAATGATGTTCTAGATTACCCTTTTTGGGCAAGGATACTGGGGCGTTACAAATTAGACAACACCACTTGTCTTTCACAATGATGAGAAGTAGTCTATGTCCCATTCATCATGAAAGTGGTAGATTTTGCTCTTCTTTGGAACACTCATCTTCGTTATACTGGGGTGGCTGGATGTAAGAAGGCCAAATCTGCTAAGTTAGTATAAACACTGGCTAAATCTGGTCCAAAACTGTCACTGTCCCAAAGTATTAAAGATCAACAGGAACTGAAGACTTCTGGATGATGTGCAATACAAGGACTGGAGATGCCAAAACCACACATGCAGTTCTAAAAGTAAAAATAAGAATTCATCATACTGGCACCAATAATCAAATACCACCAAATAATCATCAAAAAAACTCAAACATCTGTTCAGCAAACCAGATAAAATCAAATACCGCCAAACAAGTTCAAATACCACCACACGTGATTTAATAAATTCTGCACACAGTGTAGAATCAATGCAAAGGCTAGGCAAAATAAAATTGCAGAGGTAAGCAAAAGTCACAGTGGTTTGAACCAATTTGAAGGCAAGGCCTAGGCAAGTTAGAACAAAATTGGAAAAGCCTGCCAAAATCACCAAATTCTTGACACTTTGTTGTGTCTGCCCGAAAATGTTTAATGAAAGCGAACTATAAAGTGAGCAATGACCAGCACACGACACAACTAATACAGTAAGTGTATTCACGTAAAGCCTGGGCGAATGGATATCGCCCGGTATATAACACACTTCTAAGGGGTGTTGGGGGGGGGGAAGGAATGGGTGATTCTGAGAGGCAGGAGACCAGGTATGACGCCGGGCCTGTGGCGTCTCATCGCGGGGTGCAGGCGGTGGCCCCCTGAGGTACCCACAAACTATTGGCTCAAAAACAACAAGCGCCCCCACTACACCCACAGGCAAGATTCCCGCAGGCAGGGAAAAAAGACAGGCAAAGGATCAGCAGCGGCGGCAAGCCCTTGGCAGACGACCTGCCGGCACGAGCTCTCTCCTAGCGACGGGGCAAGCTGCTGGAGAGATGGAGCCAAGTGGGGCTGGTGATCTATCTCTGACCCCTCCACGATCTACAGGTAGATCGCGATCTACCTGTTGGACATGCCTGGTTTAGAACAACTATCCAGAGGGTCACCCTGAGTTGACAGCAACTTGATAGCACTTGATAGCACTAGCATGGCCGAGACCTCCTCCTGGATGGAAACGAACTACCTCAGCATAAATCTCAAAAAAACTGAGGCAATGTTTGTAACAAGATCTTCTATGACTGAGAACACTTACCCGGAAACAATCACAATCAACAAAACTTCAATACCTGTCAGAAAACAGGTAAAATACTTAGGGGTAATAATAGACCACACCCTATCCATGCTGCCACACATAAAACAAACAGTAAAAACCATTTTCTACAAACTCAAAACTATTCAGCATCTAAGGCCACTCCTTGAAACACAAAACTTTAGATCCGTAGTAAGTACACTGATCACCCCTCACTTCGACTATTGCAATAGTCTCCTAATAGGCCTCCCTCAAAAAAGCACATACCTTCTACAAAGAGCACAAAACATCTGTGCAAAAGTAATTGCTAAAGCTCACCTAACAGACCACGTAACCCCAATACTGCTGGAACTCCACTGGCTTCCTATAAACAGCCGAATCAAATACAAAATTATCCTAACAACCTATAAACTCATAAACGACATAGCCCCCTCACACTTAACCACATTACTGCAATCTCCAACATCGACAAGGACCCTCAGACAAAACGCAGCCCACTCCCTCATCATACCTAAAGCCATCTGTAAAACCAAGAATACCACTAGCTCTAGAGCATTCTCATTCACTGCTCCTACACTCTGGAACGACCTCCCTATTGAACTTCGCACCATAAGAGACCTCATCCAATTCAGAAAAGAATTAAAGACCTACCTGTTCACTGAACACTTCGAAATCCCCTACTCCCCCAAAGCCAGCTCTACTACAAATGTGGGCACCCATGCACAAACTCCCTTAACCCCAACAATGTAACCACAAGCCTGTCCCCCCCACACACGCCCCAAAGATGACAAAAATAAAAGGAACTAAATTCCAGCACCTACGCCAATTTCCACCCCATACACCACACACACTACACGATGTAAATATACTTTTGTACAAAGTTTGATATGTTTGCTTTAATACCTACAAAGATTTTGCTTTAATACCTTCAAGTTGTTTTTGTTACAATACCTACAAAGTTTATATTTACTGTTCAATGTAAATAGTTGATTTCTACTGTTCTATGTAAAATGTATACAAATTGTGTACAAGACTGTTAATCTGTTATATGTAAACCACCCTTGATCTCTGGAAGGGGCGGTATAAAAGAAATAGTTAAATAAATAAATAAAATAAATAAATAGCACTTAACAACAAAACATGCCTCGTCTACCGTACCTGACTGCAACTTGCCTCACATTTCTGAGAAAGGTGTAATTCACTCAACTGCCCCAAAATTATGTGAGAATTCACTATGCAACATTGGCCACTCTCTGGTCCTCAGGTACTACAGTTGATTTTAATTTTAGCTGACATATTACTTGGTTTGCAGTTTGTCGTGCTGTGAGGGCTTGCGTGCATCAGTGATGCTGAGAGCTAAACTATTGGTAGTTTAACTACTGGCAGAGTCTCCCAAGATGGACAGGTCTCAGCTGAGGTGCCAGACCAAGACAAACCACCCATCTGGGCAGCAGCAGAATGGGATAGTGTTGACGGTGGAGGATCACATTTCTGTGACAGCGGCAACAACACCAAACTTAAACTGCGCGGAAGAAAGGCCCGGCAATCTACTTCTGTATCTTGCCATGAAAACCCAATGGATAGTTACTACAAAACAAATTGTGCCATAGTGCTGGAAGACGAGACCCCCAGGTCGGACGGCACTCAACTAGCTACTGGGGAAGAGCTGAAGACTTTTCAGAGTAAAGCCAGCATTTATGATGTGGTTGGATCAAAGCCCTCGGGACGTCTGACTGCTGATGTAGCTGCACATGAAATGAGAGTCAGAAGCTGTAAAGATGTCTTACACATTGGAACATGGAACGTACGAAACATGAACCAAGGGAAGTTGGAGGTGGTCAAGAATGAAATGGAACGTGTGCAGCTTGATCTGTTGGGTGTCAGCGAACTGAAATGGACTGGCATCGGGCACTTTGCATCAGATGATCACATGGTCTACTATGCTGGAAATGAAAGACAAAGAAGAAATGGTGTTGCATTTATAATAAAGAAGAAACTTGCAAGAACTGTAATGAAATACAATGCAGTCAGCGAAGGCTTAATCTCTATTCGTCTACGAGGAATGCCTATCAACACAACTATACCTCAAGTATATGCCCCAACAACAGCTGCAGAAGAGAATGAAATTGAAGAGTTCTATGAACAAGTACAAGCTGAAATTGACAGAACATGCAAACAGGATATCCTGATAGTCATGGGTGACTGGAATGCAAAAGTTGGCAACAAAGAAGAAGGCAAAGTAGTTGGAAAATATGGACTTGGCAACAGAAATGAAGCTGGAGAAAGACTGATAGAATTCTGCAAGACCAACGACCTATTCATCTCAAACACCTTCTTTCTTCAACACAAGCGGCGACTGTACACATGGACTTCACCCAATGGATTGTATAAAAATCAAATTGACTACATCTGTGGAAGTCAACGATGGAAAAGTTCTATAACATCAACAAAGACAAAACCTGGAGCTGACTGTGGTACAGATCATCAACTACTAGTATGCAAACTCAAGCTAAAGTTGAAAAAGAGCAAACCACTCATGAATGTAGCAAAATATGACCTTGAGAATATACCACTGGAATTTAAAGACTGCCCGCAAAATCGATTTGCTGCTTTAGATACAAATGACAGAGCTCCAGAAGAGTTATGGAATGACATCAAGAAGGTTGTGTTGGAAGAAAGCGAGAAGTCTCTACAAAAAGTGAAAAAGCAAAAACGGCCAAAATGGATGACGGAAGAAACTCTGAAAATTGCCCAGAAACGCAGAGAAGCTAAAGCCAGAGGAGAAAGAAAGACAATAACAGAACTCAACAAAGATTTCCAACGTGCAGCAAAACCGGACAAGGAAAAGTACTACAACGACACATGCAAGGAAATAGAAGCAGAAACTATTAGAGGACGAACAAGATCGGCTTTCCTAAAGCTACGAGAGTTCAAGAAAAAGTTCCAGCCTCGAATTGGAATGTTACAAGTTGCTCAAGGTTCTATGTTGAATGATGCTGAGAAGATCAAGAAAAGGTGGAAGGAATATACAGAGTTTTTATACGATAAAGATCAAGTGGACCAACAGCCGTTTTAACCTGTACCTTATGATCGGGAACCATTGGTGATGAAAGAAGAAGTTGAAGCAGCATTGAAAGCCTTATCAAAGAACAAAGCACCAGGCATTGATAGCATTCCCATAGAAGTATTACAGCAATCTGATGCAGCTGTTACCGTACTTACAAGGCTCTGCCAAGAAATATGGAAGACAACATCATGGCCAACTGACTGGAAAAGATCTGTGTTTATACCAATACTAAAGAAAGGTGATCCAACTGACTGTGGAAATTATCGCACAATCGCTCTGACCCACATGCCAGCAAGATTCTACTGAAGATTATTCAAAAGAGACTACAACCATACCTGGAACAAGAACTACTTGAAGTGCAAGCAGGGTTCAGGAAAGGGCGAGGAACGAGAGACATCATTGCGGATGTGAGATGGATCCTTGAAAAGACTAAAGAATACCAAAAGGATATCTATTTGTGCTTTATAGACTATAGCAAGGCTTTTGACTGTGTAAACCATGAGAAACTCTGGGCCACATTAAGAAGCATGGGTATACCAGAACACCTGATCGTACTCTTGCACAATCTGTACATTGATCAAGAAGCAACAGTTCGAACGGAACAAGGAGAAACAGAATGGTTTAAAATAAGCAAAGATGTAAGACAAGGCTGTATACTTTCCCCCTGCCTGTTTAATTTCTATGCAGAACAAATCATCAGAGAAGCAGGATTGTATGAAGACAACAGAGATGTGAAGATTGGTGGAAGACTCATCAACAACCTTCGCTATGCTGATGATACCACATTACTGGCTGAAAGTGAAGATGATCTGAAACATTTGCTTCTCACAATCAAAGAACATAGTCTCAAAATGGGCCTGCACCTTAATGTAAAGAAGACAAAGATCAAGACAACTGGCATAATCAACAGGTTCATCGTTGAAGGAGAAGAAATTGAAATCGTGAACAACTTTAACCTACTTGGATCAATTATCAATAAAGAAGCAACAAGCAGTCAAGAAATCAGACGACGCATTGCTCTTGGCAGAATGGCTATGAAAGACCTAGATAAGATTCTCAAGAGCAGAGATGTCTCTCTCCATACAAAGATTCGACTTGTTCAAGCCATGGTATTTTCAATAACATCATATGGATGTGAAAGCTGGACAGTGAAAAAGATAGACAGGAAGAAAATTTATGCCTTTGAATTATGGTGCTGGTGGCGAATACTGTGTATACCATGCACTGCCCGAAGAACAAACCAGTCAGTACTAGAGGAGATCAAACCTAAGCTTTCTTTAGAAGCTCAGATGACAAGACTTCGCCTTTCATACTTTGGACACATTTATTTTTATTTATTTATTTAGCTGTATTTATATCCCGCTTTTCACCGGGTCAAAGCGGCGTTACATAGAGGGGTGGGGAAATTAAGTATAGGGCGGGGCCATCACCGAGGAGGCAACATTGATGATTTTGACATAGGACAGACTTTGGACATGGGACAGACTTTAGACATAGACAGGATAGTATAGCCTTGATTCAAAGTTCATGGTGGGTGAGGTCAGTGGTTAGTGCGCTTTTCGGTGGGAGTCGTGATGAAGTATTCCTGGAAAAGGATGGTTTTTAGCTGTTTTCTGAAGGATAGTAGGTCGGCGTTGTTTCTGAGACAGCTTGGTAGGGAATTCCATAAGGATGGAGCATAAAGTTCAAAGGCACATAATGCGAAGAGAGAGATCATTAGAGAAAGACATCATGCTTGGCAAGATAGAAGGTCAACGCAAAAGAGGAAGGCCAGCAATGAGATGGATCGAGACAATAACAGCAGCTACGGGTACCAGTCTGTCAACAATGAGCCGCCTGACTCAAGATCGAACACAATTTAGGATAGCTATCCAGAGGGTCGCCATGAGTCGACTCCGACTCGACGGCACTTAACAACAACAACATTACTAAATGTAGGTCTGCAATCTCATATTTCAGTTCTTTCAGCACCCTGGGATGTATGCCATCCAGTCCAGGTGATTTGCTGCTCTATAATTTATCAAATAACTGTATTACATCTTCCCACTTTATCGAGATTTGTTTCAGTTCCTCTGATACATCACCTTTAAATATCATTTCTAGCATGGGTAAGTTTCCTATATCTTCTTTAGTAAAGACTGAAGCAAAGAATTCATTCATTCTCTCTGCTATGGTCTTGTCCTTTTCTTAGTGCCCGTTTTACCACTCTATCATTTAATGGTCCAACTGATTCTCACAGGTATTTTGCTATGAATGTTTATCATGCACTTTTGCTTCCATGAGAAGCTTCTTTTCAAATTCTCTTTGCCTGCCTTATTAATGCCTTGTATTTAACTTGCTAGTACTTATGTTTCCTGTTTTTGTCATTTGGCTCATTTTTCCATTTTCTGAAGGATTTTCTCTTAGTTATAACACCTTCTGACTTCATATTAAGCCATGCTGGTTGCATCTGGCCTTTGTTTCACCTTTCTTAAAATGTGGAATACATCTGGTCTGGATTTTCAAGTTAGTATTTTTAAATAACATCCAGGCCTGATGAAATGCTTCCCCTTTGCAATTGCTCCTTATAGTTTATGATAAAATGAGGAAAATGGTTAAGAAAAGTCTCATTTTTCAAAGGAATCGTTGAAAAGGTCAGATAGCGAAGCTACCAGTACCTAAGTTCTTTCAAAACTCTTGGATAAATCCTGCCTGGATCCATTGCTTTAACTTCTAATTTAGCTAGCTCCTCACGAACATAGTCTTCTGAAAATACGTGAATACCTCACGTCCATTCCTATTTGTGTCTGTTTTCTGATACTCATTCCTAGCGCTTCATCTGTGAACACAGAGCAGAAATACTTGTTAATCAATTCCACTTTATCCTCAACAGCCTGTACATATTCCTGTCTTCACTCTTGAGTATCACATATGTAAAGTCTGCTATAGCATATGCTATATTGAATATTAAGGAAGATTTTATGTTTATGTTTATTATATTTGCTTAACTGCCTTTGAGAGGGACCAGCAAGGCGGTGTACAATTAAAAACAGTATAAATAAAATAAGAAGAGGAAAAGAACACCATAAAATCATAGGATGGAAAAGTCAGGCATACAAGGAGTCATGTAATCAGAAAATGGGAGATAGGGGGACACTAGGGAATAGATAATTCGAAGGCAGCATTAAAGTGATGGGTCTTTAGAAGTGATTTGAATTTGGTGAATACAGGTGTAGGATGCTTTTTAAATTCTACTTAGAAGTTTAGGACGTTCTTGTTTGTTTTCAGGCCTTCTGAGGGATTAGCGAAATGGATACTGTTGAGCTTATGTGATCTCTGTTAGGATTATTATGCATCACAGAGTTGTGAACTTGAGAAAACAAACCTGTCGATGGTAACCGGCTTACTGCCCTTCAAAGTGTGGTCCATATTTTGGTTTTACAGAAGTGAAATAGAATGCAGGTAACCTTGAGCAACCAGCCCAATCTATCATCCCTATAATGAAGAACTAAAATCCTGATAACTGCTTTAAAACAGTGTTTGTGATATATATTATAAGGAAAGAGCTTTTATGTCCAAAAATAGTAACGTTTTCATACTTAGCTAAGAAAGAACAATTGCTAGATGGAATGGTAACAATCGAAAAGCATGAAATAAAAACAGAGAATCTCTAGTGGCAAGACGATGGAAAAAAGGCATTGGGGTAACCTGTATTGAGCGGTAGTTGCAGTCCAATTACTACCCAACACAGCAAGATAGCACTGGGGGTAATCTCGATGGCACCTGAAGACTACTGGATCTGTGAGACAGCAACAAAAGTAGGCGGTGAGGCAGAATTTGGATGGAGCAGCAAATACAACATAAAAGATAGTGGTACCACTTTGGGAGGTTGGAGAGGGACATGGGGGAAGGGAGGAAGGGGGTAGGTGCCAGCTTCCATATAGGAATTTGTATGAGAATTTTTCTATAGTAAGACAAATCACTAATGGGTAGAGTGGATGGCCATGTTGGTCATTATCAACCATCCTTCACTGTGTTATCGTGAAGCACAAAGCTTTCTTGTTCAACAGTATTAATATGGTGCTGTCCAACCATTGAATAAATAAATTTTGGCTTAGCAGTGGGTGCAGTTGATAGTAAGAATGTAAGAGCATAAGAAATTGGGAAATAAGCTTAATCTCAATTTTGCAGACTGCTTGTTTTATGGTGTCTACTTTCTGAGTGCTGCTCCTTGCCATCTTGGGCAAGTCACTTAACCCTCCATTGCCTCAGGTACAAACTTAGATTGCAAGCCCTCTGGTGACAGGAAAATACCTACTGTACCTGAATGTAACTTGCCTCGAATGTCTGAGGAAGTTCGTGAGCTAAATCCAATTCCGTTTCATTTTATGTACAAAAAAAAAAAAAAAAAAACCCTTTAAAAATAAAGACGCATATTTGACTCTGTGGTGAGAGAGAATTGTAGAGGGAGAATTTGTTGAACCCGGTTTGAGCAAATGTGTAGCAAGATTTAGCAATGAAGGCTGTGGGCGTTCAGAACATGTCTACCTTGTGATATGGATTCGCCACCGTTGGAAACGGATACTGGGCTTGATGGACCTTTGGTCTGAACCAGAATGGCATTTCTTATGTTCTTATCTTCTTAGTGCTTCCAGTCCCTTCAGATCTCCTGAAAACATAGGCAGAAGAGGAGAGCTGCAGGTACCAGTAGCACTGAAAGAGCCAGAAGGCAGGCACCAAGAGCATAGCAGCTCCTATTTGTTGTGCTTTCTGATGCTGTTGAGGTCCCAGGTGCAGCAACCCCACCTGATCTCTAGTACCTCCACCCCCTAGCAATGACTCCAAGGTCTCTTTCCTGAGTGGACATTCCTAATTCTGAAAATATAGTTGGTATTATTTTCCCTATGTGTATCACTTTACGCTTGCGCATATTAAATTTCATATGCCATTTAGAAGCTTGGTTCCTCAGTCTGATGAAATCTTCTTGTAATTTCTCATGCTATCCTTTTTTGAATTACTTTGAATATAATTATAGAGACCATTTTGGAACCAGCCATCTATGTGGATGTAGCTGGAGTATGTGAAAAAAAGTGGCCATTTTAGAAAGATAAAATACATGTATAGAGAGGGTAGAAAAGTAGGAGGAGTAGACCGTAAATGTCAAAAGCAGTATTAAAGCTGCTGAAATGCAGGGGACGAGAGGAAAAGAAGAAGCACTGTGGATTGTGTTGGAAAGAGGAGCTGGCACTGTCATCCATACTAGTGTAGTCTACAGGCCTCCAACTCAAACCAAAGAAATGGATAGTGAATTGATTGTTGATATTGCAAAGATAGCCAATAAGGCTAAAGTGATCATATTGGGTGACTTTAATCTATCCGATATGGACTGGAGCATTCCTTCTGCAAATCTGAAAAGAAGTAAAAAGACTGCAGGACTCAAAAGTGCCAGGAACGGATTTGTGGAAAGTGACATTGAAAAAGAGAAAATGCTAAACAAATACTTCTGTTCTCTTTTTACTAAAGAAAATTCTGGAGAAGGACTACCTGTGATTGACAAATATACAAATGGGAATGGAGTAGATACCACACCATTCACAGAAGATGATGTGTTAGAGCAGCTTGCAAAACTGAAAGTGGACAAGGCCATGGGACCGGATGTGATACATTCCAGGATACTGAAAGAACTCAGAGAGGTTCTTGTACGGCCGATAAAGGATGTTTTTATTAGATCCTTGGAGACAGGAGAAGTTCCACAAGACTGGAGAAGGGCTGATGTGGTACCTCTTCACAAAAGTGGTAATAGGGAAGAAGTGACAAACTACAGGCTGGTAAGCCTTACTTCAGTGGCGGGAAACGTAATGGAGGCGCTTCTGAAGGAGCGACTAGTGGACTTTCTCAAAACCAACAGGTTGCATGGTCTGAGTCAACATGGTTGTCCCAAAGGGCGATCTTGCCTAACAAATCTGATTTAGTTCTTTGACTGGGTGACCAGAGAACTAGATCCAGCGCATGCAATGGATGTGATATACCTAGATTTCAGCAAAGCATTTGATACTGTTTCTCATAGGAGGCTTATTAATAAACTCAACAGCTTGGGGATGGGTCCCAAGGTGGTGAACTGGATCAGAAATTGGTTGACTGACAGGCGACAGAAGGTGATGGTAAACGGAGCTCACTCGGATGAAAGGAAGGTGATTAGCGATGTGCCCCAGGGTACGGTCCTGGGACCGGTACTGTTCAATGTATTTGCGAGTGATATTGCTGAAGGACTGAATGGAAAAGTCTGTCTTTTTACAGATGACATGAAAATTTGCAACAGAGTGGACTCCCCTGAGGAAGTGGATAAGATGAGGAAAGATCTACAAAAACTGGAAGATTGGTCTAATGCTTGGCAGTTAAGTTTTAATGTGTAGAAGTGCAGTGTCATGCACTTGGGAAGCAGAAATCCAAGGGAATTGTATGTGATAGGGGGTGAGAGGTTGGTGTGCATGGACTAGGAGAAGGACCTCGGAGTGATTGTTTCTGAGGATCTCAAGGTGGTGAAACAGTGTGACAGGGCAGTGGCAAAAGCCAGAAGGATGCTGGGTTGCATACAGAGAGGAATTACCAGCAGAAAGGAAGAGGTATTAATGCCACTGTACAAGTTGCTGGTGAGGCCTCACTTGGAATATTTTGTTCAGTTTTGGAGACCATAACTCGCAAATAATATAAAAAGACTGGAAATGTTTCAAAGGAAGGCGACCAAAATGATTTGGAGCCTGCATCAGAAGACATATGAGAAGAGACTTGAAGACCTAAATATGTACACTCTGGAGAAGAGGAGAGACAGGGGAGATATGATTTAGACCTTTAAATACATACTTAAAGAGTATTAATGAACAAACAAACTTCTTCCAAAGATGGGGAAGACGTAAAACTAGAGGGCATAATATGAAGCTGCAAGGGGGTAAACTGAAAGGCAACGTCAGGAAATATTTTTTCATTGAAAGGGTGGTGGATGCTTGGAATGCCCTCCTGATGGAAGTGGTGGGGGTAAATACAGTGACAGAATTCAAAATGGCATGGGACAGACACAGAGGATCCCTTTATAGCAACAGGATAAAACCAAAATAAATATAACTCTCTCTTATATCTCAACAAATGGGGGTGACCTACATGGAGTGGTGGGTACACACCTAAACAAAGGCATGGGGAGGGGTGACCTGCACAGAGCGGCAGATGCACCTACTCTTAACACCTTGCTGGGCAGATTAGATGGACCATGCTGGTCTTTATCTGCCATAATATACTATGTTACTATGTTAAATAGCCAACCAGTATAACACAAGATTATAATTTAGGGCCATCCTGATCGCATATCACTGAAAGAGCTCCCAGAGGTCCAATGAGATCATAAAAGCAGATGCCCTTGCCTCCCCAATAAATCCATTCTTTCTCCTTGCTGCATCACAGGACATGTTTTAACTTGTGTTATTCTGGCTTTCTTTCGCTGTAGCTAATGTACTTTCAGTAGGAAGTAAAGTTGGAGAGAGAGAGAAAAATGAGAATAACACGATCACTTTTCAGACGGACAAGGGAGTATGATCCATGCTTTTTCTATTACTCCTAGGTTTTCATGATTTTTTTTTCCCAAAATTATACTTTCCTCCAGAGTGAGGCGAGAGAAGGAACTCTCACACACAGGCATCCGCACTGTTTGCAGAAACAAACACAGTGACTTGGCACATGTAGCGTGGGTGCAACTAATGCTACTTGAAGCATGGTAACTGCAGGAGGATGTATCTGTCCCAGCCATGTGTTACCAGAAAAGAGCTCAATGTGCCATACAACAAGAGGGGCTTGGGAAACCCAACATAGAGGGAGGTGTGGCCTAGTGGTTAGGGCACCAAACCTCAGGCCAGAGGACTGGGGGTTCAAGTCCCACCTGGGGACAGCAATCTCAAGCCAGAGGGACTGGGGCTTTATACTCATCTTCCTGGACATATCAACTGCATTTGACTCTGTCTCACATTAACTCCTCCTAAACAGACTCCATAATATAGGGATTCAAGGAACTCCACTGAAACGGTTCCACTGCCTATCAGATCATATATGGTGCATGAAATCTGGTACCCTCACATTTGCACCTTTCCCTCTCAGCCAAGGAGTACCACAAGGGTCCACAGTCTCCTCACTTCTGTTCAATATCTACCTTCAACCTCTCTGCAAAATCATCAAAAACCATGGCGTCAACTACTTAATATATGCAGATGATATTAGGATTTTCACTCTTTTTCTCCACCAATTCTTCAGACTATATCACAATCTCCAAATGCTTTTCAGCAATCTGTGGCTCAAGGAACACAATCTTAAAAAATAAATCACAACAAAACGGAAGCACTTTACATCACAAGAAACAAGCAATTCAGTCCTCCACCCATGCTCATGATAAACAACATACCACTCGCAGTCAAAACCCAAATCGATTATTTTGGCATCACACTCGACCAAGATCTCAATTTTCAGCCACAAATAGACAGATTTAGTAATACAGCTTATCTTAAGCTCCACACACTAAAGAACCTAAGTAAACTCCTCTCTCCAATGGACTTCTGCACAGTCTGTCAAGCAGTAATCACTCCAGTTTTCGATTATTGCAACTCCATATACCAGGGCCTTCCCAAGAGCACCTTATACCCCCTACAACTAGTGCAAAACATTGTAGCTAGAACCAGGGGTGGCCCAAGGGGTGTGCGGAGATGTGGTGTGGGGCCTCATTTGCATAAATATTTGCATAATTTTACCATACACTAACTTTTAGTAAACATGCCTCTTAATGAGTATATGGATAAAGAAAGACTAAAAGATTTCTACATTGCTATAATCCAGTACCAACCGCCAGGCACATTAGGAACTACTACAAACACTGCCCATTTAGAACCCATAGCAAACCCGCCATATCCTAACAGCACTACCAGGACTCACAAAGCACCATACTCTACCAATCAAAAGGCAACACTGCAAATATTAAACCAATACATTTCAGAGAATAACAATATATGACCTACTTGGGAAAGAGAACAAGTGGCAATGGGCAAATAGGAATTACATAAACAGAATACCTCAGCTCAGTTACGCATGCAGAACATAAACCATCACCAAACAACGAATCACAATTTAGAAACAGGAAGACAATAATTAAACTGGGAAACCCAAAAGCCAAACTTGGAATGTACAACACTGTAGAAATAAAACCATAAATTAATTTCCTCTTGTACTAAACAAAGCGCAGACGTTAATGATGCACATTTCCCAGAGCTGACATATTCCAGTTAATAAATTCAAAATAAAGAGATATTTTTCTTCCTTTTGTGCATTTTTTTTTTCAGTGGCAATTGCTCCAGCCACTTTCTTCTGGTTTCTTCGTGTCTTCTGCTAACTCTCCATCGTCTGCTGTCCATTTGTCCTTTCTTCTCTCTTCTAGTTTTTTTTCCATTCTCTCTCTACATCTGCTTTAACATACTAATATTTCTCCTTTTGCTCTTTCCTCATTCCTATTTCATCCACTCAAATTTTACCCCTCCATCCTCAATCCCCACTTACTCTCCCAATATCCAGCCAGTTGTAGATTTGTCTTCCCTCCCACACAAAATATTTTTTCCCTCTCCATTTCATTCTCCCAGCTCCATCCCATTCTAATCCTCCCCCAACATCAGTTCCCTTCTAGTTCCAGCCCCACCCAGCATCCGCTCCCTTCTAGTCCCTGCATCAGCCCATTTCCAGTCCTAGCCCCCCCATCAGCCCATTTGCAATCCTATCCCAGCCCTCCATCAACTCATTTCTAGTCCTTTCCTAGCCCCACCATCAGCCCATGTCAAATCCTACCTCCCCTCCACTCAGCCCATTTCCAATCCAAGCCCCCCATGAGCCTACTTCCAATTCTAGCCCCTCCATGAGTCCATTTCAATTCAAGCCCCCACCACAGCCCATTTCCAATCTTAGCACCCCCCAACAGCCCATTTCCAGTCCTATCCTAGCCCCTCCATCAGCCCATTTCCTGTCCTAGCCCCCCCACTCAGCCCATTTCCAGTCCTAGCTCCCTCCCCTCACAGCCCATTTCCATTCCAAGCCCCCCTCCCCATCAGCAATATGCAGTTCAAGCCCCCCTTCCACTCAGCCCATTTCCTGTCCTAGCAACCCCCCAGCCCATTACCAGTCCTAGCCCCCCAATAGCCCATTACCAGTCCTAACCCCCATCAGCCCACTTCCAGTCCTAACCCCCCCATCAGCCCACTTGTAGTCTTAGCCCCCCCATAGCCCATTACCAGTCCTAACCCCCTCATAGCCCATTACCAGTCCTAACACCCCCATCAGCCCACTTGTAGTCTTAGCCCCCCCATAGCCCATTACCAGTCCTAACCCCCTCCCCCCTCCCCCCCACAGCCCATTACCAGTCCTAACCCCCCCCCATAGCCTATTACGAGGCCTAACCCCCTCCCTCCCATCAGCCCAGCTAGGTTAAAAAAAAAACGCAAACCGGCTGCTGCTGCTGCCGCCGTGGCAGCGGCAGAATCGACCATCCCGCGGGGCCCCCCCTGCCCTGTAGAGTCCTCCATGCGGCCTCAGCGTGGGCTTTTCAGAGCCGTGCGAAGGGAGAGTTTCCCTTTCTCGCGGCTCTGTTAATCCCGCCGTGGGGCTGATGGGAAATCCCATCAGCCCCACGGCAGGATTAACAGAGCCGTGAGAGGAGAAGCTCTCTCTTCGCGCGGCTCTGACAGCCGACGCTGAGACTGCATGGAGAACTCTGCAGGGCAGGGGGGACCCCGCGGGATGGTCGATTCTGCCGCTGCCACGGCGGCAGCGGCAGCAGCAGTCAGTTTGCATTTTTTTTACCTAGCTGGGCTGATGCAAGATGTTTTTTGCGCGGGGCCCCCTGAAACGTGGGGCCCTGTGCAAAAAACTTTCTTGCTCAATGGACAGGCCGGCCCTGGATAGAACCATTTTGGCAAAATCTCAGCAAGCTCACAACACCCCGCTCCTTGAACAGCTGCACTGGCTGCCCATCACAAGCAGGATTAAATACAAAATCATCCTAAACACCCACAAAATCTTAAATAAACAATCAGCTGTCAGTCTCTCTCCACTACTAGCAAACAACAATTCCAAAAGACCCAGGAGAGAATCTACAGTAAACATGCTTAAAATACCCACTGACAAACCCTCATATAGCCAGAGAACCAACAACTGTTTGTAAATAGTGAAGCCCTAAACCGTTTGATGCTAAATAACTGCTAAACCAAATGTTCTCTGTAATGCGCACTTTATTTTTTTAGTGTTTAACCTTACTGCACTCATTTCTCTGGAAACCGTCTTGACTGGTGGAAAGACGGTCTACAAAAAGATGTTAAATAAAATAAATAAATACCATACCATACCAGCATCAACTTCCAAAAACTCACACAAGGAGTCTACCCAGAAAAAAGCAGCACTGTAAATATTGCAGCGGGCCCTAGAACATCTGTACATTTATTTGAAAAGTCAAAAAAGTCAGATTACTACAGTACAGATCCCTATATGCCAACTCCATGTTAACAGAACACCTGGCCTTGGTCATACACTCAGAAAATAGACCCTCACTGAGTACAGAATAAGTGACCACAAACTAAAAATAAAAATATGTAGACAAAAATTAAAATGAAACCCTAAGAAGCCAGACTCTGGACATAGTGCAACACCACAGAGACAGAAAGAGATGACTGTTGTAGTGGTTGATATGGAAGGACAGACTAGATAGGCCATGTGCTCTTTTTCTGTCGTCATGTTTCTATGTTTCTGTACTGTGTCAAATATAAATGTAGCACAAAGTCTGATCACTAAATTGAAAATACAATTATTTTTCTATCTTTGTTGTCTGACCATTTTATTCTCTGATCATGCTTGTCCCAATCTGAGGATTCTGCTTTCCTCTGTCTTCTCTTAGCTCTCTTTCTATGGTCTCTAGTCCATCTGTCATTTCTTCTCTTCCCTTTTGTTTTCTTCATGTCTTTCCAACCTAGATATTGTTCTTTTCAGTTTTCTTCTATTTATTTTTCAATCTCTGCCCACACAGATTTCATTACTCCTTCTTACTATCCACTCCTCAGTCCCCCCTTCTAGTTTTCAACTCACACCCCAATTTTCCCATTCCCCACCTATTCTTACCTGGCCCATTATTCCCTGGTCTTTTGCTCATTCTCTCCCCCCATCCAGTGTTTCTTCTCTCTCTCTTCCCCTTCACCCAGCATCTCTGCTCTCTCTCGCCCTCTTTCATTTCCTATTTCTCTATGTTCAGCATATCTCCCTCTCTATTCCTATCGCCCTGTGCCCAGCACCTCTCCCGTCTCCATACCATCGCCTCCTATTACTCCCATGTCCAGTATCTTGCCATCTCTTTCTCATCCTATTTACCTGCGTATCCATCTTCTCGAGTCTCTCTCCCTATTACCCTTGTGTCCAGCATCTCTCCTCTGTCTCTCTCTCTCTGTTCTACCCCCCCATGTCCAGAATCTCCCCTTCATCTCCCTAGCCCTCCCCCATCTAGCATGTCCCCTCTCACCCTCCCTTTGCACTCTCACCCCCTGCCCTTCATTTCTGCTCCCCCCTAATATCTTCTATTCCCTAAAGCACTGCCCTTTAAATTCATCTCATCTTCTTTGCCTCTCTCTCTGGGACTCCAACTTTACTGCCCTTGCACTGCTACCTCAGGGCCTCGCAGCAGGCACCATCTGGCTGGCAGCCCTTCTGCCCACTGGCAGGCTCTTTCCTTCTCGGTCATGATCAATGGCCTTGTACAACTCTTCTGCTTGCAGGACTTTCTTCTCCAGTGGGCAGAAGAGCCGTGCAAAGCCACGATTGTGGCCGAAAAGAGAAGAGCCTGCCCACAGGAAAAGCAAGTGCCAAGGGCAGGCGTTCACCTTCTCAGCCACGATCAGCGTCCTTGTGCAACTCTTCTGCCCATGGGACTTGCTTTTCCCGTGGGCAGGCTCTTCCTTTTCGGCCGCAATCGCAGCCTTGCGTGATTCTTCTGGTTTGTCATCCTGCTGGGGGGGGGGGGGGCGCTAGCTACAGAGCCCCACTGACATCGGCACCTCTTCTTGCGCTTACCATGCTTACTGGATAGCGCTGGCCCAGTCCTTAGGAATAATTCACACTATGTCACCCAGTACCGACATCAAAATCATTGGTCTGTAGTTAATCGAGATAACTCTTAACGCCTTTTTAAACAATTGGTGTTATGTTGGCTATGTCCAAAGCAGGTACAGTGGCAGATTTAAAGATAAATTACAGTTTTCATTATGACCCCCTCCTATGAAAAATATACATCTCACACGCCCAATATTTAGTGCCATTTATCACTGCTGGTCAAGTGAAGGCACATTTTAAAAAGGCTGTGTAGGTGAAATTTGGGATGTCTAAGTCTAAAATTTAGTGGGAAGGGCAGCAGAAAAGGTGGGCACATGTAAGTACCTTGTAAAATCAGCTTGTCTCTACCTGAAAAATACAAGTGTCCACCACATAAAAGGCAAAATGGAGACATGCAGGGTAGTGGGTCTAACGTGTGTAGGTTTTCACCCAATTTCAGAAACTTGAACGTACCTGATATTGATATCTTCTCACTATCGCTATTTGTGTAATTTAGATTTGCTAGTTGGCAGGCATAAAATAAACATACTTATGTATTAGCTGATGCCTTTCCAGTAGTAGTTCATACACCTTTCTGGATAGTGGCTGAATATTGCTGTTTTCCAAATAATTTTTGTTGCCTCTCCCTGCCCCTTTACTGTATGGATAACTTTGGGCTGTATAGATAGTGTCAGACTGAAAATCTATCAGTATAGAGGCCAAAAATCCATGAATAGTGCAGCTCTTTGTTCACTCACTGCAGGAAAACGTATAACTCTATAGAACATCAGCCATAAAATGTTCATAGTGCTGATCACTGTGATACATAGTTTTGGTCTGGTGTCTTGTAACAAATGAGCTTGGAAAAATTATTTCATCAGCAGTATTTTAGAGCAAGTTTAACAGTTACTATAATGTAAATAGCAAATGTCAAGTCAGGAGCAACTGTACCATTAGGCCAGGTGAGGCAGTCACCTCAGGTGGCAAACTTTTGGAGGCAGCAGAAAGAGCTCCCATCATGCTTTGCAGTGACTTCCTCACTTGGCTCCCAATCAGTCCATCGCCTGCTGCTGCCAGTCCTCCATTGCTGCTATTTACATGGATATGCTAGAGCCCAATAAAACAAAAAGAAAGTGTGGGGCCAGCAAGCTTATTCATACCTCTAAAGGCTCTGCTGATCCCGCCCCCTCAGAAGCAGGAAATGAATGTCTGAGAGTCAGGACCAGCATAACCTTTAATGGCACACAGAAGCTCATTGGTCCTTTGATTCTGTTTTATTGGGTTGTAGCAAGTCCAGGAAGCACCAACAGGGAGAGGAGAGGAAGCAATGCAGAATCAGAGCAGGACAAGAAGAAGAGATGCTAGATCAGGGGAGGGGAGAAACAAAGGATATATGCCTGCTAGAGGGAAAAGAGGAGATACTGGATCAGGATGGGAGGAAGAGAGAATAAGTACTGCAAGGGTGGGAGGAAAGAAGATATGATTTAGGGAGGGGAAAAGAGAGGGAAGATGCTGAAGTGAAGTGAGCAGGAATGGTAGACATGGGAAGAGATAGAGAACCAGAGGAAAGAGAGAGACTGGAGGGAGGGGGGTGGAAGGGGGTAGGATGAAGGGAAAATGCTGGATACAGGGGAAATACTAGACACTGGGAAATAGGAAGATAGAAGATGCTGGACATGGGGGGGGGGATATGAAAACAGAGGGATGATGCTGGACATTTGAGGAGAACAGGGGCAGAGGGGCAATGCTGGACATGGAGGGAAATAAGGAGATAGGAGATGCTGGGCAAAGGGGAGGAGAGAGTAGGAAGAGAGAGGGGAGACTTTTAGACATGGCAGGACAGGGATACAGAGGGGATGCTGGACACCGAGAAAGTATAGTGGCAGCGGAAATGCTGGACATGGGTAGAATAGGAAGACAGATGCTGGCTGGACACAGGAGGAGGAATAAGGACACAGTGGGAGGATGCTGGATATGGGGGAAGAATACGGAGATAAAGAGAAGATGTTGGATGGAGGGGGAGAAAAAGAGAGGAGATGGATGGAAGGGGGAGCGAGATGAGATGCTGGACAAATGGTGTGGGGAGAGAGATAAGGAGAAGATACTGGCTAAAGGGCGGGAGAGAGAGAGGAGATGCTGGTTGAAGGTGGAAGAAGGAGAGAGATATGAGATGCTGGATGTGAAAGGAAAAGAGAGAGAGAGAGAGAAGAGATGGACAAAAGGGAAGTAAAAGAGAGAAGAAGTGTTAGAATGGAAGTGAGAGAGAGAGAGGAGGTTCTGAACAAAGGGAAGGGAGAGAAGATGCTGGATGAAGGGTAGGAAAAAGAGAGGAGATGCTGGATGAAGGGAGAGGGAGAGAGGGAGGAGGTGAAAAGAAGGGGGGTAAGATTGAGAGGAGATGCTGGAAGGGAGAGATAGAGGAGAGTTTTAACAAAAGACTTGGGAATAAGAAGATGAAGAATTGGAAGGACTAGGGTAAGGGAAAAAGATAGAAAGCTGTAGGTAGATGTAGTAAAAAGAAGGAGATTGAAGACTGGATAGTATGAACAATTCAAGGGAGCAGTACAGTATAGGGGGTGCTGCCCACGAAAGAAGAATGGCACCGAGGCATGATTGTGTCTGATGATCTCAAAGTAGCTAAACAGAAAAGGCAACGGCAAAAGCTAGAAGGATGCTTGGGTGCATAGGGAGAGGAATGGCCAGCAGAAGAAAGGAGGTGATAGTGCCTCTGTATAAGTCTTTGGTGTGACCTCATTTGGAGTATTGTGTGCAATTCTGGAGACCGCATCTTCAATGGGATATAAACAGGTTGGAGTCGGTGCAGAGGGTGGCTACTAAAATGGTTAATGGTCTTCATTATAAAGCATATGAGGACAGACTTAAGAACCTTAATATGTATACTTAAGAGGAAAGGTGGGACAGAGGTGATATGATTGAGTCATTTAAATATCTCTGTGGCATAAATGTACAGGAAGAGAGCCTCTTTCGATTGAAAGCAAGCTCTGCTTCAAGGGGGACATACTGTAGGATGAGGGTGAAAGGGGATAGACTCTGGAGTAATATGCAGAAATATTTCTTTATGGAAAGAGTGGTAGATCCGTGGCATAGTCTGCCAGTGGACATTTGAGGAGAACAGGGACAGAGGGGGAATGCTGGACATGGAGGGAAATAAGGAGATAGGAGATGCTGGGCAAGGGGGAGGGGAGAGTAGGAAGAGAGAGGGGAGACTTTCAGACATGGCAGGACAGGAACACAGAGGGGATGCTGGACACCAAGAAAGTGTAGTGGCAGTATCTAAATTTAAAAAAAGCATGGGACAAACACAAAGGCTCTCTAAAGGAAAAAAGGGGACTCTTGTTCGCAACGCAGAGATCATATGCAAGACTACAGTAAGATATCTAGGTGTAACGCTTGATCAGCAACTTAATATGAAGGCTCATATCAAAAACATAACAAAGTCGGTGTACCATAAAATCCGGACCCTCCGCAATCTGCGTCAACTGTTAGAACCTGATGACTTCCGAACTGTCTTTCAGGCCCTAATAATGCCTCACTTTGACTATGCCAATGCGATCTTGTATGGTCTACCTAAGTGCACGACTAACCCCTTACAACTTGCAATGAATTCAGCTGCAAGAATCCTTCATGGAGCCTCAAGAAGTTCTCATATTACCCCAATACTAAAACAATTGCACTGGCTACCCATACAAGCCAGGATCTCATTCAAGATCCTAATTATGACCCATAAAGCCATCAATAAATACCCTGCTACTGCCATTACTGATCTAATTTCAATCACACCTCCCAATCGAGCAAGGAGATCGAATGCCGCAAATACTCTCATATTACCTAAGGCAAGCACGAAGTGTTCTCAATTCACTAGATCCAGAGCCTTCTCCTTCTTTGCTCCATCCTGCTGGAACGCACTACCAGCAACTATCAGAACCATCAGTGAACTCTCCCAATTTAGGAAGGCACTGAAACGGCACCTCTTTCTTCATCACTACGATGATGCAGTCTTCTCCCCACACTCACCCACTCTCACATCTCAATGCAGCACCTCAAACTCATGCACGTCACATTCCCAGACTGATCACTCGCAATCACACCTTCCCCTCCAACCACCATGAGAAACTTATGCAGTGCCGCATAACTCATTATATTGTTGCATAAAGTAGACTGTATTTATTCATCGTGTCTCCTTGTTAAGGGACTGGTTATTTATACCCTATTTTACCTGTTATACCTGCTTAATGCATACCCAAGTTTAATTTTCCTGTTTAATGTATACCCAAGTTATTATACCTGTTTCACTGTAAGCACAAATCACGAAATTGAGATGTGCAACTCTTATGTTCATTGTAAACCGCACTGATGTCGAATAGCGTGGTATAAAAGAGACTGCAAATAAATAAATAAATAAAATAAATATGGAAGGGCAGACTAGATAGGCCATGTGGTCTTTTTCTGCTGTCATGTTTCTATGAAGGGGGAGCGAAACCTGAGTGTCAAATATGCATGTAAAGCAGTCACTTCCACTGTCACTATCTGTGTAATTTAATCGAAATATGCAACATATTTGTATAATGGCTGATTATTGCTGCTCTCTAGATATTTTTCATGGTCTGTCCTTGATCCACCCTTTTCTCTGCCCTTTTATCATATTGCTGTGTAGAAGGATTTTCGGTCTGATATAATGTATATAGAAAGGTAGAAAAATAAATGGAAGCAAGCTGAAAGGAAAAGATCAGTGTCAAGATAGATGTTTGGAAGAAATGAAGAAGACAGGACTAGAGACCCTGGAAATAGAGTTAAGAGAAGACAGAAAAGCAGAAACCAAAGATGGGTACCAACATGATTAGAAAGGTAAAATGGCCAGACAACAAAGGTAGAACAAATAATTTTATTTTTGATTTAGTGATTGGAACATGTCAGTTTTGGGAATTTACATCTGCTGACTTTGGGGTCTATTCTTAACCACGAATAGCGGGGATGGATGTCCCGTTGGGGCGTCCATCCCTGCTATATGTATGCCTTTCCCGTCCCCACCAAGCCTCCCCATTTGAACAGGGAGTTTGTACAAGGAAGTTAGATGGGGCCAGGAAAGGGGCATCAGGCAGAGACAGGGCGGATAGTGGGCGGTCTGCGGCCCTGAACGTGCAGGGCCGATTCTGATATTGGCCCTGTACGTCCCGGGCTAGCAGACTAGACAGGGAACTTATTCCACCTCTGAGGTGGAATAAGTTTCTCTAGATGGGAGGAGACGGCAGACCCAGAGTACGTCAGAGGGTGGAGGGGGAGCCGGAGATTCCCCGCAGCCCGACTGGCCGTGGGAGGCCAGATCGGGGGTCAGGTTGTGGGAAAGCGCAGAGTCGGCGGCAGCCGGGGATCATGACTCCTGAATAGAGCCGCAGTGCCATGGCACCATAGCTCCATTCAGGAGCCCTGACTGAGTTAGCCAGGCAGGTGCCTGTACATGCAGGCTGCCCAAAATTGGGTCCGGGCCTGCACTTACAGGCTTAGACAGGATTCTGATCCCATGGGGGCTAGACGTTCCCCACGGGATCAGAATCCCGTCTACCTCTGTGTATCCAGTTCTGACCGGACGCACAGAGGCCCGGGCGTCCAACACGGAATAGGCCTCCACATATTTTGATGACTACAGGGGGACATGCTTCACTGTTTTCTATTTCTCTGGTGTTGTGTTACATGCAGTGTGTGACTTTGTGGAGTTTCAATATGATTTTTGTCTATATATTTCAGTTTTAATTTTCTGATCACTTATTCTGTACATGGTGAAGGTTTATCTGTGTACTGCCCCAGAGTTGGTTCAAGGTGTTGGTGGCCCAGGCAAACCTTAGGTCTTATGCGCCCCCCCCCCCCCCCCTTGGTTGAATGCCTTGCTCTTTGCTGCTCTCAGAAGCTGCCATACTAACAACTGCCTACTTTGCCTAATGATTGGGCCAACTCTGTTCTACATGCGTGACCAAGGCCAGGTGTGTTAGCAAGGAATTCTGGGTAATTGATCTGTACCAATCCAGCTTGTTCAGTTTCACACCATGATGTTTGCGGTGCTGCTTTTTCTTTGTTAAGTTTTTGTTACGTGACTACTGTAAGTTAGTGCTATTATGGAATAGTAGATTTGTTGTATAGGTCCTTAGTGACCTTTGTATGAGTTCGCATTTCTTCACAATATGTTCCTGTAACTGAGAACACCAAAATCAGATTTTTTTTGGTATGGTGAGTTCTCTGGGGAAATGTCCTAGTTCTACTCTGCACCCATTATTGGGGGAGGGGTCACAGTAGTTTCTATGGATATAGAATACTTAATTTATTTTATTTATTGATGTGTCTTTTATATCGCCCTATCGTGTAATCAGGGTTGTTTACATTATAATGATGAAACAATTAAAGGCAATAGATGGGGATATATTTAAATCACAGATATATACATGATTAGTTAACAACTCTTTTGATAAGCTATTTACAATACCAAGATGTAATAAAATCCTAATGTGTACATTTTTAACTCCTTTCTTAGTTTCTCAATCAATTCTTTGTTACGTGGTGTAGTGGGGGGAAGGGAGAAGGATCTAACTCGTTAATGTTGAGTGGCTTTCTGGCTTTTATGTTGGGTCAGTGTTTATATTTTCTTTGTTGCTGCCAAAGTGCTCAATGAAGAGAAATGCTTTGAGTTCAGTCCAGAAGGTAGCCAGATCGGTTATAGATCTAAGTCCATCTGGCAATGTGTTCCATAAGGATGGGGATAAGTATTCAAAAGCCCTTTTACTGGCGTGCTGTTCCATTTTGCGGTAATCAGCTGGTATTACCAATGTATATATCATTCGACCTCTTCGTTGGCAATCGTTAGGCGTTATCCTAATGAAATGTGATAGAGTTGTGGGAGCTGATTCTGATAATTTTAAAAGTAATCATTATTAACTTTTATTTTATTCTGCTATGAACTGATAACCAGTGAAGGACATATAGTATTGGTGTTATGTATTCTGTTTGATGAGAATTGTAGATAATGCGTGCAGACATATGTTAGGTGATTTGGAGTCTGTGTAGGGTTTGTTTAGGTAATCCGTGTAGAAGACTATTACAGTAGTCTATGTGTGGGAATATCATGTTGTTGTTGTTAAGTGCCGTCGAGTCGGAGTCGACTCATGGCGACCCTCTGGATAGCTATCCTAAATTGTGTTCGGTCTTCAGTCAGGCGGCTCATTGTTGACAGACTGGTACCCATAGCTGCTGTTATTGTATCGATCCATCTCATTGCTGGCCTTCCTCTTTTGCATTGACCTTCTATCTTGCCAAGCATAATATCTTTCTCTAATGATCTCTCTCTTCGCATGATGTGTCCAAAGTATGAAAGTCGAAGTCTTGTCATCTGAGCTTCTAAAGAAAGCTTAGGTTTGATCTCCTCTAGTACCGACTGGTTTGTTCTTCGGGCAGTCCATGGTATACACAGTATTCGCCGCCAGCACCATAATTCAAAGGCATCAATTTTCTTCCTGTCTTTCTTTTTCACTGTCCAGCTTTCACATCCATATGATGTTATTGAAAATACCATGGCTTGAACAAGTCGAATCTTTGTATGGAGAGAGATATCTCTGCTCTTGAGAATCTTATCTAGGTCTTTCATAGCCATTCTGCCAAGAGCAATGCGTCGTCTGATTTCTTGACTGCTTGTTGCTTCTTTATTGATAGTTGATCCAAGTAGGTTAAAGTTGTTCACAATTTCAATTTCTTCTCCTTCAGCGATGAACCTGTTGATTATGCCAGTTGTCATGATCTTTGTCTTCTTTACATTAAGGTGCAGGCCCATTTTGAGACTATGTTCTTTGATTGTGAGAAGCAAATGTTTCAGATCATCTTCACTTTCAGCCAGTAATGTGGTATCATCAGCATAGCGAAGGTTGTTGATGAGTCTTCCACCAATCTTCACACCTCTGTTGTCTTCATACAATCCTGCTTCTCTGATGATTTGTTCTGCATATAAATTAAACAGGTAGGGGGAAAGTATGCAGCCTTGTCTTACACCTTTGCTTATTTTAAACCATTCTGTTTCTCCTTGTTCCGTTCGAACTGTTGCTTCCTGATCAATGTACAGATTGCGCAAGAGAACGATCAGGTGTTCTGGTATACCCATGCTTCTTAATGTGGCCCAGAGTTTCTCATGGTTTACACAGTCAAAAGCCTTGCTATAGTCGATAAAGCACAAATAGATATCCTTTTGGTATTCTTTAGTCTTTTCAAGGATCCATCTCACATCCGCAATGATGTCTCTCGTTCCTCGCCCTTTCCTGAACCCTGCTTGCACTTCAGGTAGTTCTTGTTCCAGGTATGATGGGAATATCATGTACTGTTCTAAATTCATTATTTTGCAGTAGAGGTTTCAGATGCTGTAACATTCTAATTTTGTTATATGTGACCCTTGTGAGTTTAATATGGGATTTAAAACTAGGGTTTTGTCAATTGTGACTCCCAGATAATTTACCTCTTCTTTAACTTCAAGTGTCGCTTCATTAACGTCAATGGTGGTGGGTGGTGAGAAGTTTTGGTTTCTGGTTATAAATAGTACATCTGGTTTTTTATAGTTTATATTAAGACAGTGTGATTTCAACCATTGGCAATTTCATTGAAGCATGCTATCATGGGGTTCCAGTATGGGTCTAGATGTGTTCAATGGAAGGTATAGCATTATGTCATCGGCATAGATGGCAGATCCTACTTGGAATTTATTTTATTATTTGGCATAGTGGCTGTATATATATATTAAACAGTAGGGCAGATAGGGCTGATCCTTGAGGGAGACCTTTTTTTTTTATTATAGGTGCTAGAACATCGCTGGTCAATTCTCACTTGTTGTGTAGGTATGATGAAAACCATTTTAGCGTAGTGCCATATAAGCCAACCTTTGAAGGAGTTAGCTAGGGTTGATAGAATCAAAGGCCGCTGCGCTATCAAGAAATATTAATACGAATGCCTGATTGGAATTGTCTATACAGCCCAATATTCATTTTGGCAGGCTATGCGCCTCTATGGCACATAGCCATACCTGCCAACCCTTAACCCGAGATATTCAATGCGACCCCGGCATTGAATATCCAGGTTTGCCAAAGATGCCCAGAAGCTGTAGTAGCTAACCGGGCAGTGACGGTATTGTATGCTGCTTGGTTAGCTCCTGCGGCTTAAAGATAGGCAAGGGTTTTCTTCGCCTATCTTTTAACCACAGGTCCCTAGCCTGGCAGCATGCAATATCGCCCGGTTAGGGAGTGTTGCTGTCTCCGCTCCTCCCTGAAATGCTCTGATGCTAAGCGGTTAGAATCGGGGCATGTAAGGGAGAAGGGAATAGTCGGTGCCATTAACCATGTTAGTGCCGTTGAATATCCTGTTCAGTGGCAGTTACACGGTTTACCGGTCCGTAAACCGTGTAACTGCCTTTCGACTATCGGGCCTACACATTTACATTTAACACCATAGCAGTCCAGTGTGCAGTGTTAAGGGTCGGTATTTCTTATAGTAGAGTTCCAGGCTACATAATTAAGTTGCTACAATTTTTTCAAAATATAACCAGCATTTCAGAGTTTTAAAAAAAATTATCTAGCCTGGGAGTATATTACTTTCTGTTTTCTCAGAGCAACCACCTGGCTGATGTTCAGAGTGAACCGTCTCCTTTTTGGTGGCTTGCACCAGCTTATTTCTTGCCTCAGGCAGGAGATTGTGCGCTATTACCATAACACACATTAGTAACTAACCTCCTAAATGATTTTAGCATGTGCCAAAATCATTTAGTGTGTGTCCATTGTTGCTTTGTTTTGTTTGGAATGGGAAATACCATAAAATATAACAAATAGTATCATTATTTGCCTGTCACTTTAAAACGACACCACATCCTTAAGAAACACCATCACATGGAGCGGTTCAAGGCAAATCTGTTATCCCTTTTGAGGTCCTCAGAATGTTTTTCCTATGCTTTTATCCTGCTGCTACAATCACTTCCTTGCAGAACACTACTACTATACTCAAGATATGTTTTTAATGTTCATGGATGAAAGTTCTCTGTTTATGTATCCTGTTTTCATTAGCTTTTGTGCTATGCTTCTCTTGGTGAGTTCATCCTTGTTCGCCTGTCTATATCATACAACAGTGGATGACTGTTACATAGAGAATATCATTCTGCGTGTTAATTTCAACTTCTAGTGTTTAATTTTCATTTTCAGTATCAGTTCTCAGTTCATAACTTTATTATCGCATATCATGTGGTTATTGAAACACACACATCAAGTAATTTTTATGGATGCTATTATTTATGCTTTATTTGTACATATACGTCATCTTTTGGTTTTACCTCGATTGCTCTTACATTATTGATGTTATAAATTCTTGTTTTATTTGTATCCTGCTTTCTGTTTGTGCAAGGCAATACATGCTACATAATAAAGAGATGCAAACGCATGCAAAGCACCTCATGATTATGCAAATTGAATAACATTGCTTGCACTGAACATCACAACCTGTGTTATTTGTGGAAAAATAATGCCAGCATTGAACTGGGGTCATTTTTCGTTCCTGGGAGTACCTGGCCAATAAACCACAGTACGATGCTCTGAGGAGCCATCTTAAAGGGGCCGGAGCTACAGTGCCAAATGAACCTCCTCCAGCAAGACCTTCCACCCTCCTGGAAGGCATCCTTTGAACCTTTCCAACAGGGACCCTTCACTCTGCCCCAAAAACTCTCCAGGAGTGGGGGTGAGGGGGGGGGGGTGAGGGGTCTGGCTGGGGGAGAGGGTCCGCATAGCACTTTAATCCTGGCCTCTTTAAGAAGACTCCCTGCGTGTTAGCAATCCTACTCCTGGGGCGAGTGCAAGTTGTCTTTCTCATTTACCACAGGAATTACTTATCTGGAGTACTGACTTCCTGCAAATTAGTGACCACGATGGTAAATTAAGCTATAGGTCAATGTGAAATTTTACCTCAGCTTAGTAGCTTCCTCCGTTAGTGCGTGCTAAAAAGACAAAAAAGAAACTAGTTGAACAAAAAGAAGGAAATAGAAATAAAACCATAAAGAAAGCTGTTTTCCAGCACGCCTCTCTAACTTCGCAGCCTATGGCTGACACAACTCCTATACTATGCTGGCGGCAGCAATCCCGTATCGGGGGTTATCTGTGATATTTCTAGGGGGGCATATTCAGCGACGGCAGCCAGCCCGAGTAAAGCGGCTGGCCGTCACGCTTTAAATTAGACCTGGATGTTCAATGCCAGGGTCGCATCCGGCCTCCGGCATTGAATATCTGTGTGCCCAGTTAGAGCAGCATTCCATCCAGGACGTTCATGGCTCTGTGCGCCCAGTCGGAATCGGATGCACAGGGGCAGATGCGATTTTGATTCTGTGGGGCTAGACAGAATTGCGACTAGGCCTGGGAACCGATCGCATTCGGCCTGCATGTACAGGCCACTACCTGGCTACCTCAGTCAAGGCTCCTGAATTGAGCTGCAGTGCCATCACGTCTGGCTGCCAGGGCACCGCAGCTCCATTCAGGAGCCACTATCCCTGGCCACCTACCTGCTCTGCAATTGCCCACAGCCCGACCCTCAATCTGGCCTCCCAAGGGCAGGGTTGAGCTGCGGGGAATCACCGGTACCCCCTTTGAGCCCTTCTGCCGCCCAGTCCAGCCATCCCCCACTGTCTGGGGGACTTATTCCGCCTCAGAAGTGGAATAAGTTCCCCGTTCAGCCCGCCGACCCAAAACGTAAAGGGCTGACATCAGAATCAGCTCTGTACATCCGGGGCTGTGGACCGCCCACTGCCCGCCCTAACTTTGCTTCCCACACCCATCTAGCTTCCCCATACATACACCTTATTCATATGGGGAGGGTAGCCAGGGTTGCAGAGGGGGCCGAATAGCGGGGATGGATGTCCCAACAGGATATCCATCCCCGCTATTCGTGACTTGGAATGACCCTGTTACTGTTTTAGTTAATCGGGCAGCAGCAATTTTCAACCACTGCCTAGTTAGCTAAATAGGCTAAAGTTAGGACACCCTTTATTTTGGCTAACTTTAGCTGGTTTAGGTTGATCGGTTAGTGACTGAGTATCACTGCTTACCAGCCAACTTTAGTTGTTGCCCCTGCTGTACCCCCAGAAAGTCCTGACTGTTTAGTGCTCCTGAACATCCCACTGATCGTAATTTAACCAGCTAGCGGGTATGGCAACTGGTTAAATCACTTTGAATATGCTCCTCATAATTTTAATAGAAGTAGCCTTGGAAGAAATTATTTTTTCAATATTAAATACATACATTTTCAAAAAATGTCCGTTTTAAAATGTAATCTTTTTGGTATATGAATATACTTTCTTTAATAATGACTCATCAATTGTTTTTTTTTGGATAGTCTGTAGATGTGCTCTCTCTTTCATACTTAATGAATTGACCTGGGTTATATTTCATTTTGCAGAATGTAATTAGCATCGTGTGCGTAGATTACCTGTAAATTCTGGGTTGTGGCAAGAACTTAGGTCTGCCTTTGACAATTAGGGCAAAGATAAATGTACTTTGGAGAGAGCCATACTTGGAACTACCTGCTCTGTTTTGCCTAGGACAATGAGAGTTAATGATTTATGTTGTTAAAAAGGTCATGATGTGCAAAGAACACTCCCCCCACCCCTCCGGATTGTACTGCCACATGAAGAACAACGATATGCTCTTCGTCACTTTAAAATATGAGATTCATTGTCCGTGCTGAAATATGACCTTGGTGTGTAACGCAGTAACAGCAGAGAATGACAGATAAGGATCAGTTGATCCACCCAGTCTTGTTCTCATCTACACTGTTAACCGTACAAGCTTGGCCCCTTGCGGGGTTTTGCTCCTTCTTTCACAGTATTGGTTTGCATCGTCATTGCTGGTAGGTTGCATATTCCATGTATTTACCATCCTCCCAGTAAGGAAATATTTCCTCTGAGCCTTCCTCTCTCCAATTTCAAACCATGACCCCTTGTGATTGAATTTTTTCCTCAATGGACAATTGCATCTTCCTGTACTCATCTGGAATATTCAAATGTTTCTAATGTAGTCCCCTTTTTCTTTCTTTTCACCAGTGAGTACAGTGACCACTTTGATCATCTCTTGATAGCGTTTGTCCCCTTTGCAAACAGCTTTAAAATGGGGTTATTTTTCCTTCCTGGAAGTATGAGGCCACTGATTCACAAACTGCGTCAGATGGGGTGGAAGCGAGCACCAACAGCAATCCAGTGTCGGATGCTTTGGGTAAGCGCTGCATTGCTCTTTTAATGTCATTGCTGCTGCAGGCCACAAAGAGGGGGTGAGAGCAAGGGGGGGGGGGGGCGTCAGGATTGAGGGTCATTTAGGCGCCTCACATCCTTGCACCAGCCCTGAGCCCATTCACCACCTAAATGCTCTCTGCAAAATCATGCTTCAGACTACTAGAACTCAAGATGGCTATCTGAAGCCTACATGTGAATTCTAAGTCATCTGGGAGTATATTTTTTTTAATGAAATCATGCTATTATTTAAAATATCATTTCTGACATGCTAAAGCTACTTTCGTCAACCAGAAATGTTTACATGGCTAGGTGGCTTAACATGGTTAGCATTTTCTTGTATAACTCAGTCTCTACATTTATTAATTGTATGCACAAGGGGTTTTGTTAGGGACAGCAGAGCTTCCTTTAAAGGCGTGTGATAGCGACATGGAATCATCCATATCTAAGGCTCAGAGGTTTATGACTTCCCTCCACTGCCCAAGTTTAGTGTGCTCTAAAACGAGTGTGCTCAATGTGCACACACTACCATTACTAATAATCATTTGTATAGCATTACAAGGTGTACGCAGCGCTGTACAGACACGTATAAAAGACGGTCCCTGCTCGTAAGAGTTTACAGTCTAATCAAGACAGACAGTACAATAGATAAGAACAAGGGTACAGAAGGGAAGGGTAATGAGACAGAAGGAGACCAAAGGATGAAGATACAAAAGCACCTGAAAGAGGTGAGCCTTTAGTATGGATTTGAAAAGGGGGAGAGATGAAACCTGATGTAAAGATACAGGTAGTTTGTTCCAGGCATAAGGAGCCGCAAGGTGAAAGGATCGAAGTCTGGAATTGGCTGTTGAAGAGAACGGCATAGAGAGAAGCAAGCCAGAGGAAGAGCGGAGTTCACAAGGAGGGGGGTAGGGAGAGAGAAGAGAAAAAAGGTAGTGAGGAGCAATAGAATGAATGCACTTATAGATCAGAAGGAGAAGTTTGTTTTGGATACGGAAATAGAAGAGAAGCCAATGAAGTGATGTGAGAAGAAGGGTTATATGAAGATATTGGGGCTGGCGGAAGATTAACCACACAGCAGAGTTTTGAACAGACTGAAAGAGAGAAAGATGACTCAGAGGGAGACCAACAAAGAGGAGGTTACAATAGTCGAGGCACGAACTGACTAAAGAGTGGATAAGTGTTTTAGTAGCTTGCTCAGAAAGGAAGGGGCAAATTTTGTTAATGTTGTAGAAAAAGAAATGACAGGGTTTTGCTATTTGTTGGATATGTGCGGAGAAGGAGAGAGAGGAGTTGAAGATGTCTCCAAGGTTGCGGGCTGAGGAAACAGGAAGCAGAAGAGTATTATCAACAGAGATAGAGAAGGAAAGAAGGGGGAAGAGGGTTTAGGGGGAAAATAGAAGTTTGGTTTTGGCCATGTTCAATTTCGAATGTCGGTTAGACATCCAGGCAGCGATGTCAGATAGACAGACAGATATACGGGCTTGGAGTTTAAGAAAAATATCAGGTGTAGATAGATAGATCTGAGAGTCATCAGCATAAAAATGATATTGAAAGCTATGGGAGGAGATGAGAGCACCAAGGCACTGGGTATAGAGAGAGAAAAAGAGAGGGCCTAGAACAGACCCTTGGGGTATACCAACTGAAAGAGGGATAGCAGTAGAGGAGGAACCACCAGAAGGAGCAATGGAAGAGATAAGAAGAGAACCAGGATAGTACAGAGCACCTAAAACCAAGTGAGGACAATGTATCAAGGAGAAGGTGGTGGTCAGCAGTGTCAAAAGCAGCAGAAAGGTCAAGAAGAATGAGGACTGAGTAAAGGCCTTTGGATTTAGTCAGGAACAAGTCTCTGGAGACTTTAGCAAGGGCTGTTTCAGTAGAGTGTAAGGGACAAAAGCCAGATTGAAATGGATCTAGGGGGGCTTGAGAGGAGAGAAATTCAAGGCAATGGTGGAGAACTGCAAGTTCAAGAATTTTGGAAATGAAGGGAGATGGGTCAATAATTAGAAGGACAAGTAGGATTAAGTGAAGGTTTCTTGAGGAGAGATGTGACCTGAGCATGCTTGAAGGCTGCAGAGAAATTTGCAGTAAAGAATGATATGGTGAGAATGTGTGTGATGGAAGGGATGACAGAGGAGTAGATGGGGTTAAGGAGATGGGTGGGGATAGGAACTGAGGAACAGGTAGTAAGTTTAGAGGAGGAAAGAAGATGAGAGGTTTCCTCTTCGGAGATCTTAGAAAAGGAAGAAAGGGTAACAGAGATTGAGGGGAAAAGTTGGTATTGAAGAGGGAGAAGAGGGAATGAAGCTGATCTTGAGGGAAATTGGAGTGTAATCCTGTGGACTTTGTTATGGAAATGGTCAGCTAGGGTTTGGGCAGAAAGAGATGGGGGGGGGGAGAGGTCAGAGATGGAGGTCCATTGAGAAAAGAGTTGAGAGTAGAGAAGAGATGACGGGACGTTAGATGCAAGAGAGTTAGATGGACATAGTAATTGTACTTGGCGAGTGCTATGGCAGATTGGAAAGAAGTAAGCATGAATTTCAAGCGAAGAAAGTCAGAAAGGGAGCGGGATTTGAGCCATATGTGCTCAGCTGAGCCGGCACAGGAGCAAAGATAGCGGGTAGTTGAACATAGCCAGGGCTGAAGTATAGAACACCTCACAAGGACATATGATAGGGGGAGCAAGAGAATCTAGAGCAGAGAAGAGAGCAGTATTATAGAAAGATACAGCATCATCAATTGAGTTAGAAGACAAAGTGGAAGAGAGAGGTGATGGGACAATAGTAAAGATTCCTAAAAAGGCAGGAGGAGACTGGGCGAGATTGAGGTGGGGAATGATGAAGAGTGAAGCTAACCAAGTGATGGTCAGGTAAGGGAAGGGCTGAGTTATGGAAATTAGAGGGTAAGCAATTAGAAAACAAGGTCAAGGCAATGGCTGTGCTGATGAATGGGGGCAGAAGAACAAAGTTGAAGGTTAAATGAGGAGGAAAGGAGTTTGTATTGGATATGGAAATGGAAGAGAAGCCAATGAAGTGATGTGAGAAGAGGGGTTATATGAAGATATTGGGGCTGGCGGAAGATTAGCCACACAGCAGAGTTTTGAACAGACTGAAGGGGAGAAAGATGACTCAGAGGGAGACCAATAAGGCGGAGGTTACAATAGCTGAGGCAGAAGGGTTATCAACAAGAATGTTCAAGTCACTAAGAATAAGGGAAGGGGAAGAAGAATCGAGAAATAAGGAAAGTCATGAGTCAAAGTAAGAGAGAAAGGATGGAGTCAACTTCATAGGAAGAAAAGGAGTGAGACTGAGGTAGAAGAAGGGGTTGAAATTGGCAGGAAGGAGAAAGCAGAAACCCCACACCACCACCGCGGCCAGTGGCATGAGGAGTATGCGATAATTGTTAGCCGCAATGAGAGAGGGCAGTGACCGAAGCAGTGTCATCAGGGAGAAGCCAGGTTTTAGTAACAAATTAGTTTGTGTGTGCTACAACTGGCATGTATTCACAAAATAAATAAATAAATGTACATGAAGGGACATTATATGCAAATTAGACTTTAGTGGCAGAATGATAAATACTGCATTATGCCATTCTTTGCATGTTATTTCCTGCATACTGGATAAAGCCATAAATTTAACAGCTGTCTGAGATCAGATTTTAAATGGGAATACTTCCATTAGCCAGCCCTTTCACATTAGGCTAGTTAGATGGTGGATTTCATCTCTCCAATTCCAATAAAGAATGCCCACTGGCTAGAAGGCTGACATCATACCACCTACGTCTGTATTGAGCGTGAATCGCGCCCTGCGCGTGCCCTCCCCCCTATACCTCCATCGAGCCATTTTCTGGACGGCGGCGGGAGAAAAGAGGCGCGCCTGATGTGCAGTCGCCGGCACCGTAAGCAGATCTTTCCCTCCCTGCTCTGACGTCGTGTCAAAGGAGGGAGGGATCAAACCTGCTTAGAGTGCTGCAAGAAGGCTTAAGGGGCACATTTCAACTGTCTGCCTATGCCTGCTGCCGCTGAGAGAAGAAAAAGTGGCAGCGGCAGGCAACAGCAGACAGCTGAAATGCGCCCCTTAAGCCTTTGCGCCCTGTGCGGCCTCATCGCTCGCACAAGGCTAGGTATGATCCTGAATTACCACCAAATCTATGGTCCTTTCACATCAGATTGAAGGCCCTCAAACTTCTCACAGATTAAAAATCTCACTAAAGCCTCCCACACAAAAAGGCCCCTCCCTCTAAAAAGCTATGACTCTCTCTTGAAGGCCAGACACTCCTGCCCTGCCAACATGGAAGCCTAAATTCCCCAGCTCCTATCATCCCTCCGGAATGCTGTCTTGCCATTTGAGAGGAATCCTAGTCCCAATCTTCACTGGTAGGAGGGAGGTGAGGACTTACCTGAACCAGCCATATGATAATGCTAGGAGGCGCTTCATCACAAAGCAATGGTATGGTGTCAGTGGTGGGGTAGCAATTAGTGCCTATGGTGAAATGTCTTCCGTAAACAGGAAATAGTTTTAGGAATTCACCATTTAGCATAATAAAGACGTCTGCTTGCTTACTTGAACATTTTGGCACCATCAAATGATGACAGAGGCATAAATATGTCCACCAGTTATAGATGCCAGACTACGCCAAGAAGATAGTTTTAATGTGCTCACTTCCTGTTGTGCATGAAGGAAAACTACGTCTAATAAAGCCCTTCCCTCACCATTCCATCAGCTTGCTTTATATGTGTGTTAAATGCCCCTCAATACTGGGGAATTAGTTACTCTATCTGCTAAAGAAAGACACTTCCATTTCAGATTGTAACTAGGCATTATAGCACCTGACACAGGCAGGCATATTGTCTCCCCCAGATCCTAATTCCTCTCTCCTTTCACCTTCTCTGCTCTGATCTCTACTCCTCTTTCCCTTTCTTCCCGTTCCCTTGCTCTTCCCCTCCGCACCTCCCCGTTGATCTTTCTGTTCTGGGCAGCTAGCTGTCTTCCTATCCACCCCTAGTTACGGACTTGTTTTACTGTCCAACTGGTTTTTATTTTCCCTGATCAAAGAGACTGTGTGGGCAGTTTTCAATTTGTCCATTTTGGTGTAAACTCTGCAGATGCAGTTTTACCTGAGGATTTTGCACGAGATTTCAGTGGGAAGGTACAAGCATATGTTCTGCTCGAAAATTGCTTTGTCTACTTTGCACCTGTCGTTTGTAGCTGGTATTTTAAAGGAAAATAGCAAGCGTTAATTAGAAAATACAATATATGTTTGTTATTTTCTGATCTTATGCAAAACAGCCCTCCCATGGAGCACCTACCTCTACCATTACTACTTACCATTTGTATTGTGCTACAAGGCCTGGGAACCAGCACTCCTTGTGGCCTTGGGCAAGTCACTTAACCCTCAATTGCCTCAGAAAAATCCAAGCTATCATTGTCCCTGTTTAATGTACATTACCAAGTTTAAGTTGCAATGTAAATCGCTTTGACTGAAATGATAAAACGGTATAAAAATCCTGTTAAATAAATAAGGCATACACAGCACTGTACAGAGACGTAAGAGACAGTCCCTGCTCATCAGAGCTTACAGTCTAATCAAGATAAACAACACAACAACTGGGGACTAGGATATATCTAGGGGAATGGTAAGGGAAAACATAGGAGATGAACAGGACTCTAAGGGATCGAGATCTAAAAGCAGCTTCGAAGAGGTGAGTTTTTAGCCTGAGAAGAAACCTGATGTATGGACTCTGATAGTTTGTTCCACGCATAAAGTTCATGCACTTTTAGCCAGATTGAGAGAGGTCAGTTTTCAGACTGTCAGTTCACCTGATCAAGGGGATAATTTTAGATGCCCTGTTTGTGATTTGCACTTGTGAATATGGGCACTCACATCTTTAAATCACATCCACGGCCAGCCAGGCATCTTACACGTCTCTGCCCCTACCATGTCCAAGTCACAATGGGGCACGTTGGGGGAGTGTTGCTGTATGGTTTGGACAGACTGACAAAATGCATATGTATCTCCGATTTCATACAGGGGTTGCACGAGGGCAATGGAAATTATCCATGTCTGTATTTATATCAGCCCCTCACAATGTTTAGGTTTTTCGAAAGTCCTCGTTTCTGCCCACAGGAGGGAATAAGGGGAACATCTCCCTTAATCCCCTGCTGCTTATTTTCCCTCCACATGCTACTTCTGTTAATACTGATTTATCTATAAATGGTGAAGAGCAGTGGGAAGTTCAGGTTTGCAAACTAGCCATGGTACATATGCGTGTGCCAGGATTTACACATGCACATTCTGAAATATTGGCACACACACGTGTAAGTCACTGGGGTTCCTTTGTTGACTTTTCACATGTGCATGTTTATAAAATAGCATCTCTCGTTGCACATGGATACCCATCCTCCCGTGTGCCTGTATTTCCTGGTTTGATGTAACACCTGTGCCTAGTGCGAGGGTTGGTCATATGCTGATTTTAGAACGGACGTACACGTGCTCACCCTTTCCTTTAAAACTGACAATGAATTGCAGACATTTTCACTTGTATGACTCAGCAATCACATAAATGGTCTTTCTAAAATATGACTTCATATTTCTCTTTACCTGTGTAAACAGCTTTGCAAAATTGTTTCCTGTTATGTTTCAACTCGTCAAGTTAAGCGCAGTAGATCAGTGCTTCTCTATGGAGAGTTCCATACAGAAGTGTTTGCATGGCCGGCCTGAGTGTTTCTGCAACCCTAGGCAGACCCGCCATGCCACCCCATGAAGATTGTGGTGCTGCCCTGCCTGTTATGCTGCCCCTGTCCCAGCATCCATCTTCTCACCTGGGGGAAAGGGGGTGGCACGGAGATCCCTCCTCTGTGTCAGGCTTTAAAGTGTCCACGCTAGTGCGCTCATGGCCTGCCATTCCTGCCCCCCTCTGATGCAACTTCCTGTTGGAGGGGCCAGGAGCCAGCAGGAAGTTGCATCAGAGGGGGGCAGGAGAGGCAGGCCATGAGTGTGCTAGCGTGGACTCCTTAAAGCCCGATGCAGCAGAGTGATTACTGTGCTGC
This sequence comes from Ichthyophis bannanicus, assembly GCA_033557465.1. Classification (NCBI taxonomy): domain Eukaryota; kingdom Metazoa; phylum Chordata; class Amphibia; order Gymnophiona; family Ichthyophiidae; genus Ichthyophis; species Ichthyophis bannanicus. The sequence goes on along the minus strand of CM066036.1, from coordinate 841,103,943 downwards.
CTCCCCCCCCAGGTGAGAAGATGGGGGTGGGCGGTATAGTGGGCTGGACAGCGCTGAACTGCTGCTTCACTGGGAGGGTGGGGGCCATGATGCCACCCACCGGGGCCTGCTGCCCTAGATGGCCACCTAGTTTGCTTAGTGGATGGGCCGACCCTAAGTGTTTGGTTTGGCTAGGGATTCAGATTGTAGGGGGGTCGAGAGGACTAGATCCAGCTATCAGGCTTCTTTATTTCTGAGAAACAGCAGCTTTTTCATACATATGTGTCAAAAGATACCAAATTATTTCCGATTGTGTTGGGTGCCACAGGTTTGATTAAGAAGAATTTCCAAGCACACCTTGATAACTTACCCATACATGTTACTTCTTACGAACTCCAGATGGAAGCTCTCTTTGGCATGATTCAAATACTACACCGAGCATTAGCAGTAAATTTGAGAGACTGAGATCATACTCCACATACCCTGGCTTAGGAGTGAGGCTCATGACTGTCATGATATGCACAAAATTGACCCATTTTGAGAAATTGCCAGGAAGAGAGCATTATAAAAGAGTTATACAGTACAAACATTTGGATTAGCCATTTTAAGGCCGATGTTTGAAGAGGTGGGGGCTGGATCAGTCCTTGGGGCAAACTCAGCCAGTCAGCTTTTCAGGATAACCACAATGAATATACATGAGGAAGATTTGAATACAATGGAGGCAATACATGCAAATCTCTCTCATGCATATTCATTGTCGTTATCCCGAAAACTTTACTGGCTAGGTGTGTCCTGAGGATTGGGTTGAGAACCCCTGGGCTGGATAAAGATAAGTGAACAATGTATTCAGTTATCCTTATACCCAATATTTAGCTAGCTATGCAGATATCTTGGTCCCTCTGAATATCGTAAGTTACAGATATCCCGATAACGTATCTAGATATCTTAGGCCTGCAAAAATCTGCAGGCGATTTATTTGCATAAAGTTATTCAGCTAGCAGTTGAAGATGGCTACGATGAGGATAACATTTTGGCATGTCCCCAGGCTGCTTATTTCCCCTCCTGTGCATATGCAGATAACGTTGGACTGCCAACCACAGGATGCAAGATGGACATGATGACAGCCCACACAAAACATGAAAATGTATGAGGATGAGCTTATAATGTTTTATCCATCCTACAAGGCCATGTTTTGGCATGCGCCTTCATCAGGGGCGCAGCTTAAAATAGGTGGGGGGGGGGGGTAGATGGGGGTTCTTAGTGTTACTCTCTTTAGACTTGTCAGCGGCATTTGACTTGGTAGAATGCCATCTGCTTTTGGACTGCTGTAGAGGACTGGGAACGGGGGGTAAAGTTCCTGATTGGATAGGCTCCTTTTTTGAGTGACCAGTGGTTTTGAGTGAGGAGTCCAGATGGATGGTCGCAGGTGTATAGTTGAGAGTGGGGAGTGCCGCAGGACCTGCCCTTATCTCCTCTGTTTAATATCTATTTGCAACCCCTGGGCGCCTTAGTGCAGTTCTTGGCTTTACCTTCTGTGTTTACGTGGACAATTTGCAGATTTTGTCCCTTTGCAGGATGATATAGAGGGCACAATAGTAGAGCCGGTAGCGGGTTGGTTTTGAATGTGGATAAAATGGTTTGCTTGCGATTTGGGACAGTTGAATGTGCAGACCTCTGCATTTTGCCCAGTGTGGCAGGTTTTGTTGTTCTTTGGAGGTAGGAACTGAAATCTTTGGGGGTTGTGTTGGAGAGGAAGGGGGTTGGAGAAAGGTAGATTAGTCAGGTGGCACGAGCTGCATGGTTTAAATTGCAGCTGGTTTGCCAACTGCACCCTTATTTAGATGATAAAGCTTTGCAGCTGGTGGTTTAGGCATTGGTAATGGGGACATTGGATTATTGCAGTTTGCTCTCTGTTGGGTTGCCAAAGAAGACCTTATGTAGGCTTCAGATACTGCAGAAAGCGGCTGCTTATCTTTTATTGGGAATGTGATGATGGGATAGTACGTGTCTATAATTGGTGTGTTTGCACTGGTTCACTATTTGGGTGCATTGTTGGTTTTGGGTTTTACACAACTCACATCCAGAATACGTGCAGTATTTTGGGATGGTAGAACCCCTCTTGACCACTGTGCTCTTCACAAGGGTGGTTGTTGGTAGTTCCCGACCTGGATATGGCTTATAGGGCACACTGGCAGTCTCGGGCATTTTGGGTGGTGGCAGCTGAACAGTGGAATGCTTTGCCTGTGGAGCTTCGGGCATTGTCCACTTTACTGGGCTTTCGGAAGGTGTTGAAGACTTTTTTTGTTTTCTGGGGAATGAGGGGTTGGGTTTTTAAGGGAGTTGGGTGATTTTTGATGGTGATTTCTGTACACCCTTTTGATTGACCATGGTCAGAAAAGTGGTATGAACTTTTATAAATAAATAACTAAATAATACATATCCATACAAATATGTTGTTGTTGTTAAGTGCCGTTGAGTCGGTGTCAACTCATGGCGACCCTATGGATAGTTGTCCTAAACTATGTTTGGTCTTCAGTCAGGCAGCTCATTGTTGACAGACTGGCACCTATAGCTGTTAAGGTTATGTTGGAAGAAAATGAGAAGTCTCTACAAAAGGTGAAAAAACAAAAATGGCCAAAATGGATGGCTGAAGAAACTCTGAAAATTTCCCAGAAATGCAGAGAAGCTAAAGCCAGAGGAGAAAGAGAGGCAATCACAGAACTCAACAGAGATTTCCAACATGCAACAAGACAAGACAAGGAGAAGTACTACAATGATGCATGCAAGGAAATAGAAGCAGAAACTTAGAGGAAGAACAAGATCAGCTTTCCTAAAGCTACGAGAGTTAAAGAAAAAATTCCAGCCTCGAATTGGAATATTAAAAGAAGCCCGAGGATCAATGTTGAATGATGCTGAGAAGATCAAGAAAAGGTGGGAAGAATATACAGAGTTATTATATGATAAAGATCAAGTGGACCAATAGCTGTTTCAACTTGTACCTTATGATCCGGAACCACTGGTGATGAAAGAAGAAGTCGAAGCAACATTGAAAGTCTTATCAAAGAAGAAAACACCAGCCATTGATGGCATTCCCATAGAAGTATTACAGCAATCTGATGCAGTTGTTACCATACTTACAAGGCTCTGCCAGGAAATTTGGAAGACAACATCATGGCCAACTGACCAGAAAAGATCTGTGTCTATACCAACACTAAAGAAAGGTGATCCAACTGACTGTCGAAATTATCGCACAATTGCTCTGATCCCACGTGCCAACAAGATTCTACTGAAGATTATTCAGCAGAGACTACAACCATACCTGGAATGAAAAATACCTGAAGTGCAAGCAGGGATCAGGAAAAGGCGAGGAACGAGAGACATCATCACGGATGTGAGATGGATCCTTGAAAAGACTAAAGAATACCAAAAGGACATCTATATGTGTTTTATTGACTACAGCAAGGCTTTTGACTGTGTAAACCATGAGAAACTCTGGGCCACATTAAGAAGCATGGGTATACCAGAACATCTGATCGTTCTCTTGCACAACCTTTTACATTGATCAAGAAGCAACTGTTTGAATGGAACAAGAAGAAACAGAATGGTTTAAAATCAGCAAAGGTGTACGGCAAGGCTGCATACTTTCCCCCTACCTGTTTAATTTATATGCAGAACAAATCATCAGAGAAGCAGGACAGTATGAAGACAACAGAGGTGTGAAGATTGGTGTGAGATTCATTAAAAACCTTCGCTATGCTGATTATACCACATTACTGGCTGAAAGTGAAGACGATCTGAAACATTTGCTTCTCAAGAAAAAGGAACATAGTCTTAAAATGGGCCTGCACCTAAATGTAAAGAAGACAAAGATCCTGGCAACTGGCAAAATCAATAAATTCATTGTTGATGGAGAAGAAATTGAAATAGTGGACAACTTTAACCTACTTGGATCAACTATCAATAAAGAAGCAACAAGCAGTCAAGAAATCAGACGACGCATTGCTCTTGGCAGAATGGCTATGAAAGACCTAGATAAGATTCTCAAGAGCAGAGATGTCTCTCTCCATACAAAGATTTGACTTGTTCAAGCCATGGTGTTTTCAATAATAAATATTTTCATATATAAATCATATGTCTACCCTTTCATTTAGTGCAATATATTCTAGCTCTTCCATCTTATTTTTTAGATTTCTAGCATTTGCATATAGGCATTTCAAAATTTGTTTTTCGTTCATAATAACAGTCTGGTTATCAGATGGCAGGGGTAGTTTGGAATCTTTCAAGTCTGCTTTTTACTTAGACACCTGGGTTACTTTCACCTTTATTGGAACCTCTTTATCGGGATGCCCTAACTTCCACGTGCTTTTGGGTGACTGTCAGCTTTCTCCCATTATCTAATTTAAAAGCTGCTCCATCTAGTTTTTAAACCAGCAGCCTGCTTCCATTCTTGTTGATGGAGCCCATCCTTTTAGAAAAGCCACCCCCCTTCCCCAGAATGTTGCCCAGTTTTTAACAAATCTTAAATCCTCTTCTCTGCATTATCGTTTCATCCATGCATTGAGACTGGAGCTCTGCTTGCATCTTGGGTCCTGCGTGTGGAATAGGAAGTATTTCTGAGAAGTTTTAGATTTTAACTTTCTACATAAAAGCCTAAATTTGCCTTCCAGAACCTCCCTCCCACACTTTCCTATGTCATTGGTACCAACATATACCAAGACAGCAGCCTCCTCCCCAACACTGTTTAGAACATTGCGAAGGTGGCACGTGAGGTCCGCCACCTTTGCACAGGGCAGGCAAGTTACCATGTGATTCTCATGTCCACCAGCCACCCAGCTATCTACATGCCTAATGATTGAATTACCAGCTGTAACAGCCATCCTAACCCTTCTCTCATGGGCACATGGACTGGAAACACACTCTTCGGTCCATGAAGATATTACATCAACTGGAGGACAGGCCCTAGCTACAGGACCACATCCTGCCATACCAAGGTGATGTTTTCCATTCACGTGACCTCTATCTCCATGGCAACAGAGAGGTTGCCAGATTGGAGATGGGGCTTCTCTACTATGTCCCTGCAGGTCTCATCAATATAACTCTGTCTGATTTAGCTCCTCCAAGTCTACTATTCTAGCCTCCAGAGATTGTGCATATAAGACCTCTCACCAGTTGGGAGATGTTCATACATGTGACACTCAGTTCAAAAGACTGGATAGCCCCATCTTGCTGCTGGATTGCTGTTTGCATCTTAGTTATAATAGTTTGTTTAGCTCTTTAGTTACTTAAAGTTACTAGGGGAAAAGGGATATTTGAACCAATAAAAATATACCTAATAAGCTGAGGGTCTTTGTTTAATGTTCAACTCAAGATGAATTACAAGGACTTAGAATTAATCTAGTCTAGTTCCAGGTATGGTTGTAGTATCCGCTGAATGATCTTGAGTAGAATCTTACTGGCAAGTGAGATCAGAGCGATTGCGCGATAATTTCCACAGTAGGCCAGATCAACTTTTTTCATTATTGGTATGAACACAGATCATTTCTATATTCTCTTATATATACCGCGCTATTCTGCATCAGTGCGGTTTACATTGAACAAACTGAAATTACATTGAACAGGGCATTATAACTTGGAGATAACTATTTTATAGGGAACATGGACTTCTAGTCAATCGACCATGATATTAAGAATATAAGAACATTATATATGCCATAGTGGGCCAGACCAAGGTCCATCAAGCCCAGTATCCTGTTTTCAACAGCAACCAATCCAGGACACAAGTACCTGGCAGGTTCCCAAAAAGATACACAGATTCCACATTGCTTAACCCAGGTAAGCAGTGGATTTCCCTGGTCCTCTTTAACAAACGTTTATATTCCCTGCTAAATGCCTGGGTCTGATTCTCCCCTAAGAGCTCCCCGCACATACAGCAGACATGTGGGGATAGCTCTGTACCAGGGCTGGAGGAGAAGGGCCGAGGGAGGAGCAAGGGCAGGCCAGAGACATGACCCTTAACCTGGGTGAACCAGTCAGGAAACGTGGCAGGGAGTTCCAATAATGCCTTTATTATTCCATGGGTCAAGTGTGCCTAAAATCCTGACACAGGCCGTGTTTCGTTCACCACTTCCTCAGGGGTTAACGGCTCACTAAAAATACATATATATACACACAATGAATAAAAACCACAACAAATAAAACAAAAATCAAAATGCATAAGCATATAAAAGTTAATAAAGCACACATCATCTTAAATAATTAAAACAATAAATAAATAAACTAATAAACGTAGTGTGATAAACCATTGATAAAATAACATTGCATTAAATAATAAATAACATGCAACAATATAAAACACAAAATGCGTACACTGTAAAGCCAAATAAACTCAAAACAGGAGAGACAGGAGGACTAAAAAGACATACAATATCCATCATATAAAACACAGTGTATAAAAAATGTTAAATTACAAATAAGTAAAACAACATGAACATACTGGTAATAAAATGAACACTGCTTCATAAATACCTAAGGAGTAAAAAGCATTACAGAGAAAACTGGAGGAGATAGGAGTGAATAAGTGGGATACATGGAAAATTCTGAAATACCTATGCACTTACCTAAAAGAAAAAACAAATCAAGACCAGCTTATGGATATCAACAGACCAACAATACAAGAAGCCCATTAAAAAGCACAATTAAAAACCTACCGATATGACTGCTAATGTAAATCGCGAATCTCCTTGAATAGCAGGGCCGAGGGAACAACCTGCCCCTCACACACGATGTGAATTGAACTATACATGATAAAAAAATAAACAAATAAAATATGAGCAGGGAAGCAAAAGGATGCCGTTTAACATTATAAATATATATACACAACTATCCAGAAAAAGACCCATAGACCAAAACCAGCTTATGGATATCAACGAAACCAACCAAAAAACATCCCAATACAGCAACCTGTGTAAATGTAAGCTATCCTTAAAATCGCAGGGCCAAAAGGAACCCCTGCCCCTCACGTTCAGTGTGAATTGATTATATAACTACTACCGTGCCTAAAAACTGCCGACCAAAAGCAGCAGATTTCAAAGGTAGACAATATGTCTTAAATTGCCAAAAATGAACAAACACGGCATTATATGTTTAAAAAAATGATTAAAAGAACAAACAAACCGCATAACCATGAAGACGCACAGAAAATACAATATAACTGTGCCGACGGGCATAACGAACCATATAATAAAGCACTATGCATGATCATTTAAGTGGCCGAAGCCAAAAGTAAACAGCACAGAATATCTCATTAAATTAATCATCTTATTGCCCCAATGCCAGCACATAAAAACAAAATCAAACCTGTGGCACAAACAGTAAAGACGCCGTCAGCAGGCGAAATAAAAAAACGCTTCTCATTACAGCTTCCCGCACATGCGCTGATGGCTTATAAGCCCATTCCTTGGCGGGAAACGAGAAGACAAACGATTGCATGCCTTGTATTGTATCCATTGAAATGTAACAACAATACTTTCAAAAATGTGAACAGATGTCACAAAAAGGATAAAAGAAAAACTATAGAAGGACTAAATTCAGGAACCCAAGATCCAAAACAGAGGCTAAAAAAGGAAAAAATAGTTAAAAAAAACACTCTCAAAAGTGCAGAAAAACATTTAAAATAAAATGAAAAGTGGGGAGAGGGGGAGCGGGAGTCCCCAAAATGACTTCAAGAGTCATTAAAATATATAAAAACAAATACGTATCACCATGCCCGCGATTGCGCGTGTCAAAACAACAAAAAGAAAAACACATGGAAGTCTTACTAAAACATGACACATTCACAAATGGTAATAAAAACACCGTAAAATCTTGATCCGTGTTTAAACCATGTGGAACGATGGTGTTAAGCAAAAAAATGTATTTTTGTTCCAACCTTAACGTTGTTTTAATCAAATCACATTTTTTTGCTTAACACCATTGTTCCACATGGTTTAAACATTAGCTGTCATATCGGTAGGTTTTTAATTGTGCTTTTTAATGGGCTTCTTGTATTGTTGGTCTGTTGATATCCATAAGATGGTCTTGGCTTTGGTTTTTCTTTTAGGTAAGTGCATAGCTATTTCAGAATTTTCCATGTATCCCACTTATTCACTCCTATCTCCTCCAGTTTTCTCTGTAATGCTTTTTACTCCTTAGGTATTTATGAAGCAATGTTCATTTTATTACCAGTATGTTCATGTTGTTTTACTTATTTGTAATTTAACATTTTTTATACACTGTGTTTTATATGATGGATATTGTATGTCTTTTTAGTCCTCCTGTCTCTCCTGTTTTGAGTTTATTTGGCTTTACAGTGTACGCATTTTGTGTTTTATATTGTTGCATGTTATTTATTATTTAATGCAATGTTATTTTATTAATGGTTTATCACACTACGTTTATTAGTTTATTTATTTATTTATTGTTTTAATTATTTAAGTTGATGTGTGCTTTATTAACTTTTATATGCTTATGCATTTTGATTTTTGTTTTATTTGTTGTGGTTTTTATTCATTGTGTGTATATATATGTATTTTTAGTGAGCCGTTAACCCCTGAGGAAGTGGTGAACGAAACACGGCCTGTGTCGGGTTTTTAGGCACACTTGACCCGTGGAATAATAAAGGCATTATTGGAACTCCCTGCCACGTTTCCTGACTGGTTCTTGGTTGCCTATGTGGCAGTTTGCTGTTTTTTGGTGGACTAGTATATGCAGCATGTTTTCTCTTTAACCCGGGTACACAGGGCCTTTTCCAGCAATGGCCCTTTACATCCAGGCATGGCCAGTTAGACGGAGGACTTATTCCAACTTGGAGGTGTAATAAGTCCCCCCGACGTGGGAGGACAGCGTGGCAGGGCAGCACAAACATGGTGAGCGGGGTAGGGTGATCCCTGCCACCAAATCCCGGCCTTGACAGGCCCAATCAAGGGTCAGGCAACAGGGATATTGGAGGGTAAAAGGCTTGTCAGCAATCAGGGCTCCTGCATGGCGTCCCAGGCTCCATGCAGGAGCCTCAGGTGATGTGTGCAGGGAGAGGACTGGGCGTACAATGGGCCAGAATCGGGACACATCCTGCCTGTCCAGGCCAATTGTACCTGATTCTGATCCAACGGGGACATATAAGCCTTGTGGGATCAGAATCAGGTGCAAATCTGGTCCGTCCAGATTCTAGACATCCAGACGGGCTGGACGTGTCCCGAACGGAATTGGCCTCCACATGTATAACTTTGCACTTGTCCACATTAAATTTCATTTAGGGTAGATTGTACCTAATTCACTGTTGCCAGTAAAAACATTACTGTAAATTCTCTCTGTATATAGTTACAGCGGTATATTCCTGTACTGCTTCATGTAAATAGTTCAAGGCATCCCATCGCTCAACTGTTCTATGTATAAAGTTCCAAACCTTGTTATATGTTATGTGTTATAGTTCATCATTATAATGTAAACCACCCCTGATCTCTGGAAGGGGCGGTATAAAAATGTATGCAATTAAATAAAATAAATAAATAAATAAAATGGGTTAGTTTTGTGCATACTATGGCAGTCATGAACCTTACTTCTAAGCCAAGGTATGTGGAGTATGATCTTAGTCTCTCAAATTTACTGCTAATGCTTGGCATAATACTTGCATCATGCCAAAGAGAGCCTCTTGCTGTAGTTCATAAAGATGTAATATGTATGGGTAGTTTGTCAAAATGTGCTTGGAAATTCTTCTGTATCAAGCCTGTGGCTCCCAGTACAATGGGAAATATTTCCGTATCTTTCGGCCACTTTTTCTTAGTCTCTAACTGCATTTCTTGGTACTTCAGAATCTTCTGCCTCTTCACGGGATTCATAGAATAATCACTTGGTACCAACACTTCTCTATTCAATGCCATTCTGGTATTCTTCTCCTTAGCACTATGTCAGGTTTCCTGGCATCTAGTTTATCTGTTGGAATGGGAATGTCTCAGGTGATCATAACCTCTTCATTCTCTTGTTCTTTTACGGTCATGATCCCAGTGCTTTTCAGTGCTTTTCAGGGATGTTGTAGTGTTTACAGAGGTTCCAGTGGAGGAGGCTTGCTACTTTGTTGTGCCTTTCTGTATAGAAATGTTCCACCATCAGAACTTCATAGCCTGCTATTAGGTGAGTCACAGTTTCCAGCTCGTTCTTACAGAATCGGCATGTCTGTTGTGCCAGTTTTTTCAATACTCGCTGTAAACCATCTCATCCGTAATCCGCTGTCCTGGGCTGCAACTATCAATCTTTTATCCTTCGGTTTCAGTTCTCCTTTCCTCAACCATTCATGTATCTGTTCTTGATTGACAAAAGGTTCTTGGAGTAACACTCTGTATTTTCCACTGTATTTATGCATTTACCACTTCTTTTTCCTTGCCTGCTGATCTAATTCTTTGAAGAGTTTTTTTTCTTGTTTTGCAAATTCTGTTACTTCCTTTCCCATGCATGCTTGTGGAGTCTCACTTATTCCTTCTACTCGTCAGAACACTTGTCCAAGTTTGATGATGGAGACAGATTCTGGACATTTACTTTCAAATTTCAGCCCTTTTTGAGTATTTGGATCTGATGATGCTGTCAGATAGGCTTGGAGGCCTACAATAATAGCTCTGTAGGTGTAGTCAATTTCTATAAGTCCTAGTCCTCCTTCAGCTCTAGGAATGTACAATCTTGGCATACACTAATTCTTGTAAATTACTTCATGAGCATAGAGGAGTTTTCTTGTTCGCATATCCAGTTTTTCAAGATCTTTATGAAGCCAATTCACAATCCCAAAATTGTATGAGATTAAAGGAATTGCCAGCTTATTGATGGCTTGTATCTTATTTTGTGATGTTAAAGCACTTTTCAATAACAGTTTTAATCTCCTGTAATATTATCTGCCGTCATTTACTATGTTACTATTCTTTACTGATCTTCTCTCTCAATAGTTTCTGCTCGAGTGTCATTCTTCCTCTATTTCAAGATACTTATGTACACCTTCCTGTTCAAGGCCCTTGATGTCACAGCCCTCAGCAAGGGAGTTTTCAATTATGCTCACTTTTCCTCTGAAAAAGGTTGCCTTAGTACACTTGTCAAGGCCAAAAATCATCCTGATGTCATCAGAAAAATATTTTCACCTGACGAAGTTGCTCTGCTAATTATTGGTCATTGGAACTGTAGAGATTCAGACCCATCTATAAATAGCAGATGGGAGGTTGCTTCTGAGTTGGTACCTTCTTTAGGATTCAGGCTAAATCCATATCCCAAAAGGTTGATGAGAGCACTCATTGGATTAAGCGCCAAAGAAAACAGAAGTGGTGACATGGAATCTCCCTGAAATATTCCTCGCTGGATCTTAATGTTAGGAATGATGTACTGATCATCTTCATATCTCAAAAAAAAGTGTGGATCAAACCAGAATTTATTTGCCATTTGGATGCCTAGTCTTCCAATTTATCAAGGTCTTCTTGCAATTTTTCACAATCCTCTTGTGTTTTAACAACTCTGAATAATTTTTTGTCATCTGCAAATTTGATCACCTCACTTGTTATTCCCATTTCCAAGTCATTTATGAATATGTTAAAAAGCATCAAGCCCAGCACAGGTCCCTGGGGTACTCCATTATTCACCTTTCTTCATGGGAAAAAAAACTGGCCATTTAGCTCGAATCTGTCTTCTATCTTTTAACCAGTTCCTGATCGACATAGTACACTGCCTCCTATCCCATGACTTTTTAATCTTGCCAAGAGTCTCTCATGAGGGACCTTGTCAAAGGCTTTCTGAAAATCTAGATACACTATATCAACTGGCTCACCTTTATTTACCTGTTTATTCACACCTTCAAAAAAATATAACAAGTTAGTAAGATAAGGTTTTCTTAGCTGAATCCATGTTGGCTTTCTCCCATTAAACCATGATTATCTACATGTTCAGTAATTTTATTCTTTATAATGGTTTCTACCATTTTGCCTGTTACTGATATTAGGCTCACTGATCTGTAGTTTGTTGGATCACTCCTGGAACCCTTTTAAAAAATTGGTGTTACATTGTCTTCCAAGCTTCCTACTGCTATACTTATCATTTATAAAGTACTGCGCAGCATTGTACAGAGACATGTAAGAGGCGTGCCTGCAGTCTAGTCAAGTCAGACAACACAACTGGGGACTAGGATATATCTAGGGGAATGGTAAGGAAACACATAGCAGGTGAATAGGAGATTCGGGGGATCAGGATTGAAAAGCAATCTCAAAGAAGTGAGTTTTTAGCCTGGATTTGAACAAGCCTGGAAATGGAGTTTGATGCACTGACTTGGGTAGTTTGTTCCAGGCATAAGGAGCAGCAAGGTAAAAAGATTGAAGTCTGGAGTTGGTAATGGAAGAGGAGGGCACAGATAGAAGGGATCTGCTAGAAGAACAGATTTCCTGAGGAGGGGTATAGGGAGAGAGAAGAGAGGAAAGGTAGCGAGCAGCACCAAGTGAAGGCACTTATAGGTAAGTAGTTGAAGTTTGAACTGGATGCAGAAATGGATAGGGAGCCAGTAAAGTGACTTGAGAAGAGGGGTGACATGAGCATAGAGATACTGGCAGAAGATTAGCCATGCAGCTGAGTTTTGAACAGAATGATGTGGGGAGAGATGATTTAGAGGAAGACCAGTGATGAGGAGGATACAGTAGTCTAGATGGGAAGTAACTAGAGAATGAATTAGTAGTATGTTCAAAAAGAAACAGCAGGTTTTAGCTATCTGTTGGATGTGTGTGAAGGAGAGAGACAAGTCAAAGATGACCCCAAGGTTATGAGTCAAGGAAACAGGGAGGAGTAGAGTGCTATCCACAGAAAAAGAGAAGGGAGGAAGGGGGGAGGTCGGTTTAGTGGGAAAGAGAAGTTTTGGCCATGTTCAGTTTCAGATGGCGATGAGACATCCAGGCACTAATGTCAGATAAGCAGGCAGAGATCCGGGCCTGGATACCCAGAGAAATTTCAGGTGCAGACAGGTAGATCTGAGAGTCAACAGGGAAGATCTGAGAGTCATCAGGGTAGAAATGGTACTGAAAACCATGGAAGGATATGAGTGCACCATGAGACTGAGAATAGGAGAGACTTGTAAATATTGTAACGGCTACATCTGATTGCTGTAATACATCAATGGGAAGGCCATTAATTCCTGGTGCTTTGTCTTTGATAAGGCTTTCAATGCTGCTTTGACCTCTTTTTCATCACCAATAGTGCCTGATCAAACGATGCAGGTTGTAATGATGTTGATCCATTTGATCTTTATGGTATAATCACTGTATTTTCTTTCCACTCTTTCTTGATCTTCTCAGCATCATTCAACATGGTGCTTCAGGATCTTTTAACATTCCATTTCGAGGCTGTCATTTTCTCTTTAACTCTAGTTTTAGGAAAGCTGATATTGTTCTTCCTCTCATAGTTTCTAATTAAACGCATCACTGTAGTACTTCTCTTTGTCTCGCCTTGTTGTACATTACTAGATGAAAGTGACGATGATCTGAAACAGCTGCTTATTAAGATTAAGGAACATAGGGCCTGATATTCGAAAGGCATTTACACGGTTTACAGCCCTGTAAACTGTGTAAACGCCACTCAGTGGGATATTCAATGGCTTGATGCAAGGTTCCACATTAGGAACCACCACCCAGGAAAAAGATTAAGGCGTAATCGTGGATAACATGTTGAAATTCTTCGCCCAGTGTGCAGCAACTGCCAAGAGAGCAAATAGAATGCTAGGTATCATAAGGAAAGGAATGGAAAATAAAACAAAGGATATTATAATGGCTCTGCATCGTTCCATGGTGCGACCGCATCTTAAATATTGTGTGCAATTCTTTTCGCCGTATCTTAAAAAGGATATAGCGTTATTAGAAAAGGTACAGAGAAGAGCCACCAAAATGGTAAAGGGGATGAAAGGATACCCCTCTGAAGAGAGGCTAAAAAGGTTAGGGCTCTACAACCTGGAAAAGAGGCGGCTGAGGGGAGATATGATAGAGGTTTATAAATCAATGAATGCAGTAGAACGGGTAAACGCAGATCAATTGTTTACGTCATCGAAATATAGAAAGACTAGGGGACATGCAATGAAGCTACAGTGTAAGCTATTTAAGACTAATAAGAGAAAATATTTTTTCATTCAACATGTAATCAAACTCTGGAATTTGTTACCGGAGGATGTAGTAAAAGCTGTTAGTGTAGCTGGGTTTAAAAAAGGTTTGGACAAGTTCCTGGAGGAAAGATCCATAAACCATTATTAAATGGGACCCAGGATATCACTGCTTGACCCAATACAAGCATTGTGGAACCTGTGTCTTTTGGGGAAACTTCTAGGTCCGTATGACCTAGATTGGCCACTGTTGGAAACAGGATACTGGGCTTGATGGACCTTGGTCTGACCCAGTATGGCATTTCTTATATTCTTAAATATCCCCAATCTTCTCCCCTACATGCCCCAACGCTGACCTTTTAGCATCGGGATGTGTCATGGGCATTCCAGAGTATGTCATGGGCAGCAACAGAGGCTAACCAGGTAGGGGTGATATTGGCAAAAGCTGGCCTATCTTTATTTGTAGAAGCTGACTGGACATTGGTGCAATATCTCTGCTACCAAGTTAGCCTCTGCAGCTTCCGGGCATGTGCGGTGACCCTGGCTATTCAATGCTGGTGCTGCAAATGACGCCAGCATTGAATATCCGAGGTTAGAGGATGGTGGCGATGGCGCCTAGTCATCCTAACTCAATATCGGGTCCATAATATTAACACAAAGAAGACAACAATCCTGGCAACTGGAAAAATCAATCATTTAATCCTTGAGGGAGAAAAATAGAAACAGTAGAGAATTTTAACCTGCTTGGGTCAATCAATTAAAAAAACAACAAGCAGTCAGGAAATCTGATGATGCATTGATCTCGGCAGAATGGCTAAGCCATAGCGTGTAAGCCATAGTATTTTAAAAAATATCATATGGATGATTAAGTTAGACAGTGAAGAAGAAAGGCAGGAAGAAAATTGATGCCTCTGAATTATGGTGCTGGCGAATAATATTTTATATATCATGGGCTGCCCAAAACAAAAATCAGTCAATACTAGGGGAGATCAAATATAAGCTTTACAGTATTTGTAGTAGAAGCTGAAATGACAAAGCTTTGACTTTCATACTTTGGAAATGTGAGGTGACATTTTAGAAGAGGTGTCCAAGTGCGATCTAGGACGTCCAGGGCAGAAGATGCAGAAAAATGCTGGGGACATCTATGTTTCAGCCAGTTTTAGAAACATAGACGCCCCTGGCATGGATTCCTGTGCCAGCATTCATATAAACATCCCCACTATGAAACCATGGGACTGGGACGTCTATCTTAAACAAGGTTGCATATGGGAACATCCAGCGGTAAGGCAAAATAAAAACACCAGCCCTCATTCCCTGTGAATGTTTGTTGTCAAATTGTAAAATAAACAGGGTATAAGTGTGCCTCCTCCCCCACACCCTCCAAACATTTGCTGGGCAAAAAGAGCACTTTTCAGATGCCTATTCATGCCTGGAGCAGGTATAACCTGTGACACAGCTCAAGACATCCACAACGTTTCTGAAATCAGGCGAGGACATCCAAATTCTTGGGAACACCCTGGCCACACCTCCACCTTGCCCCTGTTCTGACTTGGATGTCTTCGCGCTGGGGATATCCACAGACCTGGCTTCCAAATGGCTCCAGGGACATCTCTGTGCTTTGGACACCTTTATGCCTATTTTCAGACATCCAAAGCACAAATAGAGCTTCTAAAATAACCCCCTAATTTATTTACATTCTCTTATATACCGTGCTATTCTGCATCAGTGCGGTTTACATTGAACAAACTGAAATTACATTGAACAGGGCATTATAACTTGGAGATAACTATTTTACAGGGAATATGGGCTATGGAGGGTTAAGTGGCTTGCCCAAGACAACAAGGAGCACCTGTGGGACTAGAAACCCCAGTCTTTCCGGCCCAAGGTTGCTGTCCTCTAGTGGGATTTGAACCCCCGACCTTCTGGCCTGAAGTACCGTGCCCCAACCACTAGGCCTCTCCTCCACTCCATGCAAAGAGAAAGCTCATTAGAGAAAGATATCATGCTGGGCAAGATTGAAGGTCAGTAGAAAAGAGGAAAGCCAGCAATGTGATGGATCAATACAATAAGAACAGCTATGGATACCAATCTATCAACAATTCGCTGACTGAAGACTGAACACAGTTTAGGATAAGTATTAGAGGGTCACCACGAGTCAGCATTGACTCAATGGCACTTAACAACAACAACGTTATAAATGGAGACCATATATCTCAAAACCTAGCTTCTTCCCTCTAAAAGACCAAGTGAGTTTCTCAAAAATCATTAATCCCCCTTAATCCAGGACTAGTCACCTATTGTGGACCATGTTACCATCTCCCACTGTTTGGTAATAACTATTCTGGCAATGAACAGAAGCTGCAGGATTATCTGGATCGATCTCTCTCTTGGTACCTTGGAGGAGGGATAAACCCCCAAAGATAACTTGTGATCCTGACCCATATCAGCTCCTGTGAGGGCCAAAATCCGAGCCCCCACATCCCTCCAAAATGTTTGTAACATCCTGCATTTCCATCACGTATGGAAAAAGGATAACCTCCCTTCCATAGCAGCATCCACTATTGAGCTACCTACCCAAATTACACATCAACCCAAGCATGATAGCCTGCATACAGTACTATACTGTGACTACTGTATCTATCACTTGAAAGAAAAGAACATGGGTGAGGGTATGTGTTCACTATTCTCAAAGCCCTTCATCTAATGGAGTACTCAGCTATTTATTCCATTCTGCAGCATGGATATGAGTACAGGAATGATAGACCTGATTCAAAGTATCATAGAGTTTCAAAATCAGATTTATTGTTATCCCCATTTAACAGGACTAAATTTACGTCATACGTTATGACCCTTGGACAGGGCAAAGTCTGCTCTCCAAGTTTTGACACACATTTTTCTCTGAACCAAACTATCTTAGTTAAAAATATTGAAAAAAGGGAACCCTCTGGTCCAGCAATGCCCCAGTTATACCACTGAATGAAAAGGTCCACAAATTTGGTGGTCCCAGTTTCTGCCATCTCTCAACACAGCCCTACACCTCATTGATGAAAAGAGGAGAAAATCCATGATCTCACCCTGAGGGGACATAATTTCTTTCGAATAAATTTTCTTCCTATTGCTTTTCATGCCCTAATTAATGGAAAAAAGGATGGTTGCATTTTTCAGGCTCATTGTCCAAACCTTTTTCTCCTGAGGACTCAAATATGAACTATGGCTTGATCATCAACCTTCGTACCTTTATTGCAGTGCTGTTCTGGGATTGGTCAAAGTGTAATTTTATAATCCTAATGACCACCGATCTATAATAGGTCCTCAGATTTGGACATCCCACTCCTCCATTCAACTAATTTTGTGTTTTACTTTCCTTTGATTTGGAGCCTGCGTCAGAAGCCCTATGAGGAGAGATTTGAAGACCTAAATATGTACACTTTGGAGGAGAGGAGGTATAGGGGAGATATGATTCAGACCTTTAAATACTTAAAGAGAAATAATGAACAAACAAACCTCTTCCAGAGACGGGGAAGCTGTAAAACTAGAGGGCATGACATGAAGCTGCAAGGTGGTAAATTGAAAGGCAATGTCAGGAAATACCTTTTTACTGAAAGGGTGGTGGATGCTTGGAATGCCCTCCCGAAGGAAGTGGTGGGGGCAAACACAGTGACAGAATTCAAAGTGGCCTGGGACAGACACAGTGGATCACTTTACAGCAACAAGATTAAATCAAAATAAACGGAACCATCTAATTTCTCAACAAATAGGGGTGCCCTACATGGAGCGATGGGGGAAGGAGCGGTGGATTCACCCCTAAACAAACAAAGAAACAAAGATATGGGGAGGGGTGAAGACATGGGTAGGGGTGCACCTACTCACTAAAAGACATGGGCAGGGGTGCACCTACTCCTGCCATATAGCTGGGCAGACTAGATGGACCATACTGGTCTTATCTGCTGTCATTTACTATGTTACTATGTTATTTTATCCCATGTTTTAAAATTGTCATAGGAATCATTGTAGGCAAAACCATCTTTTTGTAGACTGCTATTCACTCCATCCAACTGAAAGTGAGAGAGGCCCAGCTATCTAGGTCCTCCTTGACCCTTTGAGTGAGAGCCACATAATTCAACTTAAAGAGATCTATCAGGTTGGCTAAAATATCAACCCTAAGGGGCATGTCTACTAATGGGGTTTGCATTTTTGGTGCGGTATCTGCTGAAGGGAATGCCATGCATACTCCTAATAAATGCCACACTGCTTTTGCAGCTAATGTGGCGCTATTTGCAGTAAAATGTCAAGTTTACTGCAAAAGCCTAATGTAGCTTACTAAACAGACCTTGAAATATCAAATCCCTCGGCCCGCTTAGTGAAGGGGAGCATTTTGATCAGTTAAATTAAGCGTTATTCCTCTGTCTTGTCCATATTAATTCTGAACCATGATATTTTCCTGAACCCCCTCCCCCCCCAACTTCCTCCATTAGGTGAGGTACTGACAACCTTCTTTTTTTAGGAAGATCAAAGTGTCATCACATAAAGAAACATTTTTTGTTCTTATTCCCCAATGATGATGGGCAGGATGTCTCTCTTCTCCTGTATATGTCATGTTAAGGCTTAATAGCTAGTGCATATAGGGATAAAAGGCATTCCTACCTCGTTCCCTTAAAAAAGCCTAAAGTTGGTCAACTTGGTATCACTGACCAAGATTGATACACTAGGTTTTGAATCAAGTACCTAAACTCATTTAAGGAAGTTAAACCCAGCACGGAGATGTTCAAGCAGGGTAAATAAAAAGCACTCCACCTGGTCAAATGCTTTTTTTCTTCTAGTACCAGGCATACAGCTTTCTCTTTTCTGGCATTTGGTACCTGAACAATATTTATTGCTCTCTAGACATTATCCGATATCTGCCTTCCCTTACTTAATCCAGTTGATCCAGGTGTATTAGCTTAGGCATAATCTTGTCTAACCTATTTGCAAATATTTTCGTATCATAGTTCAGTAGTGCTATTGGGCAATGATTTCATCATAGCATTTCTGGTTTACTCTCCTTGTGTAGTACAATTATAATTGCCTTGTACATAGACTCAGGTAAAGGGGCCCTCTTAAGAACACCAGTGAACATTCTCACCAGGATGGAGGATGCACCCCCATCCAGTGCCCTGTAATCTTTGGCAGGAAATCTATCCTTCCACACAGCCTTCCCTTATTGGAGGCTCCTAATTACAGCCATCACCTTCCCCGCAGTAAAAGGACTTCCAAGTAATAGCTTATCCTGTCCCCCTACTATCTTAAATTTCTCTTCAGTAATGTATCTTAGCGAATCCTCCCTATCATGTATACACTCAGAGCTGTATAACTATTCATAGTATTTCTGAACTCCATTGATATGGCTGCAGTTGTTTGGCAACCTTTCCTTCACTACTAATAATCTCTTCGATTTTTCTTTCCCTCTCCTCTTTCTCAGTTACCAAACCTATAATTTGCTGGCTTTTTTGCCAAATTCCATAAAATCCCCTTTGGTGAGGCGGAGTAGAAAATCCATCCTGTCAATGTCTTTTGCGTCAATCCTATTCCTAACTTTTAGTAATATTGAGACTCTTGATCAGTGTAAGAGGACAGAGGCCACTATGGTTTTGGAAAGAAGTAGCTGAAATGTAAAGAAAAAGAGGTCAGCATCCATAAATTACAAGAGATTGCAGAAAGAAGAAGACGAGCCGAGAAAGTAGTCAGGAAAGCAAAGATACAAATAGAAGAAAAACAGCCCATAAAGTACAATGGAGAGACAGGATCCTTTTTTTTAGACATATTAGTGTCAGGAAGAAATGCAAAAATGGCATTTTCAGACTTAAAGATGAAAGAGGTGATGCTTTTTTGAAGGCTTGATTGTATTGTCTGTATTTTGTCTAAACTATTGTTCTAAACTGTTAGAAATCACATGATAGGAAAAGTGAAAAATGCTTTAATAAAATAAAATAAAAAATATATGTGGAGACTGAAGCTAATGCAAAATGGTTTGATAAATATTTCTGTTCTGTGTTTACAGATGAAAGGCTGGGAGAAGGACCATAGAAAATAAAAATCAATAGGCATGGAAGTGAGATTGATTTTGAATGATTTTCAGAAGACTGTGTTTATGAAGAACTAGCTAAACTAAAAGTAGGCAGAGTGATGGAGGCTGGACAGTAAATACTCGAGGGTATTGAAGGAACTTAGGGAAATTCTGGGAGCTTCACTGTCTGACCTTTTCAACACTTTTTTAAGTTGGGGTTGGTCTCAGAGGAGTAGAGATGGATAGATGAGGTTCCTTGCCACAAAAGCAGAAGCAGGAGATTGGGAATTATAGGCTCTGCCACAATGCTGATAAAACAGAGGATAAATCAACCAAACAAAAAGAACCAAAGTGTGAAATTAAATCTCACTATCTAATGTCGATAGTAAGAAAACGGGAGACATAAACAGCTCCAAGATTAAATGGCAGACCTCAGTGATGTGGGTTGGGGGTTGGGTATGCACTTGTGAAATATTAACGCTGCATGCCCACCAAATATTACTCACCCCGCGATCTCAATCATAGGCCACCAACTAGTTTTATACATTTTTAAATGCATTTAAAACATAACACAATTTAGCTGGTAATGGACTGTGCCCAATAGTGAGGACACGAAAGCTCCTAAACAGCGCTCAATTCTCAGAATGCAAAACCTTCTGCTTGTCCTGCTAGCTGCATTGCTTGAATCTCGTCAACTCTAGTTCTGCCTATTTCTTAAAGGCTGCTTCAGGATGCAAAATGAGCAGACAAACAAATCCCCTTACAGTTGAGTGCTGTTTAGGAGCTTTCGTGTCAATGGATCTGTGCTGGGTCTACAGCTTTTTAACATATTCATAAATGACCTGGAAATGGGAATAATGAGTGAGGTGATCAAATTTGCAGATGACACAAAATTATTCAAAGTTGCTAAAGCACAAGAGGATTGTGAAACACTGCAAGAGGATCTTGATAAATTGGAAGACTGGGTGTCCAAATGGCAGATGAAATTTAACGTGGACAAGTGCAAAGTTATGCACCTAGGAAAAACAATCCAAACTTTGGTCACACAATGCAAAGTACCTCCTTAGAAACCACTACCCAGGAAAAAGATTTAGTCATCATCATGGATAATATGTTGCAGAGGTGGCCAAGAAAGCAAATAGAATGCTAGGAATCATAAGGAAAGAAATTGAGAATAAAACAAAGGATATTATAATGCCTCTGCATTGTTACATGGTTCGACCGCATCTTGAATATTGTGTGCAGTTCTGGTCACCATATCTTAGAATGGATATAGCAGAATTAGAAAAGCTACAAAGAAGAGCCACCAAAATGGTAAAGGGGATGGAAGGATACCCTTATGAGGAGAGATGTAAAAGGTTAGGGCTCTAACTTGAAAAAAAGAAGGCTGAGAGGAGATATGATAGAAGTCTATAAATTAATGAATGGAGTGGATCGAGTAAACGTAAATTGATTGTTTATGCCATCAAAAAGTAGAATGACTCGAGGACACTTAGGGGCATGTTTACTAAACCGGGCTAACGGTTAACCCGGGCTATCTGCAACTAGGTCCCATTGAATAATATGGGAAATAGTGGCAGATAGCCCGGGTTAACTGTTAGCCCGGTTTAGTAAACATACCCCTTAATGAAGCTACAGGGTAACTCACTTAAGAGTAATAAGAGAAAATATTTTTTCATTCAATGCGCAAGCTCTAGAATTCGTTACCGGAGGATGTAGTAAAAGCTGTTAGTGTAGTTGGGGTTAAAAAGGTTCTGGACAAATTCCTGGAGGAAAGGTCCATAAACCGTAATTAAAGAGGACCCA
Organism: Ichthyophis bannanicus; assembly: GCA_033557465.1. NCBI lineage: Eukaryota > Metazoa > Chordata > Amphibia > Gymnophiona > Ichthyophiidae > Ichthyophis > Ichthyophis bannanicus. The sequence goes on along the minus strand of CM066036.1, from coordinate 841,081,984 downwards.
GAAAATCCACTGCTTACCACAGGATGAGCATTGTGGAACTTGTGGCCTTTGGGAACCTGCCACGTACTTGTGACCTGGATTGGCCACTGTTGGAAACAGGATACTGGGCTTGATGGACCTTGGTCTGACCTAGTAGCATTTCTTATGTTCTTACCTCAGAGATCTCTTTTGGAACCTCCTCTCTTCTCTTTATATGTTTTCCTATGGTGCTTTGATCTTCTCCCATAGATTTCAGTACCACTTTTATGTTGATGATTCCTATATCTATCTCTCTACACCAAAAATGTCACCAGGAATCCTGACTCAAGTCTTAGCCTGCTTGCCTGGATATCCTGCAGTCTGGGTGTCCTGCTGCCATCTGAAACGTAACATGGGCAAGACAGAGCTTTTTAACTTTTCCCCTAAAAGTACCTCTCCCCTTTCCTCATCTTTATTTCTGTAGATAACAATGTCACCCTCCTGATCCCTTCATCCTATAAAACTGGAGTTGTTTTTGATGGTTCTGTCTCTTTCTCTACACCAGGAGTTCTCAATGAGCACAAATGCTCGAAGCCTAGCCATCAAATTTCCTGACCTGGAAGCTCTAATTGCAGAAATGGACATGGACATTGTGGCCATTACAGAAACATGGTTTAACGCGTCACATGAATGGGATATATCCATACCTGGCTATAATTTATTTAGAAGAGATAGAGAAGGCAGAAAAGGAGGAGGAGTAGCCCTATTTGTTAAAAGTAATACTAAAGCTGCTGAAATACAGGGGACAGGGGAAAAGAAGAAGTGCTGTGGATTGTGTTGGAAAGAGGAGATGGCACTGTCATCCATACTAGTGTAGTCTACAGTCCTCCAACTCAAATGGAAGAAATGGATAGAGACTTGATCATTGATATTGCAAAGGTAGCCATGAAGGGAGAAGTGATCATATTGGGTGACTTTAATTGACCCAAGTGTAGACTGAAGTATTCCTCCTGCAAATCTGGAATGAAGTAAAAAGACTGTGGATGCCTTCAAAGAAGCATTGCTTAGACAAATGGTTATGGAACTGATGAGAGAATGTTCAATGCTGGAGTTAGTACTTACCAATGTAGATAGCGTGTCGAATGTTTGGGTGGGTGCACATGTTTGCAGCAGTGATCATCACAAGGGGTGGTTTGAGGTAAAAGCCAAGGCAGAGTTCAATCACAGCAAACTCAAAGTCTTAGAGTTCAAAAAACACTGACTTCAGTAAAATGGGATAGTACCTGAAGGAGGAGTTGGCAGAGTAGAAGAAGATAAGGGAAGTGGAATTGCAATGGGCTAAACTAAAAGAGATAATAAAATGGGCAGCATATATACATATATGTAAGGAAAGTAAATAAAAACAAGAGGAAAGGGAAACCTATATGGTTCTCCAAAGAAGTGGCTGCACAAAGAAAGGCAAAAAATACAGCTTTCACAAAATTCAGAAGTTCACAAACAGAGGAACACAGAAAAGAATACAGGATAAAGCTGAAAGAGACAAAGAGAGAAATAAGGATAGCAAAAAGCAAAGGCAGAAAAACTGATGACTAAAGATGTGAAGCGTGGAGACAAAACTTTTTTGGGGGGAAGAAGAAGGTCAGAAATGGAATTACAGGACTCAAAAGTGCCAAGGATGGATTCATGGAAAGTGACATTGAAAAAGCGATAATGCTAAACAAATTCTTCTGTTCTGTATTCAGTAAAGAAAATCCTGGAAAAGGACCGCGTATGACTGACAAATATACAAAGGGGAATGGAGTAGATATCACACCATTCACAAAAGATGATGTTTTTACACAGCTTGAAATACTGAAAGTGGACAAGGCCATGGAACCAGATTGGATACTGAAAAAACTCAGAGAGGTTCTGGCAGGTCCTTTAAAGGATGTTTTTAATAGATCCTTGGAGATGGGAGAGGTTCTGCGGGACTGAAGAAGGGCTAATGTGATACCCCTTCACAAAAGTGGTAATAGGGAAGAGGTGGCAAACTTTAGGCGAGTAAGCTTTACCTCGGAAAAGTAATGGAGGCGCTCCTGAAAGAGAGAATAGTGGACTTTCTCAAAACCACTAGGTTGCATGATCCGAAGCAACTGGTTTTACCAAAGGACGATTGAGTTCTTTGGGTGACCAGAGAACTAGATCAAGGACATGTGATGGATGTGACCTACCTAGATTTCAGCAAAGCCTTTGATACTCTTCCTCATAGGAGGCTTGCCAATAAACTGAACAACCTGGGGATGGGTCCCAAGGTGGTGAACTGGATCAGAAATTGGTTGACTGAGAGACGACAGAAGGTGGTGGTAAACAGAATTCACTCGGAAGAAAGGAAGGTAAGTAATGGTGTGCTCCAGGGATCAGTCCTGGGACTGGTACTGTTCAATATTTTTTCATTGATATTACTGAAGGATTGAAAGGAAAAGTCTGTCTTTTGGCAGATGATATGAAACTTTGCAACAGAGTGGACCCCCTCTGAGGGAGTGGACAACAAGAGGAAAGATCTACAGAAGCTGAGAGAATGTTCAGTGCTTGCCAGTTAAGATTTAATGTGAAAAAGTGCAGAGTCATGCACTTTCGCTGCAGAAAGCCAAGGAATTGTATGTGATAGGGATTGAGAGGTGGTGTGCACGGACCAGAAGAAGGACCTTGGAATGATTGTTTCTGAGGATCTCAAGGTGGCGAAACAATGCGACAAGTCAGTGGCTAAAGTCAGAAGGATGCTGGGTTGCATACAGAGAAGAATTACCAGCAGAAAGAAGGAGGTATTAATGCCCCTATACAAGTTATAGGTGAGGCCTCACTTGGAGCATTGTGTTCAGTTTTGGAGACCATATCTCACAAAGGATATAAAAAGACTTGAAACCGTTCAGAGGAAGGCAACCAAAATAATTTGGAGCCTGTGCCAGCAGATGTATGAGAAGAGACTTGAAGACCTAAATATGTATACCCTAGAGGAGAGGAGGGACAGGGGAGATATAATACAGATTTTAAAATACTTAAAGGTTATCAATGAACAAGCAAACCTTTTTCAAAGAAGGAGAAGCTATAAATCTAGAGGGCATAAAATGAAGCTGAAAGAGGTAAACTTACTGTAAAAGTAACACCAGGAAATACTTTTTTACTGAAATGGTGGTGGATGCTTGGAATGCCCTCCCAATGGAGGTGGTGGGGGCAAATACAGTGACGGAATTCAAAATGGTATGGGACAGACACAGTGGTTCCCTCTATAGCAAAAGGATAAGATAAAAATAAACTTAACTATTTCTTACACCTCAACAAATAGAGAGGGGTGACCTGCACAGAGGGGTGGGTATAACCCCAAAGAAAGGCATAGAGGGGGTGACCTGCACAGAGTGGTGGGGTCACCTACTCTAGCCACCTTACTGGACAGACTAGATGGACCATACTGGCCTTTATCTGCTGTTATATACTATGTTTATGTTTATGCAATTTCTTGCTATACTGCCCAGGCTGAAGGGCATCAGAAATGTTTATAATCACTCCAAGCAGGTACTGGATACAAAGGGCTCACAATCTTTGGTTACCTGAGGCAACAGAGGGTTAAGTGGCTTGCCCAAGGCCACAAGACGTGCCTATAGGACTAGAAACCCCAGCCCCTCCAGCCTGAGATTGATGTCCCCAGGTCTGAATTGAACCCCCAGCCCTCTGGCCTGAGGTACCCTGTCCTAACCACTAGGCCACTCCTCCCTCTATGTAAGCCTCAGGACACATCTAGCCAGTCAGGTTTTCTGGATAACCCATATGAATATGCATGAGAAAGATTTGTATACTAAGGAGGCAGTGTATGCAAATCTCTCTCATGCATATTCATTGTGACTATCCTGAAAACCTGACTGGCTAGGTATGTCCCAAGGACTGGGTTGAGAATCCCTGCTCTACACATATCCAACACACTGTTAAAACTTCTCATTTCTTTTTCTATAACATCACTAAAATCAGTCCCTTCCTTTCTGACCACACGACCAAGACCCATGGAGGCAGATTCCACACAATCCATGTCCAGCCCGTGGATACGTTTAAATCAAAAACAGGCATGATTCCATGCCAAGTACGCATCCACAGGTATGGACGCGCCTGTGGTTATGGAATCAGCACATAGATGTGTCTGGCGCAGCAAATCCAATATGTTGTTCAGCCAGCCCATGCACGTATCCAGCGTGAGGCATGCACACGGGTATAGGCACGGGCCACATAGAGACACGGAGAAACCCATCCCCACTCATATTACGGGACACGAGTAAATGTTGCAACTGTTTTGGACATCCACGTACCCACTGTATTCTGGAAAGTTGCATGTTTCCAATCCTGCCCGTCTCCATGGCAGTTAAAATGTGCATCTCCTAAGCTGCTCTTCTCACTGACAGTGTTGTGTTGATGCAAACTAGACATGTATACTGATGATACATACTGTAAATGCTGATGCAAGCTAGACTATATATGCTAGTCTGTTTCATGCCCAGAACACTGCAAAGTAATCTCAGTTCACTCAGTGCACTCTAAGATATAATAAGATCAAACACAATTTAGGACAACTATCCAGAGGGTCGCCATAAGTCGATAAAGACTTGACGGCACTTAACAACAACAACAACATGACATCGCAACATACATGGCAGTATAATAACTCCTCGGTTATTTTTGCATTAGTTACCTCTAAAAACACACTTTAAAATGATAAGTATTATTTATTTATTTATTGGACCTTTACCAACCTCACAAAAACCTAAACTAACTTTGCCATTCCCCAAAGAATGCATTGTATTGCTGAGCTCAAATTAAATGTTTAATGCCTAAAAGTACAGATTAACAATTAGTATGAAGCAAAAAATCTACACGCAAACTTCTACTTATATTACTTAAAGGACCTCAAATACTAAGAGCAGCAGAGGCTAAAAAAGCCTTCTAGTATGACAGCCAAATGAAGGCCATTACTAGTTATACTCAATATCATCATAGATCCATATAAACAACAAACTCATGATAAACGTAATTTATCTAACTCCAGCTGGCGTCGATGGAGAAACTTGTATTCACCCAACTGTCTTCTCACCTTGAATCCTCCCTCACCCTTCACCCCCAGCAATCAGGTTTTCACCCCAGCCACAGCACAGAGTCTATTCTTCTCTCTTTCCTCAACGAACTTCACGCTGCTCACGATCACAGTTCTTTCTCTCTCGCAGTCTCCCTTGATCTTTCCACCGCCTTTGACCTGTTAGATCACCGCACCCTTATCTCACATTTGCGCGATGCCAGACTTGCTGGCTCTGTTCTTCACTGGCTTCACTCTTTCCTCTCCTGTCGATCCTTTTCAGTTCTCCCCCCTCAACAACTGTCTCTCCTCTGTGACATCTTGGTTCTCCTCTAACTTCCTCCACGTCAACCCTTTTAAGACCTCAGCTATCTGGTTCACATCAGGAAGTCCTGTCCCCCACTTGGTCCCTCTGCTCTCCTCTTCTCCTATTCCTGTCGTCACTTCCATACGCTATCTTGGTGTCACCATTGACTCTTCTCTTTCCTTTAAAGATCACATCTCTTCTGTGGTTCAATGCTCTTTTTTCACCCTAAAGCGACTTTGCACCGTCCGTCCCTTTCTCACTCCTTTTTCTATGACCACTCTGCTCCTTTCCCTTGTCATATCACGCTTGAATTACTGTAACATCTCTCTAGCTGGTCTTCCCCAGTCACAACTACATCGCCTGCAACGTGTCCAAAACACTGCCACCTGCCTTCTTACCCACACCTCCCGCTTTGACCACATCACCCCTCTTCTTATCCGCCTGCACTGGCTCCCCGTACCCTACCGGATTCAATTCAAGTTGCTTATTTTTGTTCATAGGTCGATCCACACTGGTATCCCCATTTACCTCGCTGATCTGGTCCGCCTTCACTCCTCCCACCGTCCTCTCCATTCCTTTCACGTAAATCGCATGTCTCTCCCTTCCCCTTCCCAGGCCTATCTGGAATCCACCCGTTCCTCTGCCTTCTATTTCCTCGGCCCTCGTCTCTAGACCTCGCTCCCCACAGCCCTCTGCCTGGAATCTTCACTTAAAACCTTTAAGGCCAAACAAAAAAACCCACCTTTTCTGCTCTGCCTTCAACCTTCCCCCTCCCACTGTCCCCCTTCCCCCACCCCCACGCTGAAGCGCACTTACCAGCCTACTCCTTCACTTGCTCTCTGATCCTTTATCCCCCCCTTTATTCTTTACCTCTATTCTTTCCATTCCTGTCCATTTGAATTGGCGTTCTTTTCTCTTTCCAGCAGCCTTTGATATGTTTGTAAACCACTCAGACGCTTTTGTGATGGGCGATATAATACGTTTTTAATAAACAATAAACAATTAAATTTTACCAATTTTACATGACACAATATTGTGTTTCGATAAGAAAAATGTATCTGCATCAGGGGAACAAAAATCAAATCATGAAATCCCTAGAGCTACTCTCTAGCTGGCTGAGCGCTCATACACAAATTAACTACACAGAAAATTTAAAAGGCAGTCAGGTGGTCACATGATCTAGAAGATCATTGACAAAAGAGTACCCAGTCAACTGCTTGATTAAGGCCAGATGGCTCAATTGACTTAAGGCGGAACATGCAAGCATGCTCCCGTAAATTCAAGTGTTGTAATCTATTGCTGCCCTGCCACGTAGCAGGTATGTGATCAAGCACCCGCCACTTTAGATCCAATACTTGTTGATTAAGCTGTAACCAATGTGAAACTAAAGGCGCTGATTCAGAACAAGTAGTCGAGAGACGTTTATGTTCCATTAATCAGAGACGTACATCTCACATATACTAAAGGGCAGGGGTGGTGGTTCCTAATGTGGAACCTTGCATAGTGTAACCATAGTTTGGGTTGTTCTTCCCTAGGTGCATAACCTTGCACTTGTCCACATTAAATTTCATCTGTCATTTTGATGCCCAGTCTTCCAATTTATCAAGATCCTCTTGCAATTTTTCACAATCCTCTTGGGTTTTAACAACTTTAAATAGTTTTGTGTCATCTGCAAATTTGATAACCTCACTCGTTATTCCACTTTCCAGGTCATTTATGAATATGTCAAAAAGCAGTGGACCCAGCACAGATCCCTGGGGTACACCACTATTCATCTTTCTCCATTGGGAAAATTGGCCATTTAGCCCTACCCTCTGCTTTCTATCTTTTAACCAGTTCCTGATCCACAATAGTACACTGCCTCCTATCCCATGACTCTTTAGTTTTGCCAAAAGTCTCTGATGAGGGACCTTGTCAAAGGCTTTCTGAAAGTCGAGATACACAATATCAACCGACTCACCTTTGTCCACCTGTTTATTCACTCCTTCAAAAAAACATAACAGATTAGTAAGACAAGATCTTCCTTGTCTAAAGCCATGTTGGCTGTCTCCCATTAGGTTGTGACTATCTACATGCTGAGTAATTTTATTCTTTATGATGGTTTCTACCATTTTTCCGGGTACTGACGTCAGGCTCACCGGTCTGTAGTTTCCCGGATCACCCCTGGAACCCTTTTTAAAAATTGGTGATACATTGGCGATCCTCCAATCTTCAGGTATTAGAGATGATTTTAATGATAGTTCACAGATTACTGATAGCAGGTCTGCAATCTCATACTTCAGTTCTTTCAACACCCTTGGATTGGTCCATGGGCTAAAGCAGTGCTTCTCAACCAGTGTGTTGTTGCACACTGGTGTGCCTTGATATCCTTGTTGGGCTCAAGAGGGTCTTGCCCAGAGAACAGTTCTCTGCTTCTTACTCCAGCTTCTCCCGTCGGAGACAGCATGTCGAGAAGAGGAAGAGAAGGGAAAGTGGAGCTGCATCCTCCCTAAACTGCCCCTGTCCTCCAGCCATTCATGGAGTGCAGGAGTGTGAATGGAGCAGACTCTGAGTTAGAGGCTGATGCTGCCGAGTTTCCTGATTGGAGATCAAGCTCTATTCCTCATGCATAAGCTTTGACGCATAGATAAATGAACATAAGAACATAAGAACATAAGATATGCCATACTGGGTCAGACCAAGGTCCATCAAGCCCAGTATCCTGTTTCCAACAGTGGCCAATCTAGGTCATACATACCTAGCAGTTTCCCCAAAAGACACAGGTTCCACAATGCTTGTACTGGGTCAAGCATTGATATCCTGGGTCCCTTCTTAATAATGGTTTATGGACCTTTTCTCCAGGAACTTGTCCAAACCTTTTTTAAACCCAACTACACTAAAAGCCTTTACTACATCCTCTGGTAACAAATTCCAGAGTTTGATTACACGTTGAGTGAAAAAATATTTTCTTTTATTAGTCTTAAATAGTTTACCCTGTAGCTTCATTGCATGTCCCCTAGTATTTCTATATTCTGATAACGTAAACAATCGATCTATGTTTACCCGTTCCACTCCGTTCATTAATTTATAGACTTCTATCATTTCTCCCCTCAGCCGTCTTTTTTCCAGGTTAAAGACCCCTAAACCTTTTAGCCTTTCTTCATAGGAGTATCCTTCCATCCCCTTTACCATTTTGGTGGCTCTTCTCTGAACCTTTTCTAATAACGCTATATCCTTTTTAAGATATGGCGACCAGAATTGCACACAATATTCAAGATGCGGTCTCACCATGAAACGATATAGAGGCATTATAATATCTTTTGTTTTATTTTCCATTCCTTTCCTTATGATACCTAGCATTCTATTTGCTCTCTTGGCCGCCGCTGCACACTGGGCCGAGGGTTTTAACATGTTATCCACAATGACGCCTAAAACTTTTTCCTGGGTGGTGGTTCCTAACGTGGAAACTTGCATCGTGTAACCATAGTGTGAGTTGTTCTTCCCTAGGTGCATAACTTTGCACTTGTCCACATTAAATTTCATCTGCCATTTTGATGCCCAGTCTTCCAATTTATCAAGATCCTCTTGCAATTTTCCACAATCCTCTTGGGTTTTAACAACTTTAAATAGTTTTGTGTCATCTGCAAATTTGATAACCTCACTCGTTATTCCACTTTCCAGGTCATTAATGAATATGTCTAAAAGCAGCGGACCCAGCACAGATCCCTGGGGTACACCACTATTCACCTTTCTCCATTGGGAAAATTGGACATTTAGCCCTACCCTCTGCTTTCTATCTTTTAACCAGTTCCTGATCCACAATAGTACACTGCCTCCTATCCCATGACCCTTTAGTTTTGCCAAAAGTCTCTGATGATGGACCTTGTCAAAGGCTTTCTGAAAGTCCAGATCAGGAACGGCCCAAGGGGGGTGCGGGGCCATGTGCGGAGACTCGCTGCGGGGCCTCATTTGCATAGGTGGCCTTATTTGCATAAATATTTGCATAATGTTACCATACACTAACTTTTAGTAAACATGTCTCTTAATGAGTGTATGGATAAAGAAAGACTAAAAGATTTCTACATTACTATAATCCAGTGCCAACTGCCAGGCTCATTAGGAACTACTACAAACGCTGCCCATTTAGAACCCATAGCAAATCCTGACAGCATTACCAGGACTCACAAAGCACCATACCCTACCTATCAAAAGGCAACACTGCAAATATTAAACCAATACATTTCAGAGAATACTGGGGAAAGAGAACAAGTGGCAATGTCAAATAGGAATTACATAAACAGAATACCTCAGCTCACTTACACATGCAGAACATAGACCATCACCAAACAAGGAATCACAATTTAGAAACAGGAAGGCAATAATTAAACTGGGAACCCCAAAAGCCAAACATGGAATGTACAACAACACTGTAGAAATAAAACTATAAATTAATTTCCTCTTGTACCAAACAAAGCGCAGACGTTAATGATGCACATTTCCCAGAGCTTTCATATTCCAGTTAATAAATTCAAAATAAAGAGATATCTTTCTACATTTTGTGCATTTTTTTTCAGTTGCAATTGCTCCAGCCACTTTCTTCTGGTTTCTTCATGTTTTCTGCTAACTCTCCATCGTCTGCTGTCCATTTGTCCTTTCTTCTCTCTTCTAGTTTTTTTTCCATTCTCTCTCTCTACATCTGCTTTAACATACTAATCTTTCTCCTTTTGCTCTTTCCTCATTTCTATTTCATCCACTCAAATTTTACCCCTCCATCCTCAATCCCCACTTACTCTCCCAATACCAGGCCAATTGTAGATTTTTCATCCCTCCCACACAAAATATTTTTCCTCTCTCCATTTTACTCTCCCAGCCCCATCCCATTCTAATCCTCCCCCAACATCAGCTCCCTTCTAGTTCCAGCCTCATCCAGCATCCATTCCCTTCTAGTCCCTGAATCAGCCCATTTCCAGTCCTAGCCCCCCCATCAGCCCATTTCCAGTCCTAGCTCCCCCATCCATTTCCAGTCCGAGTCCCTTCATCAGCTCATTTCCAATCCTAGCCCCCCATCAGCCCATTTCTAGTCATTTCCTAGCCCCATCATCAGCACATGTCAAATCCTAGCTCCCCTCCACTCAGCCCAATTCCAGTCCAAGCCCCCCCATGAGCCTACTTCCAGTTCTAGCGCCTCCATGAGTCCATTTCAATCCAAGCCCCCACCACAGCCCATTTCCAATCTTAGCTCCTCCCAACAGCCCATTTCCAGTCTTATCCTAGCTGCTCCATCAGCCCATTTCCAGTCCTAGCTCCCTTCCCTCACAGCCCATTTCCATTCCAAGTCCCCGTCCCCATCAGCTATTTGCCGTTCAAGCCTCCCCTTCCACTCAGCCCATTTGCAGTCCTAGCAACCCCCCAACCCATTACCAGTCCTAGCCCCCCATCAACCCACTTCCAGTCCTAGCCCCCCATCAGCCCACGTCCAGTCCTAACCCCATCAGCCCATTTCCAGTCAGCCCCCCATAGCCCACTGCCAGTCCTAACCCCCCCATCAGCCCACAGCCCATTACCAGTCCTAACCCAATCAGCCCACCTCAAGTCCTAACCCCTCCCCATCATCCCATTTCCTGTCCTAGCCCCCCTATAGCCCATTACCAATCCTAACCCCCCATAGCCCATTACCAATCCTAACCCCCCCATAGCCCATTACCAGTCCTAACCCCCCATCACCCCATTTTCAGACAGCCCCCATCAGCCCACAGCCCATTACCAGTCTTAACCCCCCCCAATAGCCCATTACCACTCCTAACCCCCCCAACAGCCCACAGCTCATTACCAGTCCTCACCCAAGCAGCCCACCTCCAGTCCTAACCCCTCCCCATCAGCCCATTTCCTGTCCTAGCCCCCCCATAGCCCACTATCAGTCCTAACCCCCCATAGCCCATTACCAATCCTAACCCCCCCATAGCCCATTACCAGTCCTAACCCCCCCAACAGCCCACCTCAAGTCCTAACCCCTCCCCATTAGCCCATTTCCTGTCCTAGCCCCCCCATAGCCCATTTCCTGTCCTAGCCCCCCCAGCCCATTTCCTGTCCTAGCCCCCCCCCTAGCCCATTACCAGTCCTAACCCCCCATCACCCAATTTCCAGACAGGCCCCATCAGCCCACAGCCCATTACCAGTCTTAACCCCCCATAGTCCATTACCAGTCCTAACCCCCCCAACAGCCCACCTTGAGTCCTAACCCCTCCCCATCAGCCCATTTCCTGTCCTAACCCCCATCAACCCAAGGCCCACCTCAAGTCACGTCCTAACCCCCTCCATAGCCCAGGCCATTACCAGGCCTAACCCCCCCACATCGGCTCAGGGAAATTTAAAAAAAAAAAAAAAGCTGGCTGCTACTGCAGCCGCTGCCGCGGCGGCAGAATGGATTGTCCCGCGGGGCCCTCTCTGCCCGCTGAGCCCCTCTGCAAGGGCTTTCAGATTCGCGAAGGGAGAGTGTCTCCCTCGCGTCTCTGTTAAGCCCGCAGGAGCTAATAGGAAATTTCCCATCTGCCCCTTTAGACGCGAGGGGCTGATGGGAAATTTCCCATTAGGCCCTGCGGGCTTAACAGAGATGCGAGGGAGTCACTCTCCCTTCGCGAATCTGAAAGCCCTTGCAGAGGGGCTCAGCGGGCAGAGGGGGCCCCGCAGGACACTCCATTCTGCTGCTGCTGCGGCGGCAGCGGCAGCAGCCAGCTTTTTTTTTAAATTGAATTTTTAAAAAAGCAGAATGTTCTTTGCATGGGGCCCCCTGAAATGCGGGGCCCTGTGCAAAAAACATTCTTACTCAATGGATGGGCCGGCCCTGGTCCAGATACACTATATCAACCGACTCACCTTTGTCCACCTGTTTATTCACACCTTCAAAAAAACATAACAGATTAGTAAGACAAGATCTTCCTTGTCTAAAGCCATGTTGGCTGTCTCCCATGACTATCTACATGCTGAGTAATTTCGTTCTTTATGATGGTTTCTACCATTTTTCCCAGCACTGACGTCAGGCTCACCTGCAGTCTCTCTGTTCTTGGAGTCAAAGTATCACCAGTGGATGGTACAATTCCTTGATCATTTGATGCTGATGCCTTTAGTGTTGAGGTTGGTAAAGGAGTCTGTGTCTTCACGGCAATAATATCCTCAGCCATTTTCAGAAAAAATAACCAAACCGAAATCAAAGCCAGCGATGTTGAGAAGCTAAGAATGGCTGATTGAGGAGGTCTAATAATGAAAAAAGTGGTAAAAAAATATGAACAGTATCACTCGGATAAAAATGCATGGCCTTGTTTGACTGTAGTTGGGCAAAAGGTCTTGCTCCTACCTGTGAAAAACCTTCTAGGCTTTTTCAAGATCTAGGAAATACTCCACGTTGGTTCCATCAGATGATGTTACATCCTTGTGGCTGATTCATCCCCATATCTGCCAAGAAAAATGGTTTATTTCAAACATTCACGTAGCTGTCTAATTTCTAAGCTATATTTCCAGAAATTAAGGAAATGTGTTTCTGCCTTTCAAACTATTTGCTAACCACAAGGGTGGGAGGTTGTAGGAAGTGTTTTTATTTTTAGAGAAATTTAATACCTTGCTAATGCTGCCTTAAGAAAGAAAGACGGTACAAAGATAGCCTATGGTGGGAATCTGCCATTTCTGTGTTCTCCAGTTTACATTTTTCTCTTACAAGGTACATACTGGGACGCCTTCCTTGCCTGGCCCTTCAAACTTAACAAAGCAGGGCGAGACCCAAAACAGAAATAGCTGTTAGTCCTTGAGGGGAACAGGTTCATCCTGCTGTGATATACATCAACAGGTAATTCAAGCTCTTAGAGTTCTAGAAGAACTTGCATCTTTCAAAAGCGTCTATGGCCTGTCTATGGCCCTGCAGGCACACCTTTCACCTCTTTAGGATTAATTAGTGCCACATAGACACAGACGTATGTCCCATTGTGTCAACTGGGGAAGGGGAGGGGAGTATAAGAAACGGAAAAAGAAAACGAGGTGACAGTAACTGGAAAACTAAGCATAACATAGTAACACAGTAAATGACGGCAGATAAAGACCAGTCTGTCCCATGCCATTTTGAATTCTGTCACTGTATTTGCCCCCACCACTTCCATCGGGAGGGCATTCCAAGCATCCACCACCCTTTCAGTGAAAAAGTATTTCCTGACATTGCCTTTCAATTTACCCCCTTGCAGCTTCATGTTATGCCCTCTAGTTTTACAGCTTCCCCGTCTTTGGAAGAGGTTTGTTTGTAACATACAAAAAAGCAAATTTGAAAATGCAAACTCAATTTTGCATAAAATACATATATAAGCATTGCTGCGGATATAAATGAGCCCTTTATAGACAGCAGGAAATATCGGCTAGCGTCAACAGAACCGCAGAAGTGTGTCTGAATATGAGCGGGAACAAAAAAAAAAGCAATCTATAGACTGAGGAAGCAGAAAGGAAGAGAAGCAGTTCTTGGCTTTTTAGAAGTCGCTGGTTGTGGGCTGTTGGATGCCGTGGATGTTGCTCCAGAGGTCCATGAGTGATTCATAAGAACATAAGAACATAAGAACATAAGAAATGCCATACTGGGTCAGACCGAGGTCCATCAAGCCCAGTATCCTGTTTCCAACAGTGGCCAATCTAGGTCATACGTACCTAGCAGTTTCCCCAAAAGACACAGGTTCTGCAGTGCTTGTACTAGGCCAAGCATTGATATCCTGGGTCCCTTTTTAATAGTGGTTTATGGACCTTTCCTCCAGGAACTTGTCCAAACCTTTTTTAAACCCAGCTATACTAACAGCCCTTACTACATCCTCCGGTAACAGATTCCAGAGTTTGATTACACGTTGAGAGAAGAAATATTTTCTCCTATTTGTCTTAAATAGTTTACCCTGTAGCTTCATTACATGCCCCCTAGTCCTTCTATATTCTGATAGCGTAAACAATTTATCCACGTTTATCCGTTCCACTCCATTCATTAATTTATACACCTCTATCATATCTCCCCTCAGCCGCCTCTTTTCTAGGTTAAAGAGCCCTAACCTTTTTAGCCTCTCTTCATAGGAGTAGCCTTCTATCCCCTTCACCAATTTGGTGGCTCTTCTCTGTACTTTTTCTATTAACTCTATGTCCTTTTTAAGATACGGTGACCAGAATTGCACACAATATTCAAGGTGCGGTCGTACCATGGAGCGATACAGAGGCATTATAATATCCTTTGTTTTATTCTCCATCCCTTTCCTTATGATACCTAGCATTCTATTTGCTTTCTTGGCCGCCGCTGCACACTGGGCGGAGGGTTTTAACATGTTATCCACGATGACTCCTAAATCTTTTTCCTGGGTGGTGGTTTCTAATGTGGAGCCTTGCATCTTGTAACTATAGTGTGGGTTGTTCTTTCCTAGGTGCATAACTTTGCACTTGTCCACATTAAATTTCATCTGCCATTTGGATGCCCAGTCTTCCAATTTATCCAGATCCTCCTGCAGTTTTCCACAATCCTCTTGGGTTTTAACAACTTTAAACAGTTTTGTGTCATCTGCAAATTTGATTACCTCACTAGTTATTCCCTTTTCCAGGTCATTTATGAATATGTCAAAAAGTAGCGGACCCAGTACAGATCCCTGGGGTACTCCACTATTCACCTTTTTCCATTGGGAATATTGGCCATTTAGCCCTACCCTCTGCTTTCTATCTTTTAACCAGTTCCCGATCCACAATAGTACACTGCCTCCTATCCCATGACTTTTTAGCTTCGCCAAAAGTCTCTGATGGGGGACCTTGTCAAAAGCTTTCTGAAAGTCCAGATACACTATATCAACCGACTCACCTTTGTCTACCTGTTTATGCACACCTTCAAAAAAACAGATCAGATTAGTAAGACAAGATCTTCCTTGTCTAAAGCCATGTTGGCTGTCTCCCATTAGGCCATGACTATCTACATGCTGTGTAATTTTGTTCTTTATGATGGCTTCTACCATTTTCCCTGGAACCCTTTTTAAAAATTGGTGTTACGTTGGCGACCCTCCAATCTTCAGGTATTACAGATGATTTTAATGAAAGTTCACAGATTACCAATAACAGGTCTGCAATCTCATATTTCAGTTCTTTCAACACTCTGGGATGTATACCATCCGGTCCAGGTGATTTGCTACTATTCAGTTTATCAAATAGTTGTAATATATCTTCCCGGTGTAGCGATATTTCTCTCAATTCCTCTGCAGTATCACCTTTAAATACCACTTCAGTCTTGGGTAACACCCCTACATCTTCCTCGGTAAAGACCGAAGCAAAGAATTCATTCAGTCTCTCTGCTATAGCCTTGTCTCCTCTTACTGCCCCTTTTACCCCTCTATCATCTAATGGTCCAATTGACTCTCTCACAGGCCTTTTGCTACGAATGTACTTGAAAAAGTCTTTATTTCGTGTTTTTGCTTCCGTAGCAAGTTTCTTCTCAAATTCCCGCTTTGCCTGCCTTATCAATGCTTTGCATTTAACTTGCCAGTGCTTGTGCTGTTTCCAGTTTTCATCATTTGGCTCTTTTTTCCATTTTCTGAAGGTTGCTCTTTTGGCAGCAACAGCCTCTCTGACCTCACCTTTAAACCATGCTGGCAGTTTTTTGGACTTTCTTCCACTTTTCTTAATGCGTGGAATACAGCTGGTCTGGGCTTCGAGGATAGTATTTTTAAATAACACCCAAGCTTGCTGTAAGTCTTTAACCTTTGGAACCGCTCCTTTTAGTTTTTTCCGAACTATATTCCTCATTCTATCATAGTCACCCTTTTGAAAGTTAAAAGGTAGTACTGTGGATTCCTTTACTATCTGTCCTCCACTGATTAAATCAAACATGATCATACTATGATCACTATTGCCAAGTGGTCCCAACACCCTTATTTCTTGCACCAGATCTGGCGTTCCACTAAGGACTAGGTCCAGTATGGCTTCCCCTCTGGTCGGTTCATGAACCAGCTGCTCCAAGAAGCAGTCATTTATTTCATCTAGAAACTTTATCTCTTTAGCTTGTCCTGCTGTGACACTGTCCCAGTCGATACCGGGGTAATTGAAGTCACCCATTATTACTACTCTGTTGTGGCTTTTGTTAGCTTCCTTGATTTCTTTGAGCATTTCATCATCCATTTGTTCATTCTGGCCAGGTGGTCGATAGTATACTCCCACTGCCATCACCTTCCCCTTCATAAATGGAATTTCAATCCATAGAGATTCTACAGCATATTTTGTTCCCTGCAAAACTTTAATCCTTTCTGACTCAATGCCCTCTCTAACATAGAGCGCAACCCCTCCACCAATTTGTTCAGCTCTATCATTACGATATAGTTTGTATCCAGGTATCACAGTGTCCCACTGGTTATCCTCCTTCCACCATGTCTCTGAGAGTGCAATCATATCTAACCTCTCATTTAATGCTATATATTCTAATTCTCCCATCTTATTGTTTAGACTTCTAGCATTGGCATACAAGCATTTTAGAGACTGTATTTTATTAATATTAATCTGGCTATTGGTAGGCATGGGTAATTGGGAATCTTTATGCTCTGTCTGCTCCTTACTCAAGGGCATTTGGGCTACTATACTCCCTTTTGGAACCTCACTGCTTTTGGTAGTATCCTTCAAGGATACCTTTGTCCGAACCGTGCGCTCCTGGGTGACTGTCGGCTTTCCCCTATTTTCTAGTTTAAAAGCTTCTCTATCTCTTTTTTAAAGGTTAATGCCAGCAGTCTGGTCCCATCCTGATTAAGGTGAAGCCCATCCCTTCGGAAGAGCCCCCCCTTTCCCCAGAATGTTCCCCAGTTCCTAACAAATCCAAAACCCTCATCCTTGCACCATTGTCTCATCCACGCATTGAGACTCCGGAGCTCTGCCTGTCTTTTGGGTCCTGCACGTGGAACAGGAAGCATTTCGGAGAACGCTATCCTGGAAGTTCTGGATTTCAACTTCCTACCTAAAAGCTTAAATTTAGCCCCCAGAACTTCCCTACCACATTTTCCTATGTCATTGGTACCAACATGTACCAAGACAGCAGACTCCCCCCCAGCACTATCTATGATCCTATCTAGGCGGTGCGTGAGATCTGCTACCTTCGCACCAGGCAGGCATGTTACCAGGCGATCCTCACGTCCACCAGCCACCCAGCTATCTACATTCCTAATGATTGAATCACCAACTATAACAGCTGTCCTGACCTTCCCCTCATGGGGACATGGCCCTGGAGAAACGTCCTCGGTGCGAGAGGGTTTTACATCACCTGGAGGACAGGTCCTAGTTACAGGATCACTTCCTGCCACACCAGGGTGATGCTCTCCTGTCACGTGACCTCTCTCCTCCATGGCAACAGGGATGCTGCCAGACTGGAGGTGGGACTTCAGGACTATATCCCTGTAGGTCTCGTCCATGTACTTCTCTGTCTTTCTTATGTCTTCCAGGTCTGCTACTCTAGCCTCTAGAGAACGGACTCGTTCCCTGAGAGCAAAGAGCTCCCTGCACTTAGTGCATATGTAGGACCTCTCACCAACTGGGAGATAATCATACATGTGACACTCGATGCAAAAGACTGGAGAACCCCCATCTCGTTGCTGGACCTCTGACTGCATCTTAGTTTAAAGCTTGTGTTTAGGTCTTTTAAATCGGTATATAATAAGGATTGGTGTAGATGCTTATACTAATAAAAGTGTATCTAATACCCCTAATACACCCTGTGTACCTGAAGCTAATTAATCACAGGTCCTCTGTGTATGACTGATTTGGATTAAGAGCTGCACCTGAGAGCAGCCCCTTTCCTCTAAGATGTCCAAGTACCTATAAAACTACAATTTCCCCAGGGGTGGGTGGGTGCTGGGGAGGGAGGGGGGGAGATAAGTCCTATTAAAGAGGGCAGTTACAAGGTACCCTGTCCTGAACCCTCAGCAGGGGGATGGGGGTACCACACAAAGCCCAGTTAGTTGAGAGAGGCAAGGTAAGTACAGCTGAGAAGGCTGAACTTGCACACCACTAAGACAAACACTAAATAATTAAACAAACAACAGTTAGACAAACAGTAAATAATTAAATAAACAGCTAGAACTCACAGTAAGATGTCCCAGGAGGCAAAAATCCACTCACTAGCAGAGCTCTGTAAAAGTTCAGCCTTTCTCTGATCAGAGAAAAGCAAACTAAAACAGCCTATGCACACGTGGAGAAAACAGGAACAAGGTTACAGGATACCTCAGGGGGAGAGGGTCAGGGGGAGGAGTCACTCAGGCAGGCAAGGACAGGAAAAAGCTTAACAAACAGCAGGCTCTGGGGAGAGAGATTAATTCAAAATGGCTACCACACACACAGGGGGAGGAGTCACTCAGGCAGGCAAGGACAGGAAAAGCTTAACAAACAGCAGGCTCTGGGGAGAGAGATTAATTCAAAATGGCTACCACACAAGGCCCAGTTAATTGAGAGAGGCAAGGTAAGTACAGCTGAGAAGGCTGAAACTTGCACACCACTAAGACAAACACTAAATAATTAAACAAACAACAGTTAGACAAACAGTAAATAATTAAATAAACAGCTAGAACTCACAGTAAGATGTCCCAGGAGGCAAAAATCCACTCACTAGCAGAGCTCTGTAAAAGTTCAGCCCTTCTCTGATCAGAGAAAAGCAAACTAAAACAGCCTATGCACACGTGGAGAAAACAGGAACAAGGTTACAGGATACCTCAGGGGGAGGGGGTCAGGGGGAGGAGTCACTCAGGCAGGCAAGGACAGGAAAAAGCTTAACAAACAGCAGGCTCTGGGGAGAGAGATTAATTCAAAATGGCTACCACACACACAGGGGGAGGAGTCACTCAGGCAGGCAAGGACAGGAAAAGCTTAACAAACAGCAGGCACTGGGGAGAGAGATAAATTCAAAATGGCTACCACACAAGGCCCAGTTAATTGAGAGAGGCAAGGTAAGTACAGCTGAGAAGGCTGAAACTTGCACACCACTAAGACAAACACTAAATAATTAAACAAACAACAGTTAGACAAACAGTAAATAATTAAATAAACAGCTAGAACTCACAGTAAGATGTCCCAGGAGGCAAAAATCCACTCACTAGCAGAGCTCTGTAAAAGTTCAGCCCTTCTCTGATCAGAGAAAAGCGTGGGCTATCATGAAGCGTTGGGCTATCATGGGGGCAGTGATTGCATTGCTTCTATTCTTGTTCTATAAATTCTGAGACACTTTGCTTTATTGTTCTGTATATTCTGGACGAGTTTCTATTCTTTTTTTGATAAATTCCACAGGAGCTTGAATTCTTGTGCTATAAACTTAGTGGAGCTTATATAGTTACTATTTCAATTCTAGGACAGCTTGTATTCTTGTCATATATTTAATAGACGAGCTCAAACTCTGTTATCAATTTGTGCTCTTGTTTATATAAATTCTGAGTGAATTTGTTTTGTTTCAAAAATCTATGGGGTATGTTTACTAAACCAGGCTAATGGTTAACCCGGGCTAATGGCTAACCCAGGCTATCTGCAACTAGGTCCCTTTGAATAACATGGGACCTAGTTGCACATAGCTCAGATTAACCATTAGCCCGGTTTAGTAAATATATCCCTATGCTTCTCCAGAATATCTCCTTTTCGCTTTTCAAGATTAGTTTAAGAACTTCTTTGACCCCCTTTTGAATATTCACAACACAGCATAGAAACATGACAGCAGAAAAAGACCACATGGCCTATCTAGTCTGTCCTTCCATTATCAACCATTACAACAGTCCCCTTTTTTCCTTTAGAGATCTTCTGTGTTTGTCCCATGCTTCTTTGAATTCAGATACTGTCCTTATCTCTACCATCTCCACTGGGAGACTATTCCACGGATGCACCACTCTTTCCATAAAGAAATATTTCCTCATTTCACTCCTGAGTCTCTCCCCTTTCACTCTCATCCTATGTCCCTTCGTAGCAGAACTTGCCTTCAATCTACAGTCTACAGTACAATCGCAAAGTACAGAAAAACAGGTAGAAACACAATCCACAAATACAGAGTATCAAAGCAGTGAGTGGAAATATCCATCAGTCAATAACAGGAAAAGAAAGACTGTACGAAGATGAAGGACAGAGACTTTTAGCAAGATGTGTGAGAGGGTAATTTTATAAGGCATAGCTAGATTTATACGCGCTGCTACATAAGTATCTGATGCTTATGTTGTAAAATTAAGTATGCACATACTTTATAAAATAGAGGCATGAGTAGTAGAAAACATGCATGCATTTAAGGTATGAGCACTTATGCCAACTCTATGGAGTGGAGGTGTAGCCTAGTGGTTAGGGCAGCAGCCTGGGACCATGAAAGACCAGGGTTCAAATTCCACCTTCTGACCTTGGGCAAGTCACTTAACCCTCCATTGTCTCAGGTACAAACTTAGATTGTAAACTTTCCAGGGACAGGGAAATACCTACAGTATCTGCTAATGACTTGCCTTGAACTATTACAGGAAAGGTGTGAGCTAAATTTAAATAACATTCATCAAAGGGGGTTAGTATGAGCCACAAATAGCAGGGATATGGATGACCCTCCCCACTATTCATGCCAGCCTCTACCCCCAACTAACTTCCCTGCCAGCTGTGCAGTTACCAGCCCTGGATGCACAGGGCCAATTCTAATGTCAGCCCTGTATGTCTGGGGCCGGCGACATGTGCAGGGAAGCGGAGGTGCAATAACTTCCCTGGACATTTTTTTATTTGCTGCCAGGGTGCGGATGGGGCAGGGGGGGGGGGCCAGAGGACATTCCCCGCAGCCCAACCCTGGCCTTAGGAGGCCAGATCGGGGGTCGGGCTATGGGGAATTAACTTTATTCTCCGGCGGCCGGCATCGCGGCTCTTCAATGGAGCTGCAGTGCTGTGGCAACATGACGCCATGGCGCTGCGGCTCCATTGAAGAGCCTTGACTGAGTTAGCCGGGTGCAGTCCTGCACATGCAGGCCGGACAGAATCGCAGTCCCTTCTAGACGTGCCCCGCGGGATCAGAATCGCGATCCCCTCTGTGCATCCGGTTCAGACCGGACGCACAGAGAGGATCTACATCTGGAACAGAATTGGGCCCAAAATGTCCAGTACTACCAAACAAACCAGAATAACATATCCCTAAGCAAACCTTTCATACCTGTGCTCATTCCCCTCTCCTCCCCCCACCAGCATCTGTAGAAATCCCCTGCTCCCAAGCACCCACCACATAGCACTATCAACTGCAAGAAAAAATATGCAGCAAAAACCATTGCCCTCCTCCCAAGCCATTAGGGAGAGCAAAGAGATGAGGGAGCATGGTAAAGGACAAGAGAGCCGTCAGGTGAACCAGCACTACTAGAGTCCTTTTAAAAGCCAGACCATTGTTTATTTATTTAACTAGGCTTATATACCGCATTTCTACAAGTCAAAGCAGTGTACATCCAGGTAATGTATATACAGGGTGGCCCAAAAAAAGTGAGAACATCTCGTAGCATATAAGTTATTTAAAAATTCAAAAAGACAGATGTAAACAATCGACAAATTTTAAAAAAAAGATGGCGACCGGAAATTGTCGAAATAAAGACATTATATAGCTAAAAAAGGTAAATAAGTAAACTATTTAAGCTTTTAATTTACAAGATGTTCTCACATTTTTTTGGGCCACCCTGTATATATTTCCCTTGTTTCTGAAGGGCTCACAATCTATGTTTTTGTACCTGAGGCAATGGAGGGTTAAGTGACTTGCCCAAGGCCACAAGGAGCACCTGTGGGACTAGAAACCCCAAACCCCATTGTGAAATGTTTTTGTAGTTCAGCACCACACTCACCAGCTTAGTCCCCTACTGCTACCAGCTGCACCTGCCGGGCTGATTGTGCACAGTATTGTGCTGCCTGAACTGTAGTGAAGATCTGCGTACAGCCTCATTGTGAACACACAGCCAAGCCGGATACTGCAGCGCATATGAGATACCATGGTCCCCTAACATCATCTGGGCCCAAAGAACTTCAGCTTATAATGAAAGTCGGCTGAAAAGTCCTGGAAAACATAAAAGTTGAACTTCTGGTACTTCCCCAGTTCTGGTAATTCGCCAGTTTTCCAAGTTGCCTCTGTGATGCGCACTTTCGCCATTAAATTTATGCATGTGAATGATCACGGCACATGGCCAACCCAAGCCCTCCAAAATGGCAGCCAAGTCCATTCGAGCTCAATCTGGCCATTGAGTGAAGAAAGCCACAGGATCAGCTTCCTTGATATTCTCTGGCAGTCCGATGACGACGTGATTATTGTTCTATCAACTTCTGTTTTCTAAACCACTCCAGCATGTCAATCTGGCAGCACGCATCAGCTGGGGATCGCTGCAACTCCTTGCTATTTTCCCTTCTGGTGGAACCCAGGGCCGGTGCTACCCATTGGGCAAACTAGGCAGCTGTCTAGAGTGTCTACCTTTTGAGGCCAGCCCATTGCCACCACTGCCGTCCCTCTCTGGACCTGCTGTGGCAGCAATGGCATTAAAACAGCAACGTAGAGCTTACCCAAAGCCTCCAGCACCGCCTGCTGTTGACGCTGCACTTTGACCAGCTGCTTCCACCCGCATATAAACAGGAAGTGTGCGTCAAAGGCAATGAAAGCAGCTGGCCAAAGTGCAGCACTAACAGCATGTGGGGCCTAGAGAGGGGCAACAGCAGCAGGGTGGGGCAGCAGGAATGAGGATTTGCCTAGCACACCTCGTATACTTACACTGGCCCTAGTAGAACTCCATGTTTAGCCGATGGAATTTGGGAAATGGGTGATATCATAGAAAATGGGTGATCTATCTCCTTCACCTGAGCATGCAGTAAATTGTTCCTTCCGCAATCTCAACTTTTTAGATGGTTTGGAATGATGCATTGTTTGAAAGGGGGTGGAATGCATTTGACGCAGCTTTCTGGAACCCCTGATTTGTATGCGACAGATGCTTTCAGACTGGTCATTTGGCCTCCCGATTCTACAAGTTGATGCATAATTTGCGATGTCCTTCCCATGTAGTCTTAATGAGACTGTGGGAGTGAGAATGGGGCTGTACTCCAGGCACTATATCCAGTGGCTCTTATTTTGGAGGAGTCAAATAGTACATTCAGCTAGCATAACCCAATCTCTCTATCTCACTGCTCACAGGGCTCAGTGAACCTCGGCTAAGTTATACAGAGCAGGTTTGAACCTAACAAATCACTGTTGGTCCTGCAGTGTCAATAAGCACATGTTTGAACATCTACTTTTCCTCTGCCCACATTCTGAGAGTGGGTATGTCTGCAATCAAAGGGGAGTTTTGGTTTGAATGTCTGATAGCATTTCAAAGTATAATATTGCGCAGCTCTTAAGGATGTGCTGTTGTCTCTAACAGTTCATAGTGTTTTAAAAAATAGAAACAATCTATTGCTAGCCAATATACACTTCTGGAATATGGAATACTTAAAGGCACTTTTTAGAAATGACGTCCAAGTGACATCTGGGATGTCCAAGCCAGAATATATCAAAAATAGGCAGGCACATCCAAGTTCAGGCATGATTTCACAGACGTACACTTGTCCGATATGAACGTCTGCAGGGCTGTCTACATTGATGCTCCTGAAATAGTATTCCAGCCCGGGGATATCTCAGAGACATCTAGTAGAGCTGCAGACATAGAACCGACATCCCAATCATCCCAAAACTTTCATTGTGCTTGTGGGGAGTACAAGGAATGCCGAGTGCTATATAATCTACATGATCCAAAGGTATTGCAGCCCAAACAAATATTTTTCCTGTGCCTGTCCTTACCTGGAGCAGGTCTAAATTTGGACAAGGATAACGCCAACCTTTCTGAGATTGAGTGAGAACATATAAGATCATCACCTTGCCCTGGACATGCTTTCTCCACACCCTCCGCCTACTTGGATGTCCCTGCACCAGGGACATCGTTAAATGCCATTTGTGAAATAGCTCAGGGAACATCTCCATGATATGAATGTCTGCATGTATGTTTTTGGACATCCAAATCATGACTAAGCCTTTTAAAATGACCCCCTTAACTTATAAGTTTGAAGCTGTGTCTGCGAGTAAGAGGAGATGCATTGCAAAATTCATGCCGACTTGAAGTTTCCTTGACTGATATGTGCAGACATAATTATCCCTCACAAATCTGTAGTTCACAGGGTGTACCTTATAATTTAGTGTACTTTTGGGATGATGACAGTCCTCCTCCCCAGTGCTTATGATGCTTGATTTGGGTTTTCTTTCCCCTTTTCTACCTGTTTGTTGTACTTTATATGTCTTGAAGCTAATAAATAAACTTGGATGAAAGAAAAATGATTCCTGGAAAAATTCCTGAAATTAATTAGTCATTCACATGCCCTTTTTCAGGTTCTGCGGGAGTTACAGGGAAGGGGTTGGGGGGATCCACAAGCTTGTAGGTACGGAAGAATGTTCTTTCATGCCAGAGAACTTCGCCACATTTTTTGCAGCTAAAGTTGAACAACTGCAGAAGACTTTAGGAAAACAATTCTAACAGCTGATTGGAGTGGATAAGGGGTATCAAAGAGTTACATTAGAGTTACCCAGGGATAGGGTTTAAAAAAAAATCTAGTAATAAGATTGGGCATGTTTCAGAATTTCTCACTGCTTAAATTGAAAGAGATGGAGTGGTTGTTGATGTGATTGGAAGTCACTGCTAAAAAGGTTCACTAAGAAATGTGTCAGATTCATCAAAGTATTCTAAATATTTCTTTAGCTTCAGGTATTTTCCCTCTATGCCTTAACAAAACCATAATTTGCCTGTAGTGAAGAAAGATTTGGATCCCTTGATTACAGGGAATTGCAGGTTAATATCTAATCTCCATTTTTTAGGAAAGTTGATTGAGAAAGCATTGGCCTCGCAGAAAAGCAAATGGGTGGAGAACCACAAAGAATTACATCCATATCAGAGATACAAAGGAGAGCAGACACTCCTGCAAGGGAGTAACAGAACAAAAGGAGGAAGGTATACCAACAGTAGTGGGTTTGAAAAAGCTTTATTGTAGAAAACCCTAACGTGTTTCGGCAAACACCTTCTTCAGGGGATATAAGCCTAAAAAAAAACCATACAAAATATTAAAAACAAATAAATGCATAAAAACATCAAAAAGTAATAAACCTGTAAAAATCAAATATACAAAATATATGTATATAAATGAATCATAAAAACATCTACTAAAACAGTGAGATTGAGGGAGGAATGGCTTAGTGATTGGAGCAAGTTGCCTTAGGCTTGAGGGCCAGGGGTTTGAATCCCGCTGGAGGACAGCAACCTTGGACCTGAGGGACTGGGGTATCTAGTCCCACAGCTACTCCTTGTGGCCTTGGGCAAGCCACTTAATCCTCCATTGCCTCAGGTACAAAAAAGATTGTGAGCCCTTCAGGGACAAGGGAAATATGTACTGTACCTGAATACACACTGCTTAGACCTGGTGAAAAGCAGTATATAAGCATTGCTAAATAAATAAAGTAAATTAATTAATTAATATGTCCTTGGGAATTGTAACAGAATGCATTAACAAAAACAGGCACTAAAAAGTGAAGGGATGTGGAGGATATATTTCAAATGGGAAGACTCACTGGTGTCACTGTTCAAACTATGGATGTTCCGTGTCTAGCAGTCCTGTAGTCAGGGGCGGGGCCATGTGCGGAGACTTGGTGCAGGGCCTCATTTGCATACATATTTGCATAATATTACCATACACTAACTTTTAGTAAACATGCCTCTTAATGAGTGCATGGATAAAGAAAGACTAAAAGATTTCTATATTACTATAACCCAGTGCCAACCGCCAGGCACATTAGGAACTACTACAAACACTGCCCATTTAGGCGCGGCGTTTTTGGATAACCCACGGAGAGACGAGAGCAAGGTGTCCTCTGTGCTGATTCTAGAGCAAAGACAGATTCTACAGGTCAGTCTGGGAGAAACACATTCCCCTGAAGAACTTGTCATAACGAAACGCTTGGGCGCCTTAGATTAACGGCGTTGGGATTCAAGTGAAGCTGTATGATACTTCCGGCATTGCTGTATCAAGAAATCATCAATAGAATTATGCCGCGTTGAAAAGGACGGCGGTGATAGCGCTTAAGAAAAGAAGTTCGATGAGAAATCTAAAAGATAAGTGCTGATCACGTTTGGTCTTCAATGGACAGTAATCAATAGTAACATCTTGGGAAGTACCACCAGCGTGATTCTACATATTCATTTTGTGTTTTTGCAACTTTGAATAGCATAAGAAGTGACAATATAGTAGAATCTGGTACGACTGATCGTTTCAGCTTGTTAGAGATACAAGATTATGAGAGCAACATTGCTTATCAAAGTTTTAAAGAAAACTTAAAAAATAAAAGAAAAATGAGAGAATAGTTTTTTCTGTTGTGAAACGGAGAAGAAGGCATTGATTAAAGGTCATTGATGTAAACAGCAGCTGAAGTTTTATTAAGAACTTTTTCAAAAAATCCAAAGGATTGCTGCGATGTTTTAAACTGAGACCTCAAAGCCTGACGCTGTGTTTCACAGCATTATTCCATAGGTTAGAGTTTGAGTTTAGGTTCGTCCTACTATATGTTATAGAATTGAAAGCTCAATAGAGAAAGCCCACTTTCAGCATTTAGAACCCATAGCAAACCCGCCGTATCGTAACAGCACTACCAGGACTCACAAAGCACCATACTCTACCTATCAAAAGGCATCTCAGAGAATACCAATACATATCACTGGAGGAAAGAGAACAAGTGGCAATGTCAAACAGAAACTACATAAACAGAATACCTCAGCTCAGTTACACATGCAGAACATAGACCATCACCAAACAAAGAACAAGGAATCACAATTTAGAAATAGGAAGACAATAATTGAACTGGGAACCCCAAAAGTCAAACTTGGAATGTACAACAACACTGTAGAAATAAAACTATAAATTAATTCCCTCTTGTACTAAACAAAGCGCAGATGTTAATGATGCACATTTCCCAGAGCTGACATATTCCAGTTAATAAATTCAAAATAAAGAGATATTTTTCAACCTTTTGTGCATTTTTTTTCAGTTGCAATTGCTCCAGCCACTTTCTTCTAGTTTCTTCGTGTGTTCTGCTAACTCTCCGCCTGCTGTCCATTAGTCCGTTCTTCTCTCTTCTAGTTTTTTTTCCATTCTCTCTCTACATCTGCTTTAACATACTAATCTTTCTCCTTTTGCTCTTTCCTCATTCCTATTTCATCCACTCAAATTTTACCCCTCCATCCTCAATCCCCACTTACTCTCCCAATACCAGGCCAATTGTAGATTTGTCTTCCCTCCCACACAAAATATTTTTCCCCTCTCCATTACACTCTCCCAGCTCCATCCCATTCTAATCCGCCCCCAACATCAGCTCCATTCTAGTTCCAGCCCCATCCAACATCCGCTCCCTTCTAGTCCCTGCATCAGCCCATTTCCAGTCCTATCTTAGCCCCACCATCAGCCCATTTCCAGTCCTAACTCCCCCATCCATTTCCAGTCCTATCCGAGTCCCTCCATCAGCTCATTTCCAATCCCAGCCCCCCATCAGCCCATTTCTAGTCATTTCGTAGCCCCACAATCAGTCCATGTCAAATCCTAGCTCCCTCCACTCAGTCCATTTCCAATCCAAGCCGCCCATGAGCCTACTTCCAGTTCTAGCCCCTCCATGAGTCCATTTCAATCCAAGCCCCACCAAAGCCCATTTCCAATCTTAGCACCTGCCCAACAGCCCATTTCCAGTCCTATCCTAGCCCCTCCATCAGCCTATTTCCTGTTCTAGCTCCTCCCACTCAGCCCATTTCCAGTTCTAGCTCCCTCCCATCACAGCCCATTTCCATTCCAAGCCCCCCTCCCCATCAGCTAGTTGCAGTTCAAGCCCCCCTTTCACTCAGCCCATTTCCATTCCAAGCCCCCATCCCCATCAGCTATTTGCAGTTCAAGCCCCCCTTCCACTCAGCCCATTTCCAGTCCTAGCAACTCCTCTAGCCCATTACCAGTCCTAGCCCCCCATTGCCCATTACCAGTCCTAACCCCCCATCACCCCACTTCCAGTCCTAACCCCCCATCAGCCCATTTCCAGTCCCAGCCCCCCCATATCCCATTACCAGTCCTAACCCCCATCAGCCCATTTCCAGTCCTAGCCCTCCCCCATAGCCCATTTCCAGTCCTAACCCCCCATCAGCCCATTTCCAGTCCTAGCCCCCCCATAACCCATTACCAGTCCTAACCTCCCAACATCCCACTCCCAGTCCTAACCCCCCTTCAGCTCATTTCCAGTCTTAGCCCCCCCCCATAGCCCATTACCAGTCCTAACTCCCCATCAGCCCATCTCCAGTCCTAATCCCCCATCACCCCATTTTCAATCTTGGCCCCTCCCATAGCTCATTAAAAGTCCTAACCCCCCCATCAGCCCATAGCCCATTATCAGTCATAACCCCCTCCCCCCTATCAACCCAGGGAAAATTAAAAAAAAAAACCCTGGCTGCTGCTGCTGCTGCTGTGGCAGCGGCAGAATCAAGTGTCCCGCAGCCCCCCTCCCCGCCTGCCCGGTAGAGCCCTCATTGAATCACTCCCCTCCACGCCGGCTTTCGGAGCCGCGAGGAGAGTTTCTCTCTTGAGGCTCTGTTAAGCCTGCTGGCGCTGAAGAGAAACAAGCATTTCCTGTTTCCCATCAGCCCCGGTGGGCTTAACAGAGCCACGAGAGAGAAACTCTCTCTTTGCAGCTCTGAAAGCCGGCGCCGAGAGGATTGATTCAATGAGGGCTCTGCAGGGCAGGCGGGACCCTTGATTCTGCAGCTGCCATGGCGGCAGCAGCAACAGCAACGGCCAGTTTTGTTGTTTTTTTATTTAATTTACTTGGACTTTTAATTAAGAATGTTGTTTGCACGGGGTCCCCTGAAACGCGGATCCCTGTGCAAACAAGCCTCTTGCTCAATGGACGGGCCGGCCCTGCCTGTAGTATAAAAAAGGAACAGTTTCATTGCTAGCGAATAAGTGCAGGAGACTTGTGAATGTGCCATATAAGTCAAAAGGAAATCGGACAAAAAACCTGAAACTGAAAGTAAAAAGCCTTCACGGTTATACCATAATGCATAAAGAGTAATAAATAAAGAAACTTGCCTTCAACGCTTGAAACATCAATTGAGTAAAAGACTGTGATGGAAAGGCACAGCTCATTTAAAGCTAAAACCTTTCACGGCAAAACAGATCAGAGTGCATGGAGCATGTCAGGAGAAACCGTAGATGGAGCGTATAGTGGAGAATCCGCAGTATGTGCGGTCAACGGGAAATGTTCAACTAATGTAATGTCAGAAAGAGAAGCATCACATGACAACCTGACTTCCTCCATAAGCTAAAGAAACAAAGACTTGCTATCCCACATGGCATCCCCAAAATAAAAGCCTTATATTTTTATATGTGCTAACGTGTGGGTATTTCTGACAAATGGTGAGCAGTATATGTGGGTGCGTATAAATGACAAATGTATATGCAGGGAGGGTGCTCCAAAAGATCCCAAATCTAAAAGGAAGTGAAATGACACTAGAGGACTGAAAAAGCATTCCAAGCACGTAGGTGCAAGATTTAAAACAAATTTTCATATAAAAGCCACGAGTACGGCATTAAAAACAAATCACGATATTTTGGCAATAGTACCACTGCGATTATCTAACTGATATGTAAAACATCATCTTATAAAGAATTGCGTGCCATTATATGCCGACGGTGGTAGCCATCAATCAAAATGTGCCGGTTGTAAAAAAATATAGGGCCCAATTTTCAAAGACAATTACATGGTTAACAGCACAAGTTAACCATGTAAATGACTTAATTGGAGATTTTCAAAGGCACCTTCATGGCTAGTACCTTTGAACATCCCCGATTAAGTCTCCTACACACCCCGATGCTTTCCCGTTAGCATTGGAGCATGTTGGGACGTTCTGGAGGCGGGAAATGGCGGTAAGTGGACAGCGGTGATTTTGGATGCTGTCTGATTAGCGCTCTGCGCCTTAAAGATAGGTGAGGAAAATCCTTGCCTGTCTTTAAGGCACCGGGGCTAACCAGACAGCATCCAAAATCACTGCTACCTGGTTGGGCTCGGTGGAAGTGAAAATTCGGGGTTAAGGGGTTGGCAAGCAGGGCTACACGGCTACGGCACTTAGCCCTACCCAATGCAATATTGGGCCCTTATATACCAGATTCTACTTGGGCAAAAATAACCCAATAGATAAGCCAAAAAGATACCTGAGAACAACATGATATATACTGGATTGTGAAAGTAAAACTGATATGTTAATAAAACTAGTCAATTGACAGTGAAAGTAAAAGTAGTGATAGTGACAGTGATAGTGAAGTGAGGATGTGATTGAAAACTACCGGCTGGTTAGTCTAACCTCTGTGGTGAGTAAATTTTTGGAAACGCTGCTGAAAGAGAAAATAGTGAGGTTTCTGGAGTCCAACGGATTACCGGATCCGAGGCAGCATTGATTCACCAGAGGCAGGTCTTGTCAGACAAATCTGATTGATTTCTTTGACTGAGTGACCAGGGAGTTGGGCCAAGGGAGAGCCCTAGATGTGGTGTATTTAGATTTCAGTAAAACCTTTGACACCGTTCCACACAGGCGACTTATAAACAAACTGAGCACCCTAGGGTTGGACCCTAAAGTTACTGCTTGGGTTAGAAATTGGTTGAGTGAGAAGCAGCAAAGGGTACAGGTAAATGGTGCTCACTCTGAGGAGAAGGAGGTTACCAGTGGTGTGCCCCAGGGATCTGTTCTTGGTCCAATTCTTTTTAACATCTTTGTTAGTGATATTGCGGAAGGGCTGTAGGGTAAGGTTTGCCTCTTTGCGGATGATACCAAAATCTGCAATAGAGTAGACACCCAGGAAGGTGTAGATAACATGAGGAGGGATCTAGCTAAGCTTGAAGAATGGTCTAGAATTTGGCAACTGAGATTTAATGTTAAAAAAATGCAAGGTCATGCATTTGGATTGCAGCAAGCCAAGAAACATAGAAATATAGAAACATAGAAATATGACGACAGAAAAAGACCACATGGCCTATCTAATCTGTCCTTCCATAATAACTACAACAGCCCCCTTTTTACCTTTAGGGAGCGATATGGTATAGGGGTGAAGTACTTCTGTCCACAAAAAAAGAGCGGGATCTAGGTATGATTGTGTCTGATGATCTTAAAGTAGCTAAACAGGTAGAAAAGGCGATAGTGAAAGCTAGAAGGATTCTTGGGTGCATAGGGAGAGGAATGGCCAGCAGAAGAAAGGAGGTGAAAATGCCTCTATATAAGTCTTTGGTGCGACCTCATTTGGAGTATTGTGTGCAATTCTGGAAACCGCACCTTCAAAATGATATAAACAGGTTGGAGTCGGTGCAGAGGGTTGCTACTATAATGGTTAGTGGTCTTTGTTATAAAGCATATGAGAACAGACCTAAGGAGCTTAATATGTATACTTTAGAGGAAAGGCGGGATAGAGGTGATATGATTGAGATGTTTAAATACCTCCGTGGCATAAATGCACTGGCTATCTATAGCCGCACGAGTTAGATTTAAGACAACTATAAGAATATTCAAGATTATGAATCTATTCTCAGCAGATGTCCTTCATGGATTATGAGAAGGCCGCGGGGCCACGTACCTGCTGGCTGCTGATAACCGGGTGGGCGGCGTGGTGCATGGCCCCGGCCTCGTTCAGAGGAGTGGGGGTCCAGGGAGGCGGGGGGAAGGCATCTTCAAATTCATTGGCTCCCGCAGGTTCTGGAGCGCGGCAGCCAATGAGGGAGGGCAGGAGGAGAGAGAGCTGAAGGCAGCCGGGAGCTTGCCGACGAGGCGTCAGTCCGTCGGAGCAGTGCGAGAGGACTGGCGTCTTTGCGGAGCTCCGGGCTGTTGCGGCGGCGATTTGGGGCCTTTGGTCCAGCGCTCTTCTGCTGTTTGTCAGAGGAGCGGCTGCCGGATCGCGGGCACGTTGCGGAGTGCGGCACATGGAGTTCCTTTTTGGCTGCAGGGACCAGGCGAGTGGACAGCAGGGCTGGGATGCGTCTTTTGCTGGCGGTGGGGTGGGGGGGCGGCTCATCAAAATAAATAAATAATAAAGCAAGAGAGGGTTTTTTATAAAGACAAACCAAAAAAAAAAAAAAGTACGATAAAGCAAATCGAGGCTCCGGAGGGGGGGAGGGTTTGGGGCTTGAGCTGGGTTTTGTTTGTTGTTTTGGTTGTCAGGGGGGGGAGGGCATGCCAGTGTGGGGGGGGTAGGGGGGGAAGGGGGGGTAGGGGGCTTGGTGGACGGGTGGCTGCCGCTAGGGGAAGGCAGTCTGGGGGGGGGGGGGGGGTGTGTCGGGGCAAGAGGGGGGAATTCGGGGTAAGGCAAAAGGGGCCCGGGGTGGGGGGTTGGCCAGGCCTAGGAGGCTCAGGAGGGGGAACCCAGAGCCGGTGAGGATCCTGTCCCGGGGCAGGGGGGGTCCTCCAGGGGGGAAGTGTTGAGTCGGGGTGCAGGTGGGTTGCCTGGGGCGACTGGGAGTGGGGGGGTTGGTAGAGGGGGGAGGGAGGATGGGGGAATGGTTGGGGCAGGACCAACCCCGCTTGGGTCGGAGGGGTGTGCGGTCTCGCAGGAAGCAGTGGTTGGGGGGGCCCTTGGAGCTGGCAGATGGGACCTGGGGGGTTTTTATCCTGCGGCTCGGGAGCATTGGCGGGGAGGGGGGCAGGGATCCTCCAGGGCCGAGTGGCTGGGGGCCTGGCAGCTGCCGTGGGCCCTGGCAGGTTCCCCCTCCGTCTTTTCCTCTTTGTCTTTGCAATGAGGGAGGGCAGGAGGAGAGAGAGCTGAAGGCAGCCGGGAGCTTGCCGACGAGGCGTCAGTCCGTCGGAGCAGTGCGAGAGGACTGGCGTCTTTGCGGAGCTCCGGGCTGTTGCGGCGGCGATTTGGGGCCTTTGGTCCAGCGCTCTTCTGCTGTTTGTCAGAGGAGCGGCTGCCGGATCGCGGGCACGTTGCGGAGTGCGGCACATGGAGTTCCTTTTTGGCTGCAGGGACCAGGCGAGTGGACAGCAGGGCTGGGATGCGTCTTTTGCTGGCGGTGGGGGGGGGGGGGGGGGCGGCTCATCAATAAAAAGAAAGACTAAAGCACGAGAGGGTTTTTTATAAAGACAAACCAAAAAAAAAAAAAGAACGGTAAAGCAAATCGAGGCTCCGGAGGGGGGGAGGGTTTGGGGCTTGAGCTGGGTTTTGTTTGTTGTTTTGGTTGTCAGGGGGGGGAGGGCATGCCAGTGTGGGGGGGGGGGTAGGGGGGGAAGGGGGGGTAGGGGGCTTGGTGGACGGGTGGCTGCCGCTAGGGGAAGGCAGTCTGGGGGGGGAGGGGTGTGTCGGGGCAAGAGGGGGGAATTCGGGGTAAGGCAAAAGGGGCCCGGGGGGGGGGGGGGTTGGCCAGGCCTAGGAGGCTCAGGAGGGGGAACCCAGAGCCGGTGAGGATCCTGTCCCGGGGCAGGGGGGGTCCTCCAGGGGGGAAGTGTTGAGTCGGGGTGCAGGTGGGTTGCCTGGGGCGACTGGGAGTGGGGGGGTTGGTAGAGGGGGGAGGGAGGATGGGGGAATGGTTGGGGCAGGACCAACCCCGCTTGGGTCGGAGGGGTGTGCGGTCTCGCAGGAAGCAGTGGTTGGGGGGGCCCTTGGAGCTGGCAGATGGGACCTGGGGTTTTTTTATCCTGCGGCTCGGGAGCATTGGCGGGGAGGGGGGCAGGGATCCTCCAGGGCCGAGTGGCTGGGGGCCTGGCAGCTGCCGTGGGCCCTGGCAGGTTCCCCCTCCGTCTTTTCCTCTTTGTCTTTGCAGGTGCCTGCTGGAGAGGTGAGGAGGGCGGAGCAGTGTGGAGTGGAGACGGTTCGAAGCGACGGGATGGATGCCGAGGCGGCGCGAGGTGTTCAGGTCGTGGAGACCAGGGAAGAGCGGGAAGAGATGCAGCGTGCGGATGGCGGGATGCCGGCTCTGACAATGCCTGCTGGTGAGTTGCAAATGGGACAAGGGGACCGGGTTCCTGGGGGAGAGGCCTCGGAAGGGGCGGGGGGTAAGGCGAAGGAAAAGCGTCGGCATTCCCGTAAGCGTCATCGTCGGTCGGGGTCCTCTGCATCGTCGTCTGATGATGTTTCGTCATCTTCTTTGAGTTCGGGGGCCAGGGATCGAGCAGCAGGTGTGGAGGGCAGGGCTGCGGCTGTGTTGGGTGGGGTGGCTGCTTCGCTCGCGTCTTTTTCGGAGTTATGGGAGGGAGTGCCGCGAAAGCTGCGGCGGAAGATTCGGAAGAGGTGATATATTGATATATTTAGGCTGCTTGAGGGTAGGAAGTGGTCTGGTGATCGTAAACGGCAAAGGTGGGAGGATGAGAAGGCTGGGAGGGTCTGGAAGGCATCGCGTAACGTCATTAATTGGACGAGAGCCTTCTTGCGGCTGGCTAGTGTGTGGGGGCATCGTAACCCGGGGCAATATGGGATGTTGTTGGCTTATGCTGACTCGATTTTGGAGGCGGCGCAGATTCATGATGGTTGGGCATGGCTCAACTACGATGAGCAGTTTCGGGATAAAATGGAGGCGAATAGGTTTTTGTCCTGTGGTACCCAGGACATCAACTTATGGTTGACACAGATGTCGGCTAGAAGGGGTGCAGGGGGGGAGGTGGCCAAGAAGGGGGTGCTGGGTCAACAGCGCGGGCGGGGCAGCCTTTTCAGGGGGGAGGTGCTCCTGCGACACAGAGAGCAGGCAGCGGAGGGGCCGGGGCGTTTGTTGACGCTTCAATAAGTCCTTGTGCCCTTTTCCGGATTGCAAGTTCTGGCATAGTTGTTTGGTCTGCGGTCGGGGGCATTCGGCGGTCAAATGTGCCAAGCAAGGGGCCCCGGGGGCCCCCTTGCCTTCTCCCAAGCAGTGGCGACTTGATGGGCCGGGCTTCAACGCCGATTCGGCTTGAAGCACTCAGGCCTTGGTTGAGGCATTACAGAAGGCGGGGAGATGGGCGGCTGTTAGAAGAGGGGTTTCGGAACGGGTTTCTCATACCGGTGGTGGGAAAAGGGGGTTCGGCAACGGCATGAAACGCCGCATCAGTGAGGCGTTTTGTTCACATTGTTAGGGACAAGATAGCTGCTGAGCTGGAATTGGGCAGGGTGGCAGGCCCCTTTCCAGTTCGGCCGTTCGCGCACTTTGTGGTTTCCCCGCTGGGCATTGTTCCAAAGAAAGAACCTGGTAAGTTCCGGCTGATTCATAACCTGTCCTTTCCAATAGGGGCGTCGGTTAACGACAGCATACCGCAGGATTTGTGTGCGGTGCGGTACGCATCTTTTGACAAAGCGGTTGAGTTAGTGCGGGGATGTGGGACAGGGTGTCTGATGGCAAAGGTGGATATTGAATCTGCATTTCGCTTGTTGGCAGTGCACCCCACTTCATTTCATTTATTGGGTTTCAGTTTCGAGGGACATTATTATTTCGATAAGTGCATGCCGATGGGTTGCTCGGTATCCTGTTCATACTTTGAGAAGATCAGTTCGTTCATGCACTGGGCCCTTGGGGAGATGGTGGATTGTGCGAATGTGGTCCATTATTTGGACGATTTTTTGTTCGTCGGTAGGGCGCAGTCCGTGCAATGTCAGGAGCTACTGGACGGCTTCGTGGGCTTGGCTCAGGATTGGGGCATCCCGTTAGCGATGGGTAAGACGGAGGGTCCCGCGACGCGCCTCACATTTTTTGCGGTGGAGCTGGATTCGGTGGGCATGGTAGCACGCTTGCCATCTGAGAAAGTGGTGTGGCTGCGAGTTTTGGTGGCGAATGTGATGGGGGCATCTAAAGTAACACTAAGGGAGATGCAGGCTCTGATAGGCTCCTTGAATTTTGCGTGTCGGATCATTCCGATGGAACGGGTGTTTTTGCGCAGGTTGACGGTGGCTACCTCGGGCATACTTAAACCGCATCATTGCATCAGGGTCTCCAGGTGTATGCGGGCTGACCTGGGGGTTTGGGATGAGTTCCTGAAGGGTTTTAATGGCATAGCGGTTTTGCGGGAGCAGGAAAGGTCTATGTTTGATATGCAGCTCTTTACCGACGTGGCGGGAAGTGTAGGGCTGGGCGTGTACTTTGGGGGTTCTTGGTGTGCGGAGGCATGGCCGCTGTCATGGCGCGGGGCAGGGCTAACCGATAGCATAACCTTTTTACAGTTATTTCCGGTATTGGTGGTATTGGAGTTGTGGCCGGACAGGCTGCGTAATCGCCGGGTGCTGTGGTGGTGTGACAACGAAGCGGTGGTTAGCGTAATTAATAGATATGCACCGTGCTGTTTGCGGGTGGCAGCTTTAATGAGGGAGGTGGTGCTCGCCTGTTTGAAGTTGAATGTGGTGGTGAGGGCTCGTCATGTTCCGGGGTGTGCGAACCAGGTGGCTGATGCTCTTTCATGTTTTAAGTGGGACCTGTTCCAGAGATTGGCACCAGAGGCGAATGCCGTGGGACTGCGGGTCCCGGAGCACTTATGGCAGCTTGGACTGCAGACATGCTGAATCTCTTGCGGAGTGCCGTGGCACCGGCGTCCTGGCGGGCTTATCGCAGAGGCTTTGACAGCGTCAGGGAATTTTTGGCGGCCCGGGGCTGGCGGCAAGGTCCTGTCGCAGACTACCTCATGGGCTCATACACTGCGGCAGCGAGGGCTGCGGGATCAGCGCGTTCCACGGTGCGGGCGCACTTGGCGGGCTTTGCCTTTTTTCTCC
This sequence comes from Ichthyophis bannanicus, assembly GCA_033557465.1. Lineage (NCBI taxonomy): Eukaryota > Metazoa > Chordata > Amphibia > Gymnophiona > Ichthyophiidae > Ichthyophis > Ichthyophis bannanicus. The sequence goes on along the minus strand of CM066036.1, from coordinate 841,044,887 downwards.
AGAGCAGTGGGGCGGGATGTGTCCAGCTGGGGGTTCCTGGCGTGCCGGCTGATGCTGGGTTGGGAAAGGGGTAACCCTCAGCAGGGTGAGTGGCGGTGGCCGATTACGCAGGAGCTGCTCAGAAAGCTGTGCGACGCTTTGCCTATAGTGGCAGTGTCGGCTTATGAGGCCTCGCTGTTTAAAGTGTTTTGCGTGGCCTTTTTTCGGGGCTTTCCGGGGGGAGCTGGTGGCGATGTCTAGCTCTGCAGTGGGTGGTGGGGCGTTACGGGTGCATCATGTGCAGGTGTACATGAAGGAGTTGTGTATACGGTTGGTACGGTCCTAAGACGGATCAGAAGGGCAGGGGTGCGGGGGTGATTTTGCAAGCGGTTGGTGGTTTCCCAACTTGTCCGGTGGCTGCCAGGGCGGATTACTGGTGGGTGAGGCCGCGGGAGGGGGGGGCGGACTTCTTTTCCTGCATGAAGATTCGCGCTGTCTGATGCGTTTTCAGTTTACAGCGGTCCTGCGGAGGACGCAGCACCAGTTGGGCTTGGAGCCGGGTGACTTTGCGCCCCATTCATTTTGGATTGGTGCAGCCACTAGTGCCACGGAGAGGGGGCCTGAATGCACAGGAGCTTCAGCGGATAGGCAGATGGTGCTCCAAGGCATTCCAGGGGTACGTGCGTTTATGAGGGGCTGCTTGGGGAATGGGTTTAACTGTGTATTTTCTTTTAGATGGCGCCGGATGCAGTGTCGCTGCTGGATGATTGGCCATTCATGTGTGCACTGGGTGGGTCAGCGGTCAGCGGCGAGGCCTATCGGGGCAAACATAGGCCGGGACTCTGCTGAGGTGACTGTATCATGGCTGGGCGAGTGCGGTCTTCGATGGATGCAGCTCTTGCCTTTGCTTCGTCACCATCAGCGCGTAAGGGGATCCCCAGAGTTGCAGTTGAAACATCTCGGAGGCAACGATTTGGGGGCTGTTGTTAATGTTTAATGATGTTGTCTTGTTATGGTCAGATATAATTCCGAGGCCTGCTTGCTGGGGTCACCGGAGGTGGTCTCGGGGCTTGATTAAAATCAATCGGCAAGTTGGCCGAGGGGTTTGTTGAAAAGGGGGGGGTGACAGATTTCGCATCTTTGGGTGGACGCGGATTGTGCTGGCTTATATCAGCCAGACAGAGTACATTTATCCCCGGTAGGGGTGGATCTACTCCTGAACGATTGGCAGGAGGCTTGGGAGTATGTGTCGCAGTGCAGGGTGGCTGGTCGCAGCTTTGCTTTTGGAGGGGGGGGCTCAGGAACGGGCGTTCATGAGCCTGTGGCGGGATCCCGGAGGTGTCCGGGGTCTGGAATTTTGGCAATACACAGGGCGGGGGTGGGGTACCCACGACCCGGAGAACCCCTCGGGGCTTTTGCTAATAATATGGTGAAGCCGTATGAGGGGGGGATGGATATTGCCTGGGGGACGGTTCCCGGCGGAAGCGGGAGGGAACTCACTTTGCTACTCACACGGCTGGTGAGGGTTCGTCCTGCTGCCGGAACCGTATGATGACGGTTTGATTGTTGACAGATTGTTTGGATAATGTTTACGGTTAATGTTTATGGTTAATAAAGCTGCGACCAGTTGAATGCCAATAAGTGTCGGAGTGTGGTTCTTGGGGGGGGTGGGGGTTGTCCTGGCCGGGGCTGGAGCGCCGAGTCCGCCTTACCCAGTTACGAGAAGGCCGCGGGGCCACGTACCTGCCAGCCGCTGATAACTGGGTGGGCGGCATGGTGCGTGGCCCCGGCCTCGTTCAGAGGAGGGGGGGTCCAGGGAGGCGGGGGGAAGGCATCTTCAAATTCATTGGCTCCCGCAGGTTCTGGAGCGTGGGAGCCAATGAGGGGGAGGGCAGGAGGAGAGAGAGCTGAAGGCATCCGGGAGCTTGCCGACCAGGCGTCAGTCCGTTGGAGCAGTGCGAGAGGACTGGCGTCCCACCCGCCCAGCCCTATGGTGGTTGGATTTGGGGGGTTGCAGCTGGAAGGGGGGACGGGATCCCGGAGGTGTCTGGGGTCCGGAGTTTTGGCAATACGCAGGGCGGGGGTGGGGTACCCCCGACCCGGAGAACCCCTCGGGCTTTTGCTAATAATATGGCGAAGCCGGATGAGGGGGGGATGGATATTGCCTGGGGGACGGTTCCCGGCGGAAGCGGGAGGGAACTCACTTTGCTACTCACACAGCTGGTGAGGGTTTGTCCCGCTGCCGGAACCATATGATGATGGTTTGGTTGTTGACAGATTGTTTGGATAATGTTTACGGTTAATGTTTATGGTTAATAAAGCTGCGACCAGTTGAATGCCAATAAGTGTCGGAGTGTGGTTCTTGGGGGGGTGGGGGTTGTCCTGGCCGGGGCTGGAGCGCCGAGTCCGCCTTACCCGGTTATTGACCAATGACTCGACTAATAGGCCTAGACGATGTAACAATATTAATAAGCTCCGCTTACCTAAAGGGCACCACAAAACTAAGCAATCTACCTCCAACAGAGCATTATCACTCTCAGCACCGGCCCTCTGGAACTCCCTTATGGATGATTTAAGAGATATGAATGACATCAAGGATTTCCGCAAATCACTTAAGACACAAAGACGTTTCACAGACGTTTAAGTTCAAGTTACATAATAATCCCTGCTCCTTTGACATTTGAGAAAGATTGATGAACTGATTAACTTATGCTATATGTATGTCTTGTCTCCCCTTCCCTTATGTTCCATGTAAACCTTCAATTGTATTGTAACCTTTATTTGTATTGTTGACCACCTTGATTGAAGGATAATGTGGTATACAAATCTGGTTAAATAAATACACGTAGAGGACAATGCACAGATTCCAATAATCCATTCCTGCAGACCTTCACCTAGCTTTCACCAAATTGCTCATCTGCACCTCCGCTACCATAAATGAAAATGCTCCTTAGCAAAGATCAACTTATTCACCACACCATACCAGATCCTCGACTCCCACAACATAAGCCTACCACTCAAATGTGCACTCATTAATGCATGCTCAGCAAGAAACAAGATTCCGCTATTAGTTGACTTCATACTGGACCATGCTCTAGACATACTATGCATTACCAAAACATGGTTTAACAAAACTGACTCTGTCTTCATCAACCAATTGTACCCACCTTCATACAACAATCATCTATGCAACAAATCAACCTGTAAAGGAGGAGGAGTTTGCTTCATAACAAGAAACAGCCTGGAATTTATCATGCTCGACTCTAACTCTACTGCCAACATGGATGCCCTCATAATATCCAACAGGTTTGTCTCGCTGTACCTAGCTTATAGAGCCCCTCATGGCAATGCTGAAGACCTATCCACAATACTAGAGGCTACATGCTCCCCACTTAATACCCATCACCTCCTCATCCTACTAGGTGATCTGAATCTGTCTTCTCTCCCCCACAAGCTTCTGATTCCTAGAAGCCATGGATGCCCTTCAATTCACCCAAATCATTACCACCCCAACTGACCTCAACGGAAATACCCTAGAGGTGATTTTCATACCTCAAATGCTCACAGCAGATGCTAACCAAATACACCATTCTGTACTCCCCTTACCCTGGTTGGACCTGCAGCTATCCATTTCACCACGCCATGCTCAAATCACAGTATCAACACTCAAAGCACTCCTCCCATCAAGTGAAGATTTCGACAGTTTGAGAATGAAACCTTCCTCAAATCTGTCACACCCCAGCTAGAGCTCCTCAAACAAGAAAATGCAGACCTCGACTACCAAATAGAAAAATGGAAACCAGATAATGGCAACAGCAGCTCAAGCACCTCCAATGGAAGCTTCACACAAATGCACCAAAAGAGCTCCAGGGTTCTCAACATCCCTTCTGCTCCAAAAACAAGATCTCCATCACCTTGAATGCAGCAGGAGACGTTTGCAAGACCCCATCACCCATGCTGCCTTCATTGAAAAACAACACACTCCCTGATAAAAAGCAATCAATTAGCCTTCACCCAGCTACCTCTACCCAGGCTACATGGTCTGAATTTTTTCTCCTATCACTCACGGATATTGAGAATACAATAAAAAAACACTGCCCTGTTTCCTGGATTAAAAGCACAAGAACACACCTTAGCGCCTTCTTACAATCCATAATTCATGCATCCTTGTCTCTGGGAACAGTGCCTACCTCATAGAGAAGTTCAATTCGTCCCATCTTAAAAGGAAACCCAGACTATATTTCACCAAAATCCTACAGGCCAATATCAAGTATCCCTCTCTTATCAAAGATAATAGAAAAATTGGTACAAATCCAGCTTCAAGACTTCAACAACTACGTCCGCCTCGATCCCTTCCAACACAGATTTCAGTCAAACCACAGAGTTGAAACCCTCCTCACCTCTCTTCTAGACTCAATATTAACCCTCACCCAAAATGCCTCCCAGGGCTTTATTCTCAGATTCCTCGACATCTCCTTAGTCTTTGACTCCTTACTACACCACCAGATCCTATAAAGACTCCACAACATTGGACTTTGAGACTGCACACTCGGATGGGGGCATAACATCTTAAGGACCAAAAAATTGAGATATGAAAAGCTATGTTGTAATTTGACCCAATGATTGACCAAGGACTTGTCCATCAGTTGTCTGTGCAAACAACTTTTATGCTCTATAATATGTGTTAATGCTATGTTTGGTTTTACCCATGTAGAGCAATTTATAAGGGCACAGAATCAAGTAGATGACTTGCTGTTGGTGGCTAGGTATGAAATTGGTTAACCTCCTTTCAGAAAGATAGACTGCAATGAATATAAACTAAAAAGGGGTTAGATCTTCACCCTGGCAACTTAAATGTGATGGACCTCAGGGCTCTTTGCTCTCTCCTATTTTATATTGTGTGTATCTTAAACTCTTAGCTGACTTGATCACTGGTAATGGGCAAAAATGCATATTCTGTGCAGGTAGTATTCAGATGTTTATGAATTCGGGGGGAGAGGAGCAGAGTATATTGGCTGACTGATCTCCACATTAAACCTGTGATGGAAGTCTTAGGACCCTTGTTAGATACAGAATCGATCGTGCGAGCAGCTGTGGCAAATAGCATACCATGGCAGTTACACCTTATTCAGAACCTTTGTCCTTACTTGATTGAGAAGAATTTAGCTACTTTTTCAGGCAGTTATTACAGGATGTACTGATTATTGTAATACATTATGGGATTCATTTTATAACAGACTTCCCAGGTTGAGAGGGCAAGTAAACGCCTATGTGCAACCTATTTTTAAAGACATGTAGGTATGTCTTCATAAAATCTTAGCAGAAATCCTGCAGAAATTGCAGCTAAAATGTACCCGTGAGAGCATGGGTAAGTGTACTTTGGTGAAGTAGACTTGTAAACTATATACATGCTTCACACTTCTGCTCATGCTCTACTCAAACCCTGCCCCAGAATACACCTCCACATACAGGTACGCACGCTGTACTCGTACATCTGTACCTTGATTTTATAAAAGCCCTTTTAGACATAAAAGCAGATTTCGCGCGCAGGAAATTTTTATAAAATTACCCACTAGGAGGGTACTTTTATGAACTCCTGCACAGGCAAGGTGAACTACTGCGTGTGGATTGAGACCTCTTTAATCAAGCAAAGCATACACAGGCTTTACTTTATAAAATAGGTTCAGGCACGTCAGTATGCCCCTATTTGCAACAGCTCCACCTGCACTATAGTAGACATAGCAGCGCGTGATGAAATTAGCAAAAAACGTGTAGTATTCTATAACCTACACACATGAATTGTGACTCTGGCTATGCTGCACCTAGGCTCCACCCCCATGCAATGACACGCTCATGCTTACAGAATAGCGACAGGCCAAAGCGCACGTGTAAGTGCCAATTCATGCACATAACTCCGTTAAAATAGGGACTTAACACATGTAAATAGCACATTACTTTCCACGCGACCATTATAAAATTGGCCCCTTAGAGTGCAGGAAAAGCTAGTGCAGAATTCTGCTGCTTGGATATTGAAAGGTTTTAGGTTGTTTGAGGTTATAACAACAGCACTGAGGAATTTGCACTGGTTGCCAGTGGAGTACAGTGTTTCTTTTGAAATTCTAATGCTAGTTATTAGAACAGTGCGTGAGGAGGGACCAGCACCTTAAAGACAGACTTTAGGTCTTTTCACCAGCAAGAGTAGGAAGATTGATGCACGATTTTCTCCTAGGGGGATGTTTACTAAAAACCGGAAATGTGCGCGCCGCAAAATAGCGCACGGAAACGCGGCACTGAAACGCTAATAAACGCCCCGCAGACGTGCGTGTCACCCCCGCAAAGGTGCGCGGCACACTAACGGGCCCCGTACAAGTGCGGGCCCACAAATGTCCGATAGAGGCGTGGAACGGCTAAAGGAGGGCGGAGGAAGGCTCCGGAGGGGCGGAGGGACGGGGTCAATGGGAGGAGAGTGGGAGGGGAGAGGCTCCCCGCACAGTATCGGGCCCGAATTTGCATGTAAAAGCTACTGCAAGGGAAACCCTAGCGGTAGAAAGCATTTAAAGGGAAGAGAAACCATTTCCGTCAGCAATGTACAGGAAAACCGGGGAAACCAGCAAAACGTGAGCAGTGTGAGGAGGAGGGGGGGGAGGGGGGGGGGTTTAGGACTGCTAATGGGCAGGGAGGGGGGGTTAGGACTGCTAATGGGCAGGGAGGAGGAGGGTGGGGGTTAGGACTGCTAATGGGCAGGGAGGGGGGGTTAGGACTGCTAATGGGCAGGGCCGGGAGGGAGGGAGGGGGGGTTAGGACTGCTAATGGGCAGGGAGGGAGGGGGGGGGGGGTTTAGGACTGCTAATGGGCAGGGAGGGAGGGAGGGAGGGGGGGTTAGGACTGCTAATGGGCAGGGAGGGAGGGAGGGAGGGAGGAGGGGGGGGGGGGTTAGGACTGCTAATGCGCAGGGAGGGAGGGGGTTAGGACTGCTAATGGGCAGGGAGGGAGGGGGGGTTAGGACTGCTAATGGGCAGGGAGGGGGGGGGGGTTAGGACTGCTAATGGGCAGGGAGGGAGGGAGGGGGGTTAGGACTGCTAATGGGCAGGGAGGGAGGGGGGGTTAGGACTGCTAATGGGCAGGGAGGGAGGGAGGGAGGGAGGGGGGGGGGTTAGGACTGCTAATGGGCAGGGAGGGGGGGGGTTAGGACTGCTAATGGGCAGGGAGGGAGGGGAGGGGGGTTAGGACTGCTAATGGGCAGGGAGGGAGGGGGGGGTTAGGACTGCTAATGGGCAGGGAGGGAGGGAGGGAGGGGGGGGGGGGTTAGGACTGCTAATGGGCAGGGAGGGGGGGTTAGGACTGCTAATGGGCAGGGAGGGAGGGAGGGAGGGAGGGGGGGTTAGGACTGCTAATGGGCAGGGAGGGAGGGAGGGGGGGTTAGGACTGCTAATGGGCAGGGAGGGAGGGAGGAGGGAGGGAGGGAGGGGGGGGGGTTAGGACTGCTAAGGGGCAGGGAGGGAGGGGGGTTAGGACTGCTAATGGGCAGGCAGGGAGGGAGGGGAGGGAGGGAGGGGGGGGGTTAGGACTGCTAATGGGCAGGGAGGGGGGGTTAGGACTGCTAATGGGCAGGGAGGGAGGGAGGGAGGGAGGGAGGGGGGGGTTAGGACTGCTAATGGGCAGGGAGGGAGGGAGGGAGGGGGGTTAGGACTGCTAATGGGAGGGAGGGAGGGGGGGTTAGGACTGCTAATGGGCAGGGAGGGAGGGGGAGGGGGGGTTAGGACTGCTAATGGGCAGGGAGGGAGGGGGGTTAGGATGCTAATGGGCAGGGAGGGAGGGAGGGGGGGGGTTAGGACTGCTAATGGGCAGGGAGGGAGGAGGGAGGGGGGGGGGTTAGGATGCTAATGGGCAGGGAGGGAGGGAGGGAGGGGGGTTAGGACTGCTAATGGGCAGGGAGGGAGGGGGGGTTAGGACTGCTAATGGGCAGGGGGGGGGCGGGCGGGCGGGCGGGGGGGGTAGGACTGCTAATGGGCTGGGGGGGTTAGGACTGCTAATGGGCGGGCTGGGAGGGCGGGCGGGGGGGGTAGGACTGCTAATGGGCTGGGGGGGTAGGACTGCTAATGGGCTGTGGGCTGAAGGGGGCTGTCTGGAAATGGGGTGATGGGGGTTAGGACTGGTAATGGGTTATAGGGGGAGCTTAAACTGAAAATGGGTGATGGGGGTTTAGGACTGGAAGTGGGTTGATGGGGGGGGGCTAGGACTGGTATTGGGTTGGGGGTTGCTAGGACTGGAAATGGGCTGATGGGGGGCTAGGACTGGAAATGGGCTGATGCAGGGACTAGAAGGGAATGGATGCTGGGTGAGGCTGGAACTAGAAGGGAGCTGATGTTGGGGGAGGATTAGAATGGGATGGGGCTGGGAGAGTAAAATGGAGAGGGGAAAAATATTTTGTGTGGGAGGGATAAAAAATCTACAATTGGCCCGGGATTGGGAGAGTAAGTGGGGATTGAGGATGGAGGGGTAAAATTTGAGTGGATGAAATAGGAATGAGGAAAGAGCAAAAGGAGAAAGATTAGTATGTTAAAGCGGATGTAGAGAGAGAGAGAATGGAAAAAAAAAAAAACTAGACGAGAGAAGAAAGGACAAATGGACAGTAGATGATGGAGAGTTAGCAGAAGACATGAAGAAACCAGAAGAAAGTGGCTGGAGCAATTGCAACTGTGTAACTGAGCTGAGGTATTCTGTTTATGTAATTCCTTTTTGACATTGCCACTTGTTCTCTTTCCCCAGTAGGTCATGTATTGTTATTGTCTGAAATGTATTGGTTTAATATTTGCAGTGTTGCCTTTTGATAGGTATGGTGTGGTGCTTTGTGAGTCCTGGTAGTGCTGTTAGGATACAGCGGGTTTGCTATTGGTTCTAAATGGGCAGTGTTTGTAGTAGTTCCTAATGTGCCTGGCGGTTGGCACTGGATTATAGTAATGTAGAAATCTTTTAGTCTGTCTTTATCTATACACTCATTAAGAGACATGTTTACTAAAAGTTAGTGTATGTTAGCATTATGCAAATATTTATGCAAATTGACGTGCTGGCACTTTGAGGAAATTCTTTGGTTTTGTGCGGCAGTTTGGGCACTCGGGCTCAAAAAGGTTAGCCATCACTGCCCTAGTCCTTCCAGCCTAAGATTGTTGTCCTCTAGTGGGATTTGAACCACCAACCTTCTGGCCTGTGGTACCTTGCCCCAACCACTAGGCCACTCCTCCCTCTCCACTAGGCCTCTCCTCCCTCTTAAAGCACTTTTCAATAATGCTTGAGTGTCGTACCTTCTTCTACTCAAGCTATTTATATACACTTTCCTCTTCAAGTTCCTAGATGTCACAGCCCTCACCCAGGGAGATGTTTTCCATTTTGTTCAATTTTCCTCTAAAAAGAAAAGTTGCCTTAGCACATTTGTCTAGGCCTAATGTAATTCTGATGTCATCAGGAGTTGCTCTGTCATGGAGTTGCTCTGCTAATTGTTGGTCACTGGAACTGTAGAGTTTCAGATCATCTGCAAATAATAAATTAAATGCTGTTTCTAGGTTGTTACCTTCTTCAAGATTCAGGCTAAATCCATATCCCAAAGAGTTGATGAGAGTACTCATTGTATTAGGGGGTATGTTTACTAAACAGCGATAATGTTGCAGCGGCACAGTTAGCGCGCGATACGTAATGTTACCGCATGATACGTAATGTTATCGCATGATAAAGTAACATTACCATGCGATAGCGTGCAGTTTCACACAATAACGTCTCCGGCGGCGTTAAGGCACACAGAGGGTGGAGTAAGGCTCCCCAGAGGGCGGAGAGATGGGGTCAATGGGCAGAGAGTGGGCGGGGAGAGGCTCCAGGCACACCAACGATGTGAAATGAAGGTCTGAAAATTAACGCCAGTGAAAACCTCGCGTTAGAGGCACATCTGCAGGAGAGAGAAACCAGTTCAGTCAGCAATGTACAGAAAAGGCAGGGAAACCATGAAAAGTGATAGTAGTGATATATGTGCAGCAACAGCATAGTGCCCAAGTAGAAAAGGGCATTACGGTGAGGCTGCAAATGAGGTACAGGGCGCTGCAGGCAGGACATGCGGTGGGGCAGCTGGGGCACAGGGTGGACTAGGCAGATGCCTAGGTGGCACATAGGAACGCAGAAACTGCAAATCAGCAAGACAGCAACTGACCAAGGTCAGACATGCTCACGAGTGTGTGTCCCACAGTGTCTCAGGGAACAGTACCCAGCAGGAACCCCAAAGGGCACATAACATTGACAGGCAGTGCCGGGGGGAAGCGTGGATGTCTATGTAGGCACCCCTACCCCAGATCCCACACCATAGGCAGCTGCCTACCAGCACACTGGATGGCCTGGGACTGCACACCACCAGCACCACCAGCATAAGGGCATGTCAGCATGGTGGTGGAGGGGTGCTGGTGGTGGAGGGGGCAGTGGCATCTGCCCACAGCACACCAAGGCCAAGCCCTGTTCAGGTGGGTGGCGTGCAGTGCAACAGACAAGGTCTGTCTGATGAACAGTAATGGTATCCCCAGGGAATGACCTGCCTTTGTGGCAACAGTTTGGTGCAGTACACACAGCCAGTGTGTTCAGGGACAGAAGGTCACAGGTTCAAGTCCCAGCTGCGGCTCCTGCAGACCATGTCCCTATATTTTACCCTACAGCACACATACACCATAAACATGTGCAATCCCTAGAGCAGAGGTTCCCAATTGCAGTCCTGGAAGGCCAAACACCATTCAGGATTTCATGCTGTCCCTAATAAATATGCATGAGATGCATTGGTATGCAATGCCCCATTTTGTATGCAAATATATCTCATGCATATTCATTAGGGACAGCCTGAAAACCTGAATCATGTTTGGCCCACCAGAACCGGAGTTGGGAACCTCTGCCCCAGAACATCGGCTAACAGGGGCACAAACACCCACACCCACAGGCTCCACTATCCAAAGCCTCATGAAGAGTCAGGCTGTTGGGCCCTGCGCGGAGCAGCAGCTAACAATACTAGCACCTGCATACCTTAGCAATGCCTGCACTGTGCCCAGGACTGGTGTGGCGGCCAGGGCTGCCAACCACCTCTATCTTTGCACAATGCTGAAATAGGTGTGGGAGTGTGTGTATGTCTATCCAGTGTTCTGTGGCTGCCTACACCTTACTGAGCCCCCAATGCTTCCCTGTCTCCAGTGTTAGCCTGCCAATGTGCATAATGAGGAGAAAGGTATTGTGGGTATGGCCCGGACATGACGGTCTGGGCAGGATGCATCTGCACAGGGCATAGGGCAATGGCTGGGACATTGTAGTGCCCGACCACCACCTGCATGGACAGGGTGCCACAGCATGTCATGCTGGGAGGTCACTCTCACCCTGACTGAGCAGTAACCATGGCATGGCTAGGTTCCCACATAGAGCTATATAGTGTTTCTCTCAAGTGATATTTATGAGTTCCCTTTTCTGGGGCCCAGTCACTGACATACTTGCTTGGTGTGTGTGCTTACATCCCACTTTTGGGTGCACACAGTTCTTCCAGGAACATGCACTATGTACTAGTTAGCAGACTGTCTGCAGTTAGCATGTGTATGGCTGGAACACCTTGTAGGGTTCAGCGGGTGGAGACTGACTGTGTCCTCTGCTGGTGAATGTCAGACTGTGGTGGGGGGCAGCTGAGCTTTTCCAGGTCTACTGCCTGTCTGCCAGATCTGCATTGACTGCCCTGGAGGGTGCCTATTCCCTAGCAGGACTGGGGTTGATGGTCCCCTCTACTGCCTCCATTGCAGAGATGTAGAATGTGGATCTGTTGGTGGGAGATCCTGTTCCCCACCCTGACCCAGAGAGGGCGGGTTGAGTGGTGCTACATAATCCGCTTTTGGGTCCAAACACCACCCTACTCTTATAACATATGACCATGGCAACCAGACAGGATGTGCATTATTCTGGATGCATCATAGTCCACAAGGGCTAGACATGACTGGGAAATACAGATGGACACAGGTGTATCCTAGATGTGTTTGCAAGGACTATCTGTCACACACTGGCACTGATGGGGATGTGCAGCACAGCCTATCTCAGCCAAGTCAGGTGCTGCGGACCTGGTGCTGGGCGCCCCACCTCACCCTCAGGGTGAGCACAGGAACCGCACAATGTCACGGTCTGTAGCTACTCTGTGCCAGTAACACACATGGTCATTTCCCCCTACCAGGCCGGGGTGCCATAGAGGCGCATACCCCATCTTGTGATCAGATGTAGACTGCTGATCTGCATGTGCAGTGCATCATGGGTACGGGTGGGTTTACCGTATTCTGGTAACCACAGCAGACAGTTTGTGTGGTGACCTGCAGTCTTTCTGTAGCCAGCCAGCGCTGTGTTAGAAGCTATAGAGATGTAGCCCACTGGTTACTACAATGACTGTGGAGGCAGAGGTCATGGGTTCTATCCCACAGTGGTGTTATTTAATAAGGCTGTCTGATGTTTTTCCTTTTAATTTAAATCTGTGCTGCCAGCAAAAACACCCTCACAGTGCCGTAACCTAAGGTGCCTCATAAGGCACCCCATAGGGCACATTATAAAGTGCCCTGTCCGCCAAGGCACCTTATAATGCCTCAGTCAGCCTTATTAAATAACACCACTGCAGGGTCAAACCCATGGCTTCTGCCTCCGCAGTCATTGCAGTAACCAGTGGGCTACATCTTTATAGCTTCTAACACAGCGCTGCCATGAACTTAAGGTTAACGCGCGTTAACGAGCCAAGGCGCCCTCTATCGCACGATACAGATTCCTTGTTACCTTCCCTCTGGAACGCCCACTACCTTATATGGCATTCCTCACATTAACGCTGCAACTAGCGCCGGTAACATTAGGACGGTTTAGTAAACATCCCCCTAGTTGCCACATAAAACAGAAGGGGGGGACGGGGACAAAGAATGCCCCTGAAATATTCCTCGCTGTATCCTGATGTTAGGAATGATGTACTGACCATCTTCATATTTCAAAAAGAGTGTGGTTTGCCACATTGTCATGGTGAACTCAATGTACTTTATCAAACCAGAAATGATTTTATACATTTCAAGGTAATTTCTTATCCAAGAGTATGGACACTGTCAAAAGCTTTCTTATAGTCAACCCATGCTATACTGAGATTCTGCTTTTCTTAGTACTGGCCATGATGGCCTTATTCAACATTAACTGGTCTTTGGTGCCATATGCTCCTCTCTTGTTGTCCATTTGCTCTATTGCCATCATGTTATTGGACTCAGTATGATCATATATTCTGTCTGCATCTACTGCAGTGAACAGCTTATAGCATTGTAGGTAGACAAGTTATTGGTCTATAATTTTTGGGAGTGTTACTTGGATCCCCTTTTGAAAGGAAGAATGTCCTTCCTGTAGTAAGCCATTCTGGTGTTAAGTCTGGCTGCTTAAACAATTGATTCTTGCAATTCACCAGGTCTGGGTGGAGTGATGTTAACTGTTTGAACCAAAAGTTATTCAGTCCATCTAGGCCAGGGCTCTTTCAGTTTGGGACTCATTTTAACCTGCTTTCCAGCTCTTTTATTGTTATGCAGGCCATCCCATAGGTTTGATGTTTGCTTTATCTAAATGCTCCTGTATTCTGCTTCTTGATCGTGCTTTATAGTTTTCTCCAGAAGGTTTCTGTTTGGCTTTGGTTGGTGGTGCTTTTACCATCTTAATGCTTTGTCCCAATTCCCTGTAGAATTGTCTTGGGTTCCCTCTAAATATCTTATTTGTATATCTTTCTTTTCTATTTTTTTTCATATCATCACAGTTTTTGCGCTTCTGCTGCTACTTTCAATTTATTGTTGGAACATATAAATTTCAGGTCTTCTTCTGTTAATGCAGCATGTCTTGGATCTTCCTCAGTATCTTTGATGATCTTAATCCTTTTAGATACCCGTCTATCATGGATACCTCCGCATGCAATGACTGTAGTTTTCCTTTGATGCGCTTTTTCCAAGGAGGAACTATTAATTGTTTTCTTTTTCTTCTTGCCCTGCGCTTTAGCTGGTAGTATTCTTGCAGTATTAAGTTTAGCTGCACAATATTGTATTTGATTATTTTGGTGATGTCAATAAATGGTCCTGTTATACTGGATATGGCTTTATTCATCTTTATAATCATACTTTTAACCTTAGGTGTTAAATTTAACTTGGGTAATCTTTCCCTTGCCTGAAACCCAGCATAGTCATCTTTTTCCATATGGACTAGGAGTTTGATCTTGAATTCCTCCACCTCTTTGTCTTCCTCCTCTCTTTCTTCCTCCTCTTCAATAGATTGGTTGACCTGTCCTGTAGTTATCTCACTGTCCCGCAGTTCCAGATCTCCAAGCTCCGTCTCCCCCTCAACTGCTCTTTCTGTTTCTGTGTGCTTTATAAATGTTTAATAAGAGCAACAGTATTCCTTTCTTATGGTACTCGCACCCAAGTCTCCTCCTCCTCTCTGTATTTCTTCACCCAAGTCTCCTCCTCCTCTCTGTATTTCTTTTTCCATGGAAGCCTTAGTTGCTTCAAGATGTTATCATTCACATACTTCTTTGCTTTGATCGGCAAAATTAAAGATCTTAAATTTACATCTGTTGCTTTTTGCAGTTTTTCTTGTGGCAATTTTCCTCTTTCTTCCAGTTCTTGTTGGATTCTCTTTATATACCCTCTTGATTTAAATATAGGCTTTCTACGTAACCGTAGTTAATCCTCTTAACTTTTTCATTAATTTCTGTGTTTTTTCTCCTGCCACAGTGGGTCCATGAGCATGCTCACCATGGCCTGTATCTGTGACAGGAAGGAGTGGCCTAGTGGTTGGGGCAAATTAGCTGAAGGGAGGAGTGGCCTAGTGGTTGGGGCAAGTTATCTCAGGCCAGACGATCAGAGGTTCAAATCCCACTAGAGGACAGCAACTTTGGGCCAGAAGGACTGGGGTTTCTAGTCCCATAGATGCTCCTTGTGGTCTTGGGCAAGCCACTTAACCCTCCATTGCCCATGTTCCCTGTAAATAGTTATCTCTAAGTTATAATGCCCTGTTCAATGTAATTTCAGTTTGTTCAAGGTAAACCACCTTGATATCATGAAAGGCAGTACATAAGAAATGTTAAATAAATACATCTACAGTACCTGCACTATTGCAACCACAGTCATTAGCCCTAGTGCATAAGCTTTGGTTGGGCACCTTTTTATTCTGGGCGATGTATGGCCAATATGTACTTTTCTTTTTCGTTCCTACCATACTTCAATTGTAGTATCGCTTTGCTGAGATTCAGTATAGATTTTGTAGGCCAGGGTTCTCCTTTCAGCTTCATTTCATGTTCTCTAATTTTGTAGCTTCTTGTTCTTTGGAAAAGGTTTGTTTGCTCATTAATATCTTTCAAGTATTTAAACATCCATATCATATCTCCCCTGTCCCTCCCTTCCTTTAGGGTATACATATTGAGAACTTCAAGTCTCTTCTCATATGGCTTCATGTGCAAACCTCATACCTTTTGGTTGCTCTCCTCTGAACTGCTTCAAGTATTTTTATACTCTTAGGGGTATGTTTACTAAACCGTCTTAATGTTACCAGCATTAGTTGCAGTCTTACTGTGATGAATGCCATATAAGGTAGTGGGCGTTCCGGTCTTAAGGTAGCATTTCGGGTTATCGCGTGATAACGTCCATTATCGCGTGATAGAGGGAGCCGTGGCACGTTAACATGCGTTAGCCTTAATTAGGCGCGCTGACCTGCAATCACAGCAACAGAGGTGTAGCACCCTGGTTAATATATTGACTGCTGATACGGTGGTCATGAGTTTGATCCCTCATTGGGCTCAGTTAAAAGGCTGTCTGAGGCAATCCCTTTTCCTGCTTGTAACAGTCAGACACATCCCAACAATCTTCACTGCCAGCCAAAAAGGCCTCACCCCAGTGCCGCAACCTAATGCACCTTTTAGGATGCACCATAAGGCACATCATAAAGCACCATGTCATCCAAGGCAAGTCATAATGTGCCCCAGAGGGTGGCAGGAAAGGTTGGCACCCTCCAAGGCAGCATATAAGGTGCCCCATAAGCTGGCCAAACCTAAGGTGCCGTGAAAGATGCCCTGGGATGCTAAGGTGACACAGGAGATGGTGCCCAGGGGCACAAAGGTGCCCCAAAGTCACAAGCATGAAATGTATGGCTCAAACACAGATGTAACCATAACACTGCACAGAGCACCAAGGAAAGGCAATGAACAAGTGATGGAAGGAAGTAGATGATGGAGCTCATGGACCAGCCAAATCTGCGTGCAGCCCATGTGGTAGCAGGTAAAGTGGACAAACATATCGGGGGCAGCTGTACCGATGTACAGGGTGATGGTAATGTACAGTGCAACAATGACAGTGTGTGGCAGAGGATGGGGATACGTGTCCACCAGAGGAGGTAGAGGTGGCAGGATAAGTGCAATGACAGGAGGACAGAGGACAGCAGTGCCATGCAGAGCAGACACAGGAGAGGCAAGCATGAAGAGCTGCAATGCAGAAAAGTGTGCCAGTGCAGGACATGGGGTAGCAGCCTGCACAGTAGGGCAGGATGCCCAGAGCTTGCAGACACAGATAGACTGACAGAAGGATGTTTGGCAACAGTGATGAGGGTATAATGTGCCAGCAACACAGATCATCACAGATAGGACTGTAACAGGAATACAAAGTACATGTGGACGAGAGGCATAAAATAATTAGAACAGAGAGGAATCAAACCCATGACCAGCAGCACAAATGGCAATGCACAAACTGGTAGGCTACAACACCAACATGAGTGTCACAGCAAAGGCTGCATATAAGAACACTGGAGGCAGGGCCGGCCCGTCCATTGAGCGAGAATGTTTTTTGCACAGGGCCTCGTGTTTCAGGGGGCCCCGCGCAAAAAACATTCTGATCCTAAAGTAAAATTAAAAAAAAAAAAAAAAAGCTGTCTTCTCCCGCTGCCGGGGCCGCCGCGGCAAAATCGAGTGTGCCGCGGGGCCCCCCCTGCCCAGCAAAGCCTGCCCTCCCCTGTATCCGCTCCGTCGTCGCAGCTGCCTGCAGTCTCACGCGCCGGCTTTCAGAGCGCGAGTGGAGAGTTTCTCCCTCGCTGCTCTGTTAAGCCCGCGGGGGCTGATGGGAAGTTCCCATCAGCCCCCGCGGGCTTAACAGAGCCGCGAAAGGGAAACTAGTCCCTTTGCGCTCTGAAAGCCGGCGTGTGAGACTGCAGGTAGCTGTAGAGAGAGCGGATACAGGGGAGGGCAGGCTTTGCTGGGCAGGGGGGGCCCCGCGGCACACTCGATTTTGCCGCGGCGGCCCCGGCAGCGGGAGAAGACAGCTTTTTTTTTTTTTAAATTTCCCTGGGCTGGGCTGGGCTGGGCTGGGCTGGGGGATTAGGAGTGCTGATGGGCTGGGGGGGGGTTTAGGAGTGCTGATGGGATATGGGGGGGCTGGGGGGGTTAGGAGTGGTGATGGGCTGGGGGGGGTTAGGAGTGGTGATGGGCGCTGGGGGGGCTGGGGGGTTGGGCGGGCGGGTGGGCGGGGGGGGTTAGGAGTGGTGATGGGCTATGGGGGGGCTGGGGGGGTTAGCAGTGCTGATGGGCTATGGGGGGGCTGGGGGGGTTAGGAGTGGTGATGGGCTATGGGGGGGCTGGGGAGGGTTAGGAGTGGTGATGGGCTATGGGGGAGCTAAGTCTTTATATGGGCTGATGGGATTAGGACTGGAAGTGGGTTGATGGGGGGGGGTTAGGACTGGTAATGGGCTATGGAGGGCTTAAACTAAAAATTAGGTGATGGGGATTAGGATTGGAAATGGGCTGGTGGGATTAGGACTGGGAGTGGGCTGATGGGGAGGTTAGGACTGGTAATGGGGTATGGGGGGGCTTAAACTGAAAATTGGGTGATGGGGATTAGGACGAAATGGGCTGATGGGGGGGTTAACACTGGAGGTGGACTGATGGGGTTAGGACTGGTAATGGGCTGTGGGCTGATGGGGGGTTAGGACTGGTAATGGGCTATGGGGGGGGTAGTACTGATAATGGGCGATGGGGGGCTAGGACAGGAAATGGGCTGATGGGGAGGGGTTAGGACTTGAGGTGGGCTGATAGGGTTAGGACTGGTAATGGGCTGTGGGCTGTTGGGGGGGTTAGAACTGGTAATGGGCTATGGGGGGGTTAAGACTGGTAATGGGCTGTTGGCTGATGGGGGCTGTCTGGTAATGGGCTATGGGGGGGTTAGGACTGATAATGGGCTATGGGGGGGGGCTAGGACAGGAAATGGGCTGATGGGGAGGGGTTAGGACTTGAGGTGGGCTGATGGGGTTAGGACTGGTAATGGGCTGTGGGCTGATGGGGGGGGGTTAGGACTGGCAATGGGCTATGGTGGGCTGACTGGAAATGGGTTGATGGGGTTAGGACTGGAAGTGGGTTGATGGGGGGGCTAGGACTGGTATTGGGTTGGGGGGTTGCTAGGACTGGAAATGGGCTGATGGGGGGCTAGGACTGGAAATGGGCTGATGCAGGGACTAGAAGGGAATGGATGCTGGGTGAGGCTGGAACTAGAAGGGAGCTGATGTTGGGGGAGGATTAGAATGGGATGGGGCTGGGAGAGTAAAATGGAGAGGGGGATGAAATAGGAATGAGGAAAGAGCAAAAGGAGAAAAATTAGTATGTTAAAGCAGATGTAGAGAGAGAGAATGGAAAAAAAAACTAGAAGAGAGAAGAAAGGACAAATGGACAGCAGATGATGGAGAGTTAGCAGAAAACATGAAGAAACCAGAAGAAAGTGGCTGGAGCAATTGCAACTGAAAAAAAATGCACAAAAGGTAGAAAGATATCTCTTTATTTTGAATTTATTAACTGGAATATGAAAGCTCTGGGAAATGTGCATCATTAACGTCTGCGCTTTGTTTGGTACAAGAGGAAATTAATTTATAGTTTTATTTCTACAGTGTTGTTGTACATTCCAAGTTTGGCTTTTGGGGTTCCCAGTTTAATTATTGCCTTCCTGTTTCTAAATTGTGATTCCTTGTTTGGTGATGGTCTATGTTCTGCATGTGTAACTGAGCTGAGGTATTCTGTTTATGTAATTCCAATTTGACATTGCCACTTGTTCTTTCCCCAGTAGGTCATGTATTATTGTTCTCTGAAATGTATTGGTTTAATATTTGCAGTGTTGCCTTTTGATAGGTAGGATATGGTGCTTTGTGAGTCCTGGTAGTGCTGTTAGGATACGGCGGGTTTGCTATTGTTTCTAAATGGGCAGTGTTTGTAGTAGTTCCTAATGTGCCTGGCGGTTGGCACTGGATTATAGTAATGTAGAAATCTTTTAGTCTGTCTTTATCCATACACTCATTAAGAGACATGTTTACTAAAAGTTAGTGTATGTTAGCATTATGCAAATATTTATGCAAATAAGGCCACTTATGCAAATGAGGCCCCGCACCAAGTCTCCGCACATGGCCCCGCACCCCCCTTGGGCCGCCCCTGACTGGAGGGCACCACACCAAAACACAGCTGGCTGCCAGGATAGGGCAACCCCAACAGTCACGAAGATGCAATGCACATGCAGAACCGGTGTGTACAGCTCATATCACAGTCAGTAATTGGGACGACAGCCACATATAAACACATGCACACACACACAATGAAATGTTATGCAGTGGACATAGCATGCAAAAGAGCAAAGAAGCTAAACCCAATGGGTGGCAGGGGATGCTCTGTGGAGCAGGGCAAAATGGGGAACAGAACGGAAAACGAGCATATGAGATATGAACCTACAGACAGACATGGACCACGTCAGATCAACAACAGCAATGCCAATCCCCCAGCCGACATGGACAGTACAAAGAAAAAGCCATATGTAACAGCTAATATGCGACGGATAGGCTGCATCGAGGCATACTGTGGTATAAGGTGAAGAGATGGAAGGGTGTGCGGAGAGGTGACCAGTCATCAGGCAGCTCCTGGTCAGATTAGCACCAAAAAAGGGCAAAGAGAAGGAACATGTGGGACTCGAACCTGCAACCTATGGTGCACCAACACATGTCTGCAACCACTACCTCAAAAAACCACAGCAAGCACATCCCAAATATGTCCCCTCAAAGAGACTGTCAGTATGGAAACACATAGCACCCTGTGATGTCTCAGACGGTTGCCACATAGCCAGCTGCCACCATACAAGGATGTGAGCACAGGTGGGCCATGTACATTACCAAAACATAACGAAAGACAAGTGTCAGTGTGGTCAAGCAGCAGCAGAGAGAAATGTGGGTCAAACACATAATTTTATTGTGGTCACCAGTAGACATAATGTATATACCGCCTGTCATCATATCAAGGTGGTTGGTTTACAGTGAACAAACTGAAAATACATTGAGCATGCAAGCTACCCACATGTCACCCCAAAGTCAATGGCACGTCTACAGATGGTGGGCAGGAGAGATAATGTGCCGTAGCTGCATGGTGTTCACTATGCAGTATCCCCCCCACCCCCACACTTATTGCTGCACATCCCAGGTGCCCTAGTCACATGTAGATACTAGGCAGTGCATGATGAGGGATCAATTGAAAGCAAGTTCTGCTACGAGGGGACATCGGATGAGGGTGAAGGGAGATAGATTCAGGAGTGATATGCGGAAATATTTCTTTACGGAAAGAGTAGTGGATCCGTGGAATAGTCTCCCAGTGGAGGTGGTAGAGATGAGGACAGTAACTGAATTCAAAAAAGCATGGGACCAACACAGAGGATCTCTAAAGGTAAAAAGTGGACTGTTGTAGTTGTTATGGAAGGACAGACTAGATGGGCCTTGTGGTCTTTTTCTGTCATCATGTTTCTATGTTTCTATGTAACACACATCAGTCAGGAATTGTCCCCAAAAACATATCTGTCTGCCAATACAGGTGGCAAAAGCCTGAAAAAGCATAAGTAGCAACAAGTAAGCCAGTGTACACACAGATAGATAGATATATTTCACAGCTGCCCCAGAATGCATGATATAGCAATGAAAGCATCAACAATGGAACCCAAGACAAAGGTCAAATGCAAAATGAGGATAAGGTAACAGGTACAAGAGGCACATGATCCCAGAGAAGACCAAAGAAGGCACCTCACAGACATGCAGGGATATCACCATGCAGCAGGTCCCATGCAATGAGTGGTGTGGATACATGAACTGTACACATAGATCACGGTACATGGGATGCACAAATGAAGGACGAAAATTGGACAATCACACTGCCATGCTGCAAATGTCATGGGCGAAGGTGAGTGGCAGAACGTCAGGGGACAAAGAGGACTGTGCAGACATGCAATGCCATGTTTGTAAATCAATGTACAGCAGCATGGCTGTACAGTACCCAAACACAATGACCTGTATATGGAGTGTTAAAGAAAGGTCAAACATGGGCCAGTACCCCACGCAGAAGCCACACTGCCACATGCCCTTGTGTACCAACATATGCAGTCACATGCACATGCACCGTGTAGGGCAGCAGTTCTCAACCTGTGTAGAAGGACCACGGGGGTCGCCACAGGATTTAGCAGGGGTCGCCTTGCCTCACCACACTCCGCCGTTAAATAAAAAAAAGCACCCAAGTTGCTGCCGCTGCCGAGTCTGCTTCTCGGCAGCGGCAAACTTACCACCTCCCAGTCCCTTCTAATGCAGCCGCAGCTCCCTGCCTCTGTGCCAGTAAAACCGTTGCGGAGCCTTCCTGTCTCTTGACGGGCTCCGTGCAGCATTGTCCCGCTTCCAAAACCATCATAATTTTGAAATCAAATATTGTTACTTGTTATTGTGATTAATTATTGTGGTTTAAATAAGTAAATTTTATAAATAAAAACATATTGCAAAGGTCTATAATATATTAATAATTCAACAAATGATTACAGCGACAATGCGTTAACGGTAAAGGAAGAGAGATGCATTTGATTTTATCATTGGGGGTCACCACAAGTTGACCAATGGTAAAAGGGGTCATGGTACAAAAAAGGTTGAGAACCACTGGTGTAGGGTGAACCATGACACAGTGATGCCCCACATGCACTGTAACTCCCTTGGTGAGGGCAAACATCAATCCAAAATGTTGGCGGCCATTAAACTGGTGTGGTGGTAACAACTGTGTCATGTCCAAGTGCAGGGTAGGCCGACATATACAAGAGTACGTATACAATGTTGCCCCTGTGCCACACGCATGGCTGTATGCCCCTGTGACCTCAACAGATGAGGATATCTTGTGGTGCATGTTACACACATGGCCAACACACACTAACAAAACGTCAGATGGGTGTGGAACATACAGCGACTATTCCAGTCCGTGATGCACACGTACGGACCAGTACACAGTGTCCACAGTGCAAAGGGCATCTGTAACCCTACATGTCCCGTTAAGACTGTCCGTGAATCACTGGGCATGCATAGTCAAGTCTGATATCTCAATGTGCCACAGTACTCAAATGGTCATGTGTGTCTTGCACAATCAACAGGACACCCAGCCAGATCACTGTAGCAATGATGTGTTGGACAGGCCTGTTATACAGAAAGTAGAAGTTCAACAGTAATGTTCATCATAGGCATGTGTCCCACTCACAGAGGTCAAACATCCTATGGCACCATCTCCCAGGGATATTTGAATGGTGTTGTTGTGTCCTGCAACAGGTGGGTGATGTCGCCCGCAGATGCACGTAAGTAGATGTGTTGTGTGTGTCCACTGCCCTGTGTCAGAATAAGGACAAACACTGTCATGGTATGCTGGATGCAACAGCAGGGCACATTGCAGCCAGTCAAACATCAGTATCAACGTAATTAAAAGGCACACAGGCAAACATAACATGATCACAACACAGAACACTGTGCATGGATATGGTCATGTCCATGCCCAAGTAACACAGGCATATCACAGCTGCACCCCATGTCCATTAGCTCCGGTGCACAGAGACCCAACAGGAAAGGTCCATGAAACAAACAGCAAAAAACAAACATATAAAGGCTGATGTTACACCCAAATGAGCCAAGGTGCTACCTACTGTGTGTCTGCAGCAAATGTCTGCTTGGGATCCTCACAGGCAGGCAAAGTCCACAACACGTCTCAATAAAGGCAGAAGATGTCATCAACATGTGTCGAATACCATGTCCCCATGTCCAGCTGGTGTTGCCGCATGTCCAAATTATGGTGATATCTAGGATACATAAATGCTGTCGTGCAGTGGTCTGTCAATACACATGAGATAGGTCAACCCACAACACACGCGCACACTGTGCACAAGGTTAACACCAATAAGGTAGAGATAGCACACTCACCACCGCTTCACAGGTGTGCAGACCCCGCCCACCACATGATAATGCAAACTGCATGCACACTGTATCATAGCAGAGCCACCCACAAACACACACACACACACACACACACACAGTATGAGAAGGTGAGCGTGGCACCAGTAACATACAGCCTGTATGTGCACAAATGGCGAATAGTGGAGATAAAGGCCTGGCAAATGCTATGATACACTGCTGTTGGCCGATGCTACAATGTCAGGGAAGGGTATAAGTGCGGCCCAGCACCAGAACACCTAGGACCTGTAGACACACGCAGCCCTGTTGGATGTGTCCCAGAGACAGTGCCGGAGAAGACAAACTGCACACAAACACATGTGGATATGTGTGGCCAACATCAACATATGGGGTATGGGGGAGCACGATGAATAGGCCACCCACAACATATGTGCAGTAGACAGATAACCTGTGACATGTGTTGCTCCTGACTGTCCACACACACAAATCACCTGTATGACCACTTATCCCAGTGTCCTGCACGTTGAATGAGGTGCACACAGCTGCCACTGCACTACAGCAACAGGAACGTCACCAAGCATGTCCTGTGGATTGAGAAACACAAGGGAAACATACATATAGAAACATAGAAACATAGAAATATGACGACAGAAAAAGACCACATGGCCTATCTAGTCTGTCCTTCCATAACAACTACAACAGTCCCCTTGTCATGTTGGAGCTGTGA
Organism: Ichthyophis bannanicus; assembly: GCA_033557465.1. Lineage (NCBI taxonomy): Eukaryota > Metazoa > Chordata > Amphibia > Gymnophiona > Ichthyophiidae > Ichthyophis > Ichthyophis bannanicus. The sequence goes on along the minus strand of CM066036.1, from coordinate 841,020,886 downwards.
AACAAACATACCCGCTTCACGTCCTCATCTCTCATAACCCCCTAGATCCGTCACAGTCTGGCAGTTCGTCATGACACTGTACCTAATTGTCCCCACCCAAACACGCCACTGACGTGTTCCTGGCAGGTCCAAGGGCCTGTAGCCTGTCTGTCCCCTTTGGGACTTGTCTGCTGCCCCCGAGACCATTTACCACAACAGTCACCACGCTACCCTGTATGTGCTCGGCCCAAAGGTCTCGGTAGAAGCCTGCCTCCCCCATATGTCTCCCATAGCACCTTCAGTGTGTGTTCCTGTGGGTTCACCTCCCCTGCTAACCCGCTCCCAGGTGCTGTACAAAAGGGATATATGCAGGGGCTGCTATATTCCCCTGGCCCCATACCCAGTTCCCTGGTGCAGCAGACACATCCCCTGGCTATCACCTGGAAAGTGGAATAACGAGTGAGGTTATCAAATTTGCAGATGACACAAAACTATTTAAAGTTGTTAAAACCCAAGAGGATTGTGGAAAATTGCAAGAGGATCTTGATAAATTGGAAGACTGGGCATCAAAATGGCAGATGAAATTTAATGTGGACAAGTGCAAAGTTATGCACCTAGGAAGAGAACACCAAACTAGGGTTACACGATGCAAGGTTCCACATTAGGAACCACCACCCAGGAAAAAGATTTAGGCGTCATTGTGGATAGCATATTAAAACCCTCGGCCCAGTGTGCAGCGGCAGCCAAGAGAGCAAATAGAATGCTAGGTATCATAAGGAACGGATGGAAAATAAAACAAAAGATATTATAATGCCTCTATATCGTTCCATGGTGAGACCGCACCTTGAATATTGTGTGCAATTCTGGTTGCCTTATCTTAAAAAGGATATAGCGTTATTAGAAAAGGTTCAGAGAAGAGCCACCAAAATGGTAAAGGGGATGGAAGGATACGCCTATGAAGAAAGGCTAAAAAGGTTAGGGCTCTTTAACCTGGAAAAGAGACGGCTGAGGGGAGATATGATAGAAGTCTATAAATTAATGAACGGAGTGGAACAGGTAAACGTAGATCGATTTTTTACATTATCAGAATATAGAAAGACTAGGGGACATGCAATGAAGCTACAGGGTAAACTATTTAAAACTAATAAAAGAAAATATTTCTTCACTCAACGTGTAATCAAACTCTGGAATTTGTTACCGGAGGATGTAGTAAAGGCTGTTAGTGTAGCTGGGTTTAAAAAAGGTTTGGACAAGTTCCTGGAGGAAAGGTCTATAAACCATTATTAAGAAGGGACCCAGGATATCAATGCTTGACCCAGTACAATCATTGCAGAACCTGTGTCTTTTGGGGAAACTGCTAAGTACGCATGACCTAGATTGGTCACTGTTGGAAACAGGATACTGGGCTTGATGGACCTTGGTCTAACCCAGTATGGCATATCTTATGTTCTTATGTTCTTATGTTGGGCAAACCACACCTCGACCTCAGCTTGCTCCCTGACATTGGTGGCTGAAGGTACCCCCGCTGCATGAATTGAGCATGGCCAAGACCGGACATCTGGTTATCGCCCCTAAACCCTCTCCAACCTTTACAGTGTCTGTGTATAGATTGGATACACCTTCTGTCTACGTGTTCGTCAAGGTAGCAGGTCTCTATGATCCCTCGCTCCCCTTCCCCACACATACCCATCATGTAGCTAAGGCCTGCGGTGTCCCCCTAGATAACATCAACAAGATTCCTGCTGTCACCCCAGAACACACAAATAAAGTGCTAATGCCCCCCTCCATCACCCGCCATCCTGGTCACTGTAACCCACACCTTGCTGGTCTGCCTCAAAATCATCTCTGTCCACCGCAATGTATGCAACACTGCGCTGCATGGCTAATCTACCGACAGCCTCAGTATGATAATAACACCCCACCTGTCACGACACCTCACAGGCCCCAGGCGAGGTCAAGATGCACCTGCTGATCTATACATGCAGTCACACTGTGGTTGCCCTGTACCTTGACTCACATAAACCAAGTACTACAAATACTACTACTACTACTGAGCATGTAAACAGTGCTAACACCTGTATGCATTGCCATACCGAAACATGAAACACACAGTCCATGCTCATCAGAGCATACAATCCAAGCAATCCCCTCATATCCCCAAAATGTCATCCCCACACATCAAGCCAACTGGTCCTATCTATGGGCTGCTCCCCCACTGTTAATGCAGGACCACACACCTGTCACCTTGCAGCACCCAACACCTGGAACTAACTACCTGTGGCTGCAGGGCAGCCACCCTCACCAACCATTTCAAAATCCTGTGTGACAGCCCACCACATCACCTAAACCTAATAATCCTGACCACATTAATCACCTCCACCCGCTGTTGTCCCCTGCCCACACCTTCTGTGTTAGCAGTTGGACTACATTGTAAGCTCGGATGGCCAGGCATTGTGTCAGCAATGTCAGTGCAGTGCTGCGTATGACTGGTAGTGTGATACCAATGCTCAGTAGTAGTAGGAGTACAGATATCTATACAAATGTTTCATTCAGAAGCATCCAGTACTCACATGAAAATAGCTCCTCAATCAGCCGGCACCTGAGTGTTGCGCCCTCACATGTGTCACCACGGGCATGTACAGGAGAGCACGTTGGATCGTCTTCCAGATCCCCATTAATTTCGACATCGATATTGTGCCTGAGAGCAATGTTGTACAGGATGCAACAGCCAATAATGATCTCTGCCACTGTCATGGGTTGGTATTGTAAGGCCCCGCCGGTCCTATCCAGACACCTGAAGCGACTTTTCAAAACGCCAAAGGTGCGCTCGATGACGGAGCGGCTGGTGGCATGGGCCTCATTGTATCTCATCTCTGCACGTGTCCGTAGTAGACGCACAGGGGTTAGCAACCAGGGTCGACACCCATATCCTGCGTCACCTGCAGAAAGAAATGTTGAACGTTAAAACAGTAGCTGATGTCCACACACATGAACACATGAATGTATGTCCAGGCCCACAGCACCTACAGGTCAGACAGAAACATAGGGGAACACATGATGGGACACAACACCTATGTGCCAGTGTCTGGAGGTGTGAGATAAAGAGCACGGGGGAGGTAGAAGGAGTGGAAACAACTTTAACCTGAACCACAGCAGACACATGGGCAGACACCAGAGGCCGAAAGGCAGTAGCGCCAGGCCTGAACACATCAGAGACACACATGCAATGCACCCTGGACAAGGGCAGAGATGCACACATGTGCAAGCATGTGACAGTCATGCTATTCCCCACACACAGATGATGCGAGAGGAACAGTTACCCACCATGGCAGGCAGGATGGCATAGACAACACCACACTGTTGATACACAAGAAGCATACATGTGTGTCGTACCGTGCCAACCTAAACACACAATGCCAAATGGCATGAAACGTCAAATGTCAGTGTGCCACCAACACACAGCACCGCAGCACAGAAGACCTGGCATATTCACACCGCCCCCCCCCCCGGCAGCTCACACACACACACAGATGACACACACACACAACTCGGGACACACGTCAAAGACAGACATGTGTGCAGATGGATAGCAGGGGTATACGATGTGCATGTCAGAGATGACAAATACCCACCCAGCATATACAGTCCTCAAATTGACCGGCCTCAAATTGTCTGTACAGTGCCGAGTGATGCAGGATATAGGAGTCATGGGTGGACCTTGCAAACCGCGGGACAACATTCAGAATACGCATACCTGCATCACATACAACCTGAACATTCAGGGAGTGGTAGTGTTTGTGGTTGTGGAACACTGCCTCCCTGTCTCTGGGCGGGACCAGGGCAACATGTGTGCAATCAATAGTTCCCATCACGTGTGGTAACCCAGCAAATTCCTCAAAGGCCTGGTTCAGTTCAGGGTCCCCCACTGTTGCCTAGTGTTGGGAAATGCAATGTAATTCCCAACCCAGCTGATGATGGCACGCAGTACTTGGTGGAGACAGCGTGAGAAGGTGGGGTGGCTCATGCCACCCACTGTGGCCACAGATGACTGGAAACAGCCAGAGGCAAAGAATTGTAGGGCACCAAGGAGCTTGACAAAACCCGGTATGGCATGTGACCGACCAATCAGGGGCTCGAGGTCAGGTCTTAGATCCTCATAGAGCTACTTAATAGCCCCTGTGCTCAGGCGGTAGAGGGAGATGACCTGGTCCTCACGCATGCCCTGGAGCTGGGCCCTGGGCCTGTAGAGGCGAGGCTGATGAGCCTGCAACTCGGCACACCTCCTGCGCCGTGCCAGCACAGGCCCTGCCTGGCCTGCCCCCACAGCTGCAGGTCGGTGTTGGAGCGGGTCTGCACCCCTGCCCTGTGCCCCAGCCCCATGGACACCATCTCCCTCATCAGGCAACCCCAAGCCCTGCACATCCCCCAGTGTACAGGAAGCAATCACAAAGGCCGCCATAGCGGACACTATTAACCCAACCCCCCTCACCTCCCCACCTCATGCTAATCCTGCCACTCACCTCCCTCACCACACACCAACCCAGCCACACACCACATCCACCACCCACCAACCTTGCCACACACCACCCACCACCTGTGTCACCTACCTCCCCCAGCACACACCAACCCAGCCACACACCTCCCCCAGCACTCACCAAGGCCTCCGCTCGCCTCTCCCACCACCCACCAACCCAGCCACTCTACACGCCTAACCTGCCTCTGACCCTCCATTTGCTACACCACCAAAAATGCACGCCGTCAAACTTGCTCGCCTGCACTAGCCCCTCAGCGTGTACCAGATGTGCACGTTAATTTGTGGACCTTTGGACATCTGCGCATGTGTGTGCGCATTGCGCATGCACATAGTCAATGCGCAGGGTGAGTATGCGGAATCGTGTGCCGCACATGCGCCAGATGTGTACGTATCTGCGCATGTGCAGCGCACGGCTCCGCTGATGTCTATCGCCTGTGGGATGGAGGCGGAACCAACCACCGCACATGCGCATGTAGACTACGTATTTGCATTGTGGAAGCATACGCATATGAGGCATCAGCTCACACCATGCTGTTCATTACGGCCTGCGCGTATCCTGGTGCTGCACATGCGTAGATATGTACACGTCTTGCGCATATGCGGCGCACGTGTCCGCTAACCCTTAGCGCCTGTGGGACGGCCGCGGAACCGTGCGCCACACATGCGCAGATACGTACATGTCTTGCGCATGTGCGGTGCATGGTTCCGCATATGCACCCTGCGCATCTCCTGTGTGCATGCGCAACGTGTGCACACACGTGCAGACGTCCAAAGGTCCATAAATTAACGCACACACCTGGTACACGCTGAGGAGTTAGTGCTGGTGAGCAAGTTTGATGGCGTGCATTATTGGTGTTGAAGTGAAAGGAGGGTCAGAGGCAGGTTAGGTGTGGAGAGTGGCAGGGTTGGTGACCGGTGGGGGAGGTAGGTGGCTGGATTGGTGAGTGGTGGAGGTGACAGAAGGCAGGGCTGGTGAGTGGCTAAGGTGGTGAGGACTGGTGAAGGTGACGGGGGAGGGGGAAAGGGCCACAAGAGGTAAGACAGGTCCGGGATGCAGAGAGAGGACAGGGAGAGCAGGGACATGCTGCGGCTGGACATGATAGGTGGGGTGTCCAGGGAAACGGCAGGGCCGCAGTCCCCAGAGACGGGAGGGTTGGTTCACCCTGAGTCTGAGGTTGCCGGCCCATCGGGTATGTCTGACCCCACCCAGAAGCAGCCTGAGGGGCATACCACAGGCAAGCGTAGGCGGACGCCTGTGCCGGATGGGGAGAGGAAGAGGGTGATTGGATTTAGCCAGCAGGAAAACCACAACCTGCTGGCAAGTGTCCTCGAATACTATGAGGAGCTGTATGGGCACAAGAGCTCACGCACAACTGTTAGTGTACGGAACCAGGTGTGGGTGGAGGTGCAGGGGGCTGTGGCACAGGCTGGGGGGCCACCAAGGGACCTTGACAGCCTCCATAAGAAGTTCAATGATATCAGGAAGGGGATCCATGCACACATGACTGCAGAATGCCGACATGCTAACGGCACTGGTGGGGGCGGCCCCTTCATCCCAAGCCTCACGCCCCTAGAGCAGCAGCTAGCTGAGCACCTAGGTCCCATCTATATTGTGGTAAGGAGGGTGCAGCACAGCCCTGGGAAACAAAGAAAAAAGAAACTTTTTCTTCCATAAGGGGGATGGGCTCACCTAAGCACATGTTCCAAAATGAAAGCAGTGGAAAAACCCACACTTGCAAAGCTAGGCTGAGGCCACACCCAGACTCCAGGGCAACTATAGGAAGTGATAGGAGACGCCTGTGGGAGGGGCCAGGAGAGAGAGCATGCTTGCAAACATTTAAGCACAGGCAAACAGAGAGAGCAGGAAGCGTCAGCAAGACCGGCAGGAGAGAAGCAAGACACGGGAACAGCTTGAAAGACGGCAGTCGGGAAAGAGCCAGAATCCAGGCTAATTGCACTCCTTCCAGGAGAGAGGAAGCGAGAAGGCTAGCTGTGAGGAAGCTGGAGCAGGAGGTCTCAGCTCCATCTGAAGAGGAACAAGTCTTCAGGCTTGGAGAGCCTAGAAGGGCTAGAGGCAAACACTGCAGTGATCCCCCAGGCAGCTCTGATTCAGAGGACGCTACTCCTAGGAGATGCCCTTGCTGTAAAAGGTCTACAGTCAAGCTCAGAGGTAGGAGGGGAAAGTTTGAGGGAGTTAATGTGTGTGACTCTGACTCAGAAATAAGTATACTCGATACTGAGGAAGAAGCTGTACCTTATGGGACGCATGCCAGGAAGAATGCTTTTACAGATAAGGTAAAGCAAACAAAGCCTTTAAATGTTCTACTAAAGGGAAAGAAGTCTGAGAACACTAATATAATCCCGGGGAGAAGAAGGGAAGTTCAGTGGGAAAGACTGTTCAAGCTTCTAAAGGAAGTAAAACCTGAAATCCCTGAACCTGTCCAAGCCCCACAGTCATGTAATGCAGAGGAAGACATGGAGGTGGAATTCTGTGAAGAGGAACCTGACTCCACAGACTTCCAAATGGAATGTTCTTTGTGCATAATCTCTGACTGAGAAAAGCTAAGGGTTTAATAGGAAGGAAACCCAGGAAACAGTTATCCTGATTATTGTAGCCAAGAAGCTTTAGAGAGAGAAGGAAATCTCATGGTTAAAGCTACAAGAACACTTGTGCTGAGTGAAAGTTTAAACACAGCAGTTTTAGTTTCTGTGCTGACAAGCAGAGAAGTGTTTTAAAGTTAAAACCTGAAGCAGCTAAGGGAAGCTAAAAGGTTTGCTGGACTCTGCTGTTAAATACTAGTTCAATTATGTTTGTTTCTGGAAGAAGAAATTCTTTTGCTAAAGAGCTGGAAGAAACTGCTCATTGATAACACTGCTGAAATATACTTTTTGTAAAGAAAGTTTATTTGGAGAAAACATCCTTTTTCTGTTGTTGTGGTTGGAGCCTTCTACAAAGGTCTGTTTGCAAAGCTGAAGTTTAAAACGAAAAATGTAATACATTTTCCTGTGTTGGCCAAAAATACCACTTGGATTGCTTTTTGCACGCAACTACACATTCAGAGGTCTTAGCCCTGAAGCTTAAAGCAACATACAAGATACAAGATGGCCCGCCGCTTTCACTAGGCAACCGCCTAGTGGGGGCGCCGTCGCCACAGGTGGCGTAGTTCTTTGGATTTCGTCAGTTTTTGCACACCCCCGAAGAAGTTCCATACCTCTGGAAGGAGGAGAGGACCCCCAAGGAAGACGGTGTCAACACACGACATCTGCTGAACGGAGGAAAGATCCGGAGTAGCAGTGGAGCCGGAGTCGGTGTCCAAGCTGTTGGCAAAGCGAGATCCTGCACCAGAGCCAGGTAACCCGTATGCTAGAGGGGTTAAGGCTCGGATTCTGGTGTAAGGGGAGGCTACAGTAGTGCTCACCAAGGGCGAAAAGGGGAGCATAAAAGTACTGCACTTTGTGGTTGTTTTGTGTTTGTTTGTGTTCACAGCATCCGTACAGCGATGGAGAGAGGTGATATCCTGGCATGGATGGCCGAACAGTTCACCAAACAGAGGGAGATGTTGGCACTAAGCCAAGAACAGGCGACCGCCATGCTCCTGGCCCAACAAAAACCTCTACTTGATATGATGACAAGATGGATCGGAGCACAAGAGAAGGCAGCCGAAGCTGCAAGGACAGTGCCAAGTTCACAGGGTGTTTTCCAAGGGTGGGAATGGCCTAGCACTGGGACCTTTTCTTGTGGACACCTTACAAAAGATGACAATGTTGATGATTTCATCGAGACGTTTGAGAGAATAGCTCTCTTGGCCAAATGGCCAAAGGAACAGTGGGCATTAAGATTTGCCACTTCCCTCACAGGGGAAGCTTTGGCAGCCCACAGGGCTGTGCCCGCGACACTAGTCACTAATTATGAAGAAGTAAAGCGAGCTATTAAAGATCGGCTGGGATTAAACCCCATGGTCTATCACAGGCTCTTGCGATCCTGTAAACTAAAGTTGGGTGAAACGCCCCAAGCTCTCTATCGTCGAATAAAGAGTTTGGTCTGGAAGTGGCTTACACCCGAGACTAGAAATTTAGAATCTGTCTTGGATACTGTAATCCTAGAGCAATTTACGGAGGCTGTACCTAGGGAGTTGCAAACTTTCCTAGTTCTCCAAGACTGCAAAAACACCCAGGAAGCCATTTCTCGGGCTGAACGCTTTCTGGAGGCTAACAGGTTGAGCCCTGAGAAAGATGGTGTTTTTAAGAAGGCAGATATGGAGACACTAGAAAAGAAGGCAACATTTGCAGGCCTTAGGAGAGGAAAAAATATATCTATGGATAGGATGTGTGACACACGGAAAAAATGTTTTACTTGTGGGGAATTGGGTCATTTTAAGAAAGATTGCAAGGCTAGGAAAGCTTTTGTAACCACCCGTCCCAGAGATGCAGGAGAGGGGTTCCTGTTAACAGTGGAGGTGGAAGGGATCCCCACAGAGGCTTTATTGGATTCAGGCGCCGACCAATCTATGATCTCTCAGAGGCTATGGAGAAAACTTGAGGCGCAAGATAAACCCTTACCAGAATCCTCTAGAGATTATATTAAAATTCGGTGTATCCATGGGGCCGCCTCTACCTATCCCATACAGCGTGTCACGATAAAGGGATTGGGTATGGAAAGAGAAATAGCTGTAGCTGTAGTGCCCCGACTCCCACATGACATTGTTCTGGGCCGGGATTGGTCCCAGTTCAGGAGAGGTTTAGCAGAGGAGCTGCAGGGCAAAACAGGCATGACAGCTACCCTATCCAAGAAGGAAAAATCGGAAAGGGAGAAAACCTTACCAGAGGTAGGAAAGGTTTCTGACCCCAAGATAACTAAAGATCGGGCAGGCATGATAACTACCCGTACAGGCTCTAGGCCTTCAGAAGAGGAAGTTGATCCTCAGGAGGATCCCGTACCAGGAACATCCTTTCACGAGGATTTGATAACTCCAGCTAAGGATGTCCCCAGGAAGAGAAAGGCCGAAAAGCGGCGAGAAAAGCAAACCAGGGCCAAGATTAGGGCTGAGTTGATGACCGGACGGGAATTGCTCTGGGTTCCCGCAGAGTTAATGGAAAAACTCCCCTCATTTCCCAACGAACAGATAGCGGATCCTGCACTGGTGCGAGCGTTTGAATATGCACGGAAAGGATCAAAAACCCTGCCTAGATTTCTGTTGGATGATAACCTGCTCTACCGGGAGAGTTTAGACCCAAGGACAGGTAATCTAAGAAAACAGTAATACCTTCCTCCTTCAGGAGCATAGTTCTAAGATTAGCACATGATCACCCGGTGGGGGGACATAAGGGTATACAAGGCACATTGGATCAGATCTTGGCCAGATTTTATTGGCCCGGGGTTTTCGGAGAGACGGCAAGATTCTGTGCATCTTGTCCATCCTGCCAGAGGGTCACGGCGAACCACCCGCCAGAGGTGCCCCTGATCCCAATGCCAGTTATAACCAAACCAGTACACAGGTTGGCTGTTGATATAGTGGGGCCTTTGCTAAAAACACCACAGGGCTACCAATATATATTGGTCATAATTGACCAAGCCACTAGGTTTCCCTGGGCAGTCCCGCTACGAAATACATCCGCACGTGTTATAGCCCTAGAATTAGTAAAATTGCTCTGTGAAGTGGGTTTCCCTTGGGAGGTTCCAACGGATAGGGGGACCAACTTCATGTCCCGATACCTTGCCCAGGTATGGAATGCCTTCGGTATCCATCATGTCCGAACGGCAGCGTATCACCCACAAACCAATGGCCTGGTAGAAAGGCTTAACCAGACTTTAAAAAACATGTTGAGGAAAAGCCTTGAGGGTAATATGGGTGAATGGGATACAATGCTTCCCTTCGTGCTATACGCATGTAGGGAAAGGAAGCAGACCTCTACAGGCGCTTCCCCATACGAACTAATGTATGGACGGGCTCCGCGGGGAGTACTGGATATCTTGAGGGAACAGTGGATAGCACCCACTGAGGGTGAACAAGAGATATCCAAGTTCCTGACAGATTTGAATGGTCGCTTACAGCGATTGGCCACAGTGGCGGAAGGGAACTTGAAACGGAGTCAGGCCCGTCAAAAAACTTATTATGACCGACGTGCGAGACCACGTCTCCTGAAGGTCGGGAATAAAGTAATGGTAATGGTCGCGACTTCTAGTTCAAAATTTGAAAATAGCTGGAAAGGGCCTTACAAAGTTTTAAAACAGGTAGGTCCAGTATCATATGCATTGGAGACCGGAAGGGGAAAGCAGCAGGTGTACCATATTAATGTGTTACGCCCATGGCAGGAGCGAACAGTGAGCGCTCAATTGGCCATGAGAGAGAACAGTAACCCAAATATCCTATCTAGGATTACGAGCTGTGCGCGGGTTACAGCGCCAGCCCGTAATAGCTTAAGGGGGGGAGGGGGATATGTGGTAAGGAGGGTGCAGCACAGCCCTGGGAAACAAAGAAAAAAGAAACTTTTTCTTCCATAAGGGGTATGGGCTCACCTAACCACATGTTCCAAAATGAAAGCAGTGGAAAAACCCAAACTTGCAAAGCTAGGCTGAGGCCACACCCAGACTCCAGGGCAACTATAGGAAGTGATAGGAGACACCTGTGGGTGGGGCCAGGAGAGAGAGCACGCTTGCAAACAATTAAGCACAGGCAAACAGAGAGAGCAGGAAGCGTCAGCAAGACCGGCAGGAGAGAAGCAAGACACGGGAACAGCTTGAAAGACGGCAGTCGGGAAAGAGCCAGAATCCAGGCTAATTGCACTCCTTCCAGGAGAGAGGAAGCGAGAAGGCTAGCTGTGAGGAAGCTGGAGCAGGAGGTCTCAGCTCCATCTGAAGAGGAACAAGTCTTCAGGCTTGGAGAGCCTAGAAAGGCTAGAGGCAAGCACTGCAGTGATCCCCCAGGCAGCTCTGATTCAGAGGACGCTACTCCTAGGAGATGCCCTTGCTGTAAAAGGTCTACAGTCAAGCTCAGAGGTAGGAGGGGAAAGTTTGAGGGAGTTAATGTGTGTGACTCTGACTCAGAAATAAGTATAACCGATTCTGAGGAAGAAGCTCTACCTTATGGGACGCATGCCAGGAAGAATGCTTTTACAGATAAGGTAAAGCAAACAAAGCCTTTAAATGTTCTACTAAAGGGAAAGAAGTCTGAGAACACTAATATAATCCCGGGGAGAAGAAGGGAAGTTCAGTGGGAAAGACTGTTCAAGCTTCTAAAAGAAGTAAAACCTGAAATCCCTGAACCTGTCCAAGCCCCACAGTCATGTAATGCAGAGGAAGACATGGAGGTGGAATTCTGTGAAGAGGAACCTGACTCCACAGACTCCCAAATGGAATGTTCTTTGTGCATAATCTCTGACTGAGAAAAGCTAAGGGTTTAATAGGAAGGAAACCCAGGAAACAGTTATCCTGATTATTGTAGCCAAGAAGCTTTAGAGAGAGAAGGAAATCCCATGGTTAAAGCTACAAGAACACTTGTGCTGAGTGAAAGTTTAAACACAGCAGTTTTAGTTTCTGTGCTGACAAGCAGAGAAGTATTTTAAAGTTAAAACCTGAAGCAGCTAAGGGAAGCTAAAAGGTTTGCTGGACTCTGCTGTTAAATACTAGTTCAATTATGTTTGTTTCTGGAAGAAGAAATTCTTTTGCTAAAGAGCTGGAAGAAACTGCTCATTGATAACACTGCTGAAATACACTTTTTGTAAAGAAAGTTTATTTGGAGAAAACATCCTTTTTCTGTTGTTGTGGTTGGAGCCTTCTACAAAGGTCTGTTTGCAAAGCTGAAGTTTAAAACAAAAAATGTAATACATTTTCCTGTGTTGGCCAAAAATACCACTTGGACTGCTTTTTGCACGCAACTACACATTCAGAGGTCTTAGCCCTGAAGCTTAAAGCAACATACAAGATACAAGATGGCCCGCCACTTTCACTAGGCAACCGCCTAGTGGGGGCGCCGTCGCCACAATATCCATGGCCTTTCACCGGCGCTGGACACGGCTGACCCACAAGCAGGTATGTTCGAGGCATGCAGCACACATACAGCTATCTACCATGCACACATTGGGCATGCCACGGGGGGTAGCGGGCCCATGTCCTGGAAGCAGGTGTGTCCAACCTAGGAAAACATATACCTGAGTCCACACTCCCCGTTAGTGTTTGCATGTGGAAACTATAGGGGATAGAATCAAACCTCCTACCCAAAACCTTCCACATATCTGTTGACAATATGAGCTCTCCCCTATTACCCATTCATGCCTTGGGCAGATGTAGGCGTGGATATAGGTCAGGATGTCCTGGACATGTCTGAGATGCGGTGAGGACATCCAAGGTCTGGGAGTACCCCACACATTTTTTTACTCCTCACTCCCAGTCAGACTTGGATGTCCGCACCCCAGATTTGGGTTATGAAATGGGGCAATTCCATCAAATGGGTTAGTTCTGTGCATACAATGTGTGGTGAAGGAACAGGGGGTGAAGAGGGAGCAGGCAGAGGGGTTCCTGTCCCTAGGGCTGACCAAATAAGAGAGACAGAGGAAAGCAAGGTGTACATAAACAAATATGTGTCTACATTACAATGTGCTCTTCGTCTGTGTCTGTGAGACCCCATATCTACTGTGTACCTTGTTCCCCCCCACCCCAGGTAACATCCAGGCTATCGAGGTGGCTGAGGAGGAAAGTGGTGGTGAGCCTGAGCCAGTGGAGGTCGACGAGCCACCGCATGCAGAGGTTGCCATCAGCGACGCCCCAGACACCCCATGGGCCGAGGTGCTGTCTGAGGAGGTGGCCACCCAGGAGGACGAAGGGTCACCCCAGCAGAGAGGGTACACAGGCACCACAGTGGCTGGGGAGGGGTCCGAGGATGTGGGGGTGAGCCCCACATTGCCACCACCAGGGCCATTCACTGCAACAATGGGCGCAGTGCCTGTCATCCTCTGGGAGCTGTGGGCACATACAGTGTCGGCACACAGGGATGCTGCAGGTAGGCAACTGGCAGGATGGTTGCATGTGCTGGTGTGGCACACCAACCCCCAGACACAGCGGTGGGACCACACACATGCACAATGACAGTGGCCCTCCACACATACATATGCCCCGCTGGCTATGTCTGGGGTGGTTGGTGTGGCTCAGTGGGGAATGGACAGGTCATTCACGTTGGAGTCTGGGCAACAGATGTCTCACAGGTCACCTTAATCCCCTCCCACAGACACTTGCCATGCGCTGATTGGTGTACAGGCGGAGATGCGTGGCCAGCAGCAGCTCCAGCGTGCCCAATGCCAGGTGGTGCGGGCCCTCATGCGGGCGGTGTGTGGGCTCTGCAGGGACGTCAGGGAGCACAGCCTAGAGACATGGCAGCTGCGAGGGACTGGCGTGGATATTGCAGCTGGCATAGGCCGGGTGGCGGATACCCTCAAGGCCATGGCGGGACATATCTTGCGGCCTACAGCGTTGCTAGAGGTGGTGGCAGCAGCAGCAGCAAGGGGTGTGGGGGGTCGTGGGAGGGGGCATGGGTGTGGGCGGTCACGCAGGCCGTAGGTGTTTGACTGTAAGTTGGACTGACCACCACATTAAATGCCACATTACCTTTGTTCACCGAAGTGCACGTGTCCTTCTTTGGTGTTGGGGGTTCCCTGAGTGTGCAGTCCCAATTGGGGTACCATGGTCACATGTGCCTTACCATGTTACAGGCTGGTGGGGTGTGTGCACCAGAGGCAGTTATGACAGAGTGGTCCACACATGCCCTATGTTCCATGCACCGTGCCATGTGTTAATGACCATACATATGCCTGGGGATACACCCCCCGCCACCTGCTGTATATGTCTGCTTGTTCAGCCCACATTGTGGGGTATAACCCCCCTCTGTCCCCACATATCATCCACATCAGGCTATCTACATGGATGACCCATCTGTCAGACACACACCAGGATCACCATGGCATACTAAACACACATGCTTGCCGGGCAGACACTACGTACAGATATACCTAGCTGCCATCAGTTGTTTAGCCCCCTCCAGCACCTGTAGTGCGCCGCTGCTCCTTCACCTCACCAAACTCCATCTTAGTGAGTCCCACCGACTAACGCACTGACTGACACATGGATCCCCACATGCATCACATCTACGCTGCATCGTGGGCACCACATCTGCATCTCCTCACCGTCCTATCATGTGCTGCATCCCTGCTACAGGCTGACTATCTGTGCCAATGTGCATGTGTCCATGTCTGTTGGACGGTGCAGCACATGGTTACATCACGATGTCAGCAGGGGATACATCCGTCAGCACACATGGCGCTCCACAAAGCCTGTTGTGAGGCAGGGGCAATGTATGTTGCACAAATACACACTGGGACATGCACACAGGTGTCACACTCACCACTACAGCATGTATGTACAAAGGACACATGACCATTGCATAATTTGGCTGCCTACACAGTGTTTTAATAAATGTTTGTGTTGGTAGGTGCCATACAAACGTTATAACGTTAAACACAACAACAGCCTCCCACAGGCGGGTCAACTTTAAAAACGTGTTCACATTTGGCGTTAGCACAGCATGGACATCCGTCTAACACGTTAGTGGGGATACACTTTGCTATTAGGGTTGCCACTGGGAGATGGCCACAGCTATATATGTGGGTCACACACCCGAGGGCCCGCCGTGGGGGTATGGCTGGGGATGTGCAGTGAACATGCCATGGTAATGCTGGTGGTGCATCACCTCAGCCATACCCTGCACAGCAGCTGTCAGCTGCCTGATGGCATGGCCATGGTTGCTCAGGGTCTGCATAATGGTGCCCATCGCCACACACAGGAGACCCACACATTTGCCACCACATCCACACCATGTGGTTGTGGTCTGGGTGGTGGCATCTGCATGGGCCCTGTGTGTGGCGATGTGTGGGGGTCCCACACCTGGCCTGACACCATGGCTATGCACATGGGTCAGGTGGCAGGGGCCCCCAGTGCCCTGTGGTGGCATGCGTCCACCCTCAGGCACAGGCTCCCCGTCCCCACCCGCCATGGCCCACCCGCCTCCTGCCCTGGCTGGACCCCTCACTCTCTCCGCCACCCTCCCCCTCCTCGCCCTTCCACTCCACCTCCACAGCACCCTCCGCCATCCCCTCCACCCACCCCTCCCCACCCTCCATGTATTTGTCTCCCACATCCATGGCGTCCTCTGCCGCTGCTGGTATGTCCTCCACCTCTGTCCCTCCAGTGGTCGCAGGAGGGCTGCCACCAGGTGGTGTGGGGGCAGAGGCTCCCTCTCCAGCATCTGCAGCCTCTGTGGAGAAGGCAGGAATGAACAGGGCGTCATGCGTTTTGTTACAGCACAGACACATTGTATGTGGCATCACAGGCTGCCATGTCACTGGGACATGGTGTGGCGCAATGCATAGGCTGGGACATTCACCGTCACCCCCGGCCATTGCCTCCCGCTGCATGCATGCATGTAGCCGCATCTCTCTGCCCTTCTTCCATAGGTCCTCTACCTGGGGGGATAAGCAATGTTTGCAAACATTAGGGCCCTGTATCCCTGCCCTTGGTGAACCACATGGCACACATGTCTGCGTGCAATGGGGGCCGCTCCTGCTATGGGCAGCGGGTCCCATACTAGCTGTGGGCAGCGCCGCCTGCATGTGTGGGCGTGGGGCTGGGCATTTGTGTCGTAACACTTACGTGCCCTGTGGGCCACCTCAAAGCCACCCCATGCCATGTCCCTGCCATCTCGTGCCATGACATGAGAGCAACATGGCATGTGGGGCGTTTCAATTGTGGTCTACAGGGGGTGTGACTCCATACCCTCAGTGCAGTCCAGCACACACCTCGATGTTGGGCAGGCCGTCCCAGATCAACAGAACCCTTCACCATGTCGTCTGGACGCTGATGCAGCTTCTGTGGTGCGTGCTCGGACACCTGGGGGTGTGGGGGGACTGGTTACCTGCACCAACATCAGCTACCATTACACCGGGATGCTTGGTGGGCCAATGGAATCTGATGTGCTGCCTCCTGGGGATGTGGCAGAACAGGGAACCTGCAACAACATCAACCACCATAACACCAGGCTGTAGAATAGACATGTGTAGTCTGCTCTGCTGCCTCCTGGGGTTAGGGCAGAGCTGAGAAACTGCAACAAGAACAACCACCATAACACCAGGATGTAGGATAGACCTGTGTCAGCTGGTCTGGGGCCTCCTGGGGTTGGGGCAGAGCTGGGAAACTGCAAAAAGAACAACCACCATAACACCAGGATGTAGAACAGACATGTGTAGTCTACTCTGCTGCCTCCTGGGGTTAGGACAGAGCTGAGAAACTGCAACAAGAACAACCACCATAACACCAGGATGTAGAATAGACCTGTGAGGTCTGCTCTGTGGCCTCCTGGGGTTAGGGCAGAGATGGGAAACTGCAACAAGAACAACCACCATAACACCAGGATGTAGAATAGACATGTGTAGTCTGCTCTGCTGCCTCCTGGGGTTAGGGCAGAGCTGGGAAACTGCAGCAAGAACAACCACCATAACACCAGGCTGTAGAATAGACATGTGTGGTCTGCTCTGCTGCCTCCTGGGGTTAGGGCAGAGCTGAAAAACTGCAACAAGAACAACCACCATAACACCAGGATGTAGAATAGACCTGTGAGGTCTGCTCTGTGGCCTCCTAGGGTTAAGGCAGAGCTGTGAAACTGCAACTGGAGCACCCACCCTGACACCAGGATGTTTGATACACCCCTGTGTGCAGGTCTGTGAGCGTTCGGGGCCAAGGGTGCTGTTCCACACATCAACAGCACCAACTAACACACCAGCAGCATGACTGCTGGACCTCTGTCATCACATCTGATGCCTCCTGGGAATGGGGCAGGGCTGTGGTACTCCGACTGCAGCAGCTACCAGTGCACCATGATGACTACTTGACCTCTGTGATCAGGTCAGATGTCTCCTGGGGATTGGCCAGAGCTGGTAATGTGTCATAGCATCAGCCACCAATGCACAGGGATGCCTAATATAGCCCTGTCATGGGGGCTGCAAATCCTGGGGGTTGGGCAGAGGTGTGCACTGCAACAGGAGCAGTTACATCACAACGCGCTAATCTCTGCACCTCTGCTTTCATGTCTATGGCTCCTGGGGATTGGCATACGTGCACAGAGCAACATACACAGATAGCGTGATCACAGGTTTGCCCACATACACGTGTCTCGCACATGTTGTGCATATCTTATGTGTTTTGACTGCTGGATATTGTGTTGCACACCTTCCCTATAGTGACCTGTCCCCATACACTTACCTCACATGGGTAGTCTGCTACACGGTTAAAGCGCCTTGTGATGCGCACCCACGCCCTCCTGATGCGTTCCAAATCCTGGCATTTTGAGGTGCCTGGGAAGAGCCGTGGCTGCCTGGTGCATATTAGGGCTGCCAGCTGTCATAGGACGGAGCGGCTAAAGGCTGGCTTGCAGGATTGCGTCGCCATTTTGGGGGATGCCCATGTGTTGATGACGCACGCATGCACGCCATGCACACACTGTATCGTGCATATGCCATGCTGTGCCCTACTACGCCGCACACGTGTCACGGACAGCTATCTCTGGGGCCGCATGACTACACGTCGAATACTGTGATTGGTGGTTACAGTGGCTGCCTTTAGTTTACTTCACATTACTTACGCCGTTTGGCCTGGACCGCATCTGCTGCGTCTCAGCTTTGGGCGCCTTATGACGTGCTTTCGGCGACGCAATGCCATGCCAAGCCTCTCTTTAGAGGCCCGGGACAAAGGTTATATTGTATTAGGCTTGTGTCACTGTTTGTGGAGATGTGTCTGACTGTTACTAACACTCATCTTGTTGTTGGTGCAGTGGGTATTTGAACCCATAAGCAGTGATTCTGAGGGCATCATATTAACCAGCGTGCTATGCCTTTTCTCTTAGCACAGGCTGACTACACAGCAACTGCAGGTCACCCAGTAAATGTCAGCTGTGCTTTCCGGGATCGGGTAGACCCACAGCTAAGGCACTTTACAGGGTACCTTAGGTTTTCCAGCTGAGGTGATGGTTCATTTTTGGTGGACACACTGATATTTGCTATGGGGTATGTGTACACCATCCTAATGTTGCCGGCGAAACCCCCAGCGATAACGTGAGCAATGCCATATAGGGAGGTGTACATGCTGGCATCCACGTAGCATGCACTGTATATCGCCCAATAGGAGGCGCGTTGGCTGTTTACGCGTGGTAACCTTAACTTCATGGCAGCGCTAGGAGAAGGTGTATAGAGCTGTAGCCTACTGGCTAATACAATGACCAACAAGCCAGAGGTCATGAGTTCGATCCCTCAGGGGTCTCATCTGATATGGCTGTCTGGGGCAATCTCTTTTGCTGCATGTAACAGTCTGCACATCTCTATAATCTGTGCTGCCAGCAGAAACACCCTCGCCTCATTGCCATCACCTACTGTACCCTATAGGGCGGGGGGGGGGGGGGTGTGTGTGTGTGTGTGTGTCTGGATCCACATGTGGATTGGGGGCAGCGCCTACAGGCCCACGATGGGGGGGGGGGGGACAGGATCTGCCACCAACAGCCCCACACTCTACATCTTTGCAATGGTGGCAGTGGAGGGACATGATGAAGGGCTGTGGGACCAGCTATCCCGGTCCTGCAGGGGAGAGGGCACCCTCCAAAGCACTGGATACAGATCTGTTTGTATCACACAGGGCACTGGCAGTAGGCCTGTATACGCTCAGATGCCCCCCCAACCACCATCTGACATTGACCAGCAGTGGCCACTGTCAGTCTTCACCCTGCAAGGTGCTCCAGCCATACACATGCTAACTGCAGACAGTCTGCTAGCTAGTACATAGTGCATGTTCCTGGAGGAACTGTGTGCACCCATAGATGGGATGTGAGCACACACACCAAGCAAGTATGTCAGTGATTGGGCCCCAGAACAGGGAACCCATAGATATCACCTAAAAAAAAAAATGCTGTTATAGCACTATGAGATAACCTAGCCATGCCATGGTCACTGATCAGTCAGGGTGAGAGTGACCTCACAGCATGACATGCTATGGCCACCCTGTCCATGCAGGTGGTGGTTGGGCACTACAATGTCCCAGCCATTGCCCTATGCCCTGTGCAGATGCATCCTGCCCAGGCCGCCCTGTCCGGGCCATACCCACAGTACCTTGCTCCTCATTATGCACATTGGAAGGCTAACACTGGAAACAGTGCAAGCATTGTGGGCTCAGTAAGGTGTAGGCAGCCACAGCACACTGGGTAAACATACACCCACTCCCACACCTATTTCAGCATTGTGCATGGATAGAGGTGGTTGGCAGCCCTGGCCGCCACACCAGTCCTGGGCACAGTGCAGGCATTTCTATAGTACTCAATACGGTTGGGGTCACTCCCCAGGGTGGTAAACACTGTTGGTAACAAACACTGAACCACAATCCACAGATATCAGAAAGGTTGCTATGATGAATCTCTGTCAACAAATTGTGTTTAACATAGGATGTGTTATCTGACATTAATCAGAGCAACGTTTTGATATATGTGTAATGTGTTCCCAAGTTTAGGATGGCATTGCTAAGGTATGCAGGTGCTAGTAATGGGAAATGCTAGTCTGTGCAGGGCCCAACAACCTGACGCTCCATGAGGCATTGGATAGTGGAGCCTGTGGGTGTGGGTGTTTGTGCCGCTGCTCTAGGGCAGAGGTTTCCAACTCCAGTCCGGGTGGGCCAAACACGGTTCTGGTCTTCATGCTGTCCCTAATGAATATGCATGGTTACATTTGCATACAATGGGGGTGGGGCATGCAATTACATCTCATGCATATTTATTAGGGACATTCTGACAACCTGAATGGTGTTTGGCCTTCCAGGCCTGCAGGTGGGACACTCTGCTCTAGGGATTGCACATGTTAATGGTGTCTTTGATCTGTAGGGTAAAATATAGGCATTTATGGCATGTTTCATTTATCTGCAATAAAGGTTCTGTCTTTCTTACCACGGTTTAGTACGGGTAAAATATAGGGACATGGTTTGCAGGGGGCCACAGCTGGGACTTGAACCTGTGACCCTCTGCCCCTGACCACACTGGCTGTGTGTACTGCACCACACTGTTGCCACAGAGGCAGATCATTCCCTGGGGATACCATGACTGTAAATCAAACAGATCGTGTCTGTTGCAGTGCATGGCACACACCTAAACGGGGCTTGGCCGTGGCCTGCAGCTACCACTGCCCCCTCCACCACCACCACGCCTCCGCCACCATGCTGACATGCCCTTATGCCAGTGGTGCTGGTGGTGCACAGTCCCAGGCCAGCCAGTGTGCGGGTAGGCAGCTGCCTATGGTGTGGGTTCTCGGGTGGGGGTGCCTACATGGACATGCGCGCTTCTCCCCAGCACCACCTGCCAGTGTTATGTGCCCTTGGGGGTACCTGCTGGGTAATATCCCCTGGGACACTGTGGGAAACACACTCGTGCCCATGTTGGACCCTCGTCAGTTGCTGTCTTGCTGCTTCACCCTTTCGGCATTCCTATGTGCCACCTAGGCATCTGCCTAGTCCGCACTGTGCCCCAGCTGCACCACAGCATGTGCCGCCTGCAGCCCTCTGTATCCCATTTCCAGCATCAGTACAGTTGCCCTTTCTTACGTGCCCACTCTGCTGTTGCGGCACATGTGCACGCCATAACAAACCTGCCCAATATAAATGAGACAAAACCCTGATCACTGCTATTTCAATGTTGGATCATTCACTTTGTAGGGGGACAGAGAATAGACCCTTCCAAATATGATATCTTCTTTTGTATGCATTGTCAGTAGTGTTGCTTTATGTTTATCATTAATATCACTATTGGCCAGCTTGGTTATTGGGATTTAAAATGTGGTTCTGGTCATTTTATCTGTTTATTTGCCTTTTTGGTTCCTGTACATGTATCACTACTATCACGTTTTTGGGTTCCCTGCCTTTGCTGTACATCGCTGACTGAAATGGTTTCTCTGACCTGCAAATGTGCCTAGCGTGAGGTTTTCACTGGCACTAATTTTCTGAGCTTCATTTCACGGCGTTAGTGTGCAAGGAGCCACTCCACACCCACTCTCCGCCCATTGACCCCCTTCTCTCCGCTCTTGGGGAGCCTTCCTCCACCCTCTGAGGAGCCTTTCTCCACCCTCGGCGCACCTTACCGCCGCAGCAGACGTTATCGCGCGATACGTGATATTATCACACGATAATGCGCCATTATCGCCCGATAACGTCATGTATCGTGCGATAACGTCGCATCTGCACCGTTAGCGCCGTTTAGTAAACATACCCCTTAGTGAGGTATGGCCTCCAAAACTGAACATCCTATTCCAAGTGAGGCCTCACCAGTGACTTATACAGGGGCATTATCACCTTCTCCTTTCAGCCAGTTATGCCCCTCTCTATGCAGCCTTCTGGCATTGGCCATCAGCTTCTCACACTGATCTTTAGACACTATCACACTGATGTCTCTCTCATAGTCCATGCATATCATCCTCTCGCCCCCTATCACATACTGTTTTTTTTAAATTTCTGCATCTAATCTTTGCAGTTCTTTGCATTAATTCTTAACTGTCAAGCATTAGACCTTTCTTCTAATTCTGTAGATCATTTCTCATGTGGTCATTTCCCTCTGGGGTGTCTACTATGTTGCAAATCTTCATGTCATTTGCAAAAAGGCAAACTTTTCCTTATAGTTTGTCAACACAAGCTTCTGTGAATGCTGTCGTAGCTATTCCATTTCCATGTCTATCTTTGCCAACCATCTATGGTCCTTCTCCGGGATTTTCTCCCATGAACACAGAACAGAAGTACTTGTTCAGCATTTCTGCTTTTTCCTTGTCACGCTCCACACAGGGGTCCTCAGTATTTTTCGGTCTTACAGTTCCACTTCTGGCCCTCCTTCTCTCTTCCACATATTTGAATAAAGTCTTGTCATCTTGATTTACATCTTTAACCATTTTTTCTGATTTCTCTCTTTACCTCTTTGAGCTTTACCCAGTATTCTTTTCTGTGTTCCTCTTTTTTGTGATCTTCTGTACTGTGTGAATGCTACGTTTTTTGCCTTTATTTTTTTCAGCCACTTCCTTACTTTCCTTCTCTTGCTTTTATTGACTTTCCTTACATAAAGTCCAGTGGCCATTTTTTTTAGCTCCTTTCAGTTTGGCCCACTGCCTTTCTCTTATCTCCCCCCATCCTGCAAGCTCTGTCTTCAGGTACTTCCCCATTTTACTAAAGTCAATGTGTTTGAAAAACAAAAGAACAGGACCTTACGAAATGATTCCTGGGTGTGGCCTGATGACACAGTAGTAGTGCTGTACACAGCCGCATGGGAGATCCTGGGTTTGCACCTCAGGCTAACTGGAGCTAAGTATGTTTCAGGGACAGTGTACATAGCCCTTGAAGGTATAGAAAGTCCCAGCTATTGCAGAATGACCTACTGAGCAGACTCGCGGCACATGCACAATCTGTAGCAATGTAATTACTGGGCTAGCCAGGAATGGGTAAATGGTTAAATATTAAGAACATATAGGGGAACATATAGGGGAAGCAGTCACACCAGTTTTTGTCCTAGCTGAGACTCCTTATGTGCTCTGAAAGCCTGAGGAAAAGGAGTAGAAATTATGGACCAGCTGAAATGGTATTGAGGAGATCTCCTGCAAAGACTGCAATAAAATGAAATCTGCTTGATGACTGAAAGGAATAACCTTGTGAACGAGCATAAATATTTTTGTCTTATATTGCTTATCGCGGTAATCGCAATTACGAGGTGACAAATCTAATTGCATATGTACTGCATACCATAGGGAGAATATTGTTTTATACAATCATTTGCCCAAAGTGTGCTTGCAAGCATAATGCACAATTATTATTTCTCACGTTTTCTGACTTAGAAAGACGAAAGGCTACGTTGACGATGCCAGGATTAGAAACTCTTACTCCTGCAATTACATCTCACTTTATAACAGTCTATTGACTTTTTTCCCACAGGAATTTATCCAAAGCTTTTTTAAACTCAGCTACACTAATTGCTTTTATCACATCCTTGGGCAATGAATCCAAAACTTAACTATGCATTGAGTGAAAAATGTATTTTCTCCTATGTTTTTAAATGTATTACTACTACTAATCATTTGTACAGCGCTACAAGTGTCATGAAGAAGTCCCTTCAGAGCCTATAAAGATAGGGCAAGATGAGGGTTTGCTTTCAGAAACTGACAGGCAGTCTGAGCACATGGCTCAGTGTTTGCAAAGCAGAAGTAAACAAAGAGAGTCACGAGCTAGAAAGACACGCTCCTGCAGTGACGTATTCCCTAGCTCAAGAGGTAATGAGGTTCACCTGTTTCAGGGCAGGGCACAGCTAAGCCCTGAGAGTTACAATGATAAAAACTGGACATTAGCTTGGAGCAAGCGGAGCCAGAGGGGGAACTGGAAGGAGAACGAGAGCCAGAGGAGGAACTGGAGTCAGAGCCAGAAAGGAAGCCAGCAAAGGAGCACGCTGACTAGAAGGAGTCAAGGAGGAGTGAGAACCAAGGGAGTCATATTCCTGAGGCCAGAAGGAAGCAACCCAGGACAGGGGTTGTCTGGCAAAGGCAGGAGAGAAAAGAATCTTCCCGAGAGGCAGGCTTGGCAAAGCTCATATGCTCCTAAGAGAGAGACAGGCTGGTGGGAGAATACCGGTACGTCTGAGGGGAAAGTTAATAGGCTGAAAGGCAAGCAAACAAAAGGAGGAGGAAATAGCCAATGCAATAAAATGGGGGGATAAGACATTTTTCAGATATATTAGTGAGAAGAGGAAGGGCAAAAGTGGTATTGTCAGACTCAAGGGTACAGGGGGGGAATATGTAGAAGCTGATAAGGATAAAGCGGAATTGCTTAACAAATATTTTTGTTCTGTGTTCACAGATGAAGAACCAGGAGCAGGACCTCAGAAAACACCCACAAATAAGAACAGAAGTGAGGGACATCTTGAACAATTTTCAGAAGACTGTGTTCGTGAGAAACTATCTCAACTTAAAGTAGACAAAGCGATGGGACCGGATGGGATACACCCTAGAGTGCTGAGGGAACTTGGGGACGTTCTAGCAACTCCACTGACTGACCTTTTCAATGCCTCGTTGGAGTCGGGAGTGGTGCCAAAGGACTGGAGAGAGGCTCATGTGGTGCCTTTACACATAAGCGGAAGTAAGGATGTGGTTGAAAACTACAGGCCGGTTAGTTTAACTTCAGTGGTGAGTAAATTAATGGAAACGCTGTTGAAAGAGAAAATAGTGAGGTTTCTGGAGTCCAGCGGATTACAGGATCCGAGGCAGCATGGATTCACCAGAGGCAGGTCTTGTCAGACAAATCTGATTGATTTCTTTGACTGGGTGACCAGGGAGTTGGACCGAGGGAGAGCTCTAGATGTGGTGTATTTAGATTTCAGTAAAGCCTTTGACACTGTTCCTCACAGGCGACTTATAAACAAACTGAGCACCCTAGGGATGGACCCTAAAGTTACTGCTTGGGTTAGAAATTGGTTGGGTGGGAGGCGACAAAGAGTACAAGTAAATGGAGCTCACTCTGAGGAGAAGGATGTTACCAGTGGTGTGCCCCAGGGATCTGTCCTTGGTCCGATTCTTTTTAACATCTTTGTTAGTGATATAGCGGAAGGGCTGTCGGGTAAGGTTTGCCTCTTTGCGGATGATACCAAAATCTGCAATAAAGTAGACACCCAGGAAGGTGTAGATAACATGAGGAGGGATCTAGCTAAGCTTGAAGAATGGTCTAGAATTTGGCAGTTGGGATTTAATGTTAAAAAATGTAAGGTCATGCATTTGGGCTGCAGCAATCCAAGGGAGCAATACAGCATAGGAGGTGAAGTACTTTTGTCCACTAAAGAAGAGCGGGACCTAGGCGTAGTTGTGTCCGATGATCTTAAAGTAGCTAAACAGGTAGAAAAGGCGACGGCAAAAGCTAGAAGGATGCTTGGGTGCATACGGAGAGGAATGGCTAGCAGAAAAAAGGAGGTGATAATGCCTCTGTATAAGTCTTTGGTGCGACCTCATTTGGAGTATGGTGTGCAATTCTGGAGACCGCACCTTCAAAAGGATGTGAACAGGATGGAGTCGGTGCAGAGGGTTGCTACTAAGATGATTAGTAGTCTTCATTATAAAGCATATGAGGACAGACTTAAGGATCTTAATATGTACACCTTAGAGGAAAGGTGGGATAGAGGTGATATGATTGAGATGTTTAAATACCTCCGTGGCATAAATGTTCAGGGAGAGAGCCTCTTTCAATTGAAAGCAAGTTCTGCGACGAGGGGACATGGGATGAGGGTGAAGGGAGATAGATTCAGGAGTGATATGCGGAAATATTTCTTTACGGAAAGAGTAGTGGATCCGTGGAATAGTCTCCCAGTGGAGGTGGTAGAGATGAGGACAGTAACTGAATTCAAAAAAGCATGGGACCAACACAGAGGATCTCTAAAGGTAAAAAGTGGACTGTTGTAGTTGTTGTTATGGAAGGACAGACTAGATGGGCCTTGTGGTCTTTTTCTGTCATCATGTTTCTATGTTTCTGTGTTTCTATGTTTCTAAACACAAGCTGTGTTTGAGAACCAGTCTAACCCTGCAAGTTTGAATCTAGCTATAAAGCAATTCCCTATAGTTACCAGAAAGTAGCAAACTCCCTGAACAAAGACTACAGCATATATGGTAGTTTACAACCCTGCTCAGGAGAGTGTTACCGAGAGAAACCACGTGAGCTCAGAGAAACTGTTTCAAAGATCAGGATAGCAGCTTACTGCCACACCCTGCTAGTCCTGATGCTGAGGAAATGCAGATAGACTCTGACTATAATGAAATAGTGGATGATCGGATGGACTGTACATTATCTTTGGCTGACCATGTGAATTCCCTATGCTGAATAGTGTCTGTGAGAGACGGTAAAAGCAGCAGAAGAAAAGGGAACATTTTCTTTGCTAATTGAAGCTGTTGTGATTTTGTTTTGTATCAAGCACTGCACGTTTAAAGCCTGAAGCTCACAAGGCTAACTTACCTGAGTTCATGTATAATTTCCTCAAGCGAATTGTACAGCATGTTTTGTCCTGAGTTATTCACTTGCATTTAATCCGCCGGGAAGGGGAAAATAAATTCTTGTCATTGCCTGAAACCACCTGACTGCAACTCATCTGTGCTCAAAGGGTAAAGGGACTTACATTCCCAGAAGGCCTTGCGAAGTTAAAAGCAAGCCCACGCTCTCTGAGGCAGGAACACCACAGACAGACCAAGTCTCAGCGCCCTAGGCGTTGGGCTGGCCACCGTGAGGGTGACACAAGGTGCATGCAGTGCTATACATATAGATATAAGACACAGCCCCTGCTCATCAGAGCTTACAATCTAATCAAGATGAAAAAACATTGCAAAACTGGGGACTAGAGAACGGTAAGATGCGCAAGTAGTGGACAAGAGAGTGAGGAGCATCAGGACTAGTAAGACTAATAAGAGAAAATATTTTTTCATTCAACGTGTAATCAAACTCTGGAATTCATTACCGGAGAATGTAGTAAAAGCTGTTAATGTAGCTGGGTTTAAAAAAGGTTTGGACAAGTTCCTGGAGGAAAGGCCCATAAACCATTATTAAAAGGGACCCAGGATATCAATGCTTGACCCAATACAAGCATTGTGGAACCTGCGTGTTTTTTGGGTAAACTACTGGGTACTGTCGCCAACCTCCTCCTGGTGGCCGGTGGCTGAACGGGAAGGTTGGGCATATAGTTAATTTTAGGAGAGGAGGGGTTTTTAAGGCCAGGTGTAGCCTGGTCTATGTAGTCCTGCTCCTGGTGCAAATAAGTCATGTAAGCCAAAGTGGAGGGAGAATAAGGCTTTTATTTCCCTTTTCACAAAAAGATTCGTTGGGCTACAAAAATTAAAGAAAGTCCTTCTTTTCAGGCATAAACCAAACTCAAGGTACAAAGTAAACTGTTATAATCTTCACAGTTGTAGAAAGGAAATTAACCAAGGATTCTTTCAACATTGGAGTAAATTACATGTCTGAACATTCTTCTTTCATTCAGCTCAAATATGAAAACTTCTTAAGGTAATATTTGTATGGCTCACAGTTCTGGCAGTGATTCCAAATCACCCACAACACACATGGAACAATCCATCAATTCCTCCTGAGATGAGGACATAGGGTCTATAAGCTCCACTTGCATCGGTTCTAAATCACTATTATCCTCTTCTGAGCTGGGGCTTTCTCTGGCTGTTATCACTGGCCAGTCCTTATTTCTGTTCCCTTGTTTTCCATACAGTTGTTCTAAGGTTCTTAAATGAGCATGGCCTATTTTATTGCCTCTATATCTTGGCTGGTGAAACTCTGGCCTGCTTTCTCTTCTTTTAAACTGGGCATCTGTTTTATAAGGGCTTCTAGCAGCTGAGCCTTTCTTCATGAATAAAGAATCATCATACCTTGGTTTCCTGTAATAGGTATAACTGGAAGTGTCTTCCTCAGGTATTTCCCTTAGGACCCAGTCTCTCTGGCAATCTTTCTCTTGAAAGCTTCTGGTACCTTTCAATCTGGTCTCCGGGCTTTCTGGCAAGCGTAGGCCTCTCTCCAAGCCTGGCTTCCTGCTTCTTAGCTCTTTACCTCTGGAGTTTCTGGCTACCACGACTTCCACAGGACTGACTCTCCTCCGTCTGTCTTTCTCAGGGAACTCTGGTTCTCTTCCAGTTCCTGCAGCCGTGCCACTAGTCCTGGTTCCACTGCTCCTTTTCTCAGCAGTGCTCTCCTTTCTGGTGCTACTCTGCTCTCCGGTGCTGCTCTGCTCTCCGGTGCTGCTCTGCCCTCCGATGCTGCTCTGCCTTCTGTCTCCAGCCTCTCGCTTATAAAGGTTTTCTGCCTTTGAGCTTCCCGGGCTAGTTCTCAGGTGCTGCTGATTAGCTAGGTGTGTCCACTCAGCCTCTGTAAGTGCATGCCTGCTCCCTCTAGCTGTTTTGCTAGGCAATTGCATTCTCTGCACCTCATTTGTTTTGGGACAGACAGCTTCTTTTCCTATGTCCTCATTTTTATTAGCTCCTGCTCTATGACATATCCCCCTTCTTAAAATATTACGGGCTGAGTTATCATTTTCCCTACAGCATGTAATTCGCGACATGGCATCAGCATTATAATGCAGCTTCCCTGCTCTATGCTCTACCTTATAGTCATATGGTTGCAACGCCATATAGTTAGACCCTTTTCCTGATGACGCCATGAGAGCCAATCTTTCATGCCAATGTCAGAGGACATTTATGTGATAGACTTGGTTGTGTCCCTTTTTGTCCTTATCACATACGAGCCTGGACCAAGTGATTTGACCACTGTATACGGTCCTCTCCACTGGGCTTCAAATTTTGGGGTAGGTCCGGACACTAAGACTACCACTTTCTCGCCTACACTTAGTTGCCTAGGCTTTGTATCTCTGTCATAATATCTCTTTTGCTTTTGTTGGCTATCTTTCAGCTTTTCTTCTGCGAGACGAGAAGTCCACTTTAGACGACTCCTCAAGTTTTTCAAAAATTGGGGTACTCCCACTTCAGTTTCTACTGGTTCAATCGATTGTTCACGCAGGATATCTAACACTCCCCTAGGTGATCGTCCGTACATCAGTTTGTATGGCGAGATGCCTAGGGAAACCTGTGTTCGCTCCCTACAGGCATATAATATGAAGGGTAGCATGTTATCCCATTCTGTCATTTCCCCGTCCAAAGCACGTCGGAGCATCTGCTTTATGCTTTGGTTCATTCTTTCCACCAACCCATTGCATTGGGGGTGATAGGCAGCTGTCTTGAGATGGTGGATGCCAAAGGTGTCCCGCACCTGGGCCAAGTATTTGGACATAAAATTTCCTATGTCCTCATTTTTATTAACTCCTGCTCTATGATAGTACTCGTGACCTGGACTGGCCACTGTTGGAAACAGGATATTGGGCTTGATGAACCTTGGTCTGACCCAGCATGGCATATCTTAAGTTTTTATGTAGGATACAAAAGCAGCCTCAAAAAGGTGGGTTTTTAGCCTGGATGTGAATAGGACTAGAGAAGGAGCCTATTGCACTGACTCAGTTAGTTTGTTTCCGGCATATGGAGCAACAAGATGGAATGAACGAAGCCTGGAGTTGGCAGTGGCAGAGAAGGGCACACATAAAAGGGATCTGACAGAGAAGCAGAATTCCCAAGGATGAGTGTAGAGCAGTGGTTCTCAACCTTTTTTGTACCGTGACCCCTTTTACCATTGGTCAACTTGTGGTGACCTCCAATGATAACATCAAATGCGTCTCTCTTCCTTTACCGTTAATGCATTGTTGCTGTAATCATTTGTTAAATTATTAATATATTATAGGCCTTTGCAATATGTTTTTATTTATAAAATTTACTTATTTAAACCACAATAATTAATCACAATAACAAGTAACAATATTTGATTTCAAAATTATTATGATTTGTAGTCAAATCACTAATATGAAATAAAATTATTTTTTCTACCTTTGTTGTCTGACCAATTTATTCTCTGATCATGCTGGTCCTGATCTGAGGCTTCTGTTTTCCTGTCTTCTCTTAGCTCTCTTTCTGTGGTCTATGGTCCATCTGCCATTTCTTATCTTTTCTTTCATTTTCTTCACTTCTTTCCATCAGCCTATTTCCAGTCCCAGTAACCCTCCCCAGTATCAGCCCCTTTCCAGTCCTCACTCCCAGTATCTTCCAATGTCAACTTGCATTCCCATGACTGCCACTGGTGTCCATTCCCTTCCAGTCCCCCTCCTTCCCCACTGACCAGTCCCTTCTAGTACAAATACCATGGCAGCCCCTCTCAGATCCACTCCCTTCCAGTTCCATTCTCCCATCCCCTTGTATCAGCCCATTTGTAGCCTTAGCCCCCAGTTTTCTTCCAGGGTCAGCAGCTCTATCCTCCCCTCCCCACAATCAGCCCATTCCCAGTCAAAGCCCCCCAATCAGCTCACTTCTAGTGCTAATCCCCCCCCTCAACCCCATTACCAGTGCTAGCCTCCCCTAATCAGCCCAATACCAGTCCTACCCCCCATCAGCTCATTACCAGTCCTAGCCTCCACTAATCAGCTCATTTCCAGTCATAGCCCCCCGATCAGCTCATTTCCAATGCTAGCCTCCCATCAGTCCATTACCAGTCCTACCCCACCCCATCAGCCCATTACCAGTCCTAGCCTCCCCTAATCAGCTCATTTCCAGTGCTAGTCCCCCCCCCTCAACCCCATTACCAGTGCTAGGCTCCCCTAATCAGCCCATTACCAGTCCTAACCCCCCATCAGCCCATTACCAGTCCTATCCCCCCATCAGCCCAGTTTCAGTCCTAACCTCACCGATCAGCTCATTTCCAATGCTAGCCCCCCATCAGTCCATTACCAATCCTACCCCCCTATCAGCCCATTACCAGTCCCAACCCCCCCTGATCAGTCCATTCCCAGTCCTAGCCTTCCCTAATCAACCCATTCCCAGTCCTAGCCCCCCATCTGCCCATTACCGGTGCTAGCTCCCCCTTCAGCCCATTATAATCCTAACCCACACTGTCTCTCACCTCTGTCCAGCATTTATCCCGTCTGTCCAGTATGTCCCCCTGTCTCTCCCCTTTGTCCATGCCAGCCCCCCTCCCTCCATGTCAGCCCCCTCCCTCCATCCATCCATATTAGCTCCCTCCCTCCATGCCAGCCCCCATCCCTCCCTCCCTCCATCCATGTCAACCCCCCTCCCTAGATTCCTCCCTATATGTATGTCTGTCCCCTCCCTCTATACCTCCCTCCATGTCAGCCCCCCTCCCTCCATCCATTCATCCATGTTTGTCAGCCCCCCTCCCTCCATCCCTCCCTCCATGTCAGCCCCCCTCCCTCCATCCATCCATTCATATCAGAGTGGAGGAGTGGCCTAGTGGTTGGGGCAAGGTACTTCAGGCCGGAGGATCGGGGGTTCAAATCCCACTAGAGGACAGTAACCTTGGGCCGGAAGGACTGGGGTTTCTAGTCCCACAGGTTCTCCTTGTGGTCTTGGGCAAGCCACTTAACCCTCCATAGACCATGTTCCCTGTAAAATAGTTATCTCCAAGTTATAATGCCCTGTTCAATGTAATTTCAGTTTGTTCAATGTAAACCGCCTTGATATCATGAAAGGCAGTATATAAGAAATGTTAAATAAATATCAGCCCCCTCCCTCCCTCTGTCCATGTCAGTCCCCTCCCTCCCTTCATCCCTTCATGTCAGCCCCCCTCTGTCCATGTCAGCCCCCTCCCTCCATCCCTCCATGTCAGCCCCCATCCCTCCCTCCCTCCATCCATGTCAGCCTCCCTCCATGTCAGCTCCCCTCCCTCCATCCCTCCATCCATATCAGCTCCCTCCATCCATGTCAGCCCCTCCTACCTCCATGTCAGCCCCCCCTCTGTCCATGTCAGCCCCCCTCCCTCCATCCATCCATATCAGCCCCCCCTCGCCCCCTGTCCATGTCCATGTCAGCCCTTCCCTGTCAATGTCAGCCCCCCCTCTGTTCATGTCAGCTGTGTTGCAGGTTCCCGGCCCCCTCATCCCCTCTCCCCATGTCTGCCTCCCTTCTAATGAAGCCTTGGCTCCCTGCCTCTTAGGGAACCGCAGCTGTGCTTGTAATATCGTTGCGGTTCCGCCCGGTCGCTCGGCAGGCTCCGTGCAGCATTGTCCCGCCTCCAAAGGAAGTGGTAAAGAACTTCCTTTGGAGGCGGGACAATGCTGCATGGAGCCCGTCGAGAGACAGGAAGGCTCCGCAACGGTTTTACAGGCACAGCCGCAGTTCCCTAAGAGGCAGGGAGCCGCAGCTGCATTAGAAGGAAGGGGGTGAGTTTGCTGCTGCCGAGAAGCAGACTCGGCAGTGGCAGCAACTTGTGTGCATTAAAAAAAATTTTTTTAACTTGGCGGAGATGAGGCGACCCCCGCTAAATCCTGTGGCGACTCCCGTGGGGGTCGTGACCCACAGGTTGAGAACCGCTGGTGTAGAGTGAGATAAGAGAGGAAAGGTAGTGAGGAGCTGCAGAATGAATGCACTTGAAGGTAAGTAGAAGTTTGAACAGGCTGTGGAAACGGACAGGGAGCCAGTGAAGTGACTTGAGAAAAGGGGTGTCTTGATCATAGTGACACTGACGGAAGATAAGCCCTGCAGCTGAGTTTTGAACAGATTGAAGGGGAGAAAGATGATTCAGAGGGAGACCAGTGAGAAGCAGGTTAAAATAGTCAAGATGGGAGGTGACTAGTGAGTGGTTGAGGGTCTTGGTAGTGTGTGTAGAAAGGAAGGGACAAATTTTGCCAATGTTATAAAGAAAGAAGCAACAGATTTTAGCTATTTGTTGGATCTGTGCAGAGAAAGAGAGAGTAGAGTCAAACATGACCTAAAGTTGTGACCTGAGGAAACAGGGAGGAGTGTAGTGTTATCCACAGAAATAGAGAAGGGAGGAAGTGGGGAGGTAGGCTTAGGGGGAAAGATAAGGAGCTCAGTTTTGGTTATGTCCAGTTTCAGATGGCGGTGAAACATCCAGGCAGCAATATCGGATAAGCAGGCAGAGATCCGGGCCCGGATTCCTAGAGAGATTTCAGGCGCAGAGAGGTAGATCTGAGCAGGGCCAGTGCTAGGGCTTCAGGCGCTCCCCTGCAACCTATAGATCGGTGCCTCCTCCATCGTTGTAATTAATGGTTGCTATCCGCCACCCCCTTTTTTTTCCAAAACTCCTTTGTGAACTTTTTTCACATGCTAGTATTTCTCCTTCAAATTGAATGTTGTAAGAAAATTGACGTGAAGGGGCAAATGCATAGCTAGATTAAAAGTAAGTACTGAACAGGACTTAGTATCGTATGAACAGGCTATGATAGTCCAAGGTTTAATATGATCAACAAACAAAATCAATTTATTTAATCAAAAAAAGGACGTTCTACAAAGGTAACAACCACTTAGCAATTAATTCACTAATGTCTAACTGGGCACATGACTCTCAATAGCAAACAAGCCTTTCTTGAGCAATGCTGGATTGGTTGATGACATCTGTCTAATATTTACTTTCAGATGAGTCACATCCAAGAAAGAAAGGAATCTGAAGAGCAATGTTGAATAAATCACTTTATTGATTGATTCACCATAAAGTGAGTGGAGGAGTAGCCTAGAGATTAGAGCAGTGGCCTGGTGACCAAGAGACCAGGGTCTTGTGGCCTGGGGCAAGTCACTTTACCATCCATTGCCTCAGAAGAAGGGCCTGGCAATCTACTTCCAGTTACACCTTGCCAAGAAAACCCAGGGGGTGCTAGCAACAGCATTGGCTTGATGGCACATACTGCATTGTATTTGTCACCAACAGAAGTAAAACCTAAAAATGTCAAAGAAAAGTCAAGTAGAAAAGCCTAAAAAGCAAAAGTGTCATAAAAAAGAAACCATATCAAGCAAAATATGTGGCAACTATCACTTCCACAAAAGGGGTGCTTTAGGGGTGTGTATGTGTATGTGGCACAGGCGGGATGCTTGTGAGTGTGAGAGGCAGAGGTGGGGTGCCTGTGTGTGTGTGTGGTGGAGGTGGTGTGTGTGTGTGTGTATGTGGCAACAATAGGGTGCCTGTGTGTGTGTGGCAGGCAGAAGTGGGGTGTCTGTGTGGTGGAGGTGGGAAGCCTGTGTATGTGTGTGTGTGGAGCTGAGGTGGATGCCTCTGTGTGTATGTGTGAGTGTGGCAGAGGTGGGAAGCCTTTGTGTGTGTGGTAGAGGAGGGGTGTCTGTGTGTATGAGTGTGTTTGGGGTGGAGGTGAGGTGCTTGTGTGTGTGTGTGTATTTGTAGTGTAGAGGTGGAGTAAATATCTGTCGTATGAAGCTGAGATACCTGTGTGTATGAATGTGTGATGGGTTCTTGAGGAAGAGGAATGTATTTTGTCAATATCTTGCACTCTTCCCTCCCCCTCCAACTACTCTCCTGCTGACTCCTCTGCTCTGTTCCCCTTCCAAACTCTCCCCCTTCATCAAAACCATAGCACTCCCCTGTCCTAAAATCTCCCCCTTCCTCACTTTTTCTAAGCACACCGCCCCTTTAAATGTTACCTGCCTTCTCTACCTCAGTCCCTCCTCCCCCCCCCCCCCCCCCAATATTTTGGTTGCTGCAAGGATCACTAGCTTTCCTCTTCCTTCTGCCTGTGGGAATCTGATCTCTCGCAGGCAGACTGAAAGCAAAGGTTTTTGCTGATTGCTGTCTGTCTGCCCACGGGAAATCAGTTTCAAGCAGGTAGAACAGAAGATCACTGCCACGATCAGTAAAGATGTTTGCTGATCGGGACAGTGCTTCTCTCTTCTGTCCACGGGAGATGGGGTCCCCATTGGCAGACAATGTGCATGCATCAGAGCTCTTCTGCCTGCAAGAAATGGGGTCCTTGGCTACAGATAACTGCATTGAAGCCGGGATCGCAGCAATGCTCTTCTGTTCTGCCCATGGGAATCCTGCGATCGCGGCAGGGCTCCTTTCTTCTACGCACGGGAGATGGGTCCTCATGGATAGACAGCTGTAATGAGGCTGTCATTGTGGTCCTGCTGTGAAGGAATTGTAGCCATGGGGGGTGGGGTGGAGAAGGGGAAAGCAATCCCAGGCAGACACATAAGAACTTTTTTAAAGCAGTGCCTACTTACTTCACACTGGACCAGACCACGGCACGATAGTCCTAGGCTTGTCAGTCAGTCCTCTTCTTCAAACTGCTGGTGTGCCAGAACCTTTAATTCCCGCCAAACTACTTGCTGCACAGCTGCACTGGGAGGTCCCTTGCACCAGAAGCAATAGCTGCTCCCTCCCTCCCTCTCTTCTCTATGGTTGTAGCAGCTCCTCATGGGATAGAAGGAGAGGGAAATCTGGAGGACATGTTGGGTAAGTGGCTGCTACAGTAAACACCTAACTACTTTATTTTAAATTGCATAATTGGCGTGATGGCTTGGCTAAAAATAACAACAGAATGCATTTATTTAATAGGTTTTTATATACTGCTTTATCATTTCAATCAAAGTGGTTTACATTGAAACTTAAACTTGGTAATGTACATTAAACAGGGACATCATTAACT
Organism: Ichthyophis bannanicus; assembly: GCA_033557465.1. Classification (NCBI taxonomy): domain Eukaryota; kingdom Metazoa; phylum Chordata; class Amphibia; order Gymnophiona; family Ichthyophiidae; genus Ichthyophis; species Ichthyophis bannanicus. The sequence continues at coordinate 840,985,252 of CM066036.1, read as the reverse complement.
TGGATTTTTCTGAGGCAATGGAGGGTTAAGTAACTTGCCCAAGGCCACAAGGAGTGCTGGTGGGAATTGAACCCTGGTCTCTGGACTCCCAACCCAGTGTTCTTAACCATTAGGCTACTCCTCCACTCCTTTATTTTAAATGGCAGATGATCAGCAGATGACGGTGCTTCCCGCCCTCGGCTTACCGTGTAGTGCCGGCCCTGGATCTAACAGTCGTCAGCATAAAGATGGTACTGAGAACCATGGGAGGAAATAAGTGCACCAAGGGACTGCGTGTAGAGAGAGAAAACGAGAGGTCCCATGACAGAGCCCTGAGGAACACCAACTGGGATGGCAGTAGAGGAGGATCCACCAGAACATACACTAAAAGTGCAATGGGAGAGAAGAAGAAAACCAGGCTAGAATAGAGCCCCAAAATCCAAGCATGGTGATGATCAACAGTGTCAAAGGCAGCAGAAAAGTCAAGAAGGGTGAGGATTAAGCAAAGGCCCTTGGATCTGAGTAAAGGCCGTTATAGTACTTTGTAACTTAATGGCGTGTCCCCTAAACTTCGTACTTTTTGAAAGAGTAAATAATCGAGTTGCGTGTACCCATACCACTCCACTCCGGATTTTATAAGCCTCTTTCATATCTCTCCTCTGCTTTCTCTTCTCCAAGATGAAGAGCCCGAACCTCTTTAGCTTTTCCTCATAGGAGAGTCGTTTCATCCCCTTTATCATTTTGTTCACCCTCCTCTTTACCTTTTCTAATTCCATTATATCTTTATTGAGATACAGTCACCAGAATTGCACAGAATACTCAAGCTGCGGTCGTCCCATGGAGTGATAGTGAGGCATTATGATATTCTTTGTTTCATTCTCTATTCCTTTCCTAATAAATCATAACAATCAATTTTTTTTTTTGGATGCTGCCATACACAGAGCAGAAGATTAACATATTGTTCGCCATGACACCTAGATCCTTTTCTTGGGTGGTAACTCATTGGCCACTCTCCAATTTTCAGTTACCGTAGACGATTTTAATGATAGGTTACAGATTATTAATAGCCTATCTGCAATTTCAGGTTTCAGTTCTTTCTGCATTCGGGGGTGTATACAATCTGGTCTGGGTGATTTGCTACTCTTGTCAATTTGACCTATTATATCTTCTATATTCAATTAAATTTGTTTCACTTTCTCTGAATCATTACCATTAAATACCATTTCTGACATGGGTAATTTCCTTATATCTTCCTTAATAAAGACCAAAGCAAAGAATTCATTTAATCCCTCTGCTATGGCCTTGTCCTCCACTAGTGTCCCTTCTACCCCATGATTATCGAATGGTCCAAATGATTCACTCATAGGTTCATTGCTTCAAATGCTTCAAAATTTAAAGCAATCCTGATCATCTTTAAAATCATCCACCATCTCTCGGCAGATGCACTCCAAGATATCATAACAAGGGATATCAGTAATAGACCAAGAAGGACCAATAATGACAACATGATCAGCACAACTGCAGGATACCCCAAGACTAAACAAACTACTTCAAGAAGAGCTCCTTCACTACTGGCGTCCACACTTTGGAACTTCCTCCCAACGAGCCTGAGGGCATTAAATGACATCATAGACTTTCACAAGGCCCTTAAAACCCTGCTCTTTACAGAAACCTATGAGCAGACAGACAACAGTCTCCACCCTAACAGTAATGCAACTACCTCTGCCAACTCGATACCCACTCATCCAAACTAGACATACGAGTTCATTGTATAATGTTGTTAAGTACTCTCATGTTAAAAGTAACCCTCCAATTGTGATGTGATCACTTTAATTGGAGGATAAGGTGGTATACAAATCTGTCTAAATAAAATAAATAAATGCACCTGAAAAAGATTTTATTATGAGGTTTTGTATCTATGGCAAGCTTCTTTTCAAATTCCTCTTTTTGCCTTCCTTATCCATGCCTTGAATCTAATTTTCAAGTGCTTATGCTTTATTAGGCTCATCTTTTCCATTTTTTGAAAGATGTTCTTATAGCTATAATAGCTTCTTTCACCTCATCTTTTAACCATGGTGGCTGTCATTTGGCCTTACTTCCGCTTTTTCTAATTCATGGAATGCATCTGGTCTGGGCTTCCAAGATGGTATTTTTAAACAGCATCTATAACTGATATAAACTCTTAACCATTGCAGTTATGTCTTTTAGTTGTTTTTTTTTCAATTTTCCTCATTTTATCATAGACTCCTTTTTGAAAGCTAATGCTAGCATGGTAGACTTCCTTATTGTCCTCACTCCAGTATATCAAGTCAAATTTGATCTTCCAATGATCATGACTGCCAAGTGGCCCAATCACAATTACCTATCATACCAAATCCTGCATTCCATTAAGGATTAGGTCTAAAAAAGCTCCACCTCTTGTTGGTTCCTAAACCAGCTACTCCATGAAGCAGTCATTTTTTTTTTCATCTAAGAACTTCTCTTCCCTAGCATGTCCTGATGCGACATTTATCCAGTCAATATTGGGGTAATTGAAATCACCCATTATTATTGTGCTGCCAAATTTGTTGACTTCCCTAATTTCTATTCATTTTCATCTGGTCAGGTGGGTGATTGTATACCACCACCACCATTCTTTTCTCCTTCATACACGGAATTTCTATTCATAAAGATTCCATGGCACAGTCTGTTTTTTGCAGAGTTTTTATTCTGTTTGATCCATAAGAACATAAGAACATAAGATATGCCATACTGGGTCAGACCAAGGTCCATCAAGCCCAGTATCCTGTTTCCAACAGTGGCCAATCTAGGTCATACGTACCTAGCAGTTTCCCCAAAAGACACAGTTTCCGCAATGCTTGTACTGGGTCAAGCATTGATATCCTGGGTCCCTTCTTAATAATGGTTTATAGACCTTTCCTCCAGAAACTTGTCCAAACCTTTTTTAAATCCATTTACACTAACAGCCTTTACTACATCCTCCGGTAACAAATTCCAGAGTTTGATTACACATTGAGTGAAAATATATTTTCTTTTATTAGTCTTAACTAGTTTACCCTGTAGCTTCATTACATGTCCCCTAGTCTTTCTATATTCTGATAACGTAAACAATCGATCTACGTTTACCCATTCCACTCCGTTCATTAATTTATAGACTTCTATCATATCTCTCCTAGCCGTCTCTTTTCCAGGTTAAAGAGCCCTAACCTTTTTAGCCTTTCTTCATAGGAGTATCCTTCCATCCCCTTTACCATTTTGGTGGCTCTTCTCTGAACCTTTTCTAATAACGCTATATCCTTTTTAAGATACGGCGACCAGAATTGCACACAATAATCAAGGTGCGGTCTCACCATGGAATGATATAGAGGCATTATAATATCTTTTGTTTTATTTTCCATTCCTTTCCTTATGATACCTAGCATTCTATTTGCTCTCTTGGCCGCCGCTGCACACTGGGCCGAGGGTTTTAACATGTTATCCACAATGATGCCTAAATCTGTTTCCTGGGTGGTGGTTCCTAATGTGTAATCTTGCATCGTGTAACCATAGTTTGGGTTGTTCTTCCCTAGGTGCATAACTTTGCACTTGTCCACATTAAATTTCATCTGCCATTTTGATGCCCAGTCTTCCAATGTATCAAGATCCTCTTGCAATTTTCCACAATCCTCTTGGGTTTTAACAACTTTAAATAATTTTGTGTCATCTGCAAATTTGATAACCTCACTCGTTATTCCACTTTCCAGGTCATTTATGAATATGTCGAAAAGCAGCGGACCCAGCACAGATCCTTGGGGTACACCACTATCACCTTTCTCCATTGGGAAAATTGGCCATTTAGCCCTACCCTCTGCTTTCTATCTTTTAACCAGTTCTTGATCCACAGTAGTACACTGCCTCCTATCCCATGACTCTTTAGTTTTGCCAAAAGTCTCTGATGAGGGACCTCGTCAAAGGCTTTCTGAAAGTCCAGATACACTATATCAACCGACTCACCTTTGTCCACCTGTTTATTCACACTTTCAAAAAAACATAACAGATTAGTAAGACAAGATCTTCCTTGTCTAAAGCCATGTTGGCTGTCTCCCATTAGGCCATGACTATCTACCAGTTTTCCCGGTACTGACGTGAGGCTCACCGGTCTGTAGTTTCCCGGATCACCCCTGGAACCCTTTTTAAAAATTGGTGTTACATTGGCGATCCTCCAATCTTCAGGTATTAGAGATGATTTTAATGATAGTTCACAGATTACTAATAGCAGATCCAATGTCCTCTTAACACATAGAGCCATCTTTCCATCAATTCAAGCTACCCTATCACCAGAGCCAGCATGGCCATCAGGTGAACTAGGCAGCTGCTTAGAGTGCCAGTGATTCAGGGACACACTACCACCTCTCTCTGGGACCTGCAACAGCAGCAATGGTCTCATATAGGTCCGCAGCACTTTACCTTAAATCTCTGGTGCTATGAGGTTGTTTGATTCCCGACCAGCGAAGACCCGATGCCGACTTCCTGTTTGCAGGAGCAGGGGTGGGTGGGTGGGCACAAGGGATGAGTTTTGCCTAAGGTGCCTTATCTCCTTGCACCAGCCTTGCCTATCACTGCAATATAATTTATACCCTGTTATCACAGTGCCCCATTGGCTATTCTCCTTTTAGCAGGACTGTGAGATGTCTGTTATCTCTACTTCTTCATTCGGTGCTACATATTGTAAATCTCCCATCTTATTTTTTAGGCTTCTGGCAGTTGTATAAGGACAATTCAAAGTATGTTTTTGGTTTATATTTACAACACGCTTAGCAGTTGACAGGAATAATTTACAATCTTTCAGCTTTTTCTGCTCTTTACTTAAGGCACCTGGACTACTTCTGCTCTTATTGTGCAACTCTATCGGGATGCTCTGTCTTTCCTATTTTGATAGTATTCTTCAAAGATACCTCACTCCAAACAATGCACCCCTGAAAAACCGTCGGCTTTCCCTCAGGTTCTAGTTTGTAGCTGCGCTACCTACTTTTTAAATGTTAGCGCCAGCAGCCTAGTTCCATCTTGATTAAGATGGAGCTCATCTTTTTGAAATAGAATCTCTTTTCCTCAGAATGTTGCCCAGTTCCAAATAAATCTAAATCCCTCTTCCCTGCACCATTGTCTCATCCGTGCATTAAGACTCTGAAACTCTGCCTGTCTCTTTGGTTCTGCGCATGGAACGGGGAACATTTCTGAGAATGTTATCCTAGATGATCTTTGCAGTTTTCTTGGTCATGTGTGTCTTGATAAGTGGAACTGACATTTCATCCATCATTCTGTGGTTTTCTTAAGGGTGAAGTCATTATGCAGTGAATATCTGTCCCTGCAACCTTCTATATATAGGGAGAACATTTCGCCCTATACGAATTTGATTGTGTGAACATATATCTAGGATTAAAACTAAAAACACATCGGCGCCTGTAGTCCTGTATTGTATGGACCATCAACATCTGTATATGGATATTTCATGGAGAGCTCTTGATTATGTGTCAGCTGATCCACAGGGAGGCAATCGTGAACAACGTCTTCAGTTGCTTGAACAAATGTGGATCTTCAGGTTATCTACGGTGGAACCACAAGGTCTTAATAAAGAACTTGATTGGACTAGCCTCCTCTGAGGTTTCACGTCATTGTTGCTCAAATTTAATGGATTAGTTGGATCTCATGATGTATATAGCTGTGATTGGTTCCAACTAGCATTTAACTGCGGTTCCTATTTTGTGGCTTTAGATCGTAAATGAGTATGCGCTGGCGTCCGAAAAGATTTGGGGAAGCCAGAGTTTGGTTTGCAGTTGAGAAAAGCGTTGAAACAGGGCATAAAAACTTGGTTTGCCCGAAACGCAGTACTGTGTTCTGGTTACAAACTGCGGACATTTGAGAGATGGACATCTATACTGAGGTTTAAAATAATCATGACTCAGTTTCCTATGGACAACAGATAAGTAAATTTTTATTGATTGTCACTCTGGTTGGTTCCATCGATTTTTCACATATAATGAGGTTGGAAGTAATACAATTTTGAATACGTTTGGTATAGGGCATACCATTTTATGGTGTTTTTTGCCTACAGTTTAAAGCTCTGGTTGGGGCTTATTAAAATTGAGTAAAACGGAAGTATTGTCATGAGAGGTAATTTTGGTTTCCTCATGGCTACTCTTCCAACATTAATACATTCATATACACACATTTTAGCTCATGATCTTCATGTTTTTTGTTCTATTTTTGTTTTTGAGTGGATTTATATAGAGCAATAGTTATTTTGAATTGTTAAATCATAATCTATAGCAGAGATTGGACCACGCATCTAACCAAAGTACAAGCTGTATTGACCGGCCTGCGGAAGGCTGGATTGATGGCCAACCCAAAAAAATGTTTTCTGGGAGGTTGTGACATTCAATACCTGGGGTATTTAATCAGGAATGGACAAACATGACCTCAGCTATGGAATGTAGATGCCATTGCACAGGTCCCCATCCCGAAATCGAAGAAAGAGGTTCATGCCTTCTTTAGACCGATTGGCTATTACTGCCGGTTCATCCCTAATTTTTCAGAGGTGGCGGAGTCATAAACCAATATTCTCTGGAAGAGAGCTCCCGAATGGATCCAGTGGTCACCAGACCTGGACTTCTAGTATCTCAAGAAAACCGTGAACCAGTCCTGAGTAGCCCTGATTTCTCTCTACCATTTATTGTCCTGAATAGCCCTGATTTCTCTCTACCATTTATTGTGCAAACTAATGCCTCAGAGGTAGGCCTGGGAACTGTTTTGGCCCAAGAAGTCAGGGGTGAAGAACATCCCATAGCCTTCATCATCAGAAAACTGCTTGCTCGAGAGAAGCATTATGCAGTGATTGAGAAGGAGGCCCTTGCTGTCAAGTGGGCACTTAAACTTTCAAATAGTACCATTTATGCTAATAACGAACAACCAATCCCTCAAGTGGCTGGCTCAGCAGAAAGAGTCCTACAGCCATATTATGCGGTTGTTCTTGAGTCTCCAACCCTAGCACTTCCAGGTCTGTCATAGGGCTAGTCAGGCTCACCTGAACAGGGACTTCTTTTCCTGGGTGGAGGTGCCTGGGGCATGGTTAAGCTGAGGGGGAGATGAGATCTATAGAGTTTTGCCCATCCCTCTCCAGAGGGATTATCAACAGGCCCCTTTAAGAGAGTCTGCAGCCCAGAATTCAGGGCTGGGAGGGCGTGGCTCACAGAAGGAGGTTAAAAACACAGCAGGCTGCAGAAGGGAGAGCAGCCCATGGAGCACCCATGAAGCCAGGAGTTTGTTCAAGGCAAACAATACAAAGGTAAGAACTTTAACTGGGCAAGGAAGGAACTTTTACTGGGCTAGAAGAAGGGCCGGGAGACCAGCTTTGTGGAGGCTGAACAAACTGGGTTTGAATAAAAACATGCTTTGTTTTCCCTGAACTGCTGTCTGTTTGATGTTTTAACAGAAAACCCCTTCCTACTGCATGCCCCACTACCACAGCATGCTGATGAACCGAATGCTTGCTAATGGATGTACAACTCTAGCAGGCAGTATGAATGCTATGAACTTATTATGTAGTATTTTCCACCCAAACAGGATGCAAGTCTGTTATACAGCTTTGTATTTCAGAAACGATTCTACAGATACTCTGGGGCAGAGAGTCAGATTGCTTAAAAATAAAATCCATACAGTTGCAATGAAATGTATATTCAAATAATTTGTTTAATAGTAACCCGGTGGGACAGACAACCAAATGCATTTCATGAACCATGATACTCATCCACAATACAAATTCTACTGTTCTGCGCCAGAGTAAAGATTGCTCCAATAGATAACTGAATAAAAGCTTACCGCTAATCACTGGGGATGTGCATTCGTTTGAAACAACATGGGAACCATCAAAGACCTCACCCATTTCATTTCTTATCATTTTTAATTGATCAAGAGCATGCAGTACTATTGAATATTGAATACTGCTACAACTATTAAACATTTATAAAGCACTACAAGGCATAGACAGCGCTGTACAAACACAGACAGAGACAGTCGCTACTCGTCAGAGCTTACAATCTAATCAAGGCAGACAAGACAAAAGATAGGATTAAGGATAGAATAGGGAAGGGTGAGGAGACACAAGGAAACAAGGGATCAGGATCCAATACGGTGAGATTTTAAGAAGCTGCTCCTGATGCAAATGGGGATTGGGGACTAGTTTTACATTTTTTTTCCTCATGCAGCTTCTTAAAATCGCTGCACTTGCTGGTTGTGGCGAGCTAAACCCATGCAGTCCTGCACCAGTTTTACAAGAAGCTCTATTTGGCAGAGCCTCTTCTAAAATACTATGAGAATTCCCTATGTCCTGACTTGCATGTGTGAATTCCCCTCTCCCAGGGCTGGCCGAAGGGTACTGCCCCCTCACATGCACTGCGCTGCTCTCCCTCCCCCATGCTGATCTGTGCCACACCCCTTCCCCCCGCTGCTGCTGATTCTGGCAGCGGTTTGCTCACTTGCAGCTTGGCAAGCCATAGGGGTGGCATCACAGTTCTGCACGGGCGGAGGGCGGTGCAGCTGGGCATGTGGGAGTGGGGGGCCATGGCTTACCGCCCACAGATGTCTGCTGCCCTAGGCATCCGCTTAGCCCGTCTAATGGACGGGCTGGCCCTGTCCTCTCCATGTCCTATCTAAAATGTACCTTTTAAGTGTTGTTGCTCATGGGTTGCAAGAGAAGAAGTTGGGATTAAATGCCTGATTAGACTCCGGTGATTCTATTTTTCATCTCAGAAAGACGTGTCAGTTAGAGCTTCTACGGAATATGTCAGGATTGTGGTAGATAGGAAACATCAAGCTCATGTTACCCTGATGCTGAAATCTTTACACTGGCTGCCGACTGCAGTCTGATGTCAAATTAAAGCGATTATGCTGTTTTTTAAGGCTTTACTCGGTATAGCTTCACGCTCCCTGAGAGAAAGTGTAGTGGTTTATACATCTGGGTGGATTTTGCATTTCATCACCAGAGCATAGTTTAGCAAGTCCATCTGGTAACGCAGTGCATTTAAAGAAAGCACGGGATTGTGCATTTGCCCTTTAGGCACCATTATTGTAGACAGAACTTCCAAAGGAGCTTGCGGTTGACTGGAGGTGGTAGAGATGAGGACAGTAACTGAATTCAAAAAAGCATGGGACAAACACAGAGGATCTCTAAAGGTAAAAAGGGGACTGTTGTAGTTATTGATATGGAAGGACAGACTAGATAGGCCATGTGGTCTTTTTCTGTTGTCATATTTCTCTGTTTCTATGTTGATTTTTCCCATTTTCATTAGACTATTTAATTAAAGCTTATTCATGAATTGTTTGAGGTGAAACAAGAGCTTTAGTTATTGATTTGTTTAGTGGGGTTGTTTTATTGTAACTTGTTCCATGTAATGCACACCTTATTAATGCTGCTGCACTGAGTTCTTTGTAAACTGCCTTGACCGGTAGAAAGACGGTATAGAAAAGATGTTAAATACATAAATAAATCTCTTGTAAATTGCCGCGGGTCATTGGGTAGCAGTGTTTTTTAAATATGAATTAATTAAATAAATAATATTCACCTGTGGATTTCTTGTTGTTGTTAAGTGCTGTTGAGTGAACGTCAACTCATGACAACCCTATGAAGAGTTGTCCTAAACTGGGTTCGATCTTCAGTCAGGGGACTAATCTTGATAGAGTTGCATCCATAGCTGCTGTTGTATAGATCCATCACATTGATGATCTTACTCTTCTGTATTGACCTTCAACCTTGCCAAGCATTATATCTTTCTCTAATGATCTTTCTAGATGTGTCCAACATATGGAAGTCAAAATCTTGTCATTTGAGCTTCTAAGGAAAACTTAGGTTTGATCTCTAGTACTGATTGATTTGTTCTTTGGGCAGTCCATGGTATACACCAGAGGTTCCCAACTCCAGTCCTGGAGGGCCAAACACCATTCAGGTTTTCAGGCTGCCCCTAATGAATATGCATGAGATACATTTGAATATGAGGGCAGTGCATGCAAATGCATCTCATGCATATTTATTAGGGACAGCCTGAAAACCTGAATGGTGTTTGGCCCTCCAGGAATGGAGTTGGGAACCTCTGGTATATACAGTATTCCTCACCAGCACCACTGGCATAAATTTCATTCAAGCAGTCCCCGCAATATGGGGGAGGGGGCCCAGGCAGAAAAGGGGCCCATATAGCCACAGTGATGGCAGTAGTGCAGCAAACATACTTTATCATGTTTGCCGCACTGCTCTGCTTTTGTAAGTCTGCCACGGGCCCTGCGACTGTTTTTTGCAATAACATTCATACTGTGAGACTTTGACCCAGCAGGGAACAGCTGCCAGGCTTGCGTTCCTTGTGGTAAACTTCCGAGAGCAGAGCAGTGTGGCAAACATGATAAAGTAAGTTTGCTGTGCTGTTGCCACTGCTGCTGCATGGGTGGGGCCACTACACAAAGGGGGAGCCCACCCGGGGGCGTGCCACCACTACAATAATGGGGGACCCTCAGCAAAATATTGCTTGGGGGCCCCTCATTGTATCTTAGGCCAATGACAAGCATCATAATTCGAAGGCATCAGCTTTCTTCCCGTCTTACTTTTTCACTGTCCAACTTTTACATGCATATAATGCTATTGAAAATACCATGGCTTGGACAAGTCGAATCTTTGTGTGCAGAGATACATCTCTGTAGTTGAAAATCGTATCCATGCCTTTCACATCTCAGTTGTCTTCATACAGTCCTGCTCCTCTGTTAATTTGTTCTGCATATAAATTGAACAGGTATGGGGAAAGTATGTGGTCCTGTCGTATATCTTTAAACCATTCTCTTTCTCCTTGTTCCTTTCAATCTGCTGCTTCTTGATCAATGTAAAGGTTGCATATGAGAACTAATAATGCTTTCAGTGCTGCTTTGACTTCTCCTTTCATCACCAATGGCTCCTGTTCATAAGGTAAAGCTTAAAATGACTGTTGATCCACTTGATCTTTATGATATAACAACTCAGTGTGTGTCTTCTACCTTTACTTGATCGTCTCAGCATCATTCAAGTTGGATCCTTGAGTGCCTTTTAGCATTCCAATTTGAGGCCAGAATTTTCTCTTTAACTTTGGAGGCTTTAGTAAAGCCAATCTTGTTCTTCCTATAGTTTCTGATTCTATTTCTTTGCATGCTTCATTGTAGTACTTCTCTTTGTCCCGACTTGCTGCATTTTGGAAATTTCTGTTAAGTTCCATGATTACCTCTCTTTCTTCTCTGGCTTTAGCTTCTCTGTGTTTCTGAGCAATTTTCAGAGTTTGTTTAGTCATCCATTTTGGCTGGGTTTTTTTTTCAACTTTTGCCGATACTTTTCACTTTCTTCAAGCACAACTTTCTTGATGTCAATCCATACTTCTGGTACTCTGTTATTTCTATCCAAAGATGTGAATTGATTTCACAGGCAGTCTTTACATTCCAGTGGTATATTTTCTAGATCATACCATGCTACATTCATGAATGGCTTTAGCGTGAGTTTGCATACTAGTAGCTTGTGTTCTGTACCACAGTCAGCTCCAGGTTTTGTCTTTGTTGCTACAACTACTATTAATCATCTGTATAGCACTACAAGACATACACATCACTGTAAAGAGACGTGTAAGTCCCTTCTCATTAGAGCTTACAATCTAGTCAGAACAGACAACATAATATGGATATGTCTAGGCGGGGCATGGTAATGAAACATTGGAGAGCAGGATATGTTATTGAGTTTTTTCTTCATTGACTTCCACAGATATAGTAAATCTGATCTTTGTTCCTAAAGTCCATGTGTACAGTCATCACTTGCTGGAAGAAGGTCTTTGAAACAATAGACTGATAGAATTCTGCAAAACAACTTTCTCCAGCTTCATTTCTGTCGCCAAACCCATACTTTCCAACCATCTTGTCTTCTTCTTTGTTCCCAGCTTTGGTAATCCAGTCATCCATAGTTATCAGTATATCTTGTTTGCTTGTTCTGTCAATTTCAGCTTTCATAGAACAGATCAACTGAGTCCTCTTCCGCAACTGCTGTTGGCACATACACCAGAATAATCGTTATATTGATGGGCATTCCTCATAGACAAATAGAAATTAAGCATTCCTGACTGCATTGTATTTCATTACACTTCTTGGAAGTTTCTTCTTAATTATAAATGTAAAGCTATTTTTTCTTTGTCTTTCATTTCCGGCATAGATTCAAAGTGCCCAATGCCAGTCTATTTCAGTTCGCTGATAGCCAACAGATCGAGTTGGACAAATTTCATTTCATTCTTGATTGCCTCCAGCTTCAGCTAGATCAGCAGTCAGACATCCTGAGGACTTTGTTCCAAAAAATGGCTTCACCTTGAAGAGTCTTCAGCTCTTCCCCAGTAGTCCATTGAATGTTTTCTGACCTGGAGGGATCTCATCTTCTAGCACTATATTGCAATCTGTTTTGTTGTGACTATCCATTGGGTTTTCACGGCAAGATACAGAAGTAGATTGCCAAGCCTTTCTTTCCACACAGGTAATGCCAGTGTTGTTGCCATTGTCACAGAAATGTGATCCTTTGTCACTAATACCATCCCATATTGTTGCTGCTTAAAATGGGCCTGCACCTTAATGTAAAGAAGACAAAGATCATGACAACTGGCATAATCAACAGGTTCATCATTGAAGGAGAAGAAATTGAAATTGTGAACAACTTTAACCTACTTGGATCAACTATCAATAAAGAAGCAACAAGCAGTCAAGAAATCAGACGACGCATTGCTCTTGGCAGAATGGCTATGAAAGACCTAGATACGATTCTCAAGAGCAGAGATGTCTCTCTCCATACAAAGATTCGACTTGTTCAAGCCATGGTATTTTCAGTAACATCACATGGATGTGAAAGCTGGACAGTGAAAAAGACAGACAGGAAGAAAATTGATGCCTTTGAATTATGGTGCTGGCGGCGAATACTGTGTATACCATGGACTGCCCGAAAAACAAACCAGTCGGTACTAGAGGAGATCAAACCTAAGCTTTCTTTAGAAGCTCAGATGACAAGACTTCGACTTTCATACTTTGGACACATCATGCGAAGAGAGAGATCATTAGAGAAAGACATTATGCTTGGCAAGATAGAAGGTCAACGCAAAAGAGGAAGGCCAGCAATGAGATGGATCGATACAATAACAGCAGCTACGGTAACCAGTCTGTCAACAATGAGCCGCCTGACTGAAGACGGAACACAATTTAGGATAGCTATCCAGAGGCTCGCCATGAGTCGACTCCGACTCGATGGCACTTAACAACAATTGTTGTTGCTGTCCATATGGGTTATTTGTCTTAGTCTAGCACCACAGCTAAGACCTGTCCATTCTGGGAGGCCCTGTCAATATCCGATGGTATAGCTCTCAGCATCACTGCTGCACGCATGCTATCACTGCATGATAAGCCACAGACTTTGTACATATTTAAACCATGGAATAAATAAACAAAGATGAAAATAGTTACCTTTGGAATCACCAAACCTGTTTTCAATCTGAATTTAGTCTATCTTACTTTATTACTTGACAAGCCACAATTATTTTCTGGGATTTGGACCCATGGATCCTTATCACCTTGTTGTGATTTTCTCTGCTTGTACATTGAAACCTGTGTCCACAAAGAAGTTTTCCCTACCTCAGGTCAGCCCTTAGCAGAGAGGTATCATTACGGGATGGTTCATTGCACCATTTGCTTGACCAAGATTAAGAATCCATTCTCCAGGCTAAGGACTTGAACTTACTCACCAAGCAATGCTTGCATTTAGAAAATTAGATGAATTAGTTTTTAGGGCCTTTAATTAGTGAGATCTTCTAGATATCACGGAAAAATTGGAGTTTTGTCTCATATACTATATTAGTATTTCTTATGTTATAAAGATTTTTAGCTGGGTTGATATGATGTTTAAGAAAGATTTGACTCATGATTCAAGTGTAAAATGTATATGGTTCTCCTGTGTACCACTGGTTGTATTTTTATAGTAGTCTATAGGTTTTCATTGTTTTTGAGACTTGCTTTTCCAATTGCTTCTATTTGTAATTTTATAGAAATTTATGTTTAAGAATTTGAACTTCAATGTGGTTTTAATGTTATGACTATCTGCTTATTTGTAGTTAGATATTTGTTTTATAGTTTTTCTAGGGTCTGTTTTATTTTGTAGTATCATTTTCTTTTATAATCTATTTTTATTGTGCAGCTATACTATTTGGTTGTTTTGCTGTTTTATATTGTCAGACACGTTGAACATTATTTGGAAAGATGGATGGAAAATCAAATAAATAAATACATAAATAAGTCTAGGAACTAGGAAACGGTCCATGACCATGCAGTCTAAGTTCTGGTGCAAGGGTCCAGCATGCCTTCTCCAGTGGCAAAGGTAATCTTTCCCCATATTCAATATGTTCTTTGAAAAATGGACAGGTTCTGAGTCCTCACTCCCTTGGGCAATCCAACAATACGCACAAAGGCACATTTTACAAATGATGTCCAAGTGCAATCTGTGATTTCCAAGCCAGAACATTTGAAAAAAAAGCAGGCATGTCCAAGTTGAGGACGATTTCACAAATGTGGACATGCCTTATATGGTCATCTGAGGGGTGTCTTTATAGACATCCCTGGAATAGTATTAACAACTAGGGACAACTAGGAATGACCTAATGGTTAGTGTAGTAGGCTATGAGTAGGGAAGCCAGGGTTCAAATCCCACTGCTGCTATCATTGTGATTGTAGAGAGTACTGGGGATGGTGGCGTGCCGTCTTCTCCACCCCCTTCAGATGTTTTACTGCCAAAACAAGCGCTTTCCTGATGCCTATTCGTGCCTGGAGCAGGTCTAAACTTGGATGCTTCGGAAATTGAGCAGGGCTGTCTAAGTCCATGCCTCCACCATGCCCCCTGTCTACTTGGCTGTCCCCACACTGGAGACATCTTTAAAGCCATTTTAAACATGGCTTTGGGAATGTCTTCTTGATTCGGACATCCAAGTGCATGTCTTTGGATCAAATCGTGACTAAGGCTTTTAAAATGACCCCACATTGTTTTGACAGGGCCAATTCTCAATATACTCATTTTTTCCTTGGAGTTCATGTGTGTAGTATTATGGGCTATTTCTTTACCAAATTCTACCATTTGTTCGCAGCTTTGCTAATCCTGCTCTCCATGGTGGTGATACAGGCATCTGTGCAGATGCCATGTCTCACTCATTAAGAGTGTGTCGCGCTCAGTTTGAAGTCTCTCTCAGACTCTTTGAGCCCCTTCCTTCACTCATTAGAGCCTCAGCGCGAGTGCGTTGCTCCCGAGCAACACTTTCATGAGAGGCAAGCCTAAGAGAATAGCCAAGTGGCTCAATCAGTAGGAAGAAATCTGAACACACCTTCCTGTGACCCGCCTCCCTCTACCCCATCTCTTTCTCTTGCACGTATAAATGTGCGCCATGAAACCGATGCACATTCTTTTAGGAAATGAGTGGAGAACAATTTTCAGCAGAGAAAATTTAGCCATATTGACTCCACTCTGTATTTTCTCAGAGGCTCCAAAGAAAAGCAAATCATTTATGCTGCTATTTTTTTCATTTGCAAAACAATACTACACTTAAATATTTCTAATTTTATACCTAGAGAATCTCACTCTTTGACCTTCAGTCTCACTCTTTGTTGTGGTACATGTCACTCTTTGGGATGGTTTACCTTTGGCATCTCTGCATCTATGCTAAGTTGTTCATTTTTGTATCGTAGGGTTTTAACTTCCAGCAATACAACAGCCAATTAATCCCTGTGGACTGAAGAGAGTATGGTGAATGGAAAGTAGCACTGTCTGATTGCTCATCTTATATTGCAACAGCTAAAAAGGACCAATATTTGATTGAATAGCCAATTATTCTGATACCCTGCAAAACCTGAACTTGATGGGCAGGTGGGGGTTTGGAGCATGATAATCAAGCAGACATCTTAGATTGTGCTCAACAGCACTTTTCCTTCTCTCGCTGTTGTACTCTTGGGTTTCACAACTTCCTCACCTTTGATACTGCTTCTTTGCCTCATAAGATAATATACACTCACCTTCGCCTCTTGTCCTCTCATACTTACTAACTAGGCCAAACCCAATGGTGTGCAATGCTGACTACACCCACTGCATACTCACCATTGTCGAAAGTAGATAGGAATGGCCTGAATTCTTTGGGTGGGGAGGTTCTTTACGTTGTGATTTCTAGTACGGGGCAAAGAAATCACTTCAAAACAGAAAAAGTGCACAGAAATCCCTTGTGACACAGCCCCTGGGTTTTCTTGGCAAGACGTTTCTACAGCACCTGGTATAAGAGGTTGGGACTTATTGCAGTCCTGCCAGTTCCTGATGATAGTTGCATACGTTATCTGTTGACTTTTAGCATTGCCAACTAGATTGGGTTGATGGCTATTCCTTGATACTGTTAGAGTATGTAGATGGCATTAAAAGATGCACACACAACTCATACTGTGGAACTTTTGTGTCTTTTTGGGAATCTGCCAGGTACTTGTGATCTGGAATGGCCACTGTTGGCAACAGGATGCTGGGCTTGATGGACCTTGGTCTGACTCAGTATGGCAGTTCTTATGTTCTGATTTTGTATGTGACCTTTCTCATTGTTTTGAAATCAGCCTATATAATAATTGTTGAGAAATCAATATTTGCAGATGGTTGGCTTTTGACTGTGCGGTTTTATGGTTCTCTGCCACATACTGAAGTTAATAGACAATACTGTTTTTTTCAACAGCTCTTCCAGAAATATGAAACACAAGGTGATTTAAAAGCCGCTGTGTACTTTACAAGTCACAGGATGTTGTATAAAATTGCATAGCTCTTGGGGAAAATGGCTTTCATGATTTCTCATCTACAGTGAGCTTCTCACTTTCTCTCCTTCCCATTGTTTCAATGCTCCGTACGACTTATATTATCAGTCATTTTATTACTAGGTAATAGATGCACAGAGACGTTTTGCTCACCCTGTAGAACAGCTTCTGAACATACCCTTTCGGCACCTCACAAACCCCACAAGAAGATGGTCAGTTCTTGGCTTTCCATGCTACAGGTACTGTTTTATATGCAACGAAAGGCCAGGAAAATGGATTGAGTCATACAGAGAGTTTCCAGTTTGGCACCCTGATCACGTGACACAAGACTGAACAGAATGTTCTGTTTGGACTGCATGCCTTCTAGCATTTAATTGCATATGAAAGATCAAGATTTTCCACCTGCACTTTGGCTTTTGTAACAGAAAGAAAGAGAATTCTTTGTTTCCTCATAGGTGATTCTTTGTAGGCTGTGCTACCTTTTCACTTTGATCGGCGTCCACAGATGTTGTAGCACACAAGCTTTCCAGATAACATGCTTTGAATATTGTTCATTCTTGTACTGATCTCTGAATACACGTGCTGAGAATTTTCACATCAATCAGTGCAGAGGTGGATTTGTGTGTGTGTTTGGCTAAGAAGGGGTCTGTATGTGTAGATGGGGGTTATGTGTGTAGGAAGTTGTACACTGCTTTTTGGGTGGTATGACTATGTGTGTTGGTAGGTTAAGCGGTTGTGAGGGGCGTGAGGGCATGCGTATGTGGTAATGTGGTTTGTGCAGGTGAGTATGTGAGAGGTATGTATTAAGAAGTGTGGGGTAGAAGTAGCCTTCCTTCACCGTCATTCACCAGTGGTATTAGTTATTTTCCCCAATTATCTTTATGAGGGTGTGGGTATAGGGTGTTTGGGTATATATGTGTGCAGAGTGGAGTATGTATAGGACTGTGTGACTTTGAAAGTGTGGGGTAAGTGGCTTTGAAGGCACCCTTCAGTGCCATTCTTTACGGGCTGCTTTATTTAATTTTTCTGTCTCTGCTTGTACAGCTCTGTGCAAAGTAGTGGAAGGGGTTGGGTGGGGTTGGGGGGGGGGGGAACTATTGGAATAAAGGGCCAGTATTCTGCAGACTGTAATATTTTCCCACCGAGAGCAATGGGGAATGTTTTGGAGACTAGTTGGTTCCATGAAAATGATGAACTGATGCTTCTAGTTTTCAAACTCATCCATGATATTCCCATTTGCTTCCTGCATTACAAATCTGATGAACTGCAGATTCTTTCTTTGTAAGTTATTATACCTACAGACAGATGACAGAGGGATGCATGGACCAAAATTGATTACTTTTATCAGTCTTTCTATAGAAACATAGAAAATGACAGCAGATGAAGACCCTATGGCCTATCTAGTCTGCCCATTTAATAAACTCAACGATCCCTTCCTCTTCCTCATAGATACTCTGTGCTTGTCCCATACCTTCTAGAATTCAGCTGCAGGCCTCATCTCCATTGCATATGTTGGAAAACGTAAAAAGAGGAAAACACAACCATGAAAACTGAAGTCCCAAGTTAAAACTTGTCAAAAGTTTTAAAATTTCACAGAATGAAAAAGATCATACAAACTATCCAGTAAATACTATCTCAACAGGTTGAGTCCTTTATCCTCAAAGCTACCATTTTAGGGTGTGAGCAAGTCTAGTCCTTTCTACTAATGCTTTTCCTAATCATCTTGGCCTCAAGTCTTGGAAAGATAATTGTTTGCTATAGTGTACTCATGAAGGGTCAGATATATGGTGAATGAATCCAACATAATTTAGGAGGGGAAAAGCAATTACTCACTGTGTAGTGCAATAAAATAACATATCAAAACATAATATAACAAAACTGGAATAAACACATTTGAGTTACAACATAAAATTTAAATATTATAGCAAAAATACAAAGCATAAAAATAGATCATAATACAAAAATGCATCACAATTCAATATAAGCAAAATAAGCAAAATAATATCAAATTTCTCCCCCAAATCTACTCTCACGGAGAAAGAGCTTACCCAGTTTAAGAATATAGTGTTTATTTATACTACCAAGTCCTCCCAATTCCACTTATACAAAGAACCTCCTTTCTAAACCTACATTGCAATATAAAAACCTCACATGGATCAAACATTAGATGGCAGAAATAAAAATAAAGCAAAGGCTACCACATGGAGGTGCTCGAAGTAGCAGGCCCCTCTGATGTTCCCTGTCAATGGCAGGCTGCCTCTGATGTTAGGGCTTCTCTTCAGCCTGCTGCCGTGGATTAGATGGAAGTCCAGGTTGGAGGTGTAGAGAAGGAACATCAGTGGTTCCTCTGGTAGGCAATATGCGCGGCGTTTCTGAATTGTAGCAAGGGGTTTTAATTCCCGTGGAAAAGGATTTCAAAAGTTCTGTTAACTCCTGAATAGACACGTAGGCAGCATCAGTGACAAATACAGGGTGGCAATCCCCTGAAGAAACAAACGCTAGTGAAACGCTTTGGGCGCCTCTGTTATGGTGTCGGGATTGATATAAGAAAGAGTGACATAACTAAAAGAGAGATATTGTAACAGTCAACAACATCTGTACATGAGTTAAGTACTTGTTTTTTAAGTTAAATGAGAGAAACAAAATAGTGTGTTGAATTGAGTCAAGTACATATTGAGTTGGCAGCACAGCAAGAAGGTCGTTGATGCAAAGGAAGCACTATATAAGGACCGAATTTCGGCCCGTGCTTGAGTGCTGTGATTTTGTCTGAGACCTTATTATGATGTGCAATGGAAATATCATTAGTCTTTGAAATTGAGGTTTCTATTGGTGAATTTTAAGCGTGACATACCATTTTCTGCTATTGAGAGCTAGAGCCTTGTCATGGTCCTCCTTGACCCACCTTTGCTCCTCTGGCCTTTTTAAGCTTGCACTAATGTGGTTCTTCTGGCTGCTCTGTCTTTCAGCTCTTGTGGCTCCCCCTTATGCATGTACTTTTCCAGCAAAATTCTCTTGTGTATGTGGGTGCTATATACCCATGGCAACTTTCAGTGCAAAAATACGTACATGGGTACTTTTGGTTTGAAACCTGTGGCAAGTACTCTCCCCTAAATGGACAACCTGAAAGTTGACCCTAAAGGTTTCTTCTCATCTTGTGTCTATGGAACCAAAGTTTGTAGATCTGGCCCCCCTGAGACAGAAAATACTGAATGTAAAAACATAGGCATTTTGTGTTCTTAAAATAGGACCGCAGATGCACTATCATACAATCAGGGCCGTCCCGTCCATTGAGCGAGAATGTTGTTCGCACAGGGCCCCGTGCTTCAGGGGGCCCCGTGCGAACCACATTCTCGCTCAATGGACGGCTACAGAGGGAGCCGGGAAGCCCGCCGAAGCCCCGGCTCCCTCTGCACAGCCCGCAAGCGTGAAGAGCCTTTACCTTCCCGCTGGCGGCTCTTTCAATGAAGCCGCGAATGCCGGGAGAGGTTAAAGGGCATTGCCTTTAACCTTTCCTGGCGTTCGCGGCTTCATTGAAACAGCCGCCAGCGGGAAGGTAAAGGTTCTTCACGCTGGCGGGCTGTGCAGAGGGAGCCGGGGCCTCGCGCGGGCTTCCCCGGCTCCCTCTGCAGCCCCTTAGACGGCGCGGGGCTCTTCGGTGGACTGGCGGGGCGGTGATGGGGGGAACCTGACGGGAAATGGGCGGTGATGGGGGGGGAATGGACTGCAATTGGGCTGTGATGGGGGGGACAGACTGGAAATGGGCTGTGATGTGGGGGGGAATGGACTGCAATTGGGCTGTGGGGGGGGGGGACTGCAAGTGGGCTGTGATGGGGGAAACGGACTGGACATGGGCTGTGATGGGGGGGAAACAGACTGGAAATGGGCTGTGATGTGCGGGGGGAATGGACTGCAATTGGGCTGTGATGTGGGGGGGAATGGACTGGAAATGGGCTATGATGGGGGGAAACAGACTGGAAAAGGGCTGTGATGTGGGGGGGGGGATGGACTGCAACTGGGCTGTGGGGGGGAGGACTGCAAGTGGGCTGTGATGGTGGGGGGGGGGAACGGACTGGAAATGGGCTGTGATGGGGGGAACGAACTACAATTGGGCTGTGATGGGGGAATGACTGCAAATGGGCTGTGATGG
Organism: Ichthyophis bannanicus; assembly: GCA_033557465.1. NCBI lineage: Eukaryota > Metazoa > Chordata > Amphibia > Gymnophiona > Ichthyophiidae > Ichthyophis > Ichthyophis bannanicus. Next base: position 840,964,251 of record CM066036.1, on the reverse strand, counting down.
TGGGGGGTAATGGATGAAATGGGCTGTGATGGTGGGGGGGGGAACTTGGACTGGAAATGGGATGATGAGCTGGATTAGTACTGGAAATGGGCTGATGGGGGCTGGAATAGGGCGAAGTGGGCTGACGAGGGGGCTAGGATTGGAAATTAGCTGATGGGGGAGCGTGGAGTGGAAATGGGCTGATGGGGGACTGGAATGGAACTGGAAAAGAGCATATGGGGGGCTAGGACTGGAAATGGGCTGATGAGGAGCTAGGATAGGACTAGAAATGTGCTGATGGGGGAAGGTGGACTGCAAATGGGTGATGGGCTGGAATAGGACTGGAAATGGGCTGATGGGGGCTGGAATAGGACTGGAAGTGGGCTGATGGGAGTTGGAATAGGGCTGGAAATGGGCTGATGGGGAGCTTGGAGTGGAAATGGGCTGATGGGGGGCTGGAATGGAACTGGAAAACAGCATATGGGATGCTAGGACTGGAAATGGGCTGATGTGGAAGCTTGGGAGACTGGGACTAGAAGGGGGCAGATGCTGGGTGGGTCTAGAACTATAAAGGAGCTGATTTTGGGGGAGGACTAGAAAGGGATGAGGAATGAGAATGGAGAGGGGAAAAGATATTTTGTGTGGGAGGGAAGAAAAGTCTACGATGGGCCGGGTATTGGAAGAGTAAGTGGAGATTGAGAATGGAAGGGTGAAATCTGAGTGGATGATAAAGGAATAAGGAAAGAAATGGAGGAAAGAGCAAAAGGGGAAAGATCAGTATGTTAAAGCAGATATAGAGAAAAAATTTGGAAAAGAATCTAAAAGAGAAGAAAGGAAAATGGATAGCTCGCAGAAGACACATAGAAACCAGAAAAAAATGACTGGAGCAATTGCAACTGAAAAGAAAATGCACAAGCAACAAAAGGTAGAAAAATACTTTTTTATTTTGAATTTATTAACTGGAATATATCAGCTCTGGGAAATGTGCATCGTTAACGTCTTTTGTGTTTTGTTTAGTACAAGAGGAAATTAATTTATAGTTTTATTTCTCCAGTGTTGTTGTACATCCCAAATTTGGCTTTTGGGGTTCCCAGTTTAATTATTGTCTTCCTATTTCTAAATTGTGATCCCTTGTTCTTTGGTGACGGTCTATGCTCTGCATTTTAACCAAGCTGAGGTATTCTGTTCATGTAGTTTCTATTTGACCATGTCACTTGTTCTCTTTCCCCAGTAGGAGATGCATTGGTATTCTCTGAGATGTATTGGTTTAATATTTGCAGTGTTGCCTTTTGATAGGTAGGGTTTGGTGCTTTGTGAGTCCTGGCAGAGCTGTTATGATATGGTGGATTTGCTATGAGTTCTAAATGGTCAGTGTTTATTTATAGTACTTCCTAATGGGCCTGGCGGTTGGCACTGGAATATAGTAACGTAGAAATCTGTTAGTCTTTCTTTATCCAGACACTCATTAAGAAGCATGTTTACTAAAGATGCATGTTAACATTATGCAAGTATTTATGCAAACGAGGCTCCCTATGCAAATGAGGCCCCACAATTAATCTCCGCACATGGCCCCGCACCCCCCTTGGGCCGCCCCTGCATACAATTGGTTTATGTGACTTTCAAGCTCTGCCTCTGTTCTTGGTGACACAATAATGTTTCTGTTTCTGTCATGTAAGTGTCTCCTCCTCTCGTCCCATTGTAGATTATGTGCTTTACAATGACCTCATGTATATGCTGAAAGGGGTGGAGTGAGGTCTGCCATGAAGGCCCAGACTGCTGATAGGTGACCATGTTCTAACAACCCAGTGTCTTGCTGGATACTCTCCCCATTGACTTAGCCCACAGCCATATATTTTAAGAAGTTAGCATAAACCATTCCAGTTGTAGCATCTCAGTTTTTAATACATCCATAGTAAAGAGCACGTACTTCACCTCTCAGAACTGGTATCATTACTTTGAGCTGCTTTTAGAGGTTGTTTTTAGAATTACTTTTCTAAATGTGGACTTCAAAAGCATTTTATTTATGATTTTTGTAAACTGTTTTTAGATGGCGCCATGCAAGGGGCTATAGAAAACCGGTTTGTAAAGATGTGTGTGTAGAGTCACGGGATATTGTATAAGCTCCACTTTTCTTATGTAGAGATCCCTAAGGTTCTATTTTGCTTAAATGGTGGAGACCTCCAGTGTCTCTACAAAAGCTGTGTATTGTGACTTCATTATACCACTTTGTTTCCAGATCAGGGGAGGGCACTTTGAACCAATTGGAGATAAACCTGGATTGGTATAAGAACACAGCCAAATGGCAGTTTTTGTTTTGGCTGGCTAAGTCACTGTACCATGAGGAGCAGCTGCATTTTGGGAGGTAACAGGGCTGGCTTAGGCCTCTCCACTTTACCGGTTTTGTGCTCTGGCTATCCAAATCAGAACACTACTGTTTTTTGAGGAGTTGAAAGAGTCAGATAAAGGGAGAAACCTTTAACTACTGAGAAGGAAAGGAGTGCCATAGTGGAAGAGCTTTGGAGCTGAGACAAGGAGGGCCAAGTTCTACAGGAATGCAGTGATTACACTCATAGCTGAATCCAGACTCCAGATCAGCAAGATATTGTGGGGAAAAGGAGAATAGGGGGGTTCCACATTCACAAAGGAGAGTTTCAGAGGAAATAAAGAGACTGCTCTTGTTCTACTTTTTACTCTGCTAATTGGTTTTTGCTCTTCATTGTATAACTTAACGTGTTCCATAAACTGTTGGCTCACAGCATACCCTGGATTGGACTCGTATTTTGTGGAAGTGGGTGTGAGTGGTAGAAAGAGATGTGATCCCTGAAGCCAACAGCCTCTCAGCCAAGCCTGTCCTGACCTATAACCCTGAATCCCAGTGGAATAAACCTGTCATGCCTCCCTGAAGTTGTACATGTGGTCTCCTGCAGAGCGAAAATCAGAAGCAGTGATGGACCTCAGACCGTGAAGGGCTGCACATAGGATGTCTACATAGGAACTGGCAATCACAATTCCTCAAGTATTGTACAAAAGGCTCTACTGAATGCAAAGCCTTTTGTAAAATATGCATAAGGACACCGGAAAGTAAATATGTATTTGCTGGTATGTACAGTGGGAGAATTGATTTCCAAAAAACAGCATGTCCTGAAAAGAATCCAAAAACCTTTTGGTCACGTTATAGAGTGTACAAATCAATCAGTCAAAAAGACTCACTCCACTGAAACACAACTTGTTTCTTAATTATAACAACAAAATGATTGTTTATAGTCTGTTCACAAAAATATGCAACTGTAAAACGTGGTCGGCAAGGTCTCAGCAACCACGGGCGAAGGCAAATGCGATCGAGACACAAGTCAAGATCTTACTGCCAAACATAAGCCCATTAACATCAAAGACCAATTGCCACCACCACCACTTGCATTTTCACAAATTCAAAAGCAAACTGCAGCCAAACCCAAAATGAAAACACTTAGCTTGTAAAGATCATGGGAATTGACCACAGGCTGCTGCCCCGACGTCACCATAGAGCTCACATACGTTTCGCGAAATATATCGCTGCATCAGGGGAATTTACTACAAAACAGAAAACAAACATTCAAAATCAACCTTATCTTTTAAAACCAGAAACAAACAAACCCAGCCCCAACACACTTAAACCATTTAAAACCAGAGAATGCAACTTACTTTGGACGGCAGCCAAACCGGCACTTCAACATTGCTTCCAAAAAACGCCGCGCATGCTCACATTACAAAAGATCACCGCGCTCCCAAAAATACCCTACTGCTGACATCAAAGACTTCCCCGAAACAAAACTCCACCCCCCTCTCTTAAAGACATACCGACCAGTCAATCCGAAGATTTAAACCACCCGGAGCTACAGTGTTCAACCGAAAAATACACTTCTGCTCACAAACTAATAGAGACTGTTCCCTGCTCTTCCCGTCTCTCCCAGACAATACCTGATCTAAACAAAAACACCGTAAATCACAAAACTGGTGTTTGAATTCCAAACAATGCGGAACCAGGGGAGCCTCACAAACTGAGCATTTAAGTCTACTTTTGTGCTCAGTAATGCGCTTACGAAGCGCTCTAGAGGTACTGCCTACATACAAAAGACCACAGGGGCATAAGACCCCATAAACTACAAAAGTGGAATCACAAGAAGTCTTGTGTCTGAACTTGTGTTGTACTCCATGATATTCAAAATGCGAGAGCTCACTGGACACCTCGCAAATGAAACAATGCCCACAAGGACTGTGGCCCCATGCACGATCATCATCATCAGAAACTGAACGTAAAACAGAAGGACTTAATATTTCCCGCAAATTGCGTTGGCGCCGCCAGACACAACAAACCTTTTTATCCACTAATCCTGGAAGGGTATGTAACCCCCCTGCATGTCTCTGCACGATCCGCTGTATAGGGAAACTAAAAGGAGAATACTTTGAAATCAAATTTATGTGTTCGCCATCAGCTAATGAATCCTCCTTATTTTTAAGTACTAGCAAGAGGGACCGATTATTAAACTTCGAGAGGAAGTTAAATCAGCCAAGGCTAAAAAGTTGAAAAGGGACTATGAGGACTATACTAGTGGATATGTTTACCCCTGGATGAATCCCAATCGCAAGTTCCAAAGGAAACAGAGGAGGCGTATAGAATTTGATCAGTCTACGGATGACTCTTCGTCCGGGGGGTCAACAAAATCCGGTCAGAGTGCTTTTTTGGACAATGGTTCGGGTCAAGAGAAGAAAGGTGGAACCCGAGGCCGATCCAAAGGTCGGGGTGTGAATCGATAGATGATTTTGGTTCCATCAATTTTTTTGTCTGATTCAACCCCTTCTTTAGTGATTAACTTGTCTACAGTCATCTTGTCAGAGAACCAATTGAGTGTCCTCAATAAAGGTTTATCGTTCGTGCCAACAACGTTTTTTGACCCGTTTCAGTTTCGGATAGACCTGGAGGGTCTTATCCGAAAATTGCATCTAAAAGTGCATTTTTCCTCCCGACAAGAAATTCGGGTTGGGGATGTTCCCCCTCAGAAGCGGATATCTTTGCCCATAAAATCCACTTGGAGCCCACCTGGTCAGTTGCCACCAGCTTTATCTATTTTTAAGCAGTTGGTGTTGAAAGATGTACAGAATCTGGAGTGCACTGGTCAGCCAGTGTTCTCAGCCTTGACCAAGGCAGAGAAGAAAGCTATGAATGATTTGATTGCTAGACCAGATTTGGTGATTAGAAATGCAGACAAAGGAGGTGCAGTAGTTGTTTGGCCAAGGGGTGATTATTTGCAGGAGGCTCAGCGTCAATTGGCCGATCTAACCACCTATGAGGTTCTATCCCAGGATCCTACAGCACGATTGCAAGCTGCAATTAAAGATCTTACCATGGGAGCTTTGTCAGCTAACTTGATTTCTAAAAAGGAGTTTTTGTTTTTAAATGTTCGCAGTCCGTCTTTAGCTAGGTTCTATCTCTTGCCCAAGATCCACAAAAATTTGCAACACCCAACGGGGCGCCCTATAGTGTCCACGAGTGGGACGGTTCTTGAACCTCTCTCCATGTTTGTAGATTCTTTTTTATGGCCCTTATTACTGGAGACTCTGGCTTACATTAGAGACACTATGCATTTCCTGAACATTTTGGAAGATCATTCGTTTTTAGCAAATACCTCAGAGATATTGTTGGCCACTTTAGATGTGGCTTTGTTGTACATGTCAATCCCGCAGGGGGCCGCAGTGGAGGTTGTTGAAGATTTTCTGCACCATAGAGGCGATTTGACATCCGAGATGGTTGGTTTTGTAAAACGTTTGGCCCATTTAGCCATTTGTGAAAATTATTTTGTGTTTGAGGGTCTTTTTTATCATCAATTATCTGGGGTGGTCATGGGTGCTACCTGTGCCCCCTCGGTTGCCAACTTATATATGGCTAAGTATGAAGATAAATGGGTGTATGCTTCTCCTTTTTCTGCGCATTTGCGGTTATGGTGTCGGTTCATTGACAATGTGTTCATCTTGTGGCAAGGTACAACCGCTGAATTTCAGGATTTTGTACATTGGCTGAATAGTCGTGAGAATAATATTCAGTTCACTAGTGTTTTCAGCCATGTTCAGATTGTGTTCCTGGATGTAGTTGTGCGTAGGAATGTGACTGGGTGGATAACAAGTGTTCACAGGAAAATTACGGATAGGAATACTTTATTACACTATGGGAGTGCTCACCCGGTGGGTTTACGCAATAGTTTACCTTTTTCTCAATTCATCCGTTTTTGTAGGAATTGCTCCAATGTAGCCGACTTTAAACAGCAATCTAAATCTTTGGCTTGTGGGTTGATAGCCAGGGGTTATCCTCGCAGGGTGGTGCGAGATGCCTATCGGAGGGCACTGTTTAATAATCGGTCCCTCTTGCTAGTACCTAAAAATAAGGAGGATTCATTGGCTGATGGCGAACACATAAATTTGATTTCAAAGTATTCTCCTTTTAGTTTCCCTATACAGCGGATCGTGCAGAGACATGCAGGGGTGTTACATATCCTTCCAGGATTAGTGGATAAAAAGGTTCATTGTGTCTGGCGGCGCCAATGCAATTTTCAGGAAATATTAAGTCCTTCTGTTTTACGTTCAGTTTCTGATGATAATGATTGGGCATGGGGCCACAGTCCTTGTGGGCATTGTTTCATTTGCGAGGTGTCCAGTGAGCTCTCGCATTTTGAATATCATGGAGTACAACACAAGTTCAGACACCGGACCTCTTGTGATTCCACTTTTGTAGTTTATGGGGTCTTATGCCCCTGTGGTCTTTTGTATGTAGGAAGTACCTGTAGAGCACTTCGTAAGCGCATTACTGAGCACAAAAGTAGACTTAAATGCTCAGTTTGTGAGGCTCCCCTGGTTCCGCATTGTTTGGAATTCAAACACCAGTTTTGTGATTTACGGTGTTTTTGTTTAGATCAGGTATTGTCTGGGAGAGACGGGAAGAGCAGGGAACAGTCTCTATTAGTTTGTGAGCAGAAGTGTATTTTTCGGTTGAACACTGTAGCTCCGGGTGGTTTAAATCTTCGGATTGACTGGTCGGTATGTCTTTAAGAGAGGGGGGTGGAGTTTTGTTTCGGGGAAGTCTTTGATGTCAGCAGTAGGGTATTTTTGGGAGCGCGGTGATCTTTTGTAATGTGAGCATGCGCGGCGTTTTTTGGAAGCAATGTTGAAGTGCCGGTTTGGCTGCCGTCCAAAGTAAGTGGCATTCTCTGGTTTTAAATGGTTTAAGTGTGTTGGGGCTGGGTTTGTTTGTTTCTGGTTTTAAAAGATAAGGTTGATTTTGAATGTTTGTTTTCTGTTTTGTAGTAAATTCCCCTGATGCAGCGATATATTTCGCGAAAACGTATGTGAGCTCTATGGTGACGTCGGGGCAGCAGCCTGTGGTCAATTCCCATGATCTTTACAAGCTAAGTGTTTTCATTTTGGGTTTGGCTGCAGTTTGCTTTGAATTTGTGAAAATGCAAGTGGTGGTGGTGGCAATTGGTCTTTGATGTTAATGGGCTTATGATTGGCAGTAAGATCTTGACTTGTGTCTCGATCGCATTTGCCTTCGCCCGTGGTTGCTGAGACCTTGCCGACCACGTTTTACAGTTGCATATTTTTGTGAACAGACTATAAACAATCATTTTGTTGTTATAATTAAGAAACAAGTTGTGTTTCAGTGGAGTGAGTCTTTTTGACTGATTGTCCTGAAAAGAATGGTATCACTCTGGGCTTTACACATGTAAAGCTGGTAGGTACACTGGTAACTCCCTTTTCGTTTTGCCCTTGGGCGCCTCTGGTACTTTTGATTTTGTTATATTACTGTTGTGCTATGCATCTCCTAGCCTAGTCTGTCTTGTGTTTACTGTTTGTCATGCTGTTCTGGCTGTTTTGGAATATTGTAAACCGCTGTGCTGGCTGTATGTAGACTAAATGGTGGTATATCAGATCTGTTCCAATAAATAAAAACAAAATACATGTGTTACTGCTGATCTAGCAACGTGTGCATGTACTTGACCAGTACGCACAGCTGCAAGGGCCAGATTCCACAAGACTGCAGGCAGCAGAGGAACTAATTAGAGCCAAGTGAAATAACTGTGAGGTAAGCACAAGCACCTCCTCAGTTACTGCTGGTGACCCCAGGTCCAAAAGAACAGGTAGGTGACCTTTAGGCATGCCTTGGAGCAGGTGGGAATACCGACAAGAAAAGTTTTAAAAATATTTGAATATTGACATTGCAAAATGGAAAATTTGGGCCTGATATTCAAAGGCATTTACACGGTTTACAGACCCGGTTTGCTTCTGCGGGCTTGTGGGCTGTGTGGCAATCCCGGATATTCAGTGCCGGGGCCGCATATGACCCCGGCGTTGAATATTCATGGTTAAAGTTCAGAGGTGACAGCTATGCGCCACAGCAATGCATAGACATACCAAAAGAATATCAGTCCTTATGGACCCGATTCCATTCAAGATGTAGATCTCATTTGTACGCACGGGCGGACCGGGACATACAAAGGAGATCGTGATTCCGATCCCGCGGGGCACGTCTAGCCCTGCGGGATCAAAATCACGAACAGCACTGTACATGCAGGCCGGGACTGCGATTCAGTTCCGGCCTGCATGTACAGAGCTAGCCCGGCTAACTCAGCCAGGGCTTTTAAATGGAGTCGCGGCACCATTGCGTCCTGTTGCCATAGCACCGTGGCTCCATTTAAAAGCCGCGATGCCGGCCACTGTCCCACAAAGTTAATTCCCCACAGCCAGACCCCCGATTTGGCCTCCTAAGGCCAGGGTCGGTCTGCAGGGTATTAACTTTGTCTCCCCCAGCCCCTTTTGCGCCCCAAAGTGATAAAGAAAAATGTCCAGGGTGGTTATTCTACCCTGGGGGTAGAATAACTTCCCCAGCCAATTCGCCAGCCCTGGATGTACAGGGCTGACATTAGAATTGGCCCTGTAGGTCCAGGGCCGGTGACCGCCACTGCCCGCCCACTCTCCACCCCCGGGCCGCCTCTTCCCCATCCCTGACTAACTTCCCCGCACAACCAGCGGGAAAGTTATTTGGGGCAGGGAGCCGACATGAATAGCAGGGGATGGACATCCCAACAGGTCATCCATCCCCGCTACTCATGCCTTGGAATGACCCCCTATATGTTTAATTTTTTGAACTGTCTAAACCACATCCAGAACATGCCCTTCAAAATTTATGGAGTCAATTTCCGGCCACAGTGGTCAAAACCCAACTGCAGCAGCTAATAAAATCTGCATGTTAACTAAACCACGCTACCCCATCACATGGGATTTATAGCATGGTTTGAGCACCGTGGTAGAATTAGCATGGGCCCTAGAGCCAAAAATCATGCTACCCTGGTAGTACACTGAGGGGCAGGGATAGGACAGCACAGGGGTTGAATGCAGGCATTGCAGGAGGGTCGCAGCTAGTGGCCCATGCTAACCAAGCTTGATGCCCTTAGCGTGGATGCAGTTAACGCCATCTCAGTGGGGGCTTTTAGTGCACCCATGTGCTGGCTTCCACTTTGTCACATCCTAGGCTCGCACTAACTGCAGCAGGAGGATGGAAGCACATACCCCCTGAAGTTAGCACTGACCCCCCCCCCCCACCAACCCATGCTAGTAACACGTCCCATATGAGTGTTACCAGCACACGGCTTAGTAAATGAGCCCATTCTGTATCTGGATAGTGACTTCAGCAGTGACCTGCATCATGGTTCACATAGCAGCAATGTTCAACTGGCTATCTGGATAGCTAACTGCATAAAGTTAGGACGGCCGTTTTTTAAAATGAACTTTATGCAGAGAGTTAGCTCTCTGAATCTCTCTTCTACCCAGATAACTTTGAACTCCACCCCGGTTCTGCCCATAGAGCGTTTGGCATGGTACAGATAGTGCTGAGGCAGTCAGAGGAAATATTCAGCAACTCTATAGATCTAATGCTGCTGAATAGCTCATTGCCAACCAGATAAGTCCTGTGGCATTTACATGTCTAAATCACAGCATTTTGAGATTGCTACTTACACGTGTATACCATTTAGGCAGGTACATATTGCTATTTACATGTGTGTAGATGCAGCCCAACTGCTCCAAAATGCCCTCCTATATCTCTGTCTTTGAATATATAAAGCCGGTATAAAAAAACTTGTTAGTTAAATAAATAAGTACTATGTATGTCGAGATTGATGTCTGTACGACAAATATTGTACTGTCTAGCAGTAAAGAACTATTAAATGCAGCAAAGGCCTATTTCAGGTAGAAATAATTTCCAGCTGGCATTTTTGATATCATGCCTAGGACAGGTTAATTTGTAACTTTGAAGTTAGGTACTCTTATGGCACAATGTTTTATGGGTTTGGAAAGATGCCTCATAACAAATCTTGTGAGTTTTTTAGAGTGGTGCCAGAGGGGAAACAGTGATGATGACACTGTAAGATTGTTCTTGAGAAATCTGGAAGCAAAGCAGGTGCACGTTTAAAGGAAGGCATCAGCTAAAACATGGCGCAGTGGCTTAGCAGTGGGATTTAGATACTGGAGGAAATATACTTGACCTGAACAATAAAGAGGCAAATTCCAATATTTGTACTTATAAAACAAATCATAAAATCCACCATAAAACAATCTTTGTGATTGGTCAGCATATATTCACAGCTGCCAATCTACCCAATTCCAGTGGGGGAATTTTAGGTCAGTCCTGGTTTTCAACTTACCTGGTTCCCAGTGCACTGTGGTATGTGCAGTCCCTGATGCTACCTACTGAAATCAGTGCTGCTAGTCCCATAGGGCCCGATATTCGAAGGCCTAGTCGCGTGCTACATGGGTAAGTGCTGGCCTTACCTATGGAAAACCGCCATAACTGTATAAACCACATATTCAACAAGGCGACTTGAATCGTTGAGGCCAGCTACTCGCACAGTGCCAGGCACAGAAGCCTGGAGGCGGAACGGAGGCGTATTGCAATGAAACCCTCGTAAAGTGGATTTATGAAACCTTTGTGCACCCACATTGGACGTCACTAACTGTGTAGCCTTAAGCAATGAAACCAGGCACATAAGACTGCTGCTAGTGAGCCGCGAACGCATGTAGCAGCGGAACAGGACACAGTAGAGCGAGGGGTGTGTGAGCAGGCCTGCATCCAAACTGGGCAAAGTGCCACTGGACAGGCAGAGACACCATGCAGGCCATGCACATGGTGATACAGAGGTGAAGACACACACACCGTGCCAGGGCACAGTGAAGGATCCGACAGGCAGTGCATACCCAGCAGCAGGCAGTGGCCCAGCACCCGAGATGCAGGTACTGTGCCCCATGTGTACACAGGCCCAGGGTGAGTTACCTGCAACTGACAGAGAAGGAGGTTTACCAGAGATATAGACTGGATGGGGCACCATAACCGAACTGTGCAGCATACTCAGCGAGGCCTGGAGCCCACCACATCCAGAAGCCAGACCCTGCCGGTGGCTGTGATGGTGACCATTGCCCTGGGATTCCTTGCAACTGGCAGCTTCCAGCATGTGATGGGGCGACTGTCGGAATCACACAGCCCATTGCCAGCCATTGCATCGGAACATTCACCAGGGTCCTGCTGCGGAGGATGTGTCACCTCATAGCCCTCGCCCGGACACAGCAGAGGCATCAGGAAAATATGTAGGAGTTCTGCAGTGTTGCTGGTTTCCCATTGGTGTTTGGATCTATAGATTGCACCCACATTGCACTGCGGGCACCATGGCTGGAGCTGAGGGCCTACCGGAATAGAGATGCGTACACATTAATGAACATACAGGTCGTGGATGCCAACATGGCCTTCACAGATGTGTGTGCCTGCTACCCAGGGTTCTGCCATGATGCCTGGGACAGGCAGCAGCCGGTGGTCAGCTTGGAGATGCGTGACTGCTAGGTGAGTGTGCACATGTGTGGGCCCCAGGACAGCCCCAGAATGGATACCTACATAAGAACATAAGATATGCCATACTGGGTCAGACCAAGGTCCATCAAGCCCAGTATTCTGTTTCCAACAGTGGCCAATCTAGGTCATATGTACCTAGCAGTTTCCCCAAGAGACACAAGTTCCACAATGCTTGTACTGGGTCAAGCATTGACTACCTGCTGCAGTCTGATGCTGTGGGTACTGCAAACAGGTGATGATAGATGTATACTGTATGTCACGCACCACATGAGCACTACTGCACACCATCAACAGCAACCCATAGACCATACCCAATGCACGACCTGATGCAATGCTTACAGCTCACATTGCCCCCACAGGTGACCGTGGGTACCCCCTGAGAACCTGGCTGCTCACCCTAGTGCACCACCCCAGAGTTCAGCAGGAAGAGTGGTACAACAACGCCCACCAGCAGACATGGGCAGTTGTGCAGTGTGCAATAGGGGTGCTGAAGAGCCACTTCTGGTGCCTCGACAGGAGCAGTGGTCAACTCCTCTATAGTCCAGAGTGGTTATGCCAGATATTTGCTGCATGCTGCATACTCCACAACCTGGCACGATGTGTGGAGTGCCAGACCCAGAGCCAACAGATGTGGAGAAGTGGGAGACCACAGAGGCAGTAGATGGTGATGGGGCCAAGTCCGGGAGCCAGCAGCAGGCCAGGGCACTGTTCCACCATTCATGGGTGATATGGAAAAGCTTCTGAGGTGACTGCCCTGCACCAGCACCAGGGCTGTACATACACAAACACCAATTATGTGCCCAGTACCATGTAATGTGCACTGAAGGACCCAATAAAATGTCCATTACCATCCATTGTGCGAGAGTATTCTTTATTTCCCCCCTTGGGAACCCCCTTCCTCAGGGCTCCCTGCTGGCCATGGGCACTTGCCCACATGTGCACTGCGACACAGTGGAATGTTATCACAGGATCTGCTAGCAGTGTCACCACCCTCCCCAGCAAGATGGTTGGACGGACATGATGCCAGACTAGCAGGTGGCTATGTAGCTGCGCTGGCGGCCTCAGCACCCACTCCCTGTGCCTGCATGAGGCCCACTAAACTGCGCAGTGAGCCAGCTATGGATGCCTGGTATGCTGCCATCTCCTGCATCAGCCGCAAGTTCCCCTCCATGTGGCTCTCCATGCACTGTCTGTGGTCCCTCCACTCCTCACGCTCAGCTTCCCTGGCCTGTTATGTAGTCTGCAGGTCCTGCCGTATACCCTGCAGCTTGGACAGTATGCCCTCAGTGCTTGCCATCAGGCGTGCAGCCTCCTGTCATAGCTCCTGGTCCAGATCATTGCTCTCTGCACACACATGCTCCTCCAGGATGGCAAACTGTAGGTCGGCAAGTGGTGCGTCATCCGCAGCTGGCCCCATAACACTGGCAGCCAAGTCCAAAAACGTAGCACCAACAAGGGATAGCTTTAAAAAATATTTTATTGTAACTGAAATTGCGTGCCAAAGACCCTACACAGGCCGTGTTTTGTCACTACTTCGTCAGGAGTATTGGCATGCTACAATTATAAAACAAACATAATTAAAACACATATATTTACCCATAAAAAAGTACATAAAAACATATATACTGAACAATAAATTATGTAAAAAGAAGGAAATTAATATAATATATTATATGCACTCATGTTAATTATTCTACAATAAATACATACATACTAAAACAATAAATACCATTAAGATCTTTAATATCTAGTGAACCACTGAATATTAATGATGTGACAACAATTAAACAGTCATAAAAAGCTATAAATGATGCAAATGCCTCTTTTGGCTGTCATGTGTAATATTTGTTATAAACTCTTGGATACTTTGCCACTTTTTCTTTAGATGGTCGTGCCGATTGTGCACAAACGTCATATACTAAAATATTAAAATTATAATTAACCAATAACCGAGCCAAACATAAGAAGTATAAAAACAAAAACAAAAAGGGGTGAAACCATACCCATTGTAATGATAAAAAAAATATTAAAAAGGTAACACAATAAAAAATAAAAAGTAAAAGGCTAAAACGATAAAAAAAGTAAAAAAGTAAAAAAAGTATAAAAGGGGGGGGGGGGGGAAGCAGGAGTGAATAACAGCAGAGTAAAGAGACTATGTAAAAACTTTTCTTTAGACACCTAAACCTCAGAGTGTGTTGTACCTATAAAATAGGGCATGTTCATTTTGATCGTAAAGAAGGGAGGGAGGGCCTAACTGCATATATATATATATATATATATCTGTCTTTTATGTTGTGCATTTGCAAAATGCTATAATATTAGCAATAACAACCCATAGGATGTAATATCGCTTAATTGTGTGTTTTAAACATAGATCTCCATCGATACATCCCTAATGCAGTTAGGCCCTCCCTCCCTTCTTCTCCATTGCCTCAGGTACACTTAGATTGTGAGCCCTTCTGGGACAAGGAAATGTACCTGTTAGTATACATGTAAACTGCACTGATTCTAAAGAGCGCGGTATAAAAAATAAATAAATAAATAAATGTTGCACCCTGGCTGTTCACTGGCATCCTCGATGGTGAGCTATGAAGCTTCCCCCAGTGCATCAGTCCTAGGCTATGAAGGAGGTATAGCTGGTGAGTCTGTGGGAGAGGAAAGGTGGCAGAGGTTAGTGACATGGCATGCTGTCATGGCCTGATGGATAGCACCCAGTCCACCACAGTACCGGCAGCTTGTGCATGGCCCACACTGTACCCATCCCATGCAGCACCTGCGGTCTGACAGATAGGCATAGTTGGGCAGGAGGCACGTTGGGGACACAGACATGGCTGTCGCAGCCACACCTGTGTGCCTGTGGTGGAGCTGTCGAAGACTGGAACCCCTGTGATGGCGACCTCCTCCACATACTGCAGCACCTGCTCCTTCAGTGGGGTGAGGCTGCGCTGCTGTTGCTAGCTCTCTTCTCCTTTGCCGCCTGACGAACCACATGCCACTTTTTCTTGAGGTCCTCCATGTCATGGTTGTGGTGGTATACTGCAATGACCCTGTTTGTGATGTCCCGCCACATTGCCTGCTGGGTGCTGGCATCCTCAACTGCAAAGAGGGTAGTGTGCTGCTGCAGGATCAGCCCCAGGGCCATGGCAGTCTCGGAAGGAGTGAAGTTAGCCTTCCTCGTGCTTTTTGCCGCTGCCAGTGCCTTGTCAGCCATCGTGAAGCAGCAATGCGATAAGGCAGTATTTGCTTATCTGTGTAAGTCCTCTTATGCATATGTGGGTAGAGCGCGCAGGGGGCCATGCCCAATCCAAAGGCATATCTCGTATGTGCGTAGGCCCCTGGGCGCAGAAGATATGAATATCTGTATTATGGCTCACTGCCACAGGACACAATACCCGCACAGGACCAAACGATTTATTTATTTATTTATATTCTCTTATATACCGCGCTACTCTGCATCAGTGCGGTTTACATTGAACAAACGATGGCATGATAGGCGTGCAGGGACGCCCAGACCACGATACCCGGGTAACACGCATAGCACTATAGGCGGGCATGGCAACCATGGTGCGCGCTGCCCTGATGGTTTGCCTTTATGGTCCAGGGGGCATCCTGCATGTGCTGTACTGCTGTGTTGTGGCGTCTGCCCAGGTAATGGCCATCATCCATACCCACGCAGGATGGCCGTTCCAGTCTGACCTTCTACTCCAACTACTATAGTCCCTTTTTCACCAAGCCCATGGACCCCTGGTCCCCCTCCCCTGGACCCCACACCACTCACACATATGCCCTGCCCTGCCCCCACAAACTGGATGACATATTGCTTACAAAACATGGAAACATGTATTTGACAACTGTGTCAACATATTTACAATCCTGCCAACCGTAGCAGACATTGGTGCACTTTGGACGCCTTGTGACATACTCATTCCCAGGGCATACAGGACAGGGGGTCATCCTATGGTGCAAAGGGTCCCTGCCTGTGCCCTGACACAGTTGCTGTGAGGGCCTCTAGGTGCAGGCTGATGGTCTGCACTGCAGTACGTACCTCCTCGAGGTGCACCTCTGTCACCAGGGTGGACAGGGCCCAGTCACTCCATTGACAAGGGGGTGGTAGCACTGTGGATCCGGCTGTGACATGGCCAGGGTGTGCTCCTGGGTGCTAGGGTGGCTGTGGAGGACCCCAGCTGTGCGGGTGGACCTTGGCACCGCTCAAGGTCTCCCCTGACCTGTGCTGTACCATACAATGGGCACATGGCCCCTTCTTTGGTCAGCTGGCGGGCATGGCTGTCGGGTTCTGCTGAGGGGTGCAGCTCTGCCTCTGGCCTCCCTGCCAGTTGCCTGCCGGTGATGCCCTATGCGATGTCATCACACCTGGGGTGCTTGGTGCATGGTTCCTGTGTCCCCCCTGCCACCTCCTCTTCTCCCACCCTGCTCCTGATCCACCCAGCCCTCTTCCTGCTCTCCCTCTGACATCCCCTCATCCCCACCCTATCCTCTGGTCCTCTGATCCATCCTTCTCCTCTGACACGCACTCCTCCCACTGTGCCATGGAGCCCTTGCTGTCCCCCTCCTCCATTGTGGTATCCTCAGATGCAGTGCCACTTGTCGCTGATTTTCCTCATCACTGCCACTGGTGATACTGCTGCTTCTGCTGCTCTGCTCACTCCTGGGTGGCTGGTGTGGTACCCCGGCAGTCCCCCAGGCAGCCCTGGAGCGAGGGGAGGGGCAGTTACTGGTACACACTGGCATGTCCCTGGGATGAGACTGGCACAGCCCTGGGGAGGCTGACACATGCATTACTCACCCACCTTCAGCCCAAAGGGGGCTGCCCCCACCACATTGCACACTGTGCCCCCCCCCTGTTGCCCACCTCCAGCCTGCTCTGTTCCCCCATCACATGCTGGGCTGTGCCCTGCCAGCCTCTCCAGTCACTGGACACATATGGGAGGCAGCATGGGCAGGTGCACTATGTGCCCCTGCAGTCTTGGCTGGGGGTGTGTGCCCCTGTACTGCACTTATGTTCCATGCCCCAGCCAGGTTCACACACACCTGCGCATCTTGTGTGCTGGCTGGTGCATAGGCGGACTGATGGCACCGGGGGATGGCACAGCTTCCCCCGTTCAGTCCCATCATTGCATATTGGGAGTGTCCACCACCAAGTAATCTGTCTGCATCAGTCTTGCAGCCCTGGCTGCTGCCCCCTGCATCTGCTGGGCACCACTGTGAACCCCACTGACCTTCCTCACCGCCAGCCACTCCCTGATCCTCTGGAGCTGGTTGGGTCGCCTCCGGCACAGCATCTTGAAGTGGCATTTCAGGGCCTCCAGTGTCTGGCGTACTCCATATTCCCTGTGGGAGAGAAGGGTTGGGGGGGGGGGGGAAGGGGCTCAGTTGGCCACTACCATTTTGCCTGATGTGCACACCTGTATCCTGCAACAGTCTGACATCCCCTTCCTGGGGTCATGGGCACAGCCATGGGTGCATGGCTGTTGTGGCAGAGCTGCTTGCAGGGACCTATAGGTACCACATGTGTGGTTTCTGCCTCCAGTCCCCCAACACCGCTACACCAGGGCACAGGTGCTAGGGGGTAGGACAGGTGTTCAGGGCATCTAAATGGGTTGCCTGTGTTCCCTGCAGTGCCCAGCCTTGCCAAGGCACCCCCTGCACTGGGCTTTTCCATTGCTGTGCATGCCCTGTGGCATTGCTATCAACCATCACTAGGGGATGCAGTGCACTCACCACCTGCTATGTGTGGGTATGCCCCTTGCTGCAGGCATTCAGGGCTGGCACCTGTACTAATGCATGGCCTGTCCCCTACCCCCACCTCCTGATAGGCACACAGTGGGGCAGCCAGCAGCATCTGTCGTGGCATCATGCCCAATCTCCCTGTGCAGACACACAGCTGTGACCTTCAGGGTTTGTCTGCCTAGCATGGTGCTCAGTCCCCCTCCCCCCTCCCGCATGTTGTAGCCTTCTTACTTGCACAGCCGGAGTTGGATCCCCCTCCATAGGGTTGTTACCAGCCTCAGGTTTGGGAGATAGCCCCCCTAGGGTAGAGGACGCCCTCATGCTGCAGCACAGAGCAGACGAAGCATTCGCTCTCGTCTGGGGAAAATTTCACGCTTCTACTTGTCACTATGCCGCTGGTGTCTGTCCCCCTAGCCACATGGGCTCCTGCACAGGCAGCCCGCAGGTCCTGTGTGATGGTGTCGTCTATGGTTGGGTACGCCAGTCAGGCGATACACAGGTTACTGACAATGGCCTGTTGTGCATCTCTAGCTACTGTTGTTGTGGCCACATACACGGGTATCGCCTCTGCCTTCAGCGCTGTGCCCAGGTTATGTGCCTTGCGCTTATCCATCATTGCCGCGGTGGGTGTCCGCTACTGTGCTCAGTTTGTGCTGCATTTTCATTGCTTGCCCATTTTGTTGGCACCTGACTCATGGTTCAAGCACTTTCCCTGACCCGGTAACCTTCTGTGGGTATGGCAGACCTCGGAGCCTTGTTGAATATCGGGCCCATGATGCTTAAGGATGGCATTACCAGAAATCTGCAATGTATACTACATATATTGTTGTTAAGTGCCATCGAGTCGGTGTCGACTTATGGCGACCCTCTGGATAGTGTCCTAAATTGTGTTCGGTCTTCAATCAGGCAGCTCATTGTTGACAGACTGGCACCCATAGCTGCTGTTACTGTGTCGATCTATCTCATTGCTGGCCTTCCTGTTTTGCGTGACCTTCTATCTTGCCAAGCATGATGTCTTTCTCTAATGATCTCTTTCTTCGCATGATATGTCCAAAGTATGAAAGTTGGTCTTGTCATCTGAGCTTCTAAAGAAAGCTTAGGTTTGATCTCCTGTAGTACTGACTGTTTTGTTCTTCGAGCAGTCCATGGTATACGCAGTATTCGCCACCAGCACCATAATTCAAAGGCATCAATTTTCTTCCTGTCTATCTTTTTCACTGTCCAACTTTTGCATCCATATGGCGTTATTGAAAATACCACGGCTTGAATGAGTTGAATCTTTATATGGAGAGAGACACCTCTGCTCTTGAGAATCTTGTCTAGGTCCTTCATAGCCATTCTGCCAAAAGCAATGCATACTACATATACAAAGAATTAAATTACTTATAGATAACTGTCCCCTGGTCTTTGCATTTAAAGTTTTTTTTTTCTTTTACTGAATATTGACGTATGTCTAAGCAGTATATGGTGCCTTGTAAAAGTCTTTGCACCTCTGCACATATTTCACTTTCTGGTTTCTAAATACAATTCAAAATGCTTTAAAGTAGGAGTTTGTTTCACTCATATACAACACAGAAAAATATAAAAATGATGGCAGATAAAAAGACCATATGACCTATCTAGTTTGCCCATCCATACCAACTATTAAGCACTAGAATCCCCTGCTCTCCCTTAGAGATACTCTGGGCTTTTCCCATGCTTTCTTGAATTCATACACAGTCCTCGTCTCGTTGGAAGGCTGTTCCCTGCACTCATCAATTTGTTTATAAAGAAATAAATCTATCTCCTCTCATCTTCATCCTATAACCTCTTGTTGCAGAGCTCTCTTTTAATCGAAAGAGGTTCTCATAAGAACATAAGAACTGCAATACTGTGTCAGACGAAGGCACATTTCCTCTTCTGCATATATATCATGAAGATATTTAAACTTCTTTATCATATCTTCCCTCTCCTGCCTTTCTTCCAAAGTATGCAGATTGAGATCTTTAAGTCTGTCCTATGTACTTTATGATGCACTTGGGTAGCAGAAATCCAAAGGAAATGTATGCGATAGGGGGCGAGAGGTTGGTATGCACGGTTCAGGAGAAAGACCTTGGTGTGATTATCTCTGATGATCTCAAGGTGGCAAAACAGTGCGACAAGGCGGTGGCAAAAGCCAGGAGGATGTTGGGCTGCATACAAAGAGGGATTACCAGCAGAAAGGAAGAGGTACTTATGCCACTGTATAAGTCACTGGTGAGGCCTCGCTTGGAATACTGTGTTCAGTTTTGGAGACTGTATCTTGCAAAAGATGCAAAAAGACTGGAAACTGTTCAGAGGAAAGCGACCAAAATGATTTGGAGCCTGCGTCAGAAGCCTTATGAAAAGAGACTTGAAGACCTAAATATGTACACTTTGGAGGAGAGGAGGGACAGGGGAGATATGATTCAGACCTTTAAATACTTAAAGAGAAATGATGAACAAACAAACCTCTTCCAAAGACGGGGAAGCTGTAAAACTAGAGGGCATAACATGAAGCTACAAGGTGGTAAATTGAAAGGCAATGTCAGAAAATATTTTTTCACTGAAAGGGTGGTGGATGCTTGGAACGCCCTCCCGATGGAAGTGGTGGGGGCAAACACGGTGACGGAATTCAAAAAGGCATGGGACAAACACAGTGGATCCCTTTACAGCAATAGGATAAAAACAAAATAAATGGTACCATCTAACTTCTGAACCATATAACGTCTCAACAAATAAGGGTGTCCTACATGGAGTGGTGGGTTTACCCCTAAACAAAGACATGGGGAGGGGTGGCCTGCACAGAGCGACAGATGCGCCTACTCTTGCCGTCTTGCTGGGCAGACTGGATGGACCATGCTGGTCTTTATCTGCCGTCATTTACTATGTTACTATGTTACTATGATGAAGACTCTATATATTCTCTGTGAAAGAGCATTTATAGAATATTCCAAAAGACCCTAAGGGGCCCTTTTACTAAAAGCTGCTGACAATTAATGTGCATTTTAGCAAACAGTAACTTGGCATGGTGAACCCTAACGCTCGGGCACGCCAGCTACTGACTGCTGAAACATATGTTATCTGGTGCTCGCATGCTAATGTGGACAGTGGGCATGTTAGAAGCAGAGTGTAGGCGTGGTGAACACATTAATGCATGAGTGAAGTTAATATGGCACTTAGCACAGGTTCACAATGAGTTTGCCACTTATTGTGGTATCCAGTCGCCATTAGCTGCTGGGAACATACTAGTCACCAGGGCCGGATTTACCTTGAGTGAGGCCCTACGCCAACAAAAATTGTGGGCCCCCAGCAGGGGCGGCCCAAGGGAGGTGCGGGGCCTCATTTGCATAAATATTTGCATAATGTTACCATATACTAACTTTTAGTAAACGTTCCTCTTAGTGAGTGTATGGATAAAGAAAGACTAAAAGATTTCTACATTACTATAATCCAGTGCCAACCCATAGCAAACCCGCCGTATCCTAACAGCACTACCAGGACTCACAAAGCACCATACTCTACCAATCAAAAGGCAACACTGCAAATATTAAACCAATACATTTCAGAGAACAACAATACATGACCTACTGGGGAAAGAGAACAAGTGGCAATGTCAAATAGGAATTATATAAACAGAACACCTCAGCTCAGTTACACATGCAGAACATAGACCATCACCAAACAAGTAATCACAATTTAGAAACAGGAAGACAATAATTAAACTGGGAATCCCAAAAGCCAAACTTGGAATGTACAACACTGTAGAAATAAAACTATGCATTAATTTGCTCTTGTACTAAACAAAGCGCAGACGTTAATGATGCACATTTACCAGAGCTGACATATTCCAATTAATAAATTCAAAATAAAGAGATATTTTTCTACCTTTTGTGCATTTTTTTTCAGCTGCAATTGCTCCAGCCAATTTCTTCTGGTTTCTTCGTGTCTTCTGCTAACTCTCCATCGTCTGCTGTCCATTTGTCCTTTCTTCTCTCTTCTAGTTTTTTTCCATTCTCTCTCTACATCTGCTTTAACATACTAATCTTTCTCCTTTTGCTCTTTCCTCATTCCTATTTCATCCACTCAAATTTTACCCCTCCATCCTCAATCCCCACTTACTCTCCCAATACCAGGCCAATTGTAGATTTTTATCCCTCCCACACAAAATATTTTTCCCTTCTCCATTTTACTCTTCCAGCCCCATCCCATTCTAATCCTCCCCCAACATCAGCTCCCTTCTAGTTCCAGCCTCACCCAGCATCCATTCCCTTCTAGTCCCTGCATCAGCCCATTTCCAGTCCTAGCCACCCATCAGCCCATTTCCAGTCCTAGCAACCCCCCAACCCAATACCAGTCCTAGCCCCCCCATCAACCCACTTCCAGTCCTAACCCCCCATCACCCCATTTTCAGTTTAAGCCCCCCCCTATAACCCATTACCAGTCCTAACCCCCATCAGCCCACTTTCAGTCCTAACCCCATTAGCCCACCTCCAGTCTTAACCCCCCCAGCCCATTTCCAGTCCTAGCCCCCCATAGCCCATTACCAGACAGCCCCCATCAGCCCACAGCCCATTACCAGTCTTACCCCCCCCATAGCCCATTACCAGTTCTAACCCCCCCAACAGCCCACAGCCCATTATCAGTCTTAACCCCCCCCATAGCCCATTGCCAATTCTAACCCCCCCAACAGCCCACAGCCCATTACCAGTCCTAACCCCATCAGCCCACCTCCAGTCTTAACCCCCCCAGCCCATTTCCAGTCCTAGCCCCCCCATAGCCCATTACCAGACAGCCCCCATCAGCCCACAGCCCATTACCAGTCTTAACCCCCCCCATAGCCCATTACCAGTTCTAACCCCCCCCAACAGCCCACAGCCCATTACCAGTCCTAACCCCATCAGCCCACCTCCAGTCTTAACCCCCCCAGCCCATTTCAAGTCCTAGCCCCCCCCCATAGCCCATTACCAGACAGCCCCCATCAGCCCACAGCCCATTTTCATTTTTTACCCCCCCCCTAGCCCATTACCACTCCTAACCCCCCCCCCCCATTTCCCGGCCCACCCCCCCCCCCCATCGGCTCAAGTAAAATGAAATTTTATAAAAGCAAAACCGCTGGCTGCTACCAAGGCCGTGGCAGCATGGACGGTCCCGCTGGGCCCCCTCTGCCCTGCCGAATCCCTCCCTCCGCGACGGCTTTGAGAGGCACGAAGGGAGAGTGTCTCCCTCGCGTCTCTGTTAAGCCCGCAGGGGCTGATGGGAAACCGATCAGCCCCTGCGGGCTTAACAGAGACGCGAGGGAGACACTCTCCCTTCGCGCCTCTCAAAGCCGGCACGGAGAGGCTCAGCCGGGGATTCGGCAGGGCAGAGGGGGCCCCGCGGGACCGTCCATGCTGCCACGGGAACGTCCATGCTGCCGCGGCAGCTTTTTGTGGGCCCTTGCCAGCTGTGGGCCCTACGCCATGGCGTACATGGCGTATAGGTAAATCCGGCCCTGCTAGTCACACCCCCGACAGCTAATGTGCATTGATAATGCTTGTTAAGTGTGAAACCTTAGTGCTGTTTAGTAAAAGGGCCCCTAAGGATGAGAAACCAAAAAGTTTTGATTGTATAAATCTTCACATCCCTTGACTCAATACTTGGTGAAAGCCCTTTTGCAGCAGTAGCAGCCATGAGTCATTTAGAATAACTACCTACTGACTTTACACAAGGTGATGGTGCATTTTTAGCCCATTTTTTGCCCATTCTTCTTGGCATAATAGCTCATGCTCTTTTAGGTTGGCTGGGGACCTGCTGTGGACTTCAGCCTTCAGCCCTTGCCACAGATTTTTCATTGGATTCACTGGCCCCTCAAGGACATTTCCTTTCTTCTTGTGAAGTCACTCCATTGTTGCTTTAGCTCTATGCTTAGAATCATTGTCTGGCTGAAAGGGGAATCTTCTGCCCAGTGGGAAGTCTATAGCAGACTGGAAGAGATAGAGGATTGGCCTGTATTTTGTGCCATTTTTTCCCTTGATCTTCCCAAGCCTCTCTGTTCCTACTTCTGCAAAGTATCGCCTCACTATAATGCTGCCATCCACCATGCTTTACTGTTAACAGGGGAATGTGTTTGTTTTATGCCACACATATGGCTTAGCACTGAGACCAATAAGTTCTACTTTGGTCTCAAAATTTCTTCATCAGTGGCTTCCTTCTCGTCACCCTCCTTTAAGGCTATGTTTATGGAGTAATCTTGAAATTGTTGAACAGTCAACATTTTCCTGTGCCTTAGCCAGAGCCCTCTGTAGTTTGTTTAAAGTAATCCTAGGCCTCATGCTGACCTTAAGAACATAAGACATGCCATACAGGGTCAGACCAAAGGTCCATCAAGCCCAGTATCCTGTTTCCAACAGTGGCCATTCCAGGTCACAAGTACCTGGCAGGTTCCCAAAAGGCACACAGATTCCATAATGCTTCTCCCAGGGTAAGCAATTGATTTCCCGGGTCCTCCTCTTTAATAATGGTTTATGAACCTTTCCTCCAGAAACTCGTCCAAACCTTTTTTAAACCAGCTACACTAACAGCTTTTACTCCATCCTCAAGTAGCAAATTAGAGTTTGATTACGCGTTAAATGCAAAAATATTTTCTCTTATTAGTCTTAAATGGGTTACATTGTACCTTCATTGCACATCCTCTAATCTTTCTACTTTTAGATGGCGTAACCAATTGATCTATGTTAACTTGTTCCATTCATTAATTTCTAGACTTCTTCATATCTCCCCTCAGCCGTCTCTATTCCAAGTTGAAGAGCACCAACCTTTTATGCTTTCCCTCAAAGGGGTATCCTTCCATCCCCTTTACCATTTTGGTGGCTCTTCTCTGTACCTTTTCTAATTCCGCTATATCCTTTTACTAACACTTAGTAAAGGCTTCCTTAGCAATTTCTTTATCCCACAGCCACTGACTTTGGAGGGACAGCCTGATCGAGGTAGTGCCTTGATAGTGCCAGACCATTTCCACTTTACAGTGAAGGATCTGACTGCCCCAAAGGATATTCAAACAAACTGAATTTTTCTTATAGCCTTCTTTCAATGTATATCAGTAAATAACTATATCCTAAAGTTCTTTATAGCTCCATGTTTAGAAACATAGAAAAATGATGGCAGTTAAAGATCATACGGCCTATCCAATCTGCCCTTTCATACTAACTACTAAGCTTTATAATCTCCTTTTTCCTTTAGAGATTCTCTGTGATTGCCCCATGCTTTTTTGAATTCCATGAAATATTTAGGGGCTTGTTTAAAAAGCCGCGGTAGCGGCTTCCGCTCAATATCGGAGCTGCAGCCCCTTTGAATTCAATGGGGCCGTGGCTCCGATATCAGGCGGAAACCATTACCGCGGCTTTGCAAACAAGCCCCTTAGACCTTTGCTTCAAATTCACTTCATACAAACAAAAAGAGCTTGATTTTTTATCCACAGCTATTTAATTTACCTCAGCTACTGTGATTTGAAACAGGTGGTTCTAATTAATTGCCCTGTTAAAGGCAATTTTCTAAACAGAGTTAATTTGGGTTTGCTGTGACAAAAGGTGCAAAGACCATGGGACCAAAACTTTCTGATTTCATATTCTTAACTAGTTTTGAATGCTTCTATAATTGTTCTTTCACATTGAAAGTGTGAAGTATGTGGGGAGATCAGGGAACAAGCTCCTACTTTAATGCATTTTCAAATTGTATATATATATATATATATATATATATATATATATATATATATGTTGTTGTTAAGTGCCGTCGAGCCGTAGTCGATTCATGGCGACCCTCTGGATAGCTATCCTAAATTGTGTTCGGTCTTCAGTCAGGCGGCTCATTGTTGACAGACTGGTACCCGTAGCTGCTGTTATTGTATCGATCCATCTCATTGCTAGCCTTCCTCTTTTGCGTTGACCTTCTATCTTGCCAAGCATGATGTCTTTCTCTAATGATCTCTCTCTTCGCATGATGTGTCCAAAGTATGAAAGTCGAAGTCTTCTCATCTGAGCTTCTAAAGAAAGCTTAAGTTTGATCTCCTCTAGTACCGACTGGTTTGTTCCTCGGGCAGTCCATGGTATACACAGTATTCGCCGCCAGCACCATAACTCAAAGGCATCAATTTTCTTCCTGTCTGTCTTTTTCACTGTCCAGCTTTCACATCCATATGATGTTATTGAAAATACCATGGCCTGAACAAGTCGAATCTTTGTATGGAGAGAGACATCTCTGCTCTTGAGAATCTTATCTAGGTCTTTCATAGCCATTCTGCCAAGAGCAATGCGTCGTCTGATTTCTTGACTGCTTGTTGCTTCTTTATTGATAGTTGATCCAAGTAGGTTAAAGTTGTTCACAATTTCAATTTCTTCTCCTTCAACGATGAACCTGTTGATTATGCCAGTTGTCATGATCTTTGTCTTCTTTACATTAAGGTGCAGGCCCATTTTGAGACTATGTTCTTTGATTGTGAAAAGCAAATGTTTCAGATCATCTTCACTTTCAGCCAGTAATGTAGTATCATCAGCATAGCGAAGGTTGTTGATGAGTCTTCCACCAATCTTCACACCTCTGTTGTCTTCATACTATCCTGCTTCTCTGATGATTTGTTCTGCATATAAATTAAACAGGTAGGGGGAAAGTATGCAGCCTTGTCTTACACCTTTGCTTATTTTAAACATTCTGTTTCTCCTTGTTCCATTCGAACTGTTGCTTCTTGATCAATGTACAGATTGCGCAAGAGAACGATCAGGTGTTCTGGTATACCCATGCTTCTTAATGTAGCCCAGAGTTTCTCATGGTTTACACAGTCAAAAGCCTTGCTATAGTCAATAAAGCACAAATAGATATCCTTTTGGTATTCTTTAGTCTTTTCAAGGATCCATCTCACATCCGCAATGATGTCTCTCGTTCCTCGCCCTTTCCTGAACACTGCTTGCACTTCAGGTAGTTCTTGTTCCAGGTATGGTTGTAGTCTCTTTTGAATAATCTTCAGTAGAATCTTGCTGGCATGTGGGATCAGAGCGATTGTGCGATAATTTCCACAGTCAGTTGGATCACCTTTCTTTAGTATTGGTATAAACACAGATCTTTTCCAGTCAGTTGGCCATGATGTTGTCTTCCATATTTCTTGGCAGAGCCTTGTAAGTATGGCAACAGCTGCATCATATTGCTGCAATACTTCTATGGGAATGCTATCAATGCCTGGTGCTTTGTTCTTTGATAAGGCTTTCAATGTTGCTTCAACTTCTTCTTTCATCACCAATGGTACCCGATCATAAGGTACAGGTTGAAACGGCTGTTGGTCCACTTGATCTTTATCATATAAAAACTCTGTATATTCCTTCCACCTTTTCTTGATCTTCTCAGCATCATTCAACATAGAACCTTGAGCATCTTGTAACATTCCAATCCGAGGCTGGATCTTTTTCTTTAACTCTCGTAGCTTTAGGAAAGCCGATCTTGTTCTTCCTCTAATAGTTTCTGCTTCTATTTCCTTGCAAGTGTCATTGTAGTACTTTTCCTTGTCCTGTCTTGCTGCACGTTGGAAATCTCTGTTGAGTTCTGCAATTGTCTTTCTTTCTCCTCTGGCTTTAGCTTCTCTGCGTTTCTGGGCAATTTTCAGAGTTTCTTCCGTCATCCATTTTGGCCGTTTTTGCTTTTTCACCTTTTGTAGAGACTTCTCGCTTTCTTCCAACACAACCTTCTTGATGTCATTCCATAACTCTTCAGGAGCTCTGTCATTTGTATCTAAAGCAGCAAATCAATTTTGCAGGCAGTCTTTAAATTCCAGTGGTATATTCTCAAGGTCATATTTTGCAGCATTCATGAGTGGTTTGCTCTTTTTCAACTTTAGCTTGAGTTTGCATACTAGTAGTTGATGATCTGTACCACAGTCAGCTCCAGGTTTTGTCTTTGTTGATGTCACAGAGCTTTTCCATCGTTGACTTAGAAACATAGAAACATAGAAACATGATGACAGAAAAAGACCACATGGCCTATCTAGTCTGTCCTTCCATAGCAACAACTACAACAGTCCACTTTTTACCTTTAGAGATCCTCTGTGTTGGTCCCATGCTTTTTTGAATTCAGTTACTGTCCTCATCTCTACCACCTTCACTGGGAGACTATTCCATAAGAACATAAGATATGCCATACTGGGTCAGATCAAGGTCCATCAAGCCCAGTATTCTGTTTCCAACAGTGGCCAATCTAGGTCATATGTACCTAGCAGTTTCCCCAAGAGACACAAGTTCCACAATGCTTGTACTGGGTCATGCATTGATATCTTCGGTCACTTCTTAATAATGGTTTATGGACCTTTCCTCCAGGAACTTGTCCAAACCTTTTTTAAACCCAGCTACACTAACAGCCTTTACTACATCCTCCGGTAACAAATTCCAGAGTTTGATTACACGTTGAGTGAAAAAATATTTTCTTTTATTAGTCTTAAATAGTTTACCCTGTAGCTTCATTGCATGTCCCCTAGTCTTTCTATATTCTGATAACGTAAACAATCGATCTACGTTTACCCGTTCCACTCCGTTCATTAATTTATAGACTTCTATCATATCTCCCCTCAGCCGTCTCTTTTCCAGGTTAAAGAGCCCTAACCTTTTTAGCCTTTCCTCATAGGAGTATCCTTCCATCCCCTTTACCATTTTGGTGGCTCTTCTCTGAACCTTTTCTAAAATTGCTATATCCTTTTTAAGATACGGCGACCAGAATTGCACACAAAATTCAAGGTGCGGTCTCACCATGGAACGATATAGAGGCATTATAATATCTTTTGTTTTATTTTCCATTCCTTTCCTTATCATACCTAGCATTCTATTTGCTCTGTTGGCCGCCGCTGCACACTGGGCTGAGGGTTTTAACATGGTATTCACAATGACGCCTAAATCTTTTTCCTGGGTGGTGGTTCCTAATGTGGAACCTTGCATCATGTAACCATAGTTTGGGTTGTTCTTCCCTAGGTGCATAACCTTGCACTTGTCCACATTAAATTTCATCTGCCATTTTGATGCCCAGTCTTCCAGTTTATCAAGATCCTCTTGCAATTTTTCACAGTCCTCTTGGGTTTTAACAACTTTAAATAGTTTTGTGTTATCTGCAAATTTGCTAACCTCACTCGTTATTCCACTTTCCAGGTCATTTATGAATATGTCAAAAAGCAGCGGACCCAGCACAGATCCCTGGGGTACACCACTATTCACCTTTCTCCATTGGGAAAATTGGCCATTTAGCCCTACCCTCTGCTTTCTATCTTTTAACCAGTTTCTGATCCACAATAGTACACTGCCTCCTATCCCATGACTCTTTAGTTTTGCCAAAAGTCTCTGATGAGGAACCTTGTCAAAGGCTTTCTGAAAGTCCAGATACACAATATCAACCGACTCACCTTTGTCCACCTGTTTATTCACTCCTTCAAAAAACATAACAGATTAGTAAGACAAGATCTTCCTTGTCTAAAGCCATGTTGGCTGTCTCCCATTAGGTTGTGACTATCTACATGCTGAGTAAATTTATTCTTTATGATGGTTTCTACCATTTTTCCCGGTACTGACGTCAGGCTCACCGGTCTGTAGTTTCCCGGATTACCCCTGGAACCCTTTTTAAAAATTGGTGTTACATTGGCGATCCTCCAATCTTCAGGTATTAGAGATGATTTTAATGATAGTTCACAGATTACTGATAGCAGGTCTGCAATCTCATATTTCAGTTCTTTCAACACCCTTGGATGTATACCATCCGGCCCAGGTGATTTGCTACTCTTTAGTTTATCTAATAGTTGTAAGACATCTTCCCGATGTATCGATATTTCCTTCAATTTTTCCGCACCTTTAAATACCACTTCAGTCATGGGTAACATCCCTACATCTTCCTCAGTAAAGACCGAAGCAAAGAATTCATTCAGTCTCTCCGCTATCGCCTTGTCGCCTCTTAGTGCTCCTTTAACCCCTTTATCATCTAATGGACCAACTGACTCTCTCACAGGTTTTTTGCTACGAATGTACTTGAAAAGGTCTTTATTTCGCGTTTTTGCTTCCGCAGCAAGCTTCTTCTCAAATTCTCTCTTTGCCTGCCTTATCAATGCCTTGCATTTGACTTGCCAGTGCTTGTGCTGTTTCCAGGTTTCGTCGTTTGGCTCTTTTTTCCATTTCCTGAAAGATGCTTTTTTGGCAACAACAGCCTCTCTGACCTCACCTTTAAACCATGCTGGCAGTTTTTTGGACTTCCTTCCACTTTTCTTAAAGCGTGGAATACAGCTGGTCTGGGCTTCCAAGATAGTATTTTTCAACAACACCCAAGCTTGATGTACGTCTTTAACCTTTGCAACTGCTCCTTTTAGTTTTTTCTTAACTGTTTTCCTCATTTTATCATAGTCTCCCTTTCGAAAGTTAAAAGGTAGTACTGTGGATTTCCTTACTATCCCTCCTCCACTAATTAAATTAAAGGCGATCATGCTATGATCACTATTGCCAAGTGGCCCCAACACCCTTATCTCTTGCACTAGATCTGGTGTTCCACTAAGGACTAGGTCTAATATGGCTTCCCCTCTGGTCGGTTCATGAACCAGCTGTTCCAAGAAGCAGTCATTTATTTCATCTAGGAACTTTATCTCCCTAGCATGTCCTGACGTGACACTGACCCAGTCGATACTGGGGTAATTGAAATCACCCATTATTATTACTGCGCTGTAACTTTTTTTAGCTTCCTTGATTTCTTTGAGCATTTCATCATCCATTTGGTCATTCTGGCCAGGTGCTCGATAGTACACCCCCACTGCCATTGCCTTCCCCCTTTTATATGGAATTTCAATCCATATAGATTCTACAGCAGATTTTGTTTCCTCCAAAACTTTAATCTTTTCTGAGTCAATGCCCTCTCTAACATAGAGCGCAACCCCTCCACCAATTTGATCAGCTCTATCATTATGATATAGTTTGTACCCAGGTATCACAGTGTCCCACTGGTTGTCCTCCTTCCACCATGTCTCTGATATTCCAATCATATCTAACCTTTCATTTAGTGCTATATATTCTAACTCTTCCATCTTATTCTTTAGACTTCTAGCATTTGTATACAAGTATTTTAGAGAATGTATTTTATTCATGTTAATTTGGCTATTGTTAAACATGGGTAAATTGGGATCTTTAAGCTCTGTCTGCTCCATACTTGAGGGCATTTGGGCTACTTTACTCTTTTGTGGAACCTCTCTGCTTTTGGTAGTATCCTTCAAGGATACATTCTTCCGAACCATCCGCTCTTGGGCGACTGTCGGCTTTCCCCTAATATCTAGTTTAAAAGCTGCTCTGTCTCCTTTTTAAAGGTTAATGCCAGCAGCCTGGTTCCATCCTGGTTAAGGTGAAGCCCATTCCTTCGGAAGAGCCCCTCCTTTCCCCAGAATGTTCCCCAGTTCCTAACAAATCCAAAACCCTCTTCTCTGCACCATTGTCTCATCCACGCATTGAGACTCCGGAGCTCTGCCTGCCTTTTGGGTCCTGCGCGTGGAACAGGAAGCATTTCGGAGAATGCTACCCTGGAATTTCTGGATTTCAACTTCCTACCTAAAAGCCTAAATTTTGCCTCCAGAACCTCCCTACCACATTTTCCTATGTCATTGGTACCGACATGTACCAAGACAGCAGACTCCTCCCCAGCACAATCTAAGACCTTATCTAGGTGGCGCGTGAGGTCCGCTACCTTCGCACCAGGCAGGCATGTTACCAGGCAATCCTCACGTCCAACAGCCACCCAGCTATCTATATGCCTAATGATCGAATCACCAACTATAATGGCTGTCCTAACCCTTCCCTCATGGGCACATGGCCCTGGAGAAACTTCCTCGGTGCGAGAGGGTTTTACATCACCTGGAGGAGAGGTCCTAGTTACAGGATCACTTCCTGCCACACCAGGGTGATGCTCTCCTGTCACGTGACCTCTCTCCTCCATGGCAACAGGGGTGCTGCCAGACTGGAGGTGGGACTTCAGGACTATATCCCTGTAGGTCTCGTCTATGTACCTCTCTGTCTGTCTTATGTTTTTCAAGTCTGCTACTTTAGCCTCTAGAGAACGGACTTGTTCCCTAAGAGCAAAGAGATCCTTGCACCTAGTGCACACGTAAGACCTCTCACCAACTGGGAGAAAATCATACATGTGACACTCAATGCAAAAGACTGGAAAGTCCCCATCCCGTTGCTGGACTGCTGTCTGCATCTTAGTTTTAAGTTTGTGTCTAGATCTTTAAGTTCTTACTTACTAGGGGTTGCTATGGGTATTTATACCAATAAAACTGTACCTAATACGTTTAATATACCTTGTTCACCTGAAGCTTAATTAATCTCAGGTCCTTAGTGTATGACTGATTTGGGTAATGAGCTTCACCTGAAAGCACCTCCTGTCTTTTAAGATGTGTAAGTACCTATAAAGCTATGATTATCCCAGGGGTGGGAGGGAGGGAAATAACACTTATTAAAAGAGGGCTGCTACACAGTACCCTGTCTTGTGCTGCTGAGGTAAGCTAAATTCTGATTTGATTTAAATTATAGCTCTTAGCTGCTGCTGCTCTAACTTCTTATGAAATTTAAACTACAAGCTCTCTGCTGGGTACTAAATTTAACCAGAAAGCTCTCTTCTGTGTTTTAAAACTAAAAGTACTTTTCTGATGCTAGGCCCCGAGTGACTATTAAATGTACACTACAAGCTCTCTGCTGGGTATGAAATGTAACCAGAAAGTTCTCCTCTGTGTTTTAAATTCAAACTTTAATTGCTGCTACTAGGCCCTAACTGATCCAACAAAAAACAGTGGGTTCACAGATTAAGTAGCTTTAATACAAAGAATTCTTTAGAAAATTACCAGAAGTATATACTCACAGTTGCAGATTTCTCTCCAGAAGTAACAGTCCCCCTTTCTAGTTTCCATGGATCCACTACTCTTTCCGTAAAGAAATATTTCCGCATATCACTCCTGAATCTATCTCCCTTCACCGTCATCCCATGTCCCCTCGTAGCAGAACTTGCTTTCAATTGAAAAAGGCTCTCTCCCTGAACATTTATGCCACGGAGGTATTTAAACATCTCAATCATATCACCTCTATCCCGCCTTTCCTCTAAGGTGTACATATTAAGATCCTTAAGTCTGTCCTCATATGCTTTATAATGAAGCCCACTAATCATTTTAGTAGCCACCCTCTGCACCGACTCCATCCTGTTCACATCCTTTTGAAGGTGCGGTCTCCAGAATTGCACACTATACTCCAAATGAGGTTGCACCAAAGACTTATACAGAGGCATTATCAACTCCTTTTTTATGCTAGCCATTCCTCTCCGTATGCACCCAAGCATCCTTCTAGCTTTTGCCATCGCCTTTCTACCTGTTTAGCTACTTTAAGATCATCAGACACAACCACGCCTAGGTCCCGCTCTTCTTTAGTGGACAAAAGTACTTCACCTCCTATACTGTATTGCTCCCTTGGATTGCTGCAGCCCAAATGCATGACCTTACATTTTTTAACATTAAATCCCAGCTGCCAAATTCTAGATCATTCTTCAAGCTTAGCTAGATCCCTCCTCATGTTATCTACACCTTCCTGGGTGTCTACTCTATTGCAGATTTTGGTATCATCTGCAAAGAGGCAAACCTTACCCGACAGCCCTTCCGCTATATCACTAACAAAGATGTTAAAAAGAATCGGACCAAGGACAGATCCCTGTGGCACACCACTGGTAACATCCTTCTCCTCAGAGTGAGCTCCATTTACTTGTACTCTTTGTCGCCTCCCACCCAACCAATTTCTAACCCAAACAGTAACTTTAGGGTCCATCCCTAGGGTGCTAAGTTTGTTTATAAGTCGCCTGTGAGGAACAGTGTCAAAGGCTTTACTGAAATCTAAATACACCACATCTAGAGCTCTCCCTCGGTCCAACTCCCTGGTCACCCAGTCAAAGAAATCAATCAGATCTGTCTGACAAGTCCTGCCTCTGGTGAATCCATGCTGCCTCGGATCCTGTAATCTGCTGGACTCCAGAAACCTCACTATTTTCTCTTTCAGCAGCATTTCCAATAATTTACTCACCACCGAAGTTAAACTAACCGGCCTGTAGTTTTCAACCACATCCTTACTTCCGCTTTTGTGTAAAGGCACCACATGAGCCTCTCTCCAGTCCTTTGGCACCACTCCCGACTCCAACGAGGCATTGAAAAGGTCAGTCAGTGGAGTTGCTAGAACGTCCCCAAGTTCCCTCAGTATTCTAGGGTGTATCCCATCCGGTCCCATCACTTTGTCTACTTTAAGTTGAGCTAGTTTCTCACGAACACAGTCTTCTGAAAATTGTTCAAGATGTCCCTCACTTCTGTTCCTATTTGTGGGTGTTTTCTGAGGTCCTGCTCCTGGTTCTTCATCTGTGAATACAGAACAAAAATATTTGTTAAGCAATTCCGCTTTATCCTTTTCAGCTTCTACATATTCCCCCCCTGCACCCTTGAGTCTGACAATACCACTTTTGCCCTTCCTCTTCTCACTAATATATCTGAAAAATGTCTTATCCCCCCATTTTATTGTATTGGCTATTTCCTCCTCCTTTTGAATCTTTGCCTTCTTGACTACTTTGCTAGCTTCTCTAAGTTTTTCCAAATACAGATGCCTGTCTTCCTCTCTCTGTGATCTCTTGTATTTCATGAAGGCCTCCCTCTTTTTCTTCACTTTTTCAGCTACTTCCTTCGAAAACCATAGCGGTCTCCTTTTCCTTTTGCCTTTATTTACCATTTTAACAAAAAGGTTGGTTGCCCTTAAAATACCCCCTTTCAGTTTTGCTCACTGTTTTTCTACATCCCCCAGCTGTTCCCATCCCACTAACAACTCCCTGAGGTATTGGCCCATCTTCGCAAAGTTAGTCTTGCTAAAGTCTAAGATCCTCACCTTGGAATGGATTCTAACAGCCCTAGTCCTAATACTGAACCACACCATTTGGTGATCACTGGATGCAAAATGATCTCCCACTACAACATCAGAAACACTTTCACCATTGGTAAGCACCAAGTCCAGTATGGCCCCTTCACGTGTGGGGTCTGTTACCAATTGCCTGAATAGTTCTCCCTGTAGAGAATCCAGGATCTCCTTACTTCTAGATGATACTGCAGCAGGAATGTGCCAATCAACATCTGGCATATTGAAATCTCCTATCAGTAGCACTTCCCCTTTCCTAGCAAAGCTGCGTATGTCTTCAATTAACTCTCTGTCCACCTCTTCCTCTTGTGAGGGAGGTCTGTATATCACACCAATGCAAAAAGATTTCTCTTTCCCTCTTTCTAGTTTAATCCACAATGCCTCCTCTCTCCCTTTTAAGCTCTGTAATTCCAAAGCTTTAATAGTAGTTTTTACATATAGTGCCACTCCTCCTCCCTTTCTTCCTACCCTGTCCTTTCTGAATAAAGTATAGCCAGGGATAGTTACATCCCAGTCATGGTTTTCTGTGAACCATGTTTCTGATACTGCCACTAAATCCAAGTCAGCCACTCCCACCAAAGCTTCAACATCAGGGATCTTATTTCCCATGCTACGGGCATTTATACACACTGCTTTCCATATGTTACCCCTGTTACCCATTTCCATAAAGGTATTTAATGTATCACTACTTCCACAGATGTAGTCAATTTGATTTTTATACAATCCATTGGGTGAAGTCCATGTGTACAGTCGCCGCTTGTGTTGATGGAAGAAGGTGTTTGAGATGAATAGATCATTGGTCTTGCAGAATTCTATCAGTCTTTCTCCAGCTTCATTTCTGTTGCCAAGTCCATATTTTCCAACTACTTTGCCTTCTTCTTTGTTGCCAACTTTTGCGTTCCAGTCAACATGACTATCAGGATATCCTGTTTGCATGTTCTGTCAATTTCATAGAACTTTCACTTGTTCATAGAACTCTTCAATTTCATTCTCTTCTGCAGCTGTTGTTGGGGCATATACTTGAATTATAGTTGTGTTGATAGGCAATCCTCGTAGACAAATAGAGATTAAGCGTTCGCTGACTGCATTGTATTTCATTACAGTTCTTGCAAGTTTCTTCTTTATTATAAATGCAACACCATTTCTTCTTTGTCTTTCATTTCCAGCATAGTAGACCATGTGATCATCTGATGCAAAGTGCCCGATGCCAGTCCATTTCAGTTCGCTGACACCCAACAGATCAAGTTGTACACGTTCCATTTCATTCTTGACCACCTCCAACTTCCCTTGGTTCATGCTTCGAACGTTCCATGTTCCAATGTGTAAGATATCTTTACAGCTTCTTACTCTCATTTCATGCATAGCTACATCAGCAGAAAGACTTCCCGAGGGCTTTGATCCAAACACATCATAAATGCTGGCTTTACTCTGAAAAGTCTTCAGCTCTTCCCCAGTAGCTAGTTGAGTACCTTCCAACCTGGGGGTCTCATCTTCCAGCACCACAGCAGAATTTGTTTTGTTGTAACTATCCATTGGGTTTTCATGGCAAGATACAGAAGTAGATTGCCGGGCCTTTCTTCCGCGCAGTTTAAGTTTGGTGTTGTTGCCGTTGTCACAAAAATGTGATCCTCTGCCGTCAACACTATCCCATTCTGCTGCTGCCCAGATGGGTGGTTTGTCTTGGTCTGGCACCTCAGCTGAGACCTGTCCATCTTGGGAGACCCTGCCAGTAGTTAAACTACCAATAGATTAGCTCTCAGCATCACTGATGCACGCAAGCCCTCACAGCATGACAAGCTGCAAACCAAGTGATATATATATATATATATACAATTTGAAAATGCATTAAAGTAGGAGCTTGTTCCCTGATCTCCCCACATACTTATATATATACAATTTCTTCTCTCAGCAGCGGCAGGCAACAGAAGAAAGCTAAAATGCGCCCCTTAAGCATTCCGTCGGCTCTTGCAGGGAGGGAAAGATCTGGTTAGCATGCCAGCGATTTGCACATTGGGCATGCCTCTTCTCTCCCACTGGGGGGGGGGGGGGCGTGCCCCATGTGCAAGTCGCACAAGGCGCGATCTTCCCTCGGGGTACGGCCCTGTATGTATATATGTATATATATATATATATATATATATATATAATGATATTATCTTGATGACTAGCAAATAAAAATGGATACCCATATCTGCTTATGTAGAGCAAGTAGGTGTGTTGGTAGATATAAGAGACTCCATTTGTAGACATTTTCTTTCGGTATAGGGGTTTAGAGATGAGGGTGACATAATTTGCATTTCTAGTATATTTCATTTTCTTATTCCAGCAGCAGTGCTCTACTAGTTTGTCCTTCTAGAGTTGCCATACAGACTGAGGTGTTTTGAAATATCTTCATGTCTATTTATAAGTTTATCTTATAATCTTATTTTGCAACTTTTCTTTTACAACTTTACCGTTTGTTTCTTCAACTTCTCTTCTTGTCCCCACTTCCCAATAAACTCTGGCATTAAGTGATCTCAATCCTATGCTTGCCTTTTCGCCCTTAAAATCAATGAAAATCTTAAAGACTCATAAAATTCAACATAAAAGAAATTTGCTTTGATGCAAGCTCCATATCTAATTACTCGTTTCTGAATTCACCATAAAGAAAAATGTCTCGCTCTACAGTAGTTCAAAGACCTTAGTCAACTTACTTATCTCTCAGAATTTATTTTATTCTTTTCCACAGCATCTCTATCTCCTTTAACCAATGCTATTTTTCCTCTATAAACTTCTCCCTGTCTAGGATGCAATCTATTCAAAACATTTTTCCTTCCATTGTAGGATTTAGTACCAAATTGCCGATACACATCTCATATCATCAACAGCTCTTTTCTTTACATATCCCAGAGTTTGAATGTTCAGTTTCACTTTTTCCCACTCAAAAGGTTTCAGCTCTCAGCACCACTCTGCTGGAGTGGAAGAAACTGATAGTAGAAGCCCATGGGATAAAAAGAAAGGTGTCTTTCCAACTGCTGGTAGCAAAGCCTTCTTCTCTATTATCCTGGCTCTTGGGAATAGCCTACTTTCTCTGTGCATCGAATTGATTCCTTGGATCTTCCTTGCCTTTGACTATTATCCTGCCTTGATGGTTTAACTTACAGCATTTGGTATTTTGTTTTCTTTCTGTTTCCACCGCTCTTTTATTGCTCCTCTGAGCCATATAACAAACCAATGCCTCAGCTGTGCTCTGTTATATTTGGAGATGTATGTTCCTCTTTGGCAGGAAAGACACTGCAGAGGCAGGAGTGCCTCTGTCTTACTCTGGAGAGAGCACATCTCAGGAGGAGAGTGCCATTTAGTTTCTAACTTTATTTAGGGGCATGTTTAATATAGGTTAACGTGTGTTAAGTGCCAGCACTGCCCATTCACCTTTACTAAACATGCCCCTTAAATCTTTGGCATCCCTGCTGAGACTGCCAGCAAAGATACCAGTTAGCACCAAATTCTGATATCCATTGGGAACTAGATTTAGACAATCTCCCTTTCTTGAAGCAACGTTGTATGAAAGACGTCAGATAAAACCACATCGAATCATAAAATGTTATTGGGAAGAAGGAAAATTACACATCAAAGTTTAAGACTGTTTGAGGGAGGAATTAATATGAATTTGCAAATTTGATATACTCTAACAAGGTAATGAAGCTATGGGTTGTTTTAGAGTGTGGAAAAAAATTCAGACTTTTTCAGGCCCTCAGTCCCCCCCACACTCTAGCTCTCCAAAATCCAACCCTTTCAATTTTAAGGGGTCATTTTAGAAGCTCTATTTGGGATTTCCACGCCTGAGATAGCCCATTCAGATGTCAGAAGCACTGAGACGTAGCGTGAGCCATTTTAGATGACCTTGAAGTTACACGTTTTCGGGGAGATCATGTTGATATTGCACAGGGCCATGGAGAAGGCATATCTGGGGAGGTCCTTAAAAGATACTGTATCCATGCCCAATTTCAGAAATGGCCAGCCATGTGTCAACTTGCCGGCAATGAAATCCACGTCTGTTCCTGCTCCAGGGCACGAATAGGCACCAGAAATGTGCTCATTCTGCTAACCAAACACTCGGAGGGAGTAGGGAAGAAGCTAATCTGATATCCCCAATACATTGCGCAACCATAATAAAAAATGAAGGGGAATGAAGACACTTGTTGTGAGCTGGCAAGCTGCTGTACATCTCCATTTGCAAAATGGCAGGCTGGGATAGGTAGGCAGCATGGGATAGATGTACCCTTCCTAAAATAATATTGCGGCGATCTCTATGTGGCTATGGCTGCCTTCATCCATTTCAAGCGTGTGCAAGTTTCTATAATCAGGTAAAACTTGCATGTGACCAGCCTATTAACATGTGCAAGGTCCCCAGTTTTAATACTCTTACACCATGTATCTTTTCAGGGCAAAGATGAAGTGATTTTAGAAGGCACTTACATGTGTCCATCTTCACTGTCGCCACTCCAACAGTATTTGGGATGTTTTGAACTAGATGTCCCAGATTGCACCTAAATGTCCTTTCTGAAATGTACCTTTATTTCTTTATGGCATTTGGTATGCTACCCTTTAGCAAGGAACATCATGGTGTCTTACAGATGAGAATAAACAGTCGAAGAAATAAAAACATAAAATTTGGATAAAACTGACAATCAGAAAGGCAGTAAAGATAACGCTCTTTGTTAAGTTGGATAGAAACAGTTACTAACGTGTATTAAGAGAAGAAGGCACAGTTCTGACAGCCCGTAATATGTGATTTTTTTTTCCAACTTCTATTTTATTGAACCATTAGATATACAAATATCTCCAGGGCCATGGGTGTTCTTACATGACTCTCAGAGACTACAATACCATCTAATGTTATTTATATTTTCTCCCACAGTGAACCCTTTAAAACCCTTCCCTCCACCCCTTCTCCCCCCCCCCCCCCACAGCTGGAATTCCATTATCATTTGTTCCTTCTTAATATACCAACTTCAGTATTCTTAGTGCTGAAATTGTTCATATTATTGCAAGTTTTGGGCCTATGAGGCCTTTTCCCACCATCATCTGACAAGTTGCTCGTATTCAGAATCATACATTTCTCGTTGTTGGTCTCCCTGGTCTTGCATCTTTCCATTAGCTCATAGTTAAAATCTCATTCTGAGCTTGCGATGTCAGCATATCAATATAATATCCCAGATAGAATAAAAGACCTCCTGTCTCTGGGTACTCTTTCACAGTCAAACGTTCCATAAGC
Organism: Ichthyophis bannanicus; assembly: GCA_033557465.1. Taxonomy (NCBI): domain Eukaryota; kingdom Metazoa; phylum Chordata; class Amphibia; order Gymnophiona; family Ichthyophiidae; genus Ichthyophis; species Ichthyophis bannanicus. The sequence continues at coordinate 840,924,392 of CM066036.1, read as the reverse complement.
ATCAACTGGTGCAGGTTGTTGCGCAACTCCCAAAATGTCGGGGGATTATCGTCTCTTCAATGGCTGCTTCCCTACCTCACATGCCTTTTGGACTAGTAGCCTCACTGGATGTCCCTTAGGTTGAGCAAGACATAGTGAGTCAAACAGAATCGTCTCTATCTTGAGTTCTATACTTTGGCCTAGTATCTCCTCCAGATAGCCTTGGACTTGACTCCAATAGGGTGTTATCATGGGGCATCACTACCACATATGTACTAGGTTGCCTGGCTCTGTTCGCATTTCTCTGCTCAGAAAATCCACTGTGAAATGCATGCTGAGGTGATAACTGGGCTTGATTGAGGGCAAGAAACTGGAGCTCCCGCAACCGAGTCGACTGAAGGAGATAAGGAATCCATTTAATTACTCGCAGAAGTGTTCCAGCAGGCACAGGTATCCCCAAATCCCCAGCCCAAGTGGATTCTACAGCAGCGAGATCTCGTGGTTCAGCCCAGAGCATCATTTTCCGATTGAATTGTGATATAGATAAGGCCCCGCTGTCCTCCTCCTCCAGATTAAAGAATTCCAACATTCTGTCCATCCCGTCCATGAGCAGGGTTTCTCTGGGAAGCTAACTAATATGGTAGTGGAACTGACAGTATGAAAAATAGTGTTTGGGCTCGAGATCATATTCAGCATGCACTGCCAAGAAAGGTCAGATCTTCCCTTGCTTGTCTAATATTTGCTGCAAAAAACGTATACCCCGACGCTCCCAGTGACCAAACACACTCACTGCCATGCCAGGAGGGGAGTGTGCATTACCTCGGAGGGGTAAAAAAACCAAAACAACGGGTGATATCTGCCACTGAGTACATAGATTATGCCACAGAATCCTAATAGGGTGAATAAGCAAGTTTTTGCTAAGTTGAGAAGAAAGCAAAGAACGTTCCATCTGTAAGACTTCCAATAATCTATGGGGAAAAACAAACTCCTCTTCTAACCTATACAGAGTGTGTGTGCTAGTAAAGCCTAGCCAGTCATGCAAGTGCCTCATCTGGCATACCATTGTATGCTGTTGTAAATCCAGTAATCCTATCCCACCATATTTCCACCCTCCTCGGAGTCTGGACAATGCCACCTTGGCATGGCCACCTGTCCACAACAACCAGTGGATTTCCCTTTCAAGACACCTAAGATCTGATTTATGAATACAGATTCGTAGAGTCTGCAGGTAGTAAAGAATCCCGAGTAGCAAAACCATACATAAGAACATAAGATATGCCATACTGGGTCAGACCAAGGTCCATCAAGCCCAGTATCCTGTTTCCAACAGTCTCCAATCTAGGTCATACGTACCTAGCAGTTTCCCCAAAAGACACAGGTTCCGCAATGCTTGTACTGTGTCAAGCATTGATATCCTGGGTCCCTTCTTAATAATGAACTTGTCCAAACCTTTTTTAAACCCAGCTACACTAACAGCCTTTACTACATCCTCCGGTAACAAATTCCAGAGTTTGATTACACGTTGAGTGAAAAAATATTTTCTTTTATTAGTCTTAAATAGTTTACTCTGTAGCTTCATTGCATGTCCCCTAGTCTTTCTATATTCTGATAACGTAAACAATCGATCTACGTTTACCCGTTCCACTCCGTTCATTAATTTATAGACTTCTATCATATCTCCCCTCAGCCGTCTCTTTTCCAGGTTAAAGAGCCCTAACCTTTTTAGCCTTTCTTCATAGGATTATCCTTCCATCCCCTTTACCATTTTGGTGGCTCTTCTCTGAACCTTTTCTAATAACGCTATATCCTTTTTAAGATACGGCGACCAGAATTGCACACAATATTCAAGGTGCGGTCTCACCATGGAACGGTATAGAGGCATTATAATATCTTTTGTTTTATTTTCCATTCCTTTCCTTATCATACCTAGCATTCTATTTGCTCTCTTGTCTGCCGCTGCACACTGGGCCGAGGGTTTTAACATGTTATCCACAATGACGCCTAAATCATTTTCCTGGGTGGTGGTTCCTAATGTAGAACCTTGCATTGTATAACCATAGTTTCGGTTGTTCTTCCCTAGGTGCATAACTTTGCACTTGTCCACATTAAATTTCATCTGCCATTTTGATGCCCAGTCTTCCAATTTATCAAGATCCTCTTGCAATTTTCCACAATCCTCATGGGTTTTAACAACTTTAAATAGTTTTGTGTCATCTGCAAATTTGATAACCTCACTCGTTATTCCACTTTCCAGGTCATTTATGAATATGTCAAAAAGCAGCGGACCCAGCACAGATCCCTGGGGTACACCACTATTCACCTTTCTCCATTGGGAAAATTGGCCATTTAGCCCAACCCTCTGCTTTCTATCTTTTAACCAGTTCCTGATCCACAGTAGTACACTGCCTCCTATCCCATGACTCTTTAGTTTTGCCAAAAGTCTCTGATGAGGGACCTTGTCAAAGGCTTTCTGAAAGTCTAGATACACTATATCAACCGACTCACCTTTGTCCACCTGTTTATTCACACTTTCAAAAAAGCATAACAGATTAGTAAGACAAGATCTTCCTTGTCTAAAGCCATGTTGGCTGTCTCCCATTAGGCCATGACTATCTACATGCTGAGTAATTTTATTCTTTATGATGGTTTCTACCATTTTTCCCCGGTACTGACGTGAGGCTCACCGGTCTGTAGTTTCCCGGATCACCCCTGGAACCCTTTTTAAAAATTGGTGTTACATTGGCAATCCTCCAATCTTCAGGTATTAGAGATGATTTTAATGATAGTTCACAGATTACTAATAGCAGGTCTGCAATCTCATATTTCAGTTCTTTCAACACACTTGGATGTATACCATCCGGCCCAGGTGATTTGCTACTCTTCAGTTTATCTAATAGTTGTAATACATCTTCCCGGTGTATCGATATTTCCTTCAATTCTTCCGCACCTTTAAATACCACTTCAGTCATGGGTAACATCCCTACATCTTCCTCAGTAAAGACCGAAGCAAAGAATTCATTCAGTCTCTCCGCTATCACCTTGTCACCTCTTAGTGCCCCTTTAACTCCTCTATCGTCTAATGGACCAACTGACTCTCTCACAGGTTTTTTGCTACGAATGTACTTGAAAAAATCTTTATTTCGCGTTTTTGCTTCCGCAGCAAGCTTCTTCTCAAATTCTCCCTTTGCCTGGTTTATCAATGCCTTGCATTTGACCTGCCAGTGCTTGTGCTGTTTCCAGGTTTCGTCGTTTGGCTCTTTTTTCCATTTCCTGAAAGATGTTTTTTTGGCAACAACAGCCTCTCTGACCTCACCTTTAAACCATGCTGGCGGTTTTTTGGACTTCCTTCCACTTTTCTTAAAGTGTGGAATACAGCTGGTCTGGGCTTCCAAGATAGTATTTTTCAACAACACCCAAGCTTGATGTAAGTCTTTAAACTTTGCAACTGCTCCTTTCAGTTTTTTCTTAACTATTTTCCTCATTTTATCATAGTCTCCTTTTCGAAAGTTAAAAGGTAGTACTGTGGATTTCCTTACTATCCCTCCTCCACTAATTAAATCAAAGGCGATCATGCTATGATCACTATTGCCAAGTGGTCCCAACACCCTTATCTCTTGCCATTCTACCTACCAAGGAGAGAAGCAGTGGAGTCCATTCTTGCATATATACTCTCACTTTCTGGAATAACATCTCATAATTCATCTGGTATAACTTACCCGTGTCCTGGAGTAACTGGTTCCCTAAGTACGTAAACGGCCTCTCTGCCTATTGAAGTGGAAAGGATGGGCCCCATATGGTTCTCAACTGGCCCAAAACGTCCAGAGCTTCTGACTTACCTACAATGAGTTTGAACCCAACCACTGCCCCATAGTAATGAAATTCAGAAAGCAGTATAGGCAACAACTTCTGGGGTTGGGTTATGTGGACTAAGACATCATCAGCAAAGGCAGAAACTTTAAATTCAGAAGTCCGATCTTGATCCCCAGGATATTTGGATGGTCTGCAATCTTTCGAAGAAGGGGATCTAAAGAAAGGACGAACAGTAAGGGTGATAGTGGGTATCCCTGTCGGGTCCCTGCTCCAGAGAGAAGGTGTCTGATATCATTGAGTTTACTAAGATCGCTGCCTTAGGTTTTGAGTAGAGCACCCTAACTATGCGAAGGAATGGGTCTCCTATGCCATAATGGGGGAGAACTGCAAAATAAATATTCACAGCCCACTCGATCAAATACCTTTTTGGCATCAAACCTATGAGTAAGGAGGGCTGGCCCCTCTCATGGACCCACTCTAGGGATGGGGTTACCAGTAGCATAACATCTCTAGACAAATTCCTGGGAATCGTGGAGGAGTTCTGGAAGCACACAGGCCAGGCGGTCAGCCAGAATTTTCATGGAAAGTTTAAGATTGTAATTAATCAGGGAGATGGAATGATATGATGCTGCATTTTGCTGGTCTTTCCCTGGTTTTGGAATCAAAGTAATGTGGGCCCAGTCAGGGGCGGCCCAAGGGGGGTGCGGGGCCATGTGCGGAGACTCGGTGCGGGGCTTCATTTGCATAATTGGCCTTATTTGCATACATATTTGCATAATGTTACCATACACTAACTTTTAGTAAACATGTCTCTTAATGAGTGTATGGATAAAGAAAGACTAAAAGATTTATACATTACTATAATCCAGTGCCAACCCCCAGGCACATTAGGAACTACTACAAACGCTGCCCATTTAGAACCCATAGCAAACCCGCCGTATCCTGACAGCACTACCAGGACTCACAAAGCACCAGACCCTACCTATCAAAAGGCAAAACTGCAAATATTAAACCAATACATTTCAGAGAATACTGGGGAAAGAGAACAAGTGGCAACGTCAAATAGGAATTACATAAACAGAATACCTCAGCTCAGTTACACATGCAGATCATAGACCATCACCAAACAAGGAATCACAATTTAGAAACAGGAAGGCAATAATTAAACTGGGAACCCCAAAAGCCAAACTTGGAATGTACAACAACACTGTAGAAATAAAACTATAAATTAATTTCCTCTTGTACCAAACAAAGCGCAGACGTTAATGATGCACATTTCCCAGAGCTTTCATATTCCAGTTAATAAATTCAAAATAAAGAGATATCTTTCTACCTTTTGTGCATTTTTTTTCAGTTGCAATTGGTCCAGCCACTTTCTTCTGGTTTCTTCATGTTTTCTGCTAACTCTCCATCATCTGCTGTCCATTTGTCCTTTCTTCTCTCTTCTAGTTTTTTTCCATTCTCTCTCTCTACATCTGCTTTAACATACTAATCTTTCTCCTTTTGCTCTTTCCTCATTCCTATTTCATCCACACAAATTTTACCCCTCCATCCTCAATCCCCACTTACTCTCCCAATACCAGGCCAATTGTAGATTTTTCATCCCTCCCACACAAAATATTTTTCCCCTATCCATTTTACTCTCCCAGCCCCATCCCATTCTAATCCTCCCCCAACATCAGCTCCCTTTTAGTTCCAGTCTCACCAAGCATCCATTCCCTTCTAGTCCCTGCATCAGCCCATTTCCAGTCCTAGCCCCCCATCAGCCCATTTCCAGTCCTAGCTCCCCCATCCATTTCCAGTCCAAGTCCCTTCATCAGCTCATTTCCAATCCTAGCCCCCCATCAGCCCATTTCTAGTCATTTCCTAGCCCCACCATCAGCCCATGTCAAATCATAGCTCCCCTTCACTCAGACCAATTCCAGTCCAAGCCCCCCCATGAGCCTACTTCCAGTTCTAGCCCCTCCATGAGTCCATTTCAATTCAAGCCCCCACCACAGCCCATTTCCAATCTTAGCTCCCCCCAACAGCCCATTTCCAGTCCTATCCTAGCTGTTCCATCAGCCCATTTTCAGTCCTAGCTCCCTTCCCTCACAGCCCATTTCCATTCCAAGCCCCCTCCCCATCAGCTATTTGCAGTTCAAGCCTCCCCTTCCACTCAGCCCATTTCCAGTCCTAGCAACCCCCCAACCCATTACCAGTCCTAGCCCCCCGTCAACTTCCAGTCCTAACCCCCATCACCCCATTTTCAGTTTAAGCCCCCCCTATAACCCATTACCAGTCCTAACCCCCTATCAGCCCACTTCCAGTCCTAACCCCCATCAGCCCATTTCCAGTCAGCCCCCCCATAGCCCATTATCAGTCCTAACCCCCCCCATAGCCCATTACCAGTCCTAACCCCCCATCATCCCATTTCCAGACAGGCCCCGTCAGCCCACAGCCCATTACCAGTCTTAACCCCCCCCATAGCCCATTACCAGTCCTAACCCCACCCCATCAGCCCACTACCAGTCTTAACCCCCCCCCATAGCCCATTACCAGTCCTAACCCCCATCACCCCATTTCCAGACAGCCTCCATCAGCCCACAGCCCATTGCCAGTCTTAACCCCACCCCCCCATAGCCCATTGCCAGTCTTAACCCCCCCCCCAGCCCATTGCCAGTCTTAAACCCCCCCCAGCCCATTGCCAGTCTTAAACTCCCCCCCCCTCGGCTCATGGCAATTTAAAAAAAGAAAAAAAGCTGGCCGCTGCCGCGGCGGCGGCATGGAGTGTCCCGCAGGGCTCCCTCTGCCTGACGGAACTCTCCCGGCGCGGCTGAGCCCCTCTGCGCTGGCTTGCAGATATGCAAAGGGAGAGTGTCTCCCTCGCGTTTCTGTTAAGCCCGCAGGGGCAGATGGAAAATTTCCCATCAGCCCCTGCGGGCTTAACAGAGACGCGAGGGAGACACTCTCCCTTCGCGTATCTGCAAGCCGGCGCAGAGGGGCTCAGCCGCACCGGGAGAGTTCCGCCGGGCAGAGGGAGCCCCGCGGGACACTCCATGCCGCCGCCGCGGCAGCGGCCAGTTTTTTTTTTAAAAATTTAATTAAGAAAAAAAAGCAGAATGTTCTTTGCGCGGGGCCCCCTGAAACGCGGGGCCCTGTGCAAAAAGCATTCTTGCTCAATGGACGGGCCGGCCCTGGGCCCAGTTACCTCTCCACCCAAATGTGCCCTAATCAGTACGCTCTTAAAATGTTTCTGCTAGTAGGGGAGTCAGCTGGTGTTGTAAGATTTTATAAAACTTGGCACTGAATCCATCTGGACCGGGTGCCTTACAGCATATCGCGTGTTAGATTCCTTTTTGAATTTCCTCTGTAGAGATCGGTGCTCCTAACACTTTCACTTGCTGATCTGATAGTTTGAGTAGCTGGAGGTTACCTAAGTATGTCTCAATTTTAGACAGTGACACTGAATCTTTAGTGTACAGATTTTTATAAAACATCTGAAATAATTATCTGATATGGTGCTATCATGATGGAGGCAGAGCCTATCATTGTGCAGCACTGTAACAGTGTGAGTACCCTGGGCCCCTTGAAGACAGCATGCCAGTAATCGCCCAGATTGATCTCCTTGTCTGTACAGTTGAAATTTATAATAGAGCATAGATTGTTTTGCTCGCTGATGAAGCAGTTCATTAAGGGAGGCTTGTGTCTCCAGTAGTGCCGCTTTTGTGTAAGAAATTGGGCGCCATGCATACTTGTGACGGGCCATGCATACTTGCCTCTCAAGGTGCAATATTTGCCTGTTTATCAGCTGCCATTTTCATGCCGAGTATGTGATTGTCTCCCCGTAATACTACCTTAGTTGCTTCCCATAAGAGCTCAGGAGTGTCTATGTGTTGGGAAGTGTTGCTCTCAAAGTCAATCCAACGGTCATGTAGAAATTTATGAAAAGTATCGTCTCTGTACAAATCAGGTGGGAACTGCCAAATATGTGTCTGTTGTTCCCAGGGCTAGGTCCACTCATACAGGGGAGTGGTCAGAAATTCCTCCCAGTCCTATAATAGCCTCTACTACCTTGTCGAATAGCAAGTCAGACAATAAGACAGCGTCAATGCAGGCACTTGTCCCATGTGCTCTAGAGAGGTGTGTATAGCCACTTTCCATGGGATGGAGGACACACCAAGGGTCAACCAAATGCAGCTGATGTTTGAACCGACACAACGCCTTAGTGAGGCCCCTTTGGGTGTCCATCTCACCCTGCGAGGCATCCATACTAGGATCAAAGACCGCATTGAAGTCTCTGCTGATTACAAGGCCTGCCTCCGGAAGGCTTTCCCATTCAGAAGCTACTTTGGCGAAATATAGGCTGCTATTTGTATGTGGGCCGTACATGTTACCCAGTACCACAGGGGATCCTTCCAAGTTCCCATATAATATAAGGTACCTCCCTAAAGGGCCTACTATTGTCTGCGAACACTCAAATCTAAGGGCCTTATTAAATAAGATTACCATATCTCCCTTCCTCCCCAGAGCAGGAGCACTAAAAACCTGGCCTACCCACTCTCGCTTCAGTTTGGCATGCTCTATTTCAGACTGATGAGTCTCCTGCAAGAAAGCAATATTGCATCAGTAGTGAGCCAATGCTCAGAGGATCTTATAGCGTTTGACCAGAGATCCCAATCCGCACACATTCCAGGATAGGACATTCAGCCTATTCCACTTTTATTGAGGCCAGACAAAATATATGGTGTTAAAGTAGGGCCCCACCCCCCCAGCCTAGGGCCATCCCTATGGGAGACATCTTCATCACAGTGTAGATATTGAGACAGATTCTGTTCTGCCTATCCAGCCCCTTGTGCGACCGATCAGAATTGGGGTGTACAGAGATAGACCCGATTCTGATCCCACAGGGTCTAGACATGCCCGGGGGATCAGAAGTGGGTCTATGGCCTGGATGTGCAGGCTGGGTCCCAATTCTGATCGGCTGCACGCCCAGCCCACATACCCAGCTAACTCAGCCAGGCTCCTGAATGGAGCCGTAGTGCCATGGCATCCTGTTGCCATGGCACTGCAGCTCCATTCAGGAGCCATGATCCCCAGCCACAGAAAAAACTCCCAGCAGCCCGACACCCGATCTTTATCTTTATTTTTTTCTTTATATACCGCCCACACCATGGGTACCAGAGCGGTTCACAATAGGCAAAAACAAAAACTAAGTCAGAGTTGCTGCTGGAAAAAGAGGGATAGAGGAAACAGAACTCCATTGGTATGACAGGAAAGGGACAGAATCAAAGGTAAAGAGAAAGCAAAAAGTAGGCTGAAGAGAAAAGGGGGGACAGACAAACTGGGGCAGACAAGACAAGACTCAAGGCTTAAGGAGGGGCCATGCGGATGGAGGGAGGGGGTGGCAGATCATAGGTGGCACAGAAAAAATGAGATTTTAAACCAGTTTTGAATTTGGTGAATGATGACTTGAGGTGGAGGGCGGGGGGGGGGGGGGAGTGAGTTCCAGAGCCTGGGGCCAAGGAAGAAGAAAGTGGACGAACGGGTAGATTCAAGAGGGGCAGAGGCAGGAGAGGGAAAAAACATGCGGTTGGTGTGGATAGACCGGAGGGAACACCAGTGTGCAGGACCCTGTGAACAAAAGTGAGAACTTTGAACTGGATCCAATAGGGAATGGGAAGCCAGTGGAAACCAATAAGAAGGGGAGTGACATGATCGTAACGGGAAGCATGCGTGATGAGCCAAGCCGCGGTTCTTTAAATGAGCTGTAACCTACGTACTTGATATTGGGGGAGTCTGCCAAAACAAACATTACAATAGTCTAGGCGGGAAAGAATAAGGGAGAGGAGTAAGGTGATCAATGAGGAGACAGGGAGGAAGGGACGGACGGCACGCAACTGTCTAAGAGAGAAAAAGGAGCATTGAACTACAGAAGATATATGGTCATGAAAAGATAGAGCTGAATCCAAGATAACCCCAAGGTAGCACAGAGAAGGAACAACAGGGATGGGAGAGGAAGAGAGTAGAGGGGAGATAGAGGGGATGGGCCCACCGAGAGTGAACCAGATGGCCAAGGTTTTGGAGGGATTGATATGAAGGAAGTTGGTAGACATCCAGGAGGCAATGGAGGAAAGACAGGAGTTGAGTGGGGAGAGATCAGGTGAAAGTGGATCAGTGTGGTAAAGGAGGAGGATATCATCGGCATAATAATACGCGGAAACACCAGATTGCTGCACCAAGAGGGTGAGGGGGGCTAAGAAAACATTAAACAGGAGGGGGGTCAGCACGGAACCCTGGGGGACACCACAAGTGAGTGGGTGAGTGGAGGAGGAGGAAGAACCAGAGATAACAGAGAAGGATCTGTTAGTCAGGAAGCAGCGGAACCAGCGTAGAACAGAGCCCGAGATCCCAGTATCGTGAAGGCGAGAGAGTAGAGTTTGGTGGTCGACAAGATCAAAGGCAGAGGACAGGTCAAGGGAAACAGCAATAGAGATGGAACCATGGTCGTGTGCACGGTGGAGTTCATTCATAACAGAAAGAAGGATAGAGTCCATGCTGTGCCCAGGACGGAAATCGGACTGACAGGGGTGAAGGGAAAGGGTGGCATCAAGATGAGAAGAGAGTTGAAAGAAAACCAGTTTTGCCAAGAGCTTAGAGAGAAATGGGAGGTTAGAAATGGGACACCAGTTTGCGGGGACAGAGGGATCCAGGGAGGGTTTTTTGAGAATGGGCCTGATTAAAACATGTTTCCAGAGGGATAGGAATGAACCGGTGAGGAGACTGGAATTAAACATAAAGAGAATGAGGGGAACAAGGACCAAAGAAGATTCAGGGAGCTAAATGGAGGGGATAAGATCGGAAGGGCAGGTTGTCTTATGGGTGGAAGCTAGGGTCTTGGTTAACTCTGGAAGAGTGATAGAACAGAAGGATGACCAGTGATGGGAGAAAATGGGACAGGTGTGGTCAAAGGAGGGGGAGGAGGCTGGCGAAGAAATAGGAGGGGTAGGGGAAAGAGGAGGGGGCAAGAGGGGAAAGATGAGTGTAAGGCATTGATCTTATCAGTGAAGTACAGAGCAAGGAGAGCCCGGTCAGGAGTAGGCTGGGAAGTAGCTGTGGAGGTGAAGGACTGAGGGTTGGAAAGGGAACGCAAAATTGAGTAAAGCTGGTGGGAAGAACTTGAAGCAGAAGAAATGCAGTCGGAAAAGTAGGCGAGTTTGCTGGAATGCAAAAGGGAGCAATAGTGACAGTGACAATCGTGATAGTGGGCCAGAGCAGTGGGGGAGGGGTGCTTAAGCCAAAGACGTTCGGCCCGACGGAGGTGGGAGCGGTGTAAGCGGAGGCCGGGGTGATATCATGGGTGGGAACGTGGGAGATGTGTACCAGAAACAGGCTGAAGAGGAGCGAGGTCGTTCAGAGTAGCTGAGAGAGTGGAATTCCAGAGCTGGGCTTGGGTGTCGGGAGAGAGCAGGTGGAAGTCGACAGGGAAAAGAGAGTCAGAGGGAGGAAAACGTGAGAGGGTCGTGGCATTGATACGACGGACCAAAGAAGGGGGGGATCCAGAGGGGGAAGAACAGGAAGGGGAAGGGGAGGGACAATGACAGAGGCAGTGATGGTCAGACCAGGGGACCGGGAGAGAGCGAAAAGCAAAGGGGGCAAAGGGAGAGGTCTGAGGAGACAGAACTAAATCGAGGGTATGGCCAGCAGAGTGGGTTGGAATACAGACATGCTGCTAAAGGGAGAGGTCAGCAATATGGGTGAGAAAGAGGTATCTTGGGATCTAGTGAGACAGTCGGAATGCACATTGAAGTCACCTAGGACTAAGAGGTGAGGGAAGTAAAGTGAGGCCTCGGAAAGGGTAAGAAGAAGTGAGTCCCAGAGATGGGGTTGGAGGGAAGGAGGAGCATAGATCAGAAGGAAATGGAGAGCAGGGGAGGAGCCAAGACAAAGGAGAAGGGACTCGGGGTAGTGAAGGATTGGAGAGGAGAGCTCTTGGATAGGAAGGTGGGAGCGGTAGAGGACAGCGACTCCTCCACCAGTTCTGCCGCGATGGGAAGTGGAGAATGTAGAGTAGCCTGGGGGGGGGGGGGGGGGGGGGGGGCAGAGGTTGAGTAGGGGCTCCTCCCCATCCCGAAACCAGGTTTCTGTGAGAAACAGCATCAAGTTGATGATGAAGGAGTAGATCATGAACAGGGATGGCTTTGGCACGTAGGGAGCGGCAGTTGAATAAAGCACATAGTAGAACCGCAGTTGGGGATGGAGAGGAGGGGGCGTGGCGTGGGAATAGTTAGATGGTGACACGCACGGAATAAGGCTGAGGGGGTTTCTGGTTGATGATACAGCAGGGTTGTGAAGGGGTGGAGGTATCTTGCCAGGGGGCGGTGGCCCCAATGGACTGGAATGGAACACATGCACATGCACATGCACAGGCACCACAAAACAGCAAAAAGAAATGGGATATAAGAGTTAAGGAACTTACCTTGAGGGGGGAATCCGAGTGAAAAGGACGGCAGAGGTGCAGAGGAGGGGTAGGGGTGAGCAAACAGTGGGCCCTGGCACTTGCCCTTGGAGTTGCCCCAAGGAGCTCGCCCAAGGAGCGCTACAGGCACCTCCAATTGCCAGGGTCAGGCTACAGGGATCCCCCTGCACCCCTCACCTCGTTGCTGCCCGGTGCTGAGGTCCCCTGACATCCAGCAGGACTTATTCCACCTCTGAGATGGAATAAGTCCCCCATCTTTGTGGTTGACCCTGGACGTACAGGGCCAACCTCAGAATCGGCCCTGTACGTCTGGGATCACTCTCCACCCACCGTCCGCCTCTGTCTCGCCTCTCCCTCCCACAAATTGCCTGTTCCTATAGGGAGCTCTGTCCCTGGCAGGCTGCCCGGCCATTTAGCGGGTCTGGACTTCTGATCCGGATGTCCTGATCCGCTAAATGGAGTTCAGAATGACCCCAATAGGCTCTAATATAACCTTTTGGTGGAACCCCAGCTGTCACCATCCTTTGCTGTTTTCCCTCCCTCCCCGTCCTCCCATCCCTACCCCATCTCCGTTTTTACCACTTCCACATTCACAGACCACTTCTTTGATGTGTCAGGGCCCCCCTCTCCCATGCTGCGTTCTCACATTCACGTAACCATCCCAAATTATGCACTACACCCCGCACTATTCCGTGCTCATACATCCTGTCATCCATTCATCCTCAGGATCTCCCCTTACTATTGTCCAGCTAATTCTGGTGCCCAACCCACTGCTCAAACCTCTAGCACGGTTACCTGACACATTTATATAAGTCCCTATTCCCTTAACATTCTAGGCGACTGTCACAATAACTCCCTGTAACTAGACATAGGTTCATATGTGTGAGGGAGGGTACTATATTCTTGAGGAAGATAAAAATATCCTCTTCTCTGTGCTCCCCTTCTCCCTGGGCTGTCTTGAACCAAGGTTCCAGTGTGAACCAGGACCCAGCTTTCCCACTACAACCAAGTTGTTATAGCCTAGTCTGCGTGTTGCCCAGGTGGGCCACGATCTGGGTGCGCATTCAATTGGACTATTTATTTTTATTTATTTATTTATTTATTTAGTGTACACTTATATCCCGCTACTTCCAGCGATCAGCAGCGGTTTGTTATACATAACCGTATGGTTGTACAGGCCATGGATTAAAACATACATAATGATTCAGTACAGGACACAAACATTCAGATTACAGGTTTACACTTGATTGCAAGACATTGATTACACATGTATGTACATATTTACAGGTTGTTGGAGTCTATAGGTGTTTGACGTGTAGTGCTCTTTCCTTGTGCATGGTGAAAGAGGTTATGTAGGATTGAAGTGTGTCTGGAAAAGATGCGTCTTTAGCTGTTTTCTGAATACCAACAGGTCATTGATTGCTCTCAGTTCGCATGGTAGTTGGTTCCATAGCAGTGGCGCTATGAATGAGAATGCTCGGTTGCTGGTGGTTGCAGTGACAGATCTCAGGCTAGCCGGAACAATGAGGGTATTGAGGTGTGTGGTTCTTCTGCTTCTGTTATTTGGCTGCGATGTGATAAGGGCGTTGAGAAACAAGGGTGCTATATTATGCATGAGCTTGAATGTGGTGATTAGGATTTTGTATTGTATGCGTGCAGTGATGGGGAGCCAATGTAGGTCCATTAGAATTGGTGTGATATGCTCCTTCAGGCCTTTCCTCATGATTAATCTAGCTGCCACATTTTGCACCATTTGGAGGATGTTGAGGGTTTTTTTAGGCAACCCTTGTAGTATGGCGTTGCAGTTGTCCAGGTGAGGAATGATGAGGGCTTGTGCAACGGTCCTAAAATCTGAGTGCTCTATAATGCTACGTAGTGGGTGCAAGACTTTTATTTTGTGGAAAATGGCTCGATTGGTAATTCGGAGATGCTTTTCCATCTTTAGGTTGCAATCCAGTGTCACGCCCAGGTATTTTAGCTCGCTTTTTGTGGTGTAGACGTTATTGTTCATGGTGACTGTAGGTGGTGGGTTGAAATCTGGTTTTCTGGAAATGAACATCACTTCAGTCTTTTTGTGATTAATGGCCATGTTATTCTGTTGCAGCCAGAATTGTAGCTCACTGAGGCATTTTTCCAGTTGACTGATGTTCGGGTTGTCTACATCAAGTTGAGTGTAGAGCATTAGGTCATCAGCATAGATGTGATAACTGATCTGGCGTTCCTGGAATGTTTTACAAACTGGCCGTAGATAAAGGTTGAAGAGGAGGGAAGACAGGGCCGAGCCTTGAGGTATGCCTTGGGTTTGGGGGAAAGTTGCGGCCTTCTCGTTGTTGAAGTGGACTTGCTGCATTCTGTTGTTTATGTAGGAGGCGAACCATTTCAGAGGGGCACCTCTAATGCCTATGGAAGCGAGTCTGTTTAGGAGCATGGGGTGATGTACGGTATCAAAGGCGGCTGATATGTCTATGAAAACGAGCATGAACATTTTGCTTCTGTTTTCCAGTCCTTTGAGAAGCTTATCAAGTAGGGCCATGATGCTGTCGGAAACCATACTGGTGGACGTCCAAAGCGTTATTGTCATCGATGTGATCTTGCAGTTGCATTTGTACTGCCTTTTCAATGATCTTGGCCAGGAAGGATATGCTTGACACCGGTCGGTAGGATGTTGGGTCTTTCTTGTTAAGAGTCTTGTTCTTTAGGATGGGTCGTATGATGGATTTTTTGAGGTGCGTTGGCATTAACCCCTGCCAAAGCGATTGGTTCACAATGTGTGTGATATATTGAACAATTTCCTGTTTTATGCCCTTTACCCAGGCCGCAGGGCATGGGTCGAGTGGGAAGGTGGTGGTTTTTAAGCTGGAGATTATGTTCAATATTTGCTTGTCATCTGCGCTCCTGAAAGTGGTCCATTCTTGGTATTGTGTAGGACTTTCCGGAGTGTTGGGTGTTTGCAGAATGTTGGTCATTGACAGATTCTGGGTGTCTGGTTCAGGCGCTTGATGGCTTCTGACATTGGCTGTAGGGTTGAGCTTTTTGGCATAGTGGTCTGCCAACTTTTAGGCTGTCATTGCCCCGTATGAAATTGGTTCTTGGGTAGTCTTCGTGAGGGATTTGACCAGTTCGAATAGTTCCCTGGGTCGGTTGAGGGCCTTGTTGAGCGTGTTGGAGTGATAGGTTTTCTTTGCGATGTTAATTTCATTCTTGTAAGCCGCGAGGAGTTTGGTGTATTCCATTCTATGCTCCTCAGTTTTGTGACTTCTCCATTTCCTTTCTTGCTTCCTCAGGCCTTTCTTTAGGTCGCGCAGGGTGGGGGTGTACCATGGTTCCGACCTGATTCTTGATGAGAGTCTTTGGGGTGTCCAGGTTGGTATTGCGACTTCTTTGATTCCTGAGATCCATTGGTTAACTAGTATCTCTAGGTCCTCCTGTTCTGTATTCATATGTGCGCTTATTGAAGTTATCAGATTTTCCTTGTTGAATTTTTGAAACCTCCTCCGTAGGTTTGTAGGTAAGGTGTGATAGGAGTGCTCCGGCATGGTGGGTAGAAGCAATGTGAATTCAATTTGGTGATGGTCCGACCATGGCACTGGGGTTATATGTATCTTGGGTTTTTGAAGCCTAAGAAGTTTGTTGGGTAGGAACACCATGTCCAGGGTGTTGCCTTTGATATGCGTGGCATCGCAGATTATTTGTTCGTATCCAAGTTGGTCCATGGCTTCATGGAAGATTTCAGCTTGAGCTGGGGGGACCGATGCTAGGTTTAGATCGCCTAGGATGATCTGGTGTTTTTTGCTTGCTGTGGTAGTGATGACTTCAAGGGCGTTTGCTAAAGTTTCATATGGGGAGGAGAGGGGTCTGTAGATCAGGCAGATAGCTATTGTTTTGCTTTCTATTCTGAGCATGTCAATTCCGTTGTCGTCGTTTTGAGAAGTGTTTGCTAGGAGTAGGGAGTCCTTTGCCATGATAAGAACTCCTCCACCTCTTCTCTTGGAGCGGGGACAATTGTAGATCTTGTAGCCAGGCTTGCTAATTTGGTTGGTGATAGTTGAGTCTGTGTCTGTGATCCATGTTTCCGTGATGCATAGGATGTCAGGTTTTGCATCTGTGAGGATATCATGTATAATGTGGGTCTTGTTTCGTATCGATCTGGCATTAATTAGCATGAATGAGACTGCAGCCTGCAGGGGTTTGTCAGCCTTGGAGATCACGGTTATCTTGGTTGCTCCTGCTTTGTTTTATTGCCTTTTCTTGGGTATCTTGGTGTGTTGGTCTTTTGAGTACTTGCCTGACAGAGTGGCTGCCCCTTGGCTGTGTTGCAGGGTGGTTTGCGTGCGTGCAGGAATGAGTGAGTTGAATAGCGTAAGAGTTGGTAGCATGATTGGGTTGCAGACGTAAACTGGTCCCCAGGTGATCGGTTCATGGAACATCAGTATGTGGTTAGAGGCACAAGTGGAAAACAAAATACATAGGCACAGCAGTAGGGATGTAGCTACATGAGCCATTTCCAGTCACCTTGTGTAGCTTGTTGTTGCGGCTAGTTTTGTTGTGGTTAATGCAGACAACAAATACAGCGCCCTCAGCTTTGACTATGGATGTATTGAGAAATGCAGTAAATCACTGTGTTAGGTTAACGCTATTCAGTAGAACAGCTAGCTCTATGGACATACAGTAGCACTACAACGCTATACAGTATGGAAAACATCAAATGAAAGTAAACATTGGTAGTAAACATTAGAAAGTAAACATTGGGTTGAGATAGTGCTTCTCGTTAATGCAGATAGAATAGACTACTCAGTTAAGGCACTCACTACAGACTGCTATATTGTCATACAATGGCAAAGTACTGCAATTCAGTGTGAGGAAAAATTAATGAAAATGTAGCAGAGTAAATCTGGTTAGCTGTATTATTTAACAGGTAAAGTTGTCATGTCCCAAAGGCAATAGATAAACTAGGTGAGGCTTAAGGTATATCTGTGCCACCCGTGTAGTAAAGCAGTCACTCGATAAGTAGGGGCGGGTTTTACCTTCAGCAACTATATAGGTAAACAGGTGTGGAGAGAACTGGACTGATTAGGTGCAAAGACGTTGGCTTGGTTGCGGGTAGATTACCTGGATTGTAGAGGGTCGTCAGGTCCCGTTGATTGCCCAGGGAGAAGGTTCACACTGGAACCTTGGTTCAAGACAGCCCAGGGAGAAGGGGAGCACAGAGAAGAGGATAAAAACATCCTCTTCTCTGTGCTCCCCTTCTCCCTGGGCTGTCTTGAACCAAGGTTCCAGTGTGAACCAGGTCCCAGCTTTCCCACTACAACCAAGTTGTTATAGCCTAGTCTGCGTGTTGCCCAGGTGGGCCACGATCTGGGTGCGCATTCAATTGGA
Organism: Ichthyophis bannanicus; assembly: GCA_033557465.1. Lineage (NCBI taxonomy): Eukaryota > Metazoa > Chordata > Amphibia > Gymnophiona > Ichthyophiidae > Ichthyophis > Ichthyophis bannanicus. Next base: position 840,906,769 of record CM066036.1, on the reverse strand, counting down.
CTATTTCTTTTACCTCTCCATTGGACATACAAGGTGTTAATTAAGTCGGCTATTTACTACCTTATCCCCCTAATTGCTTGCATCATGTCTGCACTCCCACACTTTCATGCAAGCACACTCCCACCCTCAATCATCTGCTAACTACCCACCGGTTATTCCCTAGATCCCAATCCCCTCTCCACCCACTAACCTTGTTCACAAGTAGCAATTTAAACATGGGGCACCTCAGTTCCTCACCGTTCCAGGCAACCGTGATAATGACATCAAGTAATTAAACATTAGTACATACAGAAGGGCATGCTTATAGCTTAAAAAGAAATAGCAACACTCTTTCCTCTGCCCTCCTCCCTCACTATAGTCCAAATCAGGTTGAGATTTTGCAGGGAGTGTTAGATCTCTTTTTTCTCTTCGCAACCAAGATAGTTGTGTCCGTGACCATGTTTTATCAGGCATATTACCAGGTGTCTTATGTCTGTATCTCTCAATTAGACTAGGAAACCATTGGTAGATCAGGTTGCTCTCCTCCGTAGCTACAAGGCTGTGCCCATATTCGCCGAGGACAATTCTGTCTGAAGGAATTATTGCACTTTCTCAGCCAAGTCAAAGACCTGGAATGTGCCATGGAAAAGAACTCGAAGATGAGTCAGGTAGAGCACTTTAAGGGGTATGTTTGCTTCCATGCGATATCAGAGTTGCAGCCCCATTGAAATCGATATTGCACAGAAGCTGCTACTGCTGAATAGTAAACATACCCCTAAATTTTAATTGCACCTTTGTTAACTGCTGGAAGATTGGCACATAGGCCCAGCAGCGCTGGCTCAGCACAACAAAATAGTCTTGTGCAATGCACAAGATGCGGCCCTCGTGGCGAATAGGCCTCTGATCCCACGCAACTCTCAGCACTAGGTCCTTTTGTGCATGATAAAGGAATCTTGCTAGCACATTATGTGGATGTTGGTCTGACGGACAATTGATACCAATCCTATGGGTACGTTCAATGATTAGCACTTAACAGTGGGCCCCACAAGCTGGGGTAGCAGTGCCTCCAAATATCTACATAGTTCTCCTTCTTTAATAGAGTCTGGTATTCTGAAGAAGCGGAGGTTATTTCTCCTGCTTCTGTTTTCAAGGTTGTCGAGCTTATTTTCACATTGTGCCGCTTGCGCTTTGAGCTGTTGAACGTCTCTTTGAGGGTGGTAGTTGTGTCCTTGGTAAGGGAGAGATGATGATCTGCATCTTGTAGCCAGCCCGACTGCTTCCAATGTTTGTGGCAGCGAATCCAGTTTTTCATCCAGCCTCTCAAATCGGGAGTTAAGGGCGCCCACCACTGCCAATGTAACATCCTCTATGAATGCAATTTGAGACGGTGACCTCGGCAGCAGAGGGGCCTCCGCCATCTTGACTTGGGTCGTGCCAGTCTTGTCCTTGCTCCTCCAGGACACTTTTGCGGTCAACAATCGTGTTTGACACTCAAGGACACTGCTCCATCGTTCATGCAAGTCACCGATATGTTTTGGGGGATTTTGGGTCGGTAAATTAATATTCTGTGAGCAGGGGAAGGCAAAATGTTCCGCTCCCTCTCAACACATCACGTGGTCCTCCAATGTATGGTTTTTAACATAGTGCAGGTTAAAGAAGAAATAAAGCATACAAATTCATGCAGCGCAGTCCGTTATTATGCAAAATGAATAATACAGCTTGAGTCTAACTCAGCATGATGCTCCCAGAATCCCTCTTACAAAAAGACCTCCCTATCCCTCAATCCCTCCTACCAACTAGAACTCACCAAGTCCCCCAATTCCCCACAAACAAGAACCCCCATCCCCAACAGAAATCCCCCAGCAGTCCTCTCCCGGTGCCTACTGGTAGTTTTCCTGATAGCAAGTGGGGGAGGGGGAGGGGGGCAGGAGTGATCCCTGATTGTTTCAGCCCCCATTGATGTCTCAGTTCAAATTGGTGCTCAAATCCCCCTAGTGGCAGTCTCATTGTACTACTGCTTTAACTGATAGAGTCACTGATCCCTCTCGGTTCATATTTGTCTGGTGTTATGCTCAATCAAGTGTTCTATAGTTTAACAGGTTAGTATTCATGTATTGTACATCTTTTTTTTTTCACTGCATAGAGATGTGCTAGAACAAGGATCAGAAATTTTCACAAGTAGGGATTTTCTTTAGCCCGGACAATAATCTCTCACTTGAGTCCCAGAGAGCTAATTCAGCTTGGTATATGTCTGTTTAGAGTTTAAATTCTAGCCTCCGTAGAAATGTTTCTCCCATTCTCTTACTGCTAGAGCAGAAACACCTCTCCTGTGGCCATAAAGCTAACTCCCTTCCAACTGCTGGGGAAAAGATAGGCCAAGAGTCCTTCTCTCATCCTTTACAACTCTGATGATGTAAGCAAGCCAAACCACTTAACACTTACCTTACTGTTTTATTTTCTGTAGTGTCTTATGAGAGCATTGAGGCAGATAATAATATCCATCAGTTCAGAGTCGGAAATGTAAATGAGCCACACCAAAGGTGGGAGAATGGGTGGGCTTTGGCCAACACAACATCAGCAACTAGAGAGTTTGCGCGAGGACGGAGATTGGTTTGTTTGGCCCCTTCAAACGAAAAGATGCCCCAATTTGTTAGTGCAGGTCTGGCGCCACCCCTGCACTAGGTTTCAGAGCTTAACACACGATGCACTGTAGTATTTTAGTAAATGCACCCATACGTTTTCATTAGATGGAATTTGACTTTATATAGTAAAATCCTATTATCCATTGACCATAAGTTGCTTTTTAAGGTAATCTTTTGTTTTATTTTGATATGTTGAAGAGGTATCTTGACTGATGAGGATTCCTTTGCTGGGAGCTGTTGGTTCATGACACGCAAAGCTATTAATCCTCGCAGAGAAGTATAGCAGGGAAAATTTTTAAATACTTCTCAGTTTTACAGATTATTTCTTTCCCCAGCTAAAACCTACACAGTCTTCTTTTTCCAAGATTTCAAGAGAAATATGCTTTTAAAATCTCAATTTCTGCATCAAAACAGTTAAGAACAGATTTAAGGATAAGGCAAAAAAGTAGAAAAATTCAAATAACCTGTAAGTCAGTTTGTCTGCAAACATTGAGGGCATAGCTGGCCTGTTTTATAAGAAGAGACGCATGCTTGTCTCATTTTAGCAAACACCAGTGTAAGGGTGTGCTGTATGCTAAGCGCATCAGTTAGGTCTTCCCAAGAGCAGGCATAGCTTGAGGTTCCAAGCCTGGCATAGGTGCACATACACATTAGAGTTTTCTATAATATGCGCTCGTCCCTTAAGGCTGTGCCTATACTGCACCCATGTCACGCCCTCGTGCATACCCCAACATAAGATCAGCAAGGAGGGCACCTGCTTACAGTATAGCATTCATGGCTGGTAGTGCCCATGTGTGCATGCCAGTCTAGGAAAATCCAGACTTGCCCACATAGAGGCTATGGATCTTTATGTGGCTCCAGTTTAAAATCAACTTATTGGGGGTAACTATGTAAAGCATTTTCTGCGTGTGAATCATGTTTCACGTGTGGAAAACATGTGGAAATGATGTGCTTGGATTTGTGTGTACTTACATGCACACTGTATGTAGACCACCCCAGGGGTATCATTTGGATAGAGCCAGAGTAAAGTTATGATGTAAATATGTAGTTTATAAGATATACATGTACGCAAACACATTTCCTCCTTGGAGCAGGGATAAATTTGTGCAAGGAATTTGTAAATCATTGGAGATAGTTCTGAGAGTCTATTTTGTACGGGCAATAGGCATGTATACTTTCTGTGTAAAATAGATGCTTCTTTGAACATTTCAGATGGGCGCCCTGTTGTGAAATGACCCCCCATTTGAAAGAGCAAATCTTTGACCTCCGGCTTTATTACCCTGTGACTTTTGGATGGGAAAGTAATCCACAGGGGACAAAAATATACAAGCAACAAACATGCAATGAAAGAACCCTTGACCAAATATACCCTCTGGGGTCCTTTAGCGACAGTGATCTTTTTCAGAAAGCAGGTTACTGTAATAACTGGTACATTTTCTTTAGGGTCATTTTCCCTTTCTGGTTGATCACCTTTCTCATTTATTTTTTCACAGTGGTTCAAGAATTCAAGCTAATGAAGGCAAAACCAGTTTGATCCAGTTCCTGGCAAATCTCACATTTCTCAAATAGAGTACAAATCATAGAACAGGCCATGGAATGCTCAGACCCTGACCCCCACTGCAGGGTATAAAATCACATCCTGAGGAGTGAACAGATCAAGATTTCAGTGTGAGCAGCACATGCAGCCTTCTTAACCCATCCCAGTGCAAAAATACCCTAAGTATGAGTGATCTTAAAGCAGGCATGAAATTCTAATGCTAGAGCCAAGATTTACCATTGTTTTTGTCTTAGTATTTTATACCAGAGAAATGACACCTCCAGAAGCCGTGTTACTTTTCAATGCTCCAGTGATCCTAAAATGGGGATTTATGATCATGCTCCATGCCTACACTGATGCCCGCTCAGAAATAGTGGAACGTGTTTGAACGTTACACCGGCATTCATATTAGATGGAATTTATTACTTTATCTTACCTATATGATGCCCTGCAATGAGAGAGAGTGTGCAAATACAGCTAAAGCAGTTGCACCGGCTACCAATAATATCCCAAATAAAATACAAAGCTATACTTATCATATTCAAGACTGTATTAGGATATAGAGAATTTTACCCGTCCCTCTCCAAAGGGATTATCAACAGTCCCATTTAAGAGAGTCTGCAGCCCAGAGTTCAGGGCTGGGAAAGCGTGGCTCAGAGGGAGAGGTTAAGAACCCAGCAGGCTGCAGGAGGGAGAGAGGCCCGTGGAGCCAGACGTTCTTCCAAAGCAAGTTGTGCAAAAAAACGTTCTAAGGTAGGAACTTTAACTGGGGCTGGAGGAAGGGCTGGGAGAACCAGCTTGTGGAAGTTTAACAAGATGGGACAGAATAAAAACTGCTTTTTTTTCTCTGAACTGCTCTCTGGCCTGTGTTGTGAAGAAAATCCCTTCCCACCACATGCCACACTTCCAGAAAGACCATGAACAACCTATCTGAAAACCGTCTTCAAACTAATTCAGAAAGCCTCAATCGGGCAAGAATATGCAAGACCCACAACACCCTCACTGTACCAATCATAAAAGCAACAAGTACTGAATCCGCCTGCAACTGAGCTGTCTTACTGTATGGGCCAACCCTCTGGATCTCGCCCCCACCTGACCTAAGAACGCTAAGCACACTATCTGACTTTGGAAAGCACCTCAAGACGCATCTCTTCTTGGAACACTTTGGCACTGATAATTAATTGGCATGATGTGAAAACCATCACTCAGAATCAGGGAACACCTTCCCACTCCATGCAAACATGCATGAGCCCTCCATAGTGATGACACAATCACTTTTACCCCAACACTAACTCTCACACTCATCAGATTCAATACTCTAAGTGCATTTTAAAGTGAATTGACTGTTCTTTTGTTACTTAAAAGCTAATAAAAGCACTGTACAGTACTCGTAATCATTCACATGAGAAAGTCAATCTCACACCCATTACAAAAATGTAATAGTTTATTAACTTATTATATTCAAGTTCAGTTACTGTTGTATATCATACTTGAGTTCCATGTATGAATAGGTTGAATTAAGTTACTTTTGTATGTCAAATTCTGTTCCACGTACACCACTTTGACTTTCAGATAAAAGCGATATAAAAGAACTGTTAAATAAAATAAAATAAAATAAATAAACAGTGGTACAAACAGAAAATCTAAAAACTGAATTTGAGTGAGAAATTTTCTAGGACAAGTGCAAGAAAGCTAATTTTAGACACTGTAACATCACTATTCAGTGGTGCTATCACATTTAACTTTTTGTGTATAACTTGGACACATACAGGGTCTATTCTGAGCCTATTTTATAAGAACATAAGAACATAAGATATGCCATACTGGGTCAGACCAAGGTCCATCAAGCCCAGTATTCTGTTTCCAACAGTGGCCAATCTAGGTCATACGTACCTAGCAGTTTCCCCAAGGGACACAGGTTCCACAATGCTTGTATTGGTTCAAGCATTGATATCCTGGGTCCCTTCTTAATAATGGTTTATGGACCTTTCCTCCAGGAACTTGTCCAAACCTTTTTTAAACCCAGCTACACTAACAGCCTTTACTACATCCTCCGGTAACAAATTCCAGAGTTTGATTACACGTTGAGTGAAAAAATATTTTCTTTTATTAGTCTTAAATAGTTTACCCTGTAGCTTCATTGCATGTCCCCTAGTCTTTCTATATTCTGATAAGGTAAACAATCGATCTACGTTTACCCGTTCCACTCCGTTCATTAATTTATAGACTTCTATCATATCTCCCCTCAGCCGTCTCTTTTCCAGGTTAAAGAGCCCCAACCTTTTTAGCCTTTCTTCATAGGAGTAGCCTTCCATCCCCTTTACCATTTTGGTGGCTCTTCTCTGAACCTTTTCTAAAATTGCTATATCCTTTTTAAGATATGGCGACCAGAATTGCACACAATATTCAAGGTGCGGTCTCACCATGGAACGATATAGAGGCATTATAATATCTTTTGTTTTATTTTCCATTCCTTTCCTTATCATACCTAGCATTCTATTTGCTCTCTTGGCCGCCGCTGCACACTGGGCCGAGGGTTTTAACATGGTATCCACAAGGACGCCTAAATCTTTTTCTTGGGTGGTGGTTCCTAATGTGGAACCTTGCATCGTGTAACCATAGTTTGGGTTGTTCTTCCCTAGGTGCATAACCTTGCACTTCTCCACATTAAATTTCATCTGCCATTTTGATGCCCAGTCTTCCAATTTATCAAGATCCTCTTGCAATTTTCCACAATCCTCCTGGGTTTTAACAACTTTAAATAGTTTTGTGTCATCAGCAAATTTGATAACCTCACTCGTTATTCCACTTTCCAGGTCATTTATGAATATGTCAAAAAGCAGCGGACCCAGCACAGATCCCTGGGGTACAACACTATTCACCTTTCTCCATTGGGAAAATTGGCCATTTAGCCCTACCCTCTGCTTTCTATCTTTTAACCAGTTCCTGATCCACAGTAGTACACTGCCTCCTATCCCATGACTCTTTAGTTTTGCCAAAAGTCTCTCATGAAGAAAACCAGATGTCTACTTTTTATTATAAAATAGGGGTGTAAGTGGTGCAAACCATATGTGATCTAAAATAAACCTAACATAAAATAAAATGATCTACTGAAATCTAGCATTGCTGGAAATGCCTGTTCCAAGAAATAGTTTAAGAATCAGAAAGAAAATGAAAACCTATCGCCCTCGAGAGGAGTTTTGCGTGACAGTGCATTCCGCAGAACTAGAGTTGCATGTGCTGCAAAGCGAGACCACATCCTAGCCTTATGAAAAACCTTTACACTGGTCGTGTGAAACAGATCCTGATTAACTGATGTTGAAGTATGCATTGGACAGTAAGGATGTGAAACAGCTTGAAAATAAATGGGAGTTAATCCACGCAGTGTTTGAATCACAGTTATGAAAATGTTAAACTTGACCTGCCAATTCTCGGGGAGCCAACGAAGCCTTAACAGATTGAGAGTAAAATGTTTCCTCCTCTCAGCCCTTATAGTTGCTGCGTTTGCTGAAACCTACTCTGTGGTCCTTGCAGGCTCTGACCAGAGAACTGTTCTCCAAAATCTAAGTACAGAGGATAAAGACCCCATGAAGTGAAGTGCAGAACACTACTTGGAAACAGGGCTGTAGCAAGCCATAAATGCGCCTCGTGTGACTTGCACATCTGGCCCTCCCCCTTCCAATCACAAGTTTGCCATTGGCCCCATGCCTGGCATCTCCACATCTTGCCTTACGCCATACTTCCATGTCCAGCCGGCTCCCCGTGCTGCCTGCTCTTGCTCCGCAGCCACTTTTCATGTTTCCTTGGTGGCGGTGGAAGCAGCAGAGCAGACATCCAATTCTAAAAAAAAAACCACATGGGTCTTTCCGGCTCCGCGCTTGCATGCATGTCTGATCCCTCCCTCTTCTGACATATGCTCGCGTCAGAGGAGGAAGGGACCAGACCAGCTATTCAAATGTGGGTCTTTGCAACTCTGTGCTTGAATGACTGGTCCGGCCCCTTCCTCCTCTGACACAAGCATATATCAGAGGAGGGAGGGATCAGACCTCTATGCAAGCACAGAGTCTGAAAGATGTGTATTTGGGGTTTTTTTAGAATTGGATGTTACTCCGCTGCCGCCACTACCACCGTGGCTGCCAAGGAAACATGAAAAGTGGTGGCAGGGCGAGGGCAGGCAGTGTGGGGGAAGCCGAGGCTGGCAGCCCCACATGAGGTCCTATTTCTTTGTGCCCTTGCGGCCGCACTGCTTGCACAGGGCTAGGTACGGCACTGCTTGGAAGAGGTCCTTGGGAGCATGAGTAACCCTTCACAGACACTCATAACAACAGCCATGCCTTGAGGCCTGCAGGAAATGGCTGCTGGTAGAGCAGACATCTCTAGATAGCTCAAGAAAATGGGCCATTTTCTGTGAGCGTGGAGAAATGGACAAGAAATAAAGTTGCTGTAAGGCAGAGAGAAAAACTAGAGATAATGGCCACAGAGAGGTAAGAGTCAGAGGTCATATGAAGAGGCATCCATTTAATCTGTACTTCTTGCTTCTATAGGGTGTGACATATATAGATGTTTTACCCACCAGAACAATGCCTCATTGAAGGTTGCTAGTACTGACCACTGTGCCTGCTATAGCCTCTCCTGCTCTTCACCAGGTTGGAATTGGACACTGCCTTTGGCCTTGATACACCAACACGTTATCCCATTTCATTTTTGAGCTCTGCATCACAGATGACGTGGAAGATAACCTTCACCTTATGACAGATCCCAACCCAGATCTTCTGCTTTAGCAAGTCTGCTTTCATACTTTGCCATCTCATTCACTAGCTTTACTTCTGTAGGCAAGAAGTTAGCCTTGAGGAGCAAGCTATGCTTTTAAGAAGCCGTGCTCCTATGTTCACAGCTGCAGAGACATGTAGGTTTCTGAAATGGCCACTTACACATGTATGCAACAGCACCATGATACATATGTAAAAGATGCACCGTTGGACAGCAGTTTTTTATATGTTTCCATTTAAAATTGGTGCAGGGGTTGGATGTTTCTTCTGTTTGCACATGTACAAGGCCAAAGGCTATTTTGAGTGTTGACCTTGGAGTTAATGCAATCTTGTGAGTGCCTAGAAACATATAGATCTATAGGTGATAGGGTTGCTCCTGAATAGCCTACTTCATTCATTTAGCAGAGAATCTAGAACCTATAGACCTGTATAGGGTTAAGGTGGCCCTACCATATCAGTACCCAACATCCAGCTGACCTTAAACAAGAGTAAAGGATGTGTGTTGTTCGCAGTGGAAGGGCTGTTAGAAGAGGGATGCGTTTGTACCTTCTTTCTACTGGTGCCTTTCATAGTGGTGTTTGGCTTTCCTTGCAGGATTCTGTGGACCTATAAGGATCTCAATGGAGTGCGGTGTGACTTCTGGAATTTCCAGCATGATCTGGAACTTTTGGCAGCTGTCGCGTAGCTGGTGAGAACACAGAAAGAATACTGGGGACACACTCTTTAGGTAGGAGCTGCTGGAGAGATACCCTGGGTGCAGAAGTAAGGAAAGGGTGTGTTGATGATGTGACACTTTTAAAAATTGATATATTGGTGGCATGGGGTGAGTGGGCCCAGGCATGGGCCTTTTTACTGTTTGCATGTAGTGGGTGAAGTTATGAAGCTTTTTACTTTGTATATGGGGATAAATGTTATGAGGATTTTAACAGTTGTATATGGGGATAGAGAATTGTATGAGCGTTTTTATTCTTTGTATACGGGGGGAGAGGATGAGATGAGCTTTTTGACGGTTTGTCTATGGAATAATGTGATGACCTTTTTACTCTTTGAATATGGGGGAGGGGGAAGGACTGTAACAATGTACTTTATTGCTTGTATATAGGTGAGGGAATACAATGTTCATTTTTACTGCTTGCATGGGGGGGGGGGGGATGATATTGTCTGCATGCATATATGGGGATGAGCCTGGATATGCTGAAATGTTTGTCCGCAACTCTGCCATGGCATTACAAAGGAATGCATTGTTAGTATCAAGGTGCCTCATGTAGTATTGAATAAATACCTGGATACTCCTTACTGGTAAGGTAAGGGAGGAGTGGCCTAGTGGTTAGGACAAGGTACCTCAGGCTGGAGGGCCAGGGGTTCAATTTCCACCTGGGGACAACAATCTCAAGCTGGAGGGACTGGGGCTTCTATTCCTATAGGCATGCCTTGGGCAAACCACTTAACCCTCCGTTGCCTCAGGTACACATAGCTTGTGAGCCCTTTGGGGACAAGGGAATGTATCCAGTACCTGCTTGTAATAATTTTAAACTGCTCTGATGCCCTTCAGCCTGGGAAGTATATCAAGAAATTACATAAACTGCTTGGACGCCTTCATTTTGGTAAGAACATGAGCACCTGTTTTGGTTGGTGCCTCTGATTATGTTTGAGGGACAACATTCAGAATGGATGTGTAGGCAAGGTACCTGATTAGGCCTCATTGTGTCTACACTGTTGGATTCTATTTTGTTAGGGGACTGATCAGACTAAGAAGAAGGGGCGAGGTTTGGAAGGAGAAGATCGCATGCAGGCAACATCTCCAGGGGATGTAGTAGGATTCCATATAGCATATGGATTATGAGCTCAACCTTCTTTGGCTGACATCAACCTCTCTGCACCCTATCTGCAGGTCCCGAACACCCCACTTGGCAGCATGCCTACAAACTGACCCACCCTCAGAGATGTAGGTGAATAGTCCATAAAGAGCATTGTACTGCTCATAGTTCCCCTATAGAGAAGGCATTCTGCTCAAAGAAAAGTCCTTATGTAATGATACCAGGTAATCCTACCATTGGCAGATAGTGCCAACTCCTTAGAGTGGCACATACCCTTGGGGATGTCCTTTCCTATGTGCAACTATCTTTTCCCATCGTTTGACAGATAGTGCCATCCTTCAGGGCAGGTGCAAAAATTATGTATTTGCTTCTCATGTTTAAGGGGGGAGGAGAAGGAGAACTTAGAGTCAGAATGCAGGGGCTGGCTACAACCTGTCCTCAGTTAACTATGTAGAACACTAGCAGGACACCATAGATGAATGTAAACACAGCAGTCTGTGTGTTGAAGACACCTGGGGTGTAGCTGGTTGTTGCATAAGAACAAGATTGCACAATTTTGAAGGCTGCCCAGCTGTGCATCTTTGGTGTATGTAAGACATGGGCTCTAAGTCCTCTTAGGACTAGTGAGGACAGGGACATTACAGGAGGAAACCTACAGTATGTGCTTCACCAGTTTGAGCTACTCTGTTTCAAAGTTTTAATCTCAGTTGTTTCCTTACATGGATGACATCCAGCTATTGCCCACTGTGGATGCAGGTACATTAGATCTGCACACTCTCAGTACTTATCTTGATGCTGTAGTATTCTGGCTAATTCTGCACATGCTATCCCTAAACCCTCAGAAGTCTGAGGTCATCTGGTTCTTGTGGAAAAACAAAATCCTGACTTGGGCATCACTGATCCTTGGCAATGTCATCTACTTAAAGAAATGTATTACCATCCTAGGATTCTGACCTAACCTTCTGGTCCCTTGTTCCTTTGGAAGATTCAATTCTTTGAGGCACCTTCTGCTTACAGATGACCTCAAACTCCTCATGCATGAACTCGTTCTTGACAAGTTGGACTACTGCAATGCAATTTACAATGGTGTGAATTTGGCCTCCTTAAAAAAGATTATATCTCATCCAGAATGCAGTAGTTAAGCTTTTCACTAAAGCATAAGGATACAATCACGTCACCTGTCTCCTTTTTTTATTCCATTGGCTTCTTGTTGCTTTTAGGATTCATTCCAAACTCACCTCTTAATCCACAGACCCCTTTACTTAATAAAGCAGGTTTCTCACCCCATATAATTCATCAAGAGCCCTAACCTCTTCTCCGAGTAACTTCTATATTATTCAACTCCCCATGTGTATATGCTTGGAACTCATATTCAAAGTCTCCTCTGCTTATCTAGCCCCTTTCATCTGGAACAATTTGACAAAGTAACTTAGGTTACAATCCTCTTACGTAAAGTTTAAGTTGAGTCTGAAGACCTAGTTCTTTTTCCATTCCTCCCTAAAAAAGATGTCTTGGTTTGGGACTTTCGTGTCTAGGTGGAAATGACCTGTTTTCTGCATCTCTTCCTCGGTGGTTGGCATTGTGTACCAAGTACCATCCCACAATATTAGCTGCTGTGTTTCTTTAGTCTTTCAAACCTGGAGTTTGCGCCAGTCTTCCTGTGTTTCATTTCCAGGATGGCCAAGCACCTTATGTTCCATGTTTATTATTGTACTGCCTAATTTATCTGTTCAAGTGCCTAACCATCCACCTACTCTACTTTAACCATTCTCTGTGTGTGTTCAGTGTTTGTGTTCTCGCCACATAGATGAATCACAATTGGTTTTCTTCTACACTGCCTTGTTGTCATTTCTGAAAGGTGTTTAATGACATCTAGGAGTGGAGGAGTGGCCTAGTGGTTGGGGCAAGGTACTTCAGGCCGGAAGGTCAGGGGTTCAAATCCCACTTGAGGACAGCAACCTTGGGCTGGAAGGACTGGGGTTTCTAGTCCCACAGGTGCTCCTTGTGGTCTTGGGCAAGCCACTTAACCCTCCATAGCCCATGTTCCCTGTAAAATAGTTATCTCCAAGTTATAATGCCCTGTTCAATGTAAACCGCACTGATGCAGAATAGCACAGTATATAAGAGAATGTAAATAAATCTATCAAATATTAAACATTAGATTTGAAAATACAATCTATATGCAGTTTTCCTCCTCTGGGGCAAAGAATCCCAAGGCAAAACCTTCTTGTAAGCCTGTGGATACAAAACACCTATGGGCCTGTAACCAGCTTTCAGAGTTTCACCATTGCCCCCATAATAAATAAATGTTATAATGCAATTTTTAAGTTATTTGTAAACCACTTTGATTTATGAAAAGCGGTATATAAAATCACATAAATAAATAAATATGAACATTTAGAACTATCAACCATCATAGAATCTGATTGCCATTGGATGGAACAGTAGAGGGATGAATATGAGCAACCAAGTTTTGAAAATGCTCATGTTGCTGCTAGAGAAGCTGAGCACAACAGGAAAAAGGGCTCTCGCTCTCTCACGAATGCTGAATTAGGGGAGCCGGCAGCGCCAAAGAGACAGCATTAAGTTGTGGCAGGGGGCTTCCATTTCCCTTCTATGGAGGTAACATCTAGTTAGGGAGGGAGTCCCCCCCCCCCCCCATCCTTTGCCTGGTCTGTCGGTATCTCTGAAACAGAGTTTGCATTTTTTCGGCCTTCTGCTAGATACATTGCCGAGTGCGAGTTAGACGTGCACTACTTACTTTAACAGCCCTCTACAGTGCTAATACAGATCTGCAAACTAATTGATCTAGACCGCCAGTATCAATAGTATATTTATAACATCTTGGACTAATTCTGCATATGGTCATATTGGAATGTGAGCCTGTCTGAAAAATCTGAAATGTGACTTTATTAAGGATCTTCTACGAAGTCAAATACTGAAACAAAGAGAACTATTTGAAGCTATGTATTTTATGGTTTTCTCTCATATTGCAGTTTTAATGCTGTTGCTTTCAGCAGCTCTTAGAATAATGAAAGACAATATAACTCTAAGTTCCGTGAACAAACAATTCAGCTGCTATATATATCTACTTACTCAGCCATTCAAAACAAACAGTGCACAATCCTGTTCCTCTTCAGGTGAAAAAGTGATTATAAAACTATTAAAGTTCAGGTTAGATGATAAAGATTGTCTGTAACCTTTGATTCCTGACTGGTGACATTCTGGCACTGATTTCTGCATCAAAATAAGAGACAAGTTACTATTTACTCTTTTTTCTACTGCAACGAGCAGAAGATGGAGATAATTTCATGAAGGTTTTTCTGTGAGAAGGCCTTTCATGCATGGTTATTTAGAGACATACAGTATGGAGAGGACTCTGTGCTGCATATAGTGGTGTTGTACTTGTGGGCTGGATGTCCAACCCGCGCTCAGCTCCTAACCCCGATTCTGCTGCCAGTGTTCCCCGCATATACACAGCATTACATGGGCAGGACGGGGGTGGTATGGAGGTGGAGCGGAGGCGTGGCCAGCTGCTGAAATGTACAGAGCCTATTCAGGACAGGCTTCTGTATGTTCCCCAGCACCCCAAGGATGTCCAGGCTATTCCACCCCGATGGTGGAATAAGTCCTGGGGGTCTCTCCCCTCGCACACCGCCCCACCCTGTGGCATTGTCCTCACTGTGTCGCTGCAGCCACAATCCGGGCCACAGAGGCTGCTGGTGGAGGCCAGACAGTGATCTGCAGGGGCTGTTGTGGAACATGGCATTCTGAGCTTTCATGTAGACAGCTCATTGCCATAGTGCGAGGATGCCACTGCTCCCATAGGGCAGCTTCTCATATGGCAATCTCAGGGGAATGCCCGGATGTGCATCTCCCCGATTCCGCCATTGCAGGTACACCTGGGCCCTGAAGTGACAGAATCGGGTCTATCGCGAGCCCGTCTATGTTCTGGTCAGGTAGTGCGGCCAGGTGCGCTGGAAGCAGAATCGGCCTCCACGTGCACACTTGCCTATGAGATGATGTAGCTTTTCCTGGGAGTATAGTTTGGGTTAAACTGAGGCAGATATATGTGTATATTTTATAAAAATCAGGGTTACATGGTAGAGCATATGCACACATGTATATCAACTTCAGAGCAGGTGTAAATGTGTGTGACTGCATCTGTATTTGTGAATGGCTGGAGCTGGTTGTCTCTACAAAACCTGCTTGAGATAGGCGCCATTTTGCTATTTGGATATAGGCATCCTCCTGTTATGAAATTGCCCCACACATATTCAAGTTATTTCCTTCATGTTATTTCACAGTAAATCAACCTCTTGTAGCTATAAAATCAAAGGACTACAGGCGGCTACTTAGTGGAATATGCCTGATTCAAACACAGTGAAAGTCAATGCACAGTAAAGCCGGGTAGGGAGAGGCAGAAGGGAAGACCCTACAGAGTGGCTGATCCTGCTTTCTGTAGATACGATCTGAGCATCACAGTCTGGAAGCCTAGTCCTTTGGGGCTCTACTTCTTATTTTTATCATGTGGTTCTCTGTTTGTGATGTACATCTATGTCTGCCCAGATCCACTTCACTAATTATCGCTAACCATGTGCATAGTTGGGGCAATGCTGCTTCTTGATCACTTTTTGGCACAAGCTGGGGTACCATTTGGAAACTTCCTTGTTGCCAAATACTTCTGGAGAGGCTTTTGGTCCTGGGAGTTGCCATTCTCTGGAACCAGTGGCCAAAGGTTCAAATTATTAGCAAAACCTTTAGAAATGACCACCTCGCAAGATATCAGAGCAGCTCCAACTGGGCTCCCTCTTTCTTGGGGTCCCTCCTTCAGTGTAGGGGCCACTTGGGCAGAATTTATGCCACTGCCTGGAGCCTGTGAATATCAAGCCTTTCAGCTGTATGGTGGGATTGTGCTTCAAAGCCATTGTAATACATTTGCTTGATTTAACTAGAATACAACAGGAAGGGTTTGGAGATAGTCGGTGCCTTTCCCATTGACTGATGGAATCAGTTATTTTGGAGGTAAGGGAATAAGGGAGTAAGAAAATCACCTCGAGCATCCAAAGTGGAATGAGACTCTTCTTGGGGGGGAGGGGGGGACTTATTTCTGTACCGCACTTGCAAAGCATTGATGCTTGAGAAGATAGCTTGTGGATAGCTGCTACTGCTGTTTCTTGTTTTCATGATGACCCTGGCTTTTAATTGTTTTCTTTCTTAGAAGTTAAGAATGGCATTAGCTACTGGGGATGAATTTGATTCAAGTTTCACAGGAGGTTGGTGGTGCCAATGTGTTCCCCACTGGAACCTTTGCTGGAAGTTCTGTCACACGTTCAGTCTATTGTTGCAGGAAGGGTTCTGTGCTGAAAGTTTCTCCAGCCATCAGAGGAAACCAGACACCAATGGACAAGCTAGCTCCTCCCCCCTCACTGCAGGACACATTATCGCCGCCATTTTGATTAGCTTGTCATTACCTACACCACTGTTGTCAACAGTCATATGTGTAGTTACGTAAGAGCTCCATTTATCTTGGCTAAGTTTACTTTCTCCCATCTATACTCCTGATGTTTGTTTTCCAGTGGGCCCCCATTCTCATGTGCCGATCTTATTGTTGCTTTGGGATCATTGGGTTTGTTTTAGCTGGCCTCTCACTAAGGGATGAGCAAGATCCAGAAAGTCATACAAAAAGAAAGAAAATGGGTGGCTGGTGTTTTAAATAGGGAGAAAACAGGGGGAAATATAAACAGCAGTGCATAAAAAACATTGAAAGGGTGCTGGCTGATGGTGTTCAAGGCCTAACTGGAATGAAATCAAAAGACAAAAAGCAAAAATGTAAGTGGGCAATTCTCAATCTAAAATCAAAACCACATCCAATAAGAATAGTTTAAATATGATATAATGCTCAAAGTCTTTGGACCTGAGGCATTCATATGGATCTCTTCCGTTTTTCTGTCGTCTTTATGGTTATGTTTATTAATATACTTACTATACTACCTTTCGCATCTCATCAACGAATTGGTTTACATTAAATAAATAATTTACATTTAATAAATAGTTTATACATTTAGGACCTGATTCTGTCCCAGACGTAAATCTCCTTTGTATATCCGGGCTGAGCCGGATGTACAGTACAAATGAGATCGCGATTCTGATCCCAAGGGATATGTCTAGCCCTGTGGATCAGAATCGCGAACAGGCATGTACGTATAGGCCGGGACTGCAATTCAGTCCTAGCCTGCACATACATGCCCTGCCCGACTAACTCAATCAGGGCATTTAAATGGAGCCACGGTGCCATGGCATCATGTTGCCAGGCAACGCGGCTCCATTTAAAAGCCACGATGTCGGCCACCTGCAAAAAGAGTTAGTTCCCCACAGCCCGACCCCCAATCTGGCCTCCTAAGGCCAAGGTCGGGCTGCGGGGAATTAACTCTGGTCCCCCCAACCCCATCTGCACCCTGATGATGAGAACAAATGACGTCCACGGAAATACTTCCCTGGTCATTTCGCCGGCCCTGGATGTACAGGGCTGACATTAGAAACAGCCCTTTACATCCAGGGCCGGCGACTACCCACTCTCCACCCCTTTGGGAAATCCATCCCCGCTATTCATGGTTCAGAATGACCCCATTAATAGTTTATATTAAGTAAATAATTAAAGTTACATTCTGACAGAACTTAGTGGTTACCATGAAAGTTACAGCACTAATAAATAAGAGAAAACTAAGAGGAAGAAAAGAAACAAGGAATGAGAAGAATAAAAGAGAAATCTGCCAGCCTCATTCAGCACCCAGGCAGCCAGAATTAAGGGGTCTTTTACTAAAGGGCGTTAGGTGTAAGCACGGGTCTGGTGCACATTAAAGGTGCACATTTGACACAGGGCTGGTGCTAGGGTTTCTGGTATCCCCCTGAAACCTCTAGATCAGCGGTCTCAGTCTCATTACTATTACATCACCCCCCCTCCCAGAACTCCTTTGTGAACTCTCTTCACATGATACTAACGTTTCTCCTTATGATCAAGAAAATTGTAGTGAAGGGGCAAATGCATAGCTAGAATAAAAAGAAGTACAGAGAAATAAATATTTAACATTTTATGAACAGGCTGTGATAGCAAAGGGTTTAAAGCAAACCCAATCAGTGTGTTTATTATTTAACCGAAACGAGAACTACAAAGGTAATAACACTTAGCTTTTTGTGTCTGTTCTCCTGCTACAGATACTATCGCCACTCTATCTCTGCATCCATGGTTGTGCAGCTCTTTTATAAATCTGACAAAGAAGGAGGAGGTGATAAGAGCAGCTGGGCTTAAAAAAGGTTTGGACAAGTTCCTGGAGAAAAACTCAATAGACTGTTGACCTGGGGAAAGCCACTGCTATCCCTGGGTATAAGCCACATGGAAACCGCAGTGAGCACTAAGAGGCAGGGCTCAGTCTCAGAGCTGATTTCAGCAGTCCTGACAGTCAACAGCGGCAGCATCAATGTGTGAAACACTACCTGGCTGGGCTTTAGAATTTCTTTTAAATCACTGTTTCGCAGCTGCAACTGTGAAACACGAAGAGACTTTGCTGGCATTGCAGCAAGACTGGACGAAAATGGAAAAATCACTCCGTAGCCTCCCACGAGAGCTTGGCAGTTATGTTAATCACAAGCTTTATGCCCTGCGCTGCGGCGCATGTGTGTCTGATTCCCACCGACACCAACTCGCTGCACTGGAGCCCCCCTACTCCCTCTGGTATCTGTGTCTGGCTGTAACATAAGCACAGTTACTTACCTGTAACAGGTGATCTCCGGAACAGCAGGAATTAGTCTTCACATATGGGAGACGTCGCCGACGGAGCCCGCACGGGAATGCTCCCCAGCATCCAATCAGAAAGCCTTTGGGAGCATCCCCCGCGCCTGCGCGGTGGCTTCCCGCCCTTCCTACTGCCTCTCCCCAGTTGAGTTTCATAGCTGAGCCAGAAGGAGAGGAGAGGAAGGAAGAGAGAGAAAGAGATACAACTCCTAGGGGAGGTGGGCGGGTTGTGAAGACTAATTCCTGCTGTTCCGGAGATCACCTGTTACAGGTAAGTAACTGTGCTATCTCCAGGAACAAGCAGGAATGAGTCTTCACATATGGGGACTCCCTAGCTGAGGATGCCCGGGGGAGATCCCGCAAGCCCGGCCCAGGACGGGATGGCATTTTCCCAACCTGAAACACCAGCATCCCCTGAGAAGGGATGGAGGGTAGGAGTTGAGAGGGAGAACAGCAAACCCAAAGACTACAGGGAGAGTAGTCAGTAGAATGCATGGAAGCATCAGCAAGTAATTAAGGAATTAATAACTTAGTACCACGTAGAGCTCACCTACTGAGTTGTAGGAAGTAGAACGGTGATGAAGGTACGGTAGATGCAGTAGCGAGGTCTTCAAGGGAACTTCATCGCAGCGAGGAGGAAGTTCCAAATACGGAAGGCCAAGAGATCCAGGAGGCAGCTGGGTCAGGAGAAGGACGGCAGGTCTTCAAGGAGCTTTATGCAAAGCCGAGCACTCCCTTAGGAGGAGAGTCCATAACTCAGAGGACTAACAGCAGAAGACTGGCCGATCTGGATAGCCTATTCCGGAGAAGAGTAGGGGAGTACCCCGAAGCAGAAGGAGTACACAGTCTGCCCTAGCGAAGAGATAGGGAGACAAGGGTCTGAACCTCCGGGAGGAGGGTATAACTGAAAAAGAAGCTGTTGACTTCACAGCAGTAGAGTACAACCAGTCCGAGCGCCGAACTAAGGAATAGGCAGGCGGACTGGTGGGACCCCGGAGGGGGGGTGGGGGGTGCGTGAGTACCAGCCATTGGGAAAAAATAGGCGGCAGAACACAGGCACCGTGGGCATCCCCCAAAAAGTGCCGATAGAGCAGGTGATATGTGGCCTATCGAGGCCGTTGGGCATATAGAACGCCCCACCCCGGCACTAACGCAGGTACGCCGAGGAACCTGCCATTGATCCACAGAACGTCCACCTGGGGAGGTGGCGTCAAGATCCGTCCGGAGAGGGATCTACTCCGATGGAACAAGGGCAGATCGGCGAACTAATAGCACGGTAGCGTGCATGACAGAGAATAGTGTCCGTCCGGAAGAGCACATCAGGGGACATGAGGCCCTATAGGTGTCCCCAGGACCTGCACGCAGAGCTCGCTCCCCGCACTAATCGGGGAACATGAGGGCATAGTCCTTGGTAATCATTGGGGGACTATAGGCTGGAAGGAAAATTCCGGTACGGAAGCAATCAGCAGGGGAATACTGGCCGAGAAGGGTTAGGGGCCATACCTAAGGGTAAGCCAGCTGACCGCGGGCCAGAGCTATCAAGGAGCAGAGGTGGTCTCCTTCTACCAGCGGAAGGAGAATACCTAAACCCCTGGATAAGCCCCCGAGCCATTTCCCCTACTGAGCGAGCCCCATCCCAATTGTAAACTTCTGGTAAGAAGGTAACTGCAGGCAGCCGCCCACCGGAGCCTAAACCTGCTTGGTATGAGAGTCCTGACGCGGACCCGGGAACTTCAACCCAGGGTGAGAGGTCCCTTGCTTGGGCGCACCTGGCGGGTGGGCTGAGGGGTGACATTTCCTCTTCCTAGGGAAGGAAGGTCTGGACAGGTGTGTACCACCGCCGGGGGGAAGCCGGGCCCAAGGGTGGCTTCTAACGCTGGGAAGGTTAGCAAAGCACTGCGCGACCTGACGTAAGGCTTCGCCATTGAAGAGATGATCTCCGTCACAGGGAGAATTACCCAGGTTATGCTGTGCTCGTCTACACAACTCGGACGCCTGCAACCATGCTGTATGGCGTGCTCTAATGGCAACAGCAGAACATCTGCTGACCGACAGGAAGGAGTCTAGAGAAGCACGAGAAAGGAACACAGAGATATTCCTGCAGTGATAAAGGAGCAGGGAATACTCAAAGGCCTTGGTTGCAGATAAAAAGGGTGACAACAGAGATAATCTCTCGGTGACCTCCCAGAGCGACAGACTCATATAAAAAATATATGAAATAATTCTGGACGCCAGCATAGACGTTTGAAAGGCTTGACGTCCTAGGGTATCTAGCGTCTTCGAGGCACGGCCTGGAGGGCGGGAGGAATGCTTTTCCTTGCTTCCGTCCTTCCTCAGCGCCGATTCTACCACAATGGAACGATGTGGAAGCTGGTGCTGCCGAAAACCCGGGGAGGGGGGCACCTGATACAGAACATGCATCGCAGTCGATGGTGCCGGAACCCTCAAAGGCGACCGCCAAGCCCCCAGCAGGAAATCCTATAGGGAGGGGTGCAGAGGAAGCATCACGGCGGCCCATTCCGCAGGGCCCGGAGTTAGGTCCGGGATAGGGATGGCCAGCAAGTCCACCATGTCAAGTATGAAATTCTGAAAAGACGGCTCCTCCGGAGGGGCTATGCCGTGGGAGGCAGTGGCGGGAGGGGCCGCCAGGGCACCGAGAGGCCTCTCGGGCTGATGCCCGCTGGGCAGAGGAGGAGACCAAGAGCCCCGGATTGGGGCGGTCAACATGGCGTCGTCGGCTCCTGAAATGGATTCCAAGCTAGGCATCGAGGAGGTCGATGGCACCGACGGGGCCGCCGGAATTGGCCCCGGCCCCTGAAGCGGTTCCGCGGCAGCTGAAGGGCACTGGCCAACGATTTCCAGATGTGTCGTGGCCGAGCCTTCGATGCTGGATACCGATTCCAGGCTGGGCATCGAACCGAGCGATGAGATCGACTCCCTCCTAGAGGGCCCCGGCGGGGGCGGCCGCGCCGGCGGTGCTGATCCCAGGGCTGGAACCATGCCGATCGGCGTTGCGAGCATCAAGGGCCCCCGAGGACCAAGCTCGGTGGAGAGGGAGTCATCCGACGCCGGCGCCGATGTCAGGCGGCGGGCACTGCCAGATGCCGGGCCCCTTCTCGAGCCCATCCGGCCCGGAGGGAAATCCTTCCGGGGCACGCGACCCTTCCCCGAGGGTACCCAGGTCGCCTGACGGCGAATCCCTGCGGGGAGGGAAGTGCAAAACTCCCTCGCCGTCGCCGGGGTACCGGTGCGGGACGGCACGGATCCGGGCTGGATCGAAGCGATCGAAGGCCCCGAGGCCCCCTTTCTAGGAAAGAGCGGGGCCCTCGACAGCCGCGACGATGCCGGGGGGTCGCCCGTCTGGGGCTGATCAACACACCCCAAGGGCCACGGGGAAGGCTGATGGCGGTCCCTGGCTCTCGACGCCCCTGCCGTCACCGGCGGAGCGGTGCCGCTCAAACCCGGTACCACCCTCGCGCAGGGCTGGGATACCGGCGACCCAGTGCGGGTCAAAGAGACTAGCCCCGAAGGGAACGAGGCCAGATGACCATCCCCGGCGAAGAGTGGAACCATCGACGCCGACGTGCCCGAAGCGGGTACCACCTCCGCACATGGCATGAACGTAGAGCCGCCAGATCGCGTCGAGTCGGTCAGCCCTAGAGGTGCCGAGGGCAGCGACCGGTGATCCCCTGTGGGGAGCGGCACCCTCGTAGGAACGCCATACCGGCAGGAGTCGGTCGGCCCCGGAGGCGCCGAGGACTGCGGCTGACAACCCCCGGTGAGGAGCGGAACGCTCGACACCGATGCCGACGTCGAGGGTTCGGCACCACCCATAGCGGATACCACCCCCGCGGATGGCAGGGGTGAAGGAACGCCAGACTGGACCGAATCGAGCGGCCCCTGACGATCCTCGGCGAGGAGCAGAACGCTCGACACCGATGCCGCCGCCGGGGGGTCTGCACCGCCCAGATCGGGTACCGCACCCGAGCGTGGCTTGGATAGAGGGAGGTCAGACTCCGTCGAGTCGATCGGCCCCGAAGGCGCCGAGGACACCAGCTGACGGTCCCTGGTGAAGAGTGGAACACTCAACACCGGCGCTGATGCCGGGGAATCGGCACCGCTCGAAGCGGGTACCTCCCTCGAGCACGGCTCGGGAATGTTCTGTGAGGAGCGAACCCCAGGAACATCCCGAAACCCCGTAAATGCTTTGGAGCCCGAGGACTCCCGCCGGGGTATAATAGCCAAGGGGGGCTTGAGGGGTTGGCCGGAGCCGTCACCATGCCATGCATGAGACTCGCCCCTCAAGACTTGGCTAGTCTTAACAGACTGTTGTGTGGTTACCTGATCCTGGAGAGAAGAAGAAGAAAAACCCGATGGCCGCGCCTTGGGCGTGAAAACGTCATCGAGGGATATCCGAAAAAGGGAAGGTCTTCTCCCGACACCGTAGCCCGGAGGCCCCGGGAGGGAAGGATCAGGCCCCAAACAAGAGAGGCACCAGGCGTTGGAGTCCATGTGGAAAACTAAGTCCCCGCAGCGAGGGCACTTCTGGGGCTCCATGCTGTAAGCCCGGTAGGCCTTGGCGCCCAGAGGGGAAAAAAGGTCCCGCTAGGCGACGAAGAAAAAATAAGAAAAAATAAGGAAACAAGGGGCACAGAGGTGCCGCTGTCGGCGGGAAACCGCGACTACAGAAACAAGAAAAAGAAGGTGAAAAGTTCTGCGGTGGCAGGAGGGACGTCCTGCCTGCTCTGTGGAAAACGAAAAACTGGGGAGAGGCAGTAGGAAGGGCGGGAAGCCACCGCGCAGGCGCGGGGGATGCTCCCAAAGGCTTTCTGATTGGATGCTGGGGAGCATTCCCGTGCGGGCTCCGTCGGCGACGTCTCCCATATGTGAAGACTCATTCCTGCTTGTTCCTGGAGATAATGTAAATATCACTTTAGCATGCCACAAGAGGGAAGAAGGAAGGTCCAGCATCGTTGGTAACCTGCAGCAAAGCTGAAACAAGTTGAAAAGTTCACACTTTACAGTGTGACACTGTGGCGCATTTTCCTCACTCACAGGATCAGACATCTGTGTGTCATAGGAAGTGTTGGGGGTCCTTTCATGTGAATGTGTCAGTGGGTGCACATGTGTCATGGAGAATGCTAGAAGCTACATACACATGTGTGTGTGTATGTGTGCGCCATTTTTATTTATTTATTTGTTTTATCAATTTTTTATACCGCCTTTCAGGGCATCAAAGCGGTTTTACAATTAACTCAACGTTATACATGGAACAGAGAGGTTAATACATTGAACTTAGTGAATTACATTGGAGTAGGTCAACAAGCTATGATATATTGTACAAGCGATGATACATTGCTAGAATATGAGCAACTATGTTACATTGAACTGGTTCATCAAACTATGATACATCGTAATGCTATAAGCAAACTATGGTACAATCTAATTTACAGTTTCAAGGTTGAGGTTAAGGTTAAGGTTACACTCTGAGATTTGTGTAGGGGCAGTATGTGTCTGTGTCAGGGAGAATATCAGAGGCTGCATTTATGTGTGTCATGAGGAGTGTTGGGGCAGGGTGATATACGTTAATATCTGTTGGGGACTGTGTGTTCATGTGAAACAGCACACTTACTGTATGACAAAGCAAGTACACAGTCCTGCATTTCTGGTTTTGAGTGTGTGTGTGTGTGTGTGAAGAGTTCAAAGGGAGATGATAAAGTGTGTCTTGATATAGAAGTAGGGGCTGCATGAGTAATCTTTATAACTAGTGTTGTCTTCAGATGGTGTGTGGTGTGTGGGTGCGATGCCTATGTGTTTGTGCTTGTGGTGCAGTATGGGGTGGGTGCCTCCCTGTGTGTGTTGTGGGTGTGGGGTCCTGTATGTCTGCACGCTTTGTGGGTGGCATGCCTCTGTGTGTATGTTTGTGTGTTGAGGGGGAGGTGTGCCTGCATGTGTGGTGTGCGAGTGGGGTGCCCGAATATCTTCTGGTGGGGCAGGAGCAGCGCCTTTTAGCGTATATTCATTGTGTTCTTTTCTGCCCTCTCTTCAACCTCCAACCTTTGCAATTGTAAATCCCTTGCTGCAGACCCTCTTCTTCTGCCTCCCCTCAACTCTGTTCCTTTCCCACCCTCTATCCCTTTCTTCCTCCCCCCCCCAACCCTAGCATTCCCACCCCTTGCCCTCCATTCCTTTCACCCTATCTTTCCTTCCCAAACGTTGTGCCTGTGGTAATGTGACATACGGTGGGAAGGAGTTTTCTTTACAACACAGGCCAGACAGCAGTTCAAAGAAAACGAAAGCAGCTTCACTTCTATCCAGCTTGTTAACTCTCCACAAAGCAAAACTCAAAACAGACCGCAGTTCAGGGAAAACAACATCGTTATATATTTTTGAATAACCATACCCGGAACTTAAACCATGGACTTTACTGGCTTGGAGAAATCCCCTTGCCATACCACCTTGGTCACACTCATCATCAAATTATTCATTATTCAAACACACATACTTAAACAAATACTCTTAACCAAACCCTAAATATTTACTCTTAGAACTCAGCTGCCATGTAGTATACTCATAAATAACTTATCTGGACATACACAAGAACATATACAGTGTGATGCATTAAAAAACATATATAAATAAATATGTGCAAAACACAAGGATAGAAACAGTAGCTCCCTTTACTCCGGGAATGCCATCATTCAAGCTGATTGGGGGTATATGAGCCCATTCTTAAACAACGACACACAGAACAGGTTTAAATATACCACTGCTTAAGTACTATTGAAGGTAATCACGTAACTATGGTTTTATAACTGATCATTTGAAATTGATATAATTGATACATTGCTTAGGATGTGATGATGAAAAAACAAAAAAGTAAGGGCTAAAACAATTAAGTTATTGAATGTAAGCGTTTATTCATACTTTTGAGTTGGGTCCCATGATATATGTATATGACATTGGCATTTTTGGCACTCTGTTTGATGTATTTGTAGTTGACTTCTCCTCTTTGGCCCATGGGACAGCTTGTTCCACGGGCACTGAACATCACCTCATTGCTGGACATGATTCTGGCCTTCGGTGTCCAGGAGAAAAGTCTGGCCTGCGGAGTGAAGAGCAGAACACCACTGCACTGTTGGGTGGCCTTCTCTTCTTCGATCCATGGGGCAAGCTCTTCCCGAGGGCGCTGAACACCATTGTGCTGCTGAGGCAATCATGGCTGCAAATTTGATGAGGTATCCTCGACCACCGGCGCCCCGCTGCCATGCTTCTCTGGTCCTGGTTTGATGCATGTTGACAGCTAGTGTAAAGCTAGGACAGTTAGCACCACTGGAGTTTGGCACTAACTGTCCATGGTGCATTAATGATGTGTTATTGCCCTAACACACCATGGATTTGTACATTATCAGAGCGTTTAGTGCAACACCACAGAATCTTTTAGTAAATGAGCCCCTGGGTCTACCCTTCAAAGGCCTGCTTGAAAAAATGCCTTCTCCTGTAGGGCCCTGAGTGGGTGCCTTCTCCTTCTCTCTAGTCTCCTTTGAATTAATTATCTTGTTGTAAGGGACCACAATGTATGCCTTCAGATGGTACCAACAGTATATATACAGAGGGAGATATTTACTATATGGAGATATAAAAAATGGGAATTTTCTGCTCTCCTCTACAAGAAGACAGATAGAAATAACGTTTTAGAAAACGTCAACAAGTTTATTCCTTGACTGGAAAGTCAAGGAAGCACCTTACAGAGAGGTCCCTTGCCCCTCAGGACTGGGTCTTCTCAGAGGTGAAGTAGGCATGCACCTGGGTCACAGATCCCACTCACAGTTTGGAGGAGAGGATGTTTCTCTTCCTTCTTCCAAGTAGCTAGAGCCTTGGTGATTTCTCCCTTATTCATTGGACTCCTCTGGTTCTGGCAGAACTGGGTCAACCATTACTTAAACTAGGTGGTTGCCTAGGGCAGCAGCAGCATCTGTGGACGTGGCACAAGTAGGGATTTAAAGCTAAACAATAGATTCTGATAGCCAGGGAGGGCATAAGGCTTAAGGTTTGCCTAGGGTGCCAGCACCGGCCCTAGCTGACTATAAACAAGCTGGCATTTACAACCCAGATCTCCTTGAATCTTTAACTCCTTCATTCTTGCTTTCAGCTTGGAGCTGGTTCAAGCCTACTCAGCTTGTGGGTTGACTGCAGTCATCTAAGCCGCAGTACTCCAGGTTCTGCAGTACCTCTTTTGGGTAACCACCACCTCTCCTGCTTCCCTACTTCTTCGCTGGGTCCTTTATACCACCTTCCAAAATGAAGAGGGGACTCCCTCTGCCCGGTGACTTCCTTCATTATCTTATACCACAGGGGTTAGGTAAGAAGCCGGGACTCCAGAACATTCCTCTTTTTGTACTGTACATAACGGACACATTTTGGTGATCACAAAACTCTGAAGGCTCTTGTAATTGTGGAACAGAAGGACCTCATTGCAAGCTGTCTTATTTCTGTTTGGCTGCAGTTATTTTACTTCCTTCATAACTCTTTTTAGATGAGACTCATTCACTGGGTGACTTGAGGAGCTTTGTACAAGTTTCACCAAACAGTGATAATCTTTCAGAAAACATCGACCACATTTTCCTTCCTTGGCATCTGCAAAACTTTAATCTAGCTTAATGCATTAATAAAGGCTAAAGCCACGACCAATCCTTTCCTTCCCAAATCACTGTCAAAAGCTGAGAAGACTGACTTTTCATAAATATGTGGAGGGTAATTGTATAAGATGCTGTGTAGTTAATGTGCATTTTTATGCGCATTAATCATGTCTATTCTATAGAGTCAAATCCATGCCAATTCCACTTTATAGAATACTAGCATAAGTGACCGCTAATGTGGTAAAATTTAAGGTGTCATCACTTAAACCAGCTCTAGAGACGGTGTCAATGATGGCATGTATATTGCACACATACACCCATATTCTATGAATTACATGCGTGCCTTGCCCATGTTCCCCCTAATCTCCACCCCTTTGTACACCCACACTGAAAGTATGCATAATGGGCTCCATGCATGTCCTTACAGAACCACACCCCCATAATTTACGCATGTCAGCACTCATGCTCATAAATCATTAAGGGGCATATTTACCAAACCGGGTAGCACAGGGTTCAGTGTGTGCCAAGCGTGCCACGGTAAACTTTACCATGTGTTAAAAATGTGGCCACGCTAAAACTCCTGTGCTATCCAAATAGCACGGGTCAGGGTGAAGTCTGGCAGTTCAGTAGCAGAGCGTGCATACTCGCTGACGATGTTAGCCCAGGTGGAGATAGCGCTGCCTTAATGGGTGGTGTTAAATGCACCCATGCTGATCATGCCAACCCATGAGCGTGGGCGTGGCATGAAATCTGTGCAAGCTATATAAGAACTTGCCAGGCACACTTCCATATTTTAGCACAGATCCAGCACTACTGCCATGCTCAATTTTAGGACTGATTCATGCTATCAGCACGTATCTTAGTAAACATACCCATAAGATACCATGACTTACGCGCATAAATTTACATGGCTCCTTATGGACTTTCTGTAGCTTCATCATGAAGCTGATACTTTTGTACGTTTAGCAATCTTGTGGGATCAGATTTAAATTCTGAGTACCAGAAGGGCAAACAAAAGGCAATATGTTTGCTCACACATTTTTGAAGTAGAACATATTTTTTGTTGAAGGATTTATTTTCTTGACAGTTTAGAAAGGGGAAAAATTCACAGGGCAAATTTATGTTCACAAAGAAGTCATCTCCAAGAAACATTGTGGGAGGCTTGGCCCTAAGGGGCCAGGTTTTGGAATGGGCCTGCAGTCAACAGCATGCTGAGTCACCAACATCAGTGCCAAACACAAGTAGCAAGAGTAGGCAGGAACCGCATTAGAGGCAGATGCATGGAAGTCTAATGAATAATCATGCTACTCAATTTTATAATTACCGCTGTAGATCCATTGTTTATTTCCTGAGCTTTCAGTTTCTTGCATAATTTTTCAGAAAAGCTTGTTAAACCCTTGGTGAAAGAGCTTGAATATAGAAGAAAGTTGCTGCCTAATAAATGGGAAATACCATAATGGGTGCATTTTAATAACTTTGCTGTTTTTAGGTCTTATTCAAACCACTCAGTTTTCTCTCAGAACTTAGGGTTCCTCAGCAGAACCTGAAAGCTTTCTGGATAACACTATACAAACAAACATTTCTTTTCACTTTGCATCTTAAGAGTCCTGAATTTAGGGGGGCTGGCCCAGTGCCATGACAGAGACCTGGATCTGATTCCCAGGCACTGCTATGGAAAGAGTATTCACGGCTGCCAAGTAGAAGGAGGCTCAGTCATTTCACAACAGTGACATCTAGTGGCCAAGCTCAAGCTGAACATAAGGTTAAGGACTGATGCTATTATGGCTGGGCTTGATAGGGGAATTAAGGAAGACTCTGGGACAATGAGGCTGAAAGCTCATTATGACATGGTCCATTTTTGGCTGATCTACTTGAATCTATCTAGTAGTCTGAAAAGCAAGGCTGTATAGCTTAACTCTCTGTTCTAATTGCCTATTATGCTGACATGGGGTCATTTTGCTATTGTTATGCTACTAATATGATTTAAGTAGTCTGCATCAGGGGAGACCAGTTGTACAGAGCCTTGGGTGACTCTCTTCATAAAGGCAGTAAATAAATAAATAAATATACAGACAGGACTGGCTCAACCTCTAGGAAAACAAGGCGGTCACTTACGGCATCAATTTCTGGAGGGGGGGTATCAAAGATCAGGGCAATCAAAAGCTAAACAATAGATTTTGACAGGCAGTGTGTGTGTGTAAGGCTTGAGGTTTGCCTAGGGCGCAACACCTTGAACCAACTCTGGGGCTACAGTTAGTTCCCCTTCTCTTTAATGTCTTTCTCGTCCCATTTGCCCTCATCATTCAGCAATCTGGGATTTATGGGTATTACTATGCTGACGACATTCTCCTCCTGTATCATATCAGTCCCCTCTCTCCTGACCCTACCCCACTCGCTGCCTGCCTCTCTCGTGTCTCTTCTTGGCTGAACAGCAATTTCCTCCACCTTAACCCTTCTAAGTCTGTGGCCTTTGGTTTACCTTTGGCGCACCCTCCCCCACTTTATCTCCCACACTATCCACCACCTTGGTACCCCTCGTACCAACTCTTCGATACCTTGGAGTCATGCTGGATTCCTCACTCACCTTTCACCAACATATCACTCTGCTTGTCCGCCGTTCATTTATCTCGCTATGCCAAATCCATGCCGTTCGCCCTTTTCTCGCTTCCTCTTCTCTTGTCGCCCTTGTTTTGCCACTCGTCATCTCAAGACTTGATTACTGCAATATCGTTCGCGCAGATCTCTCCCAATATCAACTCCATCGGCTACAACTCATCCAGAACACTGTGGCTCATCTTTTCACCCACTCCTCCCCGTCCGGTCACATCACCGCCCTGCTTATGCACCTCCACTGGCTCCCAATCCAATCTAGGTTCGCATACAAAATACTTATAATTGCCCACAAGGTGCTCGTCAGTATCTAGCAGATCTCATTCATCTGCAGCCATCCCCCTGTCTTCTCCAGTCCACTCATGGGAATCGTCTTTTCTTCCTCTCCCCTGCACAGGCCCATCTTGAACTCACCTGCCACTCTGCATTCTTTTTCCTAGGTCCTGTTCTTTGGAACTCATTACCACATGCACTCCGCACTGAAGTCTCATTTCCCCAGTTTAAGAACATGCTCAAAACCCACCTCTTTCACCTCGCATTCGACCCCCCTCTCCCCATTCCTAGGTTCCCTACCTCCCTCCTCTCATGTGTTGCTGGTGCATCTGTCCCTCCTTCTTCTACCTGTCTCTCCATCTGCTGCTTTCCTGTCTAACCAATGGCATTCCTTTCTCTCTTTTTTTTTTCACCCACAGCCCATATTTCATTGTACACTGCCCTGATGCTTTGCTTGAGCACTATATCAAGCATTGAAATAAAGATAAAATGGAATTAGTATATCATCCACCAGCCGATGGGCATGAAAACCAACTTAAGCCCATGCTTCTCTACAGTTCTACAGAACAGGAAGAAACACAGATGTGCATTAGAAATAGAAACATGATGGCAGGTAGAGACCATACGACCTATCCAGTCTGCACTTCCATGCCAACTACTAGAGACCTTCTGTGCTTTTTTGAATTCAGATACAGTCCTCATCTCTACTGCCTCCACTGGGAGACTGTTCCATGTATCTACCACTCTTTCTGTATAGAAATATTTCCACATATTACTCCTGAGTCTATGCCCTTTCCCCTTCATCCTATTCCCCCTCATTGCAGAGCTTTCTTTCAATTGAGAGAGGCTCTCCCCCTGTGCATTTATGCAACGGAGTTATTTAAACGTCTCTATCATATCGCCACTCTCCCACCTTTTCCCCAAAGTATACATATGGAGATCTTTAAGTCTATCCCCATAAGTCTTAAGATGAAGCCCAATGACCATTTTGGTAGCCACCCTCTGCACTGACTCCATCCAGTTTGTATCCTTTTGAAGGTGCGGTCTCCAGAATTGCACACAATACTCCAAATGGGGTCTCACCAAAGACTTATACAAAGGCACCATCATCTTTTTTTCTGCTGGCCAATCCTCTCTCTATGCACCCAAGCATCCTTTTGGCTTTTGCCTTTACCTTTTCTACCTGTATTGCCTTCTTTAGATCATGAGAAACAAATCATGTCCAGGTTTCGCTTTTCTTTCGTGGACAGAAGTACTTCACCCTCTATACTGTTCCGCTCCCTTGGCTTTTTACAGTCCAGATGTATGACCCTAAATCTCAGCTGCTTCGCTAGATCCCTCCTCATGTTACCTTCTCCTTCCTGAGTGTCTATTCTATTGCAGATTTTGGTCTTAATCTGCAAATAGACAAACGTTAGCCGACAGCCCATCTGCAATATCACTACCAAAAATGTTAGTAGGCTGGCTTATTTTGAATCGGCTCCTGAAACGTTAATCTAAATTGCAGTTGGACACCAAGGCAGAGAACATGCTGATGTACAGTGTCATGTGCCACACCGTGTACTTCACTGGTCTGAGTCACGCCATGTTTTCTTGCAGCCATCATGGGAGATAATCACATACTGTACCAGCTGATAAAATATCTCATAAACCTCTTTGATGAACATCTGGACAACATAAATCCAAGGCCTCAGACAGAACAAGGTGTGAAATGGTAGCTTTTATGAGGTGTTATGTGAATCTTTTAGATAAGAACTGAATGGGGTAGCCAACAGCACAAGGAGAGAAGTAACAGCACTAAGTACCTGAAAAGGAATGTTTCAATGGTTAGCAAGTTTACAGCTGTTATAAAGATGACTATGACTTTGCTTTGTAAAGAACACAAGCTTGGTTTCTCATAGCTTCTTTTTCCCCTTTGTCAGGTCGTAGTCATGGTTTTTAGTTCCTAGGTACCTTTTATGAACCTGCTAGATACTTGTGACCTGGAATGGCCACTGTTGGAAACCGGATACTGGGCTTGATGAATCTCTGGTCAGACTCAGTATGGCAAATGAAATTGCTGATATATTAGTAGCTATCTGCAATCTATCATCAAAAAGAGTTTCAACACCTGAGGATTGCAGGGCAGCCAATGTAACAGCAAGTTTTAAAAAGGGAGCTTGGAGAAACGACAAAGCAGTGAGCCTGACACCATGCTGGGCAAAATGGTCGAGGACATTCTGGAAAACAAAATTACTTAAAACATATGGATAAACATGGTCTAATGGGTCAGAGCCAGCATCAATTTAGCAGACAGAAGCTTTGCTTTACCAATCTGTTAGATTATTTTGAAGGGGATAATAAACATGTAGATAAGGATGAGCTGGTTAATATAATGTATCTGGATTTTCAGAAAAATGTGACAAAATCCTAGGCATGTGCACAGAGCCAAAAAGAAGTTAGGTTAGTCTTCAATTAAAACAGAGTTTTAGTGGGGAGGACTTCTATCTTTCCCAAGCAGGATGTCCAGGCAACCTCAGATAAATACTGGGTTTAAACCAGATTTCTCTCTTCTTTCAAGAACAAAATTGCCAAAGATCTAGATTCTTTAAAGTAAATTCCCTATTATCCCCATGTTTTTCAGATAAGCCCTTTCCAGCTTTCTCAAGGAAAAAATGTAAACCAACAGTTTTATTTTCCTTCTGGGACAACGTGGGGACCTGACATTGAAACATAGAAACATAGAAATATGACGACAGAAAAAGACCACATGGCCTATCTAGTCTGTCCTTCCATATCAACAACTACAACAGTCCCCTTTTTTCCTGAAATCTGAAAAGGCCTATTAGTGGATGTGCAGGAAGTCAACACTGTGGCAGATTTTGGGCATGCTTGGGACAGATGTGGAGGGCAGTGGTGACAGGGGTTGAGAGGTCAGATGGAAGATGTGGGGTGGGGGGGGGGCCGACCCGTCCATTGAGCAAGAATGTTTTTTGCACAGGGCCCCACGTTTCAAGGGGCCCCACGCAAAGAACATTCTGCTTTTTTTCAAAATTAATAAAAAAAAAGCTGGCTGCTACCACTGCTGCTGCCGCGGCGGCAGCATGGAGTGTCCCGCGGGGCCCCCTCTGCCCGGCTGAGTCCCTCCCTCCCTCTGCGACGGCTGAGCCCCTCTGTGCCAGCTTTCAGATCGCAAAGGGAGAGTGTCTCCCTTGCGTCTCTGTTAAGCCTGCAGGGGCAGATGGGAAATTTCCCATCAGCCCCTGCGGGCTTAACAGAGACGCGAGGGAGACACTCTCCCTTCGCAAATCTGAAAGCCGGCACAGAGGGGCTCAGCCATCACAGAGGGAGGGACTCAGCCGGGCAGATGGGACCCCGCGGGACACTCCATTCTGCCGCTGCCGCAGCGGTAGAAGCCAGCTTTTTTTTTTTTTTTTAATTTTCCTTGAGCCGATGGGTGGGGGGGGGGTTAGGAATGGTAATGGGCTATGGGGGGGGTTAGGACTTGACTTGAGGTGGGCTGTGGGTTGATGGGGGGGCTAGGACTGGTAATGGGCTATGGGGGGGCTAGGACTGGAAATGGGCTGGGGGGGGGTTAAGACGAGGTGGGCTGATGGGGATAGAACTGGTAAAGGGCTGTGGGCTGTTGGGGGGGTGAGGACTGGTAATGTGCTATGGGGGGCGATGACTGGAAATGGGCTGATGGGGGGTTAAGACGGGAGGGGGGCTGATGGGGTTAGGACTGGTAATGGGCTGTGGGCTGTTTGGAGGGTTAGGACTGGAAATGGGCTGATGGGGGGGTTAACACTGGAGGTGGGCTGATGGGGTTAGGACTGGTAATGGGCTGTGGGCTGATGGGGGGGGGGTAGGACTGGCAATGGGCTATGGGGGGCTGACTGGAAATGGGCTGATGGGGTTAGGACTGGAAGTAGGCTGATGGGGGGTTAGGACTGGTAATGGGTTATAGGGGGGGCTTAAACTGAAAATGGGGTGTAGGGGGTTAGGACTGGAAGTGGGTTGATGGGGGGGGGGGCTAGGACTGGTATTGGGTTGGGGGGTCCTAGGACTGGAAATGGGCTGATGGGGGCTAGGACTGGAAATGGGCTGATGCAGGGACTAGAAGGGAATGGATGCTGGGTGAGACTGGAACTAGAAGGGAGCTGATGTTGGGGGAGGATTAGAATGGGATGGGGCTGGGAGAGTAAAATGGAGAGGGGAAAAATATTTTGTGTGGGAGGGATGAAAAATCTACAATTGGCCGGGTATTGGGAGAGTAAGTGGGGATTGAGGATAGAGGGGTAAAATTTGAGTGGATGAAATAGGAATGAGGAAAGAGCAAAAGGAGAAAGATTAGTATGTTAAAGCAGATGTAGAGAGAGAATGGAAAAAAACTAGGAGAGAAGAAAGGACAAATGGACAGCAGACGATGGACAGTTAGCAGAAGACACAAAGAAACCAGAAGAAAGTGGCTGGAGCAATTGCAGCTGAAAAAAATGCACAAAAGGTAGAAAAATATCTCTTTATTTTGAATTTATTAATTGGAATATGTCAGCTCTGGGAAATGTGCATCATTAACGTCTGCGCTTTGTTTAGTACAAGAGGAAATTAATTTATAGTTTTATTTCTACAGTGTTGTTGTACATTCCAAGTTTGGCTTTTGGGGTTACCAGTTTAATTATTGTCTTCCTATTTCTAAATTGTGATTCCTTGTTTGGTGATGGTCTATGTTCTGCATGTGTAATTGAGCTGAGGTATTCTGTTTATGTAATTCCTATTTGACATTGCCACTTGTTCTCTTTCCCCAGTAGGTCATGTATTGTTATTCTCTGAAATGTATTGGTTTAATATTTGCAGTGTTTCCTTTTGATAGGTAGAGTATGGTGCTTTGTGAGTCCTGCTGTTAGGATATGGCGGGTTTGCTATGGGTTCTAAATGGGCAGTGTTTGTAGTAGTTCCTAATGTGTCTGGCGGTTGGCACTGGATTATAGTAATGTAGTAATCTTTTAGTTTTTCTTTATCCATACACTCATTAAGAGGCATGTTTACTAAAAGTTAGTATATGGTAACGTTATGCAAATATTTATGCAAATGAGGCCTCTTATGCAAATGAGGCCCCGCACCAAGTCTCCGCACATGGCCCCGCACCCCCCTTGGGCCGCCCCTGGTGCTAATGTTAGTTCGAATCTGGAAACTTGTTCATCTGCCCAGAGTGGTTAGACACCAAGGAAGAATCACAGCTGGGCAGACTAGACGGGCAATTGTTTTTTTTTATCTACCATCATTTACACTGTTACTAGGTAGAAGCCATGACCCTGCATGGGAGAATCTCTTCCAGAAATAAGAGGTCCTCTCATGTCAGGTGCTCTGGTTAAATACTTGAATCCGCTATTTATAATACCGTATGGTCTATCCATGCATCTTACCAAACAGAAATGCTCCTGATAGCTCACAAAAAGATAATCAATATCCTACTGTCAAATACTTTCAAAATCTTGTATGGGGCCAAACCTCACCATTACCCCTAACTTTTACATCTATATGGGGAGTGGCAATAATCCTGTAAACTGCTAATAATGTTTACTAAGGGAGAAAAAGGCCTCATCGATTTAGCTAGTTTCTCTCTATGTAGCAGTATTTGACAGTTGGATATTGATCGTCTTATTGTGAGCTATTGGGAGCTTATTAGTTTGGTGTGTGCTTACTGCTGCTGGTGTGGGTGTTGTTTGATTGTGCTATCCATGCATCTGCCATTAAAGCATTTTTTTCAAACAGTTAACCCCTCCCCCAAGTGAGGGGCTGGGGTACAAATGTACAGCGGTCCTGATGGAGCCACGGTCTGGCGTACCTCGTGGCATAATGTACCTGAGATGGCAGGGCTAGGGACCTGGGGGAAGCAAAATGGGGAAAAAAATCCCTCTGTAGTTGCAAATGGAGGCTCAGGGCATGGTGGTAGCAGTGGCTAGTTCTGACTGAACTGGATGTAAAAAAGGAGAAAGTGAGAGCTGGGTGAAATCAAAAAAGCCCAGGCTAGTCTTACAACGGTATGTACCCTAGAAACTGTCATTTGTGATGGAAAGCGCTTTTAAAAGATGTTTATGGACAATCTTATCTTCTTTAAAAGCCATATGCAATAAAATATGGTGTTTTAATAGATCTCAGAACATCTAGGTTCCTCACATTATACAGCTGTCCTGTTCTTTGCAAGAATTCTTTTTATACACCGTTTATAGCACATCAGAGGTACTGTACACGATGCATCACGTTCACCCTTGACCATCCTTTGCTATGGATGAGTGAGTGAATTCTGAGAACACTGATTGTGTTGTACTAACTCAAAATATTTACTGGTGCATGCTCCAGTGTTCAAAAAAATATAGGCAAGTGGTGTCTTTATAAAACACAAGGTGGATGCGACAGTTCCTAGCTGGTATTCAGCAGCGAGGCAGTGACATGAAAATGTGTCTGTTTTGGGTCATCAGGACATCAGCTAGCTGTAACCCACTTTTCCTTTTTTTTGTCCTCACCCGTCTTGTATAGCAGCATGCCTCAACCATCATAACAGACGTTGTTGTGCAACACTCCCTCTTCCCTGTAATCATTAGCTGGGACATTCTGTCTACCTTTTTTTTAAATTGCAAATCAGTGATGTGCCTCAAACAAAGATATATTTTGACAACATGAAGTCTATCATGATTTGATTAATTAGGTACAGCTTACAAGGGAGCATGTGCAAACCTGCTAAAAAGACATTTGCAAAAAAAATCTGCAGAAATGACACGGGAACATGGAAACACAGG
Organism: Ichthyophis bannanicus; assembly: GCA_033557465.1. Classification (NCBI taxonomy): domain Eukaryota; kingdom Metazoa; phylum Chordata; class Amphibia; order Gymnophiona; family Ichthyophiidae; genus Ichthyophis; species Ichthyophis bannanicus. The sequence continues at coordinate 840,869,935 of CM066036.1, read as the reverse complement.
GGTTGATATTTAGTCTGTGATGGTCAGCGTCGCTCAAACGTCTGACTGCCGTGAGCAAAATGAAATCAGATATTCAGTGCTAAAGCCTATCGGGCATCTGGTGCTGAATATATCTGGTTTTGCTATCAACCACGGTGGCTATCCGGCTAGCAATGATATTCAGTTGCTAACCAGATAACGCAACCATATAAAATTAGAACAGCCATTGGACCTGTCCTAACTTTATACAGTTCGCCTATCAGGCTAGCTGCTGAATATTGTCTCTAACAGGATAATCCATGGGACTGCTCTAAGTCTGCCCATGGAAAACCCCAAAACTACCTTCCTTTGCAAAATGGTCTGTGGGACTATTTAATTTAATGTAATACATCCATTTATAGCTTGCCTATATCTCCAGGTTAGAACATAAGAACAAAAGATATGCCATACTGGGTCAGACCACCGTAGCTCCCATAGCTATACCCATAATCTGAGTATAAAAGGAACCCTCATATTGAAAATAGTTATGTGTAAGAACCAACCATAATAAATCAAGCAAAAATGGCTTAGGTAGACGAGGAGGCAAAAAGAGATCCATTTTGGAAGTCAACTCTAGAGCTTCAGTCTGATGGATATTATTATAGAGAGTCGCCACGTCTAATGTGGTCAAATATATCTGAGAAGTGGGAAGTGTGATCGTCTCCAACATTAAAATGAAATGTGAAGTGTCCCTTATAAAGGACGGTACTTTGGCTGCTATGGGTTGAAGGAAACAGTCACAAAACTTAGAGGTTCCAAAACTGTATCGCTACATGAGACAATTGGGGGGGGGGGTGGATTAATCAAAGATTTGTGAATTTTGGGTACAGTATAGATCACCGGAATCTTAGGATGTTTCAAACATAAAAACTTAAATTCTCTCCAAGTAATCCATCCTGCATCCAAGCCCTGTGTACACAAGGCCAGAATCCGAGACTGCAAGCCCGGTGTAGGATCGGATGCCATAGGTGGTGATACATAAGATCACCTAAATGATCTAAAAATTGTTGATGATATGTTGCCCAAGATTGTTTTACAATAGCACCCCCTTTATCAGCATTGTGAATCACAAGTTCATTATCCGATGTGAGTTTTAATTGTATCAAAGCATCTTTTTGAAAAACAATAAGTTGGAGTGACTAAAGTTAAAAGAGGTTTCTATCTTTTGTAAATCAAAAAGAACCAGATGTTGATAAGAGGAAATGACCACATCGCTTGGTTCTGGAGGGAGCCATCTAGGGGTCTTAGATACCACTGAACTGTCTTCCATGGAAGGACATGAAGCAAAGAAATGTGTGATATGTAGTTTTTGAAAAAAATCTATGATTTCCAATTGTGAATGAAAGCTTGAGGGAGAGATTTTGAGGGACTGCACCACTATTTCAGCTAAGTAAAGCATCTTTTGACCATACGGGCTGTTTTTATTGCAATAAATGATTAAAAAAGACACTTCTCTGTCTGACAAAAAATATTTCACAATAATTTGGAGTCTACTCTGATTTGGCTCTCCTTGTTTTATGGTGATAGATTAATTGGTGGAGGCCTTACTTTGGGTAGTACTGTAGTTTTGGATTTTCCATCCTTTACTTTAGCAGCATTTCCAATAATTTGCTCACCACATAGGTTAGATTAACTGGTCTGTAGTTACCAACCACTTCTTTACTTCAGCTTTTGTGGAAAGGTACCACATTCACCCATCTCTAATCCTCTGGGATCGTTCCCAGCTCTAAAGAAGCATTGAAAAGGTCAACCAATGGAGCTGCCAGTACTTCCCTAAGTTCTTTCAACACCCTCAGATGAATCCTGTCCGGCCCCATCACTTTGTACATTTTTAGTTTAGCTAGCTCCTCATTCACCCACTCTTAGAAACATAGAAATACGATGACAGAAAAAGACCACATGGCCTATCTAGTCTGTCTTTCCATATCAACAACTACAACAGTCCCCTTTTTACCTTTAGAGATCCTCTGTGTTTGTCCCATGCTTTGTTAGAAACATAGAAACATAGAAATATGACGACAGAAAAAGACCACATGGCCTATCTAGTCTGTCCTTCCATAACAACTACAACAGTCCCCTTTTTACCTTTAGAGATCCTCTGTGTTTGTCCCATGCTTTTTTGAATTCAGTTGCTGTCCTCATCTCTACCACCTCCACTGGGAGACTATTCCACGGATCCACTACTCTTTCCGTAAAGAAATATTTCCGCATATCACTCCTGAATCTATCTCCCTTCACCCTCATCCCATGTCCCCTCGTAGCAGAACTTGCTTTCAATTGAAAGAGACTCTCTCCCTGAACATTTATGCCACGGAGGTATTTAAACATCTCAATCATATCACCTCTATCCCGCCTTTCCTTTAAGGTGTACATATTAAGATTCTTCAGTCTGTCCTCATATGCTTTATAATGAAGACCACTAATCATTTTAGTAGCCACCCTCTGCACCGACTCCATCCTGTTCACATCCTTTTGAAGGTGCGGTCTCCAGAATTGCACACTATACTCCAAATGAGGTCGCACCAAAGACTTATACAGAGGCATTATCACCTCCTTTTTTCTGCTAGCCATTCCTCTCCGTATGCACCCAAGCATCCTTCTAGCTTTTGCCGTCGCCTTTTCTACCTGTTTAGCTACTTTAAGATCATCAGACACAACCACGCCTAGGACCCGCTCTTCTTTAGTGGACAAAAGTGCTTCACCCCCTATACTATATTGCTCCCTTGGATTGCTGCAGCCCAAATGCATGACCTTACATTTTTTAACATTAAATCCCAGCTGCCAAATTCTAGACCATTCTAGCTTAGCTAGATCCCTCCTCATGTTATCTACCCCTTCCTGGGTGTCTAATCTATTGCAGATTTTGGTATCATCCGCAAAGAGGCAAACCTTACCTGAAAGCCCTTCCGCTATATCACTAACAAAGATGTTAAAAAGAGTAGGACCTAGGACAGATCCCTGGGGCACAGCACTGGTAGCATCCTTTTCCTTAGAGTGAGCTCCATTTATCTGTACTCTTTGTCGCCTCCCACCCAACCGATTTCTAACCCAAGCAGTAACTTTAGGGTCTATCTCTAGGGTGCTCAGTTTGTTTATAAGTCGCCTGTGAGGAACAGTGTCAAAGGCTTTACTGAAATCCTAATACACCACGTCTAGGGCTCTCCCTCGGTCCAACTCCCTGGTCACCCAGTCAAAGAAATCAATCTTCTGAAAATAGCTCAAGTTCTACTCACTTACATTCTGATTTCTGTTTGTTTTCTGATATCCAATGCCCAGACCTTTTTCTGTGAATACAGAACTGAAGTATCTGTTAAGCAATTCCACTTTATCCTCATCAGTATCTACGTATTCCTCTTTTTCACCCCTGAGTCTCATAATTCTAACGTTGTTCTTCCTCCTGTCACTAAAATACAATGTCTTGTCCCTATATTTTACTGTAGGAACATAAGAAGATAAGAAGTGCCATATTGGGTCAGACCAAGGTCCATCAAGCCCAGTATCCTGTTTCAAATAGTGGCCAATCCAGGTCACAAGTACCTAGCAATTTCCCAAAAAGACACACAGGTTCCATAATGCTTGTATTGGGGCAAGTGGATTACCCAGGTCCTCTTTAATAATGGTTTATGGTCCTTTCCTCCAGGAACTTGTCCAAACCTTTTTTAAACCCAGCTACATTAACAGTTTTTACTACATCCTCCGGTAATGAATTCCAGAGTTTGATTACTCGTTGAGTGAAAAAATATTTTCTTTTATTAGTCTTAAATGGTTACAGTGTAGCTTCATTGCATGCCCCCTAGTCTTTCTACTTTTTGATGGCATAAACAATCGATCTACGTTTATACCCGTTCCACTGCATTCATTAATTTATAGACCTCTATCATATCTTCCCTCACCTGTCTCTTTTCCAGGCAGAAAAGCCCTAAACATTTAAGCTTTACATCATAGGGGTATCCTTCCATCCTCTTTACTATTTTGGTGGCTCTACTCTATACCTTTTCTAATTCTGCTAAATCCTTTTAAAATACAGCGACCAGCATTGCACACAATATTCAAGCAGTGGTCGCACCATAGAACAATATAGAGGCATTATAATATCCTTTGTTTTATTCTCCATTCCCTTCCTTATAATTCCTAGCATTTTATTTGCCTTCTTGGCTGCAGTTGCACACTGGGCAGAGGGTTTCAACGTGTTATTCACAATAATGCCTAAATCTTTTTCCTGGGTGGTGGTTCCTAAAGTGGAACCTTGCATCGTGTAGTCATAGTTTGGGTTGTTCTTTCCTAGGTGCATAACTTTGCACTTGTCCACATTAAATTTCATCTGCCATTTGAATGGCCAGTGTTCCAATTTGTCAAGGTCCTCTTGCAATTTTTCACAATACTCTTGGTTTTTAACAACTTTGAATAATTTTGTGTCATCTGCAAATTTGACTACCTCACTCATTATTCCCATTTCCGAGTCATTTACAAATATGTTAAAAAGCAGTGGACTCAGCACAGATCCCTGGGGTACTCCAATATTCACCTTTCTCCATTGAGAAAATTGACCATTAGCCCTACCCTCTGCTTTCTGTCTTTTAACCAGTTCCTGATCCACAGTTATACACTGCCTCCTATCCCATGATTTTTTTAAAATTTGCCAAGAGTCTCTCATGAGGGACCTTGTCAAAGGCTTTCTGAAAATCTGTTATATTTTTTGAAGGTGTGAATAAACAGGTAGACAAAGATGAGCCGGTCGAATAATGTTTCGACCGGCTCACCTTTGTCTATCTGTTTATTTACACCTTCAAAAAATATAACAGATTAGTATTAGTTATTTTTAATTCCATTAGCATCTTTGTTTTCCTGACTACTTTATCAGCTTTCCTTAGTTTTTCCCGATATTGTTGTTTGTCTTCCGCTTTCTGTGATCTCTTATACCTTATGTAGACTAACTTCTTTTTCCTTACCTGTTACTTTTATTTATACAATTTCAAATTTGCATCAAAGAGCAATCTTTGAATCAAGAAAAATACACACCCATTTCACAAAAAGAAAGAAGGAAAAAGAAAAGTAAGAAACAAAGAAAACAACAAAGCCCCCCCTCAGCTCATGGGCACCAATAGATCATAAAAAGGGGGGGATGGGGGGAGTCAAGAATGCATACCACAGGAAGATGGAAACAACAGAAAAGGGAAAAAGAAGTCAATATTCAAAAAAGATCTCTTAGTCAGCCCTTCAACTGCTTAGCATTCAAAGAGAAGCATAACTGCGAAAAAATGCAACGTCTTATTTTGACATGAGAAGACACATTTGCATGGAAATCTTATTGGAATTTCCCTCCTAATGACTCCACCTCAAGGCAGGGGATTAAGAACTTCTTCCTTCTCTCCTGAGTCCGCTTCAATACATCTGGAAAGCTCTATATCTCCCCTCCAAGAAAAGTAGAACCACGTTTCTTTATCTTGAAGAAAAACAAAAAATATGAGTAGTATATATACGGTTTCTACTTCATCTTGTGATTTCTCAAGTTTATCTGTAAGATTAGCCAAGTCAAAACTATCTGAACAGATGTCCACGATAAAAGTTTCACTCTGATGCTGCTGCAATTCTTAAGAGAAAACAGTGGGAAGATAATAAATCTGGAGCAGAGGTAGCCCAGAATCAGGATAATTAAACACCTCCTTTAAAGACTTGTAAAATGGATCTCTATGAGTCATTAGAGAAACGAGGAAAATTCAAGAAATATACATTCAAATTCCTATTCTAATTTTCCAGGCTTTCACTGTATGGGATAAGGAGAGATGTCTCATAGGCAATAACATTATCTGGCAAGGAAATGCACTGTGTTCTGAGCAATGTGTACAGGATACCTGGGCAGACTGGATAGACTGGTTGGCCTTTTGATTTCATTGTATACTATATTTCTATTTAAACACCACGCGATAAAAGAATCCATTTTAGATATAATCACATACATATCAAATAAACATTTTCCTAAGGTGTGCCCTGTATAGTGATGGCTTCTCCTTCTGAGAATAGATTTCTGATGGGGGCTCTCCCTGACATGAGTATTTTAGTAGTACCCCCAACCCTTTGTGAGCCGATAAAGACACCAAGGTAACACAACAGAGGTCTGGTTATTCAAAACGACGTATCTGTATAGCAACCGCTGCCACATGGTTAAGTCCCATATCTGTGAACCTTCAGCAGCACTATATAGATAATAGCAGTAAAAATTCCTTCTAACCCTCTGGTCACCCATTTGTAGGAGACCACAAAAGAAGCAGAACCAGGACTAACAACAATAGTAGAAAAACCTTGTTTATTGCACCCCGACGTGTTTCGGCTACCAGCCTTCTTCAGGGGGTCTTAAAAGGAACACACCTCAAAAAGAAACAATAATAATAATAATAATCTTACATGCACATATTAAAAACAATAAAACAATAAATGTGGTTGTTACGTGAAACATATGGATCAGACTGGCAGAATATCTACAGTACTTAATCCATATTATTATTTCATCAAATAATGTACAACATAAATATATAAATAAATAAATATATTATCATCAAAAAGAACATAAAACTTTAAATAATGATATACAAGACAAGAATGTATCAATAAATATTGATAAAAATTGAGTATAAACAAATAAAAGGCAAAAAAGAGAAAGGGAGAGAGAGAGAGATGAAGAGGACAAAGGGGACCGGATAAATACCTTAATTCTGTCAAATGGAATGCTAAAATCATTAACCAGACATGTAGGACGCTAGATGCTGACAATGAATAAATAAATAATTAGATAAATAAATATAATACAATATGTCTGAAGACTTGTGTAATAAATAAGTAAATAAATACCATATATACAAGTAAATGCCATAAAAATACCATAATAGAATGCAATAAATAAAATGCAATAAATAAAACTAAAGACAAAATACAAATATAAACAATACTTTTGCAGCCAGCAATTAACACATACAGAACATGATGAGACAAAAGTGTGAAAGCACGTCTTAAAAAGTCACGATTCATTGTGGAGAAATTATCCCACCAGATAGTGTTGAAAAATGACCTTTTATAAAGGCAGAAACAATCATAAAAATGGTTATTGAAAATATATATATATATATACTGAATCAAACACCATAAATACCACGATAAACAATTGTGTTATATATTACCTGCAATTCGAAACATCCAAGGACAATTGTATTAAATGAAACATCACAAATGATGTAAGGAGTGAATACGTTATAGATTGGCTGTGACTCAAAAAATCGAAGGGTGTTTAAAGCGAGCATTTGTACCATAGCTTAAGAAAAGGCCTGTTTATGGCCAAAAAATATATGAAGCATATGTCTTGCTATGAATAAATTGTCATAACTGAAAAACGCAAAGCGTACAAGAGTACATTGTGTCCAAAAAAATAACCTGATTGCCTACTAGGACAAAAGCAATCGCAACTGATTTGCAACTTTAACTTCCAAAGAGTATGTTGCCACGATGTTATAACAAGAAACATTTAAATGAAACAAAAAACTGAAAACCAAAAATGCTTTATATATCCTGCACAACGATTCTACTTGGAATGACAAGGTGGTGTTCAAGCTGAATAGGGACTTTAAACGTCAGCGTTTTCCCGCCCATTTGGGTTAAAAAATTCACAAACCAAAATGATTATAAAAAAAATTTTTATAAAATTTTTTTTATAGTTAATCATGTGCATTAGTGCTTAAAAATTTATTATACTCGTAAATGTGGAGAACCAAAACAGGCTAATGAATTGCAACGTACATCTTGTAAAAAGCCAACGGAACATTCAAACCTCAAAAGAAATGATCCATAAAACTATGATATAAATCTTTGTAAACTAAGACAAGTAAAGTGTAGATAACTTGTATAAAACCTTTAGAAAAAACTGAAAGTATGAAGGCTTACCGTGAGAAACGTTCTGCACAGCATTGCTGCTCAAAATAACATAGTGTTGCCCAATACAGACAAAAGCTTAAATGCCGGAACATTCCCGCTCTTGTAGGTTAAAGGTCATCAATGCCAATAACTTATAAAATCTAATATTTTTAATGAAAACCTTCAAGAAACCTATTACAGAATATGTTTATCGTATTGGTACATAAAAGTTTTTTTAAAAAACAAAAAATGCTATTAAGCACGCTGTGCACAGCGATTCTACTCCTAATGACAAAGCAGCGCTCAACACAAAAAAAGAAGAGTAAAGAATGTCAACGTTATAAATCGGGAGTCATCATAATCTAATAACTTATTCTAAAGTGTAAGAAAAACAATGCTAAATCATATGCATTGATGTTTAAAAATACATGAAAGATTAAACCAAAGTATTGCCATAAAGCACGTTCAGCACAGCGATTTAACTCGTAGTGACAGGAAAGCACTCAAAACGAATGAAACCATAAAATGCCAGCGTTTTCCCGTTTCTATGAATAAAAAATCACCAAGACAAAATGAATTGTTCTAAATTGT